>BMAU01021397.1:0-1374796 GCA_019973935.1 Trichonephila clavipes | reverse complement strand
TTCTGTTTCTTTTCTTACAAGGAAAAATGTCACACATCGATAACTACATTTTCACACAATTCAGTCATTACAAATTCTATTGTGAGAAAAGTTCTCCCTAATTACTTCTGTCTTTCAAAACAGTACACTTAAAGCAATTTTGTTCAGTGAAGTTAACCGACAGTTCCACAAAGTATCAATACCAAATTTTAAAAACAATTTTAACATTTTGAAATGAATCCTGTATTAAATTTTTTGTGTATACACAAATATTTCCTGCTGTATAGAAGACATAGTATGAGAGAGAGAGAGATGCGGTGTGTGGTTTTGAAAGAATGTTTCGTAAGTGTAGACTATTTTTGAAAATTTAAGTATCACTGAAGCTGATCATATAACTGCAAATGAGCCTTATTTTAATGTGTGCTGGTATCAAAATAAAACACTTTACAATATTAAACAGCCTATGGGTTTATACTAAATATCAAACTATTCGCAAAATGGCTTACAACTTCCATTCAAATTGTAAAGAAACTGAAATATAAATATATCTTACTGCAGTCAAAAATATTCATAATATGTAAGTATCCTATTCCTCCATTTAATTCAGTACATTTTAAAAACTTTAGCTGAATGCAATTTTTCATATTTATAAACGAGGCATAAAAGCTCACACAGTCGTAAAAATGTCTTTATCATTTTTAAATATACTACTATAAAACGTATAAAGATTGTAAGATCACTTTTAAAATCCTAAAAGCTTTTAGAGGAGCCAAAAACATGTAAGTTTGGATTGATCACAATTTTAATATAATACACAAATATACATGTTATTAAGCAAATACATTTGAAAAATCAAACTTCCTTCTGAAATAAACGTAATTGAAAGAAAAATGTTTAATTGCAAATGGAAATACCTGTTTATCTAAGGGGTATCCCCAAAGTGAGGCAATCCTCAAACTTAAGACTCAAACTTAGTGGCACAACAATCCATGAGGGCCAGCAACTACTGTGTTCATCCTAATACACGTGACCATTGGGCGCTGAGGTGCATGAACAGATGTCCCGATTTGATGGTCTGTCTGAAAAGAGACCTTCAGTGTTTAAGACTCCAAGCAAGCTTGGTACTCATTTATCGACCCAATGTAGCGGAGATGAAAGGCAGAATCGGCCTTGCCCAGCCCATTAATAGAACCCCGGACCTGTGGTGTGGAAGCACGATACACTACCACTCGATCCTATTCGGTGAAAAATAAAACTTAATGTTAGAAACTTATATAATTCCCTAATGAATGAGGGAGTCCAAACTTTTTTTTTCATGTAAACTGTTTAGACGGAAATGGTTAATTATGAACATTTCACAAGTTGCATAAACTAAAAATAACCGTTATAGTTTACATAAATTTTTAAGGGTGCAAAAGGTGTATTTTGGCTGCACGTATTGATTTTAAAAGGAATACGGTTACGAAAAAGTAGTAAAAATTTATCTAAAGTAGGGTTGGTTACCTTAGATATTGTCAAACACAACAATGTATTGGGAGTCAATTCCACAATTCGTTGTTTTAAAAATGTATGGAAAATTACAAGACTTATTTTTGCATTTGTAATTAATATATATATTTTTTTTCCTGAGAACTTTAAAAGCTAGAGCGGCATCCATGAAACCCGCCGTTCCCTCTTTGTTTTTCCAGATCGCCCCTGACTAAGCCGGCTCTGCCATAGTAAGTGAAAATGCCGTATTTTGTTTGTCAAGATCATTTTATAGCAGACTGCATTTTTCATGTATTTTAGATGGTCGTTTTATATTTTCTACATCAATATCTTAATGTCTGAATTTAAAATTACATAAAATTCTTGACATTCGCATCAATGACCATGATAATTTTTATTAGTATATGAATGTGTCCTCAAACGATTACATGACTATTATTAACATATTATTTTAACCATTTAATTAATATTAAGTATAACATAACGCACACAAATTTTCTGAACTTTAAAATAAATATTTCGAAAACTACTTCAGATATACTCAAAATTTTTCATTCCTACGCTTTAGCTTCTCAGTTTTGCTTCTATGTAAAACTTTATTGTATATTCGTCGATTTTTTTAGTATATTTTTTGCTCTTAGCATGCAGTTTTCAACTGAATTGTATGAAATCTTCGAAATATATTAAAAAATACCAAAGAAGCTATATAATAAAATTTGAAATTTATATTATAATCAAACAAATGCTAAAAATTGTGGTAAATAATTTTTAACTGCGCGATGCATTTTTTTTTCGAAATTTCAAATGGAATTTCTAACATAAAATTTCTAGCTTTATACGGTGGATATTTCAAAAAAATCCAGATTTTAATTACTTATTCAGTTTGCCTTGAAAAAAAGAAATGTTGAGGTATTTTGCATAAATAGATATTTTTGAAGAATAATTCTCATGTTTTTGAATACCTCGAATTTAAAATTGATTTTTATGTTTATTTATATGCATAAATGTCTACCGTAAATGTTTCCGTATATTTTTGATTATCATTTATGCAAACATTTAAGTTATAAAAAAAATGTGGGAAAATCTTCATGTTGTCTTTGATGTAAACTGAAGTTCAAGCACTTAAAATTCAAATATAATTCGGTGTATTTTAACAATATATAACTAGGCACTGTATTTAAACTTCCCTGAACACTTGGGCTTTGAAATCTAAAAAAAAACTAATAAATCTTAATTAGTTTTTTTCGTTATTATTTTTATCAAACTGTAAGAAAATGTTTCAAATTATTTGATGAAGTTTAAATTTATTCATTTTTAGTGATTGGAAAATTGAAAAGGTTTCAAATTTTACAGAGTTTGATGTTTTATTAATTTTTTTGGCATCTTATAATAAAATAATCATGTTTCAAAAACTGAAAGCTTTGATTAAAATAACAAAAATGAAGCGAAAGAATATACTTAAAAAAAGATAATTTCTCTAACTATATAAAATAGCAGATTGCACTGACACGCTCCAACTTGTTACAGTTTCAAATTAATATGAAACCAAAAGGGAATTGTAACATATTTTACTTATGCGTTGGGACTTTTGAAAACTTTTAAAATACAAGCTAGCAAACAAACACTTCTTGGGTTCTAAAGAAATTTCTCCCCGATCTTTTACGATTGCCCCAGGGTCAAAAACACGGGGTTCCCTTCGAGCCATAAAACTTCCTATCAGTGTCCTGCTGTGTTGCTTCCACCGTCCCTTATTATCTTACAAGATGTTAAACCTTTAAAAGAGGGAAAGGATTTCAGAAAAGTGCGGTTAATCCGCTTTTGAAAACGTTACTTGAAGGTAGAAAAACCCGTGCAGTGCATTTTCAAAGCATCTTTACAATGACGGACTTTTCCGTGCTATCCGCTTGGAGGTTTAATATGAAACCAAAAGGGAATTGTAACATATTTTACTTATGCGTTGGGACTTTTCAAAACTTTTAAAATACCAGCTAACAAACACTTCCTGGGATGTAAAGAAATTTTCCTTCGATTTTTTACGATTGCTCCAGGGTCAAAACACGGGGTTCCCTGCGAGCCATAAAACTTCCTATCAGTGTCCTGCTGTGTTGCTTCCACCGTCCCTAATTATCTTACAAGATGTTAAACCTTTAAAAGAGGGAAAGGATTTCAGAAAAGTGCGGTTAATCCGCTTTTGAAAACTTTACTTGAAGGTAGAAAAACCCGTGCAGTGCATTTTCGAAGCATCTTTACAATGACGGAATTTTCCGTGCTATCCGCTTGGAGGGTTAAAGGTTTAACATCTTGAAAGATAATTAGGGACGGTGGAAGCAACACAGCAGGACACTGCTAGAAAGTTTTATGGCTTGCAGGGAACCCCGTGTTTTGACCCTGGAGCAATCGTAAGAAATCGGGGGAAAATTTCTGTAGACCCCAGGAAGTGTTTGTTTGCTAGCGGTTATTTTAAAAGTTTTGAAAAGTCCCATCGCATAAAATATGTTACAATTCCCTTTTGGTTTCATATTAATTTGAAACTGCAACAAGTTGGGGCGTGTCAGGGCCTTCTTTTTTTTATATAGTTAGACAAATTATCTTTTTTAAAGTATATTCTTTCGCTTCATTTTTCTTATCTTAATCAATACTCTCTGTTTTTGAAACATGATTATTTCATTATAAGATGCCAAAAAAAAATTAATAAAACACCAAACACTTTAAAATTTGAAATCTTTTCGACTTTCCAACCACTAAAAATGAATAAATTTAAACTTCATCAAATAATTTGAAACATTTTCTTACACTTTGATAAGAATAATAACGAAAAAAAAACTAATTAAGATCTATGAGGTTTTTTTTTTTTTTAGATTTCAAAGCCCAAGTGTTCAGGGAAGTTTACGTACAGTGCCTAGTTATATATTGTTAAAATACACCGAATTATATTTGAAATTTAAGTGTTTGAACTTCAGTTTACATCAAAGACAACATGAATGAAGATTTTCCCACATTTTTTTATAACTTGAATGTTTGAATAAATGGTAATGAAAAATATACGGAAACATTTACGGTAGACATTTATGCATATAAATAAACATAAAAATCAATTTTTAATTCGAGCTATTCAAAAACATTCGAATTATTCTTCAAAAATATCTATTTATTCAAAATACCTCAACATTTATCTTTTTTAAAGGCTAACTGAATAAGTAATTAAAATCTGAATATTTTTTGAAATATCGACCGTATAAAGCTAGAAATTTTATGTTGGAAATTTCATTTGAAATTTCGAAAAAAAAATGTATAGCGCAGTTAAAAATTATTTACCATAAGTTCCAGCAACTCTTTGAGTATAGTATAAATTTCAAATTTTATTATATAGCTTCTTTGGTATTTTTTAATATATTTCGAAGATTTCATACAATTCAGTTGAAAACTGCATGCTAAGAGCAAAAAATATACTAAAAAAATCGACGAATATACAATAAAGTTTTACATAGAAGCAAAACTGAGAAACTAAAGCGTAGGAATGAAAAATTTTGAGTATATCTGAAGTAGTTTTCGAAATATTTATTTTAAAGTTCAGAAAATTTGTGTGCGTTATGTTATACTTAATATTAATTAAATGGTTAAAATAATATGTTAATAATAGTCATGTAATCGTTTGAGGACACATTCATATACTAATAAAAATTATCATGGTCATTGATGCGAATATCAAGAATTTTATGTAATTTTAAATTTAGACATTAAGATATTGATGTAGAAAATATAAAACGACCATCTAAAATACATGAAAAATGCAGACTGCTATAAAATGATCTTGACAAACAAAATCCGGCATTTTCACTTACTATGGCAGAGCCGGCTTAGTCAGGGGCGATCTGGAAAAACAGAGAGAGAACCGCGGTTTTGATGGATGCCGCTCTAGCTTTTAAAGTTCCCAGGAAAAATTATATATATATTAATTACAAATGCAAAAATAAATCTTGTAATTTTCCATACATTTTTATAACAACGAATTGTGGAATTGGCTCCCAATACATTGTTGTGATTGACAACATCTAAGGTAACCAACCATACTTTAGATAGATTTGCACTACTTTTTCGTAACCGTATTCCTTTTAAAATTAATTCGTGCAGCCAAAATACAATTTTTGCACTCTTAAAAATTTATGTAAACTATAACAGTTAATTTTAATTTATGCAACTTGTGAAATGTTCATAATTAACCATTTCCGTTTAAACAGTTTACATGAAAAAAAAAGTTTGGACTCTCTCATTTATTAGGGAATTATATAAGATTCTAACATTAAGTTTTATTTTTTACCGAAAAGGATCGAGTGGTAGTGTTTCGTGCTTCCACACCACAGGTCTGGGGTTCTATTAACGGGCTGGGCAAGGTCGATTCTGCCTTTCATCCCCGCTACATTGGGTCGATAAATGAGTACCAAGCTTGCTTGGAGTCTTAAACACTGAAGGTCTCTCTTCAGACAGACCACCAAATCGGGACATCTGTTCATGCACCTCAGCGCCCAATGGTCACGTGTATTAGGATGAGCACAGTAGTTGCTGGCCCTCATGGATTGTTGTGCCACTAAGTTTGAGTCTTAAGTTTGAGGATTGCCTCACTTTGGGGATACCCCTTAGATAAACAGGTATTTCCATTTGCAATTAAACATTTTTCTTTCAATTACGTTTATTTCAGAAGGAAGTTTGATTTTTCAAATGTATTTGCTTAATAACATGTATATTTGTGTATTATATTAAAAATTTGATCAATCCAAACTTACATGTTTTTTGCTCCTCTAAAAGCTTTTAGGATTTTACAACTGATCTTACAATCCATATACGTTTTATAGTACTATATTTAGAAATGATAAAGACATTTTTACGACTGTGTGAGCTTTTATGCCTCGTTTATAAATATAAAATTTGCTATCAGATACAGTTTTTAAAATGTACTGTAATAAGTGAAGGAATAGGATATTTACATATTATGAATATTTTTGAGTGCAGTAAGATATATTTATATTTCAGTTTCTTTACAATTTTAATAGAAGTTGTAAGCCATTTTGCGAATAGTTTGATCTTGAGTATAAACCCATAGGCTGTTTAATATTGTAAAGTGTTTTATTTTGATACCAGCACACATTAAAATAAGGCTCATTTGCAGTTATATGATCAGCTTCAGTGATACTTAAATTTTCAAAAATAGTCTACACTTACGAAACATTCTTTCAAAACCACACACCGCATCTCTCTCTCTCTCTACTATGTCTTCTATACAGCAGGAAATATTTGTGTATACACAAAAAATTTAATACAGGATTCATTTCAAAATGTTAAAATTGTTTTTAAAATTTGGTATTGATACATTGTGGAACTGTCGGTTAACTTCACTGAACAAAATTGCTTTAAGTGTACTGATTTGAAAAACAAAATTAATTAGGGTGAACTTTTCTCACAATAGAGTTTGTAATGACTGAATTGTGTGAAAATGTAGTTATCGATCTGTGACATTTTTCCTTGTAATAAAAGAATCAGAAAGATAAGAACTTAAACTTGAGTAGAATATGGTTAAAAGTACTGTCATGCGCATTTGAAGAAGTATACCCCCCCATTTAAATTAAAAATTATTGACTGAATGTGTGTTATGTCCATCACAAATGCCGATGTAAAAAAGAAATTTTTATTTAATACTAGAAGTTCGAAAAGGAGAACACTAGGAATGAAAATTTAGATATTTTCCGAAAAATATTCAGTTAACATAAAAATATCATTTATATGATTTTAATTAAAAGTAATATGATTTATATGATTTTAATTAAAGTATTGAAATTTTTTAATGTTATTTTAAATTAAAAATATAATTGAATAGAGAAAGATCGGTTTTTATTTCATAAATAAAATTATCGTATGTATATCACCGTATGCACCATTTATTGTCTTATTGTTTAAAAAAAGAGATAAGGCCTTCGCTGTTTTTACCTCATTACTTCTTTAAAACACAGGAAAGTGAGCGCGTTTTCTTACTCTCATATACAAAAATGAATATAGGATGCTTTTTTCGGGTTCAAATCGCAATACCAATATACACTGGTGTGCAAAAATTAAGAACGAGACGGTTTTTTCAATATAACTTAGTACAAAAGCTTTCCAAAACAACATATTTAATACCGTAAGATCCCCAATACGTAAGGACATGTGTAATGTAAGCAACACTTACTAAAAGAAAAATCAGAGGGATAAAAAGAAGCTTTATCGAAAAAGTAGCATGGAGCGCAATGCGACTGAAGGCCGAAACATCCCTGTGATGGGTGTCCAGCAAGAAACATCCGGTCTTTAGTAGGGGTATGATCTCCCCTGACTGCCAGGCAGATTTCACAGCGTCTGCCCATGCTGAGAATGAGGGTGTCAATGAGTAGTTGAGGCATTGCTGCCCATTCGTCTTGCAGCGCCAATCGAAGCTCCCGAATCGTTACTGGTGGTAAGGTACGAGCTGCCACGCGTCTGCCTAGAAAATCCCATACATGCTCGATGGGATTGAGATCCGGAGATCGTGCCGGCCAATCCATACGTTCATTATCCTCACTCTCTATGAGCTGTTTGGCAGCTACTGTGCGATGACATGATGCATTGTCGTCCATGAAAAGGAACTGCAGACCCATAGCGCCTCTAAAAAGACGCACATATGGAAGAAGAATCTCGTTACAATAACGGGTCCCGTTGACTGAACCTGCGTCGAAGATGTGAAGGTCTGTACGACTACCAAGCATGATGCCTCCCCAAACGAGAACACCGCGACCTCCATACCTGTCCCTTTCAATGATGTTCGAGGGATGATTGCGGTTTCCCCGCTCTCTCCAGATGAGTATGCGATGAGAATCGCTACTCAAACTGAATCTGCTCTCATCTGTAAAGAGTACTCGTCCCCATTCATTGTCTCTCCAATTCCGGTGTTCCCGGCACCACAGAAAACGCCTTCTCCGATGGGCAGGCGTTAAAGTTACACACCGTACAGGGTGTCGTGCAAACAGACCACCACCGTGCAGTCTTCTGGCCACGGTAAAACGCGATATCGGTCGTCCAGTCGCCTGTGTCGCGTGTCTAGCGATTTCTCCCGCTGTCTGCCGCCTGTTTCTTCTGGGCTGTAAGACAATGTACCGGTCATCTGCGGGTGTGGTTTCTCGTGGACGACTACTACTGAACCCCCGGATAGCTGTTCCTGTAGTTTGAAATTGTCTCCAAAGTCGTGAAACGATGCTGTGAGCAATTCCGAACTCTGCAGCCACACTTGTCACACTGCGGCCTTCCTACAACTTCCCAATGATTCGACCTCGGGTAAAAGCATCCAGATGTCGTCTAACAGATTGATTATTCGCCATTTCTCGCTGAGGCAGCAACTCGGTGTGATTTTAACTGCTATACGGCGTGCAATCTCTTTGCCAGAAATACTGATCTTACACGGACAAAATGCTTTATACTACTGAGACACTCCCCCGTTACGTCTACCTGCATATCTGCGCATGTGCTACCGTACATCACCTTACTGGATCTCCTGATTGGTCTTTCTGTCCTCTCTGCCTCTTCGTTCAGCTGATATGCTAATTTTTCGACTTCGTCCTTAATTTTTGCACTCCAGTGTATATGTATATATATTTAATTTTTAAAAAAATGACAGAAAAATAAATTTTGTTTGAAGAAAATATAATTATTTTTCAACTTCTAACACACTATTTATTTCTTTTTTTTCACCCTTCATTTTGTTTTAATTTTACTGTGACTAAACATATAGGGGAAACGACCCAGTTGCACTACAACTTTCAAACAAGATTGCCCCAGGCAACTTGACAGCTAACTGTAAACGATTGATCTCTTGGTTCTTACTTTACAAAGGGACCGAACTGAGTCATAAAATTGTCCCCGTTCGACCTCCCAAGTTTTAAAAGGGGGAAAGGAAAGAAGTCTGTTGCATTTTTAAAGCGAATTTCAAAATAAGAGTAAACGCTTTTGGAATAACTTTTCAGGAGGAAGCTAACCACTCAGAGGGTTAATCTGACGTTCCTTTCGATCAGGTGGCACAAGTAACAGCAACAAATAACAAGAAAATAAGTATTTATGTGAGTGTGTCCGTTATTTAAATACTTCAAAAAAAGGAGACTTCGTAAGTTAATTACTTTAATATAGAAGAAGGGACATCACAGGACGGACCCACAGGTAAAAAAAAGAGAATAAGGCTATTTGCCTTTACATAATTAGATTTAAAACATCCCGCGTGTTGGAGGTTTTTCACCTCGCTCATGGCGGCGGAAAGAGAACTGTCTCTGCAGTCTCGGCTGACGGCCTCAAATCACTTCAGTCCATTCATGGCTTCGGAAGTGGTCTGCGAGTAGCTGAATCACGGCTCCTGGATGTCGGTAAGCTTTCAACTGACATCCACATTTATAATAAAATCTGAAGCACAGTAAGTTAAAAAAAAATTCTGTAAAATTTGAAAGGGCTCTTTTTCTATTGATATCACGTTTCTACATGACTAATATCATTTTTTAAAATAAATATTTCAAGCATCTACTGCCAACAGCTGAAACATCAAATTTATAAGATTTAAGTATTAGAGGTCACATTTTAAACTAATCATCGAATGTCAGAATTTTTGTTATGAAAAGGTTGCAGATTTTTTACATGATCCAGCGAAAAAAAAATCAGTTTTTCATGTTTCGTGTAGTAAAATATATAAGTGAAAATGCTTTCTTATTGCGTGACTTTTTTTTTAAGAAAGAAATTTTATTTTGGATGCAGTCTTGTTTGATGGCATTCCATTTTGTAGTTATGTATGCTCTTCATGATTCTATTTGTCTTTGTATAATTATATGGATGCATCAGCTTTCCATTTCGATTTTTGAGCATGAACATTCGAAACTTTGAACATTTAGTTAATTAAAAAAAAGATCTGACACACTTACTTATCTTTGCTTAGTATTGCTATACTTACGCGAACTTTTCTTTTACTCTGGTACTCTTTTCTTACACTCTTTTATGAATATTAAATATAAATATTAATAAAATACCAGCAATATGTGCTATGCCTCTTTTTTTCACTGAACACTCTTCACTCCTGTAGATTCAATAATCCTTTATTTTTATTTACGCATAGTTTATACGGTAAAGTTTATTTTATTAAATGCTTATACAATTATTAGATTATCATTTTATCCTAAAAGCATATTGATTTTTATTTGTAAGGTTTTATATACTTCATAAACTAAAACTCAGTGGCAGAACAGCCCATGGAGGCCAGGGCCTACTGTGCACATCCCAGTATACGTGGCCATTGGGCGCTGAGATGCATGAACAGATGTTCCGATCAGGTGGTCAGTCTGAAGCAAGACCCTCAGTGTTTAAGTTCCCAAGCAAGCTTGGTACTCATTTATCGACCCACTGCAGTAGGGATGAAAGGCTGAGTCGATTATATACTTCATAGCTTACTTTATATTTTAGGAAATCTACTTTTTAAAAGTAAATTTCACTTACATAATGGTTGAAAGCTTTCTCTTAAATTTCATGTTTGTTGTTTATAGTATTGAATGTTATATTTTTATTTGTTAAAAATGAGAAACGTGGTTTTGAGAACTTACAGTAATAATTCTTTCAAATAAATATTCTTTTAACTGAAAACTGTAGAGATTCTCAAGTAATCAAGGTGTTAAGCGCATTGATCACCCTGTAGTTTACTAGATTTATTTTTTTTCCCTTGTAGGCATAATATCAGTTAATATCCTCAATAAGATAGCTAAGTAATGTTCGGAACTATAATTTTGAAAATGCGTAAAGATGATTTTTTTATATTTAGTGTCAGTTGAATTAGAGTATACTTATACAATTGTTTTATAAATAATATTACAAGAAAAAATTATTTAAATATATATTTTGGACAAAATAATTTTTTAAAAAATTACATATTTTCAGAACATTCTTCTTTCATAAAAAATGCTTCTATAATAATAATAATAATGTTTAGCCTGTGTATAGCTGGGACGTATATACAAAGATAGAACTTCTAAGGTATTCGCCCGGGGGTGATGCTTTACTTCTAAGTTATCTTCTTGACCTAGGGGTGTGGGAGTGAATAAAGAACCAGGCGTTGCCATGGTCTTAAAATGTCTTTATTAAGATCTTAACTTAAACACTAACAATGAAAATATTTATATTTCAACTTGGCGGATCTGAGGTGAGAAAACACACAATATGTATTACCAAATAAGTGCGACTTTAATCACTATATTCCCGCCTAATCCTAATCTCAACTTATACACAATTTCTAATAGATACTAGAATTATCCCACCTTAATCTCTTGTTTAACCACATTCCTCACGGATCCTAAATATTTTTTGTTTATCTCGCGTGGAATAGTATCCACCTTGACTTGATCGCTCTGTCACGGATATCTCCACACTCAAATGACTGCTTCCTTCTCTTCCTTCAGTTCATGCACTTAAACTCAAACTAGCATAATCCCTTCCCAATAGGTTCTACGCTTACGTTAAACTTCTGCTATTTAAAAGGTCTATAATATGCATACTCTCGCTTCGCTTCTGGATTTGGTTGGAAAGAATTTGCCTTTTTTGGCCCCAAAGAATCCAAGAGGAGTTTTTAGTAGAAATCACGATGAGCCCGTCACAAACTGACAGTTTTGAAAAATTTGCATTGTTTTTAGAGTTACGATCATTTGAAATAATCGGCGTTTTCTGTTAAATATATCTAATATATTGAAATACGAATAAATCTACTTCTAAATTATATATTTCAAAAGTTCTATTTCATGGTCCTTGTAGAGAAGTATTGGATACATATAGGAAAAATATTTTTGTTGTCGAAGCATTTTCATAATAAACGTTTGGAAAACATGTCCTTCATTTTTTTTGCAAAAAAAAAAAAAAAATCGCATTATAATTTTTTTTTTCGGAAAAATATTTTTGAAACAATTTTATATGTATACTCTAATTCACAACCGACACTATTTATCAAAGAACAAAAACAAAACAAAAAAAACCCACGATTTATTTATTTTTTATTTGTTTTTTTTAAACCACGGCTCCGAGCACAATTAATAAAATTGTATTTTATTAATTGCCCTTTAAGATGTTTTCTTTTTTAAAAACTGGTATTATATATATACTGGGGTTTTATTGGTGGTTCCTAGTAATTAAGATCAGTCAATTTTTTTTTTTGAAGATTTTAGTACTTACATAATTTATTGATTCATTGTACTCCATCGGTGAATTTGTTTCTTTTCCAACTCATCGAATAAAAATATAAGTCGTAGCTTTTAAAATTTTATACATATATTGATGCTCTAAGAGTTAAAAAAAATATTGCTAGAAAATGTATATTATAGTTTTTTTTCTCTGGAAACATTCAAGAAAAAGAAAGAAAAGAGATACGACTGAATAGAATTTTGCACTTCAAAAATGAGTTTCGTTGAAAGCAGCGAATTTAAACATTTAATGAATTGACTACTCTCAAATAGACCAGTCTTTTCAGTTCGTAACGGGGTTTGTTTTTTTCTTCATTACACTGTGAAAAGGTATAACACTCATTTGCATTGATGAGTAATATATTAATCAGCTGCTTTTCCATATTTACGCAGCAATTCGTGAAATATCGTTCGTGGTGCCATCTATTGATGTATAGCGAAAGCTATCCAGTAGGGATAAAAGTTTCTCTTTGACGAATTCATTCCACAACGTCAAATTCCTTTGAACCTCAAATTCCCTAGATTAGACAGTGTTAACATTTAGGTTATGAGATGTCAATTAAAATGTCTGTCTCGTAATATGTCCAAAACTTAGTAATATAAGACCTGTCAATAAGCCATTGTGCGACTCAACACTGGCATTAATAAACACTGTACAAAATCAATTGACATAAGATTCAAATAAGGCAAATCATACATTTTATAGAGACTTTTATCCTTAAATTACTACAATAAAATTTTATTTTATTAAATTACTGTAAGTAAGTTATGTTACTTAAAAAATTTGAATAATAATAATAACAGAATTGGGTACGAATATTTAGTCTTGAGTTAGACAGCTGATATTACCACTTCATGGAAGGGACAGATCTTTGTTAGACTAATATCAATGTGAGTAAAGGGACAAAGATAATTTGTGGGTCCTGTTAATATCTTCAGACATATATATATATATATATATATATATATATATATATATATATATATATATATATATATATATATATATGTAATAATTCCCTCTAGCATTCTCTTTAATTAACTTTTTAAAACAATATTGAAATAATCTTTTGATTATTTGATTCAGAACTAACACTCTGATTTTAATCGTAATCGATTAATATTATTACATCAGAAATTCCTGTCCCGCACTTTCTATCCAATCAGAGCTATGATTGCGTAATCATCACGCACTTGCACTGTTGGTAAGGAATAAAACAACTTGTGTGATGGCGTTCGTTGCTTGCTTGCTCTATCCTTTTTTACCGTCATAATGTACTAGTAAATATAGCTGTTTCTCCGTATTTATGTGTTGTGTCCGTCAAGATGTCACTTTTGCTTGTCCACTGTGCTTTACTATCATCATCATGAATTGTTTGTCTCATCTTTGTGAAAATGCATTAATTTGTTCTAAACTTCGATGTGTGCGCCACAATAAAGAAGATGTCTGTTCACTGAAGATGTGTATTTTGATGAAAACCTGCCAACACTCGTCAAAAATCAACCACTCGGCCAATACATAACATATATATATATTGTAGGAATGGATGTGCACATATCGCATCCCTCCTATATTCCTTTATGACGTAATGCCAAGAGAGCGCCACCTATCTGACAAGGCGGTTCGAGGATAACGAGTAAACCAGACTCGAATAGAACGATTGCGCGGGAGACGACCGAGAGAGGCGACGGTGATGAGACGTTGACGAGGGCACAGGAACGAAACGCCTCGTGGAATCCAACGATCTAATGATGTTTCGATTACTTTTTACTAACTTTTAGCCCTCCCTTGTAAATAATTCCCCTTAATAAATGTATATTTAACTGAATCTAGCCGTTGTCACTCTCTATATGGGGGCTCGGCCTTTCCCTTAACTTAAAATCCCCTAGAAAACCGAAGCAAAAGGACGATGACGATGCAAGAGAAGTGAATCTATTCAATGTGTTCTTCAATGTGTGTTTGACGATTTTCTTCAATTTCAAGTGCATTTATTCTTCAAAGTGTTTTCAACGTGTGTTTTACGATTTTCTTCCATTTCAAGTGCATTTATTCTTCAAAGTGTTTTTATGATTTGACGCTTTCATTCAATTTCAAGTGTTGTGTGAAAATTCACGATTGTGAAGATATTTATTCGATAATTTTGCCGATATCAAGATTTTCTTCAACACTATTATACATTTATGAAAGTAATATTCAACAAGCAAGACGTTGTGTGCAAAAGTTTACCGTGAGTTTTTATTTCCATTGTTTTTTACAAACTCTCAGTGATTCTGAAAATATATTTTGAAACTGCTAATGTGACTGTGATACGATATTTTTTAACTTGTACAACTGCTACTAGTGACATTTTATTCTAGACTTTAATCCTTTCATAGCGTATTAATTTTTTTTCTATGTTGAAATATTTTACTCATATATCATTTTAAGTGATCTGCAAATATTTGTATATTTTACGTATTTTGGTTCAATTTAAGTGATTTATTATGTCTTACTTAACACTGAATGATATCCCAGTTATTGCGCAAGCTTTGAAATTTGGCAATACTCAAAATGTAAAATTATTGTATTCTGTTATTTTTAACGATCACCCATTCAGTAGGACCTCTAGAGAACAATTGCGAAAATTTACGGGTTTCGCACAAGATTTTGATATTGAAGACTACTCCGCCGTTATTTTAAAAAAATTAAACCTACCCGATTTAATCTGTTTAGCTAATTTTTTACAACTAGAAACAAATGGAACTGCCGAAGAACTTTGTAATAATATTTTGCTTTCACTAGCTGATTTATCCGCTTTTCATAATAAATTAAATACACGAGGTGTAGAAGAATGCCCCCCGCGGGATGCAGAAAATTCCTTTGCTTTTCCCCCACTTTCTACAGACAGGAAATCGGCTGACGCATTTAGCCAAATTAATGAGTCAGCTGCTCCCTCTATTTCGAAAAACGATTTATCGTGGCTTTTTGTTAAAGATTTACTTCTAACTCTTCGTTCTTTCAGTGCAGATGACTCATACTCAATTGAACATTTTTTTTTTCTGATGTGGAGGAAAATTTAACGTTTTGCCCAATTACCGAACAACAAAAAATTATTTTTGTAAAACGGCTTTTGACAGGAACTGCAAAATTATTTATTCAATCTCAGCGTGGTATAAACTCTTACAGTTTTATAAAAACACTACTTATTCAGGAATTTGGAAAAAAATTGAATCAAGCTCAATTGCATAGGGAATTACAAAATAGAAAAATGCGGCCTAATGAAACGGTATTCCAATATTTAGTCGCTATTCGGGAATTAGCGAATCGAGGTCAAGGGTTTCTCGACGAAACTTCAATTATGGAATATTGTATTAATGGAATCCCCGATTCTCCTTCAAATAAGCTAATATTATATGGATGTACAATTCAGGAATTTAAAGAAAAATTAGGAATTTATGACAAAATATTTCAAAATAAAAGCAAAAATCGTTCTTATGATACGTCGCGTAATCCAAACTTTAGTAGCCAACGCCGTGATGTTGAAAGTACACTTCATAAACATCGATATGATAGATATCCAAAATTCAATGCACCAAAGCCTAATTCAAAATTTGAGAATAAAAATTTTAGAGATAGGAATCACGTAACTTGTTTTAATTGTTCGGGATCCGGTCATATTTCTAAATTTTGCCCAGATAAACATCGTGGTCCAAAGTGTATATTATGCGAAAATTTTGGCCATAAATCTGATGCTTGTCCTCAAAAAAATATCCCTTCTTCTAATAATGTTGATGAAATTACCCCATTAACTACTATGTGTAAAGAAGTTAAAATTTTATCTAAAAAAATATTATCTTTAGTTGATACCGGAAGTCAAGTAACCTGAATGAAAGAAAGTGTATGGAATCAATTAGGCTCCCCTTCTTTAATAAATAGTGGTAATATACTAACTGGTTTTGGCCTTTCAAAAATTCATGTAATTGGTTCATTCAACTCAACTGTTTCAATTGACAACTAAGAATTTCTTGTTAAAATTAATGTTGTCCCCAACCACTCAATGAACTTTGATATTATTATTGGTTGTAATCTAATTAAACAAGCTAATTTGACTATCACCCCTGATAGTGTTATGTTTTCTAAGCCACAAATCGAAGTATCTGACGCTTCTCCACAACCATTTATTTTCGCAATTACTGACGACATTCCTAAATTTGATATTGGCCCTGAAATTCCAAAACAAACTCGTAATGATGTTGAGGCATTACTGATATGTTATAGGCCGAATAAAATTAAAACGACGGATATTGAGTTAAGCATTACCGTGACGGACGATAAACCAATTTATCATTCTCCAAGACGGTTACCTTTTACTGAACGTGATATAGTAGATAAACAAATAGATGAATGGACACAAAATGGTGTTATTGAACCATGTTCATCTGCTTATGCTAGCCAAGTCCTAGTAGTCCACAAAAAAGACGGCAGTCCACGAGTCTGCATTGATTTTCGAAAATTAAATCGTGTGTTAGTTAAGGATCACTATCCTCTGCCCCTCATTGAGGATATTTTAGATAAACTTCAGGATACTAGAGTTTTCAGTACCATTGATTTACGTAATGGTTTTTTCCATGTGCCTGTTAACAAACAGAGTCGCCCATATACCTCCTTTGTAACACAAAATGGTCAATTTCAGTTCCTTAAAATGCCTTTCGGACTCTCTAAATGCCCTTCAACGTTTCAACGTTTTATCAATACAGTTTTTCGTGATTTAGTTGTTCAAGGAATTCTTCTTCCTTACATGGATGATATAGTTATCCTTGCTAAAAATGAATCTGAGGCTATTGATAGACTCAAAAAAGTTCTTCAAGTGTCCAGTGATTACGGATTGGAAATAAATTTTGATAAATGTCAATTTCTGCATAGGAAAATTGAATTTTTAGGCCATATCATTGAAAATAGTAAACTTTTTCCTTCCCCTTCTAAATTACCCCGAACCAAAAACAACTAAAGAAGTTCAACGTTTTTTAGGTCTCACTGGATATTTTCGTAAATTTATCCCTGCTTATTCTGTAATTGCTAAGCCACTTAGTGATCTTTTACGTAAAGATACTTCTTTCAATTTTGATGTAAAACAAAAAGCTTCCTTTGACGAGTTAAAACGTTTGCTCTGTCAGAAACCTGTCTTATGTATATATCGACAAAATTGTGAAACTGAAATACATACTGATGCATCAATCGACGGACTTGCTGCTGTTTTATTACAAAGATCCCCCGATGATAATTCCTTACATCCTATATATTACATGTCTAGAAAAACGTCCGAAACGGAGAGAAAATATACCAGCTACGAACTCGAAGTTTTAGCAATCATAGAAGCTCTCAAAAAATTTAAAGTGTACATTTTAGGAATGCCTTTCAAAATAATTACTGATTGTAATGCATTTACAAAAAATATGAGTAAGAAAGATCTAAACACACGAATCGCGCGTTGGGCCCTGAATTTACAAGATTATGATTACACCATTTTACATCGCTCTGGCTCACAAATGGCCCATGTCGACGCTTTAAGTAGAATACAGGTATTAACAAATCAGTGTACAGATTCTATTGTGCATAGGATAAAAGAATCTCAAGAGCTGGACCCACACATTCTTTCCATAAAAGCTCTTCTTCAAAATGGTCCATATGATAACTACTGTATTAAAAATAATGTGCTATATAAATTTATTGACGGTGCCGAAGTCCTTGTTATATTCCCGACGAGATGCAGCATCACTTTATCAAAAATGCTCACGACAAAGGACATTTTTCAGTTAAAAGAACTCTAGAACATATAAAAAATAAATATTTTATACCACAACTTCAATCCAAAATTGAAAAATATATTTCTAATTGTGTAACATGTATATTGAAAAATAAAAAGTCTGGTTAACAAGAAGGATTTCTCTATCCTCTTGTCAAAGATGATATACCACTCAATATATACCATATCGATCATCTTGGTCCTTTAGCAACTTCAAGTAAAAACTACAAATTCATTTTAGCTGTCATTGACTCTTTCACTAAATTTGGTTATACCCCACAAAAACTACATCTACTTCTGAGGTAATAAAAAAAATTAGACATTCAAAAAACTACATTTGGAAATCCTCGTTTTCTTATCACTGATCGTGGAACTACTTTCACTTCTGACGAATTCCACACTTATTGTTCGGAACAAAAAATTACACTTCATCATATTACTACAGGTTTGCCACGTGCTAATGGTTAGGTAGAACGCATTAATCGAACAATTATTCCTGTCTTATCTAAGGTGTCAGAAGACGATCCCACGATATGGTTCAAACATGTTCCTTCACTACAAGAAGTCTTAAACTCAACATTCCAACGAAGCATTAACACCACTTCTTTTGAATTACTCTTTGGAACACAAATCAATAACAAGACTGATTTGCGCATTCAACAATTAATCGACGAACAACTACAACTCGAATTTAATGAAAACAGAGAACTCCTACGTAAAGCGGCAAAAACGCAAATAATTAAAGTGCAAAATGAAAACAAAAAAGTCTTATAATCTTCGACGAAAATCTCCTTATTTATACAGTGTTAAGGACTTAGTTGCTATTAAAAACGCAACAAGGACCTGACAAAAACTCTGCAATAAATTTATCGGTCCATATAAAATAACACAAGTAAAACCTAACGATACCTACAACGTCGAAAAATGTGGAAATTTTGATGGCCCAACCAAAACAAGTACTTGTGCGGAATACTTGAAACCATGGCCAAACAAATGAATGTTACATTACGAACGAAAACTTTTACTTCAACATTTTTTTTTTTGACATTATCACCATACTCAAGATTGCTTTCTATTGTTTGTCTTCTTTCCATCTGTATACCTATTTTTTTTATTCTTTATTATTAGTTTTGATTTTCTGATACATATTTGTCTGTTTTAATAATTGTTTTATTTGTAAGTTTATTTCCTCTAGCTTTTCAGTTTTATTTCATGAAATTTTGAAATACACTGTATTTTACATGCGAGGACGCATGCTTGGTCATGATGGCCGATGTAGGAATGGATGTGCACATATCGTATCCCTCCTATATTCCTTAATGACGTAATGCCAAGAGAGCGCCACCTGTCTGACAAGGCGGTTCGAGGATAACGAGTAAACCAGACTCGAATAGAACGATTGCGCGAGAGACGACCGAGAGAGGCGACGGTGATGAGACGTTGACGAGGGCACAGGAACGAAACGCCTCGTGGAATCCAACGATCTAATGATGTTTTGATTACTTTTTACTAACTTTTAGCCCTCCCTTGTAAATAATTCCCCTTAATAAATGTATATTTAACTCAATCTGGCCGTTGTCACTCTCTATAATATATATATATATATATATATATATATATATATATATATATATAAAAGAAATTTGTATAATATATCAAAAACAAGAAATAATAAATAATGAACATAACAAGAAATAACGTAATAAAAATATAAAAGCTAAACATGAATATATATATATATATATATATATATATATATATATATATATATATATATATATATATATATATATATATATATATATATATATATTATATACTGCTGGACAATTGCTAAGGACGGATAACACTATCATCCATAGCAACCACAAAATGTGGAAAATTAGAATAAGTGCGGATAATTAGTAAGAAGAAGTATGAGTATGCAATTTTTTTCCCACGTCTGTTCATCACGTGATAGCGTTCATAAGAGCTTTAAAGGTTTTGACGCGTGTGGACAGTTGTTGTTTCAAGTCAAAGTTTTACACGAAAGATTTAATAGACGAACTTAAAATTTTTGGCATGTCTTCCCGACACATCACAAAGATGATTTTATGCGTGGCCGAATTATTGGAAAGATCGAAGAAGGGCGAAAAATAACAGATGTTGCCAGGGAGTTCGACATCGCTCACAGCGTTGTTTCACGGCTGTGGAAGTCATTTAAAACTACTGGAATGTGTAGTAGACGGCACGGGGGAGGTCGTGTTAGAAGTACGACGCCTGCAGAAGACAGATATATCGTCCTATCAGCAAAAAGGAACAGGCGCACCACATCTCAGCAGGTAGCAAATCAGTTTCTTGCTGCCTCAGGAAAGCAGATCTCCCGAAAAACTGTTGCCAGACGTTTGAGGGGAGGAGGACTATACGCACGCAGACCTGTTGTGTGTGTCCCATTGACCAGACAGCACCGTACTGCCCGTTTGCAATGGTGTCGTGAGCATCACAATTGGGCTGAACAGGACTGGACATGCGTACTATTCTCAGATGAGAGTAGGTTCAGTCTGTCATCGGATTGTAGAAGCCAACTGATCTGGCGCGAGAGTGGTACTGCTTATCGTCCAGAAAATATCCAGGAAAAGGACCGATATCCGACAGGCAGTATCATGATGTGGGCCGGCATCATGATCAATGGCCGCACGCGCCTACATGTGGTTGCGAATGGGACTATGACGGGTCAACGATACATTGATGAAGTTTTACTTCCTCATGTTCGTCTTTTCCGTGGTGCTGTCGGTGATAAATTTGTTTTTATGGACGACAACGCAACATGTCATCGAACACTCACTGTTCAGGATTGTCTAGACAGCGAGGGTATTCAACGTCTCGTATGGCCAGTGTGTTCTCCAGATCTAAACCCCATTGGAAATGTGTGGGATGCTTTGGGGAGGTAAGTTGCTGGCCGAAACTATCCTCCGACAAACAAGAACACCCTCATCCGTGCACTCACAGAGGAATGGGATGAATTGCCTCAGCAGCTGCTGGATAATGTTGTGCAAAGTATGGTACGACGTGTGGAATGTTGCATCACACTCCGCGGTGGACATATCCCGTACTGATACCTTTCTTTAAGGTGGCTGCTGACTTTTAGATGCCTTGTTCCATTTCTCCGTACGCAGATCAAATGATTTTTTTTTCTTTCAGATGTTTCACAGCTTTTGTACTTTCCAGAACAATAAATATTCTTTATTCTAATGTCTGAACAGTGTAGCAACTATATTTTATCCTACTAGGCCTCATGTCTAGCTTAATGTTATGCTACATAGCAATTTGTGATCCGTCCTTAGCAATTGTCCAGCAGTGTATATATATACATACATATATATATATATGGGAAAATGACTACAACCTAAGGATGATAAATGATTTATTTAACAAGATGAAATATGTAGATTATATATATATATATATATATATATATATATATATATATATATATATATATATATATATATATATATACTAAACAGCAAAGGAGAACGTCTTTTTCCTACGTCTAAAGCTTAGCGTCCCTAACGTCCGTCTACATATTTTTCCGTGTGTCCTTTTAGTCGGACATTCCTGACGGGGTGTGACGTCAGTGTGGACTGCTCCACCCTAAGTACAGGGGGAGAGGTTGTCCATTGCACATATCCAACCCTACATTGGCCATCATGACCGGGAAGGCGACCTCGCCTGATTACATACAATGAGAAAATGTACAGATACATAGTAATGAAATATTAAAAATGTACACAGTTACACAGTAGATGAAAGAACTATACACAACACAAAATATCATCAAAGAAAAAGTACAAAAATACTGAAAAATGAACAAATTTAATGAACACCCTAAGTACAGGGGGAGAGGTTGTCCATTGCACATATCCAACCCTACATTGGCCATCATGACCGGGAAGGCGACCTCGCCTGATTACATACAATGAGAAAATGTACAGATACATAGTAATGAAATATTAAAAATGTACACAGTTACACAGTAGATGAAAGAACTATACACAACACAAAATATCATCAAAGAAAAAGTACAAAATACTGAAAAATGAACAAATTTAAAGTAATATTTCATAAATAGAAAAAATTTCATACATTACCACTGGTGTAAAAACAAATTATGTTAACGATACAAATAAGATCAAGGCTAAAATAAGAATCTGAATAAGGAACAGGAACATATTGAAGCAAGATGCTCCTACTTCTAAACACTTAAATTTGTACTAAAATGAAATAAGAAAATGTTAGAGTCATTCAATAAAAATGGAATCAAAAATAAATAAATAGATAAAAAGTCTGTTGTTAATGTCCATAACGAAAGTCTTTCACAGGAAGAAAAATTGTGAACAGTTTTTAATGGAGAAATCAAGTAGATTTAGTTTGGTTTGGCCAGAGTTTCATGAATTCTGCACAAGTAGACGTTTTTGATGATCCGTCGACAAAATCACACTTTTCTACGTCATAAGTGTCATTGTGCTTGACTTTTGTAACTTTGTATGGTCCGAGGTATTTTTGCTTAAGTTTCAAGCCTGGACCAAACTGAGTGCGTTTAATTGCTACTAGGTCATGTAGTTGATATTTATGAGCTTGTCTGCGTCGGAGATTGTACGTGCGGCGATTCTCATCTTGAACTTTGTAGATTTGCCTTTTGGTATCTTGACGGAGAGCATCACGTTGTTCTTGGAATTGAGCTGCAATCTCATCGTTAAGAAGTTCGACAATCTCAATGTCCTGGCAAGATTTCATCTTGGTGCCAAAAAGGAGCTCAAACGGAGTCATCTTGATGCTTCTTTGAAAAGTTGAGTTCAGGATTTCTTGCAGGTGGGGTACGTGAGAATACCATTTCTCGGAATCGTCGACAGAAAGTTTTGACAGCACAGAAATGATGGTGGAATTTTGTTTTTCAATTTGGCCATTAGATCTTGGGAGACCAGTTGTAATGGAGATATGAAGGATGTTTTGCTTTTTACAGTAATCTTCAAATGCGGAGGAAGTAAATGCGGATCCTTTATCAGTGATAATCCTAGCGGGGTTTCCGAAGACATGTCTTTGGTTTTCTAATCGATTTATGACTTCTGCAGCGTCCGTAGATCTAGTGGGATACAGCCATGTAAATTTACTGAATGCGTCAATCACTGCAAAAACATGCTTATTTTTCTTAGAAGTTGTCGCTAGGGGACCCAAATGATCTAGATGAAATGTATGGAGAGGTAAATCGTTTTTTTCTATCGGGTTAAGCGTGCCATCTTGTTTACCACGTTTCCGGTTTGTGAGAATGCATGTAACACAGTTTTGAATGCATTTTTCAACTTTGTCTTTAAGTCGTGGGATGTAAAAGTCTTTGCTAACTAAATCTTGTGTGCGTAGAACAGCAAAATGTCCACGTTCATGTGCAGTTTTAATGATGTTAGCCTGCATTTCGTCAGGTACCACTAGTAAATCGATGCCATTGACTGTTTTGTAAAGAAGTTTGTTTTTTACGATATAGTTGTCATGCGGCGTTGTTTCTAGAAGCGTCTTTATTGTTGTTATTTGGTCATCAGCCTGTTGTGCTTTGAGAAATTGAACAGGAACACTATTTTGGATTAGCATACAATGTGGAGGTCGACTGAGAGCATCCACATGAGCCATCTTTGAGCCTGTACGGTGTTCTATTGTATAATTAAATTCTTGGAGATAAAGTACCCATCTGGATCTCCTGCGGTTAAGCTCTTTTTTACTTAGTGTTTTGATGAGGGCGTCACAGTCAGTAATAATTTTGAATGATGTTCCTAGTACATAGATGCGAAACTTTTTAAGTGCTTCGACCACTGCAAGGACTTCTAGTTCAAAACTAGTGTACTTTCGTTCATGGTCTGATGTCTTTTTTGACATGTAGAATACAGGGTGAAACTGGTTGTCATGTATGGATTTTTGGAGTAGGACTGCACCCAAACCATCGATTGACGCGTCAGTGTGAATCTCAGTGGGAGAATTTTGGTTAAAAATACTTAAAACGGTTTGTTGGGAAAGTAAGTATTTTAATTTTTGAAATGCTGTCTGTTGTTCAGCATAAAATTGGAAAAGAGAGTCTTTATGAAGGAGGTCACTCAAAGGTTTTGCTATGGTCGAATATGAGGGTAAAAACTTTCTAAAATAGCCAGTAAGACCTAGAAATCGGCGAACGTCTTTAATATTTTTAAGATCAGGATAATTAATAACAGCTTTAGTTTTTGAAGGGGAAGGAAACAATCTACCGTTTTCTATAATATGGCCAAGAAACTCAATTTTATTATGTAAAAATTGACATTTTTAAAAATTTATTTCAAGTCCATAATCACAAGCTACCTGTAGAACAATTTTTAGATATTCAAGGGCTTGGGACTCATTAGCAGCGGGAATATCGACATCATCCATATATGGGAGAACAATACTTTTCGAAATCAGATGTCGGAAAATGGCATTTATGTACCGCATAAAGGTGGAAGGACAAGTACTCAGTCCAAAAGGCATTCGTCTAAATTGATACTGACCATTGTGAGTAACAAAACTAGTAAATTTACGGCTCCTTTCATTTACCGCGACATGGAAAAATCCATTTTTTAGATCTAGAGTAGTAAATGTTTTAGCATTTTGGAGACAATCTAAAATATCGTCAATTAAAGGAAGAGGATAGTTATCTTTAATAGGTTTGCGATTTAAGCGTCTATAATCAATGCAAACTCTTGATTTCCCGTCTTTTTTCTTTACTACCACAACTTGACTAGCGTAAGGGGATGAACACGGCTCAACAATTCCATTTTTAACCCATTCATCAACTTGAGCGTCCACTATATCTCGTTCAGCAAATGGCAAACGTCGGGGCTTATTAAATATCGGTTCGTCGTCGGTGAGAGCGATATCAAGCTCAATGTTTACAGTTTTTGTTTTTTTAGGCGTGTATGTCGATAGCAGTTGTTCGACTTCAGCTCGATTATGTTGAGAAACATTTGGACCGATATCAAATGTGGGTGAACCGTCAGAAATCGTCATAATAAAATTTTCATTTTCATTATCAGAAGGCCTTAAAATTTGTGTAAATTTTACGCCTGTAGGCGATATATTTAGATGTGCTTGTTTAATTACGTCACAGCCGATTATAAGGTCATAATTTGTACAATAATTTGGTACAACAGAAATAGTAACAGGAAAAATTTGATCATCGATAGTAATTTCAGAATCAAAAGTTCCTATCACATTAATTCGCGAAAAACCAAAACCTGTTAATAATGTGTTGGTTTGTTTCAGTGGCGGTGCATCTATATTTATGTAAGTAGAATTTCTTAATAGTGTTAAATTGCTGCCTGTGTCTACTAACCCTTTAAGTTTACGCCCAAAAATTGTTACGTCTTTACACATATTAATAGGAGAAGACAATTCATGCACAGCATTTACACCAGAAGGTGGTGTAGAAGTGCTATTTAAATTAGCTCGTCGGCATTCAAATGATTTGTGACCATAAAGATTACATGAGAGGCATCTGGGGCCACGTGAATGATTAGGACAAGATTTTGATAGATGACCTATATCATTACAATGAAAACAACGTTGGGGATTTTTAGCTGCGTCAGAAACGTTAAATCTTGTAGGTTTTCGTTGGAAGCTTTGTTGATTAAATTCGCGTCCACGGCTTTCATATGAATGACGAAAATTCGGTGAATTAGAGTTATGTATTCCCATGTTTTTAATGACAGTTTCATAGGTACGTAATTTCTGCTTAAATTCGGAAAATGAGGTTGCACTATAGAGGATTATTTTATATGAACGAGGCCCATCAATTCCATTAATGACGTACTGAATAATTGATGTTTCGTCAATTTTTGAATCACATCTATTTGCTAATTCACGCATGGAATTAAAATATTGCATTAAAGTCTCAGTTTTATACATTTTCCATTTTTCTAATTCACGGTGAATTTCTATTGAAGTGACTGAATCCGAAAATTCTTCAATTAATGCTTTTTTGAAAAAAGAAATGATTTAGCAGTTCCACATACTAGACGTTTCGCGAAAATTAATTTTTGAGAAGAACTGATAGCTGGGAATAATTCAAAATTTTCTTCAACATCGCGAAAGAAACTATTTACAGAATAAAAATCTTCCCCGGTAAATTTTCTACTAGTCGCCGAAATATCCCGCAATAAAGTCCAAAACTGGGTATTCATCTCTGTAAGGGAATCTTCGTTTGAATAGGGAGGAAAAGTATTTTGTGCACAAAGAGATGAAATGTTTTGATGTGCCGGCATGAATGAATAACCTTGACCGCTGGGCAGGGGAGAATTACTGACCGGATGCGGAAAAGGAGAGTGTTGGTCTGTCCCTTCCGATGAAAAATTCCTGTTTAACGTGATTCGTTTTTGAAACTACGTTTTCGCCTTCAGAAAAGGATGCCTCCGAATTATTTAATGTTAGTTGGAATTCATCTAAGTTCGTCAAAGCTTTAAATATACTATTGCATAAATTTTGCTCATTTGTTTCTACGTCTAAATGCAATAAATTAGCGACTGAGATAAAATCAGGCAATGAGAATTCGGTTAAAATTTTTCTTTGTGTTCTTCAACTTTAAACTCTTTAGGGAATATAGAAAAATTTCTTATTTTATTTCACGAAGAACGGTCAAATTCGGTGAATCTTAATATAGAATTTAATGTTTTTACAGCACGAGTTGTACCACATTTCAACGAATTAGCAATTATAGGAATATCGCCTAATTTAATATTTTTACAGGACATCTTAATATACAAAATTAATCACTTTGAAAATTTATAGACGGTGCAAGGTTGTAATCAAAATTTCCCTATCACACTCTGGGTTAAAACTACTAAATACATTATTTTTAAAGCCAAAATAAACAAAAAAATACGTTTAATTAAATTTTGCCTACCTGGGGTTGGGGAGCAGTCCGTACAATAAATCCAAATCCAGTTGAGGCACTAAATGAATCCAAGAAAAAGAAATTCCAACAGCAACACGTTTTTACGCTTTTTGCAATGTAGCGTCCACTGAAGAAAAATATTAACGCGTCTTAAAATTTTTCTCTCGTCTAGAGGAGATTTTCCTTAATATGCAAGAGAAAGGTCGAGCCCCCAAAATATGGAAAAATGACTACAACCTAAGGATGATAAATGATTTATTTAACAAGATGAAATATCTAGATTATATATATACTGAACAGCAAAGGAGAACGTCTTTCTCCTACGTCTAAAGCTTAGCGTCCCTAACGTCCGTCTACATATTTTCCCGTGTGTCTTTTTAGTCGGACATTCCTGACGGGGTGTGACGTCAGTGTGGACTGCTGCACCCTAAGTACAGGGGGAGAGGTTGTCCATTGCACATATCCAACCCTACATATATATATATATATATATATATATATATATATATATATATATATATATATATATATATATATCTTGTAACTGAATACTCATAAATAAAAAAAAAATTGAAGACGCCATCTTTCGGTAAATATTTCAGACTTTTTTTACCTAAAATGGCTTATATTCAAAGAAATTATATATATTATGAATATTTTGGCTGCTCTTGACACAAATCCTTATTTTAAATATTATAAAATACCAAACCCTGTGATAAAAAGTTACGATATTAATATATAACCAGATGATTTTATTAATGCATTGCATTCTCTACGAAATGATTTAATAAAATTTTACAAAGCATCGTTTTATCGAACGGTATTATGAATTTATTATGTGCTGATTTACAAATGATTGAAAAGGGTAAAAAATTGTTACATCACAAAGCTTTCTTTGACTGTTAGAATTTATGGAAAAATAAAATCAAAATATCGGTAATCGAGAAAAGTATTAAAACTGTAAAATTAAATGAAATGAAAAACTTTTAATTTATTGAATTTTTGAAAATTAAAAAATATTTTGGTGTGTTTTATATTGTAATCAATAATACAATTTTCAAGAAAAAATCGCACAGAAGTGAAGTTATTTTAGAAGCTGCTATGGATAGATTTATATAATAATTCGTTTCAAATGTTTTTACTTTCAAACTCTGCTGAATAATTAGATAAGGCCATTTTCGTATTTTATTTTAATTATGTTTCTTATATTGTAGAAAATGATTAAGGTGAAAGTGATTTTTTAAAAAAAATCAAAAATTAAATCAAAATATCTTAGAAACAAGTATAATCAGTAATATTTCGAAAAATGTTATAGATACTTGCCTTTATTGTTATTGCTTATTATTTTATTAGATTATCGAATGCCAGAAAATAAAATTAAAAGCCTATTTATAATATAAACAGCAAAGTACACTTCCAAAGAAGAAATATCTATCCACAATATATCAAATATTTTTGGTTTGTTTATTATTACTTCCTTTCCCCCCCCCTATATATCATAAATATTAACAATACAAGACACTTAAAGTATGTTGCATTTTGTAACAAGAATTTAAAAAATTGTATACAGTTCTCTAAAAGTTAAGGTACCATCAGTTTATATACTTTTACCATTGAAAGAATAAAAATGTTGGCAAGAAATATGGCTTTTTCTCTAGTGTGTGCAAAGATTAAGATACTTTTCAGGTGCCGTAATTCCAAAAAAAAAATTCCTAGTTGTGTTACATGAAATTCACTCTACAAAGGCACAATATAGCTCTTAAATGACTGGTTACTGGCTGATGAGAATACAGTAACCAAAAATGAGTTGTACGCATACATTATGAAACAACGTAGAAAAAGGCTTTTTTGACAGAATGCCGTTAGTAAAAAATATGTTGCCTCGCCAAGAGGAAAAACAACAAACTAAAATCCTTGAGCAAGGAATATGACCTCCATTAACTGCAATGGTTTCGAGACCCCGTCTGTTTACGCCCAATACCAAATTATTCAGCAGTTCTGAAAGCAAAAAATCCCACTCATCAAGGACATCTGTTTCATATGCCTGGTTTTCTCCAGATTATACGATCTTGCTTCCAGGCGTCCCCGCAAAACATTCTCACCCATGTTCAATGAAGTTTAAATCATGGGAGCACGCAGGCCAATCCATTCTGCAGATACTCTCACTTTCTGGAATCTTCTCTACAGCAGAGGTCCCGTGTGGACGTGCACTGCCGCCCTCAAAAAATTTAAGTCTGGACGAACTGCACCTCGCAAAGGAAGTACGTGTGAGGGGAGATAATTTCACCGCAGTAATTATAGTTAAAATAAAGAACTCTAAAATATAGAACTAAAGAACGCCGTCTAAAACATAGAACTCCGTTCGTCCATTCAGCATAATTCCTTTCCACACAAGCACTCCAGGGCCACTCCAATGGTCTCTGTTTTATCACTACACCCGGAATAGCTCAATAGTACACCTCACACATGGACTGTAAAACACTCTCTATTTTTATTCACCTAAACACATAGTAACTGGAGATACACAGACAGCGCCGTCTGGCGCACGGTTTTTGCGACAAGCATGAATATTCTCCCCCGCGTTGACATGTTATACATTCAACAATACCACAAATTACAATAAAACATTAAACGATAAAATACTATAGGATTGCGTAAAACAAATAAAGGTACATATAAAAATTCTAATACACAATATTCAGAGACAAAATTCAAACTGGCATAGGTAAAAGACAAACTCTTGAAATGGCTCTTTTATATTCTCCAAATTGTGTTTTTACTTTTACAACCCTTATTAGTGCATCACTGCCACTATAAATCTCAGTGATTCTCCCTAAAGGCCATTTAAAGGTTGGCATATTGTCTTCAATGAGAACTACCAAATCACCCACCTTAACATTTTGTTTTTTAAATTGCCATTTATTGCGCTGTTATAATTCACTAAAATAACATCTGTGCCACTTATTCCAAATTAGTTGTATTGGTCTGGTTATCCGTTGCCATTTTTAAGGGCATTCTCTTTTAATTCAATTAAATTGGGCTCGACTACAGAAGTCATAGACCTCCCTATCAAAAAGTGGGCTGGAGTTAAAGCGTTCAAGTCACCCGAATTGCTCGATAAAGGACACAGTGGCCTGGAATTTAAAATTCCCTCTATTTGGATACAAACAGTTAGAAATTCCTCATAGGTTAAATGTGAGACACTGACAACTCTCTTAAGGTGGTACTTTATTGACTTAACCGAAGCTTCCCAAAGACCACACCAGAGGATGGAGCTCTAGGTGGTATAAACTTCCATTCTATACCCTCATCAGATAAGAAACCTGCTAAATTATCATCTGAATCCTCAATAAGTTTTAGAAATCTCTTGAGATCTTTATTGGCACCTACAAATGTTTTCCCATTATTGGAATACAATTTAGCACATTTTCCTCTGCGACTAAAAAATCGTTTTAATGTAGCAATAAAAGCATCAGATGTAAGATCCGACATAATTTCTATGTGAATCGCTTTAGACACAAAACATACAAATACACAAATATAAATTTTATGCAAAACTCCTTTTCTTTGATTTTTGTACCTGATCATGAATGGGCCACAAAAATCCACGCAAGAACAGTTGAACGGGTAATCTGGGACTACTCTATCACGGGGTAGATTACCCATTAGCTGAGAAGTAACAAAGGGTCGGCTTTTAAAACAGACAAGGCACTCATGTACTACTTTTCTGCATAATGAACGACCATTTCATGGCCAGAACTTTTCCCTTACATAGTGTAGAAGAACTCTTTATAATCCATCACTGTCTATAAAAGGGCTTAAATTTCTAAGTTTACTGTTAGGTGAGACAACTCCTTTACTTTGTAAGCTCTTAATCTCAGCCAAAAAAACCTGTTCTTGGACCATTCTGATCAGTTTAGTTTCTGCTTGGTCTATATCTGTAGCAGAAAGGGGACCACTCAATGCTAATTTACGTTTGTTTACATTATTACTAAATCTTAACACATAACTAAATATACGAACAATTTTCATATAACTATTACTTTTACATAACAAAGTAGATAAAATAGAAGATACACAATTAGTTGAAACACAAACACTAGATGTAATTATATCAGAACTCGAACCAGTTTTCAGTTCCTTAGAATACTTGCATTTCTTAACTGGTGACAAACTTGTTTCTTCACTTGACAACTTACCTTTTTCAAGGAATTGTGGACCATGCCACCATAAGCTTAAATTTGGAAGGTCACAAGGGCACAATCCCCGAGACACAAGATCTGCTGGGTTGAGAACAGATGGCACATGGTTCTACTGGAAACCTTCAGTCAATTCTTGCACCTTGGCGACACGATTGTCCACGAAGGTTTTTAAACGATTGGCAGGGGTGTATTTAACCATTCCAATGCAATAGTTGATTTCGTATATAGCACAATATCACTTATGTTTAACCTCAAGGTGGAGCGTATTTTCTTGACGAGTTGAGCTAATAAAACACAGGCACAAAGCTCGAGTCGAGGTATGGAAATAACTCGAATTGGTGCAACAAGAGATTTTCTGGCAAGAATGCTCACTTTGGCAGCACCGTTGTGAAGAAAACACTATAGGTAAACGACCGCTCCGTAGGCCGCTTCAGACGAATCCACAAATCCTTGGAGAACGATTCTAACATTATTGTCAGCCATAATAAATCTGTTAATTTTCACTTCCTCGATACATTTTAATGTTGTCACAAATTCTCTCCACTCGTTGGCAATTGAATTAGGTAACACATCATCCCAATCCAGTTTACATTGCCATAATTGCTGCAGAAACACCTTTACTTTCGCAATCACTGGGCCTAAGAACCCAGAGGGTCGTATAGCTTAGCAATTACACTTAAAACTTCACGTTTTGTATATATATGTTTAGCTGAAACAGATACCTTAAACACGAAACAATCTTCAAATGGCTCCCAACTAATTCCCAATGTCTTCACAGATAAGTCAATGTCAGTAGAAAATGAATGCTCGACGTCTGATGACAACGAACTATTTAATAACTCAGGAGAATTAGATAACCACTTATGAAGGTTCATTCCACAAGATTGCAGGGCATCTTTCAGTTGCGATTGCAATTGTTGAGCAGTCTCCAAATCCGGCGCTCCGCTCACAATATCATCCATGTAGGTATCATATAACAGGGTTTCAGAAGCTAAAGGAAATCTCGATTTTTCATCCTTCGTCAACTGCTGCAGGGTCCTTATGGCAAGGAAGGGTGCGTTGTACAGCCCGTAAGTGACAGTCTTTAGTCGGTACGTTAAAATTTCTGCATCTAGGCCATGTTTCCATATAATGCGTTGCAAATCCTGCTGATCTGGATTTATTAATATTTGCCTGTACATCTTTTGGATGTCAGTCGTAAAAGCAAATTTGTGTCTTCTAAAACGAGATATTGTTTCAAACACATCTTCCTTCACTTCACCTTTCAATAAAATGTCATTAAGGCTTATGCCTGTTGTGGTGGGGGATGAACCGTTAAAGACGATTCTTAGTTTAGTAGTCAGTTTTTCAGGGCGTAATACACCATGGTAGGGTATGTAGTAATGTGTGGGTGGTTCACTTGACTCATCTACCCTTTCCAAATGACCTAACTCCTCATACTCCTTCAAAAATTCCGCATACAACGATAAATACCTAGAATCCCTAGACAACCGTTTACACAATGAATTAAGTCGCCTAATAGCTATATCTTTGGAGTTTCCTAAACAAGACGGATCTTTATTTAATGTCATCGATACTACATACCTACCAGCACAATTCCTCCTATGAGTGCGCGCAAAATGATCCTCACACAAGGACACCTTTGTATCAACCTTAGGCTCTATGTGAACACCCTCAATTTCCCAGAATTTTTTCACTGTTTTGTTTAAATCGTCATCAACAATTAATCCGCAATGAACGCAATTCTCTGTAACTTGATCTACACTTCCACTTACAACATAACCAAACACCGTATTTTGTAACACTAAATGCGAATTATCACAATAAAATTTTCCAGGCTTTAACAATTCGTAAAAGATTTCAGCACCAAGTAACATATAAATTCTATTTGGTATATTAAATTTATCATCAGCTAAGGGCACAAACTCTGAAACATTAACATCTACATCAATCACCTTGTTCGGAATGAGATCTGTAATCTTATTAACTACTAACAACATTAACTCACTCTCAAAAGTTTTAGCTTTATTTGCAACTGAAGATTTTACGCAATTTTTAACAACCATAGGAGCATCATTAACACACGAAACCACTGTATTTATTTTCTCCATTTTCAGCTGCAATTTCTCAGCACATGCCCTCGTACATAAACAAGACTGCGATCCTACATCTAACAAGCATCTGACCTCCGCCCATTGAGAGTATTTATTTTTAACAAAAGCGTGCGAACAGTACTCAAAAACACATTCTTTAGTCTGCCTTTCTCAAACCCAGTCGCCACAAACTGCGATTGTGAATTTGCTTCAACTGATCTTTCAATCTGCCCTGGAATAAAAGTAGAAGCATCCAAATTTAAATTACTAGTGGGAGTGGGATTCCTAGTTTTGTCACTTGAAAAATGAATAAAGTTATTATGAGGTCTAAGGCAAAAACAATTTTTCTCTGAATGGCATTCCTTCAATTTATGAGGTAAAAAACAACGAAAACAAAGATTATTCCGTTTAACTACCTCTACTCTATCCTCAACTGACAGTTTCTTAAACTGATAACACTTAGAAAGGGGATGAAAATTATTACCCTTACACAGAACACAATTTGTTTTGGTTTCGACCTAGAAAACATTCGACGAGTTTCTCTTTTGCCACCAAGTGTTAACCGTCTGTCCTCTATTTCGCCCATCTGTTTTGACTCCACTCCCTGGATTTCTGCTCATTAAATCATTCGAAACCTTTCCTCTCGCGGATAAATAGACATCACATTCCCTCCCAAGCTGTTGAGGCTTGAAATATGTTTCTCTCTGTTTCGTTGCAATATGATTCATCGTATCTCTATCTAGCGTTTCGAAAATTTTATCTGAAATTATTAGATCCCCCAAAGAGCGGAATTCATTAACTTTACGCAACTGACAATAATAATCGAAATGTGCACTTAAGCGGGAAGCAAACTGAACATAGTTTTCGGATGGTAGTTTACGAGCCTTCTTAAAGTTACTCAGGCATTCTTGAGGCGTGGGTTCAAACTCTCTAATATTAATTCTTTAGTTTTAACATAATTGCTTTAATCCTCTTGACTCACATATGTTAGCAAATTATTGACTCTTTCTCCTAAAATATTTAATAGAATTTCGGCTTTTAGCTCATCAGGCACGGATTTGATTTGAAATGCTTTTTCTAAAGAATGAAAAAATAAATTAAATGACTCTGACCTAACCGGTACTTGAATTGTCAAAGTTTTAATGCTTTTTACCAAACTCTCCAATTTATCAGTTATGGAGCTTGGTTCTCCGCTTTCAAGAGTTTGAGGATTTTTTTTCGGATTCCTTCCTAACCTTCGCCAATTCTAATTGTTTTTCAATCTGAGATAATTTAATTTTTTCTAATTGAATTTCAGCCTCGCGCTCATTTTTCTCAGCCTCGCGCTCATCTTTCTCAGCTCTTCTTGTTTACTTTTCTCTAAAGCATTTTCAACAAGACTACGCACAAATTCAATATCATTTTTATACACGGCCTTGATTCAATTAACTTTTTTAAATCTATTATTTTAGCTTTGCTAGGAATCACCAAACCCATTTCCACAGCAACCGAGATAAGCTCGTCTTTCTTTAGATTTAATTTCAACGAAATTTTTAAACTTATTTTGTCACAACATCTACACACAATATACATTATTTTCAACCAAAAAGCATTTGTAATATGCTATTCACAACGTCAGAACTAAACGCACTACTCGGAACTGAAAGCACCTAAATTACACTATTGAGAATAGGAGAGTATACAAAAACACCCAACAAGAATATCACAATCAACACAAAATCTACAAACACTAATTTCAACCATGATATCCGTTAAAACTATTCAACTATTAACACCAACTTTAGCGAACACAACCAAATAATTCCTAAAACCATCATTAAGAATAGAAACACTCACCTATTCACAAATTTCACCACCAAATACTCAACTAATAAAGCACAAAAACTATAGTTGCTTGTTGAACTCCGGGAAAGTCGGACCAAAATGTTTGATCACTACACCCGGGATAGCTCAATAACACACCTCACACAGGGACTGTAAAACACTCTCTATTTTTATTCACCTAAACACATAGTAACTGGAGATACACAGACAGCGCCGTCTGGCGCACGGTTTTTGCGACAAGCATGAACAGTCTCTTTCCCTGATGTTAGAGGGATGAGACTATATTCCTATTTTCTGCATATTAAATGGAGCTGAGAATCGTTGCTCAGCCAACGAATCAGTCAGAATCGTTGTATTCTCCATTGATGAGATGTCCAGTCTTTGTGTTCTTGGTGCCACTATAAACGGTGCTGCCGATGAGGTGCTGTTAATGGTAGGCAGAGTTCAGGACGATGGGTGAATGGAACAGCTTCACATGCAAATATCTGGTCACAGTAAACAGCAATACCTATCGTCCGGCTGCCGTCCGCAGTTGCTAAGTAATGTTATCCAATGTCTAGTTCCAGTCTCTTTTTGCTTACAGAACGATATTCTTGTCATCACTTGCCGTCGTTTTCCTCTTGATCGACCACTACCAACCTTTCTCAAAGTTGTACGTGTCATTTGTAAGGCTTTTCAAGCTCTCGAAACTACACTTTTGCCAATTTCAAATTCTGGAACAACTCTTGTCAAACTACGCGCCTGTTTAAGCCTGCTGATCATTCTACCAAGAGATGGTCAACAAAGTCTACCACGAGATGATCATGATTGTTTGTGCATTAAAATTTGGAGTGCCAGTATATTTTGAAAAAGTTTAAATGGAATTTTTATTTTATTTTACTTATATTTCGAAGCAAATAATTTTTTTACTAATGATTTTTGTTTTATAATGACTGAAGTGTTCAAGAAACTATTTTTATCATGAACTAGATTTGAAAATAGTATCCTGTACTATTGTAGCGGGTTATCTGGAGAGGTTTCTCTCTAAAAACTATTTTGGGGTTGTTTTTGTTAAGATTTTATTAAAATTTAACTGTAATCTCCTTACATCGGAAATGTGATATGTAGATTAGTTTCTGTAAATAAATTTTTGCGAGTAAAGGTGTTTGCTGATATTTACACTGCCGGAGTGTGATTTTTTTATTTAGTCAGCCAGATAGGAATTACTGGCTTATATTAAGGAGTTTATCTACAATTAGAAGTAATTATCATTGTGAGATATTCCTGATCACAACACGTGTATGATACTTCAATTTCCATTAGTCTGTTCCGAAGTTGAGCATCATTCCTTTATTGGAAACTCAGCGTCGAGAGGGACTGCAAATTTTTTTGGTGTGTTCAGGTAAATGTAGTTTGATTGTTTAGAATTGAATATAGATATAAATAATTAATCTTTCCCTCAATCTTGAGTTAATCTGTGAATCAATAAATTTTTAGTTAATTATTTGTGTGTGTGTGTGTTTGTGATTATTTTTCAGTGTTTGTGTCATGTCGACTTCTTTTTGTGTTGTGTCAAGTTAGAGTCACAATCACAATCCTGCGAGTACGGAACCCTAAGAGTCACACAGTCATACTTGGGGGTGGGGTACTATTAATCAATTTGTATTGAAAGATTCAGAGGAAAAGTAGTTGACATATACGATATTAGAATAACTTAAGAAATATCACAAGCTCTGGTGAAAGCGTTCTTAAAACTGGTTTAAGAGTTAAAATTAGGACCTCTATTTTTACATTGTCGCATTTTGGAAATTTAAATATTTCCTTCTCTTTTCATTTTTGAGGTTATATTCAAGTCTTGCTCACTTAGCTGAAATGTGAGTTACAAGGCATTTTTTTTGCAATCTAAAATTGTAGTTTTTCTTTCAGATATCTCTGGTCAATCCAGTGACTTCTTCGAGTCCCCTAATGCAAAGTAAAACCCCACCAAAAGTCCTTAGAAGTAGACAGTGTACTTGGATCCTTCAAGTTATACTCTCTCAAATGGTAAAATAAAGATGCATGACTCTTACACAAACTTAGGAACTAACAGGATCGACAAAATGCCGCTTTTCTACTAAATAAATAGTGATGGTGTATGGTGGTAGGCCTTGGTCTAGGATATGTGGACGACATTTATGATACAATAATGCAGTCTTGTCACTGTTGCCCATCGATATATAGTTCGAAAATTTTCCTGAAAATATGTCCAAGAATTACATTTGACGATGGAAATTATTCGGATCATCATCTTATTGAGGCCGTGTCGAGAACGAGACGGACCCATTTGGCCATTCCTGAAGGCGTCTTAGGTCATATCCTTACTTAGTGATACTTCGTAATTCGGATGTTTTAAAACTTGAATAACATGGAATTCGAGAGGGAAAATTCGGAGTCATTTTGTTCCAGAATCCAAATTCTGCCTAGGGATTTGAATGCTAGTAAAGGCTTATAAAGGTGCGAATAACATCATTAGTTTATTTGCGTAGGTAATCGGCATTTAAAGGACAAAAGGTGAATGAGAATTTATAGCTGTTTGGTCGATATTGGTAGATCAGAGAGGCAAAGATGGATTTATGGGATAAAATGAACGCGTTTATACTAGTTCCGTGGTAGGTAGCTGAGCGTCCGGCCGCACACTTGCACAACTAAAAGGTTTTACCTACTGATATGTAAAATGGGCAAATTTCTTTTCAATGAAGAGTGGTTTTCTCTTAAAAGATTAAACTTGGAAATACCGGGTGAACAAAAAGTGCCCATATAAACTTTGAAAGTTAATAAAACCCGGAAAATTAAACAAAATGAAAAACGATTAGCAGCCTTAGCATTGATAAGTCACGGGATTTTTTTTAAGATAAGAAAAAAACCCTGCTGACTGGTACAAACGAATATGTAAACGAGACAGGCGATTAAAAATACTGATACCTTGATCCAGATCTAATTCGTTACATGCCACTTAAGGGAACAAGGATGCTGAGTGAGAAAGGCAAAGCTTTATTGGTGAAGCTGTTTTTCATGAACAAGGAAACAGCGACTGCTGTACTGTGTAAGTTCAGAAAAATGTGAAGACTGTAAAAGGTTCTTCAACAGTGGTATACCTCATAAAGCTTGTTCAACGATTTGTGGAAACTGGATCGCTTGAAGAACGTGTAAGATCTGGAGTACCAAGTCTAAGAATCATTAGTAAACATTGTAAACTTACATGGCCTCCTTGGTCTCCAGATCTGACTCCAGTACACTTTTGGCTGTGGGGATATTAAAATGCCCGGGTATATTAATCCCGTCCATCCAATCTGTCGGAATTGAAAGATGCGATCCACCGAGAGCTGTTATGTATACAAGCGGATATTCTGCACTCTGCCGTTGCTGGATTTGTAACACGCTTGGAATGAGTCATCTCTTGTAGTGGTGGATATATGGAACACATGCTGCTGTAATAAATGATTCGGTAGCGTTATTTCTGTTATTTGCGAGTCTTTTCTTTCACTTATGTACAAAACGCCACCTATCGGTTGTTTTTTGAATTTTTTTTCTTTTTCTCATCTTAAAAAAATCCCGTGACTTATCGGTACTAAACCTACAAACTGTTTTTTATTTTGTTTAATTTTCTGAGTTTTATAAACTTTTAAAGTTTATACGGACTTTTTACCCACTCGGTATTTGGCAGCATTTCTAGTGATGATATTAGATAATTCTATTTAGATAATGTTTTAAAACTGAACATTTAACTTATCAATTGGTTTTCAGTCTCATTAAAATAGATCGTAAAAATTTGAAAAACTGAATTCCAGTATCTGTAATATTTTAAGACCACTTAAAATTTCAAAGTTAGGAATTACGAAAATGCTGTTGATATGAAAAATTTTTCTATACTTGAGTTCAAAAATCAATGAGACAATGAAAATAACTTCTTTTTAGTTAATTTATTTACCATCTGCCTTAAATTGTGCACATACTTCTGTTGATATGTTCAATAAAGTGTTTTTTACTTGCACCGGCAGTGACATCATACTTTGTTTTTCGTATATTTCTCGTAAACTATGGATCATACAGAAACGCTTCTTTGGGCAGTTTTTATGTACTCCCAACGAGGAATCCAGCTGTGCAGTGTTTATGCGGTCGTTTTGGGACACCCTGTATAGATAAAAAAAACAATTTTTTGCACAATGTATTGTTGCGTTTTCGGGGGTTCGAAATGATTGAAGCCGAAAAGCGGGATCCAAAACAATTTTATTCTTTGCCAAAACAGTCCTCCACAAATTGTAGAACAGTTCGAGAAAGTCACGTACAATCGATGAAAATACTGATAACACAGATGCAATACACTAACAAAAACAATAGTAAACACTCAGCACAAAAATAATAACTCAATAAAAGCAATAACACACGCACTATGCAATCGTCTCTCTCTCAAGCAGAGAGGTATCACTTGCATGAAAGCTGAGATCTGACTAACTGACTAGCCGGCCCGGGCCCTTTTATACCTTTCGGTCAGAAACCTCTGGCACTTGCCAGAATAATCGAGAAATAGAAAGATCTAGCAAAATCCGGAAGGTATGAGAAAAGCTCAATACATAGTGTTACAATACCGCGATAGGGTTGCCAGACAGGGTTATTAGGAGCAGGGTTGCCATGGTCGCCAAGCTTATCGCCCACATTTGGCGACATATCGCCAAATTTGGCGCCAAAAATTAAGTCGCCAAATCCGTCGCCAACTTGGCGCTAGCTGCAATATTTGGCGAGTTTACCATTTAAACCAATGTTAAAGCATGGGGGCCGTGCAATGCAGTGGAAATGATATTACAGGTAAACAGGGTTAAAATCACATTAGATACGACAAATTAAACTGTAAAAATGAACACAAATGAGTAGAAACAATTAGAATAAGACTAAATTCGTAACATTGCCCCCCTCTCAAGAACTGCACGTCCCGGGCAGTACAACCCTTCATCAGACGTTAACATAATAATAAAGCAATTGATTAGTACAAAATAAACACGTAATGCATAGTAGAAAATAAACACTTACAAAACAATATACAAAATTATTTACAAGATTATTTACACACTAACCGACGTCGTTTATTATCTTTAAAATTGTATAAGGACCGTCCCAATGCGATTGTAGCTTAGGAGAAAGTCCTTTGCGTCGAGTCGGGTTGTAGAACCACACATTGTCACCTTCCTTGAATTGATGTCCTGTGGCTTTTGTGTCATACCGAGTCTTCATCTTCTCCGTCCTCAGGTTGATCCGTTCTCGAGCCAAATGGTGTACATCTTCAAAACGTGCCTGGAGATTCTGCACGTACTCCTCAGGCGATGAAGGTGTATCCGGAGGGCGACCAAACAGCAGGTCACAAGGGAGACGAAGATCTCGGCCAAAAAGCATCTGGGATGGTGAATATCCGGTAGTCTCGTGAACGGCGCTGCGGTACGCTAGCAGAAAGAGAGGAACTTTCTGGTCCCAGTCTTGTTGGTTCTTGGAGACCATCAGTGAGAGGTTATTCAGGATGGTACGATTAAACCTCTCCACCATGCCATCTGACTGTGGGTGCAAAGGTGTGGTCTTGGTCTTGTCAATTCCGAGTAGTTCACAGACCCCCTTCAATACCGCAGAGACGAAATTTCTTCCCTGATCGGAATGAAGTTGAAGAGGTACCCCATATCTCGATATCCAGTGCTGCACTACAGCCTCCGCTACGGTGGGGGGCTTCCTGATCCGGAATGGGGTACACTTCGGGCCATTTCGTGAAGTAGTCCATGACAACAAGTAGGTACTTATTACCAGACGCAGTCCTTGGCAGAGGTCCCTGGATATCGAAAGCGATACGTTCGAAGGGTGCTCCAACATTGTAGCGATGCAGCTTCCCTCGGCTACGTATCTTTGGCCCCTTCCGAGCTGAACAGGCATCACAGGACTTGCACCACTGTTCCACGTCAGCTCTCACTTTACCCCAGAAGAATCGCTCTCGAACTCGGTGCAAAGTTTTCATGACACCGAAATGACCTCCTGTTGGGCTGCCATGCAATTCTTTGAGTACCTCTGGGATACGAGATCGAGGAAGTACTAATTGCCACCTGAATGTCTTTCCATCCTCTGATTCGAATTTTCGGTATAGAACACCATTCCTAAAAGGTAGAGAATTCCAGAGGGCCCAATACTGCTTAGTTGTAGGACTATAAGCCGAGATGTCCTGCCAACTTGGTTTATTGCTGGAAGACTCCATAAACTCTATAAGGGGTTTAATATCAGGATCCGCCATCTGGTCTTCTCGAACTTTCTCGTCACTCCAGGGATCGGGTGGCGTCGCTGTTGAAGTTGTTATCTGGCGTATAGCATAGTCATATTTGGTCTCTACTCTGGAACAATGACGACAATTTTCTGGGCATGGTCTTCTTGAAAGGGCATCAGCATTTCCATGCGAGGAGCCTTTACGATGTCTGATGTCAAAGTAATACTCGTTGAGCCGTTGTATCCATCTGGCTACCTGGCCTTCAGTATTTCTAAAATTCATTAGCCAGGTTAAAGAGGCATGATCGGTACGTAGAAGAAATTTTTGGCCATAGAGATAGTGATGGAAATGCTCGATGGCTTTCACAATAGCCAGTAGCTCTTTTCGAGTGACACAATAATTTCTTTCCGGTTTCGATAAACACTTACTCCAATAAGCTACGACTCGTTCCTGGCCATCTATTTCCTGAGATAATACTGCTCCGACACTCTCATTACTGGCATCAGTGTCCAAGATAAATGGCTTGTCCGGTTGTGGATATATTAAGATCGGTGAAGACGTCAAAGCTTCTTTAAGCTGGAGGAAGGAATCTTCACATTCTTTTGTCCACTGAAACTTTTGTTTACTTTCTGTTAGCTTGTGCAAGGGTCTTGCGATGTTAGAGAACCCTTTCACAAACTTTCGGTAATAAGTACATAGTCCCAGGAAGCTTCGCAGCTCACGGAGGTTTTCAGGGCGTTTCCAATTCTTTACGGCGGACACTTTTTCGGGGTCCGTACGAACACCTTCTGCAGAGATGATGTGTCCCAGATAATTGACTTCTTTCTGGAAGAACTTGCATTTCGAAGGGTTTAGCTTCAAGTTAGCGTCGCTTAATTTTGATAACACCTTCCGGATATTTTGAAGATGTTCTTCAAACGTACGCCCTCCTATTATGACGTCATCCAGGTAAATAAGGCAAGCTTCAAAAGTCAGACCCTTTAGCACGGTCTCCATCAGGCGCTCGAAAGTAGCTGGCGCATTGCAGAGCCCGAACGGCATGACTTTGAACTGCCATAGTCCTTGGCCGGAAGTGAATGCTGTTTTTCTCTATCTTCGGGATGGATCTCCACTTGCCAGTATCCGCTCTTTAAATCTAAAGTCGAGAACCATTTATGACCGGAAAGGGTATCCAGGGTGTCATCTATCCTTGGAAGAGGGTAGCTGTCCTTCTTGGTGACGTCGTTAAGTTTTCGATAGTCCACGCAAAATCTTGTGGAGCCATCTTTCTTACGAACCAAGACGATTGGAGATGCCCACGGACTCGAAGACGGTTCTATGATGTCATTTTCCTGCATCTCTCGTAGTAGTGTTCCGACCTCTTCCTGTTTAGCAAACGGCAAGCGTCTTGGGTGCTGTTTAATCGGCGGATGGTCTGCTGTATCAATTCTGTGTTGTGTCACTGTAGTATGGCCAATATCGCTACTGTTTCTAGAAAACACGTCTTCAAATTCTTGGAACAGTCTTTCTGCGGAGCTTTTCTGTTCGGGGGACAATTCAGCATTTTCTAGAAGGTCGGGAGTCAACTGTTGAGGCGAGTTGGATAGGAGCAAGCTCGAACTTTTGCAGACACACGTTACTGGACTGCAGGTTGCCAACACTTCACCTTTCTGGAACACTCTAGGTTTTTCAGTTACGTTGCAAATTCTTACCGGGATAGTTTTTCTGGAAAGGTCCACTAGCGTCGAAGCTATTAGCAATCCATTCGCTTTATTTTCCGCAGATCCAATTAGGCCAGAGTTGAAACTCACATCGTTACCGATGTATCCAGGTACTATGATTTCAGTCCTTGGGGAATGGTAATGTTCTCGTTAGCGGTTACCTGTCGAATAGATTCTGACCTGTGTTCAATTTTGAATATAGTGACTTCTTCGTGTATGGAACGTAATTCGTTCTTGTTGAAGTCTAGAGTGAAACCATGCTCCTTTAGAAAGTCCAGTCCAAGAATGAAAGGGTCTGCAATATCTGCGACATACACAGCATGTTGGTAGGTAGCGTCTCCAAACTTGATCTTGACTTTTAATTTTCCGTGAATATCAATCTTTTCCCCCGTCACGGTCTGTAGCACCACGCGGGGTGGGGTCCAGATAAGTTTCTCTTGTAACTTGTGAGCCAGATCGTTCCGAAAGATAGACACATTGGCTCCTGTATCGATGATCATGTTGCAGGGAAGCTCGTTAACATGTCCCATTATAAAAATTCCATTCTCACCGGTACTCTTTGTCGAAATTTGACACACTTGAAAATGGGGCTTTCCAAAATCTGGCAACCTCCGCCCCACGAGATGGCCATTAATTAGTTTTCCGACACCTCCTTCTGGGAGACGCTATTAGTTTCAGCGCCTTGGCGTGCCCGGCAGCTTCTCTGCAGATGCCCTTCTCGACCGCAGGTCCAGCATTTAAGGGTCTTCTTCCCGTCTGCTTTCTGGGACATCAAAGACTCAACTCTATTCAAGAAGCTTCTCATCTGTCGCTCTAAGCGCTCCACACTTGAGTTCGACGTGTCCGATTCGTTGACGGCTCGTATGGGGTGTCTGTCCTTTCGTGTTGCTTGCTGGGCTGCCTCGAATTTCATAGCAAACACTAGGGCCCCCTTTAAGTCCTTGAGATCCGCCATTCGGAGAGCTTTCTGGATTTCCGGATCACGCACCCCGTCGATGAAGTGTTGCAGCGCCAGGACTTCTCTTACTTCAGTCGGACAGTCAGAAAACGCCAAGTGAGAAAGCCTCTCGACGTCCGTCGCCAGTTCTTGGAGAGTTTCGGACACTTTCTGCTGCCGTGACTTCAGCTGGAGTCTGCTGTAATCCTTCAAACATTTCTCTCCGAAGCGTAACTCCAGAGCATTAACGAGAGCGTCGAAATCCAGCCGCTGTGTTTCCGGCAAAGTTTGCAAAATGTCAGCAGCGTCGGCTCGAAGAGAAGCAGCTAACTGGCAGGCCTTGGTCTGGTAGTCCCACTGGTTTGCATCCGCCACTATGGAGAATTGGGTCTTATACACCTGCCAAGAGGACTTTCCGTCATATGTAGAAAGCTTGATGGAAGGCTTGGAAAAAGGAGCTTGAAACTTAAATTCATCCCCTTGACCAGTCATGACTTTCTGCTTCAATTTCTCTAGGTCACTCCTGAACGAGATGGAAACTTCTTCTACCTTTTTCGAAAATTTTCGCCTCTAGTTTGCTCTCCATATCTTCGAATTTATTTTCAACCGACTCGATTCTTCCTTCCATTTCTTCAAATTTCTTGTCCACAGTCGTCAATTTGTCGCCAATGCCCTTCAAATCACTTTTCAACTCTTCCTTGTTCGCGGTCAGTTTGTTATTCAACTCGTCCATATTGGCGCTGATCTGCTCGTTTACGTTAGTAAGCTTGGTATTCACTTCTGCGATACTGGCGGTCAAGTCCGATTTCATTCCGCCCATATTGGCATTCATGCTGGCGGTCAACTCCGATTTCATTTCGCCCATGTTGGCATTCATGCTGGCGGTCAAGTCCGATTTCATTTCGCCCATATTGGCATTCATGCTGGCGGTCAATTTTTCTAGAAGAGTCTGGAACTGGGCCTCCATCGCTCTTGTTGTTGGCATTCAACCCCACTTCTGACACCAATTGTTGCGTTTTCGGGGGTTCGAAATGATTGAAGCCGAAAAGCGGGATCCAAAACAATTTTATTCTTTGCCAAAACAGTCCTCCACAAATTGTAGAACAGTTCGAGAAAGTCACGTACAATCGATGAAAATACTGATAACACAGATGCAATACACTAACAAAAACAATAGTAAACACTCAGCACAAAAATAATAACTCAATAAAAGCAATAACACACGCACTATGCAATCGTCTCTCTCTCAAGCAGAGAGGTATCACTTGCATGAAAGCTGAGATCTGACTAACTGACTAGCCGGCCCGGGCCCTTTATACCTTTCGGTCAGAAACCTCTGGCACTTGCCAGAATAATCGAGAAATAGAAAGATCTAGCAAAATCCGGAAGGTATGAGAAAAGCTCAATACATAGTGTTACAATACCGCGATAGGGTTGCCAGACAGGGTTATTAGGAGCAGGGTTGCCATGGTCACCAAGCTTATCGCCCACATTTGGCGACATATCGCCAAATTTGGCGCCAAAAATTAAGTCGCCAAATCCGTCGCCAACTTGGCGCTAGCTGCAATATTTGGCGAGTTTACCATTTAAACCAATGTTAAAGCATGGGGGCCGTGCAATGCAGTGGAAATGATATTACAGGTAAACAGGGTTAAAATCACATTAGATACGACAAATTAAACTGTAAAAATGAACACAAATGAGTAGAAACAATTAGAATAAGACTAAATTCGTAACAGTATGTTCTGGGTGATTTCAACATGATTCCATGTGTTTTAAACTGCTTGTGCCAATAATATTCACCTTTCAAAGAGCGTTCATTTAAGTATTTGCTGTCCAGCAAGGAGAATGATGTTATGGGATGACTCTTCCTAACCATCCAAACAAGAAATTTAAGTTTGGTGACTTCACAAGTGACTATGCGGTAATATCTGTATTTTAAGAAGAAATACCAATGTATAGATTAATGTCAGATGGAGATTACTCATTGTGCCGAATATAAATGTATTTTTTGAAGAGCTCATGCCCATTTTTGTTGAATTTCAAAATAATGCATTTGTCACCAAGTTTTGAGTTTCTTGTGCAAAATGGTCATTGATTTATCATGATTCACCAAGCATAAAATGCATTCTCTTCTGGGTGGCTGTATTCAATTGGCATTAATACATTTTTGCATTTTTTTTTCAAATGCAGCAATAACGTGTTAGCAAAGTCTGTTGAATTTTCGTATTTAGTGCCAGGCAACGGTCTTGTTTGGGATTCCTAATTCTTCCAACCGAAATTTACCCTGGGCGAAGACTCGCATCGAATTTGAGGGTCATACCTAAACTTTTTTCTCCAGTCAAACGTTCATGATTTTTTAGAGTATAAATAACACTATCAATTATTATGGGATGCTCGCAAAGTTGGCATGTTCTTACTTAAAGGGTCATCTCCCGAGGAGAGCACAGAACTGGTTTGAGGTAATAGGGTATACCTGCATGACCGGGGCAGAGACGGATTTTACACTTTTGAAGGAGGCTTTGATTAACAGCTTTCCAGTGGTCAGAAATAGATCGGAACTTAAGGCCACATTCTATGGTTCAAAGAGAGCTAATGGTCAGGCACTGTCAGATTTTGTATATAAATTGTTGAAGTTGCAAAAGCAGCTGGTTTGACAATGACAGAAGAAGGATTGATAAGTCATGTAGTGATGCAATAGTCCTCACAGGTGATTGACTGTGTGGAAGTTCAAAACCAATGTAACGTCTTTGCTGGAAGCGTTTAAAAGTCAAGTGTGGAGAACTGTTGAAAGCAAACGTTACAGACTTTTGGAGAACTGTTGAAAGCAAACTTTACAGACTTTTCGAGAACTGTTGAAAGCAAACTTTACAGACTTTTGGAGAACTGTTGAAAGCAAACTTTACAGACTTTTGGAGAACTGTTGAAAGCAAACTTTACAGACTTAAAACGAAACGAGACGAGGGAGCGAGCGGCATGCGGTAGCAATTTGATAAAAAAGAATTTAGTTTGGAGAATGAATTAAAAAAAGATAAACGTTAAATTTCTTGGCTGTCAAAGAAAAGAGGAAAAAACACGAGAAGATACTTTTGGAATATAAAGAACTTGGAGTAAAAACTGAGGAGATACTTGGGGTAGAGACTTAAAATTTAGAGAATTAGAAACTTAAAATTAGAGAGAAATAATTTTTCTTTTATTATATATATATATATATATATATATATATATATATATATATATATATATACTACCTTTGGCGATGAAGATTCATTTACACTACGTCATACCAACAATAAAGGCTCAACTCTTACAATTGGTAGTGAATTATGAGGAAAGGTACGGGTGAACCGCAACCTCTGGTTCAAGTAGGGATGTTAGACGGCACGAATGGGATTCGAGTATGAGGTCACCCGACAGGCGTGTAGATGGATACTGGCGTGATAGGTGTGTAGTAAATCGACAATTTGATGCAAGGGATGTAAACAGTGATTCGAATGGTATCAAGTATCTCAGGGGTGACAGTAATCAAGGATACGAGAATCGGATGGTTCGAAACGACTATGATAATCGGGGTCCGAGAATCGGAGGGTCAGAAACGCGGATCCAAGAATCGGGTGGTTCGAAATGATTATGCCAATAGAGGATCTGGGAATCATTGGATTCGAAATGATAGAGGAACTGGAAAAAATTTTAACTATTGAGCGGTCGACGTGCGGGAGTTCATCGACCGTAATTTGAGGAAAACCTTCCAATAGTAATTGGAACCATACGGTTGTCCGGTCGACCTACCGTATACTCCAATATTACAGCACGGCACCTTTGTCAAGGCTTTTGGGGATATAAGGGCAGAAAAATCTTTTATTTTCGCCGTGTTATTCAAGTAATACTTTTCATTCAGATCTAAGAGAAGGTCGGATGCAGAGGTAGTCACAGCGCAGGGGGCGACTTGTGTGAATTTGGGGATCGTTGAGTTGCCGGTCAGAATTCGTGAATTTTAAGAAACAGTGGAATTTCCATGTTATTGAGGGGATGCAGTACCAGTGTGGCCTAGAAGTTGACTCATGAAGACAACAAAAATATCTTTAGATTTCGATTTAAAAAAAAACGTTGGTGATTCCGAATTTAGAGATTAAAGTGGTACCACAGGTAGAGTTTGATCTGTCTCATACGAAGTTGGATAAGCATCAGCTATTATTCAGGAGTTTTGGAGGGCTTTTTTCAGATAAGCTAGGGCTTACCCATGTTTGGTATCATGAAATAGACACGAAGTGACCATCAGCCCGTGGTGTCGAGTTCGTATAGGTACGATAGGATGAAACAGAAAATGATTGACCATCATATCAACAAGATGCTGGAAGAGGGTACTATTATCCCTATTCAGTAACCATATGGATCACCTATAGTGTTGCGCCGTAAAAATAATAGGCTGCATCCAGAATCGTCTCAGGCATATCGTTTCGCAATAGATTATCGAAAATTAAACGCGATAACTACATATTCTCGATATCTACTACCACTTAAAGAGGATTTAATTGCGAATGTTCCTCATACTCGAGTGATGTCCACGCTGGATCTTAGGTCAGGATATTTCCAGTCAGCGGTTAATTCCAGGGATATTTCGAAAACGGCATTCACATGAAGATCAATAGTTTTTAAATTCTTTAAAGTAATATTAAAATCAATAGGATTAAAGACCGTAGAAAAATCAGTAAAAGCAATATAAATAACATCAAGTTGAAATCTATTTTCAAAACTGTATATAATTTTAATTACAAAGCAAAATAAATTAATAATTTTCAAACTCTTTGGCGTAAAACCATGTTGATCGTGGGTGAAATTATATTAACTTTGTGAAAAAACTTTTTGTATATTGAGATTTCAAATATAAAGAATTTGTGCACATTAAAATTTCGAATGGTTGATAATTTTTACAATCATTTATATAACCTTTTTCATCAACAAGAATAACTTTGGTTTGCTTCCAGACATCAAGGAATGTATTTATTTTCAAAGGATAATATACAAAATAAGAAAAGGATAAATCAACAATTCTCCACACTCTTTATTATTAAAAAAAATTTCTATATACCTACTATTTAAATGTTTAAATTTTTCGAAGCTCAATTATACTGCGTAATCAGAATTGTATAAAACAGGTAAAGATTGTGGCTGGGTCATATTTTCATATTATTGGCGTTGCAGTTATCTAGAGATGCAGTAAATAACGCTGTTACGGCATTGTCGAAGGTCATAACAAATAAGATGACTTTTGACACGTCAATATATTTAAGGAGTGTGAATCAAACCTGTCATACCTGTCAATAGGCCACTCCGTAAGGACACGGGATGTGAAAAATTGCTGACAGTAATAGTTTATTATCAATGAAATGAAGGTTCTAAAATATTAAGGTTTATAAATATGAAAGACGATCTAATGATCTCTCTCTCTCTCTCAGCGAGTAGGTCTGAATTGCCCAATGACATCATTGTCAGTTATTCAACATATACCCTCTTCCATACCATCATGGCATTTTCCACCAAGGGGCGGAATTACGCTTACTGTGGCCTTTAAGACGTTTGTAATTAACGTTTACGATGGTCTTAGCCGATCATTATGACTGATAGCAAACTAGCTTCGTATAGTGTTCAGTGATGAGTCTAGCTTCATTAATAGAGCATACGACCATTGGATTCGTGTGTGGTGCCTCAATCAGCTTTTATTTCATAGAGGTATACATCCCTAACACTTGGTTGTTTGCTTACAGTGCTATCTCTGACGACAGCAAATTGCCTCTATTAATCTTGCCTGCAGTTTTAAAAGTTGTACAATATGTTGATAAAGAGTGCGGCCGCTTTAGAAACACTTCATAGCTCGTCATCCTGCGGGCGTTTTGCTACAAAGTAATGCCAGGCACCATACGTACTATCTAATACACGATTTGAAATTTATCAGTGTATTTTTTTTTCTATGATCTCAGGAGTTACGCATTTATATATCGCTTATGGTACACAAAAATGCAAAACAAACTGCAACATTACCATAAGCAAATTTTAAACCAAATAAATTCATTAATGGAGGAATATATAATACATCAATCATGAGCCGCATGTTAAGCTTTCCCAGAACGTTTTCAGCGCAATTAGTTATAGTTGAACGATCACCGTTTGAAACTAACCGACTTTAAGCTTAACTTAAGTCGATGCGTAAACTAAATCAAGTATTATAAAGGTAATTGAACATGATTCAAGTTCGCTTGAACTAAAAGGACAGAACTAACTTTCATAGAAATACATTTATTTCGAAAAAAGCAAAGAAAAGAATGGGAATACCGTAGATGAAAGTATCCCAACATCACATCTCTCTTCCCTTCTATAAAATCCTTGTATATTTTTACATTTTTATTTTTGCTCTTTGTAGAATATTATTTACAGTAATTATTTTTAAAACTTATGCAAGATAAATATAAGTAATTCTATATCCTTTTCAGTTCTATACCATGACAACATGAATCCATGCTCTGCCGTTAATGTGAAGAAATGTTCAACTAAACATTACAATCACAGAAGTGACCCTCCTTCTTGCTCTCCCAATTTGTCACCTTTTGACTTTTTTCCTTTTCAAACTCATGGAAATTATAACTACGAAATAACTATTAGGTATCTAGGTACATGATATTGTAAGTTACAACTAAAAATATTATTTTGTTTGGTTTCAGGAAACTAGAGATTGAAGTAACTCGTAGTATTGAGAAGGTAGAGGCTCATAGTGTGAATTAAGTTCCTTTATTTGAAAGGTTATGCTAACCGGTGAATTCATGAAGAAAAGATGGTTGCTTATGGAATTGATAGCTCCTGTCATATTACACTGTTTCTTGGTGAAAAAAGAAGGAATTTTCTAACTGATTACGTGTTCCTCACAGTTGATCCAAGAAGTAGAAGGCCGTTATTCACTGATGCTTCAGCCACAGAGAAGAAAGTAGAGAACTAAATTCTGTCAGGCCTTAAAACAGCTATCCAAATTATTGTAAACAAGACTTATCTTAGTTATGTGAAAAATCATTCAAGAACTCATGTCAATGTTGGCTTCTACTATAGCTGGCTCCTTTTTAGAAGCAAGTACAGCTTAACCTGTTAAGGGAAATGTTGAATATTTGGAGCAAGCCGAAGATGTGATTTTTTTAATCACCTGATAATCGTAAGGAACCTTGGATTTATCTATAGGATACTAGGATGGAAGAGATGAGCAAACAGTGGGAGCACAGCTATTCACCTCACCCCAGTTTCTTTCTGAGATGAACAAGTTTGAAGGGAAATTCATGCTTTTTGTTTTTGGAACTGTCATGGAGTCATCTTAACAAACAACCTGGAGTAGAATCAGACCTTTAATAGTACCTAATACTGCTCCCAGCTGAACAAACTGCGTGATTCACTGATCAAGAAACCGAGTGGTTTGATTACCAAAGACGTCCCTTTTGCTGACATGTGCTTGCTCTCTCCTCTCGAGGTGTGTCTGAGGAATCAAAGTGACACAGCTTTAATATTTTGCCACATCTTCCCTGTTCTTTTGAACCCCCTCCCTCATGCTTCTTTTTCTTCTAGAAAACATTGCAAAATCGAAGACTTGACAATACAAATGATGCCACTCCAGAGGAGGAGCGATAATTTTCTATGCAGTCTGCTGAGTTCTACAATCACGACTTTGGAAAAGTCAACAGAAGCTGGGAGAAACGTATTTCTACCTCGATGATTTTTTATAGTAATAATTAAAACTATTATACCCCATCGTATATGTGTTTGTGTGTGTGCTAAATATTAGAACATACGAAAACTTGGATTTTGTTATTGTCTGCAGACAGAAGGCTAGGGTACATTCATTATTCCGAATGGACTGTGGATATATGGATGCTAACGTAATTTTCTAGATTAGATTTAAATATTTAGGGAAACATAAATCTATGTAAGATTTTATTTTGCACATTTTAAATCCGATATGGAGATTTTATAGTAAAATGATCATTTCTCACAATTTATATTGTTCTTTATGTATTTAGCCTGTCCCGACTATTTGTTCTTCCAGAAAAGGATACAGCATCGTCGAGTCGTGAGTCTCGGTCCTAGTACTATTGAAGAGTCATCGTGTAGAGAGTAGATACACGTTAAATCTGTCGAAGCTTAGACTTCCCTTTGGCGTGGTGTGATAAATTTGGAGAGTGGTGTCGTTTTCTTCACTTGGCCGAAGTTCAAAAATACAAGGGCCACTTTCAGTATTTCCCGTCCATCTTCATCTGTTAATAATAAAATCAAAATCTCAAATTTATAAAATAATACAAATTTTTAATTTATATTTTTAGAGTTACATTTTTAGAGTTACATTTGAATCTAAAAGCATTTTATTTCTAAACATTGTACGCAACGAAAAGCGGCAAAAGTCATTAAAGCAATCAAAAAATTATTTTTCCAAGGGGCAAAGAACTCTTGAAATAATTTGAAAAACGTAGTGATCAAAGAAGAGTGTATTTTAATAAATTAATAAACAAATAAAAACTATGTGAAGATCCCCTTGGATCTCACTTTGAGAACGAGAATAATTTTGAGTCAAAGAAGAACCAGTAGCCATTTTTATAAATAACTTTCTTTATTTGGCTATCTTTCCCAAATAGAATCAAAGACTTTTAATAACAAATAAATCAAAATAACTTTATGAGGTTTAAAAGGGGCTTTCCTTTATATTAACTTAAATATTTAATGATCCAATTAATTAACAATTAGAATATCAATCACGCAGAGATTACCGCAATAAGAGCTCCCAGAATTATATTCAATAATGTTCTTACTGAACATTTAACTTTAATCTCTCACTCCTAATATAAAACTTTAATGAGACTTTAATTATAAATCAATATTTACCACACTGAATCTCAGCTCTTTCTGCCTAATTTATCCACCTAGAAATCTTCAATAATAAATCTCTAACTTCACTATTATAACTTCCTGTTTCAATCTCTCTCTCCTACTGCCTCTCACTTTACTATTCCGTTTGACTTAAATACTTTATCTAATCTGCATATAATAAGGAATCCCTGTCCTCTTTTTGGAGTTGATTGGAAATAGGTAGGGAATTAAATTTCCCTAAAAAAGACGTCTCAGAAGGTTAGTGATAAAGTTCCGTATAGATTTGTCACAACTATAACAGCATAAAATGTTGTGTGTTTAATTATACCTTTATTTACACTTTTGGATCAAATCTCGTTTCAGAGAGTGAGAACACGTAAGTGGATATACACAACGAAAACAACCAAATTTATTTTTTTGGTTAAAATCTTTGAAGATATTTTTTCTTGATTATAGCGCTCCCCCACACACAAAATCACTCTTTTTTCTATTTGCATATAAAAAATTATATATTGCCCATGATATTTGTAATACATGTAAAGAAAGTATTGAAGTACTTATTTAAAATTTTCCACGGTCGAATTTTAAAAGAAATCTTTTGTTTTAGTTATGGAATATAACTGATATGGATTATATATGGATAAGGTACTCTTGGTTCGCATTTTTATCATTTTTAATGGAAAATAGGAGGAAAGTATGTGGAGACCCCCCGGGTCTCACCTTGAACACCAAGATTAATTTGAGGCAAAGAACCACTAAGAGCCATTTTGAATAATAATAATATTTATTTATTATTATAATTTTCTCAAAAATATCTCTGATAACATATAATACTATTATGTTACGTCACTTAAAGGGATTTACCTTTATATTAAATTAAATTACTAATAATGCAATTAATTAATAATTAAGCTCAAGATCAAGTAAGGTCTACCGAAATAGGAGATCCGAGAAATACACGTACTCGAATTCTTAACTTTTATTAACTTTAACTAAGTCGCTTAAACTGACGCTTATTTTAAGCGTACGTAAATTATATTTATATCAGCTTTCTGGTACGTCTAGCAGCACGACGTCTTCACGAATCTAATCTCCTTTAATCTTCTAAAAATGCGTTTAAAGTTGCTGGCTCAATAGCCTTCCATCATCTACCTTGCTATCTCCCAACGCTCGACTTAAATACCTTATCTAATTTGAATATCCCGTTCATCTTTTTGGAGTTGATTGTAAATAAACGCGAATTTATATTCCCTAAAAAGATGCCTAAGAAGATTAGTGGAAAGGTTTCGTACAGATTCGTCACAACCCTCCAAATAGAAAACGGGATTAATTCGAGGGTCACAAACGGCCTGAAAATAAATTACGTAACCAATTCCTAGACTTGATTTATAGTCCCGACGACTTTAATATATATCTACCAATCGGATACTTTAAAAATTCTCCTTCCTTAAGGGAAAGGGGAAAAAAATTACGACCTAAAACTACACTTTAAAGGACGTAACATTTACAGAATTAAATTTCCCTACACCACGCCCATTTGGCTATGAGGCGAGGGAAAAACCACCGAAATGGTAAAAAACCTGCCTGCGTGGTTTACTTAACTACTTATATATCTAATTATATATTATACAAACATATTCGGACTTGCATCTTGATTCTTTGTTCACTATACAATGCTCAGGGTCAGCTACCCTGAAATGAGAATTTCTTTGTGTGAAAAAACAAACATCTATAGTATATACACATTCCTTCATTTTTTACATAACATTTTCATATACATCAATTGAAGCATCTGGTTCCTTAACATTCCCACTCCATACATGCTGCGCTTGTGAGTATTAAATGTTAGCTCTACCTAATTACGCCGCGTCCCAAGTCACCAGATGTGAGATAAAATATACACATATATATACATACAATTTCAAATATTTTTCAAAAAACAATAAAACAAACAACCAAAGCAATTGTCGCATCTTAGCGTTGTCAAACATAGAAGTAAACAAATGCATTCTTACAAATGTTTTCTCCATATTTATACAAAAAAATTAATACAAAAGCTGATTTTTGTCATCAAGAAAAAACACACTCATTGTAGTGTCCACTTTTGCTTGGCTTCTTAAATTAAAAATTAGCCCGTGACTTGCTTCATTGCAATAATTCTTCCGACCACTTGTTCGAAAGGAGAAAAGAAAGAAACGATACAACCTGATATTTTTCTTTGTCCTTTATTTGCTCCTATCTACTGGATCTCCGTCTAAGGCTTCCATACTGAGGCTCCTTCTCCTGATGTTGTTCTGTGGGATACTTTCAATTCCGATGCTCCTCCGTTCCTCTGGAACTCCTTCGGGCTGCTTTACACGGCTGTGCAGGTAGTATGAACAAGGTCTCACTGCTGTCGCTTGTTTAGACCGGACTGGTCTCCTCTCAGCTGCCCTGTTGGTTCCGCTCGTAGTTGTCCTGGTCTCCCGGGCCTTGTCGTATTGTCTGTTCATGTCATGCTTTCTCCCTTCTGTAGGTGGCTTGTCCTGCGTGGAATTTCTTAGATGTGAGGGACCTGCAATGGACTGTGATCCCTGGGAGGGGTTATTAGGTCTTTTATATTTATAATTTCGAGATGGAACCGAGGACGGAATTGCTCTTTTTATCCCCTGTTTTGGCTCAGGTGTTGGTCTTTTCTGGTCCCTATGTTTGGACCCCTGCAGAGAACGTTTTCTGCAAATTTTGGACCTCTTTAAATCCTTCCTGTCCCTTGATCCATTTGGCCCTGCATTACGTTTCAATCTCGGATTCTCCCATCCGGCATTACTCTTATTTGATTTACGACCGTTACTCTCCTCACTCGAGGTTTTCCTAGATCCTTTGAATTTTCCTGGTTGCGATCTATTTGACCACTTACTCGACCTCTTTCCTTCATATAGTGTCTCAACATGACTGTTCGAACCAATCGTGTCGGATTGTCGTGGACGGTACACTCGCACCTGGTCGATATTAATTGTTACCCTTTTACCCTTCTTCCAAATAATTAAATTGTTATTCCGAACCTCCAACACTCTATATGGCCCTTCAAACTTAAGCATAAACTTTCCGACCACTCTCCTACCCGCAGCACTTATAAAATGAGTTTGTACCAAAACCAAATCATTTACTTTGATGTTAACTTCCCTCCCTTTCCGATTATAATATTTTTCCCAATTTTTGTGTTGTTTCCGCATATTCTGCCTTGCTTCATCGAATAATTTCTCAATGTTTCTTCCTACATATTCAGCACCCTCTGTGACATTTATTAATTTACTAAAATGTGTTATAATTTTTCTACCTAAGAATAACTCAGCCGGCGTTTTATTTGTTGTCTCGTTCACTGAAGTGCGCAGCACGAAAGCGAACTCATGAAGAAATCGGTCCCAGTTTTCGTGATTTTCTACAAAACAGGCTATCATCTGTACTAAATTGCGATTAACTCTTTCCGTTAAATTCGCCTGCGGCCTGTATGTTACCGTTTTCATATGTTTTATGTCCAACATGTGACTTAAGTGTTCAAATACCTCTGATATAAGTTGGGGGCCGTTATCACTAATTAAAGAAATCGGAGCTCCGTAACGTGAAATATAATTCTCAAAAAGGGCGTTAGCTATGGTCTGGGCCGAAGCTTTTCGTAAAGGAATAAGCTCACTCCACTTAGTGAAGTGATCAGTTATTACTAATAAAAATCTATATCTTTCAGGAAGGGATGCGGGGTAGGGGCCTAATAGGTCTAACGTTACAATTTCATTGGGGTAATTCGATACTATCGGAATTAAACGACCAGCTGGTAGCGCGTTTTTGTAATTAAATTTTTGACACCGGTCACAGGTTGATAATATTCAAATATATATTTCCTCATACATGGAAAATAACATGTGTCGCGAAATTTTAAATAGGTCTTCCTTTTTCCTAGATGGCCTGTTAATGGCAGATCATGAAATTCTTTCATTATTGCTTCGCGAAGCGATCAAGGAATATACACTCTTAGTTCTCCAAGAGTTGTAGAATATTTCACGTAAAAAAAAGAGTAGACCATCGATAATTTTGAAATCCTGGGACCAAACCTCGCATACAGTCGCATTAACGGAACCATCGTCTGGATTTTCTAAATAACGGTAGATGTGTCCTAACTCAGGATTTTCCCTTTGCTCTCGAATGAGTTGTTCTCAGGAGTTTAATGCTAAGGCTCGAGGAGCTTGCGCACGAAATTTGTGATCCATTCATATTGCCTACTGGATTCCTAGATAATACGTCCTCTACAACGTTTTGGACACCAGGTTGATGTTCCCATTCAATGATGAACTCGGATAACTTGAGTGTCCATCTAATTATCGGACTAGATAAGTTTTTCCCATTCGTTAGCTTTGTTAATGCCGCGTGATCTGTGATTACCTTCACCGGTAGTGATCCAAAATAAGTTTTAAACTTATTTAATGCCCTTATCACCGCCAAACATTCGCGTTCTGTAACTGTATAGTTTCTTTCGGCCTTGTTCAGGGTTCTAGACGCGAATGCAATAGGTCTGTGATTTTGATTCAGCACAGCACCAATTTCGACCCCACTAGCATCCGTAAATAAGTTAAACTGTTCCTGAAAATTCGGCAACTGCAAAACTGGCGCCTCTGTTAATGCTCGTTTTACTTTATTAAAAGCATCCTGTGCTTCCATCGAACAATTAAATTTGGCCCTATTTTTCTTTAACCGATATAATGGTTCACATATATCTGCATAGTGGGGAATAAACTTCTGATACCACCCCGCCCTCCCTAAAATCTTCGACACTTCCCTATTATTTTTAGGAGGTTTCATTTCTGCGATTGCCCTGACCTTACTATTGTCGGTTTCAATCCCTTCCTTACTAATTATGAGACCTAAATACTTCAATTTGTCACGTGCGAAGTGACATTTTTCTTTGTTAAGAGTTAGCCCTGCGTCTCGCAACAATGTAAAAACCTGATTCAAATTATCTATGTATTCATTAAACGATGGAGATGTAATAATAACATCGTCCATGTAAACCATCACGAAACGCCCAATAACAGGTTTCAATATAATGTCGATGGCCTTTTGAAAATTTGGTGCCGCCCCTGAAAGGCCGAATGGCATTCTGAGGAATGCAAAAGTGCCATTGCGAATTATAAACGCGGTTTTCTCGATATCTTTCGGACTAACCGCCAATTGCAAATAGCCCGATTTTAAACCTAATGTAGACATGATACCGGTATGCGGAATATTTGTGATCAGATCATCAATCACCGGTAATGGATATCGCGGGTATTTAGTGATGGCGTTTAGTTTGCGATAATCAATCGCGAATCGATACGCCTCTGGAGAATCTGGAGGAAGGCCATTATTCTTGCGCGTTAACACTACTGGTGACGCGTATGGGGAGTGAATATGACGGATCTTACCCTCGTGCAACATTTTCTCAATGTGATAAACGATTATTCCTTGTTTGATCCTGTCATATCTGTAGGATCTCTACACTACCGGTCCCTTGTCCCCAGTATCGATTTCATGGTATAAAACATGAGTTAACCCCGGCTGATCTGAAAATAGCCCTTTAAAACCATTAAATAAATTCCTTAATTTTTGCATTTGCACTTCACCGAGCTTTGTATCTGATAGATCAATCTCGACCGGCTTTTTCATTTTCTGCAACTGCTTAATTTGGTTATCTGGAATGATCAGCGATTTCTGATCGAAATCTAAAGTTAATTTGGACTCTTTCATAAAATCAATGCCTAAAATGCATTGGTACTGCATATTGTTAAGAATGTAAAATTCCCAGGTTTTCTAGTATTCTCGGATCCGAATCTGTAATTCGACCCAACCTAAGTGACAACACGGGACTCCCTGGGCCGTCACTACTCTATCTTTCGTCTTTTGACGAGGTCGATACGAAAAATAATTGCGATAGACCTCTTCTGATATGAAAGATTTCTCGTGTATCAAAGGGCTGTAATGAATGTCTCATTTAAAAGGATAGGGACATACGGTAAATCTACTTTAGTCATTCGTAATGAGGATACCCTAATAGTTCGGTGTTCCGTATCTGGAGGATTTTCCGTACATCGCGATCGATCACCCCCATACTCGCATCGATCGCTTAAAAGTTAAAATATCTGTTTCGATCATTCTGACCCCTGAAAGCACTATTCCTCGAACCACCTTGTCGACCGCCTTGATTGTGGAATCGATTATCCGATTGACCACCTCGGCGTCGACCATCGAATCTCTGATTATCCGCACCACCTTGACTCTCAAATCCATTGAACTCTCTCCGTAGTCTACTGTTGTCCGCGTATCTATTGTTACCTCTCGTTTCCCTCCAATTTTCTAGTCGATTCCTGTTAAGGAAACGATTGTTCTCGTTTGGTTTTATATCTCGGGATTCCCAATCGAACCTCTGATCTTTCTATTTAGAAACCGTTCCTCATACTTATCAATTATTTGTAGGAGGTTAGATGCGGTTTGCGGATGCCTAACCTCTACATAATCTAAAATCTGAGGTTCTAACCTACTAATAATATGATCGATCAATTTTTCCTCCGTCATTTCGAGTTTTAAGATTTTGTGAATCTTCAACAAATCATACACAAAATCAGACGGTTTTTGGTTATGCTTTTGAGATGATGAATAGAAACGCGTTTCTAGTTCCGACCTATTTCTAATCACAGGGAACTATTCTGACAACACTTGCTTTAAGTGCGCGCAATCCGTCGCTTTGTCTTCAACAACCCTATAACCTAGAACCTCAAACCAATCTAGTGCCCATCCTGTGAGATGACCCTTTAAATATGCGCAAGAGAGTTGTGGGGGGTATCTCGTAATATTTTAAGTTATTATCTATATTTTACAAGAATTCCACCACATTCTCCACCCCCGAAAAATACTGTTCAGGGATGATTCGAAAATTAGATCCGACTCTTAACTCGGGATTTACTCGTTGGGCGTCACTGTGGAAACCCCCTGGGTCTCGCCTTGAACACCAAGATTAATTTGAGGCAAAGAACCACTAAGAGCCATTTTGAATAATAATATTTATTTATTATTATAATTTTCTCAAAAATATCTCTGATAACATATAATACTATTATGTTACGTCACTTAAAGGGATTTACCTTTATATTAAATTAAATTACTAATAATACAATTAATTAATAATTAAGCTCAAGATCAAGTAAGGTCTACCGAAATAGGAGATCCGAGAAATACACGTACTCGAATTCTTAACTTTCATTAACTTTAACTAAGTCGCTTAAACTGACGCTTATTTTAAGCGTACGTAAATTATATTTACCACTGGTTTATATCAGCTTTCTGGTACGTCTAGCAGCACGACGTCTTCACGAATCTAATCTCCTTTAATCTTCTAAAAATGCGTTTAAAGTTGCTGGCTCAATAGCCTTCCATCAGCTACCTTGCTATCTCACAACGCTCGACTTAAATACCTTATCTAATGTGAATATCCCGTTCATCTTTTTGGAGTTGATTGTAAATAAACGTGAATTTATATTCCCCAAAAAGATGCATAAGAAGATTAGTGGAAATGTTCCGTACAGATTCGTCACAAGTATTCCTTTTAAAAAATTAATATTGTGTCGAATTCTATAAATGACATATTTAGTGCCAAATTTGGCGACTTTAGCGACAGAATCTGCATTTTATTATCTATTCAACAGGGCAACTGATGTCCTTCAGGCGAGTTCCTTCTATCGCCAACTCTGTAGCCAAGTTTTACATTTACGAATTCGTAACAATATTTATACCACACAAGTGCATTTAAAATGCAAAATTTTGCAGGAAAAGTTACTAATTTATTTCATAAAAATGAGTTAAAGGAATTATGGTAATATATCGCTTGATTTATTGATAGTTAATTAACATCGTATAAATAAGCTACTCAAGGGTTGTATGTAATGGACCTCATAACTTTGAACTACGGTCAAATAACTAGGACAGGAGTCGGCAAAGTGCGGCTTTTTGTTTAGACGGTTATGTTAAAAAATTATTATATTTACTAAAAATTTATTAATGTGGCGAAGTAGATCGAATTTCGAGCTGAATCAAGTACATAAAGAATCTGACCAGAGGCGTAATGGAGAACATTAGGGCCTCCCTGCCAAGTCAGGGCCCCAAGCCACATCTTACAAAGGATTGCAAAACCATACTTACTTGGTGTCAGTCAGGCTTTGTGCCCCCTAAAACTCTGCCCCCCCACCCCGCGATGTGAGGCCTGCGGGGATGTATGTTACGTCATTGAATCTGACATCATTAACTTCATCAAAATACAACGAATGAAATGGGCAGGTCACGTTGTCAAAATGGACGAAGACCGCACCGCTAAAAAAGTCTTCAATGCCCAACCAATTGTCACACGAAGAAAGGGCAGGTCAAATCTTAGATGGATTGATGGTCTAGAAAAAGATCTCCTATTTTTGAGAACTAAGGATTGGAGAGCACTAGCGGGAAGAACCCATCCTGGGAGGTCGAGCCACTGAGGAAGGGAGGAAAAATTTATTTCCTTTCTCTTTTCTCTTTATATTAGTTATGTGCTGAAAATATTTACCTTATTTGTGCGCCTACAATTAAATATTTGACTAGTTTAAGATTTCTGTGTTAAATATTGTTTTCCATTGACAAAGTGTATTGAGAATCAGTTAAAATGTTAGTTCTATAGCAGTAAAAGTCTAATTTATTGGTAGAAATGCCGCCATGGGAAGACACTCTTCTAAGTGTTTGACTGCAACTTTACTTATTTTCATGCATAAGTTAGGAAGCAGTCTGGAATGTAAGCAAGAGATACATATAAGCTTTTAACAGAAGTCGTTCAGTGTTCAGCGACATGTTTAAAGGTCAATAAAAAGAGTTCAAATAACTTTGAAATACAAGATCAAAGTCAATTTTAATTATTTGTGTAAACAAGAAATTACAGAATAAAGCTCTTACAGAGAGAGAAAAAAATTATTATAGAAAAGTTTTCTAGCAAAACACTGCAAATTACTTATAAATTGATTTAAAAAAGGGAAATTCTTTGAAATATATTTGGTTTTATGTAATTTATCTTAAAATCACTGTTGAGTAAAAAATACTTGTAGCATAAAATAAAGCAAATATTTAATTCAAATGACATAATTTATGTCTTGCAAAGAATTATAGATCATGAGTAAATTATAATTTTCGAGAATATATAATTTTTCAGATTAAGCAGAAAAGGAACAAGTAAGAATCGAATTATTTAGTCAAGTGAGTATAATAATTTTTATTGATTTTGATTAAATGTAAATTTTATAGCATTAACATACACAGAATGATTTATATAACATACACAGACATAACCAAATGATTTCTTAGCGTTTGTATAAATATCTTAGAATTAATTTTATTAATATTTTATTATAATTTATTTAGCAATACTAACTAATTTTTATTTTACTTTTTGGTACTTTTCCGTTTAGCAGGCGCAAATCTAGCCAAGACACACTGTATTGGTAACAACACATTATATACCCATGAAAAAATGGGTATCTGCGTATTATCGCAACCTATCGGCGATATTATATGAAACGAAGCACAAGATTGCCAAATACGAAATTTGCGTCACCAATCTGGCGAGTTACCTTGAACGTTAGCGATTGTTGCGATAATACGTAAGTACCAAAAATGTTATAATTTTTTGTTCTCATTAGTTTTTCGTCTACTTTTGATGCATTATGAAAAAGATGTTATTAACAAGAAAAGACTGCGACTTGTTTTGCAAATGTGGTAGTAAAAAGTTACCAGTGGGAATATCCCTTTTAGCGTCGGTTGTATTATTTTAGGCGACTTTATCGCTCACCCTGGTGAAACGGAATAATTTTTCAGTTATATTCGTTATTTTTTTTTAAAAAAAAATTCTTTATAAGGTCGTTTACACAAGAACATTTTTTTAAAAAAATTAGCGAAATATTTCTGATAGATTTTATTTGAATTACGTAAAACAAAGTACTAAATATTTTCTAAAATATTTAAGCTTAAAAAGTATTTAGTACTTTATTGATAAATTGACAAATTTCAAATTTATATTTTTACATTTAATGCTACATCGTGTTGTTGATTAACTTACACATATAGTCACAAATGAATGATTGACAGTTTAGAAAATTATGACATAAATTAGAGTATTTTAAATGAAAAAAAGTGATGTACACACACAAATGAGAACTGGTTACATTTTTTAATTCTAAACATTTTTTCGAAACGCTTTTGAAATCTTTAATAATAATAATAATAAAAAATAGACTTAAGAAAAGAAAGGAATATAATCGACAAATATTTGCAATTTCTAATCATGTTTTGGTGATTCTTGGAGCAATTTTTCCAATTCCTCTTCAAACTCTTTGTCTACTATTTCTTCTCTTGTATCATTTAAATAAGAAAAATCAAGCTCTTGAATTTCTTTCTCTGATATTTGCTCAAAACTGTCCTCCTTTTGAGTTGCAATGATCGAATCTTCATGTTGTGCTGAATGTATACTATTTATTTCTATCTCATCATCAAGATCAACATTTTCGCCCAGATTTTTTTCATTTCCTGTACTTTGTTCTAATGAAAGTTCACTGATTTTCGTTTCAGTTAGTCCTAACTTGTGCTTGTATCGCATAAATTTATTAGACTGCTGTATCAATTTGATGCGATAAAAGTAATTACGCCAAAATATTTCTTCCTTGACACGTTTCGGAACGAGCTCGAATCTCATTTTTTGGAGTCGGGGATCTTCTTTTAAAAGATATTCTGCAACTGGAAGAAAATCATCCAAATTGAATTCGAAAGTCCCTTCGGGAGGATTCCTTAAAAATATCTTTTGATCTTCAGATAATGATATAATTAAATCTTTTGTGTATTGTTCATCATCTGTCCCAACCCATGGAGCTACTGCATCTCCGGGTTGTTTTATTTTCTTCAGAAAGTTGGTATTTTTTTCTGCATTAATAATTTTATCAAAAAAATTACTTTTTGCCAAATTAGATTTAAAATTTTGTGCAGTATTTGTAATAGAATGATTAGTTTTATGGGCAAAGTCAATTATAAAATTACCTATGTTTTTGACGGATTCAACTGTCTGCATTGAATAATCTCTCATATTTTTCAGAGAAAAGTCATTTCCAATTTTGAATCCAGGTTCAGGGCTTTTACTTAAATGATTATAACTTTTAGGTATGCAATAACTATTATTATAATTCTCCAGTGTTACATTTTCCACATTTTCTACGTTAGAATTTTCAAGAACTTCAGGATAATTATTCTTTTCTTTCAACTCTTTTTCGGAACAACAAACTTTTTCATTGAAGCTCATTTTCTTGATGCTCGTTTATATTTGAAAACAAAAGTTTAGGGTCTTAAAAGTACTCTTAAAAATAGTTTGTCAGGCTTTAAGTAGTCTCTTTGCCTTACATATCATGAAATTGCTATTTTTTTATTTGTAAAAGTAAGGTTGATATGTGTTACACCTGCTTTCAATTGTTGCAAGGAATCGTATTTTTATATTATATATATTTTATATAAAAATTCTGTGCAGGTAAAACAAAAACAACTGAATTGCGTTATCTGTTCGACATTGAATTCAACGAAAAAAGTTCTGTATTATTTTGTTTCTTGAATAATATTTTCTAAGTTTTAAAATTAGTATTAGATTGATCCTCTGCCCCTTATTATCTTTGTTTTGATGTATTTTATAAAATTAAATTGCAAGTGGCAACAGTAGAGTAGTTTGTTTTACCTTGTTCTTGTTTATGTGAAAATAAAAATGGCCTTGAGTTATTATTCATGTGTTTTAGAGAAAATTAATAACTATTTACAAATAACATAGAGTTAATAATTATTATTTTTGAACGATTTATGCTTTTTTAGTTTTATTTTTAAGGTGTCAAAGCAATAGAATATACATTGACTATAATTTCAATTCTTCTGATCTCGAATCCATAACTGAATAAGTAGTAATCATCTGCATTTGAAAGCAACTGTCATGCATTAAAATGCTTAAACTAGTTTGCAATAACCAAACGATAATTTTAATAAATTGGCTCACATCTCTGCTACATCTAGTTCTTAAAAATTCTCCCTGGGTTTAAATTAAAATCACACATTCTTTTTATACATATTTTTAGATGATGTGAAATAAAGAATAATTCGTACTACTATCACAACTTATTGGCGACATTGTATGAAATGAAGCACGTGATGGCCGATTCAGCGCATACGACGCATGCAAAATTGAGATTGCCAACTTGGCGAGTTATTTTGAACGTTAGCGATTGTTGCGATAATGCGTAATGTACTGAATAATCATATGCTACTCTCATAAATCTCAAAATTTTATCTTTGATTTCCTATATCTAGTTTTTATATTTTTGTCACAGATTTCAGTTGTTATTACAGCTTTTAATGTTATTAATCTAATCTCCCTGTTTTTAAAATATGAATTCGAAATCAATGTTCAAAGTTAAGGGAAAAAATAAAGACACTAAATATAAAAGTCAATATATGCTTCTTATAATAAAAAAATAACTTTAATTATTAGCTTGAAAACTATTTAAATTTTCTGCCTTATGATAATCCTATGTGATTTTTTTTATCTCGTCCTTATGATAACCCTATGTGATCAAATGCGATTACAGGATGAACATAAACTGAATCACAATCTTTCCTTCTGAGCTTGGGCAGAATTAATTCATTCTAAGAAACTGTAAGAAATAGAACAAAATTCAACTGTCGAATACAAAATTTCATAACAATATCATGTGCAATAAATTATCTAAATTATCTGATTTGCAGATTATATTTTATAGATACATTAATAATCTAATTAGATTATCTTTAAAATACACACAAAATTCATACAAATGCTATAATGTAATTTTATGTGATTATACTCTGTAGACTTTGTTTAGTGACTATAAGGTAAATGATGATGTTACAGTATTATGTGAAATAGTTTGACGTCAAAATTGTATAAAAATTGAAGCTTAATTTTTTTCTTTGAGAATTATACATGTGAGCTGTATTTAGTTTTCTTTTTTCCCATGGTAGAATCTATCTTTTACCATCAAAAGTGTTGGTAGAGAGAGAAACTCAAAAATTTTTATATAAAAATAAATGAAGCTTATAACTGTGTTTCAGTACACTCACACATACACGAAGGGTAATCAGTGAGCCGTGTGCTTGTACTCCACGACATTTCGCTTTTTTCGTAAAAATTGGGTAAATTTTATTTTTTAAAAATCAGTTAAAATGAGTGGCTACAAACACGTGTGAATGATAGAGTGAGTTGTGGAAATGTCGGTAGATTGGAGATAGGCCAATCACACAGACAGCACAAATGGCTATATGGCTGTAAGACTCAATGTAACATCCACTGTCGTCAGCAATTTGTGCAAATAGTTTCAGGATATTGCATTCACATTGGGATAAGTTTGACCAAGATCCCCAACAAGGAATAAGGATTGTTATTTTGCACTTCCCGTGAGGCAACACAGGACTGCTATAACTTCAGAACTCTGCGTGAGCTGTTTAATGTCACTGGAACCCGAGTTTCATGGTCTACGGTTGCCTGAAAGCTTCGTGAAAAAGAGCTGTTTTCCATAAAACACGTTGTTTGCGTCCTGTTTATTGTAGCACACAAGAGAGAATTTAGCGTGATGAAGACAATATACAACTTGAACCAGACCAGTGCAGCAACGTACTTTTTACAGACGAGTAAAGATTCATACTGGAATCATTTTTTGCATATTTGTATTTGGCGAGAGACTGGAACACGATACCATCATTATCTCATAAGAAAAAAAAAGGATCACTACGGTTCTAGAGGTTTAATTATTTGGGAGGGCATTATTGGACAGCGACAAAACCTTGCATGCGTTCGACAAAGGCTCTTAACATAAAGAGATCTCAGAGCCCTATGTTCGATTTTTCAAAGGTCATAACTGATCCTGGGTTTCTATTAATGGACGACAAAGCTATTCCACAGGGGATTTAGCTGGTCAACGATCACCTGGAAAATAGACATTCACCTCATGGACAAGTCAACCCTGGCCTTTATCCTACAAAGCAGTGGTCTTCAAACTTTTTTGACTCACGAAACCCTTAGAACTATAAAGTGTTTTGGGGAACAACATTCCGCATTTAGAAGAATCTATACTAATATTCTTAAAATTATATTTAAAGTAGATTAAGATATGTTATAGGTATACTTTATGTAAAGTCAGTTAAAAAGAATAATATTAGTTAATAAAAAATTTAACGTAACTTTAATAAAATTTACTCATTAATAATATTAATCTGCGATTTAAGCGTCACCTACCCAAGCATAATGTTTAGTAACTAGGATATTACTACATTTTTTTACACAAACTGTCGAAGTGTAGGTCTATTGAAATTATATGCAATCACATTTCATATTTTGTGTTTTATTCGTTTTCATATTTTGTGTTTAATTTGTTTTTATATTTTGTTTTTGTAGTCACTCACGTTGAGAGAAGAATTTTTCTTTTAATTACAATGAGTGCTCTGAATGGCATTAAAATGTTTATAGCTGTGGGAGAAATTCTGTGTATTTTGCATGAATTAGCAACTTAAAAGGTGCATTTTCCATTAGAAAACTATTTAGTTTTGTAAAATATTATACTAACGAGTATAAACGTACAGGTAGCATGATTGAATCGTCAAAGCCAAATGTTGAAATAAAAGAATAATTTATTTACTCATCAATGAAGCAATAAGATAAATTCTCTGCGCCAAGCCGGTGCATTCAGTCTCTTACAAAGGAGAGATCAATCACTTCACCGCACTGCTTTGTCCGAAGGGCACGCCCATATTTTAAGAAGTTGTTTGGGTCAATTCTCCAACGCCACCGGCGTTCATCCTCTTTCTTTTCCCAAGGAAAATCCGCTATCCACTCTCCTTCTCAATTCGGTCTCATCATCTCCTTCTTGATCTCCATTCTTCGTCTCTGCCCCCAAGTCTCCTCTCTCCGTTCTCTGGTCTCTTCTCGTCTCAGTCTCCTCTGTCCTAAAAAACTCTTTAAAACACCAGGGGTGGGTCCACAACACGCCCCTCGTCCCTTATCATTGGCAGGCCACAAAAGTCTGCCCTCAGCCTCCTTAGTCCTATTTGTGCGGAACACACAAATACACTCCCGGGACCGTCTGGAATGTTCTGGCGCCAAATTCCTCGATCGGCATCTGGACCTTTTCTTCATCCCACCACCTTTGGTTCTTAAATCCATTCTCTCGCCATCTGTCAAGGCGACTGTGCCCTCCGCTAGACAGCTTCGTGAATTGTCAATGGGTTCAGGCACTCCTCTGTCCATTATGACTGCCAGACAGAGAGTCGTAGCAGCTCCGAAGTCAAACAATAAACAATGACCCCACGGTCACATGCTCTGAGCTATAAACTTTGGCGTGAATGGAAGGGGTGGGGTTGCACCAAACGAAGACCTTACAATACAAAGGAAAAAATGTTTCAATATTCTTTTATTATATTATAATAACATTTAAGAAAGTATTGCAAAATGAAGTAATATTATGTATGAATAAAATTTTTAGTTTTAATTGACTGGGATGAGCTTTTTAGATACTTGTAGTTGTACAAACTTTGTAGGGATTATCAATCTGTTTTGCATATAAAATTTATAATTTCTTTTCAATTTTTTATAGTTACTCTTGGAACCCCTGGGTATGCCTTGGGGAACCCCAGGGCTCCGTGAAACACAATTTGAAGACCACTGCTATGGAGCCTGACTGGGACTGTCTGGTGAGAGCATTGCAGCTCGTCATTCCCCTTCGATAACCACCTCAGAGCTAAAATCTGTTTTGCGGTAGGAGTGTGACCGAGGGCCACAGGGACTCCTCAAATGCACACTGACCAGTATGCCGTCAAGCTGTGCAACATGACTGAGTGTTAGAGGGGAGCATACTTCATAGTAAATTAATTTTGGACATCCCTGCTTAGCTAAAAATCTCACATACATTGAAAGAAAAAACTTTGAAAGATACATTTCTATTTCTGTTATAAATGTATATATATGTTACCGGCAAAGTATGAAATCCGGCATTCTATAGAATGCCCGAAATTAGCCGGTAATGTATGAAGTAATTCATATTTCACACATTATTTAGGCATTCTATAGAATGCCTAATGAGAAACCGACACAAAGTATGAAATACATCTCAGATTTGTTTCGAATATTACGTGGCAAGACACGAGACTTTAATCCGTGCCCAAGTCACTATATTTGTCCGTTGCACTTTGTGATTTGTTCGGGAGTATCAAAATACTCAATTTTACTTAAATTTGTTCAACAAAAAATTGGTTTTTTTCTGTGCTGCGCATTGGTGTAACCAGCTTTGAGTGAGCCCCGTATCGAAAATTTGTTGGGCACCCTTTTTTGGAAAATAAATAAAAATGATTACATTGATATAACTTATTCTAAAGAGTCAAAATAAGTATACATAGACATATGCATTGAAATACTTTATTACTTATGAACTAGTTAATTGTCAGTTGTTTAAGGTATCCGACTACGTTCGGAACCGTGATTTTAAAAAAGCGCATAAATGGATAATTTTCATGATATTTAGTGTCACTCAGATTAGAATACATGCATAAAATTGTTTTAGGGACATTTTGACAAAAAAAATTTATTTAAATATAATACTTTGGCAAAAAATTAACTTAGAAAAATCTTTTTTTCCAAATGTTCTCCTTTTGTGAAAAATGGTTCTATAATAATAATATTTTGCTTAGATAAAGTAAAGACTTCTCCAGAGAGTCTCAACTAGGATTTTTGAAAAATTCGCATTATTTTCAGAGTTACAACCAATTGAAATAATTATCGGCGTTTTTTTTTCTTAAAATTGCTCTCCTCTGTTGTCGTAAAATATGAATAAAGCCACTTCTAAGTTATATATTTCAAAATTTCTAGTTGAGCCTCTGTAGAGAGGTCTGAGCTATATACAGGCAAAACATTATTATAATAGAAGCCATTTTCACAAAAGGATAACATTTTGATAAAAGATTATTCTAAGTTAATTTTTTGCCAAAATATTGTATTTAAATAAATTTTTTTATCAAAATATCCTTAAAATAATTTTATTCATATATTCTAATCTAAGTGACACTAAATATCATAAAAATTAACTATTTATGCGCTTTTGAAAAACACGGTTCCGAACGTAGTCGGATATCTTAATAGGGATCTCGATTTTTGTTTTCGGCAAACGCATTTACAATAATATCCAATGCAGATGATTTTCGGTTTTCAATTTCATTTGTTTCTATTGAGAGTATTGTTAAATCCAAAAATTGATTTGAGCCTATAAGATGATTTTTAATAATTTTTAGCTTAGAAAAACTTTCAGCTGTTGCAGTAGTGACAGGAAGGGTAAAAAGTAGTAGGCATGCTATAAAAACATTCGGAAAATTGTAGGTGAGGATACTGAAATTAATTAACAATATAATTTTATGAAACTCCTTGATAGAATGATTTACTCAATTTCGGATTTTAAACAGCTTTTTGAAGTAACTAATTGTTCATGGGCATTATGTGTTAAATATTTATCATATTCAGAAGCTAGTTTTGCGGCCTGTTTTTTAATTTCTTAGTTTGAAAAGAATAAATGTGTTTATCTGGTTGTAAGATTTCGAAAATATTGCTAGGATCAAATAAACCGATATCTTTGACGGGTTTGAGATATTAACACATCTCTAAACAGCAATAATACTCATTCACTTTGAAAAATGATTCTAGTTCTGAAAGTCTCTCATCTTCTGATAATTCATTAAAAAGGCGTCTTTCGCTCCTGAAAGCGATGTTTTACTCCCTATTTATTTGCAAAATCTTTAGCAAACAGCTGAGCAAATTTTGACTTCTTATTAGTGTCAGTCTATTCAGATGATTATTCAACAGAATATTAGCTTTTCGTAGGTCATTTCTTTTCATGCTGTAGGGTTATAGAAATAGGATCGATGATTTCATGTAATCAAGACAAAAATGTTCACAAGCATTTTATAAAATCATACCTGTCTAATATAATAACTATATCCTTATGCTCTCGTCACGTTTACCTTTTTTAGTTGAAATTAAATCAAGTTTACAAAATGTTTTATTTTTACTGAGTAGCAAAATTCTAGCAAAAATAAAATTTCAAATATTATTAACCTTCAATGGATTTTAGCATAGCAGAGCATAATATAGACCTTTATACTAAAAATAACGATTTTTCTTTATCTCACGCAGTATCCGTGTATTTAACAAATTCGTTAAATACAAGTAGCGGGGAATAATTTAATATTATTATTTCAAATACAATTCATTTACTGTCCTATGTTTTGAGGCAATATGCTATGCATTTCTCGTTTTATTTTAATTTTTACTGAAACATATATAATTTAAAGTTCGTAATAAATGTATGGAATTTTTTTTTAAACTACGTTCTTAATTTCTTAATACTATGATTTAAAGAAAGTAACTCCTTTTTTACTCTACAAATATATTATTCATTTCGCAGGGATTCACACGATGTTTCATGTACAGTGGTGGCAAAAAGTCCTGAACACACTCATTTTTTAGCGTAATTTTTGTGTTTGACATCATTTTTCGTTGTGAAATTATCGCACTATCTTAAATATTGTTATTGATTTTAATGTATTTTTTCATGCTGATTTCAAATCTATTACTAGTTTCTTAATGTCTAAAATATTTTTTGTAGTAAAGCTGCCTGAACACAATAATGTGAAATATGTGCAGAATAAAACAATATAGAATAACATAATATGCAAAGAAAAATAACACGAAAATTGACAAATACGGTACATTTAATATATATACATTTAATATATATATATATATATATATATATATATATATATATATATATATATATAGCATTTTGAAAATTACATTGTTGTCACATGTTAGAAAATCAATATTTAATGGGCCAGCCGTTTGCTTTAATTACGGTTCTACATCTTTTTGGCATGGAACGCACCAATTTCAAAAGAAGATCTTTCGTGACAGTATGGTTGAAGGAAAATACACTGCTGGACAATTGCTAAGGACGGATCACAAATTGCTATGTAGCATAACATTAAGCGAGACATGAGGCCTAGTAGGATAAAATATAGTTGCCAAACTGTTCAGACATTAGAATAAAGAATATTTATTGTTCTGGAAAGTACAAAAGCTGTGAAACATCTGAAAGAGAAAAAAATGTTCATTTGATCTGCGTACGGAGAAATGGAACAATGCATCTAAAAGTCAGCAGGCACCTTAAAGAAAGGTATCAGTACGGGATATGTCCACCGTGGAGTGTGATGTAACATTCCACACGTCGTACCATACTTTGCACAACATTATCCAGCAGCTGTTGAGGCAATTTATCCCATTCCTCTGTGAGTGCACGGATGAGGGTGTTCTTGTTTGTCGGAGGATAGTTTCGACCAGCAACTTGCCTCCCCAAAGCATCCCACACATTTTCAATGGGGTTTAGATCTGGAGAACGCGCTGGCCATACGAGACGTTGAATACCCTCGCTGTCTAGACAATCCTGAACAGCGAGTGTTCAATGACATGTTGCGTTGTCGTCCATAAAAACAAATTTATCACCGACAGCACCACGGAAAAGACGAACATGAGGAAGTAGAACTTCATCAATGTATCGTTGGCCCGTCATAGTCCCATTCGCAAACACATGTAGGCGCGTGCGGCCATTGATCATGATGCCGGCCCACACCATGATACTGCATGTCGGATATCGGTCCTTTTCCTGGATATTTTCTGGACGATAAGCAGTACCACTCTCGCGCCAGATCAGTTGGCGTCTACAATCCGATGACAGACTGAACCTACTCTCATCTGCGAATAGTACGCATGTCCAGTCCTGTTCAGTCCAATTGTGATGCTCACGACACCATTGCAAACGGGCAGTACGGTGCTGTCTGGTCAATGGGACACACACAACAGGTCTGTGTGCGTATAGTCCTCCTCCCCTCAAACGTCTGGCAACAGTTTTTCGGGAGATCTGCTTTCCTGAGGCAGCAAGAAACTGATTTGCCATCTGCTGAGCTGTGGTGCGCCTGTTCCTTTTTGCTGATAGGACGATATATCTGTCTTCTGCAGGCGTCGTACTTCTAGCATGACCTCCCCCGTGCCGTCTACTACACATTCCAGTAGTTTTAAATGACTTCCACAGCCGTGAAACAACGCTGTGAGCGATGTCGAACTCCCTGGCAACATCTGTTATTTTTCGCCCTTCTTCGTTCTTTCCAATAATTCGGCCACGCATAAAATCATCTATGTAATGTCGGGAAGACATGCCAAAAATTTTAAGTTCGTCTATTAAATCTTTCCTGTAAAACTTTGACTTGAAACAACAACTGTCCGCACGCGTCAAAACCTTTAAAGCTCTTATGAACGCTATCACGTGATGAACAGACGTGGAAAAAAATTTGCATACTCATACTTCTTCTTACTAATATCCCGCGCTTATTCTAATTTTCCACATTTTGCTTCCTGTCATTTTGTGGTTGCTATGGATGATAGTGTTATCCGTCCTTAGCAATTGTCCAGCAGTGTATTAAAGCTTCAATTAATTCACGTTTGTTTGAAGATTTTTTCTTTGAAATTTCATAACCAATTTTATAAACCATAAACTATCAATCAGATTAAGGTCGGGAGACTGTCCTGGCCAGTTCACTCTATTCACAGTATGGTCTTCCAACCATTTCTGGACTACCTTTGCACGATGGCAAGGGGCGGTATCGTCCTGAAAAATCCATGACTGATTCCCCAAAAGGTCTCTCGCAGTTGGTAGCAATTTATTTTGTTGTATTTCAATGTAATCCATGGCTTTCACTGTTCCGCTAACGATGTGAAGTCTTCCAACACCATGAGAAGACATGCAACCCCATACCGTCACTTTTGTCGGGTACTTTACTGTGAGCTTCAGACACTAAGGGCTGAATTCCTCATGAGTGCGTCGTCTTACATAGGCACTACTTTGGAAGCCAGAAATACAAAACTGACTATCGTCACTAAATATTACCTTTTCCCAGTCTTTAATAGTTCATAATGAATGTTCCCTTGCCCTCGTCAATCGCCTCTTGCGTTGAAATTCAGTCACTAATGGTTTTGGGCGCGCTTTACAGCCACGTAACCTAATTTCCAGCAGTCTTCCTCTAACAGTTCTTGGGCACACACTCACATTTGATGTCAAAGTCCATTGTTTCAAAATTTGCGAGGAATTAAGCTTTCTGTTTGAAAGAAATAATCTGTCTTCACGTAAAGATGTTTTTCTTGGTCGTCCTGATTGCCCCCTGTCCGCAATAAAATTTGTTTCAGAAAATCTTTTCAAAGTTCTCACAACAGTAGAAAGGCCACATGGTACTTAAGCAGCAATTTGGCTCATAGAATAACCTTCTTCCTTCAAATGTATTATTTTGTACCTTTTATTCTCAGGCAGATATGAAAATTTAGCCATAATTTCAATATTTTCCACAAACGCACTTACAATTGCTTTCAATACACTATTTTCCACAAGCATACAACTGCATTCAATACAATACATCACCTTTTTCTTTCAACCCTTTATCGCTACTGCTCTCTGATTGGTTGAAATAATGGAGCATTTCATTGGTGGAAAACACGCTCACTTATTCTTACAGTCACCTTGTGCTTTCTTGTCAACGTTTTTTCAACATATCAATGAGGCTATTTACTTTAGATGAAATCTACAAACAGATATGAAATCAGCATAAAAAATACATTAAAATCAATAACAATAATTAAGATAGTGCGATAAAATTTCAAAATGAAAAATGAAGTCAAACACAAAAATTACGCAAAAAAATGGGTGTGTTCAGGACTTTTTGCCACCACTGTAACTTATCAACCGTGTAAAATAAAGTCGGATGCAATATGCACTCTATAGCACTACCAGATCAACAAACTTGCAGGGTGTGTAGGGGGTCCAGAAGCAACTTGAAATCACTCAGGAATGCAAGTTAGCCAATGCTGTAGTTGCGAGCTATGGTGCAAAGAAGCAGAGAAAAAGAACAGAAACAGCAGCACATTAATGAAACCGAAAATATTTTATTGAAAAGCTATACTAAAACAGGTGTTCGAAATTACGACCACAAGTCTTTCAAAAGATCTGGAATCATGGAATTCCTTGCGTTCTTGAAGATTCCTGGCATGTCACGTATCCAAGTAGTTGCAGGTATTCGAACGATGAGATCTTCAACTGATGACTTTCTCGTACACCAAACTTTTCATATGACCAGAACGAGACTCACGTCACCTTCTATTCACCCTAGCAAAGGTCGAGTGATATGGAACACCCCTGTTCCAGTAACATCCTTGGTACAACTGCCGAGCATTGAGCCCATTACAATTCACAGCTCCATACACGATCTGTTTATCTTCAAGTTCTTCGTTTGAGTGCAAGTTTCTTCTATTACCTCGGAAAACGGATCGCAAATGATGACTTCCAGCAGGATCTGTTTACCCGAAACCTTCCGTTCAGCACCATCTACCTGGAGTGATATTCTATAACTTAAGGAATTCCATGCAGGGCCATTGTACGGCCATCCAGACGACTTCTGATCATAATTTCAAACACCTTTTGTAGTACAACCTTCCAATAAAGAAAATTTTTCTGTCCCATTCGTGTTCCTGTTTTTTTTCTCTGCTTCTTTGTTCCCGTGCTTGCAACTACGGTATTTACGACCCTGCATTCCTATGTGATTTCAAGTCGTTTCTGTACTCCCTACACACCCAGCAAGTTTGTCGGTCTGGTAGAGAAACACCTTGTATAGTATTAGTAAAACAAATCTTACCATTAGTACCCAAATAAGTCAGACTTGTGGAAAAGAAATGCAATTTTTGGAAATTTTTTTGGAATGTTTTCTTTATTTTTTTTAATTTAACGTTTAAAAGCGCAACTGCGTTAGATAATCTCGCATTTTCGCTCATATTTTCAACAGTTCACTGCGCAAAGAATCACAACATAATCAATGGAATTAACAGAATGAAATGAAACAAACTTTAAAACTTTCTAGCGTGAGGCGGTTAAAATGATTTCTTATGGAAAGCGTATTTTTGATAAATAATTGCACACCACAGGGGAGCTGTTATACTGAAGCCACTAGGAGGATGACAAAGGAATTCTGACACTTATGGTCCCATCTTTTATCAGAAGGGGAAACAGCTTTTGAACTTTTGCTGGCCACTAATGTACGTTCGGTCTTTTAGAAGTCACAGAAATAATAATAATAATAATAAAAGAACCGAGATAATTAAAATCTGTCTTTCTCTTTCATTCAGCCACCTCTATACAAACTTCCGATTGAGGGGTAAGCCAACTTGTACTTCTTAAATTCGATGTTTATCTACAATCAATCGATTAACAGATCAATAAATGTTGTCATTTATAAGCAAATAACAGTTCAAACAAATTTTTCCCATTCTAAATGTTATCTGTCTTTTTCTTCAAACGATCTTTTTTTACGAGCCTCTTTGAATAGGAATTTCTTACAAGTCTTTCCGAGTCTTTACCACTCTTTACCTTTTCCTTCGTTTGAGTAAAACGTTACAGCGTTTACAGGTTTCTAATTGTGGAAACATAGATGTAGAATTCACATGGAAAATTTTTAACCATTTGAAGCCAGTAACAGACGATTTTATAAATGCAAAAGTCAACTCTATTGATAAGATTATTGATAGAATTTTCCGACTTTGTGCTTACGCATGTCCGGGGCCCCTATAACTTGGAGGCCCCGTATCATTGATACGGCGGTTCCTACGCTCATGGTGCTGCATGAAAATGGGGAATCAATCTGTAGTATTGGCGAAGGAGTCATGGTCTATGGACATGAAACGACTATTCAACGACGAGCTGCCCAAAATTCTAGTCAATGGGGCAAAAGAAGTAATAAAAATAAATTTAATAAAAAAAACAATTTTTTTAAAAAAACTAAAGCTACTTACAAGAAGTTAATGATGTACAAAAAGCCAAAATGAATATTAAGAAGGAAAGTAGGGACTATTGGTTGCCGAATAGCTATGACTTGATGTTTGTGAAAGATAAAAGTAAACTCATTTAAACTATTGAAGAAGACGAGTACTATGTAGCAGTGGTCTCCATCCCCGATCCGTGAATCAAACGGCATGAAGCAACTCAAGAGAAGTATTAAATTCTTTCTATTTTATTTACTGGGGTGTATTTTTCTCGTTTTTGTGAGACTTTCCACTTTATATTTCCTGTAAAAATCACGTTACATTGATTTTTGGATGTAACTGAATTTCGATAGAATTGAGTTATTTTACATACTTCATGAAGCTCATTTGGCAATTGGACACGGAAGAACATGATTGAATTCCAAAAGAACTTTCAACCAAATACAAAAAAGTTACACTTTATGACACTGAATTGTACATTCACTGTGAACTTTGTCAGAAAAAACAGAAAATTAGTTAAGTTAAAAAAGGGCATTGTTTTGTGAAACTCTTCTAATTTTTTCCTCTAATGCCAATGTATTCGGACTTGCAATGAGTGAAAAATAGGATGGTTTCTAATGACTTCTTTAAATGGTTTCTTGGAACTTCTGAAGGAATTTTAAAACAAATAGATGTGAAATCACAATTAACTTTGTGCTCTAAGAACTTGCTTAGAATCAAAGATATTTCTGACCACGAAATTTTCCTCTCCTGTCAGTTGCAGTCGGGTCAAGGATTCATCAAATGTATGTGTAAAACAAAGTACTAAAATATGAATTATTTTTGCTGGAAAAGTGTAATGAAGTGTAATTCAAAATGTCATTCAAGCCTACTATGTTGCAAAGAGAAGGTTAACTTCAATTTCTTGTTTTTGAAGTGATAATTCCTTAGGCGCGTTTTGCTGGAGAGTAAACTTGGATAATACTTCACGCTCGGCTTTGTAACTCTTATTTGTCATTTCTCGTCTTTAGTCGGAAATCGTGCTCAAGGTTGTCTGCGACATACACACTCCGACCAAAAGAGGGACGTCCCCCCGTCACTCCGAAACGACATGAAACGTGGTAGTCTGTCCCCCCTCCCCCCACCAATACGCCGTGAAAGTGAAATTCCTCTAATCTTATATCTTATCTATAGCTTCGATCTAAGTAGGTCTCCCTCTTCCCTCCACCTCTTTCTACAAAAATGAATGGCGGGATTCTTTCTAATCCTAGTAGAAGTAAGAAAATGAAACATGTAATAATTTTTAAAAATAGGCTTAGAGAGATAGAGAAATCCTACGCTAAAATTAAACTTAAAATGCAGAAAAAGGACAATTTTTTATATATATAGAACTAAGTTAATAGTATAATTATCCTTAGCAATATTGCAGTGAATTTAAGAATATAAATCTATTTTTGTAAGCGAATCAGAATAGCAATGAACAAATAATTCTATTATTTACATAATTACTTAATTATACATTGAGTCTAAAAAGAAAATTAAAACAATTAAAATTTTAAAATAACAAAATTAAGTATAAAGGTGCGAAGAAAAAGTTACACTAAATAACTTAAATACAAGAAGACAAAATATAATTAAGAAGACTTACCTTACAGCAGCACCGGATATTCTTGCACAAAGCTGTCATACAATGACAAAAAAGCTAGTATAAGCTAAAGATTATGTTATATAAATCTTCTGATTAATTCCCTTTTTAAAGGTTTTGACCTAGATTCTTCTCTTCCCAATCAACTACCTGTCTTACTACCCCTTTGCTGAAATTAATTCATGGATGGAACTTAATATTGTTAAATTTCAACCAAAATTCTCAAAGCAGGATCGGCTCTTCTGAATAAATTACCTATGATTTTAAGCGGGGATTTTAATGTAGATAGGATTTCTACAACTTGTTCTTAATGGAATGACTTAATCGATTTTTTAAAAATACTTTAACTATTATTTTTAAAAATTAATAATCAAAAAGCTACTAAAAATTACAATTCCAATATATTAATTTTTATTAGTCAAATACATTAAATTTTATTAGAAGTTGCAAGTGTACGAACACTTTTGTGGTCCACTGTAGTTTTAGTGACAGAGTGTATTTCTAAAAGATCTAAAAGCTCCCGAACAAATTATTAAAATAGAGATAAAATTATTACCAAATATTGGAGAAGAGACATGTATACTCGAAGTTGCTGACAAACTTTCATTAATTTTTGCTCCTTTGTGGTCTACTTCAATGCATTCAAATAGATGCACTAGATTTTAAGGAAAAAAGTAGAATTTCGTTATAATTAACATTATACATTTACGAATTCAGTATAGTTCTTGTAGACGGAAACCTTAAGTAGAAAAGATAAAACACATTGAAAAATGTTGTTAAAATTAACTGAAAAATAGTTAATCACGTTTCTCCAAAAAAAATAATGATCGAATATTAAAATGACTGAAAATTTTAACTAACAATAACTATATTAAATAAAAAATCATCTTAATCGAATTGCGTACTATATTCAAATTAAAAAATTTTATAATTATTTCAGAGTTCTAAATTTTTTTATTTTTTGTTTGTCACCTCAAATTATAGGGTGTTTTTTTTAGGGTATAGAACTTTAAATTGCAATAAAACAACGATGTATTATTCAATTGACATGAATTTTTTTTATTCGAAAGATAATCTTGTGGCATTACATTTTAAATATGATTTCTGGCATATGAATGCCACGGCTGGCTCGGATGTAGTCCAATCTGGACGTCCAATTTTCGATGACTTCATAAGCGAATTTTGTTTAGCGATGAAGCGCACTTCTGGTTGAATGGCTACGTCAACAAGTAAAACTGCCGCATTTGGAGTGAAACTAATCCACAAGTGTATGTCGAAACACCGTTACATTCAGAAAAACTGACTGCTTGGTGCGCTTTATGGGCTGGTGGAATCATTGGTCCATACTTCTTCAAAAACGATGAAGGCCACAACGTTACAGTCAATGGTGATCGGTATAGAGCCAGATTACTAACTTTTTCATTCCTGAATTGAACAATCATGATGTCCAGACGCTGTGGTTCCAACAAGACGGCTCAACATGTCACACAGCTCGTACCACAATCGATTTATTGAAAGACACGTTTGGTGACCGCCTAATTTCACGTTTTGGACCTGTGAATTGGCCTCCAAGATCTTGTGATTTAACACCGCTAGACTATTTTCTGTGGGGCTATGTAAAGTCATTGGTCTATGCGGATAAGCCACAAACGCTTGACCATTTTGAAGATAACATTCGCCGTGTTATTGCCGATATACGGCCACAAATGTTGGAAAAAGTCATCGAAAATTGGACGTCCAGATTGGACTACATCCGAGCCAGCCGTGGCATTCATATGCCAGAAATCATATTTAAAATGTAATGCCACAAGATTATCTTTCGAATAAAAAAAATTCATGTCAATCGAATAATACATCGTTGTTTTATTGCAATTTAAAGTTCTATACCTCTAAAAAAACACCCTATAATACTTGTTTACTTTCATATAATCATTTCTGATTCAAATATTAAGCATCAAAATAGTTGTGTGTGTGTATGTGTTTTTCATATTGTAAAATATTTTATTCTATTTAAATTTCTTTTTCTTTGATTAAATTTGATTAAAATGATATCTTATTTTGAAGTAATTTTTAATTCCCTATCTAAATTAGAAAGTAATAAATGTTGCTCAGGTTGAAAATTCTCTTCCATATTATTATCGCCTGCTTTAATTACATAATATATGTAACTCAAATTTATATTTTTATTAATTTATTTGTTAATATATAATCGTTAGTTGTTAAAGTTATATTTCTTAAGTTGACATCTCTTTTGTATTTATTCAAAAAATGTTTTTTTTTCAGTTGAAGAAAAGAATGTAATGCATAATCGACATTGGTTAAATTTAATACGTATTTAAATGTTGCACATTTTCGAGCTATTATCATTTATCTGGAGATCTTTTGGATCATTTGAATGATTATAACAATAAAAGACGTCCGTTCATGGAATAAACTTTGGCTAATATTATTCACAACAGTTAAGTTCTTAATTTTTTTTTTAAAAAAAATTGTCTTTTATGCATTATTTTCATTAGTATTTTATGGGATTTGGAGAGGTATTAATGAGAGACACCTGTTGTTTTCTATATTATAAAAAGTGAAACCCCAAGATAGATTCATCTCAATGAAAACCGGTGAACGGGATGTACAACCATTGAAAACGAAACGATGTCAGTATCATAGAAACTGAATGTTTTATTCAACAGAAAAAAGGGCTACAAAAGCAAGAAAAAAATGAATAATTGCAAAATCTGTTGCAAGTTGTTAATCGGTTGGGCATTAACTAGTAGAGTTGGCGAGTGTGTTATGCGGAATTGCTTGCCATTTTCTTCGAATTGATGAATGAGATCAGTGCGATACATGTTCTAATGAAGATAAGCAGGTGATCAGAACCAAATAGCAAAGTGTTGGAAAATCAAGAAGGCAATCAGTAGAAAAACATGTCGTATGAGGTCAACTATGCTACCACTGAAATTTAATTCTATCACACTGTGAAATTAAGCACAACATTATAAAGCGTAGAATCTCATCGATACGCCATCGTATGGTAAGGGCTCTCGGATGACTATCAAAAGAGTTCGGCTTTCAACTGAAATGAACCCATACCGTAACACTTGGTTGTTGGGCTGTGTGGTGGATGACAGTCAGGTGAGTATCCTATTAATGTTCTGGACGTCTCTAGACGAGTCTGCGCTAGTCGTCGGAGCTCGATTATAAGCTAGGCTAGTAGTCTTCAAAATTTTTCGACACAAGGAACCCTTAGAACTATAAGATGTTTTTGGAAAACTTCATTCTCTCTATCCACACACAATTAGAAGAATAAATCTTAAAGTATTATTTATGAGTAACATGTTATAAGGGTACATCATGTAAAGACAATTATGAGCTAGCATTTTTTTACACGAAGTCTAGGTCTATTGAAATGATCTGCAGTCGCATTTCATTTTTTTTAATATTTTGCTTTTCCAGCATTCATATGGAGAAATATTTTTCACTTAAATATACATTGCTCAAAATGGTATTAAAATGTTTTTAGCTGTGTGAGAAATCCTGTGTATTTTGAATGAATTTGCAACCTAAAATATAGATTTTAACGTCAAATATATACAATCGAACTTCCATATAACGAACCTCTATTTTGCGAACTTTTTCCATTCAACCAAGAACATTTTACGATTTCCTTCGTAAAATAACCTCCAAATACCGAAATGCATTTTCGACTTAACGAGCTTTTTCTTTTGTGATTCAATTTTTTCCCCTTTTTTTCAGATATTTTAGGATAGTTTTCAAATTATTCTCTCAATTATCTTGTTTTATGGTGACCTATGGCCTTGAACCAAGAGCAGTGGTTTTCAAACTGCGCTCCACGGAACCCAGGGATTCCACGAGGCATACCCAGGAGTTTCACCAGTCACAACAAAAAATTTGAAAAGAAATTTATAAATGAGTATGCAAAAGGGATTCACGTTCTCTAAAATGTTTGTATACCTACAAGAACTTAAAGTTCATCCCTGTCATTAAGAAACTAAAAATTTTATTCGTACCTAATAACTTTATTTTGCAATACCTTTTAAACTTTAATAATAATATAATAAAAGAATATTTTATAAAAGATTTTACCTTTACATATATATTTATACTCGTTAGTACAATGTTTTGCAAAATTATATACTTTTCTAACGAAAAATGCACCTTTTTATATTTGTGGAAAAACAGGGGTTCCGTGAGTTGAAAAAGTTTGAAGACCACTAACCTAGAGCAATAAAATTGTCGTAATTTTTCAAATAAGAAACTCAAATAGAATTAAGAGATTTTAAAAATATTTAAGTTTAAGGACGCGTGTAGTAACGTATATTTAAAATTACTGGTTAAAAAGTAATGTATTTTTAAAATTACTTATAGGCTTAAAATTAGAAAATGTCATTAAAATTCATTGATTTTAATATAAAGCTTCCTTAAGTTGAAAATACAGTGTATTCTTGAACAATGTTTTTTCCCCTTGTTTCCTTTGCAGATTTCTTTTTGATGGGTAAGATTTATTAAATAAATAGATATTAATTTTCAAAAATGGGTGAATAATTTTTTTAAATAATATATAGTGTTTATGAATTTAAAATTTGTTTCATGGGGTTTCTAAAGTCTATCAAAAGATTAACCTCTGTTTTACTAATTTTCCTAATTACGAACTTTTTTCGGAATTTACCGACTTAGTTAAATAGAATCCCGACTGTATATTTATTACAGATAGATATATTTTTAAGAAACTTTTTATTGAAATGTTTTTGAAAAAATATTTTTTATTATGCAAAAATTGTATAGTATACTTTATTTTAATTTGTAGTTATCCCTTTAAAAGATATTAACAGGAATTTGTGTTGTAGCATGTATATTCTAGGGTAGATCTCCAGCAGCCTTATTTTGAAATCTTTTTAGTTAAAAAAATAATATGCTACTCTCTCTTCTTGAAATTAAATACAGGTATAATATTTAAATCAAACTTTTTAATTATTTTTTTCAATTTTCTGCTACACTTGTACAAAATAATTGATAGTCTGATATATTATTATGATTTTAGTAATTCTACTGAAAGGAAAAGGAAAATATGTGGGGAATTTATATTTTCTTTTGTAAATTTACATGTCATTGAGCAAGAATTTTTGTGTTACTACAGTCATGATAGATATCAGATGATTGAATAAGCAAAAAATAAGCACCTTATATTTGTTTAATGTACTGGTATTTTTGTTTCGTTATTATGACATTATTTTCTCAATAGATGAATTTAGCATCATTTACGCCCTATATCAGGCAAACTTTTGAAGAAGACCGATTTTGTAAGTGAAACAAGGCAATTAAAGTATCCATCAAATAATATAAAAAACACTTTTTTAAGTCAATTCCTATTTAGGTCAACAAAGATAAATTTTGTTTTAGTTACTTTTTATTAAATACTTACAATTAATATAAATATGTATATACATATGACAGAATCACAATATTAAGTGACAGAACAGGGGAAGCGATTTTCCATTTTCAATTCCACATATGGTGTTGGACTATTTTTTTGTTTGTTACTATTTATTTGTTAATTAAATTTAATATTATTCCAATAAAATAGTATAGGAAAAAAGAAATCTTATTCTCAGAAATTAGGACATTCCAAGTGGGATTCGAACCCACGACCTTTGGAATAGAAGCCCACCGCGCAATCTATAGCGCTACAGGGACACAACGAACGAGTTTCCTTTCTATACATCTAAAGTACTATTATTTTTGTTTGCTACTATTTATTCATTTTTTAATTTAATTAATGAATTAATACTTTAAAAAACTGTATTAACATCAAGGGTCATGCACTTCAAGTTTAAAGAAACATATTTGAACTTGAATGAATGAATAGAAAGTATTTTATTAACAATTCAAAATTTGAACAGTATATATATATATATATATATATATATATATATATATATATATATATATATATATATATGAAAGAAATTTGTATAATATATCAAAAACAAGAAATAATAGATAATGAACATAACAAGAAATAACGTAATAAAAATATAAAAGCTAAACATGAAGATCGAATTTATAGAAAAATACAAAAAAGGAACTACAAAAAAGAACCCAGTGAGTCAGAAAGCAATTTCGGACTTTGGACCGAATAAGTGGGTTAAACTAGTTTGAAGGCGAAAACCTTCCCCCTTTGCAACTCGGTAGGAAAAACTAAATAAAATAAACAAAAATTCAAAGTCTCATACTCACAGAGAGTATGATAAAACCACTGACTACTACTCTACAACAAATTCTTCCAAACTCTTAATGCAGAAAAATCCCAAAACAAATAAGTAAGAAAAGTAGAAAAATCCTAAAACAATTACGTAAGAAAAGTATTTTTCAAAAAAGAATTTAACAAAATTTCTTTACTCCCAGAGCTATATATATAACTATATATATATATGTGGGATGAGTGTCTAGGGGTAATGATAAAATTCTTAACGAAAGAAGTATGAACCAAATTTAAAGAACAAATCAATTTATTAAAGTAAGGAACAGATTATATTTATAGATTTAAATTGCTTACAAGAAAATAGATAAAAAGTTAATTCGGAAAGAGAATAGGTTTCACCTGTAGAGATGGGGGCGTCAAACATTTCTAGGTTGAAAGAAATGCCGCTTATGAAGGTCAAGAGGCGTCGAGATCACTCCGTCGTGTCCGGTGTGCGAGTGAAGGCAAGAGAAAAAAAACGATCCCGCGCTTAGGGATTATAAGCGTCCGACGTCATCGCTCGAATCCTTTCATTGGGCATTGAGATGCCTCATGCGTTTGACGTCAGACGCTCCGAGTTCCTTGATTGGCCTCTCAATTCAATTCAGTTCGTTTGAGGCCACCATCTCCTACATGTCTCTCTCTCGAAGTACGCTAAAAATTTAAAATATTCCAATTATTCGAAATCGTAAAAGTACAATTTTCCTACAAGTTCGGCCATCCTGGAATCACTGACCCCAGTGATTTGATATACCATCGAATAATTTGGTCTAGAACATTAAAAATTTAAAAACATAAGAAAATACAACACAATTCACGCAAACAAAAATCACCAATGGCAATAGATAAAAATAAAAGAGAAACACAGTACACAATGAATTAAAAAACGCTCAATCTCTCATCCCGGTGAATAAAATTTCATTAAATCGGCGGAAGAAGAGGTTAATTAGGACCTTCATGGTTACCTACTCTTTCTAAATTATACCTATCTCTAGGTTTAACTTCGATTACTTTGTATGGTCCTAAAAATTTAGGCCTTAATTTTAAACCTGATCCGAATTGTGTTCTCTGGATGGCCACTAAGTCTTCCTTCTGATACCTAGGTGCCTTCTTGCGTTTCCTATCGTAGGTTTTTTTATTTTCTGCTTGGATCTTCTGAATATTTCTTTTCGCATCTTGTCGTAGTTGGTTTCTCTGTTCCTGCAATTCTTCCATTAATAGGTTTCTCAGGTAAAGATCTTCCTTATTTCTCATGGTAACGCCAGTCAATAGTTCAAATGGAGACCATTTGGTACTTCGGTTGGAGGTGCTATTTAGAATTCTTTGAAGTCGGTCTACGAATTTGTACCATTTTGTAGGATCGTCGATTGACAGCTTGGTCAAAACGGGGATTAGAATTCGGTGGATTCTCTCCACTTGACCGTTCCCTCGGGGTACGCCGGTGGTGATCTGCAGATTTTGGATTTTCTCTTCGGTACAATAATCATCAAATCCTTTGGAGTTAAAAGGAGAACCCTTAGCTGTTATTATTCTTTTGGGATTGCCGAAAGTCTTTTGTTGTAGCCTTAATTTATCTAGTGCATCTTCTAGAGTGGTGGATTTTACGGGATAAAGCCAGGTAAACTTAGTAAAGGCATCAATTATTGTGAGGATATGTTGATATCTTTTGTTGGTAGACGGCAAAGGTCCAATAAAATCTACATGATAAGTGCTTAATGGCACGTCCTCTTTTGGAATAGGATTTAGAAATCATTCTTTTTTCCCACTCTTTTTGTTAGCTAGAATACAAGATACACAGTTAATGATCACGTTTTGTACTTGTTTGCTTAAATTAGGTATAAAAAACTCTCGTTTTACAATTTCTTCTGTTTTAGCGGATGAGAAGTGCCCTTTCTCATGAGCTGACTTGATTAGCTCGGTTTGCATATCCCTTGGTACAGCTATTAATTCGCGGCCCTCTACGTATTTATATAATATTTCATTCCTAGTAAAAAAGTCCGTAGCATTATTTGTTCCTATTAGTGACTTTAAATTTTGAATATTTTCGTCTTCTTGTTGGGCTCTTTGTAGTCTTGCGGTGAGAGTATCGCTTGTAATCATGGTGACAGGGTACCTGCTCAGAGCGTCCACATGTTGCATTCTCTGGCCGGAACGATGTACAATCTCGTAGTCATACTTTTCTAACAGTAGTGCCCATCTTGCTATACGGGTAACTAAATCTTTTTTGTCCATAGTCTTTTGAAAAGCTGAGCAGTCCGTTATGATTATAAAATGATTTTCCAGAAGGTAGGTGCGAAATTTCTTTAAGGCGTTGACAACAGCAAGAACGTCCAGTTCATAGCTACTATATTTTTCTTCCGCTGGAGTCGTTTTCTGCGACATATATTGGACAGGATGTAATTTTCCGTCTTCTACTTCTTGGAGTAAAACGGCGCCATATCCCTGTTGACTCGCATCGGTGTGTAATTCGGTAGTTTTTCCTTGCTGAAAAATGCTTAATACTGGACTTTCAGTCAACAATTTCTTAAGCTTTTCGAATGCATCCATTTGGGGTTGCTTGAACATAAATGGATTGTATTTCCTTGTTAGGTCACTCAATGGTTTCGCTATTCGAGAGTACGCTGGAATAAATTTGCGAAAGTAGCCGGTGAGTCCTAAAAAACTCTGGACTTGTTTAACTGTCGTTGGTACCGGAAACTTCTTGACGGCTATTGTTTTTGCAATTGAAGGACATATTGTCCCATTTTCGACGACGTGGCCCAAAAATTCCCCATTTCTTCTTAGGAATTGACATTTTTTAAACTTCATTTCTAAGCCATACTTCGAGGCGACCTCTAATACTTCCTTTAGTTTTTCTAAACCTTCTTTTTCATCTTTAGCCGGAATTATCAAGTCGTCCATGTAAATTATTACAACGCCTTTCCGCATGAGTTCTCTGAAAATACTATACACATATCTTAGGAATACGCTGGGGCTGGTGCTTAGACCGAAAGGTACTTTATTAAATTCGAATTGTCCGTCTGGAACAATGAAGGAAGTGAGGTTCTTGGAATCTTCAATAACGTCGACATGGAAAAATCCATTTTTTAAATCTAACGTTGTGTACACTTTGGCTTCCTGTAGTTTATCCAATACATCCTCTATCAACGGCAATGGAAAACGATCCTTGACTAATTTCCGGTTCAGTCTTCTGTAATCTACACACAACCGGGTGGTACCATCTTTCTTCTTAACTAATACAATTGGACTCGCATATTCAGATGAGCTTGGTCTTACGATCCCTTGTTCTAACCATTCGTCGATTTGCTTGTTGACATCTTGATTCTCAGAAAATTCTAAGCGGCGTGCAGATTGGTAAACCGGTATGTCGTCTTTCAGGATAATCCTCATGGACACACACTTGTCGTTTCGGTCTTCTTTGGCTCATAGTTGGAGATTAATTCAAACAGTTCTCTTCGTATTTGTGGATTGGTAACATGTTGAACTACAATTTCGTCTTCCACTTCTGCTTCGTAAACTTGCATTTGCAGGAAGCAATTTTTATCCTCATGTTTTCGGAACTGAACACTTTCTTTATAGAAGCAGACAGAGGCTTGCTCCAGTATATCTGAACCTATTACTGCTTGAAATTACAAACTCGGCGTAGGTACAACATGCCACGTCAGAGAATATTCCTCTCCATCTAGTTCAATCTTTCTTTGGAACGACCCTTTCGTTCTGACTTCATACTTCCCCAGTCCGAACAATACTGCAATATCTTTCGAGAGCCTCGACGGTTCGATGATTCCCTTGCTTACATCTTCTCGAATGAGCAAAACTGAACTGCCGCTGTCAATGAGAGCTTCAATAATCTTGTTCCCCATGGTTATTTTTCTGGTCTTAATTCTTTCTCGAGAGGTTCGTGAGCAGATTTGGATTAAGTAGTTATTAATTTTCGAACATTTGGGGCGCTTCGTACAATCCACGGCATAATGACCTGGTCCTTTACAGTAGCTACAGGTTAGTCGTTTACTTTTCCCGGAGTAGGAGGTTCCGTTCGATTGAAAATGTTTTCTCTCACGCCTATTACTTCCACTTTGGAGACATTCAGTTCTTTGAAAGTAAGTATCGTTTGATCCGCTGGCCTCGTATCTTTCATTGGCGAATGAGTTGTAAAATTTCGGTCTTAATGTTCTTCGGACACTTTCATACTCTTCAAATTTTTCTGCTATCTCGGCAGGTGAGTTAATAGTAGACCATTCATCTAAAAAGCGTTCCTGAAACTCGTACGGTGCACTCTTCTTTATTTGGTCGGCTGTAATTAGTTCTCGCAGCTGGTCGAAAGTTTCTACATTTAAACCGGAAATCCATCCATCGAAGTACGTTTGTATTTCGGAGAAAAAATCTTGCCAAGTTCGTTCATTAGATTTTCGGTGAGAAATAAAGAGTTGGCGAAGTTTCTCCGGGGATAACTTGAATATTTTTAGCAGTAACCTCTTAACTTGGTTGTAATCGTTGCATTTATCCGCTGGCTCTCTGGCAATCAAATGAGCAATGTCGATAGGAATCAGTCCTATAAGCTTCTGTACCCAATCCTTCTTCGGCAAGAATGTCAGTTCCGCATGTCGTTCAAATAATGTCAGGTTCAAGCTAATATCATCCTTCATATTAAACTTATGAAAAGTTTCGTGAATCATTTTCGGTGCTTGTACATTTTCGGAGTTATTCATAATATTGGCATTCTTTTCAGGCTGTATTCGCAATTTCTCTAGTTCATATTCTCGCTCTTCTCGTCGCAATTTCTCTTCATATTCTCGCTGTTCTCGTCGCAATTTCTCTTCTTTTTCTTCTGTACGTATGCGATCCTCTACAATGCTATCGAACCTTACTTTCACATCCTCTTCGACATAATCTGGGCTTTTCACGATGAGATCCTTTAACTTGAGTTTAGTCAAGCTCGCTTCGACGATCAACCCTAACTCTTCGGCGAGTTCTATTAGATGCTCCTTTTTCTTTGAGAGAAGAAATGCCATTTTTGCAACCAAAGATCAAGAGTGGCGACTCAGAGAACAAATTTAAAATTTTAAACTAAGTTTAATTTTCCCCTAAATACTTAATCCGGATACGAAACGTTTATGCAATAACGCAGAAAAAGCTCCCTTGCTCAACCAAGAGGAAAGACAAAACGTAGATAAAATACAATTATAACAGGTATATGAATAAAATGAACAAATACTAAAAAATTCTAAAATCGACACTAAAAATATTAATACAACGAAATCGAAAAATTATGACAGAGTAATATCTCAATTTCTCGAAATGTAATCAATAAAAACACACTGGAAGAATCTATAGCAAAGCAGTATTTCTTAAAATTAATAATAACATATCACAAACTAAAAGTAAACCACAAAATATTCGTAAAAAGTATTTTAAAAAATAGACAAAATATCTATTTCCCAGTTGCTAAAAATATTATCTAAAACAATGCACAATTTTCACAAATCATTCCTATTCACAATCAAATCATTTACTTAGCCACAACTACCGCTAATTAGACAAAATACTCTTATTACAAAACACTTTTACGAGGCGAATTTATGCGAGGAGAAAATAAAATATTCATGATTCCTAGTTATTAATCACATGAAAAAAGAATTTTAAAATGACATGAACAGACGATAGTTTTGTACATTTCTGCAATCGTTATTTGATAGGAAAGTACCACACTGAACTAGCGATTCGTTGATTTTCGGCGATGACACCCGAAAAGACAGAATGGATCACGAAGAAATTCTTGAACGATGCAAGCTGATCTTCACTGGAATGGATGACGACGCACTTAGGATCATTGGCGGGCCTTTCTTTAAAATTAACTGGCGATTCGCTGACCCTCGATGACGACGCTCGAAAAGACAGAATGGATCACGACGAAAATCTTGAACGATGCAAGCTGATCTTCACTGGAATGGATGACGACGCAGTTAGGATCATTGGCGAGACTTTCTTTAAAATAAACTGGCGATTCGCTGACCCTCTATGACGACGCTCGAAAAGACAGAATGGATCACGACGAAATTCTTGAACGATGCAAGCTGATCTTCACTGAAATGGATGACGACGCACTTAGGATCATTGGCGGGCCTTTCTTTAAAATTAACTGGCGATTCGCTGACCCTCGGGATGACGACGCTCGAAAAGACAGAATGGATCACGACGAAAATCTTGAACGATGCAAGCTGATCTTCACTGGAATGGATGACGACGCACTTAGGATCATTGGCGGGCCTTTCTTTAAAATAAACTGGCGATTCGCTGACCCTCGGCGATGACGCCCGAAAAGGCAGAATGGATCACGACGAAATTCTTGAACGATGCAAGCTGATCTTCACTGGAATGGATGACGACGCACTTAGGATCATTGGCGGGCCTTTCTTTAAAATTAACTGGCGATTCGCTGACCCTCGATGACGACGCTCGAAAAGACAGAATGGATCACGACGAAAATCTTGAACGATGCAAGCCGATCTTCACTGGAATGGATGACGACGCACTTAGGATCATTGGCGGACCTTTCTTTAAAATAAACTGGCTATTCGCTGACCCTCGATGACGACGCTCGAAAAGACAGAATGGATCACGACGAAAATCTTGAACGATGCAAGCTGATCTTCACTGGAATGGATGACGACGCACTTAGGATCATTGGCGAGACTTTCTTTAAAATAAACTGGCGATTCGCTGACCCTCGATGACGACGCCCGAAAAGACAGAATGGATCACGACGAAAATCTTGAACGATGCAAGCTGATCTTCACTGGAATGGATGACGACGCACTTAGGATCATTGGCGGACCTTTCTTTAAAATAAACTGGCTATTCGCTGACCCTCGATGACGACGCTCGAAAAGACAGAATGGATCACGACGAAATTCTTGAACGATGCAAGCTGATCTTCACTGGAATGGATGACGACGCACTTAGGATCATTGGCGGGCCTTTCTTTAAAATTAACTGGCGATTCGCTGACCCTCGATGACGACGCCCGAAAAGGCAGAATGGATCACGACGAAATTCTTGAACGATGCAAGCTGATCTTCACTGGAATGGATGACGACGCACTTAGGATCATTGGCGGGCCTTTCTTTAAAATAAACTGGCGATTCGCTGACCCTCGATGACGACGCTCGAAAAGACAGAATGGATCACGACGAAAATCTTGAACGATGCAAGCTGATCTTCACTGGAATGGATGACGACGCACTTAGGATCATTGGCGACTTTCTTTAAAATAAACTGGCGATTCGCTGACCCTCGATGACGACGCCCGAAAAGGCAGAATGGATCACGACGAAATTCTTGAACGATGCAAGCTGATCTTCACTGGAATGGATGACGACGCACTTAGGATCATTGGCGGGCCTTTCTTTAAAATAAACTGGCGATTCGCTGACCCTCGATGACGACGCTCGAAAAGACAGAATGGATCACGACGAAAATCTTGAACGATGCAAGCTGATCTTCACTGGAATGGATGACGACGCACTTAGGATCATTGGCGAGACTTTCTTTAAAATAAACTGGCGATTCGCTGACCCTCGATGACGACGCCCGAAAAGACAGAATGGATCACGACGAAAATCTTGAACGATGCAAGCTGATCTTCACTGGAATGGATGACGACGCACTTAGGATCATTGGCGGGCCTTTCTTTAAAATAATCGGGCGATTCGCTGACCCTCGGCGATGACGCCCGAAAAGGCAGAATGGATCACGACGAAATTCTTGAACGATGCAAGCTGATCCTCACTGGAATGGATGACGACGCACTTAGGATCGCTGGCAGGCCTTTCTTTAAAATGAGCTGGCGATTCGCTGATTCTCGGCGATGACGCCCGGAAAAATAGAATGTATCACGACGAAATTCCTGAACGATGCAAGCTGAATTTCACTGGAATTGTTGACGACGCACTTAGGATCGCTGGCGAACTCTTTCCAAAGCAAACTTTAAAAAAATACATTAGAAAGGAAGTTGAAATCGACACCGACGAACGGGTGAGGTCTCGACGTTTTGAAAAAAAGAAAAGTCACTGAAAGGTGAGCACGAGGGAAAAATATTGAATAAGGCTATTGCTATATATATAGGCAAATGCCTAATACGAAGAAACAAGTTTAACATCGCGGTCGAGCTCCCAATTTGTGGGATGGGTGTCTAGGGGTAATGATAAAATTCTTAACGAAAGAAAGTATGAACCAAATTTAAAGAACAAATCAATTTATTAAAGTAAGGAACAGGGGAGAGGGAATGAATGCACAGTTTTCTTGGGAACTAAACACTGGGAATTTCGTGTTAGACTAACCACCTGACCGGAACATCTGCTCATACACCTCAGCACCCAAATTCGCGAATACTGAGAGGGACACAGTAGGATTTGGTCCACCATGGATTGTTGCGCCAATGAATTTAGTCTTAGAATTCCAATTTATCCAAAGTAATATATTTTGCATTCATTCAAAAACTAAGAAATATAAAAGATATTTTTATTTCTGTAGCTCAATGCAAGAACAACATTTGAGAAAATTTCATAATACTATAAATTTAAATTTCAAGCTTTGTGAAAGAAATTCTTTACAAATAATACTGTACGTGCTTTATTCCAGAATTTGTTGCTTACATTGATAAATGAAATTGCTTCTGGTTTTTCATACATTTAAAAGTCATTGCAACACTCTTTTTATTAACCTTAAAGCTTGTCATAAAATGCAGAATATGTTTTCGTCACTTCTGTTGTTGTTTCTCTTGTCCAAAATCATGAGTGTTCTAGAGCTCGTTTTTACAACTAAGAAAGGCTGCTGGAAATCACATTAAAAATAATTGCAATATTTTCATTCGTTCTTTGTAAGCTTTGTAAAAGAAAAATAATTTATTATACAGAAATAGCGATCCTAAGTAACTTTCTTAAAACTGTCAAATATTTAAATGTATATGTAAATACAAGTAATTTTTTTTCACTAAATAATTACTCTAAAAAAAGAGAAAGGGAAACAAATTTTAGTAGGCATAGTTATTTTTTTAAATAATTTTCAGAGGCAGAAGACTGAACAGTCACTTCCTTCTAAGCAAAGAGCCACGGCTTACCAACCCTGCACTTCCTAAACACAGAATTAGGAAAAGAAAATAGAATTGTCAAAATTCGTCTCAAAATATCATATAAATCAGTGATTCCCAAAGTGGTCTATATGGACTCTCAGGGGTCTATGATGACTTGCAAGGGGTCCATGAGGTGTAAATGGGGGTCTAAGCGATAGTAGCTTTCATTAAACCAAATCATGACTTTAATTTTAAAAGAAAATTTAATCAAGTAGAAAACAGATTTTGCCTATTTAACAGATTTATTTACTAAATTTAATAAGGTTAATTTGAAATTATAAGGTGACAGCATTAGTTTTATTAAAATAAGGAATATTTTAGCGTTTCTTTTCACAATTAAGCTAAAGCAGTATAACATTGGAGCTTCGTGAATTTTCTCAATTTGTCACAGACGTTTTGATCTACGTTCAGCATTTAAATGCCCTTGACTCAGATTTTGAAACTAGGTTTGAGAATGTTTTGACTGTGGTTTGTATTACCATAATCACAATCAATTCATATGGTCACATTGAAAAAAAAAATTCATGTTACAATAGGAACTCATTAGAATAAGCACTAACGAAGATTTTAAAATTTAGAAACGAATACAAGCAATTTTGGCTTTAAAAAGACATGCCTTTTATAGAATATCGTGCAAAAGTTTTAATTTGCTTTTCCTAGTGAGGAGTTTCAGCACGGTTGTCAATCTCCAAAACAAAAAAAAAGAAACGAAAAAAAATGTCATTACTAACAGAGGAGATTTAAGGTTTAGATTTAGGGGATTCTGAAAAGATTGATATCAAATGATGAAAATTTGTTTTTGAAGCACCAGATTCATCCCTCCCATTAAAAGCTTTTGTATGTTGTTCAGTTTATGTATTAATTAAATTTAAATCTCTAATTAATTAACATGGGCTTCTTAAGTTTAAAACACTATACTTCAATACGATGAGAAATTTAATTGATTTAAAGTAGCTCAATACTAGCTGTCAAGAACTATTTAAGTTGATAAATTAGTAAAAATTCAATATTATATGTGTGTGTGAGCAGGCGTCTACCCTAAACCACAAAACATAGCAAGGGGTCTATGAGGCAAAAATGTTTGAGAACCTCTGGTATAAATCATCGCTATCATCATAAAAATTCCTCTTATTATGTGATAAGTGATTCTGAAAGTCTTTAAAATTTTAATCAATAACAAACTTTTACAAACAAAAAAATCTAATAAAAATGAACTAAAACTGAAAATATTAAAAATTATTACTACAGAAAATTAATATCGTAAAAATTCTATAGTGCGTGCGTGCGTGCGTGTGTGCGTGTGTGCGTGTGTGCGTGTGTGCGTGTGTGTGTGTGTGTGTGTGTGTGTGTGTGTGTGTGTGTGTGTGTGTGTGTGTGTGTGTGTGTGTGTGTGTGTGTGTGTGTGTGTGTGTGTGTGTGTGTGTGTGTGTGTGTGTGTGTGTGCGTGTGTGTGTGTGTGTGTGTGTGTGTGTGTGTGTGTGTGTGTGTGTGTGTGTGTGTGTGTGTGTGTGTGTGTGTGTGTGTGTGTGTGTGTGTGTGTGTGTGTGTGTGTGTGTGTGTGTGTGTGTGTGTGTGTGTGTGTGTGTGTGTGTGTGTGTGTGTGTGTGTGTGTGTGTGTGTGTGTGTGTGTGTGTGTGTGTGTGTGTGTGTGTGTGTGTGTGTGTGTGTGTGTGTGTGTGTGTGTGTGTGTGTGTGTGTGTGTGTGTGTGTGTGTGTGTGTGTGTGTGTGTGTGTGTGTGTGTGTGTGTGTGTGTGTGTGTGTGTGTGTGTGTGTGTGTGTGTGTGTGTGTGTGTGTGTGTGTGTGTGTGTGTGTGTGTGTGTGTGTGTGTGTGTGTGAGAATCTGTGCAAAATTTATTATAAGCATACAGTAATTTTCTAGAAAACTTAATAGTGGGATTTAATTTCAAGAAAGCTATAAGACTTTTAAGAAAACCTTTTACTATTCTTCTTTATCCTAAATAAGGAATATGGAAACAAATATAGTAAGAAGCAAATTTTTCTTAGAATATATTTTGCTATTTCTTAAAATATATTTTTCTCATACACAAATCCTAGACTTTTAACAAGCATAAACCTTTCAACAAGACAGGTATATAGCGATACAAGATCCGAGCCCGCGTCTCAATGATCTCTCGGCAAAGCGGCAACTATCAAAACTTAAATGAAAAGTGAAAATTTTAATATTTATATAAACCCCACATATCTTAAGTGTAAATATTTTACGATGTTTAAATGAATTGAAATATACAAAGCAAAAATCAAAAATAATGACAAAAAGTATATATAATAGTTTCATTTTTTTGCTATATGCTGTTTTTTTCTTTTAAAGTATGTGAATTAATCTTTTTACTTGATAATCGAGAAATAATTCAAAATACTTTCTCCAATAATTTCTAAGAACTTTATACTTTTCATATATATATAATTCTCTCAAATTATGCACGAAGTGAGTTTTTTAAAATAAGAATCACCAAAAGCAATTATTGTATCAAATATGATGTATTATGAAAATAATAGTTTTTAAAAACAATTATAAAAAGCAATATTAATAAATGCATTAGCATTGATATAATAAATATAATTTTATGAAATGTGTTGAAATTCTGAGGTGTTATCATCTTCGTGATGAAATAGCAGTATTATGAATGCTGTTACTAATTGAAATGAATGATATTAATACATTAAAGAAAATAATTATGTGTACAGCTATTTTTTTTTTTTTTTTTTTTGTTTACCGCTCTCTTTCAGTTTGCCTTTATTCCGTAGCATATAAACCCCGTGTTCCATTAAAAAGTTGTAGGTTGCATTTATAATTTTAAAACAGAATTTTTCTCTTTTTTAATTGAGAATTTCTTGAATAAAAAGGGATTATTTTATGAGTTTATTTGTTTATTTATTTATTACAATTAGTAAATAGATTTATTGTTCGTGGATAGCTTTTTAAACATCAACGTTAAGGTATTTAAACTTATAAGCCACAATTTTTTTTTAAAAAATCCTGCAATTATATGCGTTTAAAAAGAATCGTTTGCATTTTCATTAAGAATTTTCGTGAAATGCAAAATACATTCTATTAATGTTTTTTGGTGGTATTTTTTCTTCTTTTTTTTTGAAGTCATGCAAATAAAGGATTTTTTCCTTTTCACACACAAAAAGAAAATGTACACTTAAAACCCATCTGTGATGAATTTAAAAGAAACTGATCATTTTGAAGATTTCAATTCCATTGAGAAGAGCCCAAACGAATTAATGAACGAAACACTGCTCAGTCGAGGGAGTTTCGGCGAGTTTTACGCAAATGTGAACTGCCATTGATAAAACTTTTTCCGATCGGCATTTAACAGAATACCAGGAAGCAAAGCATCCAGTTCATTGCAAAAGCCATCCTCTGGTGAACGGAGCTTGCGTCTCTTTGTTGCCATAGCAACACTGACGTCATTCACTGAGCGCTCATATCCATGTGTCCGGGTCCGGCCAACAGTTGTTTGCATCTCCTGTAGGCGGACAGCAAATACCAAGTTCGAATCTCTCTCTCAGTTTCGAAAAACAGATCTAGACTCGCAAAAGGATAATTGAGCCTGCTAAGGGGTGCATTTCTGTTTTTAAATATTGTTTGCACTTATGCATTTAAATTAATATCTTTTGCAATTACGGAAAATTTGTGCATGTTCTCTCATTGGTGAGAGTGCAGGCGGGGGTGTGAGAGGTGCGGAGGAGAGAGGGGGAGAGGTGTTGTTCTAGAGAAAGGGCCCCCTCAAGACGGGCGATTCGGAAGGGGCCCCTAGGGCCACGTGGCCTTACCCTCACTGCAGCAAGGATGGGGCGGAAGCGCAAGAGCAGAGCAGCGGCGAAGATGATATGTCCCAAGACGAAGAGTAAGTATACGTTTTTTTCCCCGTAAAAAGTAATAGCTGATTTTTTTCAAACAAAAAGTTTTAATAATGCTGTAGATTGATAAAGTTTATGCAATTTTTATGCATTTAAAATATTTGAGTTTTATACCTAAAATGATGTTTTGTATGTGAATTTTTTTAGACAGTTTGAATTGCACAGTAGTATGCACTTGAGAGTTGTTATGAATATAGTAAGAATAAGTTCTGAAATAGTTATTGAGCATATTTTGTATTTTTTATTTATGCTTTCATTAGTGTAATTCAATAAATTGTATAAAAAAATTTTTTTTGAATCTTTTAAATTTGATTTTGATGCATTGCTGTATTATTAAAAAATTGTTTTTACATATATTTAAACATTTTAATTGAAGTATTGCAACGTAGTTGAATTATTTTGTTTGTGATTAAATAGAAAAAGTGTGCATTTCTTAATTTTGCTTTTAAAATTTGCTTTAGCAATTCATTTTTTTAACGAAAAAAATGATTCAGCTTTCCGTGATTATACGCGTAGTTTCTAACATAACAGATTTTAAAACAAAGTGCATGATTAAATTGTTGAATTCGAATATTATTCTCATCGAGCTAGTTATTTAACTTAATCTTTTTATTTAGGCTTCGCAAATATGCTTCTCGTAAGGAAAAAGGAATTTTAATTTTAAAAGATAAGAAAATAATAATAGCCGTAAGACTAGTTTATAGTATGCATAAAGAACATTTTTTATTATCTCTGATAAATGAAATAAAACTGAAAAAATTCCGAATGATAGGGATGTTTTAATATTTAAAGTTTTTGCCATCATTATGTTGGAATATTTTTAGCAAGAACAGATCAACATAAGTTTTCAGCATTCTTCCGTTTTATTTCTCTTTTCTCGTTTTTTTTAACGGAAAACGCGAGATTTACGAAAAAAAGCAAATAATAAGCGAACAAAATTTCATGGAATTTTTTTTATGAATCTCTCTCTCTTTCTCTTATTTTCCTTTGCTCAACGGAAGTAAATGTCACTGGATTTTCAAGAATGCAATATGGGATATTTCGCGTCAGAACTTTATCTTCAGCTGAAAAAAAAACCAGCCCTAAAAATATATTAGGGTTTAAGGTAAATAAAAAACGTTTAATTGCTTTAAATTTATACTGATAATAATTGCTTTTGCTTAATAGCACTTTATCAATTGCTAAATGCCGTCGGAATCCAAAATTTGTTTTGATCTGTCTGTGTTTGGTAGATTACAACTCTGACGTCAGAGTCCCGAGCAATGACGTAGTGTTTTAAGATCCACCTTCAATTCCCGGACTTTTTCGAAATGCCTAAGACTAGGTATTGAACAAGAAATATTTAAAGAGGACGAAACGAGTAAAAGTACCCAGGGAAACGGGAGAAGAATATTTTTCATGTTTGCTTTTTTCAGTGCCAATTTTACTCCACTTTGAAAAGAAAGAAAAAAAAAAGCTTATGAATTATAACGGGCTTTGGAAGCAAAAATATTTTTAACGAAAATTGCTACTTAGCGTCTTAGCAATTAACAAAAATGCTTTTAAGTCACCATTAATAAAGTCGATTATTTTTATACAGCTTATGAAATACCTGCAATAATAAATTTATTTGTTAAAACATACAAAAATTTGTGAAGTGTCTTGGTATTTTTATTTTATAAAATTATTTTATTTTCACACCTAACTAAAACAAATTTTGTGTAGAAATAAAAAAAAGAAATTATTTTAAGGGAGGGGTAGGACTAAATGTGTTAATTCGAATTCTTAATAAGAATCTTGCCTGTACAGTGCTTCTCAATACCTAATCTAAAAGCAAATTTAAAAAAAATTAATGCACAGTTTTTAACATATATATTTTTTATTGACTTCTCCCAAATAATAGATTTTTAAAATGAATATTTGTTGTTTAACAAGGTATATTTCATGTTTTAGTATTTTAAGAATTTTTATATGAAATGCTTTATACAAAAGTGAATAAATCATAAGAATGCTATTGTTGAATGTCAGTATTTTATTGCATTAATGATTGATATAATTGATTAATTGTATAAGTGTTTTAATTTTTTGTAATTGATTAATTGTATAATTGTTTTAATTTTTTTTTTTTGTAATTGCATAATTTATTACTGTTTTCACAAGTATTCTCTTTAGGTTCTAGATAGGTTTGAAGCAGCGGAGAAAAGAACATTTGAAATATAAATACAAGTAAAAATTCAGTAATTCAAATTTTCGAAGTATAATTGTAAAAAAAAAGGGGGGGGGAAGAAATCAAATATACTTTAACTTCTTCTAATATAGCAAAACTATTTTATTAAAATACTTTTTTATGAATTTTTTTATATTATTTTTCCTACGTAAGACTTAACCATTTAATTGTTTTTTTTTTTTTTTGCATTTAATTTTCTAAGTCGAAATAATTTCAATTTACTTAGAAACACGAAAGATTGAAAATAAAACTTGTTTAATACTTTGAACATTTTATATTGGTCTTAATATTTTCCATTAATAAAAATATTTATACAAGCTTGATTACAAAATAATTTTATAAGTAGTTACAAATGAAGTTTTTTTTGTTTCTCTTAGACATGCTGATATAAAAATACAAGTTGAGTTCAAAACCAGTTAATTTTTAAGTATACAATGATAAAATAACTTATTAAACAATATCAGAAACTGAAAAATATTCATTTCGTATTTAAAAAAATTAAAATTTACATCATACAAATTTATTACCTTTTTTTGGGGGGGGGGATATCTTAAAATTATATATTTTTTCAACTAATTTTGTTACTTAACAGAAGAGTAATTCCTATACATAGGAAAAGGTTCAAGAGAGAGTATTACTTAACGCATTATATATAATATTTTACAAATGTCTATAAGAATTACTGAGCTACAAAACGTTCGTTGACATATACCCCTTATTGGTTGTATTGAGTTGGTGAAAAAAGTACGCGCACACACACATTTTTACATACAATATATATATATATGTATATATATATATATATATATATATATATATATATATATATATATATATATATATATGCATAAGAAAAAGTATGCATATGAAGATAACTGCTTGAACAGAAATCAAATGGTTGGCTATTTGTTGAAGATAAGTTCTGAATATTTTGACCTAGTCAAGTTTAAAATTATGTATCGAAGTACTTTAAATTATTGTTGTTTAAAAAAGATAAAGAATTTAAGAAAATATTTAAATATTCATTTTTTAATGTAACATATCCAAATTTAATCATTTTGAAAATCTTTTAAAATAACAGAACCAATAATTTATAATTTTTTGCAATCGCGATTTTGGTAAAACAAAAAGTGTTTTCTAGCAGTAAATCCATCTAAAAAAAGAGAATACACTACTTGTCCTTAAAAATTAAATAAAAAAGAAAGAAAAAATATTAAAGAAAAGTGTCTTTTAAACACAGTTTCCAAAAACTTGTAAATAAATTCCAAAGATCTTCAGAAATTGTACCGTAAAACTGCTGTAATTTTACGTACTTGGTTGCAAAAAATTTATGTATATGAACATAAATAAATATCATCACCTATACTGAAAGTATTATGGGCATAAAAGAGAGAGAGAGAGCTTCACGAAAAATATGCAATATAAATATGTAACAAATTATGATATAAAATTAGGAGACAAGCACGAAATTGAATACTTAAATATTATACAATAAGAAATTTTTATTGATTAAGAGATGAGGAATATAAAGAAACGTCATGATTACATTCCCTAAAAATATAGAAAAAGCAAAATTAGAAAATACTTTTTTTTTTCAGAAAATGCTTGAAGATGAATTATCTTACAAGTAATATTTCTCGAATCAAACTTAATTCCTTTTAACGTACACATTTAAAAAAAATCGGTAAAAAAATCAATTTTTTTTATTTGAGGAAACCTATTTTAGAACCTTGTTTTGGCAAAAGAAAAAGAAAAAATGTAAAATCATTAAAAAAATTTTTATTTTAATTATGGATTTTGATCCATATTGCAGATAAGAACTAAATCTTGCACGTATATCAATTTCTTTTTACCTTTCTTTTAGAATAGCTGTTTTGAAAAGAAAAAAAAGTTTATATATCATTAGAATATTTATTTAAAATTTTTAATGGGAATAATAACAATAATAGTATTTATTTAAAAAAGTTATTCAAAATTTTCTATTTGTGTGATATATTTAGAAGTAAGGTGCAGCACATAGCCCAACAAAGTATTATTGCCCATGTAACATCTCTTTTCTTTTTCCTTTTTCTTCTACTAATTTGCTTTTGAAATCTAAAATTGTTTTTTCACCTCCACTTTTTTTATGTAAAACAAATGCGTTCCAAACTTTGATGTCTGGCAATCGAAGGAAATTTTTTTTTATAATATTTATTTAAATTTACAATACATTTTATCTAAATTTACGAAATAATGACGACAAATCGCAGTCAGTCTCACGAGTGCAGACAACGCTTGCTTATATTCGAGTGTGAAAATTACAGCACTCGGGCATTCGAGTGTGAAAAATACGACCCCACTCGAATTATCTCGAGTGTGTACAGTTTGACCTGTTTAGCGCACTCGAATTTTTTCGAGCGCATATTTTAAAAGGTTAAAATTTTGCACTCAGGAAGTACTTCTATATATACGTCATGAATATTTTTTTAAAAAATAAAATAAACGTGATTTCCTGCAAAATTAATCACCAACTAAAAATTCTGACAAAAAAAGAAAGAAAGAAAGAGATTTTTTTACATTTTGAAGTACCATTGCAATCTTTTAGAGAACTGGATGAATGAAAATTGTCCTGCATTCATATCTTCCCTACTTCCATTGAGAAAACACGAGGGCATTCCAGGTACGAGGGGGAAAGCAGAGTTCAAATTTTCCGACCCCTTCCACCCTCGCAACGGAATGCTATTTTTAGCTCGGTCACAGTGAAGCTGTGGCAAATATCAAAGGGCATTCTGAATCGATCCGTTGCATACGTCACCGGTTCACTCTAACCAGTCGGTTCGACTCACCTGAAACTGTGTGTGTTGGGCTGCACTGTTAAGGTGCGCCTTACTTTTTCCCTCCGTCATTGTTATTTTCGAGAAGTTAACCAGGATATGAAGGAAGGAGTAATCTCTCCCGATGCGCATGCGTAGTGAAATCAGTCTGGATAAAGTAGGTCACGTTTAAGAGTCGGGGGCGCTACACGAATATAAAGGGATAAGCCCCTTGCGAAACTGATTCAATGCACTTTCAAAAACCCCATATCAAACGTTTTTTAATTAATTAAAATATCTATTTATCTTTTCCACAGAAACAATTTATTTATGTGATATCATTTTCTTTTAGGTATCATCATTTTCCATTGTTTCAATGCAAAATTATCGTTTTTGCACTATTTTTCCACTTTTACTCCAGTCATAAACATCAGCAAGACCATTACGTAAAGCCTTAAAATTTTCCAAGTATTAACTTAATTTATTGGTAAAATTAATTAAGCATTTGCGTAATATTTTAGACAAAAAACATATTTTTCGTTTTTAAATTAATTGAAATATCTAATTTTCCAAATATTAATTTTTTTAATTAAAGTTTTATTAATACAATTATTTTATCAATATCGTTTGCACTGCGGGATATTTTTAGGTAATATAAAACACAAAAATATCGTTTGCATTTTTTTCAGTGCAATCGTAAAAGGTTTTTAAAGATTTTAAAAGTTTTATATAAAAGCTGTATTTAAATTTCAATAGTCTTGATTTAGATCTACATTGATTCATTGAAATAATGCAGCATTTTCACTCTGTATTCATAACGTTAATGAAAAAATTTATTTGCATTTCATTTAATGTTATTTTCAATGCAGTTTTAAACTGGGTTAAATTTTATTAAACAATTAAACAAGAAATTTATTTTTAAATTTCTATTTTTCTTGGCATGATGCATATTCATTAGAAGTAATATGATTTATTAAGCATATTATTTTAAAAATTCTCTTGGTATACAACATATTCTCATGTATTAAACTGCACCTTTGCTTTAATTATATAATTTTTTGGAAAGAATAAATCAAGTTAACATTTTTATTATAGTTTTAAGAATGCATTTCATTTCATATTACTTTACTTAAAATGTATAAAATTGGAGTTTTTATAAATATTTTCAGTTAGATTTCGAAATTGCTGAACTTTATTCTAAAAATAAATATGAACGAAATATAAATGGATGTAATAATTCATTATTAAATAATCTGTGAAAATTATGCTTCAAAAAACTAAATGTGTACATGGAATATTTTAAAGTTAAATAAAGGTCCTCATACTCATGGCAAAATTTATTAAATATATATGTATCTTGAAGTCTAAATTTTTCAATTATTGTAGTTATATCTTTTAAGCGTATCCAAAAGACGTAATATTTCATTATAAATATTTCAAGGATCATTGTTTTAGCCATTCAAGCAAAAAATTGGAGCAATTCATGGAATTCAGAAGAAAAAAAATTAAATTGTGAGTAAATAATTTAAGACGTATACAGAAGAAAAAAATCATTTCTAAATATTGTGACATTATATTTAGAATTCGGTTATAAATAAATTAATTAATAAAATAGCAATTATAAGCAAATTTCAATAACTTCAGAAATTGCTGAATTTGTTGATGTTGTTTGATGAGGAATTTATTCACAAATCAAAACAAAAAAATCGCTTATTATTGAAGAAATAAATATCAGAACTAAATTATTTCGTATTGTAAATACAACGATGCTGGATTAAAAAAACTTTTTAGCTTCATATTGCATTGATAAAAAGATATGTAAACTAAGAAAAGTTTTGAAATAGTTTACACAGATGTATCAATAATAATAAAAACAATAATAACTATAGATTTTCTGTAGGCTTATGAAAAGAGGAAAGGTTCGATTTTTTCCCCCGAATTTGAATAATTCAAGTCATTTAGTATACATTCAGAAACGAAACAAAGCTAAATTTATTTGCTGTTAACTTTTAATTTAATTACTTAAATTGTAATTTTTATAATAATTTTTCCATAAATTTAGATTTAAAAAAATGCTACTTACCTGTAATTACAGCTTTTGGTATTCGCATGTATAAACTATCCATTTGTTTATTTGAACTCAACTCAGAAATATTCATAACAAATTCGAAATAATCGTCGACATTGTTTGATAATCTTGCCAAAACATCTTTGGGGAAAAATGGAATTAGAAATGTTCGAATTATCTAATTAATGCGACGAAGCGCATTTACGAATTAGTTCAAGGAGTATTTGAGAAATATGACAAAATAAACATACGAGTGACAAAAAAAAAAGTTCGAAAATCGAAAAACAGAGCTAAAATGGATTTATCAATAAAATATTTCCCTACCATTTTTCCACACACAGAACATCTCTAAAAAACTGTTCAACTCAACACGGTTACTCAACAGCATACTTGACGCAAAGGAACATGTGGTAACAAATCCACAGGTGGCTGACGAACAGGTGCTCAAGTCAAAAATATCTGTAATCAAAATCGATCGTCCAGAACTTTCTCATTATCAAACGATAAAAGAGAACAATTGGTCCAAACCAGACGATTTTAACCCAGAGAAAACTCCCGTCTAGCAAATGTGTGAAAAAGAAACTTAACAGACAATTTCACTGACGGAATAGTCTGGTCGCATGACGGAAAGTCAACTGTGAGAACCAGTGGGAGTCTATTTCCCGCCTTTTTTGGCGAGGGAGTCTTTTGTGAAAGGTCAGAGGTAGTAACTATCGAGACGTTGTTTAAAAGGACCCATCCGGGCTATCCGGCTGGGTTCCTGGACTCGCAGATCTCTAGTGTGGACTGGTTGGGTGTTGTGCGTCCCGGGAAGGGCTTCGAATGTGCAGGGGTGATCAGGTGAGTTTAAGTTCCAACGTATGGTGTGAACAAAGTGGGAACAACCGCCTGTTGAATTTTCGAAAAGAATCATCGGCTTTTTGGAACGCGTAGTATTCATCAATTAATTTTTGGCGGAAAAGTTATTTATTATACATTTTTATGATAATTTATATTTTTGTTCGATACCATAAAAAGAATTTGGAAATGTCAGGTAAGGTTTTTAAAATTTGTAACACACGATATTTAGGGATCAATTCCTTTTGTGGAATTTTACAACGAATTTTATCTAAATTGGAATATATTATCAAGTTCATTAATTCAGTATTAAAAAATGCTGATACCTTTTGAGAATAAGATATTTCTTTTCATATTGCGAATACAAAGAAATGTAAGAAAAGTTTTTAAGCAATTTCACTCTTTTGGAATCATTTAACTATGCTTCATTTATCGAATGCTTTTAGTTGTCACAATATTAACACAAAAGAATTAACTAAACACAGTTATTAATGTAATTTTTTGCATCTCAAATTAAAGTCAGTCTATTGAATTTTTCAAAGATCGGTTATTCTTTAAAGAGGTTGTTGTAAAATGATACTTCAAATTAATTACAAATAAAAATTTCATAATTTTAGTTTCCATAAAAGTGCTTTAAATATTTTAAATTCAAATTGACATTTTAAAGAATTCAGAAATTAAAAATTCGAATACAAAAACGTATATTTTTCAGTAACAATTGAATTTAAAATTTGCAAAGGTATAACTTTATGAATGATTAATTTTTGATGCAGAATATATTTTTATACATATAATTACATAATTATTTCACTACTAATTTTAATTGTGTAACTACTTTATATCATTATTTTTTAACTAGTAATGCATTTAAAATGATAAACACATGCAATATCAATTAAAATCAAATAAAAACTATATTCATAATTTATACTATGTAATGTTCAGATTACTAGTAAAGATGCTATTATTCTTTATACATTTGCTAAATGAATTACCATTGTATTTTATGGGAATGAACATGAAATAATACTACTCCAAAACAAAATCATCTCAAACTAACTTATTTAACACAATTATTTGATGCACAGAAAGGAACTTAATTGGAAGGAATAAACTTTAAATAAATAAACAAACTGAGAAGAAAAATCTAAGGATGGTCCTAGCATTTGTAATTGTTTTTAAATCTGTAAATGTGTTTTTACTGCAACTATTATTGGTGGTAGGAAATGCATATATTTTAACAAAGCATGCTAGATTTTTTTCTCCTTCGTAAATGTGTTGTTCGAAACTATTCCACTCCAACAATGGCATTAAAAAAAAAGTTGTTGTTTTTTAACTTTACTGTCATGTTGATATCAAAATTATAATCACTATAAAAATTAACGGTAGAAATTCATCCCTGTGCAGTAACAAACTTCACCGCTTTTAAATTTAAATGTTTCGATGTTATGAGTAGCATAAAAATTGTAGCGTTTCTTTTTTCTTTCCTTTTTTTTACGTTTAAGGGCTAAGTTGAGATTTTCTACATCTACAATAGTATTGTAGATCAAATCTACATGGAAAACATTAAAAGGAACTTTTTTCATGAAGTTAGTTTTTTAAATAAGTGGGACTGTATAATATGTCCATAGATTTCTCTATAATGTAATGAATGCAACTTAAAAAGCACTCTTTTGTAATTTTTCGTTTTATTATGTAAGTATTAAATAGTTTGTTTAATTTTTAGTCTATTTCATTAAAATTTTAGATAAATTTACTTTGTGTACGATTAAAATTTTTAAAAAATTGCATTTTAGCTGATTAATTGAAAAGTTTTGCATGAGTTTATTTAAGGTATTTTGACAGTGGCGTAATGAACACCCCCGCATTGCGTGCCCAGGGACTCTAGGACGCTCAAAGCTTGAATGACGCTAAATACGTATTTGGGCTTTGTGCCAAGACCTGAGTTTGCAGGGGGCCTCTAATGTACTCCGTTACGCCACCGTATTTTGATATATATTTACGTGTTATAGTTACCACAAATTGGAATACTTAAATTTTGTTCTGGTTAATTTGGAAAAGTTTTCTCTTGTGTGGAAATCTCACAGCTATTGCTTGTAGCACTGATTCAAAACAATTATACTCAAGTTATTAAAATGTGTTGAGTTATTTATTGTGAGTTCGCGGTGAGTTATTAAAATTTGATTCCATGTTATGGCAGTACGTAAAATGCCGATTTTTTTAGCCTTTCCATGCTAAATTAAGACAAGGCTGGGTATATATATATATTTTTTATCTGTTCGTTTTTTAACTAAAAAGTTATTAAATTTTTTAGTTACAATTTATTTATAAAATAAACTGTTTTACAATCTTGTTTTCTTTTTTTAGTTGAACATATCGTTTTGATGATGAAAGAGAATGAAGTGTGTTCTACATTAATTTATTATGATCAAAATTGTATTGAATTAATTCATTTCAAAATTGACAAGAAATTGAGGTTAGCTGGGGTTTCTAAATGAGAACTCTAGATGGCGCCATGTACAACCAATAAAATGATGTAGCATTTTATTGATTATTTGAGGTATTCAGAATGTAAGAAAATACGCCTTTTAAAAAATTTAAAAGATTTCTCTCAAATAATAAAAACAAAATTATTTGAAGAAACTTTCTATGAAATAATTCTAACAATTTATAGTTGTTTATAAATTTATATATTTTAAATTTTCAACTTAATTTAAAGTAAAAAAAAAACAACGTATCAATTCATTTTTAAGTATGCTTCTAAAAATCATGGAAAACATTTATTAATAAATATTGTTTATAAATTTAGAAAAAAATGTCAGCAATAGCATTCACAGTTCTACTTGGAAGCTGACTGGGTTTTTCTGAATGAAACTCAATGCTCTGAATGTAGGTCATTGGTGGCGCTGTTGTCGCTATCTTGAATGATCTCTCCCTTTCACAAATTCCTGGATTTCCTCCAGCCTTGTTCAGCATCATTGAGTGTGTTTCATTGAGAGAGGAAAGCGAAAATCAAACTAAAAATATGCGCAGTAGATTTTTATTACTGAAATTAATGTAAAGTAACTGCGCATTAATACTGATTAATATTTAAAAATAATGATTGATCAAATCAATATTTTTTTTTATGGTTTGCTCTCACATTATCAGAATCTTTTTTAAAATTAATATTTTTTTGAATTTTAAAAATCATTCTAATTAATTCACTAACATTCATTCTATTTTGCCAAAAAAAACTTAATAGGGAGCTCAAAAGAACAATATGCTAAAATGTGTTTCAAATAGATTGTTTATTGGGTGAAATAATTAGTCTTTACCTTGAAAAATATAACATTAAACCCTGAGCACAAAACTTTATTTCAAAAGAAATTGATAGGGCGTATGTATTAAACTAATACATTAAATGCAAAACAATAAAATGTGGTAATAATTAACGATAAGAGCTCTTTATAATAAAAACCCATAGAAATTAAACAATTATTTTGTAGAATATTTCACTCATGTGTTCAACTGTTAACAACATTATCCCAATGAAATCAATAAATCCAAATCGAATAATTTGATTTCTATCACATTTAAGTTTCCTTAAAAAAAGGGGGGGACGAAATAAATAAATTTTGTTTTCAACATCTTCTTTAAAACCTGAAACTGCTTTACCTATTTAAATCGGTTAATCTAATCTTAACAAACTATTTCTACACTTCTATTAATTTGTCATCAATTATTTCAAAGTATTTTTATAAAAAAAGTTTTAACAGAATAGCAAATAAGCCGTATTTACACTTTGATTTAAAACGTCTGATGTTTAAAAAATCAGTAAATAGTTTAGCTATACTTTAAAAAGGTAAAATGTCAATCTTAAACTAGTAAATAGAATATTTCAAACATGATTATTTAAATCTATTATTTTTTTTAATAAATTAGCAATGAAGCACGTTATTTTTTTGTTGCTTTCATTTCCTCTTTGAAAATCTCAAACATATCAGCCATTCTTAAACGCTCTCCTTCAACCTTAACCTATTCTATTCATATTATTTTAAGATGCTTCGAAAATAATTAAATAGTTACTTTCATTCTTTCTGTTTAAGATCTGTAAATAATTTATTTATTTAACAAGTTCTCAAGCTTAACCCAGTTTTATTAATAAATCAAAATTGAGCCTTTTCGGATCTAAACAATTACTTACAAAAACCTTTTAAATAAAGTAACCACAAATAGGCATAATTTTGAATCTACTTCCCACTCAAAATCTACATATAACCTATCACTTTCACGAATAGGAAGGTGGCGGTTCTAGACAGCGAATAGAAGCTCTGTAGTTTATGAATGGCGGAACTAGGTCAATTGAGGTCAGCGTGACGACAGTACAGCTGACCTCCATTCTTGATGCATCTGATTGGTTCCCGCCCTTCTTCGGCACAGATCGAACTCGTGTCTGTGTGCCAGGGCTCGTTGCTATTTTTAGAGAACAGGGGGGAGAAATTTTTGCTTTTGTTATTTTAGCTTCACCCCCCCTCCCTTTTATCTTTAGGTTTACGGCAGCAGCAGCTATCTTATCGAGTTGTGAATTGCGGGTGGAAGGGGGAAGGAAGAAGGACCGCGATTGGTTGGAAACCGCATTTGACGTCAGAGAATACGTCAGCTTGTTTACTTCCATGCAGATTCGGGTGGAGGAGAAAAGGAAGAGGAAGGTTGGGGGTGGATTTTTAGTCGAATAAATTGCTTTGTCTTGTTACTAAGGCGAAATTCAGTGGCTGTGCGCATTTTAATTGCCAGTAGATGCTTGGGGCTCATATGATTTTCAAGAAATTTGGTTTTAAATGTTGTTTTCCTTAGAATTAATGAAAATGCACAAAATAAATACGGAAAAATAATTGCAATAAATTTTTGACGATAGAAAATCGATTTTAGTTATTAAATGGAATTTTTAACAAGTGATCTATTGGAATGGTTCATTTTCTCATATATTTTTTAAATCTCTGATTGCTAACTGCATCATGTTAATTTGTAAATATAACAAATAATATAAACAAGTAATAGTATTTGTTTGAGTTGTTAAATAAAGAAATGAATATTCATATAAGAAATTTATTGAAATGATTACGCATTTTCGTTAAAAATAAAGATTTGTAAATTAATACCCAATCCAAACGATACTATTAGATAAAAAAAAAAAGATTGTATAAATTAAATAAGCATTTAAAAGTTAATTTTTTTAAATTTATAAATAAATTTCACAATGTCAGTAATAATACAATATTCATAATCCCAAGTTTAAGAACACATTTTTGTGTTTTTATATGCTTAAAACTAGTTAAATATATTCTTATAATATATTATTTTAGAAAATTTTCACAAAATAACAATAATAATAAAATTTATTGCTTACTTATGTTTTACAGAACAGTGTTCGTTTCAGTTGAGATATTTTTGCTTCATGAATGAAACCCGAAAAAAAAAACTGACGAAATTTGAAATTAAGGACAAAATTATGAATCTTTGGCCTCATAAATCCTACAGGCTGATAACAATGACCGAATTGCGAAATGAAAAAATATTTTGGATTTTCTGAATTATGCTTTTCTCCTGTATATTAACTTTCTACGAATAAAAAAAATTCATTCTCTAATGAAAACCGCCCGCTTTTGTGACGTCATCCATTCAATGCTTCCAGTCATCATCATGCACTGTAGACTCGTGCTGCCCTCTAGAAGATGGTACAGAAACTTTCATTCATACACTGGTTGAAAAAGTTATTTTAACATTAAATAGAAAGGAAGACAGCAGTGAATTGAGCGTTGAGAAAACCGGGGGAAAGTAGTCTTTTGCACAATGATGTATATAAGACTTCGATGTCTTTTAAAAATATGTAAGCTTATAGAAAAAACATAGAATTTTTTGAATTTTAAGGTTTTTACTTATTTCACTGCAGAGAACTGCTAAAAAAATGTCCATTATCTGCTACATTAAAAAAAAAAGATTTAAAGCATATATTAATACAAAAATGTTTCGTATAGTAATTTTGTTCAACAAAACCTTTGGAAATTTGTTCTCAAATCATTTGAGTTTATTGAAAATTAGATTTATAATAATACACTATTATGATTCGATTCCCCCCAAATTCATGTTGGGAAGCGAACTTTGCCTGTAAAACTCAATTTTCCGCAAGGAGAATGCTACAACGGGAAAAACATATGAATCGTGTTTCAATACTTAAATTTTTCAAACTCATCATTTTAGGATTGAAGTTACCAATATTTCTAAAACTGGAAGTCATAAAAGAAATAAAGATTAATTGAATATTTAATTATTAATATTGCTGAAAAATTCCTAATTTCGTAATTAATGTAGTGTCACTTGACTCTGAAGAAATCATATTATCTACTTAAAATATACTTTAAATTTGTGAATTCGATCGTCTGTTAATTTTGCATTTTAAAAAAACTGAAATCTCCACAATTTTAGTTTCTTAACAAAAACACAAGGATTTTGATCGAAAAAGAAAGAGTAATTTTTTTTAATAAATATTTCTGTACTATCGGAATTTTCAAAAATAATTTTAATTTTAAGATCAAGTTAAATGCAACTTCCCGAAAAAGAATTAACTAATTAAGGTAATTAAAATATTTATTTTTTGTAAATATAACAAGAAAATTTTATTTTTAAATCTTCATCACAGAAGCATAGGAATACGAAATTCTTTTTGATGAAAGCAATTTTTGAATTTGAAAACTTCGTAATATTTAATGCAATACATGAAATATGCATATACTTATATTGACTTTGATATATATTCTAATTTTTTTGAAACAATTAAAATGAGAGTAAAAGTTTATTCAGTCAAGTATTTTCTGCATTGAATTCATTCTAAAGTTTTTGTGTAATACATTATATGAACAAGTTTTCGTAATAAGAAGATACGATAAGATAGTTTTCACGAATCAATCAATTTTAGGATAGGAAAAAGTATTATTTCAGTTTCAATATACTCAACAAAAAACATTTAAATAATAATTTTAAAAACAAGCGGAATAATTTATTTGTCAAAGAAAATACATCAATAAATGTTCAACAAAATTTTTAAATATTTTTACAACTAAACAATATTAGAGAGCCATTTAATACTATAAGCCCCACACTTTTCTGTTCTGTTAATGGATGATAAAAAAAAATCTTTAAATTCTGTGAGGAACAAAATTGTTACAGAACAATTCAAATGTTCTTTTTACTTCTATTACGTAGAACTTTGTTTACAATGAATTTTTTTTATTCAATAAGTTCTGGCTAACTGTTTATTTTTTAATCATATTTTAAAAGCGTGATAATTAATTTTACTTTTGATCAAAAAGTAGATGGAGTGAATTTCTTTTTCTTCAGGATTTCAAAACCTACTTATGCGGAAAAGACTTTCTCTGGTATATAGATAAAAGGAAAAATAAAATTAAAAAAATAATTTTTATGTTGCCACAAGGGGAATGAAATCTAGGTATTTTAGCTATTTTATGACAAAAAGTCAAAATAATTTGTTAAAAAGAATAACAGTTATTTTTGTACGTTTTAACAATTATAGCAATGCCTACCAAAATATTTACAAGAAAAAACATCAAGTACGTTAAGTAGCTTTTTCAGTTCTACAATTTTAAAAAAGTCTACTGTCGAAATTGCGATGCCCGTTGAATTGGAAGACGGAAAAAAACTTACAAGGAGAGGGCAAAACTAAGGAAATTCATTTGGGGTCGAGGCTTGATGTAATAGTAGTACTCCTTTAGGGTGTTCGACCCTCAATGTAATTCCGCCGAATGGCCAGGTAATTCGGAGAAAAAAGCCTTCGAAATTCATGCTTAGCTTTTATACAATTAAATTTCAATTTCCTCCATCGATTTCGTAGTTTGGCTGATATATCGCCTGCATACTTTGCACGAGAACTGGGTTCGATACATCGGTCATTTTTTTTTCATTTCATTTAATTATTTTTAAAATTAAATAAACTTATTTATGAAATGTTTATTAAATATTAAATTATATTTAATGTAAGTATTTTATATTTTATAAAGTAAAAACAATTAAATAAATTTATTATTTAAATTATTTATTACAAAAATTATTTAAAATTATTATTAATAAAAATATTTAAAATAATTATTAATTAAAATTATTAAAAATTAAAATTATTTAAAATAATTTTTAATTAAAAGTTAATAATTAAAATTAATTAATAAAAATTATTAATAATAAGAATTATTATTAAAATTATTAATTTATTATTAAAATTATTAATTTATCATTAAAATTAGTAATTTATTATTAAAATTATTAATTTATTATTACAATTATTAGTTTATCATTAAAATTATTAATTTATTAATTTATTTTTAAAATTATTTTTTTTTTTTTAGGCTCTAGTTAGACTCCTTGTGTGCCGACAAGTATAACACAAGGCTTACAAACGTAAATCAATACTCAAAGCAATATAGGCCAGTGTTTCTCAAACTTTCAATACTGGCGACCCAATTTTCAATCATAATTTTTGTCGCCCCCCTGTACAACAATAATGTATTTACTGCAATAAAAATGCACTTTGAGAGAAAGACACTAAAGTTATAATACGATCTTAGTTATAAACCGTACAAATTAATACGATAAGAATATTAAATTTTGTATATGTAACTTTTAAGTAATATATATATTTTAAGAAAAAATTACTTAAAATATATGTTACTTACTTATTATTATGTTATTTTTCTTTCTCTAATTTTTAAATTGGAACAGATCGCAAAATGATATATTTAATTAAAGATTTATTTCCTTCAGCCAAAGTATAAATGTCATTCGAAAAATAGTCTAGTCTATCTTGCTCTCTATCATATCCATCACATCTGACATTATAGGGTACGTTTGCGTGAGTCTGGGCAACCTATCGGACGTCTGCGCAAAACATGTAAAAATGCTTTTCCTCGTACAATTCCAGTCAGTTTTGGTGGACTCGATACTTCAATAGCTACCGAATGTAGCTTGTGAATGTACATTTTTAAATTTGCACGTTAATTGTAATTCACGGTAATTAAGTATTTACGGCAGTAGATTAAAACAAAATCATGCAAACATTTTTAAGTCGTAAGCAAACATTCGACGATAATAAAGGATCAACAAGTACACAGACAAGCATGGTTCCGAAAATTAAATCAAGGAAATATTCTCAAAAATACTTAAATTTTGGATTTACCACTACTGAAGTAAATGATGGGGAAAAAAAGCCCCGGCTCGTTATGTGTTAGAACTTACAAATCTGAAGTAGAACATGTGGAAGTTGTTTTTAAAACCATGTAAAATCATTTAGCTATGTTGGCAAAGAATTTTAAAAAGTATTTTCTGGATGAGGACAACTTGGTAGCAAGTTACGAGTGAATTAGGGATCTATTTCAAGATACTCCAGAAGGGCTTTCAACTTACGAAGAAGAAATCTTCATATATTTCACATCAGTGAAAAATTAAAAGGCAATTTTGTAATAAATCGCTCTTTGAATTTTGGGTAGAGGTTGATGATGAATTCTCTGTACTGAAAACAAAAGCACTTCGTATACTATTACCATTTTCAACATCTTACCTTTGTTAAACAGGATTTTTCTGCGGTGGCTGCTTTGAAGACAAAATATAGATCTCAGCTAAATATAGAAAAATAACTCAGAGTGTCAATTTCTGATATTAAACCTTCATTTGAAAAACTTTGCTCTACAATACAAGACCATGGAAGTCCCTATAATAATTATTAAACTTGTTCTAAATTTAGTATTAAGAAATTATTTATAAAATACCTTCTTCAGTACTGATACATTAAACGCATACTGGCTGAAACACTGGCTCTTCGGACGAGTTCATTTTTTAAAAAAATAAAACATTATTCTTGATATAATAGCTGAACTGTAAGGAGAGTAAAACTGCGTGCCCAACATTGTATACAAAAATGTAAAATGATTTTTTTAGATAAATGCTATAAATGTAAATAACTGTTTAAAAGAACTGTAATTTTAAACCTCACAGAATTAGCATTTAGAATTAATGTTAAATAATGAAAAAGAATATAAAATTCCGATGAATAATAATTGTCTTACTTTTTAATATTTAAAGCGAGAAGACTTCAAAATGTTTTAACCCGGGAGCAGTCGCGACTCGATACTAACGCTAATGGTAGTGCGGGGGGACTCAGTCACCCCAATCATTTGTTAATAATTATTTTTACTGTACACTATACAAATTGGAATTCCAGTGAATAATTTAATAAAGAGAAAATATACTTATATACCGGCTTTCAAGGACTATTCAATTTTTCTTTGATGATTTGAGAAAAAATCCAATAAAACTGAACTAAAATGATTCAAAAGTGCAGGATCTTAATAAAGGACGCAAATCAGAGACACTTTTCACTAATATTACAGAAATGTTATTTGCTGGCAAAACTCTCATATTTTGTTCCATCGAGTGAGTGAATATTAACGTCCCACTGTTCAGCTACACGAGGGCCTTTGGAGACGGACCTCGTATTTTTGAACCATGGTCAAGTGACGAGGACAATACTTGAGCTGACCTCTTTTAACTACCTCACCACTCCAACAAGAGGACGTTTGAGCTCTCGACAGATTTAAGGTGCATCTCTCCCCTACACGGCGGGTCTTTAGTGGTACTAGGCTCGAACTCGTGACACCTTTGGTGATCAACAAATAACAAGTTGAACTTTTTCTTTCTTGTGTCTTTTTGACAAGGCGAATTGAACCTTGTGGTACACTTATGGCTTCATATTCTAAGTTGATGGAGTTTTTCAGGAAGCATTTGGAAATTTTCCTTTCGTTTCATGTTCATGACGTTTCTCAATCATGAGTAATATGCATTCTTTCAGCAGGTTCTTCTTTTGCTTGATAAGTTTCAACTTCCTTCAATAGAGATCGCAGATGCCCTGCGGCACCGCTCCCGGTTTAAAAGTGTATTCAGAAAAAAATACGGATGATCTAATAATCCTTTAAAAATCAATCAATTATTTTCCAAATATCGTAAAATTCTTTATCATTTACAATTTCCCAAGGCGAAAAACAAACATATAAAAGTTTGGACGAAACTAATGTAGAACTAACCATACCAGTAAGTTTGAAGGTCAATCAAATGATTAGCAAATGTATTATGCAGCCTGGCTGAAAGTGAATCATGTCTTCCGTTTCTTTTTCTACAACTAATGTACAGTACTTCAATAATAATTACAGTGATGAATTGTTTATCTTAGAATTTTTCTCGGGGTCTGGGTTTCGTTTTTCTTTTAACGAGTAATATTTTATATTAAAACGTAATAAAAAAAATCTCTCATTGAGGAAATACAGCAAATTAAACAAAATGTTTTTTTTTCTTTAATTTGGTTTTGGGATCAAAGATAGCTGACGGAAAAACGCCAGATGATAAACATAAATTCTATCAGTGTTGTGTATTTTTTTTATTATGGAAGAAAGTATTTTGCTTTACTTCTCTTTCCGGTTATTTTTTTTAAAAAAATCTTTAAATTTTCGATATGCTCACGGCCTCCTTGTAGGGTCATCGCGCCCCCCCAGGGGGGCGCGCCCCACACTTTGAGAAACACTGATATAGGCACAAATGGGAACCAAAAGGGGGGGATGGATAGAAATACAACAAATACAGAATTAAATACAAGATTGCTCACATGCAAACAGAGATAATCAATAACAAAATTATACAATGAGGAAGATAACAGAATATGATCACAAAAAATTTTCAAAATACGAATACATAAATATATACATATATATATATATACATACACACACATATTTATATATATACTCAGGAACATTGAAAATAGCGACCCAAGAAGGAAGCTAAGTACAATCGCGAAACTTTGCAAATAAGTACAGCATAATGTGATATGCAAATGATCCAAGTTTTGTGCAATACGTATGCTCATACACGCCGAGGTGGCGCTACAATCAGGAAGAGGGTGCTATATAAGCCCTCGCAAATTCGAAGATTCATAAATGTGACGATTACCCAACGATTGTAGGAAGACTTTGGTAAGCGAAACATGCCAGGTAAACGTGCTGGAAGACATTTCTCACAGTTAAGCGAGTTTGAGAGAGGCCTGATCATCGGGACGAAAACAGAAGGCTGGTCGACGCTCCGTGTTGCTGGCCAGGTGGATCGTTTGGAGTGTGCCGTTAGAAATTGTTGGGAGCAGTGGACACGAGAAGGTACCCACTCGCGGAAAACCGGGTCTGGAGCGACCAGGAAGACCACAAGGAGAGAGGATCGAAGGATCGTGCGACAAGCACTTGTGGACCCCACAGTGACTCGTCCAATGATATGAGCAGACGTAGGTGTAGCAATTGTTCCACAAACAATTTCCAGACACCTTGAAGAAGCAAATCTTAAATCTAAGCACCCTTTCCGTGCACTCCCTTTAACACCGGAACATCGGCAACTGCATCTACAGTGGTGCGAAGCCAGATCAATGTGGAATGTCAGAGGTTGGCAAAAGGTTGTGTTTAGTGATGAATCCCGGTTTGTTTTGGGGACAGATGATAACCGTGTACGGGTGTGGAGGCGCCCTGGTGAGCTGTACATTCCCCCTCCACACTGTTCTACGTCACACTGCCCGCATAGCTGGGGTAATGGTCTGGGGGTCCTCATGAATGGTCCTCATGTAGGACCTTTCCTAAATGGTCTCCCAGGAGCAATTTTCCAGCAAGATAATGCTCGTCCGCATACAGCAAGAGTTGCTCAAAACTTCCTACGTCATTTTCAAACTCTTCCATGGCCGGCCCGCTCCCCAGATTTGTCCCCTGTGGAGCATGTGTAGGATCAGTTAAATTGGCAGATGCCATCGTGTCACTCAGTACATGATTTAGAGTTGGCTGTTCAAGATTTGTGGGCCCATCTGCCTCAGGACAAAGTAAGGTGTCTAATCAACTCAATGCCGGACTGTGTGGCGGCATGTATTGCAGCTGGAGGTGGTCCAACGCGCTATTGAAGTTGCCCAGTATTTGTGTCGTTGCACACCCTGTATTCGTTTAATTATCTTGTTTTTGAGATCAAGTAAATCTCTCATCTGTGTCAGTGTATTAAATTTCATTTCAATCCGATCTTCTTGGGTCTCTATTTTCAATGTTCCTGAGTGTATATATATATATACATATACACATGTATATTCACGTACAGAAAATTTTAACAAACACACAAAATTTAGAATCTAAATATTACAGGAAAAAATGCTATTAATGTATGCTCAAAACGATGTAAACGAATATATTCCTTCAACAAAGGCAGAGAAAGGAGGAGGCCACACTATATTGTTCTTTTGTAGGCAATTCATGAGTGTACGTCTTTCCGAAGAGAATTTAGTACAAGCAAGAATCAGATGCTTGACATTCTGGATTGTGTCACTGGAGCAAGAACACTGGTCAGTAGGTAATAAATTGAAGCGCTTTAAAGTTTCCATGCCCAGTTAGAAACTGGGTAAGTTTAAAATTAGGATGAAAGTGCTTAGCCTTTAAACGGCTCTGAATAGAAGGAATAAATTCCTTGGTGAGATGCGCATTATTTGAAATTTGATACAAGTTATTCCACTCGGAAATAATCTTTTCTTTAAAAACTTAATTATGATATGATTTTAGAATGCTCATAGGAATCCGATTTTATTAATTTATTAATTTATTTATTATTAAAATTATTAATTTATTATTAAAATTATTAATTTATTATTAAAATTATTAATTTATTATTAAAATTATTAATTTATTATTGAAAGTATTAATTTATTTTTAAAATTATTAATTTATTATTGAATTGCTTATTAATCTATTATTAATTTATTATTGAAATTATTATTAATTTATTACTAAAATTATTATTAATTTATTATTAAAATTATTAATTTATTATTAAAATTATCATTAATTTATTATTAAAATTATTAATTTATTATTAAATTTATTATTTACTATTGAAATAATTATCAATTTATTAAAAATTATTTAAAAATAAACTTTTTAAAATTATTTAAAAAGGACTTATTAAATGTTTTACAAAATTATAAAATAATTAAATTAATAATATATAAAAAAAGACATATTTTTTTATTATATAAATTACAAAATAATTAATTTAATAATAATATATTACTATTTTATATTATATATAATATTTTATTTATAGTACATTTTATTTCACATTATACAACTATTCGTAAATAATTTTTATGCATAATATCGTTTAATATTTATTATATATATTTTATTATAAATATTATTTATTAATATAAAAATATATTTATATATATAAAATTTAATATAAATATTTGTATAGTTACAGCATTTTTTTTACTTTATAAAATATCATTTAATATTTAATAAACATTTCGTATAAATAAGTTTATTTAATTTTAAAAATAATTAATTGAAATGAAAAAAAATTGGCCGGTGAATCGAACCCAGACCTCGCGCATAGTATACAGATGATATATCAACCAAGCTAAGAAATCGTTGGAGGAAATTAAAATTTAACTGTATAAAAGCTTAGCATGAATTTTGAAGGCCTTTTTCTCCGAATTGACTGCCCATTCGATGGAATTACATTGAGGGTTGAACACCCTAAAGAAGTATTACTATTACATCAAGTCTCGACCCCAAATGTATTTCCTTAGTCGTGTTCTCTCCTTGTTAGATAGGAATGAATCGACAGTGGGTGAGAAATTGCTGAGGAAAAAGATTGTACTACTCACACACTTCAGTACTCATTTATCAATAATAATCAATTTTAATTATTTATATTGTAAAAAAGTAATTTTATTTTGAATCTAAACCATCTAAACAGAGTTCAGTCTTTTTCTATTTTTTCGAAAATTGAACCCTTTTTGTAGCAATACGAATTTTTGATATTATTTTTCAATTCCTACTGTTAGTTCATACTCTCCCTCTATATGTATAAATATATATCTTGTTCAAATTTTCTATCGTTAATAAAGTACTTTTTATTCATCCACTCAAGTTGAAATACATTTTTTTTAACTTGTAGTGGATGACACTTTTTCAAATAATAATTCATTAATTTAATTAAATTAATGAATAAATAGTAGCAAACAAAAATAATAGTCCAACACCCTTTATAGAAAGGAAAATCGCTTTTTATTTTGCCACTTAATATTGTGATTCTGTTATATGTATGTACATATTTATATTAATAGTAATTATTTAATAAAAAGTAACTGAAATAAAATTTTTCTTTGTTGATCTAAGTAGGAATTAACTTAATATTTTTACGTGATTATTTCTCCTAATTTCCACACCATAGAACATCTTTTACGCTTTGATAGGTTCTGATCAATAACAATATTTTTTTTCTCCTTATAACTGCGATGCCCCCCTATTAAAGAGGTTGCACACCTCCCTGAATATTTACAATCACTTTCGGCAACTCAAAAATAGGTATAATAAGACTTTTAATTTAAATGATCAATTTTTAATTCTCATAAAACTTAACGTATTAAGCAGGAAATTATATGATCTTAATAAGTACTACACGTCTTGATATTTTACATTAATTTATTGAATTAATTACAGTAGAGTCATCAGCAACTAATCATCTACTGCAAGGGTCAGCAAACCACGGCTCTTTTCATAGGCGGTTGCGGGTCGGGGAACTTCTCCTTCTATGAATTATTAAAAAAAAATTATGTATGATAAAAATTATTGTTTTCTTCTTCCCCTTTTTTCAATTCCTACTCTATCTCTATATAAATTTATTTATTTTTATATACATCTTGTACAAATTTTCAATCGTTAATAAGATACATTTTATTCATCCACTCTAGTTCAAATACATTTTTTAAACATGTAGTGGATGACAATTGATGTTAATACAGTTTTTTCCAATATTAATTCATTAATTAAACTTAATTAATTAATATTAGTTTCATATGGAAGAAAAAGTTAAATTTTTTCTGAATGAAGGCAATAGATGTCGACAGTTTACATTGATTATCCAACCACCAGGTATGAAAAGCTCAAATTGTTTTTCAAGTAGGAATTGACTTTAAAATTTTTTTTTATATTACTTATTCATCATAATTATCCATTGAAAAAATTCACATGCATTTATTTGCACGTACATTTAAACATTTGACTGGTTTTTAACAGTTACTTCTATGTATATGAAATTGTATTCCCCATTTATAAAGAGTTTGAGAATCAGTGAAAAAATTAAAATTAGTTCTAAAAACACAAGGCTAAATAACCGGTAAAAATGACACTGTAAAAAGATGCTCCTCAAAATGATTTAGAGCAACATTTGCTTATTAGCAGTGGCGCACACAAGGGGGGAGGTCCGGACCCCCTCCCCAAAGCCCTTGATTTTTTTTCCGATTGATTATAATTTTAAGTACATAGTACGTAAAATTTAATTAAGTATTTTTTATTAATGATTAATTTTATTAATTAATTCTAATTATTTAATCAATAATTAGTTTTTTACTGTGTTTTGTTCCCGAAAATCGACAAAATCAAAAGAAGCATGATACAAGAATGGTGAACTTTCGACCCCGGACCCCCTTGAAAAATTCCTGTATGCGCCACTGCTTATTAGCATACATGAATTCGAGAGTTCTAAAGAATGGACAAGAAATACTTTTAAATCCCTAAAGTAAGATACAAAAACACATTTCATATTTTATGAGATGCTTAAAGATTAATAAAACGAGTGTTGAAATGACTTTTATATAATAAAAGAACAATTAATGTAAATTTTAGTTATAAGTGTAAAAATGAAAATTCAGAATAAAAGCGCTACATCAGCAAAAGAGATTTTTTCGCAGTTTGAAAGTATAATTTCGGACAATAATTGTTCTTGTATTGACCCGTGGATATGGAAATATCTTCGATATTTTTTAGTTTTCGGAGTAATGGGAAATATATGTTACTTTGTGTAAAACATTATTTTTTTTTAAATATTACACATAATATTTTTTAAAAATTGGAGGGCAATAGTGGATGATCACGACCGGTATCATAGCCACCTCCTCCTGCTTCCATCCTTGTGTACTCGTATGCATTACATGGCTCGTTGATACTTTTATTGTCTTGTTTCGTTTACATTTTGACTGTCCTCTCTCTGGAAAGTTTGCCGACCGCTATGGGTAGAGCATTTTCCTTTTACAATAAAAACAAACATAGCATAATATTTTGTAAAATTCTGGTCATATATATAACTTCATACATTTTGTAAAACAAGGGTGTCAAACTCAAAAGCTAATTTGGGCCAAGCAAACTTTGCTTAACTTTAGGAAGGCCGCAATAAAACCCCAATATTCATGAAGACATAAGTTTATTTCGAATAATACATTATAATAAACATGTATAAAAGAAGAAAAATTTAATGTTTGCGTCCTCATACTTGACATCTCTTCTTTGCTACTATCTTTCCAATTTTGGGAGAATTTTTTTTTATTTCATTATATTTTATTGTGTGCCAATTTATTGGCCGGGCCACAAAAATGTTCGTTGTGGGCCGCGAGTTGGCGCCCCTGCCGTAAAATATACAAGACAGTGGACATTTCTAGATAATCCCAGTAGACCTAATTGATTGATTGATTGATTGATTGAAGAGGGATATGGAGCCGCAAAGTTATTATTCCCTCAGTAGATTTAATTCTATTTCTAAACTATTTTTAAATGCTGACCAATTCACTGTGGTTCTATGGATTACTTTACAAAATTTTTATTGTTAATGTAATTAATCTGAGTCGAAGAAGTTATAGCCCTGGTAATGGCGGTGATGTGTTCCGTTTCTGTTGAAGGGTAATGCTTTTGTTTTTTTTATAGTAGTGGTGTCAAACTCGCGGCACAAAAGGAACATTTTTGCTGCCCGGCAAATATATCGGCCCACAATAATAAATAATAAAATAGAGAAATTTCTCCCGTAATAGGAAAAATAGTAGCAGAGAAGAGATGCCAAGTGTCAGGGCGCAAATATTAAATTTTTCTTGTTCTTTTATATATGTCTATTATAATGTATTATTCGAAATAAACCTACATTTCTTTGAATATTATTATACTAATTATTTTTTGAAGCCCTCCTAAAGTTAAACTTTGTTTGTCCCAAGTTAGCCTTTCAGTTTGACACCCTTATTTTACAGCATTTGTTGTTAGAAAATAAAGAAATTTTTAAAAATCTTATAGTAATATATAATCCTTGGCTGAGCAAGGTCGACTCAGTCTCTCATCGTTTCAAAGGGTCAGTAATTGAGTACCAAGCTAGCTTGGGAACTACGCACTGGGGGTCTCACGTCAGGCAAACTGCATGGCCGGTACATTTGGTCATGCACCTCAAGGCCCAAGGTCATGAAAACTGAGATGGGTGCAGTAGGCCTTACCTCTCATGGGCTGTTGCGCCATTGAGCTTAGTTTTAGTAATATATAAATTCATATTTAATTTTCTCGTGTTGCTTAAACCCATAACGGGGGAAGAAATTCAAATAAATCATACAGTTTTCCAAAATATTGTGTGTTTAATTTATTCTATTTAGAAAAATTTTATCAGTTCCTAGAAATTGGAAATGAATATTTAAAATATGTCTTGATTCATGTTGAAAACTGTCAGATAATACAAAAATCGAGTTTCTATCTAAATTAGTCGTTTCTGAACTTATTGTTCCCAATGACTCCTTTTTGTGCTAAATATTTGGCCATGAGACCCCAAGTGAAATAACTCTATTTCAATGTGTACTAGAAAAATTTTAAATTTGTCCTTGATGTCCTGAAAACGGTAAATGAAAATGATATTGATAAGCATTACATAAGGTTATTTTATAAATGAATATTTGCAAAAATATTTCTTTGGTTAGTGAATTTATATACAAGACATCAATCGTTTTAAAAAAAACTTACGTAACGTGCTTTATCTACTTAACAATACAAAAAATAACTACTGTTTTCAGTTCAAAACATTACCCTCGATTGGTTCGGCGTACGACGTTTGTCATCACCTGTATTTTATTTTCACCTGTATTCATAACATTTTACTCTTAAGTTTTTTAACATATAAAAATCATGACAAATTTATTGTAACTTCTATAATATTTGTGAAAAAAATGGGTTACAAATATATTTCAAAGCTTTCGTGAACCTCGAAACTAATTTTTATTTACCTGAGCAATCTTAAGGATTCCTAGGAGTTCATAGGAACAATTTTAGGGGAACCTATAATCTAAATCAAGGTTACTCACGACCTTTTCTCCCGCCGGGTCACATACAAATTATAAGTATTTCACGCATGCTGCAACTTGAGAACAATAGGGAGAGGGGAGCATTATAAGACCAAAGCAACAATGAACAAAGTAAAATTGATCAAAATATTAAAAATATCCTTATTGACACACACACACCTTCACTTTAAAACTATATTAACATTTCCATCAAACACACAAAAAATATTTACATTTATGCATTTTTACTGCGTTATGGGGTAGTTTCAATTTTCTTTCAGTCCCTTGTTTGCATTCTGTTATCGAAACAAGCAAATTGAAAGCAAAATTGAAAGAATTGATTGCTTGATTGAGATAGAATTTCCCTCCATATTTTTAGTATATTGCTCTTAAATAATTGAAATTATTAATGTATTGTGGTCTATGATTGGGCCATTCAGAAAAGACCGGTGGGCCACAGGATGGGTATTACGGATCTAAATGAATCGGTTGGCATTTGGACACCTGAACGTGATGATTATATGTTCTTACACTGTTGATGAGAGCAGATATATTTGCAATGAATTTTAATGCTTTTTTCTTTTCGTTTATTTTTATCCTCCTTGCTAAAATATGTATCAGATTTTGCACAGTTTTGTACCTTTAAGGTACTTTAAGAAATTATAAGAATATTAAGGAATTAGTGCATTTCTGAAGAAATCATAACATGCAAATGTTTATCGTGTGTATTTAAAATCAAACCTGAAATATTTTTTGTATATTTTGTATATTTTTGTATTTTTTTAAAATATTACTAAAATCTCTCTCTTTTATCGAAATTTACTTCTTTTTCTAAAAATCAAATAAGATATCTGTTAAGAAATTATACCACCTGAAAAAAATTAGTATATAATACGTCACAACAGAAAATAAAAATTTTCATCATTTAAAATATTATATTATAAATTAAAAAAGCTGATTCAAATAAAATTAAACGATTTAAAACATAGGTTCCAAAGTGGTTCCTTCGGGCCCCAGGGGGTCCTCATAATTACTGTGAGGGTCCGTGGAAAATTTAAAATTTATTTCGGGAGGCATGGAAAACGTTAGTGGGTCCGCGAAAGGTTTAACCCTTTTATGGGCCATTTATTTCTCTTTTGAACTTCTCGCAGTTATATATATATCAGTGGCGCACACAGGAATTTTTCAAGGGGGAGGTCCGGGATCGAAAGTCCACCATTCTTGTATCATGCTCCTTTTGATTTTGTCGATTTTCGGGAACAAAACACAGTAAAAAACTAATTATTAAATAAATAATTAGCATTAATTAATAAAATTAATCATTAAAAACAAATATTTAATTAAATTTTAAGTATTATGTACTTAGAATTATAATCAATCGGAAAAAAAACAAGGGCTTTGGGGGGAGGGGTCTGGACCTCCAGGACCTCCCCTTGTGTGCGCCACGTCACTGATCTATATATATATATATATATATATATATTATTAAAAATTAATCAATAGCATTTAAGGAAATATATTTTATTTTGCTGAATTTTATGTTTACATTTAAATTTTAGGGGGGTGAGAAGAATACTTCTCAAGGAACCATTCACCATCATAAAAAAAAATTCAACTTACTGGCAATTATTTGCCATTAAAAGATGAGAAGCTCATTGGAATGCACAAGGAGACATCACATTCTGTACACATTAGCGGGTCCTCTTTTCTTTCCCCTTTCTGCTACTTTTTCTGCATCATCTATAGTTGGAAACCATCTTTGGCATATGATTTCCCACATTGGCTAAACGCACATCATCCGGAACTACACATTCCTTTGTTTGGAAGCTAGCAGGATGTCCTTTCCTTTTTCTTGAGGAATATCCATCTATTAGCTGGCGAGCTAATGCTATACTCCTTCATTCAAAAGAAAACGTGGCACCATAGGTACCTGCTTAACGAACTAAATGTTCTATTTTTTCTAAAATATCAATTGTACAGGGCTTTTATTTATAACGCAATAATATTTTTACATTTCACTGTTATTTTTATTGTTCAACTTATTACTTATTATTCAAATTAAACAGTTACTCGCACAAAATGTGCAAAAATGTATTAGAAATGAGTAAATATATTACAATAAAAAAAATTATTTTCTTTATTTATTATCTAAATCTATTATTTATGAACTAAATATTCTATTTTTTCAAATAGTATACAAATTACACCTGAATTTTATGTGATACAATAGCGCTTTCACATTGCAACCATTATTTATTATACAGAATTAGATAGTGCACAAAATATACAGAAATTTCCTGTATAAGAAAGTGTTATTAGAATAAAAACAGTAGTTTACTCAAATTTGCAGTATAATCGTTGAAGAATAATAATGTCACATCGAAACAGGCGTCATAGGAGAACAAATCTCACAAAACGGAGAAAAAAACAAAAAACAGTTTTTAAAACAGAAGTGCTAATTCTATTGAATCAATTGAACAATAAATGGCAAAACAAAACTGAAGCTGGAATTAGTCCTCCCATCATTATAATAGCAAGGCCAATATATTATAATAGGTTTTGAACTTCCCACAAGTGTATTTTGTAAGATCATGTACATGGGAAGTAATCTTCCCAACTCCTACGAAAGGGTTATTATAAGTAAAATATTTGTAACCCATTTCCATTATGGTGAAAGTTGAAATAAATTAGTTATAATTTGAACGTGTTAAACAAATTTTGAGTAAAAATTAAAATTTTTAAAATAAAACCTTTTAGATTGGAACGTAAAGTACACACAAGTAATGACTAGCATCGAACAATGGAATTCGGGCCGTACGCGGTTGCAGTCTATCGGATATGCAAGTTTAAATGGGAATGGAATCTCACTGCTACATGCAATAACTTGTCAAAAATATATCTGAATAGAAGAGTCGTATACCTTATCAACAGTTTAATTTTATTTTGTGCATGATCCCTATATGTGAAGTGAATGCAACAAATTTTTCTCAGTTTTGAACAGAAAGTAGTATTATTCTTTGTATTGTATTGTACTAGGATAGCCATTTCTTCTTTGGTGAAAAAATGTGTTTCTATATTTTAATGCAAAAATTATAATTTTGAATATATTATATAATGCAAAATATTGTATACATTAATGTTGCATGTATTAAATATATTGCACATCTTATTTGCATATATTAAAATAATAATTTATTATTATATAATATAATTTTGATATCACAATGTTTTATTGATACTTTATTTTTACTACAATGTTAATGCCATTCAGAGCATCAAAGTTAAATTTGTAATTTTTCTGTTATGCAATTAAATAATTATTTCACTTGGAAGTTCAAGACCAAATTTTTAGTACAAAAAGAGATCCATGGGCTCTGATTTGTAAGCCACTGATCTAGAAAAAAAAGGACTTTGAAGACACGGGACGATCCCCAAATTTTTGAACTACTAACTAAAAAAAAAAAAAGATTTTTGAATTCGTGAAATTTCGAGAAGTTACAACGAAAAATCTTCACATCTCAGTTTGGAAGAGTCTTAAATCAAACACTAATACAAACTTTCTGAAAGTGTAGAAAACATGTGTAAAAGATGCTAAGTACAAATAAAACTGTGAGTAGGAGTAAAATCTTGATGATCTCGATGGCCATATATATATATATATATATATACTATAATAAAATAAAAGTGAAGAAGTACTAGAACTTACAGTGCTAAAGAAGGAAGACATTGGAATTCACCAGACACAACAAATGTAGATACAAGAAAGTCTTTAGACTAAACTGGAAACCTATTATGATTTCTAAGGCTGTCGCTGAATTAGGCCATCAATTTAGGGTTAGCAATGCTTTATGGATCCAACCTTCCCCGTACAGCAGAAATTTTCGACATACTAGGGAAAAAAAGGGCAAGTTGAAAAGTTAAGCTTTATACAGCACGTGTATGATGAAACTGATAATATAATAAAGTAAAAGTAGATTGAGAAAAGAGAACAATAATGAATATCTCAAGGAGAGGAATAATAAAAAAAATTTATATAGAAAAATCAGGAAAAACTTACATGTAAAATGAAAATAATCCAAAGAATGCTTCATTCGGCAAATGGGAAAATCAGTAACAGTTTTAGGAGTTTTTCTCATGCGTTGTAACAATTAACTACCCACGAGGTCTATCCTCTCTAAATCGTATCTCCTTCCACCCGGCTAAATTGGCACTTTGACCTATAACAACTCAACTTCGTAAATGTACACCATTACTAAATAGTACATAAATAGTCAGTGAGATACAGAACAGGAGCGAATTGTTTGAGGACAATATACTCATACTAGTGAGTTCCTGTATTGCAGTCGCTTAGCTATCAGAAGATATTGGAGGATTTTTTTCTTTAGCGAGTTTCAGAGGTTGTATCTCATTTAAGATAAGCATTCATTGTTTCTTACTTTTTAGTTTGTCTTGTCCGCATATCACGTACTTAGTTCTAACGTTTAAAACAATAAAAGTAAATTATTGTGAATACCCCAGGGGAATCTCAACGATCAGCGAGATCTCCCCCAAACAACATGAAGAGAAAGTACTGCGGAAACGTTACAGTGAATTTCGGGACTTTTGGACTGTGCGCAATATCAAATCAATGCACAAATCAATCTATGATCATCTAATACCATTTGGGACTTTGGTCGCGTTAGACACAAGTGGTGATGGTCACGAACTCCTAGCCGACGTTCCATGAGTTCGAACTTTAGTGCCACTAAAAATCCACCGTGCAGAAGGGATAAATCCGTCGTGGCTCAAATGTCCTCCCGTTGACGTGGAGTGGTAGTTTGGAAAGAGGGTGCTAGCTCAGGTATCATCCACATTACCTGACCATTTTTCAAAATTACCAGCTCCATTGCCAATAGCCCTAGTGTTATTTCAGCAGGAAATACTTCTTTCCATTCATCTAAATTCACTAAGGAATGATTTAAAAAAGAACAAATCTTAATGTTTTACCAAGACCAAGTGGAAGTTTAGTCTTGACCATCATGAAGAACTTTTCTAGTATCTCATGTCGCAAAGTTTATGCTAATAATAAACAGTTTTCATTTGCCAAGGAGTTGGATGCCGCCATCGTAAAAGAACTGCACAAAACTTTGGGAAATGAACTTGACCAACTGGTAATTTTAGTAAACAAAAGTTGATCTGAGTTAATCACTAAAAATGGATGACCAATATCTTGTTTAATCTTCTTGTTTTTAGACAAATGGTCTTATAATTTGTTAACAGTGTACTTTTTCCTTTGTTTCTAATATTTTTATTAATTTAATCATTTATTGCAGTGGTCTTCAAACTTTATCGAGTCACAGAACCCTTGAAACCATTAGGTGCTTCCGGAAAATCCCACAAAAAAAAGCCTTAGAAGAATATACCTTAAAATGATATTTACAGTACATAAACATATTATCGGTACTTTAAGTAGACAATTAAAGAAAAGCATTTTCTCTTTTATTAAAATCTTTAACATAATATTAATGTGTTTGCATATCTTTAACCAAACTGTTTAGGGCTGTTGAAACTATGTGCAGTCGCATTTCCTATTTTACGTTAATTTGTTTCCATATTGTCTCTGTAGCCACATATACGTTGAAAATATTTTTAACTAAGATGTATTGTTCAAAATGTGGCTTTCAAGTGTTTATAACTTATGTAAATTCAGCAATTTTGCAGCCTAAAATTTTAGATGTTTCTGCTTTAATTTAGACTTTAACGTCGAATCTGTTGATATGTCGATCAGTTGTTCCTTCTCCTACATTGGAAGGCCTTCTGATTTATCCATTCGGGCTTGAAGCACGAGACTTTCATGAAATTTAAGATTTCATTTTATCCATAAAATACTTGTTTATATTTGTTTTTACATGTAAACTACCTTTAAAAATTCGATCTTTTAGAAAAATTAAAATTTTACTAAGATTTCGGCATTTTTTGTTGAAGAAAATAGTGATTACATGCGAAACCCCTATCAAAGTTCTAGGGAACACTAGAGATCTGTGGAACCCAGGTTGAAGGCCTATGGTTTATTGCATTATTCAGAATTATTAAAACATAATTATCATAAATATGTTTTAATATTATATTTCATATGTTTAAGTTATAAGTGCACCTTTACTTATTTTATAACTTTTAATATGATAATGGTTTTATATTTTCTTAACGGACTGTCTTTACCGTTTGAATTAAAGTGTGTGTCTGATGAACATTTTTAAAGAATTATTTTATTTATTTCTGTTCTCCCCTCCCCCCTTCCTTTTTAATATAACAATCAATTTAAAAGAAATTCGACGAAGAAATTTTAAGTCAGCATTTATATTGCTTCTTATTCTCTCTTCGAAGTAGACATATTTGTTTACGTAAACTAAATTAAGTATTTAATTAGTTGAAATTGCATTGTATTTTCCTTCCTCAATTCGAATGAATTATATTTCAAAATGTGTTATTCCCTCAGTGTCTTTAACATTTGAACACTTTGTTCATTGCTAGCCGAAGAACAAAATTTCTTAACCATTTCTTGTTTTTCATGGTACACGTGTTGAAAATGTCACGCGCTGTAGAAGAAAAAAAGGGAATAAAAAAAAAGAACTCTCTTTTCAAAATATAGAAGCCATATTAGATTTCATTGCCTTTTTATGATACTTGCATTTTCAGGCTTCTCCTAATAAACTAGAAAGCATTGAAAATCTATCATGAATAATAAGAACATTTTTTCCCCTTTATTGAGTGCTCTCTTTCAATTCTTTTCAAAGTTTCTCTAGTTTCAAAGAGCCATTAATTAATAATTCGGAAGCCAACTGAGCGCTGAATATAAAATTTATTAAAAGTTAAGAATTTTTTTCTGGAAAGACGGCACGTGTTTGACCTCATCATAAATGTAGAAATTATTTATCGTCGCAGCCAGTAAATTACGGTAGAAATTTACAGAGGCAAAATAATTGGAAATCTCGCAACACCATAAACTTGAAGTATTAACTTTTTTTAAGTTCAGTTGCACAGATAGGCAGTCCGTTAACAATTGTATCACGATCGTAAAAATCTTAAATATATCCTTGGGATGAGATAGGAAATTAATTTATTGTGTGTCCTACTCAAGACTCATATGATAGGTTACACACATGACTCCCTGCACCTGTGAAGTCAAATAATGGTCTTCACCATTTCCCATTGAAATTTTCTGCGCACAAGAAAAGTCTTTTTCTATTCAGGACAAAAAAAAGAGGGTATGTCATTTGAAGAAAAATCCAATTTTTTTTTCTAAAAAAAACTAATAAAAAAATTTCTCTAACTGCTAAAATAATTCGGGGGTTATTATTCGCGAAATAGATGTTCTTCGCCTTCGTTATAATCGTGGAAATAGAAAAATTCGTTACATCACGAAATTCGTTAAATAGGGTTTCGTTAAATCGGAGTCCAACTGTATTTTGAAATTTTTAAAACACTATATTATAAACAGATCTATGAATTATAATGTTGCAAATTTTCATGAAAACAGACATTTTGCGATCAGAAAATGTACTCCAAGTTTAGTTGAAGCTCTCCTACATTTGGCGCAAACAGCATAGATTTGAAATAGTGTAAATATCGAATTAAAACCATGTTTTTCTCCCTTTTATTGCATTAAGCACTTAATACATCTAATAGGAATTCGAATTAAAATTTGCTTAAGGTAAAACTTAATTTTGTTTTACTTCAATCTTAAGTTTTTAAGCATGATTGCTATTGATATGATATCCCCGGTAAGGAAACTTAGGAAAATCTTTTCAAATACGTTAAGAAAATTGGAATATATATACACATAAGAAAAAGTTTGGGTAATCGAGAGAGAGAGAGAGAGCCATAAAATATATCTTCAAAAATATTTGTCGAAATTGTACTAAGTAAAAATAATTAACGGAAATTCACATTTCTGTCTTTTTCCAATTTATTTTCTATCTCAAAGGTATTTTGTTAGCTAACAAAAACTCAACAGTTATAAGAAAAATTAAAACTATTACTAATAACATGACAGGTTTGTTCACATAAAAAAAACATATGTATTCAATAAACCATATAACCAATGAAAGAGTTGTAAGACAGATAGAACAATATAGTTCTTTGATTTTGTCAACCTCTTTTTGTCATTCATACACATGTTCATGTGTACGTTATTCAGTCGAAATGGCCATATAATTATTTTTTAAGTAGTTGAAAAAATATATGAAACTTATAAATATACTTTAGAGTTTGTAAAATCTGATAGGAATGATTGAAAAAGATGAGGAGTTTCAAATAGTTCCACTTGAAAAAGGGACTACTTGTAAACAAATAAAATATAAATTAGGTCATTTATGTATATGGTACCATGTTTTATATAAAAAAAAAAAAAAAAAAGTTAGTATAAGATTCTAATTCCTTTTCTTTTTCTATTTTTTTTTTTTCATTAAGATATATATTCTTCATAACGTTTCTAAGAAAAAAATCTTTTAATGTTTTACATAATATTTTTTTAACTATATTTTTGGTCGAAACTTTCTCTTTTACCTCTCTTTCATTAAACTTACTGCTATTTAAAATCTAGAACGCATTTCTGCTTTTTGAGAGTACAGACCTTTTTGAAAATATAAGTAGTTTTAAAATTAAAAAAACAGTTATATTGAGTTTTTCTTTTGAAGATTTACTCGTACATAACATCAATAACTCCATATTCCAACTTGTAGGATGAAAAAAAAGTCTATTTAAGATTTTTTATTTATTTTTTAATCCCTTCACATTAAATATGGTGGATAAGTTAAGAATCATCTATCATGGCCAAGAGATGGCGCCACAACTCTTTTTTTCTCTCGAGCTACAGGTAGTCAAATACGCAGTTCCGCCATTAAAAACACTGCGTTGTCAAAAGTACTCTTTTGCCTCCATTTGTCAAAATTGAAATATAATAGAAAATAATAATAGAAATTATTTTTTACACCTAATGTAAAATATAATGATATCGCTTTCTCATTCAAATAACAAAGTTCGCTTAAAAAATCAATAATGTAATTATTTGGGAACAGATAATATATTTTCCAATCGAAATTTAAGTTTGAAAAACTGGTTTTCTAAAATTAACCATCATAAATTATTTTTTAAAAAAAAGGTTGGGTAAGATTGACATAAGGAATTCAAAAATCCCTTTTAAAAGAAATTTTTATTTAAAAAATAATATCAATAGAGTAATGTACGCGCGCGCGCGTATCACTGTAATTTTGACAGTGTGAGTTTTTTTAAAAAATTTCAATACCAAAGAAGCAGTAAAATGGTAATTTGAGTTTTTCTTCCTTGTGACAATTTAATAAGCGTCCTCTCATCGAAATAAATGTTAAAAAATGCTAAAAGACTTGTTTTTCTTTAACACTTTAATTTTTTTTTAATCATGAAAGAGCTCATATTCCTTAACTTCATTCCTCTTGTGGTAGAACTTAACATAAAGATTAATTTTAATTTTATTTTTTCCCTTTATCTAAATGCCAGGGAGCATCTTTTGCGCGTAGGTAAAAATTCTGCAAAAAAACTTCTTTATCCATCCTATTATACAAGCAGTCATCACTGCAAATGGGCCTGCATCAATTGAGTATTATAGAATAACAAAGTAAAAATTTAAAAGGATAAACAAAAGGATAGATAATAAAATGAAAGCCAAACTTACATGGAGAAAACAATAATATAGAATAAGTAAGCATAAATTGTTCACATAAGAAATGTAAGTATGATTTGTTAGGATGAAAAGTTATGAATTTTTCCAATAGTTTTTTTTTTTATTTAATTCAGAAGCCCGATTTTTAGGTAGTTTATTGCTCTCTTTTTACTTAGTTTCTTTTCCATTTGGACTCATCCCTAAAATTAGTCTTAAAAAACGTGACAAGATTTATTCAAACACGAATTTTCTTCACTTTCATTTTGAGAGAGATTTGTCATGGTACCTGATGAAGTGTTATAAAAATATTACGATTTATTTTGCCTGGAGATGTTCCCAAGTATGCTTTAGAAGGCTTGCAATTTATGGTGATGTAAGCAATCATATGAGAAATATAAAATAACAGAAAGGAATTCCAATAAAATCCCCCTATACATAATACACGTGGGTGTATACTTCCTTCTTTTTATATTTTAGAGAAGTTACAAATAAATTATGCATTTTTTTTTTCAAAGTGCAACTTACCTGATTTCAAACATATAAGCAAACTGTTTAATTATATTATGATATGCTTAGAAAATAAGAAAGATGCGAAATATTATTTCTGACTATAGAAACTGGCCTTGAAGAAAGTGTTATGGTTAGGATAAAGATATTTATCAACTTTTTTGTTGAGGAAAATTTTAAAAAAATAATACAGCAATCTAATTAAATTCATTCTCATTGGAATCGCGCTTTTATTTGTGTGTGTATAAAATATAATGAGGTATAATTAACCATCTTTACTTATATAAAAAAATACTCTTGATTTTCAAAATGTTAGTTAATTGATATCAATAAGAAAGTCTAAAAAGTTATAAAAGACGCATCACATCAGTGAAAAAATGTTGCAGGAATTTCTGTTTCAAGCCACAGTAAAAAGGTTGATCTTTTAAGAAGGATCTCTTTAAAATAGTATTTCCAACTATATTTCGAAACAATTTTCAGTTTTAAAAAGCAAAAGGCTGCAAATTTTATGTAATCCCAAAGACTAAAATAAAGTTAATAAATGTTCTATTTCTTGATTTGTTGTTAAATGTTTTGTTAAAACCATCATAAATTAAGACGTATATTTTAATAACTATAACATATATTAATTTAACTATGGAACAATAACTTAACTAATTAACTAACTTAATTTAACTAATTTGTCTGTTACACATTAATCAACGAACTCAAAACGTATTAGTAGGATAGTATTCTTTTTTTTTCGTGTGGCAAAATCTTTAACTAGATTTTTCTTTTTTAGTTTTATTTTTTATCACATTTTTATATATATCAGCTATACATCGCAAGGATTTTAAAGAAGTTATTTTCTGATTTCGTACTAATTGAGATTCTTTTAATTCTTTTTATTTTTTAAAATTATTATTATTATTTTCATTTGAGCTAAATGAGATATCTGAAAATTATTTTTCATGCTTTCTTGGAAGCTTTTCCATCTTCAGTGAAATTAACATTTGAATAATGTTTCTTTTAAAGCGCTTGTTCACTATCAAATATGAATAAGATCTCATCATATTCAAGCCTTCGCGTATGCCTTAATTAAGAGTATTCATTCTTAAGCATGAGACTTACAGTACTTCTAGTAGTCTTTAGCCATTTCTGTCTGAAAGTAAGATTTCATTCCATTCTTCTATACATTACATTCTATTCTATTTTTTCCAGTAAACCTAAATTCATTTACGGAAGTTGCTTATGGAAATATACAGAGAGCTGAAGTAAATTATATTTTATTTTATTATTTAACGGTGTTCTTGGGCGCAGTCAAAAAGAGAAAATGAAGGTTTGAATTACACTATTCCCTAAAGAGGAATATCGCCAAACACTATTGTTGCTGTTTCATAGATATCACGTAAGATAAGACGACTTAACCTCTTAAGCCAATGATTCCCAAAGTGGTCTATATAGATCCCAGGGGTCTATGACGACTTGTAAGGGATCCACGTCATCAAAAAAATAATTTGGGGGTCCATAAGGTGTAAATGGGGGTCTACAATAGTGGTTCTCATTAAACCAGATCGTGACTTTAATTTTCAAAGGAAATTTAATCAAGTGGAAACCAGACTTACTTATTTAACAGATTTATTTACTAAATTGAATGATGCTAATTTGCAGTTACAAGTCTACAGCATAAATTTTATTAAAACAAGGACCGCATTCCAGCCTTTCTTGCCAGAAGTAAGCTAAAGAAGTATAATAATGGATGTCACAAGTTCTTCCAGTTTCTCAATTGTCACAGACAGGGGAAAAAAGACGTTTTAACCTACGTCAAACATTTAAATGCCCTTATTTTAGATTTTGAAGCTAGGTTTGAGAATGTTTTGACTATCATAATACCACAGTAGGTAATGAATTCATATGGTCACTTTGTAAAAAAAAAAATGTCAGATTATAAGAATTAGGGGGGGGCAATAGGTTAAGCATTAACAAAGAACTTAAAATAAACTTTAGAAACGGATATCAGTAATTTTGGCTTTAAAAAGATATACCTGTTATTTGTTCCACATTATGTAATATCTTGAGAAAGTTTTTAATTGTTTTTTCGGTTGAGAAGGAGTTACAATGCGCTTGCCGATCTCCAAAACAAAAAGAGAAAGAAAGACTGCATACTATTAACCTAGGAGATATTTAGGGTTAAATCTGACAAGGTTGGTGTCAAATGTTGAAAATTTGTTATTGCATCCCCAAGTTCATCCCTCCCACTAAAAGCTTTTGTTTCATACTCCAGTGTTTCTCAAACTTTCAATGTTTGCGACCCAATTTTCGATCTTAATTTTCATCGCACCCCCTACCTTCACACAATAACAACGTAATGAATACAATAATAATGCACTTTGACGTTAAAGCTACAACATGATTTTAATCATAAACCGTACAAATTATCGAGATAAGTATTTAATTTTGTATATTAAAAGCCTACGAGAATCACTAGTAATTATTAAAATTGTTCTTCACTTTGAATTGAGGGATTAATTATCAAATACATTGAATCTCAGTAATGATACATTTATAACTCCCACATTACAGATACATTTATAATTATATTATATGAGTGTAAATGTATGTTTTATATTTTTATTATGCCCGAGTTTATATTTTGTTTTGTTTCATTTCGGTAAATTTGTAATTTTTTAAATCCTTTATTTTTGACTTTTCGGTATGCTCGCGCCCCCTCCTTGTAGGATTATTACGCCCCTCTGGGGGGGGCGCCCCACAGTTTGAGAAACGCTGTCATACTCAGTGGTTTTAAATTTAATTAAATAAAATGGCTTTTCTAAAGTTTTAAACTCTATACCTCACTGCAGTTAAAAATTTTAATCTTTTAGAGGAAGTAGCTCTATACCTGCTGTCAAAACACATTTAAGTTGATGACAAAAATTTACAAAAATTTAATATTAGGTTAGTAAGGGTCTACCCTAAGCTGAAAAATCTGCCAAGGGGTCAATGAGGCAAAAAAGTTTGGGAACCTCTGTTTTAAGCGGTTTGCCCATACAACGTACGGGCTACCGAAAGTTGGCCGCAACTTGTTTGCCCATACTCTGTACGGGCACTGATACTTTCTTTCTTTGATTTGAGCGTACTTTTAATTCTTATGGTGTATTATTTAGAGCTAGTATTTTGAAAAGGTGATATATTGTTTGTCAATGGCAGGGATGGACAGATTTTTCCTGGGTACGGGCTACTTCTAATTTTTTCAAGGTATTGCGATCCACTCAGGAGGGCAACGGTCCATACCCTTCCCCTTAGCCCTTGATTTTTTTTTCCGGATTGATTATAATCCCATGTATATACTACGTAAAATTTAATTAAGTACTTGCTATTAATAATTTTTTATTAATTAATGGTGATTATTTATTCAGTAGTTTATTTTTTGCTGTTTTTTGTTCCTGATTATCTGCAAAGTAAAAAAAAAATATGTTTGGCTGTGTATTGGGGAATGGTAGACCTCTCCTAGAAAAATTCTTGTGTTCCTCCCTGCCCAGTGTCGTAGATGTTGTGAGGTAAGGATACAATATTTATTATAACTAAATAATAAATATGAAATAGGTACTTACCTACAGAACTAAAAGAAAAGAAAAACTAAATCTTTTAAATCCACGTTTTAAGCAAAACGCAAGATACAAACATAATCATAATAGCCCCAAAAATAATAATTTTAAATGATGCATTTATTATCAAACAATTAAAAATATATTAAAAAATAAAACTTTTCTATCTAAAATTAATTTTCGTTGTTATAGCTAGTAGAAAACTTATAGTTTGCATACATTCAGCCAATCTTGACTATTTTCGTATATAATTGCTAAATGCTAAAATCTTCAGGCAATCCACTGGTCGATCGCGATCGACGTAATGCTCACCCCAGGTCTATGGTACTGAAATCCTTTTCATCCGGCATTTTTTTTTTCTTTTTTGATGAGAAAGGCGTGAATTATAATGGTGTCCAGTCATAAAGAATTTAAAAAATGCGATTTTTTTAAAGCATTTTGAGTAAAAAAAAAATGACCGCTTAAGGAATTACGGCAGTGTTACTCAACATGTGGCCCTCCGGCCTATTCTGAGTGGCCCAATCATGACCCATGGCACTAAGAAATTCAGTTATTGAACCGAATGTACTAAAAATTTTGCAGGAAATCCTGTCAATCAAGTAACCAGATCTATAAATTTTGCTATCAATTTGCGTGTTTTTATAGCAGTACTTAAGCAAGAGGTTTGGTTATGGATGAAAGAAAATCGAAACTATCCCATAATTCAGTAAAAAATGCATAACAGTAAATTTTGTCTGTGTGTGGTTCATAGAAGAGTTAATATAGCATTAAAATAAAAGTCAAAAATGAGTTTTATAGTATTTTGATCAATTTTGTTTGTCCACTGTTGTTTTGGTTTTATAATGTGTTTTTCCAATATCCTCGCATTGCGACCCACTTGAAATACCTGTCATGTGTATACGGCCTAGCGGAAAAAAGGGTTGAGTACCCCTGGGTTAAGGCATGAGACAATTTCTAGTTTTGCAAATAGTTTAATAATTAAATGTATAATCTTACTATTTTATGCCCACAAGTTATTTAATACTTGTGATTACTTCAAGACTAGATTTACTCTTGTTTCATCTCTAGTCTTGTCAAATAATTCAGTTTATTAAGGTAACCGACTACGTTCGGAACCGTGATTTTAAAAACGCGCAAAAATGGATAATTTTCATGATATTTAGTGTCACTTAAATTTGAATGTATGTATAAAATTATTTTAAGGACATTTTGACAAAAAAAATTATTTAAGTACAATATATTTCGGGAAACTTCGGATTTTAACTTAGAATAACCTTTTTTCAAAATGTTCTCCTTTTGTGAAAAATACTTCTATTATAATAATATTTTGCCTGCATATATCTCAGACCTTTGTACAGAGGCTCAACTATGATTTTTGAAAAATTCACATTATTTTCAGAGTTACAACCAATTGAAATAATATTATCGGCGTTTTTTTTTTCTTAAAATTTCTCCCCTCTGTTGTCGAAAAACATGAATAAACCCACTTCTAAGTTATATATTTCAAAAATTCTAGTTGAACCTCTGTAGAGAGATCTGAGCTATATACAGGCAAAATATTACTATAATGGAAGCATTTTTCACAAAAGGGGAATATTTTGAAAATTGGTCATTCTATGCTCATTTTTTGTCAAAATATTGTACTTAGTTAATTTTTTATTGTAATACTATTCTTAAAACATTTTTATGTACATTTTCTAATCTAAGTGATACTAAATATCATAAATACACTGGTGTGCAAAAATTAAGGACGAGACGGTTTTTTCAATATAACTTTGTACAAAAGCTTTCCAAATCAACACATTTAATACCGTAAGATCCCCAATACGTAAGAACATGTGTAATGTAAGCAACACTTACTAAAAGAGAAATCAGAGGGATAAAAAGAAGCTTGATTGAAAAAGTAGCATGGAGCGCAATGCGACTGAAGGCCGAAACATCCCTGTGATGGGTGTCCAGCAAGAAACATCCGGACTTTAGTAGGGGATATGATCTCCCCTGACTGCTTGGCAGGTTTCACAGTGTCTGCCCATGCTGAGAATGAGGGTGTCAATGAGTTGTTGAGGCATTGCTGCCCATTCGTCTTGTGGCGCCCATCGAAGCTCCCGAATCGTTACTGGTGGTAAGGTACGAGCTGCCAAGCGTCTGCCTAGAAAATCCCATACATGCTCGATGGGATTGAGATCCGGAGATCGTGCCGGCCAATCCATACGTTCAATATCCTCACTCTCTAAGAGCTGTTCGGCAACTACTGTGCGATGACATGGGGCATTGTCGTCCATGAAAAGGAACTGCAGTCCCATAGCGCCTCTAAAAAGACGCACATATGGAAGAAGAAGCTCGTTACAATAACGGGTCCCGTTGACTGAACCTGCGTCGAAGATGTGAAGGTCTGTACGACTACCAAGCAGGATGCCTCCCCAAACGAGAACACCGCGACCTCTATACCTGTCCCTTTCAATGATGTTCGAGGGATGATTGCGGCTTCCCCGCTCTCTCCAGATGAGCATGCGATGAGAATCGCTACTCAAACTGAATCTGCTCTCATCTGTAAAGAGTACAAGTCCCCATTCATTGTCTCTCCAATTCCAGTGTTCCCGGCACCAGAGAGAACGCCTTCTCCGATGGGCAGGCGTTAAAGGTACACACCGTACAGGGCATCGTGCAAACAGACCACCACCGTGCAGTCTTCTGGCCACGGTAAAACGCGATGTCGGTCGTCCAGTCGCCTGTGTCGTGTGTCTAGCGATTTCTCCCGCTGTCTGCCGCCTGTTTCTTCTGGCCTGTAAGACAATGTACCGGTCATCTGCGGGTGTGGTTCCTCGTGGACGACCACTACTGAACCCCCGGATAGCTGTTCCTGTAGTTTGAAATTGTCTCCAAAGTCGTGAAACGATGCTGTGAGCAATTCCGAACTCTGCTGCCACACTTGTCACACTGCGGCCTTCCTCCAACTTCCCAATGATTCGACCTCGGGTAAAAGCATCCAGATGTCGTCTAACAGATTGATTATTCGCCATTTCTCGCTGAGGCAGCAACTCGGTGTGATTTTAACTGCTATACGGCGTGCAATCTCTTTGCGAGAAATACTGATCTTACACCGACAACATGCTTTATACTACTCAGACACTCCCCCATTACGTCTACCTGCATATCTGCGCATGTGCTACCGTACATCACCTTACTTAATCTCCTGATTGGTCTTTCTGTCCGCTCTGCCTCTTCGTTCAGCTGATATGCTTATTTTTCGACTTCGTCCTTAATTTTTGCACACCAGTGTATTATCCATTTACACGCTATTGCGAAATCACGGTTCCGAACGTAGTCGGATACCTTAAATTAATTTTAACTCTTAATGCATCCTGAATTAGTTTGGTTTTGTACGAACTCTGTAATTACTGAAGTGACTCTAAATAAGATCTGATATTTCAGCTAGAACAGTACTTTTATTGAAAAATGGTTGATTTTATAAATATCTGAAGGAAGGTTCTTCGAAATGTGGATGTAATTTTCTCTATTATAAAAAGGGGCAAATGTTTTAGTCTGAAGTAAAAATTTAAGCAATTTAAACAACTGACTCTCCATCCTAAATTAAGGATTTTATTTTATTGAAAATTCGAGTGGAAAAAAAGAGTCGATGACTAATTATTTAAATAAAAACAGATTTAATAATAGACAAGAACAAACAGATGACTACACGAAAACAATTTGTCACATATACACAAAGATGTATTATAACAGATTATTTACAGTACTGCAAATCGCACTCATTATAAACAAGCTTTACAACGTTCCAGAAACGGCCTTCTTAACAGTTCCACTAATAGGAATTCAGACGGGGAAAAAAAGTCTCTCTATCTCTCTTATCGCAGTCAACGCAAAAGACTGAACTCTCTCCTGAACTCACTCGAATTATGTTTCAGATGTCTTTTTTTTTATCACCTCATGGAAATTTCTGTAAAAGCCAATCCTAGAGCCTTCTCAATGATTCTTTGGCAACATCGTATTTTTCGCTAAATTTGTCACCAAAGTCACTAATCTGGTATGCTAGTCACATCTTTTTTGATTGCCATAATCTAACTTTTTAAATTAACGCTGCAAATGAACTTTTCCTGCTAAACTCAATCTTCCCATAAGAAGACTTCCACCGCAGGGGAAACAACAAACGTATAGTGTTTCAATATACTAAAAAAAAAAACTTAGAAAAAGAACTCTGATAAAAGAATTCTATTTCAACGACCAGTTCTCTGACTTTAATTTCATCTTCGGGTGATTAATTAATGGATTATTTATTGATTACTTCTGGTTAACTCGAGAGCTTTAGGTAGGATACCTAAGGCAACCGAACTCAACCGAAGGGGATTTAGAGCTACAAACCAGTTTCTATTGTAGCTCTCGTCCAAGTTATTGTCCGGATCCAAGAACTATTGGCGACGGGACCTTGTAATTTTGAACCACGGTCAAGAGACGAGGATCTCTGGACAGATATCCTCGGCTCCATATTTCCCCACTACGCCAATACAAGGACTTTGAGCCTTAATAAAATTAAAGAGTTAGCCTTTCTACATGGCAAGTTAAACCGATAATTCGGCAGGAACAATACTGGTCGCAAGTTTACGACAATGACCACTCGGCTATTTCGTCTTCTAAAAAGTAGAGGAGTCTTCTTACCTTTGGAGACGAAAGGATATTACTACGAAATCATAATATAAGGCAAATGAGAAACGAAAGCCATCAAATTGTGTCAAAAACAGCTTTGTTGAACGAATTTGTGCTCCAATTATTCCTTTTCAGGGATGTAAAGTAATCTTAATCCATCAGTGAGAATTCTTCAAATCTATTTAAACTATTACAGATGTTTGGAAAAATCAAGAATTATTTACACGAAACAAAAAATCTAAATTTCTCAATGTTTTTGTTGCAATACTTAAAGGAATTCATATGTATTAATATTTAAATAAATTATACAGCTAACCTGATTTGAAATATGAATGTTATATTGATTATGATATATACGAATGTTATTATCTAATGTTCGAATGTTATATTGATTATTCACTGAACATATTATAAGTCGTGATTGTTTTCAATTACACCTTTAATAAGATTATTACATACTTCAATGCAAACGCACTTTTCTTTATTTTTCTCTTTCTTATGTTGTAAACATAACAGCTCAATATAAACTACAGGCAATAAATATACTTTTGTATATTATCCCAAACTATATCCTTAATCACGAAATTTCAGTTACTTTTTCTCAAAAGTTCGTAGCTTTTATGTCGATGCTTTTTGTTATCATTTCACGACTAAGTAGGATATAATGGACTTTCAGATCGTATTTCGTCACAAATTTTATAAGGACTCATTTTCGTTAAAAATGCTAACAGAGTTTTATTATATTCATTCAGATAACAGCATAATTTTTAAGGACTTAATAATGACACAATAATCATGCAGTTAAAATCTTTAAGTTCTTTTTAAAAAAATATTTAGAACATGGAATTTTTTTCGGCTACGAAAAAAAAAGAATTAATAATTTTAATAAAATAAAATAATATAATTGTGCTTAATTAAACAAATATTCTTTTATTTAGTAATTTTGTAAGGATCCTAAAAACTTGAATAATTGAAAATTAAATGATGACCAGAAATATATATGTAAAATTCAAAATTATTTCTAAAAAGAATTTTATAACTGATACATTTCTTAATTTTGGTATTATCTTATTGGATAGAAATTATTTCCATTTTAAAGTTTTCTTGGAATGTACTTTTTAGCCCTTGTAGAGATATATTTTTTTCGGAATAATTCATAAGATATCATATGTATTAAAATCCTTTTGATGTCTTTTACTTTGAAGAAGATTTATTATTGGTAATAAAATGCTTGAATAAGCCTTATTAGTTTCTACTATTCCTTTTTTTTTGTATATAATTATAGCTGATAGTGACAAACTTCTACTACTTTATGCACCAACTAATATTTGAAAAGTTCTGTCTAATTTTTAATTTATCTATCTAATGATTACAAATTTCTTGCAGTTATGAGAAGATATTTATCAGCGATATTTCATGTGACATCGTAGGTAAGGTAGCTTCACATTTTTATCATAATACAGAACTAAATTTTGTTCCAATTTATCTTCCTGTCATTTTTAATAGCTTTGACTTTCAACGGAAACAATTACAAGTACAGCAATATTTATGTTTTGTCCATGAAGAAGAAAATGCAGTGTTTTATTATTAAAACAGGAACTTCGTATTTTTTAAAAAAGGATTATTTCTAATGTGAAAATTCAGAATTCCAACCACAGTAAATTTTTCATTTCTTTTTAAACGTTCAATCAGTTTAGCTTCATTCTTTGATGAGTCCCTAGATTTTAAGATATTTGGAATCTTCTGTACTTTATTATTTATTTATTTAGGCAATTAAAAAATTCCCTTTTTTTACAGCGAATAACATTTTTAAAGTTTGTTATCCGACAAAATTTTAGGAATTGCTCATCATGTGTTTCATTTAATTTATTACCTGAATCTCGAGCAAATATTTAATTTTAAATCATAGTTTTGATCCTTAAAAATATCTATGAAACATAACGTAAAACGAGTGTCTTTGCTTTATGAATTTAAACGGTTTATAAAAGATGAAACTGAAGTACTATGTTTGGAGAAAAAATGGATAGATCAAGAACGATCCCGAGATCTACAAACGACACCAGGATCTGCAGACAATTGAATTTAAATATCGATGAATTGGAGACAGTTATGGAAAACCAGTACCAAGTTAAGGAGTTAGCTGTTTTAAAAAGTATTCAAAGTGAGAAAAAAAATAAGAAGCATTGATACAAAATAGGAAGGGGGAGGTAATTATGTAAAATGAGTAATGCATAATCACACGTTGTAACAGAGACTAAAGCAAAAATTATGCATTTCAGGTGAGAGATCTTCTTCATTTTCTTTATTCTCTAGTCAGGTAATTGTTTTTGGCAGTAGGGCCATATTTTGGAAGTGCAGCCTACCGTACCTTTTTTTAATTGATTGTATTCAATAGTTCAAAATATAATATTCAATAGTTACATCTCAGAAAAGATATAAATATTGTTTAATAAAAATCAATAAATATAAGTTATATAACAGTGGGAGTGTGTTTAATTCAATTTATTTACTGCGCTAATTTCACATTTTTAGCTGCATGCACATTTAATTTTAGAATCAGTATAATAAGATAAATATACCCTATCACATTTTTCTACAATTTTTTTGAAATGAGGAGTGAAATTGCTTTTTGAAATTCTCATTACACAGCGTGCAAGTTAATGCCAACTAACTTGCATCTATATTTATGCTTGTTGATCTTCAGGCAAGAGAAATTTGTCTCACAAATATATGTTGTCCCAAATATGGAGAATATTTTCTCTACATATGGTTTTCTGACTGATATGGTGGGCCACAAAAAAACTCTTTGAGGGCAGGCCACTATTTGTCCACCCAGCTCTTGACAAATCTCCATCGGATTATTATCAGTTTTTATTTTGGGGAAATCATATGTTTGAGAAACAGTTGAATGATAAAAAAATTTGAAAAGAGAGCCTTCTATATTTATTTTAAAAAATAAAAATAAGCAGTTTTATACAAAAAAAGGATTGATACATTAGTTTCCCAGCATGGAAATGATTGTCCAGTGGAGAGTAGATATTTAGATAATTTTATATAAAAATATTCATACGGTTTTGTTGTTGCTGTTGTTTTATTTAAAAATAATATTAGTTTTTAATTAATATTTTAAATTTCAAACATAAATAATATTTTCAAAAATATATAAACAGCAAACGGATTTGATGGATCTTTACATCTATGAACTGTTTTAACTTTCATGGATAGTATAGACACATTTATATTCAAAATAAATCTCATACTGGCATTTATCTGAACAATGTAATTTCAAAACGCAAAGCTCAAATGCCCCTCTTTGCATTTCAAACTCTTTGCGAGTGCAGTGAAAATATTTCAAAATTCTCAGTAGCTAATTCGCAGATCTTTCTCTTTCCAAGTACACATATATCACTAATAGAAAAGATACAACCGTAACAAAATCATAGGATTTTAATGGAAAAGGAGCTTTCTAATGGATAATTATGAAGAGCTTTTTAAAAATTTATTTATGTGAATCAATATGGATAAATTTTTAAAAAAGCAACAACCGTACATTTCCGAATTTCAGCTGATTCGCGTATTATAATCCAAAAGTGCATTTTTTCTGTAAAAAAACTACCCAAAATTTGAAACCTCTACATAACCCGAACTAAAAATAATAATAAAAAAAACTCCTGCGATTTTTAAACATATCACCATGGAAACGAAAATGTCGCCATGTAAGTAAAATGGGTGGAATATTTCACAATCAAATTAATAAAGTAAAATAAAAACGCCAACGACATTAGTTTTATATGTGACAACCCGATTGGAAGGTAATGCATTTTTTTTAATAAAAAATGAATTATCTTGTATAATATCTGAGCTAGTATTACATTTTTTGGAATATGAACGGAAAGAAAAGTGGCTATATACGGCACGTAATTGTCAACCTATGCTTCATGCCATGGAGGAAAAACATACTGTATTATTATCACATGCATTCAGACATCCCATTGAGTAAATGTAAATTACAAACTATATGGAAACTTGAACTCTGACAATGACTTAGAAGGATTTATGTGACTTTTTTCTTCTTTTAGAACAAAAATTCCTTTTAAAACGCCCAAAGAATTATAAGATTAAAATCGGTTGCGTACGGTTAATGAAAAAAAGGGGGTTTTTTTAAGATACCTTTTTTCTGAAATTATCGGATCCGGGTATAAGCAAGCCCCTTGCTTCATCTTTAAAATGTTCCAAAAATTCTCGGCTGATACACGGAAATGTAATAGATCAAAGGTATTCATTCATTTATATCTTACTTACCTTATTACATCATAAAAATTTGTTATGTATAAATTATACCAAGTTATAGAATTATATCAAGTTTTAATATCGTTAATCAGTAACATACATTCTTTTAAAAAAATGTACATGTCTGTGTGAAGTGATAGTTATAAAAAACTCAATTTTATTAATATAAAATACTCTTGTTTATTATAACTTAAATGTGTAATTTGATTATAAAAATTTAATAGTAACAGAAAGAAGAGAACACACACATAGTAAACACAAAAATAATAGAACGTAACATTTGCTAAATATATGTTGGTAATTTTTCTGCGAATGGCAACAGACATGGATGATAGAAGAAATTATTTGGTAAGGCAAAATTATTGAAAGTAAAGAAATTAAAATGTGAAGACCAAAGATATCGAAATCGTTGAAGTATGAATATTCGTGATCAAAACTGATGGGTTTTTTTTCTGAGTATATTTTAATTTGTTTTGAATTAAAATAAGTTCTCTTACATTCAGAATTCGATGATAATCTGCTATTTTTTAATGAATTTTTATTTTAAATTATACTAATTTCTTTTATTGTGAAAATGCAAATAACAAGGCCCTTTAATAACAAATAAATAAATTATTAATTTGACTAAGCTTGAAAAAGAAAAAAATATAGGGGTTGGGAGGATTTTTGACTTTTTGTGCTGCTAATTTGAATATGAAAATGAAAATTTTCTTTGGCAGTTTTAAATTATATTTCCTCACTAATCAAAGTAATAAAATTTAAATTTTGGCCAATTCTTTATAGTTCAACATGTCACGGTAACTTTATCCGTAGATATTTTAAAATATTTTTTAATGTCGACGTATAAGTTAATTTCGGAAGAAAAAAAAATTTTTTTTTTCCGTGCTTGTATTTTAATTTCTAAGTTTAAATCAAACTTGCAATGCAAGAAACATATAATAAAAAAAACATTTTCCTTTTGTAAAAGTTATATGGAAATAATGCATTTTGAGTATAAAATGTCAAAATTTATTTCAATGCGTTTTGATTAGAATAATTTTTACAATAAATTTCTCTTGGGAATAAATTAGCCTTACCTTTTTTTTCTTTTACACTTTCGAACGAACTAAATTAAATCTCGATTCTTACTTGCTAATGGTTCTTTTTTTGTGAGTGACTGCTTACGAAGTGGCTTTCTTATGTAACCAGAATGAGATATGAATACAAAAGAACTCAACGACCTTGAACTCGACTTAGTAACCAAATAAAGGTTCTACGACAGACGTTTTTTCTGTTTAATTAAAGCGTAGTCCCTGTAGCGCAGTGGATAGCGCGTTGGACTTCTAATCCAAAGGTCCCGGGTTCGAATCCCGGCAGGGATGAGTTGGCTAACCTGCTGAAGAGCGGTTGTTGAGCTTATATTTTTTAAGTGAGAACAATCCCTTTGCACGAGGCGAATTAAATGCTTCTTAATAATAACTAAAAATTTCGTTCTTAAAAGCCTCCGTCTTCCCCCCCAAAAAAAAATCTTTTAAACTTTAAATCTTAAAAACTTAAGAAATTATATTCAATAATTTGTAGTCGAATACAGATTATCTCAGATACTAATACAAAATTATTTTATAGATACCTATAATTTTGAAATTTAAATAAGTTATTTTTTTAAATGTTCTAGTTATTGCATTTACAAATATTTCATGGAATATTTAGTAGTGTCTTGTTTTGAAATTCGAGAGATCAGAGAAGTGTTGTAAGCTTTTTTTGAAAAAGTTATTTTTTACATATAACTCCTCAACAAATCCGTTTTTACTTATGCCACCTTATCAACAGTAACATCAGATCAAAGCCCACGAAATTCATCGTGGCAAGGAGCTACTTTTACGCCTGTCGTTAGCTCTGAACCATACGATTGTGTTCGGTTCAACCCCAATTTTGAGAGAGAACACCCTGGGGGTGGTCAAGGTCCTCTCTCTTCTCTTTTTTATCAGATGTTGAAGTTATTTCATTAACAAATATTTCTTGAACGGGGTCCTGGGGGTCCGGACCCCCCCTTGATTTTTTTCCGATTGACTATAATTCTAAATATATAGTACGTAAAATTTAACTAAGTATTTGTTATTAATGATTAATTTTATTAATTAATGCTAATTATTTATTCAATAATTAGATTTTTACTGTGTTTTGTTCCCGAAAATCGACAAAATCAAAAGGCGCATGATACAAGAATGGTGAACTTTCGACCCCGGAACCCCCTCCTTGAAAAATTTCTGTGTGCGCTACTGGTACAGTGTCTTCTATTGAAATTTGACAGCACAGGGAAGTGTTGCAAGCTCTTTTGAAAAAGTTATTTTGAAAACTCCGCAACACATACACACAAATCTAAAACGAACTACTAAAGAAAGCAATATATTTTGTGTTTTAGAGAATACAGGAATACCTACTAGAATAAATAACACTATTCTTTATAAAGAAAGGAATTATATTGCTTTTTCAGCTAATGTCATTAAAATATTTAGAATAGGTGACACATTCGAAGAAAAGGAAAGAAAAATTAAAAATATTTCTTTTATCTATATAGTACCATACATACAAAGGATCGACCATTTTTTCAACGATATAATTATACACATGTTTTTATTTTAATTTTTGAATTTTTACTATTAGCTCACTCTATTTATTTATTTACCTTTGTGGAATTTTCAGTCGTTAATAAAATACATTTTAAAGCGCTCAATTGAGCTGAAATTTTATACACATGATTATTTTGGAAGATAGTACAATAATTTAATTATAATTAATAAAAATTAATTGATTAAAACTAATTATTTAAAGCATTACAAATGCAGCCACGTTGGCATCATTTTTGGCGACTTAGCGACCATTTTGGCGACTTGTGTCAAAACTTGTAAAGGTTTTTTTCTCACGTTTTAAAGCATTTAGTTGAACTGAAATTTTATATACACGACTGTTTTGGATGACAATACGATACTTTAATGATAATTAATAGAAATTAATTACCACTTAATGCTGTGATTCTGTCATATGTATATAGATATTTATATTAATTGTAACTATTTAATAAAAAGTAGCTAAAATAAAATTTTTCTTTATTGATCTAAGTAGGAATTGACTCGAAATTTTTTTTTTATACTTCTTAATTTATTTATTTAAAAAAATCCTAATTTTACATTGTTGAACAAAGTTACCTTGAGAAAATTGTTTCATCAATTTTCAAAATTTTATTCGATAATGAAGTGTTTGCTGCGTTGGACGGTAGAAAAATATTCGAGGCTAAGAAAATCTCAGTTTTTTTTTTGTGAGATCAAAACTGTTTAAAACAAATTTCACATCGAATTAACTCGAATAATATTCTTTTTCCTGTAGATCGGCAGTTTCATGTAACTTAAAATACCTTTATGACCACATGAAAGTTTTTAGAATTTAAACAAATACAGGTTCTTTTTTAAGCAAACGTTTTCAAGAATTCTAAATATATTAGACACGTTTTAATTCAACATATTTATCAGCTGAAAGATTTTAAATGTAGTTTAAAGTGGAATAATGATTGTGTTTGATATTGCATCATTAATATAAATGATAATTATGAAACACACACACAAAAAAGGCAAAAGGAAGAGTGAGTAGGTGACAGTAAGAATTTATTAACCTCGCTCTATAAAACATCACGAGGGCTAATAACGACGAACCTCGTAATTTTGAGTCTCGATCTAGTGACGAGGATGACACCTGAGCTGGCCTTCTCCTTCCAAACTACCACATCACTCCAACGGAAGGACTTTGAGTCTTGACACGGTGCGTTATAACCTCTGCACGGCGAGTCTTCAGTAGCAGACAAAAGGAAGAAAGAAATATCGCAGAAAATCTTTTGAAGACGAAATGTCATAAGTTATATGTATATTTATGTATATATGAATACAATTATATATATATATATATATATATTGAATATCAAGCACTTTTTATTTATCCTTTACACTTATCGTTGTTTGATTAAACCAAATTGAGAAAATATATCATGTTTACAAAAAAAAAAATACTTAATTTAGGGAGTTATTAAATAGTTGGGAAGGATATTTTTTTTACTTCTCTATGCTTAATTTAGTCACTTATGCGTAAACAGATTTATTTTAATACAGGGTTACTCATAATTCCCTCCATGGCTTCAAAGTGGTATAAAAAAAACTCTAAAACGAATACAGAGCAAAGAGAAACATTGGAAAGAATACAGAAATAATTCAAATTTTATTTTTATACTTTACAGGTATTTTATGAATGAAACCTTGATTACACGGCATTCATAACTTTCGTGATTATTTTTGTCCATTTTTCCATTCATCATTCCTTAATTGCTTCAATATACAGCTTTTAAAAATACATTATTGCTCAACATTTGTTTCATGTATGAGAATTCTCTATCCCCCCCTTTTTTTATCTTTAAGAAACATCTTGGGGGGTATACGTACGTGATTTTGGTGACATACGTAAATATAAAGCCAGCAAATATCCTTAGCATGAGTATTGAGTATGCATTTATGTTCCCCTTTATTTTAAGTTTGGGATAGCATTCTACTCGGTAGTAAGAAAAAGACACATTCGAATATGTGAAGCACATAAATATCATTTTTGAATTTTATTACTCTTAACCTCTATTTCTTCCTTTCATACGTTTGCGTACTGGCATGAATGGTCAACACTTCTGAAATCAAATTATATCACTTCAGACTGCAATAACATCACTTCAATATCTGAAAAAATAATAGGGCATAAAAGTTATTGAAAAGTAGAAAAAATGTGTGAGAAAAATGTGTAAACCATTTATCGAAATACAGAATACAAATTAAATTTGCTTAATTTGCAGCATTGAATCATCTATAAAAATACTTTGAATTAATCTATTCTAACAACTGTATTTTTTTCATTTTGAAAACAGTAATTACGTGTTGAATTTTTTTACATCAAATCTTTACACAGAGATTCTATAAACAAATCATATAATTATGAGTTATGATAATAATTTAGATGTTGAAGTTTTTTAAGGTTTATATAAATTTAATCACCAAATTGTAAGCTTTAAATAGAGAACTGTATATTTTGCTTATGCTAAATACAAATCTTAAAAGAAATATTATTAAATAAGACAGATTTACTGAATACGATGTATCAATATCAAGATCCATTCATATAGCAGAATTATTTTGGGAGCTTGTCTACTTTTACGCATAAATTCATTACATATAGTTGACTAAATGAGAGTCCAGTAACTTCATGTAACCAGACTTTTTTCATTTACTTAATGGAATTCTTATAAATGTTTGGAAGTAAATCAAATTTCAACGAAACGAGTCTTTTTTTAGAGAAAAAAACGTAAGAAAAAAATAACGGAGATTTTGATCATTTTAATACTACTTTCATTTCATACAAAGCAAACTATTTTAATTTGGAATATACATTAAAAATGTTTCACTTCGAATCAAATTCTTGAATATTTTTTAACTCCTTAAAATAAAGGTTCTTAAACTGCGGTCCGCGAACTCTCACGGGTCTGCCGAGTCTCTCATGTAACGTTGAGATTTCCCTTTTTAACAGACTCTGAAAAGCCTCGTGGAAAAATAGAAAGATGTGATATATCCTAGACTAGATCCCTAAATTGTTCCCAATGAAAAAACTCTACCCGAACTTGTATTTTGACCAGGAATATTAAGTCGGGAAGGGATGTTCAAAACTTTGGGGGTACTCGATGTCACACTGTTACATAAAAGGGCCGCGGTGATCGAAAATTTAAGAACCACTGCCTTAAGTGTTTGCTGTACGGGCACTCTCTGTGATATTTTCTTTCTTTCTTTGATTTGTAGCTACTTTTTAATTCTTATGGTGTATTATTTAGTGCTAGTACTTTGAAAATGTGATATGTCTATGGTACTAAGTTTGTCTATGGTACTAAAATGCTTTTCATCCGACATTTTATTTATTTTTTGTGTGTGTAGTGAAGGCGGGAATTAGTATAGTGTTTAGTTATAAACAATAAAAAAATGTACCTTTGTTTTTAAGCATTTTAAGTCCAAAAAAAAGGAGTTAAGCTTCATAAAAATTGAAATGATAAAAGTATCCTAATATATTCTGCATTAGTCGTTTTGTTTAAAGTGTACAAATGGTTTATTTTTCTATGATATTGGCGAAGATTTTAATTAAAAGAATATCGATAACTTTGTCAAAAAACTTATCCCAAAAGATATTGAACTAAATAAATATTTTTGAGTCAAAGCGCTGAAAAAACATATCAACACAATCTTCTTCTATTTTAAAAGAAGTATTTCTTTAAAATTTCTGTACCGAGATGTATTTGAAGATCTTAAGTTAGTTTTTATTAAAAGGCCTGGAATGGAATTTTTACTGTATTCTCAGTTTATTTGAAATACATCGCAATGATAGCGCGTTAGAAAAATTCTTTTTCTACACTTTAATGTGTTTTTCAAATTGCTCAAGCCGGTAATATATTCTTGAAATTACGAAGTTGAAAAGTAGCACCTGTTATTACTAAGCATATGAATTAAATAACATTAATTATATTCTGATTTACGTCCTTATAATCGTAAATACAGGTTTAGGAAATTGAGATTTCAAGTATATTAAGTAAAGCAATAAATTTTTTTTGATATTTTGGCCATAATTCCAATTTTTAACGTCATAGGAAAGGAGTGTCGAACCTCTATGGATCAACGTGCCATTTTTCTAAAGAAATGCTTAATGAGGTATAGACGTGCCATCATTAATTATGACTTGTGATTATTGGAAAAATAATAATAATGATAGTAATAATTCTAAATACTAACTTCACAAAATTCTTTATTTACTGCAAAAAAATTACGTTTTGCACTGTATAGTAGTAAATGTTTCAGTTATACGTGTAATTAAATTTAAGTAACATTAGAGTGACGTCTGTTGTTGCAGATTATATACGTATATAGATGACAAATAACTTATATTATGATTGTAAGATGTTACACTTTCAGCAGAATGCGTGTTGGAGTGGAGTCATCTGCCAAACGGTTTCTAAACGAGTCTTTAATATTATTAATTCATCTCTGAAAATAATGACTCGTAGGCATATAAGTTGATGAAAATATAGTTAAAATAGCATGAGCCTGCTTCTTCAAACAGTTAAATGTGTCTGTAATCGAATTCCATGTTTCCCCAAAATTTCGTTACTAGTGTATTATTTATATTGCTTTGTTAATCTTTCTGTTTCAATCAATTCCAACTTTTTCTTGTTTCAATACATTTTTGAATCCATATTGAACTAGACTAGAAATCAATAAGCTGCATTTTGGCATCTTATAATGAAATAATGTTTCAAAAACTGAAAGCTTTGATTAAAATAAGAAAAATGAAGCGAAAGAATATACTTAAAAAAAGATAATTTGTCTAACTATATAAAATAGCAGATTGCCCCGACACGCCCCAACTTGTTACAGTTTCAAATTAATATGAAACCAAAAGGGAATTGTAACATATTTTACTTATGCGTTGGGACTTTGCAAAACTTTTAAAATACAAGCTATAACAAACAAACACTTCCTGGGGTCTGAAGAAATTTCCCCCGATTTTTTACGATTGCTCTAGAGTCAAAACACGGGGTTCCCTGTGAGCCATAAAACTTCCTAACAGTGTCCTGCTGTGTGACTTCCACCGTCCCTAATTATCTTTCAAGATTTTAAACCTTTAAAAGGGGGAAAGGATTTCAGAAAAGTACGGCTCAACCGCTTTTGAGAATGTTACTTGAAGGCAAAAAAAACCCGTGCAGTGCATTTTCGAAGCATCTTTACAATGACGGAATTTTCCGTGAGGAACGCTTGGAGGGTTAATATTGCCACAAAAAAGTTGAATTTCCCGAAAAAACGGAAATATAGTCGAACCTCTACATAACGAAGTCGTTATAAATCCCGAAAAAAAGTTGGTTATAATGAAAATTCATTACATAGAGGTTCATCTTTCAATATACTTTATAAACCACATGAAACAAATTTTTAATTCATAAACATTATATATTAAACAAAGTAACTATTCACATCTTTTTTCTTAAATTTAATATATGTTTATTTTATATATTTTACCCATCAAAAAATAAGAAAGAAAGAAAAACTCCAAGGAAAAAACAAGAAAAAGAATGTCGAAGAATACACTGTATTTTCTATATTAAGAAAATAATTTTCCATTAAAATTGATGAATTTTAAGGACATATTCTAATTTAAAGCATACAAGTAATATTAAACATGCATTATTTTATAACTAGAAGACGGGGCAGGAGACAACTCCACTGAAAGGAGATATTCAAGATTTTTTTAGTGAACTGGACAATGGGGGTTACAGGTTGCACTTCTTGGATGAAATGCCCAGAATTCTATTGCTCTTGGTGTTAGGCACCTAATAAAACCAGTTCAAGATTTATAATTCCCATAAAATGTGTTAAAAAGAGAATAACTTGAAATGTTCAGGGATATTTTAAAATTGGGGAGAGAAAAAATTGAATCACAAAAGAAAAAGTTCGTTATATGGAAAATGTACTTCGCTATACAGAGGATATTTTACGAAGAAAATCATGAAATGTTCAAAGTTCCAGGGAAAAGTTCGCTATATAGAAAAATTCGCAATATAGAGGTTCGATTGTATTTCATTTCCGTTACATGATTTTAGACTTAAAATAAAATTATTTTTCTACAATACATAAAACCGAAGGTGATGATTATTGAAAGAGAGTACTGAATATAGAAGGTCGTTCGCATTTTATGGAAACGATTTTGATAGTTCATTTTTATCAATGAATACCGTATTTTTTGTGGTAATTTGTGGTCTGATAACCATGATTCTTGACAATAGCTCTAGCATGAAATTTTCATGAAAGTAAACTTTTTCTTAGTACTGCAAATTTTACTCCAATACTCTTGAACCGTGTTCCTAAGTCCGTTCAGTATTCTTGGATGCCATTTTCCTAATGCTTGTTTGAACAAACCAAAAGCACAAAAGTTCATTGAAGAAGCGTTTGGTGATTTTACACGTATTTCGTCAGATTGTTTCTGATTTTTTTTTTTTTTTTTTTTTGCTAAATAAGTGACAGCTGACTTAGACGTGTGACTAAAGACTGTCCATTTGAAGCTCAACTTTATCAATGTTCTTTCCGTATAAGGTTGGAATTTCTTCTTCAAAAATTGGTTCTAAGATATTCTGCTGATAGTAGACTGAATTAATTTTGGCTTTACTTGAGACTTTTTTGATTTTTTAATTTGCCATTGTTAAAAAATCCTGCAACGATCATGAATCCCTTTGGGAATTTTACTGTGCACTGACGAAGCCATTTCGAACGGTCATTCCCGACAGTTGACCCATAGAAAAAATTGACCTTATTTTATAACAGTCACCACAAATTTCCCTTTTTTGGCAGCTGGGTGTTTTTTATACAATTTTCTACAATTTGTTTTTCTTTTAGCAATATATTTTAAAAGAGGAGATGAACTTTAGGTTTAAGCATCTTTTTTAACTTTAAATCTTTATGAATGATTTTAATTACAGTGCCGGGAGACATTCCTAGTTTCGATGCAATAAATCTTTTAGTCGGTGGATTTTCTTTTAGCATCAGAGAGTTCACTTTCTTGATAGTTGCCTGCTTTTGAACATTCTTAGGATGGGGTTTCGTGGGCATGTTTTCATTTTTACTTAAGCTAGACGTTTTTTCTCTCTCCCTTTCAAATTTAATATATTATAAATACTTTTTATTGAGATGAAATAACCGAGATTTTTTTACACCGCTTTATAATTTGTTTTGATATGAGTATATCTCCTTAAAAAGTGTATTTACGTAACCTTCGAGTCATCTATCAATTTTAAGTGACAATTTAACAAACTTTTTATTTTATTTTACATTCCAATCAAAAGAAAATACTAGCAGACGATTATTGTGAAATTACCAAAGTTTTATCTCAAAATGCAAACGAGAAAAAGAGATATAAAATCGTTTCTATAAAGTGCGAACTGCTGATAAAATGTACTTGGCAATATTTTATAAGCCCATGTTCCTCTCCCCGCACCATCGAATCAGTCTGATTCACGCATTTTTTCAGTCTTCCTCTTTATCGTGCACTGTCATTTCGACAGTAAATTTTTTTAAAACTTAGTACTAAAGAAGTTGTTAAATGTATCTGATGGTTGTTTCTTCTTGTAACTCTTTAGTGAGTATCTTCTCATCGAAATAAATGCAAAAATTCTTAAAATGCCTCTGTTTTTCTTTAACAAAAAAATTACTTTAACTTTTTGCCATAAAAAAAAGTTTAAATACCCAAACTCCTTTCGCCTTGTGGCAATACTTAACATAAAAATTTATTTTTTATTCTATTTTTCTTTTCATATATATACCGGAGAACATCTTCTAGTAAGTTTTAAAATTCTGAAGAAAAAAAAGAATTTTTCGATCTGCCCGGATATTTATGCTGATACGACCACAATCTCAGGTGGGTGTATAGGCCTTAAAAATATATTTTCTTAATAAAATGGCCAATCACAAAAAGTATTGTTTTCAAAAATGTTTGGAATTGAAATGCTAACAAATGTGATGGAGAAAGTCGGATCATAGATAATACAATATTCATTATTTTTGCTTTATATAATTGCAACATGAAGTAAGAATTGAAAATACATGCTAGCCATAGCAACAGTGAATTATTTTGGACAAAAATCAATATAATGGGATTTCTAATTTTTATACAAATTACACCCGTTATTTTTTAACATTATAAAAATATTTTCCAGCTTAACGAACTCAGGTACGTGAACGGAGAAAAACATGAACGTTCGAAAAATAAAAGTAATTTTTAATTAAATGTCTCAAAATACACTTGCAAATTGGGATAAAAGTTTTTATTTAAACTGAAGCTATTTTTAGCGTTGTTTTATTGTTTAATTTCTACAGACATTTCATTCGATAATTATCGCTTTTAAAGTAATTGCTTTCTTAACTGTCTTTTTAGAAGTTTTAAGTAATATCTTTTAAATACATAAAATGTAAGTCTGCAATTAATTTGCAGTTTTTATAATTCTTTCAGCTCTATTATAGCCGTGTGCCCTGCAACTTTTGAGATCTATCGCAAATATACAGTTACATAAAAAGGGAAAAAATTAAGATGAATCGATTTTTTTCGAAGTTCTTAATAGATAATATTTTAAAACATTTTTTTTATTTTATGAATAAAAAAGGACGTGCTTACTTTTTTAAAAATTAAAGTGTAGTACTTTTTAAAAATTAAAATGCATTCAATTTTTCAATTATTTATAAAAAAAATGTCAGAAATGTTTGAAACCGCATGAAATAATGACATTGAAATTAAAATTCCAGTAAGATTTGCGCGATTAGATAAAATTATCGTTTGTCATCCATAAATAAAAGGATAGTTTGTTCAAAAGTTTCTAAGAAAAAATTTCCATTATAAATACACTTTCACGTTTCTTAAATACATTCTTGTTATATCAATTCATAGTAAACTTTCATTTACTCGTAAAGATTAGTAAAGAGTGTTTTTTTTCCAGGTATAGAAGTTTAAGTTGGCATTACTTTCCAAGATGGCGACCGATTTAACAGCTGTCAAGTGATTTATTCTCAGTTTGGTTTGGCAATTCATCAAAACGATCATCAAGCAAGGCGTAGATTCGTCGAATGGGCCCAAAACGAGATTGCCGTTGTTCCCGATTTTCATAAGAGAATTTTGTTTAGCGATGAAGCGCACTTCTGGTTGAAGGGCTACGTCAACAAACAAAACTGCCGTATTTGGAGTGAAGCTAATCCACAAGTGTACGTCGAAACACCGTTACATCCAGAAAAACTGACTGTTTGGTGCGCTTTATAGGCTGGTGGAATCCTTCTTCAAAAACGATGAAGGCCACAACGTTACAGTGAATGGTGATCGGTATAGAGCCATGATTACTAACTTTTTCATTCCTGAATTGAACAACCATGATGTCCAGGATCTGTGGTTCCAACAAGACGGCGCAACATGTCCCACAGCTCGTGCCACAATCGATTTATTGAAAGACACGTTTGGTGACCGCCTAATTTCACGTTTTGGACCTGTGAATTGGCCTCCAAGATCTTGTGATTTAACACCACTAGACTATTTTCTGTGGGGCTATGTAAAGTCATTGGTCTATGCGGATAAGCCACAAACGCTTGACCATTTGGAAGACAACATTCGCCGTGTTATTGCCGATATGCGGCCACAAATGTTGGAAAAAGTCATCGAAAATTGGACGTCCAGATTGGACTATATCCGAACCAGCCGTGGCAGTCATATGCCAGAAATTAATGTTTTGTAAAAAGATTTTTCGCTTTATTCTCTAAGTAATTTTACTTAATTAAAATATATTAGTTTCAAACTATAATTTTATTACTTAAATTTTTCAAAATCTCAAAGAAACTTCTGCGTTTATATTCAATAAATTGCTGGATAATATGTTTACCGAAACTAAATTCCATTATTCATTTATACCAAGAGATAATTGATTGAATAAAAAGAAGGTAAATATTTTGATACATACAAATTATTGCTGCTGTGAGTAATGTTTTTTTTTTTTCGGGGGACAAGAAATTATTTTGATATTTCAAGAAGTATAAACTTTTTTTTTTCAGAAAAAGTTTAATTTTTTTTCACTGAGGCGTTGTTTGTAAGTTGAAGAGAGGGATACCATTTGTTTTATATGTAAAATATTTAATTCTACTTAAATTTTTTTCGTAATTTTGATCCAATTTTTAACTGACTTTAATTATGCAGTAATTATGGATATAGTTTAAGTTTAAAACTCTTTTCCATATAGTTATCGTCTGCTTTAATTCTGCTTTTATTTTTGTAAAAAAAAAAAAATGTAGTGCATATAAAAAAAGAAGGATAATATACTGTATTTCGTATTTACTTCTTTGAAAAATGTAACACTGGGAACGTTTTTACCATAATAAAAAATACTATCAACCAAAACAGTTCATATATAGCAAGATTTTAGTTACATTCTTTCAACATATTGTTATGATTCATTTTAAAAAATGGCAGCCAATGCAAATTTATCAGAATTTTTGCATAATTGATAATTGCGCTTATTTTTTGAAATGTATTTTAAAAGTGGCTAGCTGCTATAAATATACAATTACGTTTTCCAAACCAGCATTTTAGTATTTTTTCTCTGACGAGTTAAATTCTCTGAGGAGCTGAATATAATATTTGAATAATACGTTATTTTAAAAGACGGGGCTTTTTGTAATAGTTTTTCTTTAGTTTTGATCATTTTCCGTATAAAAAATTCATACATTTATCTAATTAACAATAAATTGCTTAAAAAATATTGAATTTTTACATAAAAAGGAAATAATTAATTACTACGAATGTGTAGAATTTAACCTCTTCGTTGTTATGTAGTTACTAAAACTTGAGCTTTCAAATTCATATAAAAAGAGTGAGTAAATTACTAAAAACATGGAAATAAAGAGGAATCGCACAAAGGTAAAGAAAAATAAAAATGATAACAAAATTTTTAAATATGATTACAAGAATAAACATTTCGTATTATATATATATAATTAATTGATGTAAGATTTTTACTGATGCTTAGTTCTTTGCTCATTACAATTTGTGTCTTATTCAAATATAATTAATCAGCTTTCTGGAATTTTTCAATCAATTGAAGAAATTTCTTATGATTGGCAATCATTCTTTTTTTTTTACTGAAAAAAAAATTAAGCAAGCGATAATTTTAAATGTTTGATTATAAGTTTTATTTTTTTTTCACATAATCTGCAATGAAGACAAGTTTTTTTAAAAAACTTCAAAGAAAAATTTTGTAAATAGTTAACGTAATTTATATATATATATCTCTGAAGGGCTATCACGGCCGTTGTCAGGGACGTTTTTGTTAGACATTTAAAAAGTCGGATCCAAATTTTTATGATCTCCTTGTGTTGTTTTTCCAATCCCGTTCCATGATCTCAATGAAAGTAAGCACACCGATTCGAACCCGATCTTTTTGAGTTTCGTGATTTGTGGTTGGCAGCAACTGCAATGCAAATCGAGCGAGTATTTAAACTCGGCTCATGTTAGTTTTTCTAAGAAGGAAGGAGAAACAGAAATATAAGAAGAGTGTGAGTGGTTTAACTCTTAGAGGGAGAGAACGGCTGGTTGGCAATGCAACTGCAGGTTGCATCACCATTTTAGATTAGAAATCCATTTTACAATATTAGAAGACGGTTCGAATCGGATGTCTCTGGTAATGTTGATTTTTGAACATATTGTTTTTTATCGCTCCAGTAACGAGCAAAGTGACTTTATGATTGATTATTAAAGGCCAATTTTAAGAAACTGTTTTTCGTCTTCATGCCTCCTCGACACATAAATTTCACTGCTAGCTTTGCAAAATTTAAATTAGTTTACCAATAAGTGTAACAAATTTGGTTATGGGCCCAGTCCATGTACTGTGTCGATACAGGCTAAGCAGTTGAACCAGGCCATGAACTTTGTCTATTTAAATACTGTTCCAGTCTAGAACTATTTTTTATGAACTCTGTTGCTAATACGCTAAATCGAGTAACAGGTATGGAGTTTAACAACCAGATATCAGTGTTGACTCCAAATAACTGGAACACATGGAAGCATGATATGCAAGTACTCTTAATGCATTATGGTTGCTGGCAGTTTATAATACAGACCAAGCCAGAGCAACCTGATGAAGAGGCAACATACAAGGAAAAATTAGATCTACAACTTCGTAAGGATAGATGTTATACGTTGATCTATACTAACATCAGTTCAAATTTGAAAAATCTGATAACGGAAACAACTGACGGAGTAGCGGCATGGAAGATATTAAAAGATCACTTCGAACCAGTCACAAAAGCAAGAGTAATTCAACTATTAGATCAATTTTTTGGAGCAAAATACCAACCAGGGGAAGATGTTGGAATCTTCATATCTCGTGTAAAGACAGCGGCAACCAGACTACAAGAAGCGGGTCATAAATTGGACGACCTGTACATAGGCTTTCAATTAATAAGGTGGCTTCCTCAGGAATTCCAGTCTACCGTGCAACAAATCTACAGATGGAAAGAAGAGGACTTCAGAGTTGTCAAAATTGAAGCAGAGCTGATATTAGAAGCCAATCGTCTTCAGTTGATGAAACAAGATTTGGAGAATGCTTACTTGAGCAGTTTCACTTCGAAGAAGTCGAAGACGTTACCTGGTGCTACGGCTGCAGCTCATGGAGATCCAAATGGCAAGAATGATTACCAAAAAAAAGGTGGTAAGGTATTTAACTGTAAAACTATTAGAAATGTTAAACAATCTATTAAGACTATAGGTCCGTGTTATGTATGTAATAAGTACGGGCATCTTAAAGTAAACTGTAAAGAGAAAAAGTCTCTACAAAAATCTCCTTCAACTGTAAATGAAACTTTTAACACAGAGTTTAATATAAATTTAAGATTTTGTGAAGCTGAATGTAGTCTTTTAGAACTAGATAAACAACTCGTAACTAGTTGTATCTTATTTGAGGAAAACTCTGATAAAGGTGTTTGGGTAATAGATACTGCTGCCACAAGTCATTTTTGTAATGACAAGAGTTTATTTTTAGATCTTAAACCGATAACTAACATGAAAATGTCGTTAGCAACGGAGGATAAAAGTTGTCCTGTAGAAGGAATCGGTACACTTAGATTTCGGGTAAAATATAAGGGGAGTTTTCATGAAATAACTTTGACTGATGTATTATTTAATCCTAAGTTGAGGAGAAATTTGTTATCCGGTTCCAGATTAGAAAGTAAAGGTGCGCATTTTGTGGGTACTAAAGGTAAAATTAATGTTTTTAATAAAGACTGGATAAAATTGTTCTCGGCGACACGCCATGAAAATTTGTATTTTTTGCCGGATCATTATATTATACCAAAGAGTAAAGAAATTAGTTTTTTTAGTGATGTGACCGCTAAAACAAAAACGGATCAATAGAAATATGGCATCAACGCTTTTGTCATGTTAATAACGATTACTTGGTAAAAACTAGTAAAAATGATAGTGTAAAAAGGTCTCCCACGCTTAACTGATAATGGTAAGACTCATTGTATACCGTGTAAATTAGCAAAGTCCAAGAGAGTTTCATTCAAAAAGACGGGGGCCGTAAGATCAAAACGTCCATTGGAATTGTTGCATATGGACCTCTGTGGTCCAATGCCAACTGAAAGCCAAGGCGGTAATAAATATTTCTTGAGTATAATTGACGATTATTCAAGAAAGGTGACTGTATTTCCCATCCGAAATAAATCTGACGTATTTCATACGTTTATAAGATTTCAGAAACGAGCAGAACGTTTTCTAAGTAAAAAGGTAATAGCAGTTAGAATTGATGGCGGACTAGAATTTTGTAATAAGGATATGGATAATTTCTTGACAGAACTGGGTATAAAGCATGAGGTAACAAATTCATATACGCCAGAAATGAATGGGGTCGCGGAGAGATTCAATTTAACCGCTCTAGATGGCATCAAAACATTGCTTAATTCTAGTGAAGTTCCCCATAAGTTTTGGGGAGAAGCATTACTTTGTTTCACTTATGCGTGGAATCGAATTTGTCACAAAGACAGTAACAAAACGCCTTTCGAAAAATATTCAGGTAGAAAACCATCGGTATTGCATCTAAAACCTTTTGGATGTTTGGCATATGCTGGCGTGCCAAAACAAATTAGAAAAAAATTCGATATGCGTGCGAAAATGGGAATTATGATGGGATACGCACAACGTACTAAGGGTTATAGAATATGGTTGATAGATGAAAATAAATTAGTCGAGACTATTAATGTAAGATTCGATGAAAATAAGAGGGGAATTAATATTAAGCAAAAAGTTAATAGTAACCTTGGATATAATTTAAACCTTCCTGATTATTATGATGATGAAGATGATTTTGATAGAGTAAAAGATTCATTAATGAGTCGTTTAGTTTCAAAGACAAGTACGGAAATGCCCTCAACATCTGAAAAACCAGATGTATCTTCCGATAATCATAGCTTGATCCCATGTACAGAGGTTAAGTGGATTCGAAATATAGGTAGGCAAGTAACTGGATCTAACGTATATTATAGTATAGAAGGGGAAGCAACCCGATTGAAATCTTTTAACGAAATAGAGAGATACTGTAAGAGGCATAATATTGAGTATGATCCTAGTTTATTTAATTTTAGAAAAGATAATACCGAATCCCAGGGATTTTCAGATTTGTCAGAGCAACAAGAAGCTCTTATGGTTGAAGTAACTATTCCTAACTGTTACAAACAGGCGATAAGATCCAGAGACGCATCTAAATGGCATGATGCAATGCATAAAGAAATTAACGTAATGATGGAACGTAAAGTTTGGGATTTAGTTGATCATCCGGATAATATAAAAATTTTAGAAAACCGTTGGGTTTATACCATTAAATATGATGAAAAATAATAAAATTGTTAGATACAAGACCCGATATTATGTATGCAGTAAATGTATTATCTCAATTCCAAGCAAACCCGGGAATAAAACATTGGAATTGCTTATTGAGATTATTAAAGTATTTAAAATACACTCAAGAATATAAATTAGAACTTTCAAAAGTTAAATAATTAAAACTAAGATGTTATTCAGACTCAGATTTTTGCTACAAATAGGGATGATCGAGTGTCGATGGGAGGGTTCATAACTTTTATAGACGAAACTCCAATTTCATGGCGAACTTTCAAGCAAAAATCCGTTAGTCTGTCGACCATGGAAGTTGAGTATGTTAGTTTAACAGAAGCAGCTAAGGAATTCATTTGGCTAAAGAATGTAATTGATAATAAAAAGTTTAAATTTGGAATTAAGTGAAAATGTAATGTTTTGTGATAATCAAGCTGCTATAAGTTTTTCAAAGTCACCGGTAGAAAATTATAGAACAAAACATATCGATGTTCGTTATCATTTTTCTAAGAATTTGATATACGACAAGGTTTTCCAAATTAAATATATAGGTACCAAAAATAATTTGGCGGACATTTTTACCAAACCCATGGTAAAGGAAAAATTGTTAGAATTTTATAGAAAATTATTTCTTTTTAGAGAATAAGACTTTGTTTCTTTAAGATGAAAATATTAGTTTGTTTATTACAATAAAGATTGTGAATAAAATGTATTTTTTGTGTTAAATTGTATAACATGTGATTATAGATTAAAATTTACTGATTTGTAAGAGATAATGGTGCGAGATTGGAAAAAGGGGGCCGATTGTTAGACATTTAAAAAGTCGGATCCAAATTTTTATGATCTCCTTGTGTTGTTTTTCCAATCCCGTTCCATGATCTCAATGAAAGTAAGCACACCGATTCGAACCCGATCTTTTTGAGTTTCGTGATTTGTGGTTGGCAGCAACTGCAATGCAAATCGAGCGAGTATTTAAACTCGGCTCATGTTAGTTTTTCTAAGAAGGAAGGAGAAACAGAAATATAAGAAGAGTGTGAGTGGTTTAACTCTTAGAGGGAGAGAACGGCTGGTTGGCAATGCAACTGCAGGTTGCATCACCATTTTAGATTAGAAATCCATTTAACAATATTAGAAGACGGTTCGAATCGGATGTCTCTGGTAATGTTGATTTTTGAACTTATTGTTTTTTTATCGCTCCAGTAACGAGCAAAGTGACTTTATGATTGATTATTAAAGGCCAATTTTAAGAAACTGTTTTTCGTCTTCATGCCTCCTCGACACATAAATTTCACTGCTAGCTTTGCAAAATTTAAATTAGTTTACCAATAAGTGTAACAGTTTTTAACCTCTCTGGCGTCCTTGGCACTACAAATTATTACACCCCTCACACTATTTCCAAAGTATTCCCCCTTTTTCAGTTCTTACCTTTGCCAGTTTTGGTCCCAGAGGGGGATTTTCTCCCTTAACTCTCTTACTCTTCTCCCTTTCTTTGTTTTTGCTGTTCGAAGAGTCTTTCCACCACCTATGGACCCGCCGTTTCCTGGATTGGCAACCGTAAGGTAAGGATAGTGGCATGGTTTGGCAAGGGCAGTGACGTAACGGAGAACATTTGGGCCCCCTGCGTCAGTCATGCTTTGGGCCCCTTAGAACCCTTGTCCCCTCGCGATGCGGGGGTGTACGTTACGCCTCTGTGCAAGGGCCACTCTTGTTCATTTCTTACTTTATGACATCACGGGCCACCCACCCACTTTTTTGTAAATTAATACAATAAATTGATGAATATAAAGTATACATTACGTATGAACTGTTTTCAACTTATTAATTATCATCTTTTTCATCGCTTATCGCTTAAATAACTTTTACTTTTAGACATCCTTATTCTTTGTTGAGTCTCTGTCATTGTACTTGCGCTTCAAAGGTTTTCTTCCAGCTTTGATCACTGCTAAATCATTAATAACATCATTGTAATTAATTTCCATGGTAATACTATCTCTTTTTTCTCCAGTCTTTTACGCCCTATGCATGTGCCTAAGCGGAAAAGTGGCCCTGGCCACGGTAGCGTAGTAGTTATGGTCACGAACTTAAGCTAAGTGTCAGCGAAAACCCGCCATGTAGAGGGCTGACACACGTTAAATCTGTCGAGGCTCAAAGTCCTAGCGTTTGCGTGGTGGTGATAGCTCGGAGAGAGGTGTCAGTTTAGTTGTCGTCCACGGCGCTTGACCGAGGTTCAAAATTGCGAGATCCGTTGCCAAAAATCTGGCGTTGCGTTGTAATGCGACGTTAACAATCAAACTCAATGCTATCAAACTTTAAGACACTTTTCATTTCTATTTATGTTTTTGTAACTATTTTGTGTAATTGCAAGAACAAGGGAAAATAAGGCACTAGGAAGTAAATATGTGATATTAAATAAAGATTTCAACAAAACCTTTGACATAAGATTTTACAGTATTTAGAAGTTTGTATTTTAAAAAAAGACAGACAAAAAAAATGATAAATTTCATCTAAAAGGCATAGATTGTACATACTAGAAATTCACTTTTTATTTGATAGTAAGAAACTAGTAAAGCAAGAAAATTTGTTCACGTTTCGAATAATCACTATAGAGTCAAAAGTTTTTGGTTTGTGAAGAAGGATTGTTAATTTGTTTTAAACTATCCTAATGCTTCTTCCCCCCCGATCTACCCGAGTAACCTTCGGAAATCCTTTGTATATTCTTGGTGTATTTTTAAAGACTTTAAGAACTATTGTTTTACAGTCAGGATCAATGGCACATACAGGAATTTTTCAAGAAGGGGGTGGGGTCGAGGGTCAGTCATTCTCGTATCATACCCACTAGTGTAGCTAGTCCTGCGTGGGTTCTATATCAAAATTTTCTTGGGGGCCCATTTTTTAGGTCCCTTAATATCTTAAGATTTTTTTTTTGTTTACACACTTTGAGGCCCCTGTAGCTTGGGGGTCGTATATTACTGATATATGCTTCTGATCATACTCCAATATACGCCGCCAAACACATTATTTTCATTTTATCGACCGTTGAGAACAAAAAACAGTTAAAAATAAATTATTGAATAAGTAACAAGCATTCATTAGTTAATAAAATAGATAATTAATAATAATAAATTTATTAATAATTATTGTTACTTTTTCTTGGAATTATTTTACCCATAGGATTATAATTAATCAGGGGAAAATCCTAGGGCAACGGGGGTGTGGCCCGGACCTTGTTGAGCCCCACTTTGTGTGTGCCACTGGTTATAATTTTCACAGCTTTTCAAAATATGTAGGGATATGTCAAAGTATGTCTTTGGGTCTCTCTCTCTCTCTTTGCTACTGTCCTTATATTTCTTTCCTCTCTGTTTTGTGTTATATTTAAAAGTTCCCTATGTTTAATATTCTTCAAGTTTTTTATATATTTTATTATCTAATTATTGTGTTTTCGAAGCCATTATTGTTACAAAATGAAAAGGAAAAATTATGAGAAAAGTTTGAAAACTCATCAAAATGTAATTTAATGTGTTTAATATCATTAAAAATATATTAATTTGCTTTTTAAATTTAACTTTGCAATTTTTACTTAAATGTGCCAAAATCATTCTTAATTTATTTATTTTTTTTGTTTTAATATAAATGATGTTGAGATTTTTCTTTACAATTGAATGAAGCAATTTTACATTATTTTAATGGTTAAGAGGACTTGGTACCCTTTGAGCAAATTTCTTTATTTACGTATTTAAAAATTATATTTTAGCATTTTATATACAATGTTTCTATTCAAGAAAATGATACCAAATGAAAATTTTCATATATTATTCACACAATTTTAAAAATTTAAATTTTTTGAAGAAAATTGGGAAAATTTTAAAATTTTACTCCTTTTGTAAAAATTAATTTTTTGACCTGAAATTTTTTTTATAATATTCTTATGGATGTTCTAAACAACTTTAGGGATCGATTTTAGAATAACTTCATTCGTTTTCGAGAAAAAAAAATAAAATGTTGATATACAGGCTAAAAATCAACGAAAAAGCCAACATGTCTTACATTTTATTTTTTTTAAAAAAAAAGTATTCAGTTTATAGCAAAACGGATCTCTAATTTTATTTTTAACACGCAGGAAAAAAAATGGAAGTGATTGGTAAATAATTGTCGAAGGAGTAGCATTTTGAATGCACTAAGATTTCGAAAAACACAAACTGAGAAAAACCACTTTAATTTTTATAATTCTGAAAAAATAATTATTATAAGCTTAATTAAACTTAAAATACCACTTTAAGATATTAGTTATACGTTTTTCTTTAAAATAATTGCATTTTCATATTTTTTCAACCCACACATTTTTATAAATGATCAACTTTTAGAGAGTACTAATTGCACAAGAAAATTCAAGAAAAACGTTAAAAAAAAATTTTTCTGTCTCGACAGAAATTTTAGCTGTTTTTCTTCTTGTAATATTAAAGTATTACATTTTTATGAAAAATATATCAGGAATAAGAACTGAAATTATATATAAAATTTTTAATATAAAATGCCTTAATTTAAAAATTTTACATGCACACATTTCACAAAGAAAAAAAAAATGATTGTATGCATTACTTCGGAAATATTCTGCTTTATATATTGCACATTCTTTTTCTAATGTTATTATTTCTCTTTATAAATTAGATTTTTTTTTATCAAAACCCTTTTTTTAGCTTTTTTTCTTAAAAGGGGGCGTGGCTGAATCGCCTAATTTGTTTTCAAATGAAGTTCTATTTAACTTCTAACTTTCTGACATGCACAAGTGATATATCAATCGAATGATAATAATGCAAAGAATAAGATTAAATGAAAATAAAAAAGAAAACGGTAGGTTTGTGATTTTAGGGGTACCAAGTCCTCTTAAGGCTGTTTGCGTTTTATCTTAAAGAATAGGACTCAAACATATTTATTCACAGATATAAAAGTACTTCAATATTAATATTATATTCCGGCTTCGCTATCTTATAGAGAGCTACTTATTTTGATCGTACTGCTCATTTTTTTCCCAATTGACTCATTTTTTCTGGTACAAAATGTGTTTCGCATTTCCCCCCCATACCGTAATGGAAGGTCCTATCCTTTTATACGTTAAAATAAAAAATGCATTATTTATGAAACATTTTAAAATTTTAAAAACGTTGTATTATATATAAACAGACGTATGAATTAAAATGTTACAAATTTTCAAGAAAATTGGGGCATTTTTGTGTCGGAAAATGTGCTCTAAGTTTAGATCTGGCTCTCATACATTGGATGAAGACAACCTTAAATCTCATTTACATCATATAGATAAAATCAAGGCTGTTAAAAAGCTTCCGATATAAATGTATCACCTATTAAATCTTCATTTAAAATAAAAATATAAATCTAAAATTTTTTTATGGAATTTTTTTTCTTTTTGAAGGACTTATCTTAAATAAAAAATAGCTATCGTCGAAGAAAATCACAATGAACAATATTAAACAAAAAAATCTTTTCTCAAAACTTTTAAATAACTAATTGAAAACCGTTTTCAGGGGAGTACAGACAGAAATAATATCTTATTTTTTTTAAATTATTAAATCACAACTTAATTAAGATTTGAAATTTGTTTTAATAAGATATTTATAATTTTTGATTCTATCTGATTCATGGGAAACTAAGAATCTGTTACATTGGATAGGATTTATAATAATATTTTATGCTTATTGATATATGCATGTTACTAATCCTAAGTAGACTTCAATTATATTGAAGGTAAAATATTCTCTCGTCATAAATCTATGTGCTTATTACGTTATCCTTTAATTGTTGTTTAATATATAAAACATTTACATTATTTTTATTATTTGTCGCAATCAAATTAAAATAGTCTGAATAAAGATTTATATTTGGTTTGAAATCTTTATTTTTCCCAAAATAAGATAATCAATACATCGATATTATAAGTAATGTGATGCATTGTTTATACAGCTACGTTTATAAAGTTTAAATATATGATGGCAAGGAGATTAATTACTTGATGATCCGATCCTTATGTCTAACTTAATAATTATAATGACTGATAATATCTACCATTATAGTAAATAAAATTCTCTTGCAAAGTGTTCCTAATTGGTGGATTACATTCATCATTATTTATTACATTTTTACGTATATTTTTTTCATAAAATTGCAAAAGTATTTTGACCATATCATTAATATCAATACAATTGAAAAGATCTTCAGAGTCAAAACTATAAATAAAATAATTAAAAAAAATTTATTTCAGGGGATCTATAATTTTTTTACTATTTTTATAATTATGACTGTGTGACATTAAATTTTATTTAGTGTAACTTGTATGATTTCTTAAGGTTCCTGTATTTTTAAAATTCTTAATCTGTGTTTATAGTAATTAATAAAATGCTGAAATGTGATTATTATTTTCTCTGTCGCTAATTACATATTTATTAAAAGCTGCGTTGTTTTGAAACCGTTTGCCGAGTAATGAAATTAAAAATATATTTACTAAGTATAGCAAAGTTTTTTCGTTCTTTATCGACATAAATTAATATAAATTTTTTTGTAGACTTTTAATCTGTTGTTTAATAGGATAGATTAAAGGGATACTATTATCTGTTGTAAAGTTGTATTTATTTAGTTACTGATATACATTGATAATTGTGTCTCAACTCTTCAAATGCCTCTCGAAGTATTTTATATTACTATCTTAGTAATGAAATGCCCTTTATTTTTACATAATTGATGTTAGGGTCAATATTTTTATAAGAAATCATAAATCCATAGCTCTTGAACCTTAAATTTTCAGCTGTAGCCTAGTGGTTATGGTCACGAACTCGTTATCGAAGTGTCACGGATTCCAGTCCTGAAGCCACTGAAGACCAGCCGTTTAAAAGTGGCCGATGAGTGTCAAATCCTCAATTTTCCTTTAGCGTGGTAGTTAGAAGAGGGGGTACCATCTCGGGTGTCGTTTTCGTCATTGACCGAATTTCAAAATTACGAGGTCTGTCGCTAATTATCCTAGTGTTGTTTCATTATTCGACACGTTAATATGTAACTCTCAATCACTCTCTTGTACCCTTACTCCTAATGTCTCCCTTAATTTATGTGTATATATAAAATTTATAACGCACTCTATTTTTGAAAGATAAAATGATTTTTGAACACTTATAATTAAAATAGATAAATGAAATTTATTTTTAGAAACAATAAAGGGATGAATGTTTCAGTATTCATAAACAATGTAGAGTGAGGACTACTTTTTAAAAAGTAGAGTTTAATCAGTTTTGTGGATAGCAACCTTTCCCTTTTTTATATAAAATACTGAGTGAAATCATGTGGAATATAATAAATACGAGTTCCAAATACATGATTTATAAAATTTTACTCATCTAAAGAAGCATTTCAAAATGTTGAGATCACGTTCGTATAAAAGAGTAATGAACTAATAATTGCCAGATTCAGTGATCTAAATATAAATTCAATAATTATTACCTAATATTATTAAGTAAAAACTAAGGTTGTACGAATGTGAAAAATATTAAGAATACTTTTGTAAAAAAAATTTTATGCTATATATATACTAATACATAAATATATATCGTAGTTGGCGAGTGGTTGCCTTTATTTAATTTTAAATTTCATTAATAGGTGATGCGTTAAAAACAGTTTATAATTCATGAGACATCATTTTGTAACAAGGTAATCCATTTTTTATTATACTTAGGAAAGGGTATTGTAAAGAAACCAAAAGCAAAAGCTACTTGCGTGCGTTTAAATGGTTTTTACAATAAGAGGCGCAAATTTTTCTGAGAATCTCGGCTTTTATATGAAACACAGACCAGAAGTTTCAAAACTCACATGACTTCCGTGGACTGATCTTGTGATTGGTGGACAAATATCGTACGAGGCGATTACATAAGGAATAATTGAAAAAATGCTGCGTAAACAATTTTGCAGTGTTAAAGTTGCGATTAAATCTCGCTAGGTGGGTAAACTGACTGTTAATTACATACGGAAAAGTCCTGGAGGCTCAGGACCATTACAAATTAGAAACTTGAAAGATGAAATTATTAACCACACACACACACACACACACACATATATATATATATATATATATATATATATATATATAATGATAAATAAAACTTAAGCAGCGCATAATTTGTCGTGGCGGTTGGCTGATTTAAACAATGGCGAACCAAAGGTTGGGCGTGGCCGGTGGTATGATTTTCTGTGTTACGTACAGCGTGGTCGAGTACTTTACTATCGAAAAGGCACTCATGTAAATCATTATTCCAGTTTATTCACATATGGAAATATATAAAGATCAAGTAGGGACGGAATTACACATAACAAGAAGCAAACATCATGGCACAATTACTGACAAAGACAAACACAGAACGCACTGCAGCCGGCTGATTACATGATGAAGGCAAGCAGACAAAAGAGGGCGATTACACAAGATTTTTGCTTTTATACCGGCAGTGCAAGCGCGTGATTATTACGTAATAATAGTTCTGATTGGATGGAATGTGTGGGACAAGGATTTCGGACTAGCCGATTACGATTAAGATTACAATGTTATTTTTAAACCAAAGAATTAAAATTATTTTAAATATTAGTACAAAGAGTTAATAAAAAGGATACTAGAGGGAATTATTACACACACACACATATGCATATATATATATAGGGATATATATATATATATGTGTGTGTGTGTGTGTGTGTGTGTGTGTGTGTGTGTGTGTGTGTGTGTGTGTGTGTGTGTGTGTGTGTGTGTGTGTGTGTGTGTGTGTGTGTGTGTGTGTGTGTGTGTGTGTGTGTGTGTGTGTGTGTGTGTGTGTGTGTGTGTGTGTGTGTGTGTGTGTGTGTGTGTGTGTGTGTGTGTGTGTGTGTGTGTGTGTGTGTGTGTGTGTGTGTGTGTGTGTGTGTGTGTGTGTGTGTGTGTGTGTGTGTGTGTGTGTGTGTGTGTGTGTGTGTGTGTGTGTGTGTGTGTGTGTGTGTGTGTGTGTGTGTGTGTGTGTGCGTAGATAGATATATTTTCTTATCCCCTTTCACAATTGTTTTTGACGTGTATTTTTAGTGCAATTTTTTTTTTTGCTTTATAATGCAATATATATATATATATATATATATATATATATATATATATATATATATATATATATATCTGATGCCTGAAAAGAAATTTTAAATATGTATACAAAAATATTTGATATTTATTTATTTAATTCGAAGTGTATAAATTTGAAAAAATAAGTGTGTGCGTGTTTTTTTTCTGTTGTTGTTTTTTGAGACTTTATTAAAAGAAAAAAAATTCTTAATTATGTCTAAAACAATGTCAAAGTGACAGTAATTCTAAACTTTACTCTAGTAAAACTAAAAAAATGTAGAATTTTTGATGAAATGAAAAATGATGTATTTCATTTATGTTTATAAAATAATCCACGCTTCCATATTCCGTGTCAATGACCTTGAACTTGATTGTATTTATCCAATTAAAGCTATTTATAAAAAATATCATAATGACGGGTAAAAACTCTCACACACACATTGAGTATCCTCAATACAACTACACTAGAAATTTCAGCATTGAGTAAAACGACCTTTTAAAATTCTATAATGATGTCTTAAGCTTTTATAAAAATCAAAATAAACATTAAATATATCATCCTTGTGAAATGGGAATCCTCTGAAAAAATTCTTATTCAGAGTTTAAATCTACGAACGGAATGGAGATTTGGTTCTCCCAGTCTCTCGCCCTAGCAACATTGTATGAGCTGCATTATGTCAACCGAATTCATGGAAAGCCACTCTGCCATCGGAGCAGGCGTGGCCTTGAAATCAATAATATAATGAAAATATATACGGAAGGCGGAGCTATTTTGAAAGGAGGAGCCACCGAAGGAACCATCTAGGCAATGAGAGGGGTACGTTGATCACATCTGCTAATGAAATACTTCCTTTTTTTATTTAGATAACTTCTTTTACACTAAAAGTTGGCGTCATTTTGACCTCTGAAAAGAGCGTGGGCGTTCGAAAAGGAAGAACTTTTTGTATTCCTCCGCGAGGAGCTTATTTAGAATGGAGTACTGTCTCTCTCATACGTTAGTCTGTTACTGTTGGAAATAAGAGAGTCGTTTATATTTGTTCTTTTCACTGTTGTTTATTTTTGCACTTTCAAACGTTTAATGATTTGTTTTATTTCACTTAGTTTTATTTTATTTTTATGCTATTCGTTTAATTTCTGTGTAAGAATAGGAGAGAAAATTTAATAAGAAAATAACGCGAAATTTATACAGGCTAGTTATCGAAAAAATATATATATTTTCCGATCTATAATATGGCTGTTTCAATGAATTTGTTTTGTTCAAAGAAAGATCCGGTTTTAAAATCGATTGATATATGCTGCTTTTAAACTATAAATCATAAACAAAAATATGAAAATTTGATAAATTTCCTTATTTGAATGTTCTGAGATTATTGGTTTCTATGGCAAAAAATATTAAAACATACTACTTCTCCTGACTTAACAATAACGGGAGTGAATGAGTTCTTATTAGCATTGCACTGTCAAGCAAAGCGAGGGCTGGTGGCGACGGACATCTTACTTTTGAACCATGGTCAGATGACGACGATGACACTCCCCTTCCCTTTCGGGTATCCACACCACGCCAACAAGATGACTGTGAGCTACAACAGATTTAATGTGCATTAGCTGCTATACAAGGTGGTTCTTCGGTGGCATTGGGAATTGAACTCGTGACACTTCGGCCACGTGACCACTAGGCTGTACGGCTGACTTATCAAAAGCACTCTTTTAATCTTTCGATGCGATAAATGTTCTTAAATTTGATGGAAAAAAATTGATTAAAAGTTTTTTCTCAGGAAAAGATATAATATGTAAGCGTTCAATTAAAGTGTCATTATAAGCATTTTTTCCCCCTTTCTGATGCCTTTATGTAAATAGTACTGATGTTAACATGCTTCATTTCATTAATTAATGGGGGGGATCTTAAGCAGTTAAAGTTAGTAAACATCAGTTTCATTACTGAAAAGCTTTGATGTCATTTCATCCTTTTACTTTATGCCTTCAAATCAAATTTGAGTCCCCCCCCTTTGTGGTTGTTGTTGTTCTTCTGGCGATAAGGTCTAATGTGGATAAGTTTAACCTACATTTTTAATGTTTCGAAAGAATAATAATTATTTACTTAATTGCAATTTCTGTGTAAAGCTTTCTTAATAAAATAACTCTATAGCCATTATTTATTTCAGATATCCATGGGAGTATTCGGATACTAACATAGAAAAGCTGTCGTAGTGAAATTTATTTACGGGACAAATCGAATCTCAAGAAGTTTGGTTATTTATTGATATGATTTTTAAAAATCCCGAGTTAATGACTTTTATTTTTCAATTAAGTCTAAAATCTCTTGATCTTTTTTAAATATTCTTCGCTATAACGCAATTCTTTATTTTACGATTTGTCAGAGGCTTGCTTCTTTCAACCCATCCTTTAAAACTTAAAGAGATTTATAAGCCATCTCAGAATAAAAGTTGTATTTAGATTTGCATACACAAATCTCTTTTTAATGTATGTCTTAAAACACTTATTTTAGAATTATGGGGAGGGGGAAGCGATGCTCATAATCAAATATTTTTATTTATAAGAAATGTATGTGGTATACTATTAACTTTAATAATTTCTTTCTAGTAAAAGGTTATACGTATTAAACCTCCATCAAGCTCATTGTCATCATAAACACTTCTTTACCTTATATTAAACTTAATCTGCTTTCTAATTTCAATTGCTTCATTAAAATTTTTATCGATATTATTTATATCTTAGTTTTTACTTTTATTCACGCTTCTAAAATAACTTTTGATGATACGATAAGTTTCTAAACTAAATGTATAATTTAAAAATTATTCCAAAGGACTAAATTCATGACAGTTACATAATAAATGCAATCCCTGGTGTTCTCCATTGATTTCAAAACTGACATTGTGCTTGTTGTTATATTTATAAGATGTAGATAAAATTTCGAATTCGATCATTTGATTTAGATGGTCAAGTATTAATCCTTTAACTGATTTGCCCGTACAGTCAGTGGCGCTGACCCCCCAATGCCCTTGATTCTTTTTTCCGATTGATTATAATTCTAAGTATATAGTACGTAAAATTTAATTAATTACTTGCTATTAATGATTAATTTTATTCAAAATTATTTATTATTTATTATTTGCTAATTATTTATTCAAAAACTAGTTTTTTACTGTCTTTTGTTCCCGAAAATCGACAAAATCAAAAGGAGCATGATACAAGAATGGTGAACTTTCGACCCCGAACCCCCCTCCCCTTGAAAAATTCCCGTGTGTGCCACTGCGTACAGTGTACGGGCTACCAAAGGTTGGCCACAACCGGTTTGCCTGTACGCTGTAAGGATACTGCAATTTTCTTATTTCTATCTTTGATTTGCGCATATTTTTAATTCTATTAGAGAGATTATTAGTACTAGTGTTTTTTAAGTGATGCATTTTGTCCATGGTACTGAAATAATTCTTATCTGTGATTTTCTGTGTGGTGAAGGTGGGAATTTTTTATTGAAGGTATGAATTTAGATTCATGAAAATATTCGACAAAAAACAAGGTAATGTTTGATTTGTTACTTGAGAAGAAATGAAATTGAAAAGAAAATTCAAGAAAGCAGATATTACCTCTATCCTCATTGTAATGTAAGACTTAGCATTACACCATGCTTCGAATTGTGTGGGCATATACCTACATGTATATATGCGCACACACTAAAAATTCTCAACCGTTTGAAAAGAAAGTACGAACATGAAGTTTTTTTAGTATGGGAGAAAATCTTTTGAAATATATGAAACACTCTTCATAGGATGCAGAATGCACTTTTACGTGTTCCACAATTACAAAATAAAAAACAGTGTGCAAAACTTTAAAATTGAAAATTAAAATTGAATTCTTAAATTTTCGCATTCTGTAAGTTTATGCCTAGTAATAGGCAATAATAATAATAATAATAAACGTGCTTCTTTTTAAACATTTTGAGTAATTGAATAAATAAATTAACCGCTTAAGGGGTTAAAACTCTCTAAAAACTTTTTCAAAGTTAAAAAAATTCATATATTATACAAGCATTTTTAAATCAAATGCATTTTGTTTACTTATGGGTGCTATTATTGTTGACAAACATGTACTTTTTGAAAGAAAATTTCTTTAAAAAGCAAAAGTTGGCAACAGCGAGGCGCATGACCTGGTTGGCTGGAAACACATGATTGCAGTTGTCATGTGATTATGACATCACGTCAGTTTATCCCATTAGAAACAATAGAAAAGACACACGCAACAAGATATCACCAACCTTATGAACTGCCATGGATAATACACTACCTTCATTTTATCGAGAAATTATTTAATTATTTTTCTTGAAATATTTTTCCTAGTATTTGATTATCAATATTTCTTTAGAAGAATCTTATTGTACGAACAAATGAATAGTTTTCTAGAAAATTTACAATATTTCACTTGCAGGTATATTGCCGCAACATTATTTAACAGAAAATTAAAATGTAGTCTTTTGGGAAAGCTTGTTCAATAAGTGCTGTAACATTTGCGACTGGTGGCGGTTTTGATTTTGTGCTAGAAAAAATATGTAAAATGGTAGGGTCCCCCCACACTCTTTTCTTAGGGGGGGGGAAGAGGAGCTTTTTGCACATGCCTTGCCTAAGCATATGTGTAAAATATCTACAAAAAATGTGTCTAAATTTAACTATAGCTAGATAATCTTCAAACTGAAACCTTTTTAAAAAATACTTAGTGAGAATTTTTAATTATATTTCTAATTTGTTTTTCTTCATGGTATCTTATTGGCCTTTTTTATTTAACTAAGTTACATAACATCTTCCGAACTGATTCTCATAATATAAAAAATAGAAATATGTGTAAATTTTACTACAAATTTTATGATACATAAAATTTTATTTACAAAACAATGTATTGCTTAGACTTATGAACTTAATCGTAATTGGTGGTTTTTCCTTCTAATGTCATGCTAAAAGGATTTTAAACTTTATTTTAAAAATTCTTAGGGACTTTAAAATTTGTTTTTAAATTTCTTAGTTCTGACCATTGTAAATGATTAAGTAACGTTAATTTGATTTAATAAACAATTGAAATTAATTTATATAGGTGTTGAAATATTTTACAAAATTAATGCAACTTTTATTATTTGTAGTCATTATGAAACATAATTGAGTGTTGTACGAGCAAAACGTACTTTTCTGATTTTTTATTTGGAATTTTTTATTGGTTGTATAACAATGAAATTTATATAATACAGTGCACGATAAAAAAAATTCCTCTCAATTAAAATTAAATTATGAACTTATTATCGAAAGAGTGAGAAGGGGGTAGAAGAGGAAGCGCAAATCAACCACATTTTGGTAATTAAGGATAAATATTGCTTTTATATAGCTACAGTGATAACACATAAAAAAGTATCGTTATGCAATATACACACCATTTACTTCAGAAAATATAACATTTGAAAATCAATACCGTGTACAGTTTAAAAAGGCTTAAATATGCTTAAAACAAAATTTTTAGACAAATGTTTACATGAATTTGGAATTTAAAAAATTAAAATGCAATGAAAAATATTTCACAAACTGAAACTTTTAATTTTAGTATAATGTAAAGGGGATGCCTTACTTGTATACTTGATGTAAATTCATTAACACTTACTTCAAAACATTTGAATTAACTAATCCGTTTTTACTTTGCCAGAGTTTGAATACCAGTCACTAGTATGATAATGGTAATTATTTAGTTGAGGCTGTATCAAATATTGGAGATAGAGTTTTGATTATTTCAAAGTCAATTCTCGCTATTCAAATATTACATACACATACATGAAAATCAGAAGGCATCTATTATGCATTCATTTTACTATCATACGAGTACATTGCTCTCTCTAAATGAAAACATCTTCAAGATAATACTTTTACAAAATCAAAGTTTTGTAATAGATAAATAATTCTTCGTCTATCCGCTCTCTGTATAAAAAGAGTTTGGCTTTCATTACACAAATATTAATAATTTACCTATCGCTTTAAACTCTATACTTCATAATACCCATATAAAAAATAAGTATTGTCACAAATTACTTTAAAAATATAAACCTAAATTGACAAGAATGCTTGTACTTTATTAATCACTTTAAAACTACATATGGTATCATTTTTTATTTGTGTGTGTTTTATAAACTTACATGTTACATTTTTTTTTTATTTTTGATATAAAATTAGTTTCGAATTAAATGTTATTTTTTGCTTTTAATACATATATCATAAATTATGAAATGTTATTTAATAAAATAAAATTTGTTCAACATTTCAAAATATTTTATTTATTTGAGATTCTAATTTTTTTTAATGCAGCAGTATTATTTATAAAGTATTTAACCTTTTAATCTTGAATTTTTACTGTTATTACAATTTGTACAAAAGGTATATGGGGTATGTTATTTTATTCATTTTTATTAACGAGTTATTGGATTCCCCCTTCCCCCCTTGAATCGTATTTGAATTTTTGGGAAAGTCCAATAGTTTGGAAATATCTCTCTCTCTCTCTCTCTCTCTCTCTCTATTATCTAGCAAATTCAAGGGGAAGGTCGGAGTTTTTAAACTACTTTAACTAAAACATTTCCTTACTTTTTTTCATTTAAAAGATGAATCAAATGTTAATTGATCACCTGTTTCTAATTTTTTGCTTTACATTCATTTTATACACACAGTCACACACGCATACGCACGTGCGCATGTAGCATTTAAAATGCTTCTAATCTTTTTAGTAATGTATTATACTATTGTAAATCAGATAATGTAATCTGTATAAGGTTGATCATTCAAGGGAATAAAATAAACTCTTCAAAACACAAAGGGTATCAACATATAAGACCAAGTCTAATATACGAATTTGTAGAGTACTTTATAAGAGAGATAAGCAACAAAGGACAAATTTGTGTGCAAAATGGTGGGATAAGGAAATTTTTAGCTATTCAAGTAGAACTAATACCATCTACAGCATGTGTAAAAAAAATTAGAAGATTGTAGCTGGTTTATCATTTGAATATCTTATTCGAACATTGGTTGTTTGGGCTAAGGTAATGTTACGCCTCATGTAAAAAGGATCAATTTGTATCAACACTTGTCATAATTTGACCACGGTAAGATCATGGCCTACTGAAACTGTAGTTTGTTATTCCTCCATATCACTGCTCACTTTGGACGAGATTCCATACCAGTTATATGAGTATAAATTACTCATAAAGGGATCCAGAAAAGTCATGCATGATTCGGGCAGATCCCTTCCTCTAACGCCTGAGTGGGCGTTTATATTAAAGGCACAATCTTGAGAGATTATAATGACTTTGTACAGATACTCAGAGGTGAACGAAGAGGTATCCATTCGGCATCGTCACATAGGAATAGCGAACCTATACAATGCGATGCAATTAGGTACACGTCCCAGTCATAGCCGTAATTTTAGACAGTCATCTTACATTTCTGATTCCTCCATGGGGCTGCTTATCAATGAAAAAAGGCATTACATCATGTTATTCGTATTGTATTGGGCTTTCTTGATACAGAGAGTATTCGACTATTACTCTGGCTGTCATGTTTTTCAGATCTGTCACTAATTGAGAATGTGTTCTTTTTTTGTCTACGTCAACAATAGCGAGCTATTGCGACTGAGATGAAATAGCATGGTGCTGAAACCGAATCTAACATCAGTTTGGCTCGCTGGCCAGCCAAATTAGAGCTGTATATTGAAGAGTTTTATCTTTGTATATGAAGAGCAGAATTAAACTATTCAGAGCCTCTGACAGCCACTAAGGATGTGAATTATTCACGCTGTTGCCCTTAAGCTATCCGACTGCGTTCGGCATCGTAATTTTTCAAATGCGGACAAACGAATCTTTTTTTATAATATTTTATAATATTTAGGGTCACTTAGATTAGAATACATGTATGAAATTGTTTTAGGAATATTATTACAGTTAAAATGATTTAAATTTTCAATATCTTGGCAAAAAATGAACATAGAATTATTTATTTTCCAAATAGTCTTCTTTTATGGAAAATGCTTCTGTAATAATAATATTATACCTATATATCGCTCAGACCACTATACAGAGTCTGAACTAGGATTTTTGAAATATATAATTTAGAAGTCAATTTTATGCATATTTTAATACATCAGAGTGGAGAAATTTTAACAGAAAAACACTGATAATTATTTCAATTGGTAGTTACTCTGAACATAATGTGAATTTTTCAAAAATCGTAGCTAAAATTCTCTGGAGAAGTCTTAGCTGTATATAAGCAAAATATTATTATTATTATTATAGAAGCATTTTTCATGAAAGGAGAAAGAAAAGGGTAATTCTAAGTTCCTTTTTTTGCCAAAATATTGGATTTAAATAATTTTTTATTGTGTAATAATGTTCTAAAAACAATTTTATCCGTGTTTTGTAATTTAAGTGACACTAAATATTTTTAAAATATTCGTTTGTATGCTTTTGAAAAATGAAGGCTCCGAACGTAATTGGATATCTTAAACGTGTGTAACTTTAATCATGTTTTCCTTCCGTTATATAGTATGATTGCAATTAATAAGATTCTGCTATTTGCTTTCCTTTTTGATATACAATTTTTAATGTACCTAACAATATACAATAATATTACCTAATGCAATTCAAAATCAATATTCTTACAATTTTACGCGATTGAAGTCTTTATGGATGAAAGGTAGTTTTGGCATATTTTTTATTTCTATAAAAAAAGCAAGTAGGTTTTCTCTTAATTGTGGTTATATCGCAATCAAACACATCACAATTGCTGGTATAAGTAAAGGTTGTTTTTTTAGAGGTATAGAACTTTAAATTGCAATAAAACAACGATGTACACTGGCCTCAAAAAGTTAAGGTACAACCGGGTTTTTGTGTCTAATTTGCAAATGAATGAATGTAGAAACAAAAAATTTGGAGGATATGTGCATTAAATAGTTTTTTATTGAATGCGTCATAGAAATTTGTATAAGTGTATTGCAAAAACGATTTATAACAAAAAAAGCAATCTCTGCGGAAAAGTCCATTCTTGGAGAAAACAGCACATCACAGTGTTACGTGGTAAAATGGCATAAAAACAATACAAAAATGGGTTCTAATAAGGAATGTGTCCACCCCTAACTTGAATGCATTGGCGGCATCGATTTCCCATGCTATTTATTAAGTTGTCGGACACCGGAATAGGAAGCGAAGACCAGACACAGAGTAAGCCTTGTTTCAGCTCATGTAACGACCTTGGAGGAGGATTTAAAGCAGCAACCTCTCTGCCAAGATAGTCTAAAAGATGTTCTATCGGATTCAGGTCTGGAGATCGAGCTGGTCATTCCATTCGTTCCAAACCGTGATCCTCCAGATACTCCTCAACAATCCGAGCTCGGGGAGGTCGTGCATTATCATCCATCAGAATGAAGTCGTTACCAATAGCAGCAGCATATGGGCGGACATATGGATCAAGGATCTCATCCCGATATCTAAGACCAGTTACGGTTCCTCCATGGAACACATGCAGGTCAGTGGGGCCACCGAGCGAGATCCCTGCCCAAACCAGGATTCCACCACCTCTATAAATGTGTCTTTCAACAGTGTTGGATTGATGGTATCTAGTGCGCTGTTCCCTCCAGATCAGTAGACGCCCTGAATCACTCTCCATTATAAATCTGGACTCGTCTGTGAACAGCACAGAAGCCCATTGTTGCTGCGTCCAAGAAACATGTTCTCTTGCCCAGCATAAGCGGTTCCTTCGCTGTCGTCCGTTGAGGGGAACGCACACAACTGGTCTTCTTGCATACAGACCTGCATTGTGAAGACGATTTCGTACCGTAGTAGCGGAGATTCTTCTTCCTGATGCTTGAAAGTGGTCTGCAACGAGCTGCGGAACAGTAGTGGTTCTTCTCCTTCGTGCCGAAAGAGCTAGAAAACGGTCTTCTGCAGGTGTTGTAGCTCGTGGTCGGCCTGGAACAGGTCTTCTGGACACAGAATCTTCGGATTGGTATTGATCCCAAAGTCGCTGAACAACACTACGAGACACATTGAGACGTCTAGCAGCATCAGCCTGCGACAATCCCATTTCCATCCATCCAACTGCCCGCCACCTAAACGAATTGGGTAAACGACGTCTCTGAGACATTTTCTAAACTCTATTGACTATTGTCACCGAAACTGCCAACAACTGTTGAAAATCAACACAACTTACACACAAAAGTACGAAAGCTTGATATTTGCATATTTTTCTCTCACTCATAAATATACGTTCTTTCCTATAAAATAAAAGTGGCAGCAATCGTTTTTGCATTAATGTTTTTAAAGTTTGTTATTATCATTCATGTAAACTATGCATTTTATTGTTACTGCCATTTTTTTTATGGTGAGCTTCGAAAAGCATGTTGTACCTTAACTTTTTGAGGCCAGTGTATTATTCGATTGACATGAATTTTTTTTATTCGAAAGATAATCGTGTGGCATTACATTTTAAATATGATCAAGCAAGGCGTAGATTCGTCGAATGGGCCCAAAACGAGATTGCCGTTGTTCCCGATTTTCATAAGCGAATTTTGTTTAGCGATGAAGCGCACTTCTGGTTGAATGGCTACGTCAACAAACAAAACTGCCGCATTTGGACTGAAGCTAATCCACAAGTGTATGTCGAAACACCGTTACATCCAGAAAAACTGACTGTTTGGGGCGCTTTATGGGCTGGTGGAATCCTTCTTCAAAAACGATGAAGGCCACAACGTTACAGTCAATGGTGATCGGTATAGAGCCATTATTACTAACTTTTTCATTCCTGAATGGAACAATCATGATGTCCAGGAGCTGTGGTTCTAACAAGACGGCGCAACATGTCACACAGCTCGTGCCACAATCGATTTATTGAAAGACACGTTTGGTGACCGCCTAATTTCACGTTTTGGACCTATGAATTGGCCTCCAAGATCTTGTGATTTACCACCGCTAGACTATTTTCTGTGGGGCTATGTAAAGTCATTAGTCTGTGCGGATAAGCCACAAACGCTTGACTATTTGGAAGACAACATTCGCCGTGTTATTGCCGATATACGGCCACAAATGTTGGAAAAAGTCATCGAAAATTGGACGTCCAGATTGGACTACATCCGAGCCAGCCGTGGCAGTCCTATGCCAGAAATCATATTTAAAATGTAATGCCACAAGATTATCTTTCGAATAAAAAAAATTCATGTCAATCGAATAATACATTGTTGTTTTATTGCAATTTAAAGTTCTATACCTCTCAAAAAACATCCTTTAGATGCAGAATTTTCTTATTCAATATGATTTTATAATACTGATTAAAATCATTTTAAGAAATTCCATGTTCTTTTTGTATTCGTTCGTTTCTGATAGACATAAGACATGTTTAAAAATCAAGTCATTCTTCACATTGAAATAAAAAAATAATAATAAACTTATCTGTGTAATCAAATATAATCACTTATATACTTGCAAAATACAATTTTCTAGCATGTAATTACGAATATTTAACTTTAAAACGGAGGAAAAGGGCTCCTAGACTCTATTTTCTCCACAAAAAAAGAAAAGAACTTTGAGAGATTTTATTGCCATCTGAAATGGCAAAATTTTTAATTAACTGTGGTATTGATTAAATTCCATTTTAGATAATTGTCAGCATTTTTTTTTTTTTTTTTTTGAAAAATATCATAATTTGTTTTGTGACTAAAGTAATATTTGTTTCTTCCAATACTAATTATTTTTGTAAGATATAGTTCCTCTTTTGAACAATACTTCGATTACGATAGCGAAAGGATGTCGTTCATTCTCTCAAATTCCGCATCAGTTCAGGGACGTCTTATGGCATGGGCCAACTAGGCCTAGGGCCTCACCCTAGGTGGGGGAGCCTCGTTTCTTTTTCTGCTGTCTTAATTTGATCATGATAAAAATAATTTTAATGGTCAAATATTATTCCCGTACATATTCCCCGAAAAACAGAGAATTTCAAATTGCATGACAACTGACAAAAGTGGCAAGATTATATCATTTTGTGTTGACCATTGTCCATGTCTAGGCTTAGGCCTAATACCATAAACAATTATTCAACTTATTTGGCCAAAATGCGGCCATCGGTCAAGCCGGTTTGTAAGATTGTGAGTTGAGCACAATTATTTGTTCCAAATTATCGTTTGAACGAGTATTTCACAATGTATGCTATATGCTGCCTACTTTTAAAAGATCACAGGTAGGGCCTACTTTTACATAGGGGCCCAGGGCCTCAAAAACTCTTCTCTGAGCCCAGGGTCACTAAGAGTCTTAAGACGACCCTGCATCAGAGGACATTAATTTTTTGTGACTCTACTAGTAATTACATTCATTCTCTTCCGATCTGTCAAAAACGAATATTGGTAATCAAGGCAAAATATTGGTACATAAGCAATTGCTTAGTCACATTTACTTAGATTTCAAAATTATTTAGCAATGTTTCAGTAGTTTAGGACGGAATAGTAACACATAAAATGATGTAGTTGTATTTATGAGCATTTTAAATTAACAGAAAATGATTTTATTAAATTTAAGCGTTTAATTTTTTTTTAGTCAGGAATCCAGGTAAGTATTTAAATGCAGATAATATGATTTTAAATACTTTGTTGCATTGGTTGATCCTCCTGGTTATCTTATTCTAAATATAATAGCATTCTTTATATATGCTTACTGACATAGTAGCTTAGTAGTAGATTCTTAGTAACTTGAATTCTTTAATTATATTAGAAAAAAGTACTAGCTTAGATTTTTAAAATATTTCAATTCTAAAAATTTTAATATTCTTTTACATTTTCGCAGAAAACTATATTAGAGTACTTAATTACTATATTAGAGATTTTTTGTACTCTAAAATGCCTTACTCACATGGATTTTCTTTTAAGATTAAAAATGGACTTTCAAGAGATTACATTTCAGAGGCAATTGCTAAGTAAATATCATCGAGAATAAGCGATTCGCGCATTTATAATTAGGATACAGAAAAAGTAACTCGAGATCCACCTAACTTTTATGCATACATATATTGCATTTCTGACAATATGGAAATTGTGATTTAAGAACAAAACAATCTTCATTTTTAATTTTCAAAAAAGGAGAAAAAAAAATTTTTTTTTAACAGCACAATAAATTAAAGTGATGCATTACCCTAAGAATGATTGAAATATTGGTTTTTTTTTATTGCCTCATTTAAAAATTGTGTGACTTTTCTAAATATCTGTACCAAATTTCACAGTTGTAACTACCTTATTTAGCCAGTTATTTAACTTTTTCTAACAGTATGTCGATACGAAAACCGAAACTAGACCACGTGACGTCTGCATTTAACTTTTTCATTTATTTTACGGACCTTTAACTCTTTAAATAGCTTTTTCTTGCATTTTTTTCTCCACGATATTCGTGTACTTAAAATGCTCTAAGGTTATTTTTTTACTTTCCATATAAAGTCTTTAAACTTTTTCTGGTTATTTTGCATAGTATGTTTGATGATTCTGCCCATGAAATAAGGATTTATGTGAATTGTTTTTTATTTAAAAAATTCATCAAACTTAGGTAAAGTGCTTATTTATTTATTTTTAATGTTTTTTCTAGCGCCTGACACGAAAAAATTGTAAAAATAAAAGTATCCCTCATGATACCAATCTCATGTACGGAATTTCGGGGTACAAAGAAAAAAAATTTTCAGCATAACTCAGCATTTGGGAATAGAACTAGTAAACAATTATAACAATTAAAATAGAGCACCCACGCTTTTACCACAATGACATTAATTTTCTCGTTAATCATTTTATTCTTATATTAAGAATTATTTTTTTACTTTTTAGTTCGATACACTATATAAAGGCGTGTTTTTCAATTCCTACTATTAGCTCACACTCTCTCTATACTAATTTATTTATTTATCTTGGTGGAATTTTCAATCGCTTATAAAATACATTTTAAAGCGCTCAATTGAGCTGAAATTTTATATACATGATTATTTTGGATGACAAATTTTTATTAATTATAATAATTTTATTATAATTAATAAAAATTAATTGATTAAAACTAATTATTTAAAGAATTACAAATGCAGCCACGTTGGCATCATTTTTGGTGACTTAGCGACCCTTTTGGCGACTTGTGTCAAAACTTGAAAAGTTTTTTTTTTCTCACGTTTTAAAGCATTCAGTTGAACTGAAATTTTATATACACGATTGTTTTGGTTAACAATAGATACTTTAATGATAATTAATAAAAATTAATTACCACTTAATGTTGTGATTCTGTCATATGTATATAGATATTCATATTAATTGTAACTATTTAATAAAAAGTAGCTAAAATAAAATTTTTCTTTGTTGATCTAAGTAGGAATTGACTTCAATTTTTTTTTATATTACTTGTGTGTGTGTGTGTTTAGTTTTTTTAAAAGTATAATTTATTTATAATATTCAAATAGCATGCATGGTGTTCAGTTGTAATTAGCTTTTGCTAGGAAAAAATTCGTGCTAAAATTTTAAGATATAAAAAATAGAAACGATTGCTGAAGATGAACATCGAAGTAAAATTTAAAAATATAACTAACATTTCTCTTTTCATGCTGTTAGAAAAATTCATTTCATGGTGGGACATTTTTGATTAAAAAGCGAAGCTGAATTACACCATAATCAATATAAATAATTCCAGTTTGTAGTTCAATGGTATTCGACAACCGAAACTGCAATTACTATGTAAATTTCTCTTTGAATTTTCTATGCAATCCAGCCATGCTTCTCTGATTCACCGTGATATTTTTAATGTTTGAGATCAGAAAATTTTAACTTTTCTTTCTTTTTTATTTTAATTAATGAATCGATTAAATCTGCAGTTGACCTTCAGTTGCACACTTAAATTATGATCTCTTAAGGGTGTTGGAAAGCTAAAATCATATTTTTTTGACAATTTGAGAATTTTATATTTTCAAATTGTATAGATTTTAAACTTTCTAAAAATGCTTTACTTTATCCTCTAGGGCAAGGGTACTCAACCTTTTTTCCGCCGGGCCGCATGCACGTGACAGGTATTTCACGCGGGCCGCATACTCATGACAGTTATTTCATGCCGGCCGCAACATACGGATAGTGAAAAAATCATACTATAAGACCAAAGCAACATTTACAAACAAAATTGATCAAAATATTATAAAATCCTTTTCTAACACACACACACATTTATTTTAATACTATATTAACTTTTCTATCGAACACACACAAATATTTATTTTTATGAATTTTTACTGAGTTATGGGATAATTTCTCTTTTCTTTCATACATGACCAAGCCTCTTGCTTACATTCTACTATTAAAAAACAATTGATAGCAAAATTGATACATTTCATTGCTTGCTTGCTAGAATTTCCTGTTAAATTTTTCGTACATTATTCTCCAATAATTGAGTTTCTTAGGGCAATGGGCCACGACCGGGTCACTCAAAAAAGGCCACAGGATGAGGATCACTGCTCTGGGGTAATAAGAGGCCCTAAAAAAGGTTTTTTTAAATAATCCTTGAAACTGGGCCCATTTGAATGGTGAAAAATGTAAAAAAAAAAGTACTTCGTTTTTGCTTAAAAGTTGAACGTCTGATATAAACCAAAACATGCGTCTTTTATTGTAAATTGAACCTTTTATTTTTTTTATTTCCTAGCCTATTAAAAGTCTCTCACTGTATACATTAAAATCAATTTATCTCAAAATGTAAATTATGATATTCGATGTATCTTTTCTGAGAAACTACTGTTCACAGGTATGTAAATTTTTTATTATATATTTAGTATAATGATGGCTAATATGTACTGAAATGAGCTTTTTGTAAAAAACTCAATTATTTATTGTTTACAAATTTTTTATGTGAAAAATGGGTCAAATTTCGCAATGTTTGATAAAATATTTCATAAATTATTAAAAAAATTTCAAAATTAGCTAAAAGCTTCTTTCTGTAGAATGCGAAAGGGGTACTTTAATTGTATGAAAAATTTCAAACATCTACATATAACAGATTTTGAGAAAAGGTTTATCGAAAACAGCCAGTTTAACATTGTCAGTATTTATAGATAGAGAAGGTTTCCAACTTCCCTTAAAAAGTATACACCGTTAAATCCGGCGTATAACGCGCTCTTTAACACAAAAAAAATAATACACCTTTTTTAAAAGAAAAAAAGAGAGCTTTTAAAATAATAAAAAAAATAATGAACGTAAGAAAATTAGACTTCTACATATATCGAAATACTGTTTATTTAAAAGAGAAATGACATACATCATGAACTTAGTAGAGAGTTGTATTTCTAGAAGCATACTATTTTTTCAAAAGCCTGGGATAATGCCTTTAATAAATAACTTCAAAACATAAGAGTATTGCATATGTACGTTTCAGGTTTCGTAGAAAAGGGGGGCGAGTTACACGCCGAATATACCTTAAAACTGAAGTATGGAGCTTGATAGTACAGGTGCGCGTTATACACCGGATTTTACGGTAATATTTCCCTTCTGGATTTATTTATTAGTAATCCCCCCCCCAAAAAAAACATGATGCATAATCCCAAAAACCAAAATTTACACAAATTCATTTATTATATATAGATCATGACAAAAAGTAATTAAATTTCCTTAAAAGTGTTAATTATTATTATTTTTGTTTATTATATTTTTATGTTCATAAAGTATCTGAGTTTTTGTTCATATATCTTCTTTGCAATACCGGCCATATTCTTAAATTCTCCAACTGCTTTTGATTTTTATTCAACATTATTCAATGCATTTTTCCAACTGCGAAGTCTGCGATTTTTTATGCGCATTTAGACTACATCTACCATATTTATTCGAATCTAAGCCGTCATCGATTCTCAACAAGCTTTTCTGAGAAATGAAAAATAGCGTAAAATGGTTTATCGATACCCAATTAAACTTTGAATGAGAACTAATAAAAAGTGAATAGCTAGTTATTTTACCAGCATGATAAGCTTCCAAATACATACAAGAGCCTGTAATTGCTCTGATTGCCCCATTCAACGATTTTTTCTCTCTCTTCGATTCTAATCCGCTCCCTATTTTCAGTAACCTTAACTTTGAAAAAAAAAAGAGCGCCTTAGATTCTAGTAAATACGGTAATTCCTTTTAAAAATGAAACGATATTTTTCTTAAGTCCTGAATTAAAACATTCCATATTAAAGTTTTGACTGCTTATATTTATTTTGTTTATAACTTGCATCGAAAATAATTTCGTTTATAAATTTAGTCTACAGTCTAGTTTTAGTAATAAAACTTAGTTTATATAATACAGATATCTTGTTTTAATATCAAAAGCCTCATTAAAAATGAATTCGAAATATTTTGACTTGACTATAATAATTGGCATAAATCATCCTGCATGTAATAGATCTTGTTGAAAAGTTTAAATTCTTTTTGTTCGAGGTCTTTATCTTTCGTTTCCTTATAGTTGTTTACTTTGAAGAGTATTTTTAAATTTCTTAAAATTGTGTGTGTGTTTAAGGTATCCGACTACGTTCGGAACCGTGATTTTGCAAAAGCGTACAAATGGATAATATTTATGATAATTAGTGTCACTTAGATTAGAAAACGTATATAAAATCGTTTTAAGAATATTATTGCAATAAAAAATTATTTAAGTAATACTTTTGACAAAAAATTAACATAGAATGACCAATTTTCAAAACATTCTCCTATTATGAAAAATGCTTCTATTATAATAATATTTTGCCTGTATATAGCTCAGAATTCTGTACAGAGGCTCAACTAGAATTTTTGAAACATATAACTTAGAAGTGAATTTATCCATATTTTACAGCAACAGAGAGGAGAAATTTTAAGGGAAAAAAAACGCAAATAATTATTTCAATTGGTTGTAACTCTGAAAATAATGTGCATTTTTCAAAAGTCCTAGTTGAGACTCTCTGGAGAAGTTTTTATTTTATCTAAGCAAAATATTATTATTATAGAAGCATTTTTTATAAAAGGAGAATGTTTTGAAAAAAGGTTATTCTAAGTTTCTTTTTTGCCAAAATATTGTATTTAAATAATTTTTTTTGTCATAATGTCCTTAAAACAATTTTATACATGTATTCTAATCTAAGTGACACTAAATATCATGAAAATTATCCATTTATGCGCTTTTTTAAAATCATGGTTCCGAACGTAGTCGGATACCTTAATTCTTAGCTTACGTAGCACTTTGAAGCAGCATAGAGACGATTGGCTATGGATCACTAGATTCATTTAATACTAGAACTTTCGTCGGTGTCCATTGGTCATCGAAGCCTGTTTCCTTTGTTCTTTCCGCATTTTTCCAGGGAATTTGAACATTTTTCGTGACTTTTAATGATTTTTCCTGGTGAATACTCAAAAAAAGTTTTGTGGTTCTAGGTTAATTAGGAGTGATTTTACATCTAAATATACCTAGAATGTCCGCTGATGTCGTTTCGACACCAAGACAATTTATCATTATAAATAGTTGTCGTTCGATAAAATATAGTTCCCTAAGTAAATGCGATTAGTAAAGCAAGCTTCCCGAAGTCCTATCATACATTTAGTTAAACTTGAATGTATTGTTATTGGGTTCACAGTGGAAATAATCAATTATACTAAAGTTGTTGTGTGTAATGTTTCGTTGCATAGTTTTTGCCTATCTCCTCTTAAAAAAATTTCATTCGTTTTTCGAACTTAGAGCAGAGCAGACTCCCCTGAAACGATGGCTCGTAGAAAAGGTCTAAGCCTTGATGAAATTGCTAATTTGTTGGGATAGCTTTTTCTGTGAATTAATCGGATGACGGTTAGCTGCCTTGCTCTAATTTAGATTCTGATGAAGGCATAAGATTGAGTGAAAGCGAGAGTGAAGAATCTGAAGAAAGTACAAATGTAATTGATAATATTCCAGTAAATTCTGATATATATGTCTCTAAGGATGGTACAGATTGGTCACTGTATAATAACAGTGGTCCAACAAACTTCGCGAAACATGTCAAGGCCAGTTTTTTATGATATAAAGAGTCATAACATGTTATAATTACATAAAATTATATTAAAAAGTCGTAAAACTAAACCCTATTGAACAGTAGTCCTGCAATTATTTAGTTAAAACAATTATTTTATAACTTTTATATCGCGGTGTTGGAATGACACCGGTGGACGTTTAAGGGTGTCGAAATCCCGGACATTCTAGTGTTAAAATAAAAAATTCAATCCATTTTTTATTTTAATATGTAATTGCCTTTCATCAGTCCGAGAACATTTGAAATGAAATTGTTGCCAAAGACAAATTACGAATAAGACCAAGTGAGTGTCTCTCGTAGGAGAAACATTTATATATATGTCATGATTTTTAAGACAGAATCAGATTAAAGTTAGAAAAGTGAAAAGACGACCTTTAATCTTTCATTTGTACATCTGTTCTGATACCGAGAGCAGGGAGGAAAAAGCACGCCATGGTGGTGGTTTCAAGTGGATAACACTTGAAAAACATATGGTAAGTATCGCTGCTTTGAAGAGGGTGATTGCAAGTTAATGCTGACATATGTTGACTATTAAATCTAACGATCTGGAATTAGACATGTTTATTGGCTAGGCCATATGTTCGGAAGAAATAAATGGATGATTAGTTTGATACTTGAAGATGGGAACTGAAAAAGATGAGTCAAGTGCTAGATAGGGAATTTAATTTTTAATCTAATTTAATTATCCTTACACACACACACACATATATATATATATATATATATATATATATATATATGTTATATATATATATATATATATAGATGTTGTGGAAAAGGAAGGAAATATATGAAAAAATCGAATATTTTTTTGATGAAATTTGGATGGCTAGTAACTTCTATCTCTCTTTATTGTATGTTTGCTTTAGTGAATTTTTTTAGACCAAAAATTTTGTTACATTAACGCTCAAATGTATAAATATTTTTGAAAAATAAATCGAAACGATTTCCATAGATTAGAAAAGAAGCACGAATCGCCCTTTGCTTGAATAAATTGTATATTTCAAAAAGGCTCAAAAGTGCTGAATTTAAACCATTTAGGAAAAACACTTCGCAACTTTTCAAAAATTAAGTTTTTTTTTTTTTTTTTTTTTTTTTTTTTTTTTGAGAAATTATTTTAAGATAGACAGAATCATTATAAACGAAAGAAATTACAAAAACATTTTGGTGGTACATATTTATTATATACCTCAAACACAAAACAAATACAAACAGAAAAACTGTATAATTACTATATAGAAAAAATAAATATATACAGAAATTAATACAAATAATAAACAAAAATATATACAAAAAATAATACAAATAATAAACAAAAATATATACAAAAAAGATACATAACACAAAATTTTTGCGTGATCGGTAATCGTGAAACTGGCCACATGGATAGAGAAGGTTCGTGGGATGACGTCACCGAAACAGTTGTTGCCAGCTCCACTCTTTTTTCAAGCTGCACACTTAATCTCGGTTTTTTTTCTGTGTGTGTGTCACACCTTGTATATTTCATGAGTGTTCAAATAGGGTACATGTAAATTTTTTTATATCAATAAATAAAAACAAAAAATTGTGCACTGGGTACCGTGTCCTCTTAACGTCATGAAATTCATGTTGATTCAGAGGGTTATCATAATTTTTAAGAGATAAAGTTAGCAATACCACTTTTTATTAGAAGTACTGAAGAATGTTAAATAATGTATACATATATAATAATTGTTGTTGTTATTCATTATTTTCCAATATATCAAATTAGGATTAGACAATTTCAAGTATTTTTTATAAGTATAAAATTTTACATTAACTCATTCATTGTAACTATATAGACACTAAGTTACCTTCCCTAATGAACACCATTCTGAAATCATCCCCAGCTTGTACAGTGTCCTGTTGACAAAACGGGTCCTTGGCGTCATAGCTTACCATAAGCTTTTGCCAATTAGAATAGCAACTCAACGCAACATTTTTCCTGATGTTCAGGTATTGGTATGCCTACAAACTCAGAAAAACGTTACAACTGACGAAGCATTGTTAGTAAACGTACTCGAGTCCCTATTCTCTGCAGCCATATCTCATCGACACCAAATTCTGCAGAAATGTCCTCTCATACACGTTTGCTGTGGTTTCCGCGTTGATTCTATTGTTACTTGACTAAGTGTGTGTGTGTCAGGTAATACTCACATTTCTATACAGGTGTCGCTAGTCTTATCTATCCTCGCACTCTTGTCACAGTGAATCGAAGAATGATGAATTCTCCATAATTTCCAAAATAGAAGGACCCGTGTGTGTTTAGCTCCAACTAGGATTTCGCGCCCAATACTTGTAATTCTCACCATTACCACATCAAACAATCACTAGAATACAAATTAAAACCTTCGCATAGCATTGCCAATTAATGCACTTCGTATGCGATGTTACTACCATCTGTATATTTGCATAATGCTATCCTACGACTTTTGGCACTTCAGTGCATATATATGTTATTTTTAATATACTCTATTTGAGAGACATAAATTTGAATACATAAGATCAAAATAGGTAGTAGAATTTTTGGGAACAATAAAGAGATTAATTGAAATACATATACATACATAAATGTACATTCATACATATGGTGTAGTCGTTTTTCTAAAATTACTTCATAATGTTATTTTTGATTAACTTTAAGAAGAAAATTGACACATTTTTCACGAAATACTTCTTTGATTAATCACAGTTTGATTTCTTGAAATAAACTGATAAAAATTTGATTTGGGTTTTCAAAAATATTCCATAGATTATTGATGAGTTAAAATTTTCTTCCTCTAGAAAAGATGAAGCATAAAATAATTAGATTTCTATTTGTATCAAAATTTATTTCAAAGAAATGACATGCCTTATGAATTTTAATTGTAGAATAATGTTAAAAGTTCGTCCTATCCCTCTTCCGTTATATCATCTTGCACATCACTGAACTCTGGTTCATTTTCGCCATCACTGTTATTCTGATCCATAAATAAGTAATGATCTTCCGTGCCATCTAATCCTCAACACACAATTTGACTCAAAATTTCAATACATTTTACAGCGTCGATTGAAAAATAAATGCAATAGTGGAATATTTATAAAATGAAAATGTTATTGAAGTTATTCAATGGAAAAATTTAAAATGTAGTCCTTATAGTGAAGGAAATCTAATGGAGAAAAGCGACTCTCTCACCTCCTTCATCACAAGATTTTCGGAACTATTAGATCTATGGACTTAAAATTTCGCAAGCATATTCCTTTGCCGCGTAGAGATAAGCTAAAAACGATTTTGGGGGATACCAATTTCCAGAATAGATTACGGAGAAGAGGGAAATTTTTTAAAAAAAAATTCGCAAATTTAAACAATTAGACTCCCCAACAGACTTAATACTTGGTAATAATGTTTCTTTTGATGAGTAAAGATCCACTAAGAACGGATTTTATTGAAATTTTCATTTAGTAAAAAAAAAAAAAAACAAAGGCGTTACAGATGTCCGTTTTTAAACTGTTAGAACAATAGCTTTAATAAGCAGGTTTCTTTTGTTGAGTAGAGTTTCCCTACGAACTGGTTTTGCAAAAAAAAAAAAAAAAACTCTGGGTATGCAAAATATATAAATACACTTCCATTTTATAGAAATTAAAATCCTAATTTTTATATTTAGATCTTCGGGTTACAAGAATGATTTTCAAGAAATCGAAAGTTTATACAAAAAAACTTAAATACAAATAACTTACAAACAATACGTTGTCATACAACATCATGAAATACTCTGGGAAGTAGGTTGGTAACAGCTAGTAATTTTATGTATAATGTGTTAATATATATTTTTTACCTTTTAATATTTCATGATATATTTTTCGAAAATATATTTTCTTTTATAAGAATTTAGATTGTCTTATATTTGATTTGACTTATCTAACAAAACATAAAATCGTTTTAAAAATATATATTTAAGCAGAATATATATATATATATATACAAAAATTTTGATAGTGTTATAAAATTACTAAAATGTTCATATAATTTTCATTTACCTTTTAAAAAACTTAAATTTTGATTTTAAGAGGCTTAATTCTATTGTTTATCTTTTCAACTCAATGCTATAAAAGATAAGATAGAAAAAATATTTACTATTTAGGTTTCAGTGAGATACCATTAAATGCATTTGTATAATTATATTTAGTGCGTTATTTGAAAAAGAACTTATACCAGTTTTCATATTGTAGATAGCGCTTTCAATTGGATGCAAGTTACATTTTGAGGCGTCTCGGTAAAATTATTTGCTGTGATATATATTACAAAAATCTTTTGAAATACCTTTTCAAAGAGAGTCAGTCATCTACAGCAGCGGTCGCCAAACTTTTTGACCTCACGGACCAGTAAATTCATAATTAAAATCCAGCGGACCACCAATGGGATTTTTTAAATGTAACATATATTTATACAAAAAATTGTGATCTAAGAACACATAAAATGTACTTAATTAATAGAATGAAACTATTAATTGTAACCAAATTATATGAAAGCATTATTAATAAACCAAAATAAAATAAACAACTGTAAAAACAAAACAATTAAAAATGGTTTACGTATATCAAACTTTTAGCATTATACATTCCTAGCGTGATGGATGTTCCTGCTTACTTGAAATAAGATAATGCATCCGATTTTGTTACTGCAAGACAACTGCATTTATTTCAGCTGAGATCGGTACCGTGTTTTGATGGCTGTGACAGATGAAAAGGCATTTTCACATAAATAAGTAGTGGAGAATTGAATCAGAATTTTCATCACCTGTTCATTAAGAAAAAAAGGTATTCACTTTTTATGGAAAGCCAAAACTGAGATCTAGATAAGGATGAATGAAATTTAAATTTGAGAGTTTCGTCGGATGATAGGTGAATGAGGCTTTCTTTTAGATGCATGCTTAAATTATCATCCTGAATTTTCGCTGCAAACGGATCTATTATGCACATATTACCATGCCTGGGACCTTCATTCTTAGGGTAATAACAAACAGAAATTTCTGTGATTCCAAGTGCTTTTTAACTAGGGTTACTACTTGCTGCATCTTAAAGAATAACTTAACGGGATGAATAAGAATTTTCCACATATTTTTCTGGAGATCAGCGAGTTTTTCTTTCGGACCACCACTTTGGTGACCTCTGATCTACAAGGTTTAATAATGCAGATATAAACTGATTATGAAAAAATGTTTTCAGTCGTGTCTTTTTCCTTGTAATGTATAAATGTAAGTATGAATATATTAATTCAAACTAAATTATTTTTGGTAGGAACTGATTGATTTACACTCATGTCCATAAATTAAGGATAATTCAGAATCACACAGAAATTGAACTCTAAAATAAAAATTTCACCTGTAGAATTATCACACACATCTTGAAGAAAAATGTGCAAATTACAGGAAACCACCAGATGGCGCGGATAGTACGTCACAATGACGAGAGTGTAAGAGACACTCTCGGAATAAGGAATGGTGGCAAAGAAGTAAAATTGTTCACAAGCGCTTTAAAAGCCTTTCAGTGCAATAATCGCATAGTTATGGCACAAAGGAAGCATTTTGATGATTTTTTTCGTGGTAGAATTATTGGACAACTGGAACGTGGACATACCCAGCTGGAAGTATCCGAGGAACTTGGAATCGCCCAGAGTGTCATCTCCGGGTTTTGGCAACGATTCCAAGATGATGGTAATGTGAGTAAATGTTACAGCACAGGTCGCCACCGAGTTACAACGCAGAATGAGGACCGGTATATTTGGCAGTTACTGCCAAAAGAAACAGACGGAGCACAGCATCAGACCTGTCTCGTTAGCTCTCTTCAGCTACCGGTACGACAGTTTCAAGGCAGACCGTGTACAGACGCTTAGGGCACATTGGTCTATATGCTCGTAGGCCTGTCAGATGTGTTCCACTTACCGCAACTCACTGTCGCCTGTGATTAACCTGGAGTAGAGATCATGCATTGTGGGCACCACAACAGTGGTCTTGTGTGATGTTTTCTGACGAGTCCAGGTTTCGTTTGAAGTCTGATTCTCGCCGGACTTTAATATGGAGAGCGCCAGGTACCCGTTACCACTAAGAGAACACCATTGAACGATTCCGTTACGGTGGTGCAGGATGGCTTGTTTGGGAGGAATTATTCTTGGTTCCAGAACTGACCTGCATGTTCAAAGTGTAACGATGACAGGCCACATCTATCGGGATGTCATTCTGGAACAACATATACGTTTGTTTCGGGGCGCCATGGGTGCTGAATTTCTGTTTATGGATGACAACGCCCGTCCTCACAGTGCAAACATTGTAGACGAATGCCTTCAATCGGAGGATATCACCCGTATGTATTGGCCAGCATACTCACCGGACTTGAATACAATAGAGCATGTGTGGGATATGCTTGGGCGACGAATTGCAACCCGTCAACCCCCTCCCACTTGTCTACTGGTACTTCGGAGGGCATTGCTTGATGAGTGGTGAAATATTCCCCAAGATCAGATTAATAATTTGATACTCAGCATGCCTAGGCGTTGTAAGACCTGTATTGCATCGTCTGGGAGACATACTCCGTATTAACCATCATAGTAGCCATGTTATACTGTTTTTTGTAAATAGGCTCTTTTTTTTTTAAATTTGCTCCCGGGAGTAAAAATCGCTATTTTTATTAATTATGTCAAACATATAGCATCTTTTTTGCTCTTTATCTTTTGTTTAATAAACAGACTTCACAAATAAGTCAAATTTTCTTCGCTTCTGTCTCTTTCTTTGCCTGAACTTCATTATCCTTAATTTATGGACATGAGTGTATATTGTAAAATCTGGATATAGAGCAATTTCAAATGAAAACGTTGCATTGTTTTTTTAATAATTATTTTGTTTTATTAATATCTAAATTATAAAAAAAAACCAAACTTATAAGATGTGCTCAGAATTTTTTTTACGTTTTCCTTCCTAATAAACATCATTGGGACATTAAAATTTTTGTCACCTACAATAAATAAATTAAAAGAAAATTAAAAATTGAAAATTTTGGAGTTCATTCGAAAAACAAATTTCTAAAATATTTTTTTTCGTATTTTAAATAGTGAATTCCGGATGCTAAATTATTGAATGTACTTTAATTTCGTCTTTCAAAACTGAATTTCGTTAAAGTAATAAGCTAAAACTAATTAATAAGCAAAATGTTTATTGTTATTCACGAAATAAATATTAATAATGTATTAATATTTTGAATGATTTGATAAAAAAATTTGGTATAACCTAAGATAAAAGAGAAAAATGATTTATGTGAATTTTAAGTCAACATCGAAAACTTTATTGTAACTGCGTAAATAAATAATTGATCTTATATTTATAATCATCAATTGCACACACACACACGAATGCATACATATATATACCGTAAGAGAGCAAGAAAACTAGTGGTGTAGCTACAGGCCCCTCTACTAGAGGGCCCCAACATGTGTGAACAAAAAAATGATAGAAAGTTAAGGAGTCCCTCAAAAGGACCCAAAAGGAATTTTGATACAGAGCCCACACAAGACTAGATACGCCAGTAAACAAAGGCAAAGCATTTTTATTCCACTTTTTTTACAACTTTTTTTTTGTGGCATGATTGGTTTGTCACTAGCCTTCTGTACCTAAGGTTGCGAGTTCAACCTCGGCCCTAGTCGGGGGATTTTCATGATGCTGAAAATCGACAATGGCATGTCATACGGCTTGTAAAAGATCCCTAGAGTGTCTGTTTGGCTTGGGTGCTCTCGAAAAAATTAAATCCTAGTACAGGTTTGCATCGTCAGAACTCAGGTGCCTCCTCTAGGGAGGAAACTGGGTGTCAAAACTACCTGCGGCGATTGGTATCCGCCTATATGGTGCTGCACCAAAAAGAGATACCAGCTTCCGGGGAATGTACTAGGTCTGCAATAGTGCAATAGGGCGGGGGGCTCCAGGGTCGGAAGTCCACCATTCTCGTATCATGTGTGTGCTCCAATACTCCCCACGCCCCAAAAATATTCTTTTGATTTTGTCGATTTCCGGGATAAAAAAAACAGTAAAAACTGAATTATTGAATAAATAATTAGCATTAATTAATAAAATTAATTATTAATACTAAATACTTTATTAAATTTTACGAAATATATACATATGATTATAATCAATCGGAAAAAAATTAAGGGCTTCAGGGAATCCGAACCCGGAGACCCCCTCCCCTTGTATGCGCAGTTTGTCATTAAGTGTTCTCCATTGAATTTATGACTTGTATTAGACTTGTAAAATTTAGATAAAATTTCAAATTTGATAACAAGATGTTAAAGTATCAAATTTTTTTATACATAAATAATTTTTTTTTCAAAATTAAAAATATCTTATTACATGTGCACTTTTAATTTAACTCTAGTTTGCTTACTTATTTGTGTTATTATTGTAAATAAATATATGCTTTTTATAAAAGAAACTTCCTGCAAAAAGCTAAAGTTGGTAACAGCGTTGTGTATAAACTGATAGCTAGAAACACGTGATTGCATTTATCCTGCGACTATGACGTCAAATGAACTTATGAATTGTTTCACTGGAAACATTTGATTGCAGTTGTGAGTATGACTTCATATGAATTTAGCCCATGACAATATAATCCCAATAAGTTTATTTTATGTGAAATTATGTATCGTTTGTCCGTATAAAAGAACGTAAGCTATAAAATGATTATACTTGTAAATATAATTAAATATAAATGTTATAAGCGACAAATAGATAAAAAGGTGAACTTAATGAATAGGATAAATTTGTAGATTGCTGTGCATGAACAAATGTAGAATGGTATTTATAAAAAAAACTAAGGAGTCTCCAGAAAATCATTTTCTATGTATCTTTTGGAGAAGTAATTGATATTAGATCTCTTTTACTTTTGAAAGAACGCAACAACCACATTTTTATATCATAATTATGATTTATTTTCTAGTTATGTAATATATGTTCATAGTTTTTTTTTCTTTCCTTTTAATATTTTATCCAAAGTTAGAGATTCTAGCTCCGAAATTATTCCATTGATTACGATAATTGATTATGATTATGAGATAAAGAACAAGACCAGGCACTTTAAATTATGATTCTTTTTTCTTTATGATTGAAATTCTAATTATTTCTCTTTAAAGAATGTTTGATTTTATTTCCTTTATAATTAAATAAAAACACTAGCTTAAAAATTTGAAATAACGATATAAAACATTGAGCAGTGTTTGGTCTCACACACATATATATAGTACATCATATACATATATTTATAATATATATATATATATATATATATATATATATATATATATATATATATATATATTGTACACACACATATGGTTGTGGCCAAGCATTGTTCATTTTGCAAATTAACTCCACATTTGAAACATAATCCTATTTTCAAAATATTTTTTTTAAATTAGTTTTCGGCTCTATTAAAGATTTAAATTGAGCGGAAAGTAAAAATTTCGAGAATATGAGTACACATATTTAACACATATATGCTATACTGCCTTTACAATTCTAATACTTAGTGCAAAACTACTAACGTGCGTATCTATTACATTTATGAAATAAGCTTACGAAAGTAAATCGAGATAAACACTATTTTAAAGAAATCAAGGAATCGTAAAAAAACTATACGTTATACAAAATATCCAGCTAGTTTTTTTTCTTTCTTTTTTTTAAATGCTATTGAGAATATGTTTGTATGCTTTAAAGATTATAATGGTTAAAACAATTATCATCTTTAAATTTTGAATAATTTTATTAAAATATAAATTTTTCTTGTATCATTTACCTCAAGTTTTGAAGCACAAATGAATGAAAAATAATAGCTAAAAAAAGGAGGGGTTATTAAAATTATTTTTTAAAAGAAATCAGTAACTTATCATAGCTTAGAAATTTAAGGAAAAATTTACTTCATAAATAAATTTATAAAATACTTAAACATTGAGATTCGAACTTTCTACTCTTGCTATTTCCTCAATCAATCCTTATTCTTTCAGACAAGTATTTCTATGTTTATGGGTCCTTAACATCCCTCTTCGATGGGCATTGTACCACTCTATATTCTTTTTAGGTCATTATTATCTAAATCCTAGCATTAAGCTTTCAATTATATTGAAAAATTATTCTTATAGCTCTGATTTCTTGATTTAAAAAAAAAAACAGGATTTGAATATCTGAAACAGAAGTTTACCATACATGTCCTTGTAGTCCTCCTCCCTCTGAGTCGATTTTTTCAAATCCATTTGTACCGCTTCTCTATTCAACAAAAGAACCATGCCTTCCAAATTCCAAGTCTGTAGGTCTGATTTCTCAAAAGGGTTTTTTTTTTTAATTTATAGCACCCTTACAAACCCTGCAAACTTCCTTCTGAGTAGATTTCCAGAAATCGGTTCTTAGCAAATGCCTGCTCAACAAAAGAAGCATGTTTTCTAAATTCAAGTATTGATGCAATAGATCAAAAATAGTAATTTTTGCTTATAACAGCCTCCACAACCCCCTTTGGTGGAAAATTTTCACAAAATCCGCTCTTAGTGGATCTTTAATTAACAAAAGGAACGTGATTGCCAAATTTCAAGTCAGCAAGTATAATTGTTTCAGAGATCTCATGTGAGTCACTTTCCCCACATATATATGTAAGTAAATAGACTACAGTTACGTACACAAATTATAACAGATAAATGGGCTCTAAATTATTAAGATTCTAGAAAAAAATATAGTTTTAAAAATTTAATATAAAAGTTATTATCCGAAAAATATAGTTTAAATATACTGTTTCATTTTGGGATATTGAGCATCATTTACAAATAATGTTAAGATTTAGTCCTACCTCTAACAAATTTTTAAATATTCTAATGTTATAGTTCAATTACAATTCAGAATTCAGAGCGCAATTGGACGTTCTTCGGACAAAACATTGCTTAGATATTAGACTTGTTGAATCACTCAAAAATAAAAGGTTAAGATAAAATTAGTATATGTGGTAAAAAATTTATTATTTTTTCTATTATAAAATCACCCCATCTTGTACCCATTCTTTTCAAAGGTCTTTCCAAATAATATTTTCAAATAATAAATTAATTAAATGTATTAATAAATTTTGTAAGTTATTTATTATGTAATCTTTTTTATTTACAAAAAAAAATATTTTTATCGCTTAAAAAAATTCAGAGCGTTGTTAATTTTTGCTTAATATCTATTAACGATAGTTAACATATGAATAACTTAATTAATTTGCTAGTTTAATTAATGATATAATTAATGTACATTTGTGTTAAGTTTACTTTTCATAACTTTTATGTTTTATTTCTACATTAGAGTGTTTTTTTCTTTGTTAGCTTTAATTAAGTTAAGTTTCCATATCTCTTAGTAAAGTTATTGAAGTAAAATATACTAAAACCTTTTTTAAATTACCTATTTGTGGTGGGAAGAAATACGAATATTTCGATGAGATTTTACTGTATTTGTTAGCATTTATCTATTTTTTGTAAAATTAAATCAAGTATTCATTTCCAAATATGAAAAGATTGAATCTTTAAGGCTGTTCACATCTTTATTGATAAATAGATTACGGTGATTACGCTCGAAACCGTAATTTGAAAAGCGTGTAAAAGAATAGTTTTTTGATATTTAGAGTTGAATTAGAATATACATATAAAGCTTTTTAAACTAGAAAAACTATTACTAGAGAAAGAATTGCTTCATAAAATTTTTGACAAAAGATGAAGAAAGAATTACATTTTCAAAACATTCTCCTTTTTTGAAAAATATTTCTATAATAATAATAATATTTTGTCTATGAATAGCTAGGACTTTTATCCATAGGCTGAACTAGGATTTTGGAAAATACCCATTATTTCTAGAGTTACAATCCATTAAAATAATAACCACTGATTTTTGTTAAAAAAATTTTCTATTCTGATATGATATAAAATGTGAATAAACCCACTTCTAATTTATATATTTCTAAAAATCCTAGTTCAGTGCTTGTTAAGAAGTCCTGGCCATATAAATGCAAAACATTATTATAGAAGTATTTTTCATAAAAGGAGAATGTTTTGAAAACATGTTATTTTTTTCTTCATTTTTTGACAATAAATACATTTAAATAATTCTTTTATTTAATAATATTCTTAAAACAATTTATTTGTACATTCCATTTCAACTAACACTTAAAGTATCCGACTACGTTCGGAACCGTGATTTTAAAGAAGTGCATAAATGGATAAGTTTCATGATATTTAGTGTCACTTAGATTACAATATATGCATAAAATTGTCTTAAGGACATTTTGACAAAAACAATTTATTTGAATACAATATTTCGGCAAAAAGTTAACTTAGAATAACCTTTTTTCAAAATGTTCTCCTTTTATAAAAAATGCTTCTAAAATAATAATATTTTGCTTATATAAAGTAAAGATTTCTCCAGAGAGCCTGAACTATTTTTTTTAAAAAAATTCACATTATTTTCAGAGTTACAACCCATTGAAATAATAATTGGCGTTTTTTTCTTAAAATTTCTCCCCTCTGTTTTCGTAAAACATGAATTAACCCACTTCTAAGTTATATGTTTCAAAAATTCTAGTTGAGCCTCTGTACAGAGGTCTGAGCTATATACAGGCAAAATATTATTATAAAGAACCATTTTTCACAAAAGGAGAATATTTTGACAATTGGTCATTTTATGTTAATTTTTGCTCAAAATATTGTACTAAAATAATTTTTTATTGTAATTAATACTCATAAAACAATTTTATACATATTTTCTAATCTAAGGGACACTAAATATCATGTGAATATTATCCATTTATATGTTTTTTCAAAATCACGGTTCCGAACGTAGTCGGATACCTTATAAAATTTTAATATTCTTTTACATTTTCGCAGAAAACTATATTAGAGTACTTAATTACTATATTAGAGATTTTTTGTACTCTAAAAATGCCTTACTCACATGGATTTTCTTTTAAGATTAAAAATGGACTTTCAAGAGATTACATTTCAGAGGCAATTGCTAAGTAAATATCATCGAGAATAAGCGATTCGCGCATTTATAATTAGGATACAGAAAAAGTAACTCGAGATCCACCTAACTTTTATGCATACATATATTGCATTTCTGACAAAATGGAAATTGTGATTTAAGAACAAAACAATCTTCATTTTTAATTTTCAAAAAAAAGGAGAAAAAAAAATTTTTTTTAACAGCACAATAAATTAAAGTGATGCATTACCCTAAGAATGATTGAAATATTGGTTTTTTTTTTTTTTTTATTGCCTCATTTAAAAATTGTGTGACTTTTCTAAATATCTGTACCAAATTTCACAGTTGTAACTACCTTATTTAGCCAGTTATTTAACTTTTTCTAACAGTATGTCGATACGAAAACCGAAACTAGACCACGTGACGTCTGCATTTAGCTTTTTCATTTATTTTACGGACCTTTAACTCTTTAAATAGCTTTTTCTTGCATTTTTTCCCCACGATATTCGTGTACTTAAAATGCTCTAAGGTTATTTTTTTACTTTCCATATAAAGTCTTTAAACTTTTTCTGGTTATTTTGCATAGTATGTTTGATGATTCTGCCCATGAAATAAGGATTTATGTGAATTGTTTTTTATTTAAAAATTCATCAGACTTAGGTAAAGTGCTTATTTATTTATTTTTAATGTTTTTTTCTAGCGCCTGACACGAAAAAATTGTAAAAATAAAAGTATCCCTCATGATACCAATCTCATGTACGGAATTTCGGGGTACAAAGAAAAAAAAAAAATTTTCAGCATAACTCAGCATTTGGGAATAGAACTAGTAAACAATTATAACAATTAAAATAGAGCACCCACGCTTTTACCACAATGACATTAATTTTCTCGTTAATCATTTTATTCTTATATTAAGAATTATTTTTTTACTTTTTAGTTCGATACACTATATAAAGGCGTGTTTTTCAATTCCTACTATTAGCTCACACTCTCTATACTAATTTATTTATTTATCTTGGTGGAATTTTCAATCGCTTATAAAATACATTTTAAAGCGCTCAATTGAGCTGAAATTTTATATACATGATTATTTTGATGACAAATTTTTATTAATTATAATAATTTTATTATAATTAATAAAAATTAATTGATTAAAACTAATTATTTAAAGAATTACAAATGCAGCCACGTTGGCATCATTTTTGGTGACTTAGCGACCCTTTTGGCGACTTGTGTCAAAACTTGAAAAGTTTTTTTTTTCTCACTTTTAAAGCATTCAGTTGAACTGAAATTTTATATACACGATTGTTTTGGTTAACAATAGATACTTTAATGATAATTAATAAAAAATTAATTACCACTTAATGTTGTGATTCTGTCATATGTATATAGATATTCATATTAATTGTAACTATTTAATAAAAAGTAGCTAAAATAAAATTTTTCTTTGTTGATCTAAGTAGGAATTGACTTCAATTTTTTTTTTTATATTACTTGTGTGTGTGTGTGTTTAGTTTTTTTAAAAGTATAATTTATTTATAATATTCAAATAGCATGCATGGTGTTCAGTTGTAATTAGCTTTTGCTAGGAAAAAAAAATTCGTGCTAAAATTTTAAGATATAAAAAATAGAAACGATTGCTGAAGATGAACATCGAAGTAAAATTTAAAAAATATAACTAACATTTCTCTTTTCATGCTGTTAGAAAAATTCATTTCATGGTGGGACATTTTTGATTAAAAAGCGAAGCTGAATTACACCATAATCAATATAAATAATTCCAGTTTGTAGTTCAATGGTATTCGACAACCGAAACTGCAATTACTATGTAAATTTCTCTTTGAATTTTCTATGCAATCCAGCCATGCTTCTCTGATTCACCGTGATATTTTTAATGTTTGAGATCAGAAAATTTTAACTTTTCTTTCTTTTTTATTTTAATTAATGAATCGATTAAATCTGCAGTTGACCTTCAGTTGCACACTTAAATTATGATCTCTTAAGGGTGTTGGAAAGCTAAAATCATATTTTTTTGACAATTTGAGAATTTTATATTTTCAAATTGTATAGATTTTAAACTTTCTAAAAATGCTTTACTTTATCCTCTAGGGCAAGGGTACTCAACCTTTTTTTCCGCCGGGCCGCATGCACGTGACAGGTATTTCACGCGGGCCGCATACTCATGACAGTTATTTCATGCCGGCCGCAACATACGGATAGTGAAAAAATCATACTATAAGACCAAAGCAACATTTACAAACAAAATTGATCAAAATATTATAAAATCCTTTTCTAACACACACACACATTTATTTTAATACTATATTAACTTTTCTATCGAACACACACAAATATTTATTTTTATGAATTTTTACTGAGTTATGGGATAATTTCTCTTTTCTTTCATACATGACCAAGCCTCTTGCTTACATTCTACTATTAAAAAACAATTGATAGCAAAATTGATACATTTCATTGCTTGCTTGCTAGAATTTCCTGTTAAATTTTTCGTACATTATTCTCCAATAATTGAGTTTCTTAGGGCAATGGGCCACGACCGGGTCACTCAAAAGGCCACAGGATGAGGATCACTGCTCTGGGGTAATAAGAGGCCCTAAAAAAGGTTTTTTTAAATAATCCTTGAAACTGGGCCCATTTGAATGGTGAAAAATGTAAAAAAAGTACTTCGTTTTTGCTTAAAAGTTGAACGTCTGATATAAACCAAAACATGCGTCTTTTATTGTAAATTGAACCTTTTATTTTTTTTATTTCCTAGCCGATTAAAAGTCTCTCACTGTATACATTAAAATCAATTTATCTCAAAATGTAAATTATGATATTCGATGTATCTTTTCTGAGAAACTACTGTTCACAGGTATGTAAATTTTTTATTATATATTTAGTATAATGATGGCTAATATGTACTGAAATGAGCTTTTTGTAAAAAACTCAATTATTTATTGTTTACAAATTTTTTATGTGAAAAATGGGTCAAATTTCGCAATGTTTGATAAAATATTTCATAAATTATTAAAAAATTTCAAAATTAGCTAAAAGCTTCTTTCTGTAGAATGCGAAAGGGGTACTTTAATTGTATGAAAAATTTCAAACATCTACATATAACAGATTTTGAGAAAAGGTTTATCGAAAACAGCCAGTTTAACATTGTCAGTATTTATAGATAGAGAAGGTTTCCAACTTCCCTTAAAAAGTATACACCGTTAAATCCGGCGTATAACGCGCTCTTTAACACAAAAAAAATAATACACCTTTTTTAAAAGAAAAAAAGAGAGCTTTTAAAATAATAAAAAAAATAATGAACGTAAGAAAATTAGACTTCTACATATATCGAAATACTGTTTATTTAAAAGAGAAATGACATACATCATGAACTTAGTAGAGAGTTGTATTTCTAGAAGCATACTATTTTTTCAAAAGCCTGGGATAATGCCTTTAATAAATAACTTCAAAACATAAGAGTATTGCATATGTACGTTTCAGGTTTCGTAGAAAAAGGGGGCGAGTTACACGCCGAATATACCTTAAAACTGAAGTATGGAGCTTGATAGTACAGGTGCGCGTTATACACCGGATTTTACGGTAATATTTCCCTTCTGGATTTATTTATTAGTAATCCCCCAAAAACATGATGCATAATCCCAAAAACCAAAATTTACACAAATTCATTTATTATATATAGATCATGACAAAAAGTAATTAAATTTCCTTAAAAGTGTTAATTATTATTATTTTTGTTTATTATATTTTTATGTTCATAAAGTATCTGAGTTTTTGTTCATATATCTTCTTTGCAATACCGGCCATATTCTTAAATTCTCCAACTGCTTTTGATTTTTATTCAACATTATTCAATGCATTTTTCCAACTGCGAAGTCTGCGATTTTTTATGCGCATTTAGACTACATCTACCATATTTATTCGAATCTAAGCCGTCATCGATTCTCAACAAGCTTTTCTGAGAAATGAAAAATAGCGTAAAATGGTTTATCGATACCCAATTAAACTTTGAATGAGAACTAATAAAAAGTGAATAGCTAGTTATTTTACCAGCATGATAAGCTTCCAAATACATACAAGAGCCTGTAATTGCTCTGATTGCCCCATTCAACGATTTTTTCTCTCTCTTCGATTCTAATCCGCTCCCTATTTTCAGTAACCTTAACTTTGAAAAAAAAAAAAGAGCGCCTTAGATTCTAGTAAATACGGTAATTCCTTTTAAAAAATGAAACGATATTTTTCTTAAGTCCTGAATTAAAACATTCCATATTAAAGTTTTGACTGCTTATATTTATTTTGTTTATAACTTGCATCGAAAATAATTTCGTTTATAAATTTAGTCTACAGTCTAGTTTTAGTAATAAAACTTAGTTTATATAATACAGATATCTTGTTTTAATATCAAAAGCCTCATTAAAAATGAATTCGAAATATTTTGACTTGACTATAATAATTGGCATAAATCATCCTGCATGTAATAGATCTTGTTGAAAAGTTTAAATTCTTTTTGTTCGAGGTCTTTATCTTTCGTTTTCTTATAGTTGTTTACTTTGAAGAGTATTTTTAAATTTCTTAAAATTGTGTGTGTGTTTAAGGTATCCGACTACGTTCGGAACCGTGATTTTGCAAAAGCGTACAAATGGATAATATTTATGATAATTAGTGTCACTTAGATTAGAAAACGTATATAAAATCGTTTTAAGAATATTATTGCAATAAAAAATTATTTAAGTAATACTTTTGACAAAATTAACATAGAATGACCAATTTTCAAAACATTCTCCTATTATGAAAAATGCTTCTATTATAATAATATTTTGCCTGTATATAGCTCAGAATTCTGTACAGAGGCTCAACTAGAATTTTTGAAACATATAACTTAGAAGTGAATTTATCCATATTTTACAGCAACAGAGAGGAGAAATTTTAAGGGAAAAAAAACGCAAATAATTATTTCAATTGGTTGTAACTCTGAAAATAATGTGCATTTTTCAAAAGTCCTAGTTGAGACTCTCTGGAGAAGTTTTTATTTTATCTAAGCAAAATATTATTATTATAGAAGCAGTTTTTATAAAAGGAGAATGTTTTGAAAAAGGTTATTCTAAGTTTCTTTTGCCAAAATATTGTATTTAAATAATTTTTTTTGTCATAATGTCCTTAAAACAATTTTATACATGTATTCTAATCTAAGTGACACTAAATATCATGAAAATTATCCATTTATGCGCTTTTTTAAAATCATGGTTCCGAACGTAGTCGGATACCTTAATTCTTAGCTTACGTAGCACTTTGAAGCAGCATAGAGACGATTGGCTATGGATCACTAGATTCATTTAATACTAGAACTTTCGTCGGTGTCCATTGGTCATCGAAGCCTGTTTCCTTTGTTCTTTCCGCATTTTCCAGGGAATTTGAACATTTTTCGTGACTTTTAATGATTTTTCCTGGTGAATACTCAAAAAGTTTTGTGGTTCTAGGTTAATTAGGAGTGATTTTACATCTAAATATACCTAGAATGTCCGCTGATGTCGTTTCGACACCAAGACAATTTATCATTATAAATAGTTGTCGTTCGATAAAATATAGTTCCCTAAGTAAATGCGATTAGTAAAGCAAGCTTCCCGAAGTCCTATCATACATTTAGTTAAACTTGAATGTATTGTTATTGGGTTCACAGTGGAAATAATCAATTATACTAAAGTTGTTGTGTGTAATGTTTCGTTGCATAGTTTTTGCCTATCTCCCTCTTAAAAATTTCATTCGTTTTTCGAACTTAGAGCAGAGCAGACTCCCCTGAAACGATGGCTCGTAGAAAAGGTCTAAGCCTTGATGAAATTGCTAATTTGTTGGGATAGCTTTTTCTGTGAATTAATCGGATGACGGTTAGCTGCCTTGCTCTAATTTAGATTCTGATGAAGGCATAAGATTGAGTGAAAGCGAGAGTGAAGAATCTGAAGAAAGTACAAATGTAATTAATAATATTCCAGTAAATTCTGATATATATGTCTCTAGGGATGGTACAGATTGGTCACTGTATAATAACAGTGGTCCAACAAACTTCATGAAACATGTCAAGGCCAGTTTTTTATGATATAAAGAGTCATAACATGTTATAATTACATAAAATTATATTAAAAAGTCGTAAAACTAAACCCTATTGAACAGTAGTCCTGCAATTATTTAGTTAAAACAATTATTTTATAACTTTTATATCGCGGTGTTGGAATGACACCGGTGGACGTTTAAGGGTGTCGAAATCCCGGACATTCTAGTGTTAAAATAAAAAATTCAATCCATTTTTTATTTTAATATGTAATTGCCTTTCATCAGTCCGAGAACATTTGAAATGAAATTGTTGCCAAAGACAAATTACGAATAAGACCAAGTGAGTGTCTCTCGTAGGAGAAACATTTATATATATATATGTCATGATTTTTAAGACAGAATCAGATTAAAGTTAGAAAAGTGAAAAGACGACCTTTAATCTTTCATTTGTACATCTGTTCTGATACCGAGAGCAGGGAGGAAAAAGCACGCCATGGTGGTGGTTTCAAGTGGATAACACTTGAAAAACATATGGTAAGTATCGCTGCTTTGAAGAGGGTGATTGCAAGTTAATGCTGACATATGTTGACTATTAAATCTAACGATCTGGAATTAGACATGTTTATTGGCTAGGCCATATGTTCGGAAGAAATAAATGGATGATTAGTTTGATACTTGAAGATGGGAACTGAAAAAGATGAGTCAAGTGCTAGATAGGGAATTTAATTTTTAATCTAATTTAATTATCCTTACACACACACACACACACACATATATATATATATATATATATATATATATATATATATATATATATATATATATATTAGATGTTGTGGAAAAGGAAGGAAATATATGAAAAAAATCGAATATTTTTTTGATGAAATTTGGATGGCTAGTAACTTCTATCTCTCTTTATTGTATGTTTGCTTTAGTGAATTTTTTTAGACCAAAAATTTTGTTACATTAACGCTCAAATGTATAAATATTTTTGAAAAATAAATCGAAACGATTTCCATAGATTAGAAAAGAAGCACGAATCGCCCTTTGCTTGAATAAATTGTATATTTCAAAAGGCTCAAAAGTGCTGAATTTAAACCATTTAGGAAAAACACTTCGCAACTTTTCAAAAGTTAAGTTTTTTTTTTTTTTTTTTTTTTTTTTTTTTTTTGAGAAATTATTTTAAGATAGACAGAATCATTATAAACGAAAGAAATTACAAAAACATTTTGGTGGTACATATTTATTATATACCTCAAACACAAAACAAATACAAACAGAAAAACTGTATAATTACTATATAGAAAAAATAAATATATACAGAAATTAATACAAATAATAAACAAAAATATATACAAAAAATAATACAAATAATAAACAAAAATATATACAAAAGATACATAACACAAAATTTTTGCGTGATCGGTAATCGTGAAACTGGCCACATGGATAGAGAAGGTTCGTGGGATGACGTCACCGAAACAGTTGTTGCCAGCTCCACTCTTTTTCAAGCTGCACACTTAATCTCGGTTTTTTTTTTTGTGTGTGTGTCACACCTTGTATATTTCATGAGTGTTCAAATAGGGTACATGTAAATTTTTTTATATCAATAAATAAAAACAAAAAATTGTGCACTGGGTACCGTGTCCTCTTAACGTCATGAAATTCATGTTGATTCAGAGGGTTATCATAATTTTTAAGAGATAAAGTTAGCAATACCACTTTTATTAGAAGTACTGAAGAATGTTAAATAATGTATACATATATAATAATTGTTGTTGTTATTCATTATTTTCCAATATATCAAATTAGGATTAGACAATTTCAAGTATTTTTATAAGTATAAAATTTTACATTAACTCATTCATTGTAACTATATAGACACTAAGTTACCTTCCCTAATGAACACCATTCTGAAATCATCCCCAGCTTGTACAGTGTCCTGTTGACAAAACGGGTCCTTGGCGTCATAGCTTACCATAAGCTTTTTTGCCAATTAGAATAGCAACTCAACGCAACATTTTTCCTGATGTTCAGGTATTGGTATGCCTACAAACTCAGAAAACGTTACAACTGACGAAGCATTGTTAGTAAACGTACTCGAGTCCCTATTCTCTGCAGCCATATCTCATCGACACCAAATTCTGCAGAAATGTCCTCTCATACACGTTTGCTGTGGTTTCCGCGTTGATTCTATTGTTACTTGACTAAGTGTGTGTGTGTCAGGTAATACTCACATTTCTATACAGGTGTCGCTAGTCTTATCTATCCTCGCACTCTTGTCACAGTGAATCGAAGAATGATGAATTCTCCATAATTTCCAAAATAGAAGGACCCGTGTGTGTTTAGCTCCAACTAGGATTTCGCGCCCAATACTTGTAATTCTCACCATTACCACATCAAACAATCACTAGAATACAATTAAAACCTTCGCATAGCATTGCCAATTAATGCACTTCGTATGCGATGTTACTACCATCTGTATATTTGCATAATGCTATCCTACGACTTTTGGCACTTCAGTGCATATATATGTTATTTTTAATATACTCTATTTGAGAGACATAAATTTGAATACATAAGATCAAAATAGGTAGTAGAATTTTTGGGAACAATAAAGAGATTAATTGAAATACATATACATACATAAATGTACATTCATACATATGGTGTAGTCGTTTTTCTAAAATTACTTCATAATGTTATTTTTGATTAACTTTAAGAAGAAAATTGACACATTTTTCACGAAATACTTCTTTGATTAATCACAGTTTGATTTCTTGAAATAAACTGATAAAAATTTGATTTGGGTTTTCAAAAATATTCCATAGATTATTGATGAGTTAAAATTTTCTTCCTCTAGAAAAGATGAAGCATAAAATAATTAGATTTCTATTTGTATCAAAATTTATTTCAAAGAAATGACATGCCTTATGAATTTTAATTGTAGAATAATGTTAAAAAAGTTCGTCCTATCCCTCTTCCGTTATATCATCTTGCACATCACTGAACTCTGGTTCATTTTCGCCATCACTGTTATTCTGATCCATAAATAAGTAATGATCTTCCGTGCCATCTAATCCTCAACACACAAATTTGACTCAAAATTTCAATACATTTTACAGCGTCGATTGAAAAATAAATGCAATAGTGGAATATTTATAAAATGAAAATGTTATTGAAGTTATTCAATGGAAAAATTTAAAATGTAGTCCTTATAGTGAAGGAAATCTAATGGAGAAAAGCGACTCTCTCACCTCCTTCATCACAAGATTTTCGGAACTATTAGATCTATGGACTTAAAATTTCGCAAGCATATTCCTTTTGCCGCGTAGAGATAAGCTAAAAACGATTTTGGGGGATACCAATTTCCAGAATAGATTACGGAGAAGAGGGAAATTTTTTAAAAAAAAATTCGCAAATTTAAACAATTAGACTCCCCAACAGACTTAATACTTGGTAATAATGTTTCTTTTGATGAGTAAAGATCCACTAAGAACGGATTTTATTGAAATTTTCCTTTAGTAAAAAAAACAAAGGCGTTACAGATGTCCGTTTTTAAACTGTTAGAACAATAGCTTTAATAAGCAGGTTTCTTTTTTGTTGAGTAGAGTTTCCCTACGAACTGGTTTTGCAAAAAAAAAAAAAAAAAAAAACTCTGGGTATGCAAAATATATAAATACACTTCCATTTTATAGAAATTAAAATCCTAATTTTTATATTTAGATCTTCGGGTTACAAGAATGATTTTCAAGAAATCGAAAGTTTATACAAAAAAAACTTAAATACAAATAACTTACAAACAATACGTTGTCATACAACATCATGAAATACTCTGGGAAGTAGGTTGGTAACAGCTAGTAATTTTATGTATAATGTGTTAATATATATATTTTTACCTTTTTAATATTTCATGATATATTTTTCGAAAATATATTTTCTTTTTATAAGAATTTAGATTGTCTTATATTTGATTTGACTTATCTAACAAAACATAAAATCGTTTTAAAAATATATATTTAAGCAGAATATATATATATATATATATACAAAATTTTGATAGTGTTATAAAATTACTAAAATGTTCATATAATTTTCATTTACCTTTTAAAAAACTTAAATTTTGATTTTAAGAGGCTTAATTCTATTGTTTATCTTTTCAACTCAATGCTATAAAAGATAAGATAGAAAAAATATTTACTATTTAGGTTTCAGTGAGATACCATTAAATGCATTTGTATAATTATATTTAGTGCGTTATTTGAAAAAGAACTTATACCAGTTTTCATATTGTAGATAGCGCTTTCAATTGGATGCAAGTTACATTTTGAGGCGTCTCGGTAAAATTATTTGCTGTGATATATATTACAAAAATCTTTTGAAATACCTTTTCAAAGAGAGTCAGTCATCTACAGCAGCGGTCGCCAAACTTTTTGACCTCACGGACCAGTAAATTCATAATTAAAATCCAGCGGACCACCAATGGGATTTTTTAAATGTAACATATATTTATACAAAAAATTGTGATCTAAGAACACATAAAATGTACTTAATTAATAGAATGAAACTATTAATTGTAACCAAATTATATGAAAGCATTATTAATAAACCAAAATAAAATAAACAACTGTAAAAACAAAACAATTAAAAAATGGTTTACGTATATCAAACTTTTAGCATTATACATTCCTAGCGTGATGGATGTTCCTGCTTACTTGAAATAAGATAATGCATCCGATTTTGTTACTGCAAGACAACTGCATTTATTTCAGCTGAGATCGGTACCGTGTTTTGATGGCTGTGACAGATGAAAAGGCATTTTCACATAAATAAGTAGTGGAGAATTGAATCAGAATTTTCATCACCTGTTCATTAAGAAAAAGGTATTCACTTTTTATGGAAAGCCAAAACTGAGATCTAGATAAGGATGAATGAAATTTAAATTTGAGAGTTTCGTCGGATGATAGGTGAATGAGGCTTTCTTTTAGATGCATGCTTAAATTATCATCCTGAATTTTCGCTGCAAACGGATCTATTATGCACATATTACCATGCCTGGGACCTTCATTCTTAGGGTAATAACAAACAGAAATTTCTGTGATTCCAAGTGCTTTTTAACTAGGGTTACTACTTGCTGCATCTTAAAGAATAACTTAACGGGATGAATAAGAATTTTCCACATATTTTTCTGGAGATCAGCGAGTTTTTCTTTCGGACCACCACTTTGGTGACCTCTGATCTACAAGGTTTAATAATGCAGATATAAACTGATTATGAAAAATGTTTTCAGTCGTGTCTTTTTCCTTGTAATGTATAAATGTAAGTATGAATATATTAATTCAAACTAAATTATTTTTGGTAGGAACTGATTGATTTACACTCATGTCCATAAATTAAGGATAATTCAGAATCACACAGAAATTGAACTCTAAAATAAAAATTTCACCTGTAGAATTATCACACACATCTTGAAGAAAAATGTGCAAATTACAGGAAACCACCAGATGGCGCGGATAGTACGTCACAATGACGAGAGTGTAAGAGACACTCTCGGAATAAGGAATGGTGGCAAAGAAGTAAAATTGTTCACAAGCGCTTTAAAAGCCTTTCAGTGCAATAATCGCATAGTTATGGCACAAAGGAAGCATTTTGATGATTTTTTACGTGGTAGAATTATTGGACAACTGGAACGTGGACATACCCAGCTGGAAGTATCCGAGGAACTTGGAATCGCCCAGAGTGTCATCTCCGGGTTTTGGCAACGATTCCAAGATGATGGTAATGTGAGTAAATGTTACAGCACAGGTCGCCACCGAGTTACAACGCAGAATGAGGACCGGTATATTTGGCAGTTACTGCCAAAAGAAACAGACGGAGCACAGCATCAGACCTGTCTCGTTAGCTCTCTTCAGCTACCGGTACGACAGTTTCAAGGCAGACCGTGTACAGACGCTTAGGGCACATTGGTCTATATGCTCGTAGGCCTGTCAGATGTGTTCCACTTACCGCAACTCACTGTCGCCTGTGATTAACCTGGAGTAGAGATCATGCATTGTGGGCACCACAACAGTGGTCTTGTGTGATGTTTTCTGACGAGTCCAGGTTTCGTTTGAAGTCTGATTCTCGCCGGACTTTAATATGGAGAGCGCCAGGTACCCGTTACCACTAAGAGAACACCATTGAACGATTCCGTTACGGTGGTGCAGGATGGCTTGTTTGGGAGGAATTATTCTTGGTTCCAGAACTGACCTGCATGTTCAAAGTGTAACGATGACAGGCCACATCTATCGGGATGTCATTCTGGAACAACATATACGTTTGTTTCGGGGCGCCATGGGTGCTGAATTTCTGTTTATGGATGACAACGCCCGTCCTCACAGTGCAAACATTGTAGACGAATGCCTTCAATCGGAGGATATCACCCGTATGTATTGGCCAGCATACTCACCGGACTTGAATACAATAGAGCATGTGTGGGATATGCTTGGGCGACGAATTGCAACCCGTCAACCCCCTCCCACTTGTCTACTGGTACTTCGGAGGGCATTGCTTGATGAGTGGTGAAATATTCCCCAAGATCAGATTAATAATTTGATACTCAGCATGCCTAGGCGTTGTAAGACCTGTATTGCATCGTCTGGGAGACATACTCCGTATTAACCATCATAGTAGCCATGTTATACTGTTTTTTGTAAATAGGCTCTTTTTTTTTTTTTTTAAATTTGCTCCCGGGAGTAAAAATCGCTATTTTTATTAATTATGTCAAACATATAGCATCTTTTTTGCTCTTTATCTTTTGTTTAATAAACAGACTTCACAAATAAGTCAAATTTTCTTCGCTTCTGTCTCTTTCTTTGCCTGAACTTCATTATCCTTAATTTATGGACATGAGTGTATATTGTAAAATCTGGATATAGAGCAATTTCAAATGAAAACGTTGCATTGTTTTTTTTTTTTAATAATTATTTTGTTTTATTAATATCTAAATTATAAAAAAAAACCAAACTTATAAGATGTGCTCAGAATTTTTTTTACGTTTTCCTTCCTAATAAACATCATTGGGACATTAAAATTTTTGTCACCTACAATAAATAAATTAAAAGAAAATTAAAAATTGAAAATTTTGGAGTTCATTCGAAAAACAAATTTCTAAAATATTTTTTTTTTTCGTATTTTAAATAGTGAATTCGGATGCTAAATTATTGAATGTACTTTAATTTCGTCTTTCAAAACTGAATTTCGTTAAAGTAATAAGCTAAAACTAATTAATAAGCAAAATGTTTATTGTTATTCACGAAATAAATATTAATAATGTATTAATATTTTGAATGATTTGATAAAAAAATTTGGTATAACCTAAGATAAAAGAGAAAAATGATTTATGTGAATTTTAAGTCAACATCGAAAACTTTATTGTAACTGCGTAAATAAATAATTGATCTTATATTTATAATCATCAATTGCACACACACACACGAATGCATACATATATATACCGTAAGAGAGCAAGAAAACTAGTGGTGTAGCTACAGGCCCCTCTACTAGAGGGCCCCAACATGTGTGAACAAAAAAATGATAGAAAGTTAAGGAGTCCCTCAAAAGGACCCAAAAGGAATTTTGATACAGAGCCCACACAAGACTAGATACGCCAGTAAACAAAGGCAAAGCATTTTTATTCCACTTTTTTTACAACTTTTTTTTTGTGGCATGATTGGTTTGTCACTAGCCTTCTGTACCTAAGGTTGCGAGTTCAACCTCGGCCCTAGTCGGGGATTTTCATGATGCTGAAAATCGACAATGGCATGTCATACGGCTTGTAAAAGATCCCTAGAGTGTCTGTTTGGCTTGGGTGCTCTCGAAAAAATTAAATCCTAGTACAGGTTTGCATCGTCAGAACTCAGGTGCCTCCTCTAGGGAGGAAACTGGGTGTCAAAACTACCTGCGGCGATTGGTATCCGCCTATATGGTGCTGCACCAAAAAGAGATACCAGCTTCCGGGGAATGTACTAGGTCTGCAATAGTGCAATAGGGCGGGGGCTCCAGGGTCGGAAGTCCACCATTCTCGTATCATGTGTGTGCTCCAATACTCCCCACGCCCCAAAAATATTCTTTTGATTTTGTCGATTTCCGGGATAAAAAAAACAGTAAAAACTGAATTATTGAATAAATAATTAGCATTAATTAATAAAATTAATTATTAATACTAAATACTTTATTAAATTTTACGAAATATATACATATGATTATAATCAATCGGAAAAAAAAATTAAGGGCTTCAGGGAATCCGAACCCGGAGACCCCCTCCCCTTGTATGCGCAGTTTGTCATTAAGTGTTCTCCATTGAATTTATGACTTGTATTAGACTTGTAAAATTTAGATAAAATTTCAAATTTGATAACAAGATGTTAAAGTATCAAATTTTTTTATACATAAATAATTTTTTTTTTTCAAAATTAAAAATATCTTATTACATGTGCACTTTTAATTTAACTCTAGTTTGCTTACTTATTTGTGTTATTATTGTAAATAAATATATGCTTTTTATAAAAGAAACTTCCTGCAAAAAGCTAAAGTTGGTAACAGCGTTGTGTATAAACTGATAGCTAGAAACACGTGATTGCATTTATCCTGCGACTATGACGTCAAATGAACTTATGAATTGTTTCACTGGAAACATTTGATTGCAGTTGTGAGTATGACTTCATATGAATTTAGCCCATGACAATATAATCCCAATAAGTTTATTTTATGTGAAATTATGTATCGTTTGTCCGTATAAAAGAACGTAAGCTATAAAATGATTATACTTGTAAATATAATTAAATATAAATGTTATAAGCGACAAATAGATAAAAAGGTGAACTTAATGAATAGGATAAATTTGTAGATTGCTGTGCATGAACAAATGTAGAATGGTATTTATAAAAAAACTAAGGAGTCTCCAGAAAATCATTTTCTATGTATCTTTTGGAGAAGTAATTGATATTAGATCTCTTTTACTTTTGAAAGAACGCAACAACCACATTTTTATATCATAATTATGATTTATTTTCTAGTTATGTAATATATGTTCATAGTTTTTTTTTCTTTCCTTTTAATATTTTATCCAAAGTTAGAGATTCTAGCTCCGAAATTATTCCATTGATTACGATAATTGATTATGATTATGAGATAAAGAACAAGACCAGGCACTTTAAATTATGATTCTTTTTTCTTTATGATTGAAATTCTAATTATTTCTCTTTAAAGAATGTTTGATTTTATTTCCTTTATAATTAAATAAAAACACTAGCTTAAAAATTTGAAATAACGATATAAAACATTGAGCAGTGTTTGGTCTCACACACATATATATAGTACATCATATACATATATTTATAATATATATATATATATATATATATATATATATATATATATATATTGTACACACACATATGGTTGTGGCCAAGCATTGTTCATTTTGCAAATTAACTCCACATTTGAAACATAATCCTATTTTCAAAATATTTTTTTTAAATTAGTTTTCGGCTCTATTAAAGATTTAAATTGAGCGGAAAGTAAAAATTTCGAGAATATGAGTACACATATTTAACACATATATGCTATACTGCCTTTACAATTCTAATACTTAGTGCAAAACTACTAACGTGCGTATCTATTACATTTATGAAATAAGCTTACGAAAGTAAATCGAGATAAACACTATTTTAAAGAAATCAAGGAATCGTAAAAAAACTATACGTTATACAAAATATCCAGCTAGTTTTTTTTTCTTTCTTTTTTTTAAATGCTATTGAGAATATGTTTGTATGCTTTAAAGATTATAATGGTTAAAACAATTATCATCTTTAAATTTTGAATAATTTTATTAAAATATAAATTTTTCTTGTATCATTTACCTCAAGTTTTGAAGCACAAATGAATGAAAAATAATAGCTAAAAAAAAGGAGGGGTTATTAAAATTATTTTTTAAAAGAAATCAGTAACTTATCATAGCTTAGAAATTTAAGGAAAAATTTACTTCATAAATAAATTTATAAAATACTTAAACATTGAGATTCGAACTTTCTACTCTTGCTATTTCCTCAATCAATCCTTATTCTTTCAGACAAGTATTTCTATGTTTATGGGTCCTTAACATCCCTCTTCGATGGGCATTGTACCACTCTATATTCTTTTTAGGTCATTATTATCTAAATCCTAGCATTAAGCTTTCAATTATATTGAAAAATTATTCTTATAGCTCTGATTTCTTGATTTAAAAAAAAAACAGGATTTGAATATCTGAAACAGAAGTTTACCATACATGTCCTTGTAGTCCTCCTCCCTCTGAGTCGATTTTTTCAAATCCATTTGTACCGCTTCTCTATTCAACAAAAGTACCATGCCTTCCAAATTCCAAGTCTGTAGGTCTGATTTCTCAAAAAGGGTGTTTTTTTTTTAATTTATAGCACCCTTACAAACCCTGCAAACTTCCTTCTGAGTAGATTTCCAGAAATCGGTTCTTAGCAAATGCCTTCTCAACAAAAGAAGCATGTTTTCTAAATTCAAGTATTGATGCAATAGATCAAAAATAGTAATTTTTGCTTATAACAGCCTCCACAACCCCCTTTGGTGGAAATTTTTCACAAAATCCGCTCTTAGTGGATCTTTAATTAACAAAAGGAACGTGATTGCCAAATTTCAAGTCAGCAAGTATAATTGTTTCAGAGATCTCATGTGAGTCACTTTCCCCACATATATATGTAAGTAAATAGACTACAGTTACGTACACAAATTATAACAGATAAATGGGCTCTAAATTATTAAGATTCTAGAAAAAAATATAGTTTTTAAAAATTTAATATAAAGTTATTATCCGAAAAATATAGTTTAAATATACTGTTTCATTTTGGGATATTGAGCATCATTTACAAATAATGTTAAGATTTAGTCCTACCTCTAACAAATTTTTAAATATTCTAATGTTATAGTTCAATTACAATTCAGAATTCAGAGCGCAATTGGACGTTCTTCGGACAAAACATTGCTTAGATATTAGACTTGTTGAATCACTCAAAAATAAAAGGTTAAGATAAAATTAGTATATGTGGTAAAAAATTTATTATTTTTTCTATTATAAAATCACCCCATCTTGTACCCATTCTTTTCAAAGGTCTTTCCAAATAATATTTTCAAATAATAAATTAATTAAATGTATTAATAAATTTTGTAAGTTATTTATTATGTTATCTTTTTTATTTACAAAAAAAAAATATTTTTATCGCTTAAAAAAATTCAGAGCGTTGTTAATTTTTGCTTAATATCTATTAACGATAGTTAACATATGAATAACTTAATTAATTTGCTAGTTTAATTAATGATATAATTAATGTACATTTGTGTTAAGTTTACTTTTCATAACTTTTATGTTTTATTTCTACATTAGAGTGTTTTTTTCTTTGTTAGCTTTAATTAAGTTAAGTTTCCATATCTCTTAGTAAAGTTATTGAAGTAAAATATACTAAAACCTTTTTTAAATTACCTATTTGTGGTGGGAAGAAATACGAATATTTCGATGAGATTTTACTGTATTTGTTAGCATTTATCTATTTTTTGTAAAATTAAATCAAGTATTCATTTCCAAATATGAAAAGATTGAATCTTTAAGGCTGTTCACATCTTTATTGATAAATAGATTACGGTGATTACGCTCGAAACCGTAATTTGAAAAGCGTGTAAAAGAATAGTTTTTTGATATTTAGAGTTGAATTAGAATATACATATAAAGCTTTTTAAACTAGAAAAACTATTACTAGAGAAAGAATTGCCTCATAAAATTTTTGACAAAAGATGAAGAAAGAATTACATTTTCAAAACATTCTCCTTTTTTGAAAAATATTTCTATAATAATAATAATATTTTGTCTATGAATAGCTAGGACTTTTATCCATAGGCTGAACTAGGATTTTGGAAAAATACCCATTATTTCTAGAGTTACAATCCATTAAAATAATAACCACTGATTTTTGTTAAAAAATTTTCTATTCTGATATGATATAAAAATGTGAATAAACCCACTTCTAATTTATATATTTCTAAAAATCCTAGTTCAGTGCTTGTTAAGAAGTCCTGGCCATATAAATGCAAAACATTATTATAGAAGTATTTTTCATAAAAGGAGAATGTTTTGAAAACATGTTATTTTTTTCTTCATTTTTTGACAATAAATACATTTAAATAATTCTTTTATTTAATAATATTCTTAAAACAATTTATTTGTACATTCCATTTCAACTAACACTTAAAGTATCCGACTACGTTCGGAACCGTGATTTTAAAGAAGTGCATAAATGGATAAGTTTCATGATATTTAGTGTCACTTAGATTACAATATATGCATAAAATTGTCTTAAGGACATTTTGACAAAAACAATTTATTTGAATACAATATTTCGGCAAAAAGTTAACTTAGAATAACCTTTTTCAAAATGTTCTCCTTTTATAAAAAATGCTTCTAAAATAATAATATTTTGCTTATATAAAGTAAAGATTTCTCCAGAGAGCCTGAACTATTTTTTTTTTTAAAAAATTCACATTATTTTCAGAGTTACAACCCATTGAAATAATAATTGGCGTTTTTTTTTCTTAAAATTTCTCCCCTCTGTTTTCGTAAAACATGAATTAACCCACTTCTAAGTTATATGTTTCAAAAATTCTAGTTGAGCCTCTGTACAGAGGTCTGAGCTATATACAGGCAAAATATTATTATAAAGAACCATTTTTCACAAAAGGAGAATATTTTGACAATTGGTCATTTTATGTTAATTTTTGCTCAAAATATTGTACTAAAATAATTTTTTATTGTAATTAATACTCATAAAACAATTTTATACATATTTTCTAATCTAAGGGACACTAAATATCATGTGAATATTATCCATTTATATGTTTTTTCAAAATCACGGTTCCGAACGTAGTCGGATACCTTATAAAATTTTAATATTCTTTTACATTTTCGCAGAAAACTATATTAGAGTACTTAATTACTATATTAGAGATTTTTTGTACTCTAAAATGCCTTACTCACATGGATTTTCTTTTAAGATTAAAAATGGACTTTCAAGAGATTACATTTCAGAGGCAATTGCTAAGTAAATATCATCGAGAATAAGCGATTCGCGCATTTATAATTAGGATACAGAAAAAGTAACTCGAGATCCACCTAACTTTTATGCATACATATATTGCATTTCTGACAAAATGGAAATTGTGATTTAAGAACAAAACAATCTTCATTTTTAATTTTCAAAAAAGGAGAAAAAAAATTTTTTTTTAACAGCACAATAAATTAAAGTGATGCATTACCCTAAGAATGATTGAAATATTGGTTTTTTTTTTTATTGCCTCATTTAAAAATTGTGTGACTTTTCTAAATATCTGTACCAAATTTCACAGTTGTAACTACCTTATTTAGCCAGTTATTTAACTTTTTCTAACAGTATGTCGATACGAAAACCGAAACTAGACCACGTGACGTCTGCATTTAGCTTTTTCATTTATTTTACGGACCTTTAACTCTTTAAATAGCTTTTTCTTGCATTTTTTTCCCCACGATATTCGTGTATTTAAAATGCTCTAAGGTTATTTTTTTACTTTCCATATAAAGTCTTTAAACTTTTTCTGGTTATTTTGCATAGTATGTTTAATGATTCTGCCCATGAAATAAGGATTTATGTGAATTGTTTTTTATTTAAAAAATTCATCAGACTTAGGTAAAGTGCTTATTTATTTATTTTTAATGTTTTTTTCTAGCACCTGACACGAAAAAAATTGTAAAAATAAAAGTATCCCTCATGATACCAATCTCATGTACGGAATTTCGGGGTACAAAGAAAAAAAAATTTTCAGCATAACTCAGCATTTGGGAATAGAACTAGTAAACAATTATAACAATTAAAATAGAGCACCCACGCTTTTACCACAATGACATTAATTTTCTCGTTAATCATTTTATTCTTATATTAAGAATTATTTTTTTACTTTTTAGTTCGATACACTATATAAAGGCGTGTTTTTCAATTCCTACTATTAGCTCACACTCTCTCTATACTAATTTATTTATTTATCTTGGTGGAATTTTCAATCGCTTATAAAATACATTTTAAAGCGCTCAATTGAGCTGAAATTTTATATACATGATTATTTTGGATGACAAATTTTTATTAATTATAATAATTTTATTATAATTAATAAAAATTAATTGATTAAAACTAATTATTTAAAGAATTACAAATGCAGCCACGTTGGCATCATTTTTGGTGACTTAGCGACCCTTTTGGCGACTTGTGTCAAAACTTGAAAAGTTTTTTTTTTTTTCTCACTTTTAAAGCATTCAGTTGAACTGAAATTTTATATACACGATTGTTTTGGTTAACAATAGATACTTTAATGATAATTAATAAAAATTAATTACCACTTAATGTTGTGATTCTGTCATATGTATATAGATATTCATATTAATTGTAACTATTTAATAAAAAGTAGCTAAAATAAAATTTTTCTTTGTTGATCTAAGTAGGAATTGACTTCAATTTTTTTTTATATTACTTGTGTGTGTGTGTGTTTAGTTTTTTTAAAAGTATAATTTATTTATAATATTCAAATAGCATGCATGGTGTTCAGTTGTAATTAGCTTTTGCTAGGAAAAAATTCGTGCTAAAATTTTAAGATATAAAAAATAGAAACGATTGCTGAAGATGAACATCGAAGTAAAATTTAAAAAATATAACTAACATTTCTCTTTTCATGCTGTTAGAAAAATTCATTTCATGGTGGGACATTTTTGATTAAAAAGCGAAGCTGAATTACACCATAATCAATATAAATAATTCCAGTTTGTAGTTCAATGGTATTCGACAACCGAAACTGCAATTACTATGTAAATTTCTCTTTGAATTTTCTATGCAATCCAGCCATGCTTCTCTGATTCACCGTGATATTTTTAATGTTTGAGATCAGAAAATTTTAACTTTTCTTTCTTTTTTATTTTAATTAATGAATCGATTAAATCTGCAGTTGACCTTCAGTTGCACACTTAAATTATGATCTCTTAAGGGTGTTGGAAAGCTAAAATCATATTTTTTTGACAATTTGAGAATTTTATATTTTCAAATTGTATAGATTTTAAACTTTCTAAAAATGCTTTACTTTATCCTCTAGGGCAAGGGTACTCAACCTTTTTTTCCGCCGGGCCGCATGCACGTGACAGGTATTTCACGCGGGCCGCATACTCATGACAGTTATTTCATGCCGGCCGCAACATACGGATAGTGAAAAAATCATACTATAAGACCAAAGCAACATTTACAAACAAAATTGATCAAAATATTATAAAATCCTTTTCTAACACACACACACATTTATTTTAATACTATATTAACTTTTCTATCGAACACACACAAATATTTATTTTTATGAATTTTTACTGAGTTATGGGATAATTTCTCTTTTCTTTCATACATGACCAAGCCTCTTGCTTACATTCTACTATTAAAAAACAATTGATAGCAAAATTGATACATTTCATTGCTTGCTTGCTAGAATTTCCTGTTAAATTTTTCGTACATTATTCTCCAATAATTGAGTTTCTTAGGGCAATGGGCCACGACCGGGTCACTCAAAAAAGGCCACAGGATGAGGATCACTGCTCTGGGGTAATAAGAGGCCCTAAAAAAGGTTTTTTTAAATAATCCTTGAAACTGGGCCCATTTGAATGGTGAAAAATGTAAAAAAAGTACTTCGTTTTTGCTTAAAAGTTGAACGTCTGATATAAACCAAAACATGCGTCTTTTATTGTAAATTGAACCTTTTATTTTTTTTATTTCCTAGCCGATTAAAAGTCTCTCACTGTATACATTAAAATCAATTTATCTCAAAATGTAAATTATGATATTCGATGTATCTTTTCTGAGAAACTACTGTTCACAGGTATGTAAATTTTTATTATATATTTAGTATAATGATGGCTAATATGTACTGAAATGAGCTTTTGTAAAAAACTCAATTATTTATTGTTTACAAATTTTTATGTGAAAAATGGGTCAAATTTCGCAATGTTTGATAAAATATTTCATAAATTATTAAAAAATTTCAAAATTAGCTAAAAGCTTCTTTCTGTAGAATGCGAAAGGGGTACTTTAATTGTATGAAAAATTTCAAACATCTACATATAACAGATTTTGAGAAAAGGTTTATCGAAAACAGCCAGTTTAACATTGTCAGTATTTATAGATAGAGAAGGTTTCCAACTTCCCTTAAAAGTATACACCGTTAAATCCGGCGTATAACGCGCTCTTTAACACAAAAAATAATACACCTTTTTTAAAAGAAAAAAAAGAGAGCTTTTAAAATAATAAAAAAAAATAATGAACGTAAGAAAATTAGACTTCTACATATATCGAAATACTGTTTATTTAAAAGAGAAATGACATACATCATGAACTTAGTAGAGAGTTGTATTTCTAGAAGCATACTATTTTTTCAAAAGCCTGGGATAATGCCTTTAATAAATAACTTCAAAACATAAGAGTATTGCATATGTACGTTTCAGGTTTCGTAGAAAAAGGGGGGGGGCGAGTTACACGCCGAATATACCTTAAAACTGAAGTATGGAGCTTGATAGTACAGGTGCGCGTTATACACCGGATTTTACGGTAATATTTCCCTTCTGGATTTATTTATTAGTAATCCCCCAAAAAAACATGATGCATAATCCCAAAAACCAAAATTTACACAAATTCATTTATTATATATAGATCATGACAAAAAGTAATTAAATTTCCTTAAAAGTGTTAATTATTATTATTTTTGTTTATTATATTTTTATGTTCATAAAGTATCTGAGTTTTTGTTCATATATCTTCTTTGCAATACCGGCCATATTCTTAAATTCTCCAACTGCTTTTGATTTTTATTCAACATTATTCAATGCATTTTTCCAACTGCGAAGTCTGCGATTTTTTATGCGCATTTAGACTACATCTACCATATTTATTCGAATCTAAGCCGTCATCGATTCTCAACAAGCTTTTCTGAGAAATGAAAAATAGCGTAAAATGGTTTATCGATACCCAATTAAACTTTGAATGAGAACTAATAAAAAGTGAATAGCTAGTTATTTTACCAGCATGATAAGCTTCCAAATACATACAAGAGCCTGTAATTGCTCTGATTGCCCCATTCAACGATTTTTTCTCTCTCTTCGATTCTAATCCGCTCCCTATTTTCAGTAACCTTAACTTTGAAAAAAAAAAGAGCGCCTTAGATTCTAGTAAATACGGTAATTCCTTTTAAAAATGAAACGATATTTTTCTTAAGTCCTGAATTAAAACATTCCATATTAAAGTTTTGACTGCTTATATTTATTTTGTTTATAACTTGCATCGAAAATAATTTCGTTTATAAATTTAGTCTACAGTCTAGTTTTAGTAATAAAACTTAGTTTATATAATACAGATATCTTGTTTTAATATCAAAAGCCTCATTAAAAATGAATTCGAAATATTTTGACTTGACTATAATAATTGGCATAAATCATCCTGCATGTAATAGATCTTGTTGAAAAGTTTAAATTCTTTTTGTTCGAGGTCTTTATCTTTCGTTTCCTTATAGTTGTTTACTTTGAAGAGTATTTTTAAATTTCTTAAAATTGTGTGTGTGTTTAAGGTATCCGACTACGTTCGGAACCGTGATTTTGCAAAAGCGTACAAATGGATAATATTTATGATAATTAGTGTCACTTAGATTAGAAAACGTATATAAAATCGTTTTAAGAATATTATTGCAATAAAAATTATTTAAGTAATACTTTTGACAAAAAAATTAACATAGAATGACCAATTTTCAAAACATTCTCCTATTATGAAAAATGCTTCTATTATAATAATATTTTGCCTGTATATAGCTCAGAATTCTGTACAGAGGCTCAACTAGAATTTTTGAAACATATAACTTAGAAGTGAATTTATCCATATTTTACAGCAACAGAGAGGAGAAATTTTAAGGGAAAAAAAACGCAAATAATTATTTCAATTGGTTGTAACTCTGAAAATAATGTGCATTTTCAAAAGTCCTAGTTGAGACTCTCTGGAGAAGTTTTTATTTTATCTAAGCAAAATATTATTATTATAGAAGCATTTTTTATAAAAGGAGAATGTTTTGAAAAAAGGTTATTCTAAGTTTCTTTTTTGCCAAAATATTGTATTTAAATAATTTTTTTGTCATAATGTCCTTAAAACAATTTTATACATGTATTCTAATCTAAGTGACACTAAATATCATGAAAATTATCCATTTATTCGCTTTTTTAAAAGCATGGTTCCGAACGTAGTCGGATACCTTAATTCTTAGCTTACGTAGCACTTTGAAGCAGCATAGAGACGATTGGCTATGGATCACTAGATTCATTTAATACTAGAACTTTCGTCGGTGTCCATTGGTCATCGAAGCCTGTTTCCCTTGTTCTTTCCGCATTTTCCAGGGAATTTGAACATTTTTCGTGACTTTTAATGATTTTCCTGGTGAATACTCAAAAAAGTTTTGTGGTTCTAGGTTAATTAGGAGTGATTTTACATCTAAATATACCTAGAATGTCCGCTGATGTCGTTTCGACACCAAGACAATTTATCATTATAAATAGTTGTCGTTCGATAAAATATAGTTCCCTAAGTAAATGCGATTAGTAAAGCAAGCTTCCCGAAGTCCTATCATACATTTAGTTAAACTTGAATGTATTGTTATTGGGTTCACAGTGGAAATAATCAATTATACTAAAGTTGTTGTGTGTAATGTTTCGTTGCATAGTTTTTGCCTATCTCCTCTTAAAAAATTTCATTCGTTTTTTCGAACTTAGAGCAGAGCAGACTCCCCTGAAACGATGGCTCGTAGAAAAGGTCTAAGCCTTGATGAAATTGCTAATTTGTTGGGATAGCTTTTTCTGTGAATTAATCGGATGACGGTTAGCTGCCTTGCTCTAATTTAGATTCTGATGAAGGCATAAGATTGAGTGAAAGCGAGTGAAGAATCTGAAGAAAGTACAAATGTAATTGATAATATTCCAGTAAATTCTGATATATATGTCTCTAGGGATGGTACAGATTGGTCACTGTATAATAACAGTGGTCCAACAAACTTCATGAAACATGTCAAGGCCAGTTTTTTATGATATAAAGAGTCATAACATGTTATAATTACATAAAATTATATTAAAAAGTCGTAAAACTAAACCCTATTGAACAGTAGTCCTGCAATTATTTAGTTAAAACAATTATTTTATAACTTTTATATCGCGGTGTTGGAATGACACCGGTGGACGTTTAAGGGTGTCGAAATCCCGGACATTCTAGTGTTAAAATAAAAAATTCAATCCATTTTTTATTTTAATATGTAATTGCCTTTCATCAGTCCGAGAACATTTGAAATGAAATTGTTGCCAAAGACAAATTACGAATAAGACCAAGTGAGTGTCTCTCGTAGGAGAAACATTTATATATATATGTCATGATTTTTAAGACAGAATCAGATTAAAGTTAGAAAAGTGAAAAGACGACCTTTAATCTTTCATTTGTACATCTGTTCTGATACCGAGAGCAGGGAGGAAAAAGCACGCCATGGTGGTGGTTTCAAGTGGATAACACTTGAAAAACATATGGTAAGTATCGCTGCTTTGAAGAGGGTGATTGCAAGTTAATGCTGACATATGTTGACTATTAAATCTAACGATCTGGAATTAGACATGTTTATTGGCTAGGCCATATGTTCGTTTCACGAAGAAATAAATGGATGATTAGTTTGATACTTGAAGATGGGAACTGAAAAAGATGAGTCAAGTGCTAGATAGGGAATTTAATTTTTAATCTAATTTAATTATCCTTACACACACACACACACACACATATATATATATATATATATATATATATATATATATATATAGATGTTGTGGAAAAGGAAGGAAATATATGAAAAAAAAATCGAATATTTTTTTTTGATGAAATTTGGATGGCTAGTAACTTCTATCTCTCTTTATTGTATGTTTGCTTTAGTGAATTTTTTAGACCAAAAATTTTGTTACATTAACGCTCAAATGTATAAATATTTTTGAAAAATAAATCGAAACGATTTCCATAGATTAGAAAAGAAGCACGAATCGCCCTTTGCTTGAATAAATTGTATATTTCAAAAGGCTCAAAAGTGCTGAATTTAAACCATTTAGGAAAAACACTTCGCAACTTTTCAAAAGTTAAGTTTTTTTTTTTTTTTTTTTTTTTTTTTTTGAGAAATTATTTTAAGATAGACAGAATCATTATAAACGAAAGAAATTACAAAAACATTTTGGTGGTACATATTTATTATATACCTCAAACACAAAACAAATACAAACAGAAAAACTGTATAATTACTATATAGAAAAATAAATATATACAGAAATTAATACAAATAATAAACAAAAATATATACAAAAAATAATACAAATAATAAACAAAAATATATACAAAAGATACATAACACAAAATTTTTGCGTGATCGGTAATCGTGAAACTGGCCACATGGATAGAGAAGGTTCGTGGGATGACGTCACCGAAACAGTTGTTGCCAGCTCCACTCTTTTTCAAGCTGCACACTTAATCTCGGTTTTTTTTTGTGTGTGTGTGTCACACCTTGTATATTTCATGAGTGTTCAAATAGGGTACATGTAAATTTTTTTATATCAATAAATAAAAACAAAAAATTGTGCACTGGGTACCGTGTCCTCTTAACGTCATGAAATTCATGTTGATTCAGAGGGTTATCATAATTTTTAAGAGATAAAGTTAGCAATACCACTTTTTATTAGAAGTACTGAAGAATGTTAAATAATGTATACATATATAATAATTGTTGTTGTTATTCATTATTTTCCAATATATCAAATTAGGATTAGACAATTTCAAGTATTTTTTATAAGTATAAAATTTTACATTAACTCATTCATTGTAACTATATAGACACTAAGTTACCTTCCCTAATGAACACCATTCTGAAATCATCCCCAGCTTGTACAGTGTCCTGTTGACAAAACGGGTCCTTGGCGTCATAGCTTACCATAAGCTTTTGCCAATTAGAATAGCAACTCAACGCAACATTTTTCCTGATGTTCAGGTATTGGTATGCCTACAAACTCAGAAAAAACGTTACAACTGACGAAGCATTGTTAGTAAACGTACTCGAGTCCCTATTCTCTGCAGCCATATCTCATCGACACCAAATTCTGCAGAAATGTCCTCTCATACACGTTTGCTGTGGTTTCCGCGTTGATTCTATTGTTACTTGACTAAGTGTGTGTGTGTCAGGTAATACTCACATTTCTATACAGGTGTCGCTAGTCTTATCTATCCTCGCACTCTTGTCACAGTGAATCGAAGAATGATGAATTCTCCATAATTTCCAAAATAGAAGGACCCGTGTGTGTTTAGCTCCAACTAGGATTTCGCGCCCAATACTTGTAATTCTCACCATTACCACATCAAACAATCACTAGAATACAAATTAAAACCTTCGCATAGCATTGCCAATTAATGCACTTCGTATGCGATGTTACTACCATCTGTATATTTGCATAATGCTATCCTACGACTTTTGGCACTTCAGTGCATATATATGTTATTTTTAATATACTCTATTTGAGAGACATAAATTTGAATACATAAGATCAAAATAGGTAGTAGAATTTTTGGGAACAATAAAGAGATTAATTGAAATACATATACATACATAAATGTACATTCATACATATGGTGTAGTCGTTTTTCTAAAATTACTTCATAATGTTATTTTTGATTAACTTTAAGAAGAAAATTGACACATTTTTCACGAAATACTTCTTTGATTAATCACAGTTTGATTTCTTGAAATAAACTGATAAAAATTTGATTTGGGTTTTCAAAAATATTCCATAGATTATTGATGAGTTAAAATTTTCTTCCTCTAGAAAAGATGAAGCATAAAATAATTAGATTTCTATTTGTATCAAAATTTATTTCAAAGAAATGACATGCCTTATGAATTTTAATTGTAGAATAATGTTAAAAGTTCGTCCTATCCCTCTTCCGTTATATCATCTTGCACATCACTGAACTCTGGTTCATTTTCGCCATCACTGTTATTCTGATCCATAAATAAGTAATGATCTTCCGTGCCATCTAATCCTCAACACACAATTTGACTCAAAATTTCAATACATTTTACAGCGTCGATTGAAAAATAAATGCAATAGTGGAATATTTATAAAATGAAAATGTTATTGAAGTTATTCAATGGAAAAATTTAAAATGTAGTCCTTATAGTGAAGGAAATCTAATGGAGAAAAGCGACTCTCTCACCTCCTTCATCACAAGATTTTCGGAACTATTAGATCTATGGACTTAAAATTTCGCAAGCATATTCCTTTTGCCGCGTAGAGATAAGCTAAAAACGATTTTGGGGGATACCAATTTCCAGAATAGATTACGGAGAAGAGGGAAATTTTTTAAAAAAAAATTCGCAAATTTAAACAATTAGACTCCCCAACAGACTTAATACTTGGTAATAATGTTTCTTTTGATGAGTAAAGATCCACTAAGAACGGATTTTATTGAAATTTTCCTTTAGTAAAAAAAACAAAGGCGTTACAGATGTCCGTTTTTAAACTGTTAGAACAATAGCTTTAATAAGCAGGTTTCTTTTGTTGAGTAGAGTTTCCCTACGAACTGGTTTTGCAAAAAAAAAAAAAACTCTGGGTATGCAAAATATATAAATACACTTCCATTTTATAGAAATTAAAATCCTAATTTTTATATTTAGATCTTCGGGTTACAAGAATGATTTTCAAGAAATCGAAAGTTTATACAAAAAAACTTAAATACAAATAACTTACAAACAATACGTTGTCATACAACATCATGAAATACTCTGGGAAGTAGGTTGGTAACAGCTAGTAATTTTATGTATAATGTGTTAATATATATTTTTTACCTTTTTAATATTTCATGATATATTTTTCGAAAATATATTTTCTTTTATAAGAATTTAGATTGTCTTATATTTGATTTGACTTATCTAACAAAACATAAAATCGTTTTAAAAATATATATTTAAGCAGAATATATATATATATATATATACAAAAATTTTGATAGTGTTATAAAATTACTAAAATGTTCATATAATTTTCATTTACCTTTTAAAAAACTTAAATTTTGATTTTAAGAGGCTTAATTCTATTGTTTATCTTTTCAACTCAATGCTATAAAAGATAAGATAGAAAAAATATTTACTATTTAGGTTTCAGTGAGATACCATTAAATGCATTTGTATAATTATATTTAGTGCGTTATTTGAAAAAGAACTTATACCAGTTTTCATATTGTAGATAGCGCTTTCAATTGGATGCAAGTTACATTTTGAGGCGTCTCGGTAAAATTATTTGCTGTGATATATATTACAAAAATCTTTTGAAATACCTTTTCAAAGAGAGTCAGTCATCTACAGCAGCGGTCGCCAAACTTTTTGACCTCACGGACCAGTAAATTCATAATTAAAATCCAGCGGACCACCAATGGGATTTTTTAAATGTAACATATATTTATACAAAAAATTGTGATCTAAGAACACATAAAATGTACTTAATTAATAGAATGAAACTATTAATTGTAACCAAATTATATGAAAGCATTATTAATAAACCAAAATAAAATAAACAACTGTAAAAACAAAACAATTAAAAAATGGTTTACGTATATCAAACTTTTAGCATTATACATTCCTAGCGTGATGGATGTTCCTGCTTACTTGAAATAAGATAATGCATCCGATTTTGTTACTGCAAGACAACTGCATTTATTTCAGCTGAGATCGGTACCGTGTTTTGATGGCTGTGACAGATGAAAAGGCATTTTCACATAAATAAGTAGTGGAGAATTGAATCAGAATTTTCATCACCTGTTCATTAAGAAAAAGGTATTCACTTTTTATGGAAAGCCAAAACTGAGATCTAGATAAGGATGAATGAAATTTAAATTTGAGAGTTTCGTCGGATGATAGGTGAATGAGGCTTTCTTTTAGATGCATGCTTAAATTATCATCCTGAATTTTCGCTGCAAACGGATCTATTATGCACATATTACCATGCCTGGGACCTTCATTCTTAGGGTAATAACAAACAGAAATTTCTGTGATTCCAAGTGCTTTTTAACTAGGGTTACTACTTGCTGCATCTTAAAGAATAACTTAACGGGATGAATAAGAATTTTCCACATATTTTTCTGGAGATCAGCGAGTTTTCTTTCGGACCACCACTTTGGTGACCTCTGATCTACAAGGTTTAATAATGCAGATATAAACTGATTATGAAAAAATGTTTTCAGTCGTGTCTTTTTCCTTGTAATGTATAAATGTAAGTATGAATATATTAATTCAAACTAAATTATTTTTGGTAGGAACTGATTGATTTACACTCATGTCCATAAATTAAGGATAATTCAGAATCACACAGAAATTGAACTCTAAAATAAAAATTTCACCTGTAGAATTATCACACACATCTTGAAGAAAAATGTGCAAATTACAGGAAACCACCAGATGGCGCGGATAGTACGTCACAATGACGAGAGTGTAAGAGACACTCTCGGAATAAGGAATGGTGGCAAAGAAGTAAAATTGTTCACAAGCGCTTTAAAAGCCTTTCAGTGCAATAATCGCATAGTTATGGCACAAAGGAAGCATTTTGATGATTTTTTACGTGGTAGAATTATTGGACAACTGGAACGTGGACATACCCAGCTGGAAGTATCCGAGGAACTTGGAATCGCCCAGAGTGTCATCTCCGGGTTTTGGCAACGATTCCAAGATGATGGTAATGTGAGTAAATGTTACAGCACAGGTCGCCACCGAGTTACAACGCAGAATGAGGACCGGTATATTTGGCAGTTACTGCCAAAAGAAACAGACGGAGCACAGCATCAGACCTGTCTCGTTAGCTCTCTTCAGCTACCGGTACGACAGTTTCAAGGCAGACCGTGTACAGACGCTTAGGGCACATTGGTCTATATGCTCGTAGGCCTGTCAGATGTGTTCCACTTACCGCAACTCACTGTCGCCTGTGATTAACCTGGAGTAGAGATCATGCATTGTGGGCACCACAACAGTGGTCTTGTGTGATGTTTTCTGACGAGTCCAGGTTTCGTTTGAAGTCTGATTCTCGCCGGACTTTAATATGGAGAGCGCCAGGTACCCGTTACCACTAAGAGAACACCATTGAACGATTCCGTTACGGTGGTGCAGGATGGCTTGTTTGGGAGGAATTATTCTTGGTTCCAGAACTGACCTGCATGTTCAAAGTGTAACGATGACAGGCCACATCTATCGCGATGTCATTCTGGAACAACATATACGTTTGTTTCGGGGCGCCATGGGTGCTGAATTTCTGTTTATGGATGACAACGCCCGTCCTCACAGTGCAAACATTGTAGACGAATGCCTTCAATCGGAGGATATCACCCGTATGTATTGGCCAGCATACTCACCGGACTTGAATACAATAGAGCATGTGTGGGATATGCTTGGGCGACGAATTGCAACCCGTCAACCCCCTCCCACTTGTCTACTGGTACTTCGGAGGGCATTGCTTGATGAGTGGTGAAATATTCCCCAAGATCAGATTAATAATTTGATACTCAGCATGCCTAGGCGTTGTAAGACCTGTATTGCATCGTCTGGGAGACATACTCCGTATTAACCATCATAGTAGCCATGTTATACTGTTTTTTGTAAATAGGCTCTTTTTTTTTTTTTAAATTTGCTCCCGGGAGTAAAAATCGCTATTTTTATTAATTATGTCAAACATATAGCATCTTTTTGCTCTTTATCTTTTGTTTAATAAACAGACTTCACAAATAAGTCAAATTTTCTTCGCTTCTGTCTCTTTCTTTGCCTGAACTTCATTATCCTTAATTTATGGACATGAGTGTATATTGTAAAATCTGGATATAGAGCAATTTCAAATGAAAACGTTGCATTGTTTTTTTTTAATAATTATTTTGTTTTATTAATATCTAAATTATAAAAAAACCAAACTTATAAGATGTGCTCAGAATTTTTTTTACGTTTTCCTTCCTAATAAACATCATTGGGACATTAAAATTTTTTGTCACCTACAATAAATAAATTAAAAGAAAATTAAAAATTGAAAATTTTGGAGTTCATTCGAAAACAAATTTCTAAAATATTTTTTTTTCGTATTTTAAATAGTGAATTCCGGATGCTAAATTATTGAATGTACTTTAATTTCGTCTTTCAAAACTGAATTTCGTTAAAGTAATAAGCTAAAACTAATTAATAAGCAAAATGTTTATTGTTATTCACGAAATAAATATTAATAATGTATTAATATTTTGAATGATTTGATAAAAAATTTGGTATAACCTAAGATAAAAGAGAAAAATGATTTATGTGAATTTTAAGTCAACATCGAAAACTTTATTGTAACTGCGTAAATAAATAATTGATCTTATATTTATAATCATCAATTGCACACACACACACGAATGCATACATATATATACCGTAAGAGAGCAAGAAAACTAGTGGTGTAGCTACAGGCCCCTCTACTAGAGGGCCCCAACATGTGTGAACAAAAAAATGATAGAAAGTTAAGGAGTCCCTCAAAAGGACCCAAAAGGAATTTTGATACAGAGCCCACACAAGACTAGATACGCCAGTAAACAAAGGCAAAGCATTTTTATTCCACTTTTTTACAACTTTTTTTTGTGGCATGATTGGTTTGTCACTAGCCTTCTGTACCTAAGGTTGCGAGTTCAACCTCGGCCCTAGTCGGGGATTTTCATGATGCTGAAAATCGACAATGGCATGTCATACGGCTTGTAAAAGATCCCTAGAGTGTCTGTTTGGCTTGGGTGCTCTCGAAAAAATTAAATCCTAGTACAGGTTTGCATCGTCAGAACTCAGGTGCCTCCTCTAGGGAGGAAACTGGGTGTCAAAACTACCTGCGGCGATTGGTATCCGCTTATATGGTGCTGCACCAAAAAGAGATACCAGCTTCCGGGGAATGTACTAGGTCTGCAATAGTGCAATAGGGCGGGGGGGCTCCAGGGTCGGAAGTCCACCATTCTCGTATCATGTGTGTGCTCCAATACTCCCCACGCCCCAAAAATATTCTTTTGATTTTGTCGATTTCCGGGATAAAAAAAACAGTAAAAACTGAATTATTGAATAAATAATTAGCATTAATTAATAAAATTAATTATTAATACTAAATACTTTATTAAATTTTACGAAATATATACATATGATTATAATCAATCGGAAAAAAATTAAGGGCTTCAGGGAATCCGAACCCGGAGACCCCCTCCCTTGTATGCGCAGTTTGTCATTAAGTGTTCTCCATTGAATTTATGACTTGTATTAGACTTGTAAAATTTAGATAAAATTTCAAATTTGATAACAAGATGTTAAAGTATCAAATTTTTTTATACATAAATAATTTTTTTTCAAAATTAAAAATATCTTATTACATGTGCACTTTTAATTTAACTCTAGTTTGCTTACTTATTTGTGTTATTATTGTAAATAAATATATGCTTTTATAAAAGAAACTTCCTGCAAAAAGCTAAAGTTGGTAACAGCGTTGTGTATAAACTGATAGCTAGAAACACGTGATTGCATTTATCCTGCGACTATGACGTCAAATGAACTTATGAATTGTTTCACTGGAAACATTTGATTGCAGTTGTGAGTATGACTTCATATGAATTTAGCCCATGACAATATAATCCCAATAAGTTTATTTTATGTGAAATTATGTATCGTTTGTCCGTATAAAAGAACGTAAGCTATAAAATGATTATACTTGTAAATATAATTAAATATAAATGTTATAAGCGACAAATAGATAAAAAGGTGAACTTAATGAATAGGATAAATTTGTAGATTGCTGTGCATGAACAAATGTAGAATGGTATTTATAAAAAAACTAAGGAGTCTCCAGAAAATCATTTTCTATGTATCTTTTGGAGAAGTAATTGATATTAGATCTCTTTTACTTTTGAAAGAACGCAACAACCACATTTTTATATCATAATTATGATTTATTTTCTAGTTATGTAATATATGTTCATAGTTTTTTTTTTTCTTTCCTTTTAATATTTTATCCAAAGTTAGAGATTCTAGCTCCGAAATTATTCCATTGATTACGATAATTGATTATGATTATGAGATAAAGAACAAGACCAGGCACTTTAAATTATGATTCTTTTTTCTTTATGATTGAAATTCTAATTATTTCTCTTTAAAGAATGTTTGATTTTATTTCCTTTATAATTAAATAAAAACACTAGCTTAAAAATTTGAAATAACGATATAAAACATTGAGCAGTGTTTGGTCTCACACACATATATATAGTACATCATATACATATATTTATAATATATATATATATATATACACACACATATGGTTGTGGCCAAGCATTGTTCATTTTGCAAATTAACTCCACATTTGAAACATAATCCTATTTTCAAAATATTTTTTTTAAATTAGTTTTCGGCTCTATTAAAGATTTAAATTGAGCGGAAAGTAAAAATTTCGAGAATATGAGTACACATATTTAACACATATATGCTATACTGCCTTTACAATTCTAATACTTAGTGCAAAACTACTAACGTGCGTATCTATTACATTTATGAAATAAGCTTACGAAAGTAAATCGAGATAAACACTATTTTAAAGAAATCAAGGAATCGTAAAAAAAAAAAAACTATACGTTATACAAAATATCCAGCTAGTTTTTTTTCTTTCTTTTTTTAAATGCTATTGAGAATATGTTTGTATGCTTTAAAGATTATAATGGTTAAAACAATTATCATCTTTAAATTTTGAATAATTTTATTAAAATATAAATTTTCTTGTATCATTTACCTCAAGTTTTGAAGCACAAATGAATGAAAAATAATAGCTAAAAAAGGAGGGGTTATTAAAATTATTTTTAAAAGAAATCAGTAACTTATCATAGCTTAGAAATTTAAGGAAAAATTTACTTCATAAATAAATTTATAAAATACTTAAACATTGAGATTCGAACTTTCTACTCTTGCTATTTCCTCAATCAATCCTTATTCTTTCAGACAAGTATTTCTATGTTTATGGGTCCTTAACATCCCTCTTCGATGGGCATTGTACCACTCTATATTCTTTTTAGGTCATTATTATCTAAATCCTAGCATTAAGCTTTCAATTATATTGAAAAATTATTCTTATAGCTCTGATTTCTTGATTTAAAAAAAAAACAGGATTTGAATATCTGAAACAGAAGTTTACCATACATGTCCTTGTAGTCCTCCTCCCTCTGAGTCGATTTTTTCAAATCCATTTGTACCGCTTCTCTATTCAACAAAAGAACCATGCCTTCCAAATTCCAAGTCTGTAGGTCTGATTTCTCAAAAAGGGTTTTTTTTTAATTTATAGCACCCTTACAAACCCTGCAAACTTCCTTCTGAGTAGATTTCCAGAAATCGGTTCTTAGCAAATGCCTGCTCAACAAAAGAAGCATGTTTTCTAAATTCAAGTATTGATGCAATAGATCAAAAATAGTAATTTTTGCTTATAACAGCCTCCACAACCCCCTTTGGTGGAAAATTTTCACAAAATCCGCTCTTAGTGGATCTTTAATTAACAAAAGGAACGTGATTGCCAAATTTCAAGTCAGCAAGTATAATTGTTTCAGAGATCTCATGTGAGTCACTTTCCCCACATATATATGTAAGTAAATAGACTACAGTTACGTACACAAATTATAACAGATAAATGGGCTCTAAATTATTAAGATTCTAGAAAAAATATAGTTTTTAAAAATTTAATATAAAGTTATTATCCGAAAAATATAGTTTAAATATACTGTTTCATTTTGGGATATTGAGCATCATTTACAAATAGTGTTAAGATTTAGTCCTACCTCTAACAAATTTTTAAATATTCTAATGTTATAGTTCAATTACAATTCAGAATTCAGAGCGCAATTGGACGTTCTTCGGACAAAACATTGCTTAGATATTAGACTTGTTGAATCACTCAAAAATAAAAGGTTAAGATAAAATTAGTATATGTGGTAAAAAATTTATTATTTTTTCTATTATAAAATCACCTCATCTTGTACCCATTCTTTTCAAAGGTCTTTCCAAATAATATTTTCAAATAATAAATTAATTAAATGTATTAATAAATTTTGTAAGTTATTTATTATGTAATCTTTTTTATTTACAAAAAAAAATATTTTTATCGCTTAAAAAAATTCAGAGCGTTGTTAATTTTTGCTTAATATCTATTAACGATAGTTAACATATGAATAACTTAATTAATTTGCTAGTTTAATTAATGATATAATTAATGTACATTTGTGTTAAGTTTACTTTTCATAACTTTTATGTTTTATTTCTACATTAGAGTGTTTTTTTCTTTGTTAGCTTTAATTAAGTTAAGTTTCCATATCTCTTAGTAAAGTTATTGAAGTAAAATATACTAAAACCTTTTTTAAATTACCTATTTGTGGTGGGAAGAAATACGAATATTTCGATGAGATTTTACTGTATTTGTTAGCATTTATCTATTTTTTGTAAAATTAAATCAAGTATTCATTTCCAAATATGAAAAGATTGAATCTTTAAGGCTGTTCACATCTTTATTGATAAATAGATTACGGTGATTACGCTCGAAACCGTAATTTGAAAAGCGTGTAAAAGAATAGTTTTTTGATATTTAGAGTTGAATTAGAATATACATATAAAGCTTTTTAAACTAGAAAAACTATTACTAGAGAAAGAATTGCTTCATAAAATTTTTGACAAAAGATGAAGAAAGAATTACATTTTCAAAACATTCTCCTTTTTTGAAAAATATTTCTATAATAATAATAATATTTTGTCTATGAATAGCTAGGACTTTTATCCATAGGCTGAACTAGGATTTTGGAAAAATACCCATTATTTCTAGAGTTACAATCCATTAAAATAATAACCACTGATTTTTGTTAAAAAAATTTTCTATTCTGATATGATATAAAATGTGAATAAACCCACTTCTAATTTATATATTTCTAAAAATCCTAGTTCAGTGCTTGTTAAGAAGTCCTGGCCATATAAATGCAAAACATTATTATAGAAGTATTTTTCATAAAAGGAGAATGTTTTGAAAACATGTTATTTTTTTCTTCATTTTTTGACAATAAATACATTTAAATAATTCTTTTATTTAATAATATTCTTAAAACAATTTATTTGTACATTCCATTTCAACTAACACTTAAAGTATCCGACTACGTTCGGAACCGTGATTTTAAAGAAGTGCATAAATGGATAAGTTTCATGATATTTAGTGTCACTTAGATTACAATATATGCATAAAATTGTCTTAAGGACATTTTGACAAAAACAATTTATTTGAATACAATATTTCGGCAAAAAGTTAACTTAGAATAACCTTTTTTCAAAATGTTCTCCTTTTATAAAAAATGCTTCTAAAATAATAATATTTTGCTTATATAAAGTAAAGATTTCTCCAGAGAGCCTGAACTATTTTTTTAAAAAAATTCACATTATTTTCAGAGTTACAACCCATTGAAATAATAATTGGCGTTTTTTTCTTAAAATTTCTCCCCTCTGTTTTCGTAAAACATGAATTAACCCACTTCTAAGTTATATGTTTCAAAAATTCTAGTTGAGCCTCTGTACAGAGGTGTGAGCTATATAAAAGGAGAATATTTTGAAAATTGGTCATTTTATGTTAATTTTTGCTCAAAATATTGTACTAAAATAATTTTTTATTGTAATTAATACTCATAAAACAATTTTATACATATTTTCTAATCTAAGGGACACTAAATATCATGTGAATATTATCCATTTATATGTTTTTTCAAAATCACGGTTCCGAACGTAGTCGGATACCTTAATATGAAAAAAAATTAAATGCTTAAAAGCTCCTTCACAGTCGCGTTTCGAAAGTAATCAATGGTAAAAATAATTCCTAATGAAAAAGATATTTCAGTTTCTTTTCATACAAAAGAATACGAAATTACATTTTACTTATTATTGCCTTTTATTTCAAAATCTAATTAAATTACACAACAATTATTTCAGTGAAAGTATGTTTCACATGATAAACAAGAAAATTTTTCTCTGTTTATTAAAAAAAATTCTTATTTTTTATGAAATGTAAAAGAACTTTTTTTGCAGCATTTACTCAAACTATTTGGAAAACCTTCTACAACCTAATGTATTTCAATGCATTTACATCATTCTAATTGCACGTCAAGAGAAGGAAAAGTTCCTAAGATTAGCCACTCATTATCCTTTTTTTCGTTCGCTAATAAGCGACCATCGTAACAAAAACGAAATCCTCAGCCTCACATCACAATAGAGAATCGGTCGATGCTGCCATCAGTTCAACTATTTTAATACTGAAATCCAGATATAATTTCTCTGAGATTCTTTTCCAATGCCTCACGTGGGGACAGCATTTGATTCGCGTTTCTCTCGGATGTCCGCTGAAATACGCATGCGCAGTTGGGCTCCAGCTTCCCATCATCATCATCACCAGCATCCCCGACTCTGAAGGCATAGAGAGAAGGATCTTACTAGAAGACAGCGGCATTCCATGGCTTGCTCTTCTGCTAGCACCGGATTTCTTCATTTCACTTCATTTGGGAACGACTTCTATTCAGAATCGAATTCTTCAACAATGGCTTCAGCACCTGTCACCCCCAGTGGTTCTCAATAGTAAGTTCTCCCCATTCTCGATCCGGTTTCCGAACCGGACTCCGTAGTGAATGTGTCGTTAACAATCCGGTATTCATAGCCGGGAATCAGAATTTTTTCCCCAATTAGTAGAGAACGAATCCACCGTGGATTTTGTTCTATTGGAGAACCCGATTTATGTTATCTTGTGAATTTGTTTTTAACTATTATACAGCGACGTATCCATCTCGTCGATGCTTACTTATTCTGTTACTATTTTTAGAATAAGGTTCCTGTGCGGTGTGTCTACTGATGTGTTAAATTGTTAGATGTGCTAGTCAATTCGCGCCGGCAGTGAATCGCATTCGGACTTGGATGCTCATTTAAGCACGTTTTTTGGGTGCAACAGGTGTATGGCGACGTTCTGATCGATTACCTTTATGAAACTGGATGATATATATATTATATACATTCGTTTATTTGTTTCCATTTTTTTCAATAGTTGTTTTTAACTTTTTGTTTATTATGATAAACTGAAACTAGAAAAAAAATGTTAAATATTGCGTTCTATTTTTAGTCTCATTGAATATTCGGTTTTGAAAACTTTTAAAGCATTATTATCTTTTTTTTAAGGTTTCACGCCGAATGTATATTGCTACAATGTACAAAAACTTATACTTCATGTTGTTTTGAAATATCGATCATTTTCTCCAGGACATGGAGAGATAGGGGTGGGGTAGGGCAGAGATTTTCGTTTTCATGATTTGTTGGATCACTGTTATTAAAAAGCACTTAAGTCATTGCTGATGTATAAAGTTTATGAATAATTTTTCATAAAATAATGGTACTAATACTCTTTCTTGCTTATGAAATGAGTTGAAATATATTGTTTAAAGAGTTTATTTTCAATGAATTCATGTAAAATATCGATGGGACTGAAATATTATTTGTAATACTTCGCTGATTATTGATTCGCTTATTACATTAAGCGATTTTTTAAAATTTAAATTAATTGATTTTATTATACATCGAATGACATTAATTTTCTTAATAAATGTTATAGTGTATATATATAATCATTTTATAGTATATATATAGCACATAATATTAGTTTTAGTGGTGTATGTGAGACGGATATCAACGTAATTTAATGTTTATTGTATTTCTCCCCCGTTCTTATATTAGTATTTAGTGTTTTATACATGGAATTCATGTGTGTAATATTGTTCAGTTTGAAAATTGCATGCTTTTTCTTTTTTATATGTAAATAATCTAAAAATTCATCAGTTTTATTTTAAATATTTAAAAAACAAAAATATTTTAAAAAGCACTTTAAAAAACGTTCTTTGTGTGTGTGTTCGATACTTTTATGTTATAACTAAATTCATTTCGTGCATTCGTACACTTTATGAAGATTTTAAAATTGATATTATTTGTATTCATATTTCTAAACATGTTTATTTTAATGCATACTTTTTATTAATAAAATAATAATGGAAAGAGGAGACACATTGAAAAAGCTACTTGCTCAGCTATAAGGCTTTGCATGCAAAGACTGAAAATGGTGATATTTCTTTGAGATTAGTAAAAGGTATTTCCTCTGATTCGAATATGCATTTTTGAAACGCAATTGGCCTACGCAGCAGCTAACAGTTGCATGTAATTTTAATTTATCGCGCAGTTCCCATTGCAATTCCCGGAAATACTATTAATAATGCAGCTCAGATGCACTTAAAGATCGCTACCGATAATTTGATGACTTTAAATGTTGTTGGGAGATATATTGAATTGGTGAAGACTACTTATATAAAGGGGAGAGTATCCTGATAATATGGAAAAATGATGCTGGAAAACAGTTCGTATGGATATGACTGTGCAGAAATGCTGGCAGTAATCTTTGCAGCAACAAAGTATGCACCGGAGTAATAAAAGTTTTGGAAGACTACGGTGATCCCACAGTGACACAAAATCAACTGATTGCCATCACAGAGCCAGATTCTTACAACAACAGCATCCTCCACCATGTGTAATGTCCTGCAGCTTCTTCTGCACCACCTGTGGTACCTTCACTATTTCACGAACCTTGACAGAGGTACTATTGCGCTTGCGTCGCTTTTTCAGCTGACCGATTTTATCTCCCCAACTTCAGCAAAGACATCTAGAATATTGTCCTGCCTGATCATCATGGCTGCCCAGCAGATGGCGAATACTGACGTTTTATGGCAAGGGCCAAATGGGACCGGAACCAGGGCCTCGATCTTGTCTCGTTCTGGACTTAAATTTAAATATAGAAAATTTGCGAATTTAAAATGCAGAAAGCGGGTTTTCGCCGAAAACTTCTTTTTTATTATGGATTACTTTTTTTGAACTTTTGATGTTTTCACACCAAATTCAATAAAGGGATCTCAGGTGGGGCCTACTTTTAAATAAAGACCCAGGGATTAGAGAAGTCTTAAAATGTCCCTGATTTTGATACATTTTTAAAGTAGATGATTTTCCTTCCGTGAGTATCACCAATGTTTTCAAGTATAATTTTGTTTTTCGTACAGATACGCAATCTTTATACTTGGTTAATGATTACCTATTACCTCCTACAATCGCCGTTGACCAAAGTGAAATTTTAACGTTATAATAACAACTACATAACATTATGCAAGAATAACTGTATGGTGAAGACAGGCTTCAACTATTTATATGCACTTTGGTTTGTCATAGAAGACATTGCCAGTCATTAAATGGTCCTTTTTTTCGTTGGTCAATAAGGTCATTAGACTTTTAACTAATTGGACATAGTGGGATATAAAGGTAAATATATGTTGAGAATCTAGAATAATAGTTGAGAACATTACCTGAAAAAACTGATCTTAGGACAAGATCACGAATCTGCACACAACTTACTTCGCCATATACAAGGAGGAAAGATTTCACTAATTGCTGATTGTTGCATTTAGTATACAATTGTCAGGAACTGATCTTCCACCAGAACTAAAATTGTTCTCGTTTCATTTCACATAAGTATGTCTTACCATATTTAATTTGAAGGTGACTGATTGCGTTCGGAACCGTAATTTTGAAAAAGCGTATAAATGAATGGGGTTTTTTATATTTAATGTCAGTTGAATTAGAATATACATATATATTTGTTTTAAGAATATTATTACAAGAAAAACTGTTTAAAAGCAATTTTTTTTAAGCAAAAAATGAAGAAAAGACTAACAGGTTTGTTTTCAAAACACTTTCCTTTTATAAAAAATGCTTCTTTAACAGTAATATTTTGCTTATATATACCCAATGCTTCCATTCATAGACCTTGAACTAGAATTTTTGCAATATATAATTTAGAAGTGGATTTAATCGTATTTCAATATACTGGAGTAGATAAATTTTAACAGAAAACACCGTTTACTTCAATTAATCGTAATTATGAATACAATGTAAATTTTCCAAAACTTTCAGTTCAAACTTTGTAGATACATCCCAGCTATACATAGGCAAAACATTATTATTATAAAAGCATTTTTCATAAAAGGAGAAATATTCTGATAATATGTAATTTTTTTTCATTGTTTTGCCCCAAAATTGCATTAAACTCATTTTTATTTGTAATAACATTCATGAAACAATCTTTATAAGTATACTCTAATTAAACTGTTACTAAATATCAAAATAAATAAATAAACCATTTATACCCTCTTGCAAAATTACAGTTCCGAACGTAGTCTCAATCACCTTAATTGTGTACATTCCATGTATTAAAATTAGTCTTTTAATTTTAAAGAATCTTTTTTTCTACTATTAAAGCTAAAACTTTGGCATTTTTAAATGGAATAATATATCATGAAGTCGTTAAGGCATCCGACTACGTTCGGAACCGTGATTTTCAAAAGCGCATAAATGGATAATTTTCATGATATTTAGTGTCACTTAGATTAGAATATATGCATAAAACTGTTTTAAAGACATTTTGACAAAAAAAATTTTATTTAAATACAATATTTTGGCAAAAAATTAAGTTAGAATAATCTTTTTTCCAAATTTTCTACTTTTGTGAAAAAATGCTTCTATTAGAATAATATTTTGCCTGCATATAGCTCAGACCTCTGTTCAGAGGCTCAACCAGAATTTTTGAAATATATAACTTAGAAGTGGGTTAATTCATATATTTTACGACAACAGAGGGGAGCAATTTTAAGAAAAAAAACGCGAATAATTATTTCAATTGGTGGTAACTCTGAAAATAATGCGAATTTTTCAAAAATTCTAGTTGAGTCTCTGTAGAGAGGTCTGAGCTATATACAGGCAAAATATTATTATAATAGAACTATTTTTCACAAAAGGAGAACGTTTGGAAAAAAGATTATTCGAAGTTAATTTTTCGCCAAAATATTATATTTAAATAAATTTTTTTGTCAAAATGTCCTTAAAACAATTTTATGCATATATTCTAATATGAGTGATACTAAATATCATGAAAATTATCCATTTATGCGCTTTTTTAAAATCGCGGTACCGAACGTAGTCGGATACCTTAAATGGATTGATGAGGCTTGATACTTAACATTTAGTTGGTGTTCGTAGAAAAACCACCCAATAAAATAAAACACAAATCAAGATAGTAACTACCCCGGTTTACATGAGGTTCACAAGAAGCAGCCTTCACTCTTTCCAGAAATCTCGTCTATTTATACCAATAGAGAATGGGAAGCTATTAACTCATATGATTTCTGGTAAAGGTTCTTCTGATTTGTCCAGAAACGCGGGTGATGTTAGATCACTTCTTTATTTAAAAACACTGCTTTTTCAGTTTTTAAGAGATAATGTGATGGTTATATCTCTTTAGGTGGGTAAATTAGAAATTGATTATTATACGAAGTCTCGGAGGGCTCGGGATCATTACGGATTAAAAAACGCTCAAGAGAAAACTAACGTGAATTATTACTCCCCCTCAGCAAGACGATTGTGTGAGCCAGGGCCCTTGATACACACCCCTAGCCTACAGAGATGCTAAGTATAAATTTAAAATTTAGATTAGTATTATCGTTTTCGTCACTTCAACACGGCATGAAAATAATCTAAAGTATGTAAAACTATTTAATCTCAAAGTGCGTAAAAATATTGAAAAGTATATGGACCATATTTTTTCTCTATATTTATATTTCTTCTATACCTGTACATTCTATATATATCCTAGGATATTGTATTTTTTCTTTATTTGTATATTTTCCCTACATTTTGATTCCTTTCTACATCTCATTTCTTTTAAATGTAAGCATACTTATTTGTATATATTTATTAGTAAGTGCTTTCAGAACCATTATCATTTTTTACTCATTTAAAGTTGTTTATTTTCATATCAAATTAAAAAATAATTCTAATAAATTTAATTTTATCATAACTTAAAATTTTACACCATTAAATAAAGCAAAGTTTCAGTATTGATTTCAATTTAAAAAAAAAAACGTATAATTGTCAAAATTCTCCTATAAAGCATCACAATAAAATTTCAAAAAAGGCAGAGGAAAAAAATGTTTCAAGTATCTGAACACTTTTAAATGACCAATCGAAACACACATTTTTGGGGTTTTTTATGTTTATTATATAGAATAGAGAAATCTTATGGCCTTACAAAACATATTTTGTTTTGTTTCTACGTTACCTAGAGGTCGAATTACAATAAACTTTGTAAAATTAGAAAAACAGGAAGAGGTTCTTTAATATACCAGGGATTTGAATGGTTCAAAATCTATCATTTGGGGGGGGGTATGGTAACCTAAAATATTATAATTGTGTTTCTATAAAACTTTTTGAACCTAATATTTTTATTATTTTCCAAGGAATATTCTGTAATAATTCCTATTGTACAAAAATTTTTTGAGAGAGAGAGTTATACCGTCTCTTATTTCAATAATACTCTCATAAATTGCATTTCTTATAATATTTATTCACGATCAGCTCTAAAGTTTTTAAATTTTAATAAAACATTAAAATTTGGGTATGTTCCCCAGATAAATATATGCAGTTTATTTTAGTAAAGCTTTTTATTATAAGTTTATTGCTTTTTATTTCTCTGCTTTAAAGAATTTCTAAAAAATTGCTAAATTTTATTTATAATAGAGATTTTTGTATATAATTTAGATAATTTATTTCAAATATTTATTGTTAAGTATTAATATTTATTCATATTGATAGCTAAAAAGCATTTATAATGTTCTAGTGTGATATTTTTAAAGAAGTGTGTGTTCGGATACCTTAAAACACAGTAATTCTTCTCAACAGTAATTATTTTTGTTATCTCTTTTGAAACTTATGAAGTAATTGGATTCTTATATATCTTATTTTCCTCGTACAGGCAAATCGCTTACAATTTGCACTTATTAAATTATGAAATATACTTATATTTTTTATAAAAAAATTCTTTTTATTAATAATTTCTTAAACGTCAATTGATGTTCTAAAGCTAGTTATAATTTTTGATAAATTCTAATGATTTTCATCCAGAATTCTTGTGCTTATTAGTTTTTTTATATATAAAATATATTTTTACTTCAAAATATAATGGATTGTATTTATTTTTGAATTATGTAGATTGTATTTATTATTTATTTATCATTTTCAATATTTTTATTTCTTTTGAATATACATTATTTCTGAGAACATTTTATCCTAAATATGCATCTTTTATATGATTTCCTAATATGTTTAATGCCAAATATCTGAATTGATATAATATCAAATATATGAGAAAATCCCTAAAGTATTCAGTGGTTCATCTTACGATTAATGGCTAAAGATTTACCTGTTAAAGTTTTACTTAAGGATAAGTTTGTTAAATGAAAAATTTTATTTCCCTGTTAAAGAGAAATTGCCACAAAGTATGTGTTTAAATGCTCTCAGCCTCATTATTTACATTTTTATGTAAGCACGAAAAACTTACAAGGACAAACAATAATAAAACCAGGAAAAAATCTTACTAAAGCAATATTTGCTGATTAATTGAAAAATGTTTAAGGTATCCGACTACGTTCGGAACCGTGATTTTGCAAAAGCATATAAATGGATAATATTTATGATATTTAGTGTCACTTAGATTAGAAAATGTATATAAAATTGTTTTAAGAATATTATTACAGTAAAAAATTTGACAAATTTTATTTGTCATATTTGTCATAATAATATTTTGACAAAAAATGAACATAGAATGACCTATTTTCAAAATATTCTCCTTTTGTAAAAAATGCTTCTAATGCTATAAATTCCGCACCACATCAACGGGAGGACATATTAAACCCTTCTGCACGGCGGATCTCTGCAGTCCTAGGCTCGAACTCATGACTTGCCGCAGCCATGAGTCTGTTACCTTGACCACTAGGCTACCGCAGTCACTGGCCTTTTTCAAACAAACTGTCTGAATACTGAAGGGGGGGAACGGAAAAAGGGTGTAATACTAGGAGGAGGGTAGAAAAAATGTTTCAGACAACATTAAGTCTGAACTATTGGTCTGTATCAGTAGCGCACACAGGAATTTTTCAAGGGGGAGGTCGGGGTCGAAAGTTCACCATTCTTGTATCATGCTCCTTTTGATTTTGTCGATTTTCGGGAACAAAATACAGTAAAAAATTAATTATTGAATAAATAATTAGCATTAATTAATAAAATTAATCCTTAATAACAAATACTTAATTAAATTTTCGTACTGTATATTTAGAATTATAATCAATCGAGAAAAAAATCAAGGGCTTGGGGGGTCCGGACCCTCAGGGCCTCCCTCTTGTGTGCGCCACAGGTCTGTATTAAGGACATAACCAGTAGCGCACACAAAAATTTTACAAGTGGGGGGGCCAGGGTTGAAAGTCCACCATTTTGGTATCATGCTCCAATACGCCGCCCAACATATTCTTTTGATTTTGTCAATTTTCGGGAACAAAAACATTACAAAATTAATTGTTGAATAAACAATTAGCATTAATTAATAAAAGTTGTTATTAATAACAAATACATAATTAAATTTTACATAATATATACATAGGATTATAACGAATCGAAAAAAAAATCAATGGCTTTCTAAAGTTGAATCAATACATTAGATTCTGAGTTGTTCAACATAAAATCACATTTTGCAAAGAAGTAAGTAACTCTACACCTTCGTGAAAAATATATGATCGAGCAATGATCGTGTAGCAATTACTAAATCTAGATGTGTAAGTTTGAACACTTTAAATTTTATCAATAGATTCAACAGTAGAATTAAAGCCACTTCTACACGTAGAATAAATAATACGAAAGCTCAGTAGAAAGAGATATGCTGATGTTTATTCTTTTAACACACGAATAAGCCTTTAATTCCTACGATTAAATGGAAAAAAAAAGTAATTTCACTTCATCACACACAAGAGAACAAATCCCAAGTAAAATGATTTAAAATAACGGGGCTATACGATCTGAGATGTATATTTTCTTAAAACATAATCGTTGTATCGGATCCGAAAAATGGTACTTGAAACATTGCACTCGACGTGTAGCATGTCAGTGTTGATAGTTTGTAGTAGGGATGGTGATTTTTTATGAAAAGATCGATTTTTGAATCGATTCGAATCGTAACCTGATGAATCGATTCACAAAAAATCGAGGTCTAAAAGATCGATTTCTAAGAATCGATTTTTCTCCCAAATCTGCATTTACAATGTAAATATAAATCCATTTTATGAAAACAAGATTAAATACCATAATAAACGATCTTTTATCAGTAAAATCAGCGAATTTTTTAGTTCAGGGTATTCGACAATTACAGTTATTTTTATTACCATATCAAAGCATCAGGTATAAAAGAAAACATTTATTTTCTAAATGTATTTGTTACATTAAAAAGTTTAGAAAATAGTTAATATAGATTATAGTTCCCAATGCTTAATATATAAGCTTTTTAAAAACAACAGTCTGTCGAGTCTACTAAGATCCAAGAGGGGTTCCGCTCATCACTTACGATGTTGCCGGCAATCCAAAAAAGGCACTCACAGGGAACAGATGATCGAACGATACTCATACACATCATGGCTATTGAGTGAACGTGATGATAAATACAGTTGTTTTGTTCTTGCCAGTAAATTAACCCTTTAACCGCCAACACCGTAATATTACAGGTTTTAAAGATAGTACATTCAACTAATTGTAAATAATTTTATGGTTTTTACCAAAACAGAAAAAAATCGAATGTCGATTTTCTAGGATGAAATATCGATTCAGTGAAACATATCGATTTAAAAAATTCGATTTTTTTTGCCCGACAAATCGATTTTTCGATTAATCGATCTCAGATTGTCATCCCTAGTTTGTAGTGAGAACATGATGATCAAGAATCAGAAGCGGTTTAATTACACTACACTACAATGAAATGGAATTGTAAGAATAGAATCATTTATATACAGGGTGTTGCCAAATTCGACCGACAAATTCAGGGGAATGATAGTAGGCATAATGGGGACAACAAATAACCATAGAAACATTCTGTGAAAACCGCGACATTAATACCAACGGGAGAATGATGAGCCAGACGAGGGGAATGGTCAAACGAAAGGGGGGGATTTAAAGCGTCATGGTAGGGTTGAACAAAACCTTACGTATTCAAATTTCTCACTTTTCCGGGAGTTGTTGCAGGGAGTAGCTGCCACTGCGCACCAAAAGGTAGGGTTCATGCATGATGTTACCCCATCACATTTTTGGATTAGGGTGCTTAACCATGTGATATATCCCGAGAGGTGGGATCGAACTCTGTCCTCCCCGACTTTAATTCCTTGAATTCTTTCTTCTGGGGCCCCTTGAAATTGCTTGTGCATGAGATGCCGGTGGCTACAATGGAAGATCTCACAGCTCGGATCATTGTCACTTCAACTAACATAGCTGGCACACGGGAATTGTTTCGTTCTTAATTGGTCTTAATAATCTTCCTTAACATAATGACACTGATTCTGAGAACTTAAGTCACAATATAAGCACATTTAGCTAAAATTCAATTTAATGTTGGTTGTTAAAGTGAAGAAAATCCAGAAGGAAATCAAGTGCATAACATCTGTATATATCAAAGTGGGTCAAAATTTTGTTTTTCGGAACTTAAAAACCTATTTGGGCTGAAAAGTTGTTCTTTGGTATACAGAAGAAGAGGAAAATAAAATAAAATACAGTCGAACCTCCATATTACGAACCTCTATATTGCGAATTTTTCCATATAGCGAACTTTTTTCTTGGAACCAAGAACATTTCACGATTTTCTTCGTAAAATAACCTCCCAATAGCGAAGTGCATATTCTATGTAGCGAACTTTTTCTCTTGTGATTCAATTTTTTTTCTCCTTATTTTTGAAGTAATTTTTGACACACATTTCAAATTATTCTCTCTTTTAACTCATTTTTTGATGGTCATAAATCTTGAACTGGTTTCATTAAGTATCTAACTCGTCGAGAGCAATAGAATTCTGGGAGTTTCGACCAAGAAGTGCAACTTTTAAATCCCATTGTCCAGTTCAACAGAAACATCTTTGATGATCCCCCTCAGTGGAGATGTATCATGTCCTTGAGCTAGTCTCAATTCAGTTGTAGTGTTGATCAGCCGTACTGGTAATTTCTTTCTAGTAGTTTGAAAATGTCAAAACGTAAGTGCTTGAGCATCAATGAAAAAAAATTAATTCTTGAGGAAATGGATAAGGACATCAAGAAACTTTCCTTGCAATTTTTCTTTCTTTTGATAGGTAAGATATATATATATATATTAATTTACAAAAAGGTGTGAATAATAACTTTTTTTAATATATAGTATTCATGAATGTAATATATATTTTATGTGGTTTTATAAAGAAAATTAAAAGATGAACCCCTGTATAGCGAATTTTCCATATAACGAACTTTTTTTCGGAATTTAGCGACTTCGTTATATAGAGGTTGGACTGTAGATTAATTTTCGTGTTCAGTGATACCAGAAAGGAAATGCGGTTCAGGTATTCGAGTTTTTTTTATGGTAAAATACCAAAGCAATTTTTTGTATTAAAGAAAAACAAGCCTTTAAAATTTTTTTTAATACTTATTACGATGAGAGGACACTTACACAGAAAATACACACAAGTCCGGTACATTTAGTAGCTTATTTAGTATTGAATTTTTAACAAAACCTAGTGCCAAAATTTCAATGCATTATAAAGCGGAAGACGGAAAAAAGCTCAGATCGAGCTGATTCGACGATGCGGTGAGACAGAACTAAAGTCATAAAATGTTACAATGTGCATTGCACTACTCAGTACCCATTTATCAATAATCATCGTTTTTGGTGGTTTATATTGTAGAAAAATATCTTTATATTTTTTCATCTTTTAAAATCATTTAACCAAAATTAAGTCTTTTCCCCTTTTTTCGAAAATTCAATCCCTTTGTTGCAATATTAAATACTGAAATTATTCAATTCCTACTATTAGCTCACACTCTCTATTTATTTATTTATTTATCTTGGTGGAATTTTCAATCGTTCATAAAATACATTTTAAAGCACTCAATTGAGCTGAAATTTTATATACAGAATTATTTTGGATGACAGTACAGTAATTTAATTATAATTAATAAAAAATAATTGATTAAAACTAATTATCTAAAGAATTACAAATACAACTACGTTGGTATCATTTTTGGTGACTTAGCAACCCTTTTGGCGACTTAAGTCAAAACTTGAACAGGTTTTTTTCTCACGTTTTAAAGCATTCAGTTGAACTGAAATTTTATATACACAATTGTTTTGGATGACAATACGATACTTTAATGATAATTAATGGAAATTAATTGCTACTTAATGTTGTAATTCTGTACATTACACATACAGAATCACAACATTACACATCACATATGTATATTCTGTACATATTAATATTAATTGTAACTATTTAATAAAAAGTAGCTAAAATAAATTTTTTCTTTTTAGATCTAAATAGGAATTGTCTTAAAAACATTTTTTTATATTACTTGCTTTTCTTTTAATCTCCATATTATATAACATCTTATCTACATAGGTAGGTTTAGATTTATTATAACTTTTTCTCCATATAACCACCATCCACCGAAGTAGAATATATACAAGAGAATAAGACATAAATCACTTCTCAAAATAAACTATTATTGTATATATATAATAATAAAATATTAAAAAAATAAAGAGATCATAGAGAGAAATATTTTGCCATATTTTTCTGAAAAAAATCTTTGATGCCAAGACTTTTTTTTAAATTTTTGCTTACAAAAAGTTTCTTCGCCGTTTACTTATTTTATGTTCTGCATAAATATTTCTTCAAGAAATAATCAAAAAAGGAGTTATTTATTTTTCAGTGTAATTATTTCTTACTATCCACTACTGTCTATTTAATTTTAAAAGTGTTTGCCAGGTGCACTCATCATATCTGCAAGATTTTATTTATTTCTATTAAACTTGCATCTCGTTTCGTTTATTTTTATTAATATTATTGTTTTTAAACAGAATATTACATTGAAAAAAATTTTAAAGATTAAAAACTATCGAATTATTTTTGTAAATATTGAATTTTAGTTCATAATGACCCATTAGATTCCGTATTGCTTAGATTTCCATAAATCTTAAGCAATACGATCTCTCATTCATTTTAAATTTAACTTGAATTTTTCTATCATTGTAGGGGGAAAATATCTCCCCCCACCTTAATATATATGCTTTTAGTTTTAATTCAAACAAATTTCTCCATGTTTCTACGAGTATTTTTATTTTTTATATCGTGCAACTTTATATTATTATAGATATATTTTAATTTAAATTAAATTAATTTCCATTGACAAAAGAAGTTTGCTTTTTTTAAAAATTTAAATTAAATTTTCCAGAAATATATTTGATTTTAATGTTAGATTTTATACGTCTCTGTTTTGAATTTTACTATCTTCAAAACATTTGTAAGATAAAGTATTACTGAGAAAGAGAGATACTACAGAAACGAACTGTTTTCAATTATAATTCTCTTTTGTTTTTTATTCTAAAATTCACAATGTTTTCTGGCAGCAAGGAGAGAATTTTCAAGATTTAATGGTGTATCAATTTTTACAAAAAATATACAAAAAATGCTAATATTTGTATGACTTTGCTATAAATAAGATTGCTTATTTAGAAAAATCATTGCACGTACGTTACTTGATGAAAAAGGTTTCTTTGACTTTGAGTTTTATTAAATATTCTTACAGGGTTTTTTCCCTTTTAACTTGCGAAACACGTTAAACTTGAATTTAAATAATAGCAATCAGTAGCGCACACAAGAATTTTTCCAGGGGGGGGGCAGGGTCGAAAGTCCACTATTCTCGTATCAGCATTCTCCAACACGCCACCCAAAATATTCCTTTGATTTTGTGGATTTTCGGGAACAAAAAATAGTAAAAAAAATTATTATTAAATGAATAATTAGCCTTAAATAATAAAATTAATTGTTAATAAAAAAACTGAATTAAATTTTATGTACTATATACATAAAATTATAATCAATCAGGAAAAAAATCAAAAGCTTTGGGGAGAACGGGGGTCCGGATCCGAGAACCTCCCTCCTTGTGTGTGGCATTGATAGCAATATATTTTTAAAAGAAGAAATTACAGCATCTTAACAACATAATAATACATTGGTACGATAACATCAGTTAACATTTACTAAAACTTATTACTTGGATTTCTAGTGTTTAAATATTAAAAGCTTCTACACTGACTTTAATAGAAATTTCAAACTTAAATTAAACTATTTGATTTCATAATTTATAAATTTATAAATTTAAAGTAAATATTGTACTTGATTTGTTCATAATAGTAGTTCAGTTAATATCAGATAGCAGTGGCGCACACAAGGGGGTCCTGGGACTCCGGAACCCCCCATAGCCCTTGATTTTTTCCGATTGATTATAATTCTAAGTATATCGTACGTAAAATTTAATTATTTGTTATTAATGATTAATTTTATTAATTAATGCTAATTATTTATTCAATAATTAGTTTTTTTACTGTGTTTTGTTCCCGAAAATCAACAAAATCAAAAGGAGCATGATACAAGAAGGGTGAACTTTCGACCCCGGCCTCCCCCACCCCGCCTTGAAAAACTCCTGTGTGCGCTACTGTCAGATAGTGATAAATTTGATCAACTTTTGGTTCCCATTTTTCGTTCGATTTTAAACTATAATTGTACTTTAAAAAATTTTCAAAAATAATAAGTTTAGCATGTTTGATCAAATAAAACTTTTCTCCCAGAAATTCTCATTAATTTAATATAATAATAAGTATTTTATATTTTTTGTAGAGTATTTTTTTAAAGTAAAATTGTTATTATTTTTTTTAAATTTAGGAGCTATATGTATGTATAAATTACACATTTACTAGCTGGTGTATCCGTTTATCGCACGGGGAAATTGAGAAATATAACAAATAAATTAGAAGAATCAAAAGAAAAATTTAATGATGTCAAAATTTAATTAATGTTTCAAATAATTTTTAAGCAAACTGTAATTAAACTATAGGGTAAAAACGATTTAGCAAGCAAAAAAGTGAAGCAAAATTAAAAATATATTGAATAATCAGATATTTCAGTTACCAATATATAAATACTACTTAAAACAAATGAATAAACGTTATCTTTTACGTCACTGTGGGAGACAATTTCTGCAAAATACACTTTTAGAGGAATTATATTCAATAAAAGAAGCATGACTGCTAAATTTTAAGTACGTAGGGAAAATAGCTCCGAAACGGAAATTTTTGTCTCTAACGCCCCCGAAATCCCTCTTAGCAATCTATTTTCTGAAGTCTAATAGGTCAAAAATGGGAAAATTTATCTATAATGCCCCTTAATCCCTTGAAAGTCGATTTTCGCAAAACTCGTTCTTCACCGATTAGTTTCTTCTTAATAGAAACATGTCTACCAAATTTCTATAGTTATAAAGGTTCTGGAGATTTCTTATATATATAATGAGTGAGTCACCTTTCTCCTATGCATCGACTGATAGAGTTTTTTTCAAACATTAGCATATAATATTTTATGTATTTTTATTTCAGTATAGTTGCCTAATAATTCGTATATATTATTATTTATGTCTTAAAAACAAATATTTTTTAAAATTTAGTTGTTAATCTTAGGATCACGATTTTCTGTGTCATAGACAAATTAATGCCACATGTGTCCAGTGAAAAAGAAAAAAAACACTAACAATTGTTTCAATTTATTTTCCTTAAGGTGACAATACGTTAGTAACCGTAATTTTTGAAAAAGGGTATAAAAGAATAATTTTTTTTTTTTTGATATTTAGTACAGTTGAATTAGAGAATATACAAATAAAATTGTATTAAGAATATTACTACAAGAAAGATTATTTAAAGGCAATTTTTGGCCAAAAAAATTAAGAAAGAATGTCATATTTTCAAAACCTTCTCCTTTTAAGGAAAATGCTTCTATATTATTAATATTTTGCCTACATATAGCTAGTAGAAGCTATATGTAGAATATACATAGAAGCTGAAGTAAAAGTTTTGAAAAATTCCCATAGTTCTCAGAGTTGACATCAATTGAAATGATAATGGGTAAAACTTCCGTATTCTGATACATAATAAAATATGAATAAATCCACTTCTAAACCACAGATTTCAGGAATCTTAATCAACCCCGGTATAGAAGTCCTAGCTATGTATAGGCAAAATATGAATAGTATAGAAGTGTTTCAAAATATGAGAATGTTTTAAAAATAAGTCATTCTTTCTTCATTTTTTGCCAAAAAAATACATTTAAATACTTTTGTCTTGTAATAATATTATTAAAATAATTTTATACATGTATTTTAATTCAACTGGCACTAAATATCAAAAAAAGTTATCCATTTAAACCCCTTTTTTAAAAATTGCGGTTCCAAATGTAGTCAGTCGCCGTAGCGGAAAAACAATTGATGAAAAGGAAAGAGAAAAATCTATTCTGGAAGATTTGGGATAGCGAAAAGCTCATCAAATATTAAAATAAATTGCTTTAAAAAAAAAGAGTTTTTGTAAAATCTCGTTCAATTCTTAGAATTTCTTTAAAAAGAAAAGCAAAGAAAATAAAAGAATTAAGAAGCTTATTAAATATTTTTAAAAATTCTTTTTAGAAAAGAATTTTTATAAAATCTTACTCAAGAGTTAGAAAAAAAAGAAAAGTAAAGTAAAGAAAAGAAAAGAAATAAGAGAGAGAGAGAGAGAAGCGAGAGAAATCTTCAAATATTTTTAAAAAATTATTTTAAAATTTTTTTTGCAGAATCTTATATATATAAATATATAAATTAGAGTTTCTCGGGGAAAAAAGTAATGAAAAGTAAAAGAAGAAAAAACTTAAGAATTTTCGAGCCCCAAATTTTGTTTCTACCAAACTTACCCGTCTAAGCAAAACGAGAACAATTCGATGTAAGTACTTATATTGATGTGTAACAATCTTTCATCTCGGTTGCTAGATATTTGTTGGGAGTGATTTCGTGAAAAGGGAAGGATGTGTGTAACAGGATGTGACTTAAGCGTTCGTTACTTGATTTCACCAATGACAGTGCGTGGCTGTGTATTTTCACTACCCTCGCATGGGGGTACAACTCTAGTAGCCATCAAGCACTCGAGCGCTTGACTCTAAATCCGTTAGTCTTGATATTGGGGGACATATGTGCGGCAGAATGCTTATTTGAAAATGGACAAACAATGATTTCGGTGGTCGTATACATTTCTTCGAATCAAACGGTTAAAAAAAATTAAAAATTTCCTGCATTTTGTACTTTTGCCATAAAACGAAGGTGGTTCTTCTCTTTTAAAAAAATTATCACTCGCTTCCCCTGATTTTGAGTGGTGATTTTAACTTTAACTTCAGTTTGCCAAAAGCTGAGCCACTCATAGCTTTTATGAATGAGGAACTCAAACTCGAAATGAATACAAATTAGAATGTTTCGACTGCTAACAGTGGTACTGTTATTGACGCTGTTTTTCAACGGTTTTTAAATACTTTGAAATCACAAGTATATGTGTCAAATTTTAGTTATCATAAGTCTATTGTCTCCGCTCTTCCCCAAATTGAACAAGAATAATTATTTTTGATAAAATATTGCATTACTCCTTTTGTTAATTAAATACAATTTTCATTAAAGATATAATTATTCGATAGAAAATTATTTCCAATTATACCCGATTCATATTTTTTTCAGGAAAAAAGTTAATATTATAAGTTACACATCATATGCGACTACTGTAAGACTCGTTTCTTTTGTTTTTTAACAAGCAAAATGTTTAATGATAAAAGTATAATAATTATTGCCACATCTATTACCAAAATTTTTTTTTAAAAAAAAGAAAAACCAGATTAGCTGTAAAATTCCTCTCTTTTTAAAACTAATTCTGATAAAATTCTAAAATCAAGAAACATAATTTCTCTATTTTAAAAAAAATCAATTACATCGAAGTCTAGAACATATAGGTATTTTCCCCACGATTTTCCTGCGTTCAAGCTGCAGGGAAATTCTCGAAACGACATGTCCCCTTCCATCTTAAACAGCGGCGCATGCCGGAAGATTTTACCGCCTTTTGAGCTTCGCATCGATCGGCATTGAACTTGAGTCGCCGGAAGGATACAAAGTCTTTCTTTCTCTGTCTTCCCTCGCCCCTCGCAAACCCCGCCCCTCTTTCGCTTTGGCAGGCAGCGGCGGTGTTCGCGACGGAAGCTTGCCGCTCTTTTTGCACATTCGAAGCCGCAGAGTAGGTTCAAGAGAGAGCAGATTTTGGAATCTGACCTGCCCCGTATTCAGAGGTGGATTCGAAAATGCGCAATGATGGATAATATAGAGATTATTTCGAGACATATATGCACACACATAGCTGATTACTCAATGAGAATAAACAGTTGGACCCCGATTTAACGAATTTTTCTCTATCCCCGATTAAAAAGAAGGTTTTAAAGTTTTCTACTAATCCTCTTGGGATAAAACTGTTTCTTTAAATATTATTCTATTAAAAACTTTCTCCCGAAGAAGAAGACGCGACTTATGCAAATCACGGCTTGTATTTAAGCATTAACTTTCAGGTTCGTGAGAGAGAGACAGAGAGAGAGAGAGAGGATAGGAGCAAAATGATAGCACTCAGTGATTAATGTAAAGCAATAAATAGCTAGTCGAGAGTGATTCGCAGATTATTTGCTTAATATTTAAGATTGACGATTTGGTCAACTAGATCAGTGGTGTCCAACACGCGGCCCACCAGTACGTAAATTGCGGCCCACCGACTCTTTTTTAAAAAATTTTAAATATCAGGTTTTTAAAGTTTTTTCATTTTGAAATTTATTTGAGGGGAAATTATATAGTATATATATATACATATAATATCTACAATGTATTTGCCTGTTACCTTTTCTTGTTTAAAAATAAATCCTTTTTGATAGTAAAAATGTCCTTTAGATTAAAACAGATTTATATTTTATCAAACAGTTACATTTGATTTTACTATAATAAATTACCTTTTTAATAAATTCCGAATTGCATTCTGCATATCCTTTACTATGGATAGTACATGATTCTCTGTGTGTGCGATTTTCATTTCTCCTCCTCCTTTTCTGTTTGGAGTGCCCAAAAAGAAAGAAGCAATCAAAGATGTTTTACAAAGTTTTAAAATAAATGTTCAGAACGGTTAAAATAAAGGGCAATGTATACTTAATCGTTTGCAGATGACAGTGCAATCAAATGTCAACAAAGTGTAAAGAAAGATCAATTCAAAAGGAACACTGTAATTTTCAAGAAAATGGCAACACACACTGTAATATTTTAAACATTATTTGATCATTGCATTATTATATTATCTATGTCTGTATACGTGAAAAATAATGAAAACAATAATAATAGTTCATTCTGCTTTAAATTTTCATTCCAATAAATGTTTTTTTGTTTCCAAATCTGATATAAAGGTACATGTTTTCATGTGCGGCCCGCGAGATTAGGATGTTTTTCCGAAGTGGTCAGCAAGATCATTTGGGTTGGACACCCCTGAACTAGATATTTAAATTGGATTAGTCTCGGCTTGAAGTAGATTAATTTGGAACATAACTTCGATAATTTAGAATTGTATGGCTATGACGTTCCAAGAGTGATTGAATTTATAGTTAAATACTAATTATATCGTCTTCTTCGCTATTGCTACCATAATTATTTAAAGGTGTTTTTCCTAACTTGGGGTGTTGAGATTTGTTAGGTTGTTGAGACTTGTTAATAAATTGTACTTATTTTGATTATGGCTAATCTTCTTTCTAACTCTCGTACAATGATGGATGGGAGAGCCCAACCATCACAAAATGACACATCCTTTTTGTTCGGAACAGGAAAATATTTTTCTTGTAAGCAGCAAATTTCTACGGGAAAGGGTGCTATTAGAATTATTTGACTTTACAGGAGCAGATGAGTCATGAGTGTAATCTATCGTGTGAGTTTTGAATAGCATAGGAAATTCCTTTCTTATGTCAGTCCATTCCACAACGAAGGGACTATTTTAAGATTTTAACGATTATGTTACATTTGATGACGAACTGTCTGTGCAATTGAGGTTGAGGAATTTGTTGATTTGTTGGAGCCAATGAAAAGCAATTCTGATGGAGAAATCGATAATGAAACTATTATCAAAACTGTCACATTTTTTAATGCTTTATATTGTTTGGAAACAGTAAAAACATACCACATGAAGCAGGATGTAAATAACGCAACGTTCTCTTCTCTACATAAAGTAGAAAAAGAACTCTTTCCAGTCAGGAATCAAAGACATTTTCAAACATTTATTAAGGTATCCGACTACGTTAGGAACCGTGCTTTTAAGAAAGCGCATAAATGGATAATTTTCATGATATTTAGTGTCACTTAGATTAGAATACATGTATAAAATTGTTTTAAGGATATTTTGACAAAAAAAAAAGTTTTTAAATACAATATTTTGGCAAAAAATTAACTTAGAATTACCTTTTTTCAAAATGTTCTCCTTTTGTCAAAAATGCTTCTATTATAATAATATTTTGCCTGTATATAGCTCAGACCTCTGTACAGAGGTTCAACTATGATTTTTGAAAAATTCTCATTATTTTCAGAGTTACAACCCATTGAAATAGTTATAGGCGTTTTTTTCTTAAAATTTCTCCTTTCTGTTGTCGTAAGACATGGATAAACCCACTTCTAAGCGATATATTTCAAAAATTCTAGTTGATCCTCTGTACAGAGGTCTGAGCTATATACAGGTAAAATATTATTATAATAGAAGCATTTTTCACAAAAGGAGAATATTTTGAAAATGGGCCATTCTATTTTCCTTTCTTGTCAAAATTTTGAACTTAAATAATTTTTTATTGTAATACTATTTTAAAACAATTTTATATACATTTCCTAATCTAAGTGACACTAAATATCATAATATTATCCATTTATACACTTTTGAACCGACTACGTTCGGTTCCGAACGTTGTCGAACGTAGTCGGATACCTTAATCAATATTTTAAAGTTTCTAATTTACTGATGTGTAATAATTTTCACTAATAGTATTTTTAATGATTGAATAAAAAATGTGTAATTTCTAACTATGGAGGCTTTTTGTGTAGTTGCTTATTATAGAATTTCCAAAAGATACGAGCAAAAAATTTGTATTTTCTTTAGACCCTCCGATATAACGAATAACCCCGATTTAACGAACAAAATGCTTGGTCCCGATGAATTCGTTAAATCGGGGTGCAACTGAAAAACGTTAATGAAGTATGAAGGGGTGAAAAAAAAATTGGTCAGTAAAGACTTGGGTAATTCATAATTTTAGAGGGATGGGGACATTCTTATATATTTAGAAAACACAATTTTTATTCGACTTTTTCTTATAAATTTAATAAAAAATTCCTTATTTAATTTTTAGCCAATCAGTTTTAGGTTTAAAATAAATTAATCTTTTTGAAATTTTAGAAAAGCCCTTTCTCTTCGACTTACGCTCTACCACAATTATGGCTACAAAAAATAAGTAAATAAAAATTGAGAAAAAAAATGAAATGATCATAAATGAATTGGTAAAATAATATGTATGTAATAGAGGGCACACATGTATATATCCCGATACATATTAAGCTAAATCGTGGAGATTAGGCGAAAAATAATTTTTTAAAAATTTCAAAATTTAATACTGCCATAAAGAAGTGGAATTTTAGAAAAAATGGAAAAGACTATTTTTTTTTTCGGGGGTGATATTAGACGAAAAATACAATTATTTTCAACAAAATAAGAAACGAAATCCGATGATTATTGCAAGTGAGTGTGATGTTCTTTGCAGAATTTCATAATTCCAGCACTCACTCCCCCCACCACTGAATTAGCCGATCCAAGCTTCTTCCGCTTTATTATGCACTTAACAGTAGGGTTTTTTTAAAATTAAATATAAAGAAGCTATTAAAAATGTATATATATATATACTTGGTGTTTTTTCTTTCTTTCTTCTTTTTTTCTTCTAGTTATAACTGTTTAATAAGTGTCCTCTGATAGCAGTAAATGTTGAAAAGTAGCATAAATAATGTTTCCTTTCGACAACATTGTTTTGACTTCTTACCACAAAAACCAAATTAAGTACCTAAACTTTATTTCCCATGTGACAGTATTTAACACAAAAAAAAATTAATTTTTTATTTTATTCAAGAACATCTTTTCCGCAAAGGTAGGTCTTGAGATTCTGAAAATAAAAAATTAAAAAAGTTCGATCCCCTTACTATGTGTAACAGTGGCGTAACGGAGAACATTTGGGCCCCCTTGCAAAGTCCGGTTTGGGGCCCCCACGTTAAATTTTACAAAGGGTAGGCACTTGCGTCAGTCAGGCTTTGGGCCCCTTAGAACCCTGGGCCCCCCACGATGCGGGGGTTGCGGGGGTGTACGTTACGCCACTGATGTGTAATAATTTTTAAAACGTAGATAGAGTTCTTGGGATTTATATCCTAATTCTTAGAATTCTGTGGAGTGAAAATACTATCGAAAAATATACAACAGATTTATTATCTGTTAGTAAGAACGGAAATCAACGACACCCCGTATTTTGTTTTCAAAATAATGTTTAGCCTAATTCTGTAGCCTTATTAATGAGAAATCCTTAGTTTTAATTTTATTTTATACAAGATTCAGTACAACTGATAAATTAATAAACATAGATAAATTCGTTTTATGTCACTCCAATAACGCATTTTTCAACCACACATACAAATTTTTATAATTTTATTACTTATTCTTTAACGAATTAAATGGGCAGGCCACGTCAGAATGGACGAAGACCGCCTCACTAAAAAATAAAAAAGTCAATGCCCAACCCATTGGCACACGAAGAAAGGGCAGGCTAAATCTTAGATGGATTGCTAGCCCAGAAAAAGATCTCCCAGTTTTGAAAACTAAGAATTGGAGAACACTGGCATGAAAAAAGTCTTGAGAAGGTCAGGGAGCCCTGAGCTGTCGAGACACTGAAGAAGGAAGGACTTATTCTTTTAATTATTTTCAACGTAAATAATTTTTGTACATGTTATGAAAAAAGTTAAAATGCAACTTATATTAAGATTGTTTTTTTAAAATTTAAATGTAATTTTAAGAATGCATGAATTAATTCACTAGTAACGTGTTAATAAAATTACACTTATTCATTAATGCGCTAATACATTAAAGTTGTGTATGTAAATATTTCTTTTTCTAAATAAATTAATAAAAAAAATTATTGCTTTTATTTTCTTGGCAATTAGTAGGGATATGTGTTGCATTATTTAGATACTAGCGATTCTGAATTTCTTAGAATAAATTAGCAATTTCTTAAATGCAATGTGTAGTATATTTAAAGCATTTTTCCTGTTGTAGAAAGAATACTTTTTTAATGTTAATTAAAAGAGGAATTTGCAAAAATTTTCTATATTGTAATTTTAAACTGCATTTAATGCCTACGAGTTAAAAGAATTAAAAAATAATTTTCAACACAATTCACAAAATTTTTTATTTGGATTGTTACCACCAATTTCACATAATTTTTGTGGTGTTTCGCTGATCTTTAAAAGTCTTTTATATACGTTAAGAAAGATTTGATAACATACATTCAAGTATTAAATGTGCTTCAAAATGTGTTAGTTAAAAAGATAAAACATTCAATATTTTATGATTTTTTTTCCATTTAAAAGGAATTATGGCTGTTGCTTAGTATGTGAAAAATTAGAGCTAACTCATTTTTTTATTTTTTATATACATACTCGGTGACTGCTTCAAAATAATTTTTAAAAAATTTTAGAAACTTAATTTTTTTTCGACGAATAAAACACGTTTCATTGAAATGTAAAGTACATTTTAAGAAAGAAAACTAAAACTTAGAAAATCTGTTCAATTTTTTCAAGAAAGTATTTGGTTCAAAATTTTATACAAATTCTACATTATATCGCACGAAATCAATAAATAAGTAAAGAAATTATTTAATTGTCTATATCTAATTTGAGAACAAATCTACATTGCTGTACCAATGTAAATTTTAAATAAATGACAGGATTCCAAACATCCGGAGTATTATTGTAATTCATATTAGAATTCTAATTCGTATCGGGAAAAACAACACTGGAAGAAAAAGCATGCTTGTCGTTATTTCATGCAGGAATTAATTTCTGACTTCAGTTTTGTATAAGTTTCGTACATTAAATTTCTCGGAAGTAAATTTTAAATCATTAAAACTTTCCGAAATATCATACAATCTATAGTTCTTAAGAGCCTAACGTTGCCATATTTTTCTATCATAAGGGGCTAAAATCATGACTGTCAAATGATAAATGCAATCACGTGTTCTCCATTAATTCTTGTTGTTCTACTTGTAAAATTTAGATAGAATTTCAAATTTCATAACTGGATAAAAATGTACAAATATTTTAAGACTTTTCAAAATGTTTTTCAAAAATAAAAAAAATAATGATTATATTATACGTGTATTTTTGAATCAAGTGCATTTTGTTTACCTATGTGCATTATTTTAGCTGACAAATATGTACTTTTTAAAAGAAAGTATCTACAAAAAGAAAAAGTTGTCAACAGCGAGGCACACGAACTGATTGAATGGAAACACGCGATTGTATTTTCATGTGACTGTGACGTCACATGAATATATGAAATAATTGGTCAAAAACACGTCATTACAGTTATCATGTGACTATGGATTCCATGAATTTAGCCCATTCTCCTAGAAAAGAAAGTGAGGTTTCTTAAAATTTGCCCTTATAGATTTAGTTTTAACTATCACTTACCATTATACAAATAACATACAGTGAAAAGCATTTAACACGAAACTGAGGATACTGAAATATTTTTTCGCGGTCAAGGATTTTAAAAAAACAAAAAAACATATTCAACAAAATTAAGTTTATTACAGTACATTTTATTACATAGATATGTATATATATGAAACATTTCCATAATTTCTCCCTTTTTTTTAAATTATGGTTAACATTGTAGAGTTTGCAATACCAAAACCTTTACAGATGTCTGTTTTCTTCTGTTTTTGATTAACAACCTTAAGAAGCTTCGTTTTCATTTTAAGTAAAACATCTATTTGCTTTCCCTCTGAGATCTTTGCTATTGTGCTCGCAAAAAAAGTTATTTTCAAATAGAGAAGAAAAGAAATAAAAGAAACGCCGATGAAACTTACTGATTTTTACTCAAACTGCGATGTACTCATCACCGAATTCCAAAGACAACTGATGAGGGATCAGATTTTTTTTTGCGTTTTTAGGGGGGTAGCCTAGTTATAAAGCAAAAATGGCTCATGTCACAAGCTATTCCGAGGATATTTCAAAGCCAAGTTAGCCGCCTTTCTACAAAACCATTTCTCTTTCATTTCACACCACTGGGGTTTTCCGTATTTTGCTCATTCCCACAGAAGGGATATCTTTTCGTATTAATCATTTTTCATCTTAAGGTATCCGACGACGTATACGGAACCGTGATTTTAAAAAAGCGCATAAATGGATAATTTTTATGATATTTAGTGTCACTTAGATAAGAATACATGTATATAAAATTGTTTTAAGGACACATTTTGACAAAAAAAAAATTATTTAAATACAATATTTCGGCAAAAAATTAACTTAGAATAACCTTTTTTTCAAAAGGTTCTCCTTTTGTGAAAAATGCTTCTGTTGCAATAATATTTCGCCTGTATATAGCTCAGACCTCTGTACAGAGGCTCAACAATGATTTTTGAAAAATTCATATTATTTTCAGAGTTGCAACCAATTGAAATAATTATCGGTGTTTTTTTCTTACAATTTCTCCCCTCTGTTGTCGTAAAACATGGATAAACCCACTTCTAAGTTATATATTTCAAAAATTCTAGTTGAACCTCTGTACAGAGGTCTGAGCTATATACAGGCAAAATATTATTATAATAGAAGTATTTTTCACAAAAGGAGAATATTTTGAAAATGGGTCTTTCTATGTGGAATTTTCGTCAAAATATTGTACTTAAATAATTTTTTATTGTAATACTATTCTTAAAACAATTTTATATACATTTTCTAATCTAAGTGACACTAAATATCATAAATATTATCCATTTATACGCTTTTGCAAAATCATAGTACCGAACGTAGTCGGATACCTTAAGCATTTTCGCGTTAAACTTATTTTACTGTATTCTCATTACATGATAGATGTTATGGTTTCAATGTACTAAAATATGTAAACAGGGATTACATTCCTATCTTTATTCAACTTCTTGAGGAATCAATATTCATAATTTGACGGTCTAATGTATAATTTCAAATTATATTTTTGTTAGGTTGCAGTTCATTTAAAAAAAGTATGATTGTAAGAGGTAGGATTATATTTACGTCATGAAAAGAAAAACAGTATCTTTTTAAGTTAGTTACTTCTTACTACTCTCTGTATCCCGTTTCAATTTTTTTTATTGCATTAAATTTCGAAAAAGAGTATTTTGATTTATTCTATAATAACTTAGAATTCTTATTGAACAAAAGTTGTGTACTCTATTTTATAGACCACTTTAAAGTAATTTTAGCAATATACTTGAAACAGAAATGCTTCACTTCCGAATGAATATCAATTATGAGTAGCTTTTAACATATCTTGTTTCAAAGATCATTGTCCTTTTGAAATTATTTTTTTTCACTCTCTTATTGTTAATATGAAAAAAAAAAAGAAAACAATTCTGTTGTTTTGTCTGTATTCCTTGAAGGATGAACAAACGTTCCTCTTTTCACCGTTTTTGTGGAGATCATTAGTCGTTTTATAAGAACAATCTAATATATATTATAAATGTGAAAGTTTGTGAGAATCTTTGTGGGTCTTTCACGCAAAAACAACTGAATAGATTTTAATGAAACTTTACAGTAATATAGCTTATACATCAGCATAACACATAGGCTATAATTTATAAAAATTTGTAAAAAGTGTCCAAAATATAACGATATTTGTCAAGTAAGAAGGAAAAAATTCTGCCATCTGCAAGCAAAAAAACCCACGTCAGCATATATCTATCTTTTGTTTGTGAAAAACTCTTTTTGTTTTGGCTACGCAAGGGGCTCACTTCTAATTAATTCCTGTGATCAGAATAAAGCCTATTTTTTTATTTCAGAATAAAACTAAGTTTTGAAGGGAGAGGTTGTTATAAATCTCTCTTTATTTTAATTTTTTTTTTATGATTTTAGTATGCATATTTGGTAGTAAGAAGTTGATCTATTTTCAAAATAACTACTTTTATCTCTTCTGGTACTTAAAGTAAATAAACTTTCTCTTTCACACTACATCATATGGACAAACTTTCATAATTTTTTTGTGGTTAGTAGTTAATTATAACGCTGTAATTTTAATTGAATATGCAGGTATTGCATTTTTAAGTATAAAACTAATTATAACTACTGCACTGTATTTTTTGCAGTGAGTGAGTGAGTGAATATTAACGTCGCACTGTTCAGCTACACGAGGGCTTTTGGAGACGGACCACGTAATTTTGAACAGTGGTCAAGTGACGGGAACGACACTTGAGCTGGCACTCCCTTCTCCTACCACACCACACCAACTTAGCAGGAATATTTTACCAATACTTAGCTGTAATATTCTTTGAAATCCACTCTTCCAAGATATATGGCAGCACGGGTTCTATGATGAGTATTTTAGTGGGGAAGGCGAACAGTTTTGTAGCAGATATTGCGTTTTCAGCGGATTGCAAAGATTATTATTTTTGTCGCAAAAAAATAGTTAATGTCAAAATTTAAGTGTCTTATGGTTTTGTCTGTCAATGAAGACCTTGGAAAATGATTTGACTACTTATTTTAAGTGAACGGTGTACATAATTAATTTTACAGTGGAATATCTCTAATTAATTTATTAGCTCTAACGGATTAAATTTTCCAAAGTGGAGTATTTTGTTTATCCCTTAATTTGTAATGTAGTGATCCAAAAAAAATATTGTATGAAAAAAACTGCAGTAAATCATAATGCAGTAGATAAAGCATTAACGTGCATCGTGCTCCTACACGGCGGGTCTTACAAAGCTCTAATAAAGCTCGAGCTACGAAAGTAGCTAGGCATTTGCCAACTTGACTCTATCGTTAACATTTCGCTATGTTTTTCATTAAATCGCCATTATAATTTAAGAAACGGCGTTGCTTGCGAATATTACTTTTGCTGAGCAGAGATCAGCTTAGGGAGGTATTTTGAAAAATCGACCCTCAAGAGTGTTACAAGGAATTATAAATTTAAAAAGTCCTTTTTATCGGCTATTAGATCTACATAGTTAAAATTTAATAAAGGTGTTTTTTTTCTTTCTTTTTTTGTTTAGCTGAGATATGCAAAAAGCTTTTTTTGTTTAATTTTCAATTCACATAAAATTAACTCATTAAAAACTTCTTTTTCCTTCAATCTGTGTTGTTTAATTTTTCAGTTCACCCATGCGAAGAACGGGTATACCAGCTAGTATTTATATAATAATTATTATAACAATAATTTATATATTTTTTTGCAAAACATTCAGTAAAACATGTTTACCAGATAAATTATTTTTCTGTGTAAAAAATTATATTTCTTATGAAATATCATTTTCTCTGTTTTCTTGCTTTCTTCACATCTATCAAAAATTTTTACGCATGTTTTCTCAAGAATAATTTTTAATCATTAATGGGATGAATCATAAACAAATTCGTCTTTTCTTAAACGAAAAAGCAGAACTTCAACTGAGAGTTTCGAGACTCCAGTAAATAGTGAAAGTCTTAATATTAGTCTCAGATCAACGTCTTTTTCTATTATATATTATTTAGAAGCGATGTTAGTTGAGTTTCCAGGGTTATAATATATATTACTCCATGCCAACGTAAGTTTTGAAAGAAAAATACTGAAGAGTAAAATATTTTTAAAACTTGTGTCAAATGCTATAACAGAAAAACTTGTGAAACGGGCTGCTTCTTAAAAATAATTCTTACCTTATATTTAAAAAAAGACTTGCATGCATTGCTTCTAGATTTCACGATAATTTTTATTAATTTCATTTCAATTTAACTTAAAAAAATGGGACGAAAATCCTTCCTTGAGAGGAATATTAAATCTGTAATACCTTTTTGAATTTTAAGTAAAAATTTTTTGATAAACTAAAAGAGAAAAACGCGTTTAATGAAATAAGATCCTTCAAATTACAAAGTTATTTTTAATCTTCATATTTTATATTCGAATCGCTACTTGGTAAAACCGTTTGTAAAAAAAGTAAATTTCGTTTTTGATTTAGAGAGAATCTATATATTTTTTAAAAAATTGATCGCAATTATAGAAAACCCCGAGTTCAAAAAATTTTGTTCTAGAAAAAAATTGGAAAAAATTATTAAAATGATATCATGTAAAAATAAGATACATTAAGTTTCCAACAGAAACAGACAGCACATCTATTAGAACTAATTTTATATCGGGTCACTTCTTTTTTGCGTGATTTTGAAGGCGTGTCAAATAGTTTTTGACGGCTAGTATAATGTTATCGCTCTAAATTGGCGAAATTTTACAGTTATTTGGCGGAGAATACTGTAGCATACTGATATCAAATTAGTACCCAATTATGTGGGTGAGTGAATATTAACGTCGCACTATTCAGCTACACGAGGGCTTTTGGTGATGGACCCGTAATTTTGAACCATGGTTAAGTGACGAGGACGATACCTGGACCGACTGTCCTCTCCCCTAACTTTCATACCAATGGGAGAATGTTTTAGCCTTGAAAAATTCGGCGTGCATCAGCCCCCTTTGCACGGCGGGTCTTCAGCGGTACTAGGCTAGAACTCAAGCCATTCCCACGAATCCGTTACCTTGACTACTCGGCTACCACGCCTACCCAATAATGTGGGAGATGCCATATTGCGTTGATTGAAAATTAACATAAGAGGATTAATGTATATTGTTTTTATGTTTACAATATATATATATACAATATTATTCTTGTTAATTTGTTTATTATTATGTGTTAACGAAAATTTTATATCTATAATCTGTTTGAACTTGATAGATAAATTACTCTGAGAAATATTTCTTATTTTATAATACAAGATTTTCAGTTTATTAGGGTTAAAATATTTTAATACTTTTCAAAATTTTAAAACTATGTGATTACCATAATAACTAAAAGATCGTCTATTTGGAGTCATCTAAAAAAATTTATTCCTACACCATTATAAGATTTTTTTTTCTTTCTCTTTTGACACTCGCTATAATACCTAAATATTTTATGATGTTGTAAGATTACACACGGTTCATAACTTACTGAAATCTAAGTCCTAGCATTAAGCGATGGATTGTATATAAAAACACTCTTATGGTCCTTCCCTTTTGGTTAAAAAAAAAGAGCTTTTGAATTGCTAAAATGGAAGTAAAATTATTTTTTACGCTCTCGTAATCTCCCTCCAAAGTTGATTACCAGAAAACCCGTTTTTAGTGAATCTCTACTCAACAAAATAAACATGCTTACCGCATTCCAAATCTTGTAGGCTTAATAGTTAACTATAAAGCCCCTTCAGCCCTCACAACTTCCCTTGGGAGTCGATTTTTAAAGAACCCGTTCTTAGGGGATCTCTGCTCGGCAAAAGAAACTTTCTTATCAATTTACCATTATGGATTAGCAGAACCCATACTTCATCAGAATTGAACTTAAAATTACTTAAAATATTTCAACTGCATAGATTGAAATCATTGTGATAAAATAAAGAATAAGGGTAAAAATGTTATTGAAGGCCTCAGTGAGATTTGACCTCTGTTAACCACTCATAGAAAGATTTTCAGTTTCTTGAAAATGAATATATATAATATTAGATGATTCAAGATCTCCCCAGAATTATATTCAGTTATACAAATTTTAACGTAAGTCGTTGCTGACAAAATTATTTTCACTGCTATCAAAAAGATAAATGTCAATTTTATTACGATAGTATTTAAAGGTGTAGAAGTTTGTTGTTGAAAATTTTGCAGGAAGTGAAATAAATACTTATCCATTCATTAATATGATGTTTCATAAATGATGTTTTTTTTTTATTATTTATTTAACAACGTTCTCAACGTATTCTTTGCGAAGAGAGTAAAAAAGAGAAATTCACTGGAAGTTTTAGATTAAAATTTTACTGGGGAGGAGGGGGGTACTCCTTGACCACCTAACAGCAGACCACCCCCTGTATTATAATATTTAATTTATGTAAAACAGGGGTTGCAGGACCAGCAGGTTTATCAAAATCAGAGGATTTATCAATGAAATGTTGGACGATACTGTTTGATCGTCCAAACAGTTTGTTATGCCAAACGGATGAGACTTTTTTTTTGTTAACATGTTAATAATGGGAGACAATAATGCTTTCCTTATGTGGAAATACATCAAAGCTAAATTGTCCGAAGATTGCAATGAATTGACTGCTTTATGAATTCTTAGCCAGTTTGTAACTATAATATCGGACAGAACTTATTACCTTTTTATTATAGTTGCTCTCGTGTCAGAGATACGTAAATAAATAAATTTATTACATCATCAAAAAAAACGTTTTTATATAGAGAGAGGAAAAAAGTATATTTTGAATTAAAGTGAGTGAATGAATACTAACGTCCCCCTATTCAGCTACACGAGGACTTTTGGGGGAGGACTTCGTAATTTTGAACAATGGTCAAGTGGCGAGGGCGACACCTGAGCTAGCACGCCATTCCTAACTTCAACAACACGCCAACTGGAAGACTTTGAATCTTGACATATTTAACGTACACCAACTCCTTTACAAGACGCATCTTCAATGGCATTATGGCAAGAACTCACAACACACCGGCCATGAGTGTGTGACAGGACCACTAGGCTAACGTGGTCACTATTTTGAATGAAAAACTAAAACTAATTTTTATTTAATTAATCAAAAACAGTTCAGGGAGTCACTGTTTGTTATTATTATTAACAAATAAATGTTTTAAAGAAAAAGGCACACACAAGCACAAGGTAACGAAATCAGTAAGTTATAATTATTATTTATTTATTTATTTTTGAGAATTTATTAGTTCTAACACTTTTTACAGTATTTTTTTGTGGGAATTTTTTCCACTGCATGAAGTTAGAAACTAGTTTTTTGAAATGTTTAAATTTCTATAATCTCAAGTCAAAATGAAAAAGACACATAGAAAGGTACAATGCACAAATTGAATAAATCATGTAAATTGGATGCATGGGGGGAAAAACGTTATTAAATATTTGTCAACCCAATACATTATGCACAAGAAATAAAACAAAATGTTAATATTTTTCCTACTCAACTTTTCTTTCGGTTAAGTACATATTTTTATGCGTTACATTATTTGTTGTAAATATATATAAATATAATCAATAATCACATATATTAAATAACCATATAAATCTACTAAAGCAAAGCAATAAACAGAAATATTGCAAGACAGTTCAGCTCAAAATAAGATTATCACAATATAATAGCAAATTCTTAGCATTAAGAACTAAGATTGTAGGCCTAAACACATAGTTTTAAAGCCAACCAGCCCCCCTCCCCCCATATTTATATGCATAACTGTCCTGAAAAAAGAGAAAATTGTGTAAGAATAAGTGTTTCGAAAAACACTATTAGATTATTAATATAATACTTATTGATTAATACTAAAAATACAGTAAAATATATTTGAATATCAACTAGGGTGCTATAGCCTAGCGGTTAGGATCAGGAACTCAGGGTTAGCGTATAGCGTGTTCCAGCCTTTTGTCACTAAAGACCCCCCTCCCGTGTAGAGAGGGTGATGCAAGTTAAGTCTGTAGAGCTCAAAGTCCTTCATATGGTATGGTGCGGTAGTTTGGAGAGTGGGTGCCAGCTCAGGTGTCATCCACGTCATTTGACCATGATTCAAAATTACGTGGTCCGTCGCCAAAAACCCTCGTATAGCTGAACAGTGCGACGTTAATATTCAATCAATCGATCAATAGTTGTCCTCCTCATTTTACCGAGGTTCAAAATACTAGGTTCATCGGCTATAGTTTTAGTTTATCTTCTTTTAAGTATGACGTTAATAAACACTCACTGGATCTGATACCCCCTTTACTCAAGAACAAGTATTTTAACAAACCTCCAAATGCGATGCATAATCTCTCATGGCGTTTTTCTGAAATTTAATATTATTTTCGTTTAGAACAGGAGCGGCAACCAACACTGTGGCACTGTTGAGTTGTAAAAGTAGCACTCAAAGACTTATTGAAACATTTTTTAAAAAATTGAAAAAATATTAATAAGTACCAATTTTTTTAGTTTTATTGAAATGCAGTTGTCTCAGACAAAAAAAAAACCCATCAAAATTTATTTTAAATACACATTTAATTGAAGTGACGCTAACAGTTGTGCCGTAGGACCTGGGTTCGAATTTCGGAGAAGGCATAGATGTTTGTAAATTTGTAGTGCCTTCGCGGCATGGGGTTAAAACATCCGTCGAGCCTTAAGTCCTCTCGCGAGGTTGGTGGAAGTTGAAGAAAGATGGGAGGCCCCCGACCACCCCCAGGGTGTTCTCCCTCAAAATTGAGGTGAAATCATGAAAAACTGTACTATCATCTGCATGGCGCTCAAAACCTAAGGTTAACGACAGGCGTAAAAATCTAGCCCCTAGCCGCGATGAATTTCGCGGACCTTGATCAAATGTTACTGTCGATCAGGTGGCATAAGTAACAACGACAACACAAAAGAAATTTATAATGTAGAAAATATTCTTTCATTGTTGTGTGCGCTAATTTTCCTAAGGAAGTTCACTCGTGAGATTTTGGAATTTGAGGAAGGGTACTTAAAAATATCTGGAATTTAAATTTGAGATTATACAGGGTAAAGAATGTAGTTTTAGTACCCTAATTGATCACATATCTTCTTTTGTGAACAAACTTTTGCTTTTTTTTTTGTCTCGATTTTGGAGGGTAAAAATTAACACATTTCTCCTTAAGGCAGGATCTATTTACTAAAGTTAATAATGCTACGAGTTATGATAGATTTAAAACTCATTTTGCAGAATTCACTGAATGCTAGATTTAGTTATTTTCAAGATAAAAATAACTCATCTTTTCATACATCCTTTTTCACAATTTCTTTGCAATACAAATTGTTACTTACCCGAAATCCATTTTGGAATTATTGACCTACAGCACCATACTACTCGAAAAAGCAAATACAAGGAACTTAATTCAACTGCAAGGGATCCAAATTAGGTGGAATTTTGAAAAGTTGTACCAACAAGCAATTTTCCAATTTTGCACGATTTGGATGTCAGATATTGTTGTAGATTCAGATCAACATGTTTGTAAACAAATGTTTTCTATTTCGAACATAATAAAATCAAAATATCATTCAAAATTAACTTATACACACATAAAAAAAACTTTATTTTTTTAGCATCATCGAGAACTAATCCTTATGTAGATGAGTTGGTAAGAAAAAATTACAATCTCAAAATTACATTAAATGCTGACAGTTTAATAATTATTTAGAATTCAAGACTTCATGGTACTTATTTTTATTTTACACCTAACGTAGCTGATTGGACATGTAAAAAATGTATTGACGATGAAACTTAAGTTTGTACTTTTGTTTTATTTATTATATTATTTTTTTAAATACAAACTACTTATACACTTCCATTAAAAATGTGTTCTTTGCGTTAAAACCTCATAATAAGCCAATATAAGTAACATTTTTTTCACCTTTTCTTATTCTTTTGTTTGTTGGAAAAGTTGAAAGGGGAACACATAATTTTTTTTCCTCAAAAAGGTTGCCCACCACTTATTTAAACTTGAAATTTTTGTGCGGTTTAAAAATTTATAATGCTACGAAAAAAATTTGAAAAAAGTAATAAAATGATTTATTTGAATTTATGAATATTTTAAATCAAGCTCTACCCTTTTATTTCAGATTATCTTTAGCATTGTATCAACAGCTTCTTTTATTTAGACGAAAAATTAAAAATGTTCCGTATTTTATTATGAATTCTTCTTTAATGTGATACGAATTATAAGAGAAATTTTTTTTATCCCTTTAATAGCATATATAATTGAAAATTAAATTAGTTTAATCCTTTTTCTTTATCTTTTGAAATCAGGCATTTGAAAATTAGTCAAATTACAATATATTGGTGGCCAAAAATGGGCGTCTATTAATGAAGAGTCTAAACACACAAGAGTCGTTCCATCGGGTGCATTGTAACATCGTGACCCTGTTGCTTTACTTCGTAACATTGTAGCGTCAGGGATCACACAGCTAATTGCCAAAAAGACATTTTATTCTAGAGTAAATAATAAAATGGTAGATTCACTATTAATTTAAGTTTTACACAGTTTTTCGCGATAGAAAAGTTATATTTCAATTTCAGTTCATGTATTCCAACTGTTGCGCTGCCGACTCCGGCACTCCATCGTTCACCAGAAGACAATTTTCATCTCCCTAGGTCCTTGAAGCGCGGTTGCCCCCGAAAACTCAACCGAGAGTCTTCGAAGAGCACAAAATTTCAGAGCGAAGTCATTTCGTAAATGGCAAGAGATCGAGAGTCCCCGTCAACTTCTGAGCCGACAATTTAAAAAACTCCCCCCATCACTTCTCATTGGCGTGTGTAACAGACCTGCACCCGGCTTTCCTCGCTTTAGTCTACTTCATTGGTTCTTGAGGACAATAGGCCGGCCCGTCTGATCCCCACTCCGAAATGGCATCGTGTTCACCATCTGGAGGCCATAGTCTTGTCACTATTACACTGACTTCATCTCGACCAGCCAACATTGCTCTCCATTCAAGTTGTTTGCAGTCCAGATGTGCGAGGGGAACCCAAGTAATTGATGCTGTTCCGTGAAGCTTCCTTCCTATGGAGCGTTGTGATTAACGATTGTATGAATGGCAACGAAAGAAATGGTATGACGAACATCAAAGCTATTTCCGAAACAGTTCACATATGTTATGCCCTAGGCACAAGAAAAGAATAGCCGGTGCTTTTTAATGATAAAATTTTCCATCTGGACAACTTCATCCCCCGTAAGTCAATCTTGACCAGTGTTGCTGGGAAGAGTTCTGCTAATGAGCAGACGTCACAGCGCAATCAACTTAACATTCAAGAGTGCTTTCTCTACAATTATAAAGGAATATTATTGCTTCAAAAATTGCAGAATTATATGATTTATTTTTTAAAAATGTTTTAATGTATTTAAGGACTGTATGTTTCAGAATTATTTAGTTAAATTTTCTAACTCAAATTAATGATGTTTTATCAACATTACCTTTTCATTAAAAAAAGTTATTTTGATCAAGACTCATGATAAATTTCTAGTTATTTAAGCTTTTATTGCATGCAGTTTTAATTAATTGAGTGGAACGTAGTGTTAATCAGAAAAATTAACAATGTAATAAACTGATTTCGAATGAAATTTTCAAGCATTTGTTGTGAGATTCGAGACTTCATAATACTTTTTACTTGGGATTTTCTTATCCAATCAGGGTATTTTGTCTTGTAAAAATGAGCAACCCTGTTACGTCAGTAATAATTCATTAATATGATGAGAATAATCATATTGTTGATTTGTATTCACTAAAAAGAATAGAGTTCATGAGTGTTTATTAACGTCGCTTTGTAAAGTATTATGAGGACCAGTGGCACATAAAGGGATTTTTCAAGGGGGGGCAGGGTCGAAAGTTCAACATTCTCCAATACGCCGTTCAACGTATTCTTTTAATTTTGTCGGTTTTCGGGAACAAAAAACAGTAAAAAAAATTATTATTCAATAAATAATTAGCACTAATTAATATAGCATGAATAAATATAGCTAATTATTAATAAAAAATACTTAGTTTAATTTTCGTTCTATTTGCATAGGATTATAATCAATAAAAAAAACTAAGGGCTATAGGGGTCCGGCCTCGCCCCCCCTTGTGTGCGCGCTGATGAGGGCTTTATGTGACGAACCTCGTAATTTTGAGACAGTTCAAATGAAGAGGACGACACCCGAGCTGATACCCCCTCTCCAAACTACCACACCACGCCAACGGGAGAACTTTGAGCTTCGACATGAAAAAAAAAGAGGGGTTCTCCTGTCTTTTCTTTTTTCTGTCGATACAAACTTTGATGCAAATAAAATGGTTTAATACTATAATAGCATTTATATTTTTAGAAAAAAATACATAGCATTGTCCCTCTAATGGAAGTGTGTACTTAGCATACTAATTTCATCCTGGTGTTATTTATCACAAATTATTTATATATCTACTAGAAAAAAATATTTGGCAGTCATATTATATCGATACATATGTACGAATATGTACCTACACTCGCAACAATTTCGATCAATTTTAAGTAACAATTGCATTTTTAAACTGTACATTCCTTTTATTATTAAGTTTAATGAAATTATTAGATTCTAATTAATTAATTACTGTACATTATTATCTATGTCTTAAAAATTATACCATCGACATGGGAATCTAAGGAACACTGTTCTGACTCAAATTACGAAGACGTGAATACTTTACATTATACAGTATATATTTTTTCATTTAGTGAGCACAAGAATTAAACTGATAAATTAGTATTGTAAATTCCAAGTAACAAGTTTTCCTTCATTTTTCTCTTTAAATTCCATTAAAGATTCCCCCGTCTTGAAAGTCTTTGACAAGAAAAAAAGGGATTAAAATTTGAGTTTTTTGTTGATTTGATTCAGAATTCGTACGTTTGACACCCTGAATAATCCTGAGATTTTTTTTAAAAAAATAACCAAAAGTGAATTTTGTAGAAGTTAGGTAAAAAACATATAATTTCTGCTCCATCATTTAAAATTATATCTCTGTACTGTATTTTAAGTAAAACCTCTTGAATTTTTAATTACCTTCACGAAAGTTGTGGGGTTTTTTTTTTTTTTTTGGTTGAATTAAAAAAATCTGCGTGAAAATGAAATATGTGTTGGTAAAATTCTGAAATGCATGTTTATACTTTGGGGGGGGAATGTTCTTTCTCTTTTAAGCTGATGACTACTTAAGAATTATTAATGTGAAATTTTAAAAAGATCTTTTACTTTTGTAAATAACTGTTTTAATTCATTCCTTACTGTTGTGGACTAAGCGATTTACAAAATAATATTTAAAAATACATAGATCTTTGTAAGTTAAGTAAGAGAGGCAAAAAGTGAAAATTTCTCCATTTTTTTGACATATTGCAGAATCAATTTATTTTTTAAAAAGGTATTTTTCACGTTTCTGTTTACGTTTAATATAGTTTTAAGTAGAAAAAATAATTATGAAGGAATAAAACAGTGTGGGGGAAAGACTTGCTTTCCAAACTTTTTGTTTTTGAAGAATAAGTTTAACTATTTAAATAAATTATTCATAAATAAATCATTTTTGAGAATAAAAGCTATTGGATAAAGTTGTTAAAATGAAAAAAAAAACTATAAAAATTATACTTATATTCATTACAATTTAATAATTGTTTTAAAGTTCTGTGCTTATGATTCTTCGAAGGCAAGTTATCGTATAGATTTTGTGAATCCCTTTATATAGTAAAATCACATGAATGATTATGATTGTACATATATGTGGAATTCTCAGTTTTTATTAGCAGCTGCAGTGAATTGACAGGAACTATTTTTTTCGGGCGGTTTTATATTCCTCCGCGCAAACCAAAGATGTTGTACAGCTCACTTCCTGTCTGCTCCGCGGTAAAAATCGGATTGTTGTTGTGTTTAAGATGTTGTGAATTGCTTGAAGTTTAGACGAGGGGATCACAGCTTTTAGCTGTTAACAGTATCCCGGATTGTAAATCCAAAACAAACATGGAAATTTCTTCAAAAGAATATGGTCGAAGATAGCCCAGATGAGTGAGTATTCATTTTAACTATAATATTTGTTCATCGTAAAATTCATTGATACTTTGGTAGGCTTAGCGTTAGCTAGCCTCGTAAAAACTGGGGGTAATGTTTGGGAAATATTCATTCACAGCTTAAATCATTCACTCATTGATATAAAGCAGAAGTTGTGAAAAGTTTATCTCAATCACTTGTTTATAGTTTGGTGAAGTTTTCACGTATTTTTACAATATTTTTATGGATTAATTTGTGCTTGTTTTCTTAAATTTATTGTTCAAATCCTTGTGTGTTTATTATTGTGTAAAGGGGAGGGGGGAGACTTTTATGAATGAATTTTTCGCTATGGCGTAATCTCAGATGCGGAGATAGTTTTAAACTGTCAACTTTAATTGTATAGTAGAAACTTTACATCTGCTTGTTATGACACATTGCTGAAGTTGTTGAATTTGCTTATTTCTATAAATGAGTATTTGATGTAAAATCATTCAACAATGTGTTTTGACATTTGTTTTTTTGTTCAATGTTTTTATTTTAGAATCGGAAATCTTAAGTGACTTAATAAAAGTTAGACCTACACAAATATTTCTATCGGAAATCGTAACTAATTTTATGAAAGTTAAAACAAATACTACTATCAAAAATGCAACGAAGCATTATTTTAAAAAGACATTTTGAAATTTCTGTATTAATTAACGTCTTATTGTAATATTTTATTTGATAAAAATCTGGATAAATAAGATAAAAATTATATATGTTAATAATTTTTATAAAGTCTACAAAGCATTTTAATTACTTTACTTATAAAATATTCTTGATTATTGTGAAAATAAAAAAAAATGTTTGTGACTAAATTTCTTCTATTTTATATATTTCATCTTGTATACTTAATCATATAAATTTGTATAAATGTTAGTGATAGATTAAGTTGTGGAGGACAGTTTATTCAAGTATGTTTGTTTGGAAAATAATTTTTTTAGAAAATTATACTATTTGGTGGTTCTAATTTTCATCTACTGTAAGGTTGATTTAGTATATTCTTATTTCTTATTATAAATACTAATTAAAAATTTGAAAATATTTTTTTATCTTGAATAGCATTTCATAGAATATAAGTAATTATGTTATCAAACTACAGTTATTTACTTAATTCTAAAATAGAGGACATCTGAATTTAAAAATAGTGATAATTTTTCTTCTGATTGTTGTTTATTTATTTGGTACTTTTGTATTAGCCTCACCACAGACAAAATTGCACTCATGAGAATAGTTTTTTTTTTCAAATAAAACATGTAAGAATATTTATTTTAATATTGTGGAACGTTTTGCATGGTGCAAATTTTGCTGCAGTAACATTAAAATGTAAGTACCATTAATTTTTATAGGTAATTTTAAAATCTGTTGGTAGCTTAAGAATTTGTTTGCATTTAATTTTGGATACTTTTGTATTAATCCCATACCATTGGTTGGTTATACAGTCGGATCTCCCTTTTATGAATTTATTTTCCTGGAACCAAGAACAGGAAGATATTGAAAGATGAATCCCCATTTATAACAAATTTTTCCCCAAACAAACTTTTTTTTCCTGGATTTAGCGACTTAATTAAGTAGAAGCCCCACTGGAATTGTAAATTCCAGTGGGCAGCATTCAGCATTGTACCTGAAAGAAAACATTGTTATAGGAAAATGTTACTATAACTCATAAAATCTTTGACATCCATTAACATACTCTTATCTTGTGCTGGATTGATCTTGTAGCTTTGTAGTGGTCATAGTAGCCTAATGGTTATAGTCATGAACTCATAGTTGGCTTGTCATAAGTTTGAGACCTAGTGCCACTGAAGACCCACAACATAGAGAGGCTGATGCATGTTAAATCTGCCAAGGCTTAAAATGTCCTTTAGTTGGTATGGTGTTGGAGTTGGAGAGTGAAGTGCCAGGTTGAGTGCCGTTCTCATTACTTGATTGTAATTCAAAATTTCAAAGCCAGTCTCCAATAGCTCTTGTGTTGCTTTGTTGTTTGACAGTATACACTCTCTACCAGATTTATAAAAAAATCTATCCTGTATTTTTCTCCCGTAAAAAGTAAACTCTTAATTTTAATACTTTTTTTATTAAAAAAAAGGCAATGAAAAGGTTGATGTATCCATGGGAACAGTTTTTCATTATTGACTGCACTATTTATACTTGCTTTGTTTCTGAAATACTGAAAAGCAATTGTTTATTGTTGAACGAAAAATTTAAACATAGAATATTTTGTCTCCTATGAAATTTTATTCATATTTACATCTAGGGGAAGGGGAAAACATCATTTGTCTCTGAGTTGATGATTTCATGGTGCAGTAATAGTTCCATTCAAAGAAACTTGTTTATTTTGTTAAACTTGATAAACTAAAATGTGAAGTATGTTTCTGAATGTCGTGTTCAGTACTTACATATTATCGCCAACCGTATTAATGACATTATATGAAATGAAACACATGGTTGCCATTTCCATGTGTACGACACATGCAAAATCAGGGATGCCAATTTGGTGAGTTATTTTGAGCGTGTATGCATGGTATGCAAGTGCTTTGAGTGTTTATTATTGTGAAAAATATAGTTTACTTGAAAAATATAATATGCTTTTTTTGTAATGTTTTTGAGCAGAAAAAAAATTAGAAATAGAATTGTAGTTTGGCTAAATGTTTGATTTAGAATAATATTGATTGCATGTGTGTGTGTGGTGGTTTGCAAGAACTAGATGCGTTTGGTTGAGATTCAGTTGCTGTATTTTTTGGAAATTTCCACATGAGAGAAATGACTGAGCATGTCATTTCTTTCTTCATTGGAAACAAGTTCATAATGGTTCAGTTTCAACTAACTTTTTAGGTTGACTAACATGTGTGTTTAAAAGGCTAACTTCAATTTAATTGCTTTTTAGCTTTATGTCTCAAAGAAAAATATCGCAAAGTGCATTTTCTTTGAATCTATCTCTCAATGAGAATTCATTTAATATTCTCCTTTAAGAATTTTATAGTATAAGATGTGCAGAAAACCAGCAATTCAAATAAGCAATTTTGCATTTTTCTCAGTGCTTGTAAAAAGTTCCATCCTGTTGGAATAATTTTAAAAAGTGATATTTTAGGTACGGTATAATTCATATTTCATGTTATTTTATTTTTTTTCTTTTTACTTGTTAAAATCCAATAATTCTATTTTATAGACTTTAAAATTCATGTTTAATTTTGTTAGGTTTGTGTTTGATTTGTTTCTAAGGTAATTGGAGTTCACTTCTTAAGAATCGATTTTCGTATAAAGCCCCTGTTATGGAAATATTATGAGTAGTGAAATTCATACATGCGTTAACAAAAATGTGTTACGTTGTGTTCTGCGCATATGTAAATTGTTGTCTGAAGAAAGCAGGTACTTGAGTAGTGTAGTGGTAACTTAAGCCGTGGGTAGTCTAGTGGTTAGAGAATCGGACTCCAGACTGGAAGGCCTGGGTTCGATGCCCAATGCCACCAAAACCCCTCCGAGTACATAAGGAGTAGGTGCTCGTTAAATCAGCGGGTCCGAAAGTCTTGTGGCTGAATCACGAGTGCAGTGGACTGGAGAATACTTCCCTCCCCTTCAGTTCCATGCCTAAATTGTGGGAGATCAGTGGTGTCGCCGTCTATTGGCCCCTTCAGGGAATTTCGCCAAGCTAATTTGTACTGTCACCTTTATGGTGCTCAAGGTCAAACAACAGGCATACTTCTAGACCCTTGCCACAATGCATTTTGTGGACCACGATCTGACTACATAGAGACAGGTGGCATTAAAAACAACCACAGCGATAACTTAATAATCCAGTAACAGCCTCCAAGAAGGAGTGCTCTATTTGTGTAGTGCTCATGTTACTGGCCTTCAGGTCCATAGCTCATGGGTTGTGTACTCCAAATAGGCTCCACCGCTTTCCGTTCATTGAGCATGCTTTTTAATGAAAAAGTGATTGATTTTAAAACTATTATTTAAAAGAATAATAATTATTCTTCATTTTTAAATATAGCCCCTTTGCTCTAAAAAAATCCATTAATAGAACGTTTGATCTTTTTTTCCCCTCACTTTCAATAATTTAGATTTTTGTTTTAGTGCCATTTTTTAAGCAAACATTTGGCACAAGAAATTGGAAAATGATTATTAATATTTAAAATTCCAAATCCCAAAAAAGAAATTATTATAAAATAATAAATCGGTTGGTTTATATAATACATCAGATACGTTTCCATTTTTCCATAAAAATTTCTTCCATTCGTCAAACATTCTCTTAATTTTTGAAGTACGGAAAGAAATAATTGAAAGAACCAAGTGTTGAAACTTTTCTATCATTTATAATTTTTTCCTTATATATTGAAGGTACATAATGAGGATTTGAATTTTATTATTGAATTATATATATGAGGGCTATTTTATTCAAATTCTAAGTGTATATATATAAAATGATAGTGTGTGTGCTTTACCATGTATGGAAGGGGATTCTCTAAACTACTGAAGAAACAGTATCATGTACATCCACTCATACTTGGCAGCGATTTCAATATTGATTTCATTAAAGATGAAGGATTAAGACTAGTACAATTTTTAAAATCGAAGCTTAATTTGGATTCTGTTTCTGGTAAGAGCACTGGGGATCATGGTACAACCATTGATCCGACGTTTTCATGATTCATAAATCATGATACTAATGATGTTCATGTATCATACTGAAATTGCCACAAGCCCCTTGTCACAGTGATTAATAATGGTGACAATATTAATGTAATTAATATTCAAAATTATGTTAATAGTGAAGTAAATCAACCTTCTTCACACAAGGTACTCATATACTATGAGTAACATATATTTATGTAACATAATTGATGTATATTATACATATATATTTATATTATTTTAATGAATTAGTATGTAAAATGTAAATAGAATAAAAATATATAATACTTTCAATATTATATGAGATCCATTTATTTACCCTGTTTTCCTACTATATAATCAGAGACAACTGCACTTAAGGAGTAAACTCCCGTTGTGCATCGGAGCCAACACACACAGTTTTTTCACATGCTTTTCAATGCATGTTAGTAGTTTGGTAACTTTTTAGGGGTATTTATTCCTCATGTTAAGAGTTTCTGCTTTGTTCAGTTAGATTTCTTTTTCATCAATACATATGTTTAGAGAGTCAGGATTCATTCATTCAATTTTTTATAAGGAAAGTTACTATGTAAGAATTGTGGGGTTTCAAAATGGTAGCATTTTGAATGAATCCATCAAAAGTTATTTTGTTGAATAGTACTGTATTGCTGTGTAAAATAATTTGCTTACTCAAATTAAAAATTGTGATGATGAAGAATAGTGTGAAATTATTATACTCTGCATCAACTTTGTAATGTTTCAAATTTTTTTAATGTTAATTTGATATATTTCTTTTTCTTTTCAGTGGGAACTTTCTGGTTCGTGTCCGTGCCCAGGTCATGACCAGAGATGATTCAACTGGAGGATGGGTACCATTGGGTGGAGGTGGGCTGAGCAATGTCTCAGTTCGTAAGCGAATCATCTCTGAGGATGAGAAGAAACCTGAATATGTTATTTTTGGAAAAAGACTATCAGATCAAACTGTAAGCTTACATTTTGAAAATTAATTCATGCATCCTTTTTATAATTTCTTTCATTTTCTTTTTTTAAATTCATTACATTACAAAAATTATTGTACATTGTCTTTGTGTGAAATTGCATAAATTAATTTCACTTGAAGAAAAATTAGAAAAGTTGACACTAAGTCATATACAATCCAGTTTTGACTCTAATTTATTTGTCTGATTTCTTTTGTGACTCAATATTAACTTTTTTTATATATATTTCTATAAGTTTCCTAAGTGCAGGCTCAATTATTGACCAAAAAGTACTTAAAAATGTTTGAAACTTTATTATAGTACCCTTAATGAAATTTTTTTGGTATTGAGTTAAGCAGTTATTTGTTGTAAAATGTGTACTATGTTATTAAATACATATAATAGCATTTATGTAAAGCTTTTTACAATCTTTATTAGTTACACATTACATGATATCTGGTAAAAGGTGGGAATGCAATAGCTCTAATTGGTCAAGATCACAATTTCATGGCTGATAATATAATTGAGTCATGAGTTTGGATCCTTTAAAAGGGGACACAGTACGATTCAATTGACATAAATTTGTCAAAAAATCAAATCTAATTTTTTAGCCTAAATTATTCTGTATATACTTATCTATAACCTCACAAAATTTGAAAGTTCTAAACTTAAAAAACTTAAAATTATGATAGCTTTTACATTCATTTTTATTCACATCCTTATAGCAAATCAAAACTTTAAACAGCCTTATCTCGGAAAAATAAAAAACTAGATTGTCTTCAATTAAAATGCTGAGGCTTTTTTTCAATCATGTCTAATACTTTAAATTTTCTTTTTTTTTTCTTCTTATTACTAATAGTACATGTAACAAAAATTGGTAGGCATTTTTAAATCAAAACAATGCTTAGTTTTTAAAAAATAATTGAAATCAGAATTTATGCATATTTTAAGGAATTTTCAATAAGCATTCATAAAAAGAAGTATTTCACAAATACCAATCATGTTATCACCAAACCCTTACCTACTTTTGTTATACATAGTTTGACGTACTTGTAAATCAAATTTATGCATATATGTAAATTTTTGCAAGATTAGCATTTTAAAATCACTTCACGAATTTTAAGTTTTTTCCTTAAAAAATTTAAATGGCTAGCTTTATATGAGAATTTGAGCACAAAATCATTTTTACATAGTATACACATATAGGATGCTACCAAAAATTTTTCGAAAATCTTTAAATTAATATTTTTTGCATAAATCATACGATGTCCCCTTAATGTCACTAAAGATCCAATGTGTGTGTGTGTGATGTATATTAAATCTGTCAAGGCTTAAAATGCTTCCATTGGCTTAGTATGAAAATTTTGGAGAGAAGTATGCCAACTCAAATTTGTCCTTATCTCTTAACTGAGATTCAAAATTATGAGATATATCATTTGCAGTATTCCTTCTTAAATACTCTGTTGATAAATAATCAATCACATAATAGTTTCTAATAATGCACATTTTGTCATTGCCTGTGATGCATCAATTAAAAAAGAATACGTCAAAATTTAGAATTCTCTAAAATTATTTAGCATTTTCCAAATTTTATATTAACATTTTTTTCACTTTTTTTTTGTTACAGCTACATTGACAGTTACACTAATTTGTAAAAAGCTATTTTTTTTATGAAAATATTTAATACATGCTTGGAACATTTTAAAAAATACTCAAATCAATCAATATCTATTTGTTTTATCTTTTTACTAAATATTTATATTCAAAACAGTTTCCATGTCTACAAAATTGGACTTTGCTTGCTTCTTAAAATTCAATTCCTTTATGAGCGTTTGAAGTCTAAAACAAAAATGGTTGGAAGAATTTAATCAATTTCTAATTTGTTTTATCATTATTGCTATCAAGTTTATTGAGAATAAACTTTTAATGTGTTGCAGAAATGGCTTAAAAAATCAATGCAAAAAAAAAGAGGTAAATTAAATTAAAAATTGCATTGCATTAAATTGTTTATGATAAAGGTAAAAATATATTATTTGTATGAATTACTTTGATATAAAGACACAATTTGACTTAAAATAAATGTGTCATAGAAAATTAAATTTTTCATATGTTGTTTCATATGTTGCAACAGCTATTTTATTGTTCAGATGGTATTGAAACATTTCAAATTTGATTATATTAGCTAAACATTAAGTAATTTAAAATTTGTAAAAAAAAAAAGCAAATCCAACCATTTGGAAGGGCAGAATGTATTAATCTATCAATTTCATGAATGGAAATTTGTATATACAATAATTAGTCAATTGAATATACATATGCACTTGCCTCCCACAAGTTGAGATTCACCCTGTTTTTATGCCTAATTCAAAAATGAATGAGCATAGAAACAAGTTATTTGAAGGAAATGTGCTCGAAATATATATATATATATATTTATTGAATGAGACTTAAGTTTGTATGTTTAACACAGATATGATTTGCGACAAAAAAATTTTTTTATTGAATGTGATTTAAATTTGTATAAGTTTAACACAGATATGGTTTGCAACAACAACAAAAAGACAATGTTGGCAGAAGAGTTCTTTTTTAGAGAAAGTAGTACATTGCCATTTTCTGTGAGAAAATGTCCTGATGAAAACCTTACAAAAGTGGATTTTAGTGAGGAATCTTTTTTTCCAAACTGTAGTGCATTGGCAGCATAGATTTTCCATGCTACTAATAAAGCTGCTAGATACCAAAATTGGATGCAAAACCTGACATGGAGTAATCCTTGTTCCAGCTCGTGTAATGAGCTTGGAGGAAGACTTAAAAGTAGTGTGTACCACAGTAGTCTCAAATATACTCTATTGGATCTATTGATCTGTACAGTATTATCTATTGAACCGGCCATTCCATACGTTCCAAACCATGATCCTTGAGATAGTCTTCAACAAGTACAATCCAGTTAAGTTGTGCATTATTATCCATCAGAATAATTTCATTACCAATAGCATTGGCATATGGGCAAGTATATTGATGAAGGACCATGTCTTGGTATCTCACATCAGTCAGAATTCCTCCTTGGAATGCATGCTGGTTAGTGCATGTTTCCACAAGAGATCCCTGCCCAAACCATGTGATTCCACCACCTCTGTAATTGTCTTTCAATAATGTTGGAACTTGTTGCATCTGGTGTTTTGTTCCTTTCAAATCAGCAGATGCACTGAATTGCTCTCCAGTAGGAACCTGGACTGTTCTGTAAAGAGTAGAGAAGCTTATTGCCGTATAGTCCAGGAAACATATTCTCTCGTACAACATAAATGAGCTCATTTCTGTCATCAGTATGGGAGGACATACACAGCTATAGTCATCTTAAATGGAGATCTGCATCACAAAAGTGTACTCATTGTAGAAGTGGATATTCTTGTTCCTGACGCAAAAAAATATCTCTAATGAACTGAGGCACTGTGGTATTTCTCCTCCTTCAGCCCAAAAGAACTAGAAAACAGTCTCCTGAAGGGGTTTCAACTCAAGGTTGACCTTAAACATCCAGGTTTAAATTAATTGTTGGGACACATTGGGAACCACATTAAGCATCATCAGTCTGTGACAACTCCATTTCCATCTGCCAGCCACAGGAATGAATAGGGTAAAGTACTGCTTCTAGCTATTGCCAATAACTATTGAAGGTCAACAATCATGCACGAAACATTCATAAAGTTTTCCTAAGGTTGGTTATTGTCATTCATATAGAATATGAATTTTATAGTTGGTCATTTTTTTTATTGGTGAGCTTCAAAAAAACGTTGTACATTAACTTTTTTTAGGCTGGTGGTGTGTGTATATATATTTATGTTCAATTTGATTAATTTTTCAGTTATTTTTTTAATAAAAACTAATTGCTTTTTCATTCAATTTTCAATAGACAGTTCTCAGTTGTAGCATAAAGAAAGATTTTCAATATAATAAAGTCATGCCTACATTCCATCATTGGAGAACTGATGAGAAGAAGTTTGGTCTTACTTTTCAAACTGCTGCTGATGCCAGATTGTTTGACAAAGGTGTACGAACGGCGATAGAAGATCTTTTGGATGGTATGTTCATTTTTTTAAATTAATGTATCAACCGAAGTGGAGTTCAAATGTGTAGCATTGTAATTTATTTCTAAGTGCTCTTTTGATAAAATATTTTCCATGTAATGAAATTTATTAAAATAGATTTTTATGACAACTGTTTAACTTTGGTTTTATGAATTCTTCTGTCTTGAATTTCATTATAATGAATAATTTCATTGGTAAATTTCCTGGGCATTGACTACAATTTAATGCAATAAATATAACTTAATTATGTATTTCTTTTAATAAGGCACTTGTCATTTTGTACTTAATGTAATAATCTCTTCATGTTAGTAGTCATACAAGGTAAAATCCTAGGAGGACCCACTGCTGTTTTTGGCGCCAAAAAGCGCCAAATTGAAGGTTTTCAAAAAGGCGTCAATGACGAAAAACTCTTGGGAAACGCATGCGTCAGCAGGGGGGATGAAATGGGCGTTTTGCAAAGATGAAATCGAATAAATACATTAAATTAATCATTATATAAAGAAAAAACGGAGAAAGCAATGAAATTCATTTTAAAAAAGCATTCTAAAACCAGTGTGTACAACATGATTTACATTTTTAAAAAAGGACGAAAGGGGCGTTTCGCAAAGATAAAATCGAAGAAATACATGAAATCAATCATTTTAAAAAATGTTAAAAAGCACTTACCTTACGCTTGCATTTCGTCATGATCTGTTGGTGGATACACCCTTGCGATGGATGCAAGGAATTTATGAAAATTCTCATTCACCAACTTGTGATCGTTAAATCGCCGCCACATGTCTTATTAACTTTGTCATATTCTTATTAACTTTCAAGTCATTCACCACGAACGCATTCATGCTCTCGTCAAACGCAAGATAATAGTTATAGCAAGTTTGCTTTCACTAAACCAAGTGCCCTTTCTCACACTCCGAACGACGTCGTGGCGATTATCTTTCAACTGGTTGTGGCAACGCCATTCGTTGCCGTCAACCGTTCGCTTTTGCAAACGCATATTTTTTTACACCTCAAACATTCATAACGAGAAGCAATTAAATTAGCTTTCATACACCATTCTAACATCTCTTTCTTCCCCTATGTGCCCAGGAGCACAAAGAGACCTATTGTAGCCTCACTTTCAAGTAATTTCCTTTCACACGCCATTCTTAACAACAACCGGTGGAGAGCAAACCTTCTCCAGCGAAGTCAAATGTCAAAATGACGTTTTTTCGGAAAAGGCGAAAAATGTTGCACTTTTTTTAGGGTTGCCATTTTTTTCGGTGATTTGAAAATCCAAATTTTTTGATGAAATGGAAGGGTTACCATATTGTAACCTTTATCGCTCAAAATTTGGCGACCAAAAGTGGGTCCTCCTAGGATTCTACCGTCATACAATAAAATTATTGCAAATCAAAAAAGAGCTAAAAATATTGATTTTGTTGCAAAAATAATTTCACATATTTATTCAATAATATCCATTCAGTATTTTTGCATTTGTTTTGTATTAAAAATGTTAATGCTTTTAAATTTATAAAGTAGTTATTTTAATCATAAAGTTGCATCATTGAATTTATCTATACAATTTGTTTAATATATGTGAATTTTCCTGTTGATATTTGTCACAGAAACCAGATATTAGTTTTAAGCTATGTAGTATGAAATTTCTATGTTGCTTATTTTAAGATCTAAAATTAACATAAACTCAAAGTGTTTCATATATTTTTTATTTGATCCTTCCTTATTTTAAAAATGACATATATTTAAAAAAAGAAACCTGATTCACTAAAATTTACAGCTTTTTCAGGAGTTGGATATGTTCACAATGTGCATGGAGATGATGATTTGGGAGATGATGATGTTTTTATGGTAAATCCTGAATGCCAGTTCCTTATTTTTCAATTGATTCTTTGAGACTAAATCTGTAACACATAATCTTTTTAAAATTTAACTTGTGTAAAGCATATATTTTGGAGAAATGATTCAAAGATTTATTATGTTTTTGCATTTGATTTTAAAAATACAGTCGGACCCCAATTTAACAAATTTATCTCTTTCCCTGATTAAAAGTAAGGCATTCCCTCCCTTCCTTCCCTCTTATTTAACAAATTATTTCAACAGCTGAAAAAAAATAAATTTTAGCTTGTGTTAGAAAAAGTTGTGGATTTTTTTTTCAAATGACGCTCTTTTTTCCTTGGACAGAAATAAGATTTTTTTTGTAAGTAACAAATTTTGACAGCCATGTTTGCAGAGCGTTGTTAGACTTAACAAGTGCTGCTGAATCATGAGTGTAACCTATCGTTTGAGTTTTGAATAAGATAGGGAACTCTTTTCTTATATCACCCCTCTCCACAACACAGGGGAATATTTTAAAATTTTAACAATTATGATACATTTGATGACAGGCTGTCTACCTGTGCAAATGAAGTTAAAAAATTTGTTGATTTGTAGGAGCCAGTGAATAGCAGCACTAATGCAGAAATTGATAATGAAACTCCGAAGAGCCAGTGAATAGCAACACTAATGCAGAAATTGATAATGAAACTCCTATCAGAGCTGTTACATTTTCTAATGCTTTACATTGTTTGGAAATTATGAAAGTATACCTTATGCAGCAGGATGTAAATAACTGCATTTTTTCTCTGCATAAAGTCAAAAAAGAACTCTTTCAAATCAAAAATCAAAAAAGATTTTCAAAATATTTTTCGCTGTTGAAGAAAAAGTGCAAAATTTCTAACAATGGGTATTTGTGTGTGTGTAGTTGATTATAGTAGAATTTCCAAAAGGTAAATGCAAAAAAAATTATTTTGTTTGGACCCCGATATACAGTGGCGTGATGGGGAATATTAGAGCTACCCTGCAAAGTCAGGTTTGAGGCCCCTAGAATTTCTGCCCACCCCCGCAACGTGGAGGAGGGGCGTTACACCACTACTGATATTATGAATAGCCCCGATTTTACGAAGAAAATGTTCGGTCATGATTAATTTGTTAAATTGGGTTCTGACTGTAATTTTAATGAACTTTTAATTTCAAATAATTATATTTGAAAATGTAAGTTTATTTTACTTTTAAATTTAATTATTTTTAAAGTTTCATTTATTGTCATGTAGTTTAAAGATTACGTTTTGTAACTAATTTATACAGATTTATATCTGAACATGCTTTTAAAGGCCTTTTTTAAAAATAATCTGCCAGAAGAACTGATATTTTTAATAAATTTGAATGTAGTTTTTTTTATGCATGTTATATTTATATATTTTTAATAGTTCTGTAATTTATAAAATTTAATGGAATTAATTTTTACCTATTTATATTATTAAAGTAAACACTAATCAAAAACTTTACAATATACATCTAAATCATTAATTTAAGAAGGGTAAATTTTAGGTTTCCTTTCCTGTGTGTGTGGGATATGGAATATGTGATCCTTCTTGACTGTTCATTTACGTTAAAATTAACCAAAGTTTGGTATAATAGGGAGCTTAATTTAAAATAAAAGATAAGATGCTTTGTATTTGAATTAATGAAAGAGCACTATAAATACAAAATTCTTCCTATAAAGTTCATATCACATTGAGTTTGAACAAAACAAAATTTCAATGGATGTTAAAAAGTTCTTTTTTTTCATTAATAAGCATATAGTCTTTGTGTGTAATTTCTTAGAGAATGAATTTTGACCAAGGTTACATGTTTTTTTTTATGTATATACAGTAGTAGGAATATAAAGAGTTTTTAATGTATATATGTTTTGTATCACAAATAGATTTAAGGCAATTAGTTCCTATTTATGTATTGAAATGAGTAGTGGTAAAAGTTTTGACGATATAAAAAAATTCAATTGAAAATTTAGATTCCATGATTATTTATTAGTGATGTTTCTGGAAAGAAATTAAGTTTTATTAATTTATCTTTATTGTATGGCAACACTATGAGGCCTTTTTTACACCTACAAATATACTTTTAATATTAATTGTATTTGTTTGAAAATTGTAGGAAATTGAGTCAGATGAAAAAATTCAGTTTTTTTCATTGTTGTAATCTTATTTTTAGACCTTTATTTATTTATTTTTTACAAAGCATTTTGGAAAAAATCCATTAAGATCATTAAATTACATTGTGTTTAATGTTAGTGTTTGTTTCCTTCGTATCTAGACATTAGAACTGCCTGTGGAATCACGATCCTCCACAGGCTCCAGTAGCGAAAGTGCCAATGGAGCAAACACTTGCAGGCCCACTTCTGCTACGTCCAGCATCCCGGGTGATACATTTTCAATTTCTTCATCACCTTATACTCATCCGCATTCTAATCAGCACCATCTTCACTGCATTCACTTCATGAAACCCTCTCGCACGATGCCCGGTGTCAGCAGCAGTGGCGCTAGCGGCCTCTCTTCATCAGTCAGTGTGGGAGCTGCAGAACTGCTGAAGGCACAAGCTGAAGAAGTATGGGTGAAGGACAGGACAAATCTCAAAGATTCCAACACAAATGGTCATGAAAATGTTGAACTTGCAACCTTGGGAAGTTATTCCTATGTTCAGTTCTCAAAGAATAAGGGAGAAAAAAGTGCAGATCATGAGTATTGCTATCCAGCCATTGAGACTGTGATGGGCGGCAAGGAATATTCCACTGACAGCTTAAAGAAATCTGTTTCAACAGTCAGTAGTGAGCCACCTTTACTCCCCAGCAAGGGAAGCTCGAAAGAATCTCGTAGGCAGTCCTCGCCATCACAACTGAGGTGTCGCCTCTGCCTCGATGAATACACTGAGGATAATAATCTTCCTGGCAGTTGTCGCTTTGGGCCGGATAGAACGTTAAATTGCATCAACAATGCAACTTGCTTTTCCTGCGCTCAGTGCATGCTCTATCATTGCATGTCAGATGCAGAAGGAGATTTTAACCATCACCCATGTGCATGTGAAGCTTCTGATGATCACTGCCGCAGACGTTGGGCTGGCCTTGCCTTGCTTTCAATATTTGTTCCCTGCCTCTGGTGCTACCTGCCTCTTCGTGCCTGTCACCGCTGTGGAGTCAGATGTGGTCACTGTGGAGGTAGACATCAACCTGAGTAAGCATTGATGTCCAATTGCTTATGGGCAACTAAGTTTTACTTGGGTACACACACTGCCTAGAATCTCAAATTTTCATTGTGAGGTTCATTCATTCATTTTTTTGCCAAAGTGTATGCAAACTTGATCTGTTGGATGGCCAATTACTTGTATGGCCCCAATTTACATTATGAGCACCCACCAATGTAATATAATTTATGTTACCTGTGTAGATATTCCTTCAAAGCTGTTCCCTGTTGTCTGTTAGGTGTTTCAGTTCACATTGAAAATAAACCATATGTTCACAAAAACATATATATATATATATAAAACATATATGTATTTAATAATTTTCATGCATTTCTTCCCTTTAATTTCCAAGCATATTTTAGAAAATGGTTTTTGTAATCTTTTCTATTCCATGCTTCTTTCTTACCATTTCATTGTGATGAATGTAATCTGTATGTTGTGTTTTTCAACTCTTGTTATGTATATGAACCTTATTTTATATGCTTATAATTACTAATGATTTTAATGTTGCAAACTGAGATCTTTCTTTTATATTGAAATTCATGGTGAATTATTTCCATGACTCTTTGTTGTTAAATTATTGTGTTATATATATATATGTTAATTGAAAATTAACCTTCATAGATCTATGTAGAAGAGAAGGCTATTTGCTCAAATATGGATTGATACCTATTTCATGCTGTAGTTCTTGGAACAAACATTTATCATAACTATTAAATTTGTGCCTTATTAAGTGGCAAAGGATTATTTCAAATGAAATGTATCTTTCTATTTGAGTATATAGAAATTCTCCAATTCTTTTGTAATGAGTTGGTGTTGTACTTGATATATTTATACTGTTTTAATTGTGATTGATGGACAATATATTTGTTTTCTGTAACTGAAAACATTTGTAAATTCTGGTAATTTTTAATTCTTTTTGCAATAAAAAAAAGTGTTGTTGTTTTTGAAAAGAAAGTACTGACTAATATATAATGTTAAATTATATAAAAAAATTGCTATATCTAATATTCTTTTAATCCTATTATCTTCTTCTGGTTATTTCCATCAGTGTTGTGCTGTAGAATGAGATGAATGAAAAGTAGTTATAATTGTTCAGCTGTTAAATTAATGATTAATTTATATTCAATTGTTGAATCTTAGCATAGTTAATCTGTTTTAATTTATTAAATTGTGGCATTTTATAAAGTAGGGTAAAAACTTTTTTAAACCTTTGCATTGTTTAGATGCTCAATATATGCATTTAAAGCTTTTATTTATGAAATAATTTAAATTTGTTCTTTTTCATAAAAGATACCTGTTCTTTTTTAGAGTAAGATAAATCCTACAAGTTAGTAACATATTTTAATAAATAAATTCTCAGTGTTTACTATTAAAACAGCAGCCCCCCTCCCTTTTTTTTTTACTTAATAAGTAGTTAACTTTATTATATTGGAGAGAATTTAATCAGTACCAATATGTTCAATATTTAGATCCTATAGTTTTCATATAATGCCAAATAAATGCTGTAGATGCTTTTTGCTACGTTTCTTTAAAAAAAGAAATGTACTTTCTGATATATAACATTTTTTTATAAAAAAAATTTTAAATTGTCTAATGCTCTTTTGTGAAATTTTATATTGGGGTGTGTATTCTTTTATATGATTCCAAATTGGGCCTTTCTTGATAGTATTATTTAGTGAAATATTATAATTCCATTGAATGTGTTTCCTTTTATTTTTAAAGTAACAATTTCATATTCTACCTCGTTTTTCCCACATACATTAACATTTAAAATGTATATTGTGATCAATTTTAATACAATGTTGATGTTTATATTTGTATGCATTCTAAGTGATCAAAATAAAGAAATTTTACTACAGTCTACCTTTGCAATAATGGATCAATTTGGGAAAACTGTTTGTTATTATTGGCTGAGAGAGCCATCATACCTGGTATGAAAAAGAGAGCAAAGTACAGAAATTAAATATAAAACATATCTAAAATATATATTGTTTAAATGAAAGTGATTTAATTTTTGTGGGCTTATAAAATGTATAATTAGCATGCTTCTCTAAATGTACATAAACAAAATGGTCATGTTTAGATGCAAAGGTAAACCATCTTGCCGAAGTTGTTTTGAACGAGTGTATTAACCCCCATTTTTGTTTGATTAACTGACTGTATGCTTTGCCTTTATTTCTTAATCGGTAGGGCTATGGTGAATTCTATCGAGGGGGAGTGTAGTTTAAATTTTGTTGATTTTTATAACAAATGTGCTGCAATTCATAGAAATGTTTACTTTTAATAAATGGCAGATTGTTATTATCTGCCAATTCAAACAGCTCAAAACTCTTGTTTTATTCTTATTACTGTAAGAGAGGATTCTTTGATTATTATTTTACTCTAATCAATAAGATTACATTAATTAAATAGCAGATAAATTTCATGGTCTTCAAAAATTTAATGTAATTATTAAAAGTAGATTTATAGGTTTTTAAATCCATTGGGTTTCAAGATCATTGCATCATGATAATTCAGAATTGAATTACTAGTTGTAATTTTGTATTTTGGTTTAAAATTGTGACGTGTTAAATCCGTTATGTTATCTATATATATATTATGGCATTAATACTATTGCATCCTTACAAATGATGTGTTTAATAAAGGTTCAAATATGCAAGGGTGGACTGAAATTATAAAAGTTAACTTCTCATGTATTAAATGTGTAACACTTTAAAATGGTTTTAATTGAATGAAATTTTAAGTCATTTGTCTGATTTTGATGTTAATTGCATGCAATCAATCAAAATGTTCTGTAACTTCAGAAGTCTAAATTCAAAAAAATTTGTTTCATCGAAATTAAAAGCATTTAAGAAATTAATCAGTGAATAAATGCGACTTTTTAAAATGAAATTACTATGGTTGTGATCATCTGTGCTATGTAAGTGAAATCTTGCATGTTATTAGCTTCTATTCTGTGTGTGTGGGTTGTAGATTATTCATCAGATTACCAAAGTATTTTCTTTGTTGTGTTGCTGTGGATGTGTATATAATATGAAGACCAAATTGATGAATGAGCTTGAGAAACGTATTTTGTGGAATAAGGAATTCTAAACCAACCAGTATTCTTGCCAATTCAGTGTAGCTTCAAGACATAAGGATTTTTTAAGGCAGCTATTGTTATTTCAGAAATTCAATCAGCTTTTCCAGAGCAAAACTCATCCTTGCTTGTAAATAATAAATATTGTGTCTGTGTGTGATAACCCACTGTTGTGTGAATATTGTATTAAGAGAAAAAAAAAAGTTGTATTTGTTTTCAGTCAAAACTTGAGATTTTATGGAAAAGATTTTGACATTGTTCATCAATAAACTATTGATGGGTTTATAATTGATTTTTCTTTTCTCATTACATAAACAAAGTACACATAACATTAAGATAATTATTTTTCTTAACAGTACCTCTTTGTAAATGTAACCCTCTCCTATTCAACCTAAAAATTCTCAGAATGAATTTTGTTGAGACATTTAAATTATATATCAGTAAAAGATATTAATGTAATTGAACCTTTTTCAAATAATTATTTTATATATATAGTTACGTGTAAAGAATATTTTGGTTTTTCATAACTGTGTGTCTGAACAAATTGAGGAACACATTTTCAGAAAAAATGACTGTTTTTCACGAAAATTTGCAATAGTTTTAATTCATATAGCATTTTCAAAATAAAGGGATAGTTCATTTAGCATAATAAAAGAGAAATCAGTAACATTTTATAGAGAGAAGCTAGCAATAGCAAAGTTAGAATATAACATTAATGTTGAAGAACTCATTGTCAAAAAAAGATACCCAATCCAGATCTTATCTTTACATGTTAAAGACAGACAGCCTTAAAGATATCATTAACTTAATATAAAAAATCTAAAAATAAATTTTTAAACATTATATTTGGAATATAGCCTTGCAAAAAGTAGAATTATTTAAAAAAAATCACTCGAATTCTAAGACAAATACTTTATTTACAATTGAAAACATGCATAAAAATTGGCAAATATAGGTTCATTTCCAGTAACAAAAAAAATTCCTTAATTTGTATAGTTCTCATCACAGCAGGAAGAATTAGATATTAAAAAAAACCCTCATATCAATGGATTAACTTCAAAAGAATTTTCTCATCAAATTATACAAATAGAAAAATCAATATTCAAACATTTAGGCTTAATTTAGTTCTTGTGCCATTAATGTGATATCAACTATATCCAGTAGCAGTGAATGAAAAAAATTGAGGGTAATTTTCTTTTGGTATACATGAATATTTTTGAAACAAATATTTATCATGACCAATTGAAAGCACTAGATGTGAAAAACACAAATATGTATATATAATATGCTGTACATCACGGATGTCAAGCTCGCAACCCATGACGAACATTTTTGCGGCCTGGCCAGTATATCAGCACACAATATATAATATTGCATTGTATTCCCGGAATTGAAAAGATGGTAGAAGAGAAGATAGTGTCAGGGCGTAAACATTCAATTTTTATGTTTATTATAATGTATTTGAAAAATACTTGTATTTCGAGGAAATTGATTTTTTTGTGGCCCACCTGGAATTATACCTTGTTCTGCCCAAGTTAGCCTTTGAGAGTTTGACACCCATGATGTACATATATATTCCAAAGAAATTTTAATAAATGAATGTGTTGAAAATAATAATAAAATTAAATTGAGTTAATGGCTAAAATTATTCTTTTAAATTCCAAAGATAAACAATTACTGACAATACTTTGAAACTATATGCCTAATTAAGACCCAAATGGAAAAATACAATAAGACCTTAGAATCATTTTATCTTCAAATTATATTTTTAGATCACATAAACAAGTTTTAATAATCTTTGTTAAAACAATATAGGATGCTCCTTTTGCACATATTTATTAGATATAAATTCAATGTTGAAGCCCAGTGGCTGAGTGGTTAATGCATCACACTTCCATACCACAGGTCCAAGGTTCAAACCCTGGGCTGGGCAAGGTTGACTCAACCTTTCATCCCTTCAGTGAGTCGATAAATGAGTACCAAACTTGCTTGGGAGCAACACACTGGGGGGTTTGCATCAGACTGACCACCCGACCGTAACATCTTCTCATGCACCTCAGGGGCCAAGGTCATGTATAGCGAGTTGGGCACAGTAGGCCTTGGCCCTCATGGGCTGTTGTGTCACTGAGTTAAGTAAAGTACGTTTAATGTTCATTCATGATTTTTAAATTTGAACTCTGAAATAAAATTTAGAATGTGGTCATGATACTTAATGCTATACAGGTGTTGTGCACAAGTAATTTTAAAATATTAAATATTCCTTTAATTATATTGAAATATACATTTACTATTAATAGATATTTAAAAGACACATTAGAAAAAAATTGAAACACTTCAGGATATTAAATGTATACAAAAATATACTACTTCATTTTATACAACAAAGTATTTCATAAAGAATAATAAACATTTTTTTTTCACTTTTACAAAAGTAAAAAATCTAAAATTGCCTTTTTCATCTATACTTTGGAATTTATAATATTCTTTTAAAAATGTTCAAGGAATTCAAAATGTGTCTGATTAATCATTAAAGGTTGTGATTAAATCTTTATGATTTGTATCATGTTCTGAGATACAAGATGTGAAAAATCATGCATAGAGTAACCAATGAGAGAAAGGGCTAGATTAGTCCTGGACTAGTGGATGTATTTATTACTTGCAAGATTTAGAAATAAGATCTTAGTGAAACTGTATGAAGCTCATATCTTGGCTATATAATTAAGGTACAAATGATATGAGTGAAGGTAAAAATTAAAAAGAATCAACAGAATGACAATGTTATTAAGGTTCTTTCAATTATAAATAATTGCTAAAGTATTTTTTTAAAATCTTGAATATCTTACAAAGAAATTATTTATTTGATAAACACATCAAGGTTGGAAGTTCTATTGAAATGTCAAATTTATTGAAATGTGTGCCAAATGAAAAACAATTTCCTCCACCTCCAGTTATAATAATATTATCTTCATGAACATAACTGCAGTGATTGCTAAGTATAAGAGGATACTCAGGATCTTCATACTAAAATATAATACAAATATAAGTAACATTAACAATTAATATCAAATAATAGTTTTATAAATTGTAGAATAAAAAACTCCAATAATAAAAAAAATTTGAAAGCTTTAAGTGGTAATAGTATTTTAATTATAAAAATTTTTCAGGACCAAAACCAAAAATGTTTATTTTTAAAGTTCATTAAAAAAATAAAGTAAATTTATAGAGAACATATAATCTAGAATGAAAAATAATTTTTATCCAACTGTAAAACCTAGCAAGAGAATTGTATAAGAGACTAATATAAGGATTGTAGCAATTTTTGTCTTGAGAAAAATAACAAATCAAAGATATTATTTCTTCATTGTACATTATAACAAAAAGTATATTCATAAATAATGAATTTATGTTTTAGAAATTTTTTTTAATTTAATGTTAGCTAACATTTCCTAATTTCATATAAAAGTCCTCATCTCCTTTGTGATAGATCCAATCGCGATCATTCCACTAATCCTCTTGGGAAATCTTTGGGCTATCAATTTGTGTTATTCACAGCCAACCGTTCGGAAGAAAAAAATTGGGATATTTAAATTAACTTACTATATATAGTTGAAGTTTTCTAGCTTGAGGAGAGAGTAGTAGAGAACTTATAGTATTGAGATTGCTTTTGAGGTATCATATTTGAATTATTGTGATTAATAACTCATTAGGGGGAAGCTTTAAAGTGATGATTGTTCATTGTGATTAAAAAGATATTAGATTTAATTGGATGATAGCTTAGATCCTTTATAAAGTAAGGACCAAGTTTGATAGTCTTCTAACCATTTGCGTTTTACCGTCGTTGTTCCACATTCCCAGTTAGCATTGAGACATTCTCGTACTGTTATTAACTGAATTTGTGTCGTTTTATTGTGTGCTCAATAAATAGGTTAATTGGATCATGGTGAGTGTTTCTTCCCTAAATCCCAAACATCTAGGTGCCCAAGAGAGAGGTGAAGGCTTCTCACACCTTCTTTCATTTCTTTCTCAATAATTATTTATAAGATTTTAATAAAGGATCTCACAATCATAAAGATAGCTGATAGAAAATAGTTAACAGTTTAATTTCTATAACCACTGGAAAACAACTAAAAATCAATTGTATGCATTTTGGGAACACATTAGACATAAGGTCTTGAACCCCACGAGATGAAGCAACATAGAAGTTTACAAACAACTAACATTATGCATAGTCAAGAAATAATTTTAAAAATGGTGAATGAAAGCACATTGCTTAAACACAACTTTAATTCTTTATAACTCAATAAAGCACAAATTCAACAAGCATTTTTATACAGATGCTTAAGATAGCATTCAATTAATGTAATAAATATAAATTCAAATTTTTTAAAAAAGCATATTAAATTTTGTTAAACATGATAAAATACGATAGCAACAGGTTAAATTATTTAAAACTTACTCCAAGTGTAAATTCGAAGGCAGTGTTTGTAGTTAAATCTATCATCCCAACACTATAAGGTACATAAGATAAGCCAGTTATTCCACCCACAAGTAAGATGGCATTATTATAGTAATGAGTAGTGTGTGAATATCTGAAAAATAAATATATGTATGTAGATAGAAACTAAAAACTATCTTTTATTAATTAGCTTTAATGACAACTACAGCAGAAATTAAATATATTCATGTCTGATTCAAACACAACTGAAATGGTACCTGTATCTCCTTCTATATCATATTGTAGGAAAAAGAGAAAATGTGAGTTTCCTTGCATTTTAACAAAATTTTAGAACTGTTGAATTAAATTTTCTACAAGCAGTTTTTTATATAAAAGATGGCATTTTCTGCTTAAGAATACATGACAAATCCAAAAAGGTATTTAATTTTTATCTCAAAAGAAAACAATATATTTTTAACCGAATTGATTAAAGAGTAATGAATTTTGTTTAGTAAAATTTCATGAGTATACGTAGATTACTTTTTAAATAAAAACACATCATTCAAATTTATCATTACTAGCTCTAAGTAATGTACAGAAACAAAATCAATTCTTTCTAATACTTAATAATATACTTTTATTTAGTTCTCAAAAATTGTATTTTAAAATTCAATAACAATAATTCATTTTAAACATCAAAAGTGAAAAATAGCAATTTTTAAAGAAAAGAGATAATATCTCTAAATTAATAGTAAAATCTACTAATTAGTGTTAAATTATAGAATGTTTTATTTATTGGTAACTTAAAATTTGATATAAATAAAGAAATCACATTTATTTTCAGTAGTTTATATTGGTTAAAATATATTTTACCTTGGTAATAAACCTTCAACTTTTAAAACTGACCAAGTATAAGTTTCAACATCAAATACATGAACAGAATTAAGAAATTCTTCTTCTTCTGATAAACCACATGTTATATACACTTTTTGTCCAACACAAGTAGAACCATGAGAATGTCTAGGAGATGGTGTGTACTCCTGATGTGGTACCTATATAAAACGGAAAAATAAAAAGCTTTAAATGAATTAATTTGAAAGTCTAAATTTACATTAATAGAAATTAAATTAAAAAGTAACTTACTGTTAAAAAAAAGGAACAATATTCTGAAGCAATAAAGGCACATCTAATTATAAAGAAACTACAATAATAATTATTAAAATGAATTAATTTACTTACTTCAGAAAAAGACCAAGATTCTGAATTCAAAACATAGCAGCGATCTGATACATCATTATTGGATATATGACCACCAAAAATGAAAATATTTTCTATGCCTAAAAACAAAAAATAAACATTAAAATCGCATGAAAAAATCTCAATTCAAAAATAAGAATTTTGTTTAAAATAAAATTTTTAAAAAAACTAAAAAAAAATTTTAATAAAAAACATTGATTACTAAAATAAAAAGATATTTTTATAAAAAATTACTAAATAAAATATCAAAATCATCTCAAGAGATTCTGTTAAAAATTTTTAGAAATTAGAAATGTTAGTTTAATTCCTTAAATTTGCATAAAATCATGCAAAGGAAAAAATAAAATTCGTTCGAAAAATTTGATATATAGAAGGATTCAGAACTCCAGGATTGGAGACCAAAATTTAATCATAATGCATAGTACATTTTGTACATTATTAAAATTTTTAGTGTATTATTATGAAAATTTATTTATATATAATTTTGTTTTTATAAACATCTTTTACCTAAAGTATGTATATATGTATTTTCAAAAAATATAGAAAAAATTCTCAGAGAGAGAGAGAGCATCCTTTTATTCATAATGATATAAAATATAAGAGAAACATAAAAATGGCCTATAAGAAAAACATAAACCATTACTTTTTATAACATAAAAAATAACGTTCAAATGAATTTTTCAGGCTTTTACATTACATATTATTTCCAAATTTCTTTGGATTTTGAAATAGTTAATCATTTCTTGTTGGCTTTTATAAAATGCTTTATCTTCTATATTCTCATTTTCTTAAAGCTAATATATTATGGATCATATTTAATTTTGTATAAATTACACATCTTATAAATAATGTTTTCATAAAACTATGATTAATAATGCAATGTGTGTTTTCAGAGAATATGAAAAAGATGGTACTACAAACTTTAAAAAAAACTTTAATTTATTAGACCTTAACAATATTGTTATTATACACACATTATATCATTATATATAAACCATAAATAATAATTTATTGTATTACATCTAATTTGTAATAATAAATTTTCATTTGTGCAAACAGTTAATACATATACAGAAAATTTTACAAGTTATTACATTGATTAACAAAGGAAAATTTCTCAGTAAAAAAAGCAATTTTATACAAATTACACATATATATCTCTTATTTTTCAATTTCCTAATCAAACTTTTTTAATATACTACTCACTTTCCCAAGCTTTTTGGCTAAACAAATTTTTTGATGATTCAAGATTTTCATTTTTTTTAAATCACTGAAGCACTTGCCTTTTGTTTTTTTCATTATTTTGTTTCACAGCTTTTGGGTTTGCATATATATATATATATATTGTAACAACTCTCTTCAATTTCTCTAAGCAACTTTTTAATATGTAATGGTAATAATAATCATACATAAATAATTACTAACTATCCGCCTAACAGGAATCTATCGAACGAAATCTTTCTGCCAATAAAAAAGTTACATCCACAGAAGTCATGAGTTTGTAACTTCTGTTTGCCACTTGCTATAAAAGACCCAAGATACTCTGGAAAATCGCTTTGGCTTTGTCTTCATTATGTCCTAACCAGTTGCAGCTTGTGTATGCTTTATGCCATCCATTTCTATGTGTTTAATGTACAATAAACCAAATTAACTTGCTACAAAGGACTGCCTTGTCAATATCATCAATACAAGATCAACAAATTAAATTATGATCTCATCAAAGAAATCCTTCCACTCACCTTGTCTTATATATATAATTTCCTTTACCTAAATATGTCAATAAAGATTTAGAAAATTCTTTAAACTTACTAACCAGCTATGAGAACAATGCATGCAGAATGCCTCCATGAAGGTAATGGCATATCAGTCACTTTTTTAGCAATAAATGAATCTTTAGGTTCATGGTTTTCAATAATTTTCTCACAGTTGATAGAAACAATAGAGCTGAAAATTTTCTTTGGTGATGAACGGCCTCCTATAACTATTAAAGTGTTATTGGATAATTTGGACATTGTGTGGAACATTCTCTCTCCTGAAAATAAAACATTTGTTTTTCAAAAAAAAAATGCTTTACAAGTTATTTACTAAATCAACAAATATTTAAAAGAAGGTACTCTTCAAGAGAGAACATATATATATATATATCTATATAAATCCAAAATATAAATATATATATATATATATATATATATATACACACACATATATAAACGAAAATATAAAAATATACACATAGTTATAAACCTACGATAACTATAAATAGGAAGAAAAAGGCACAGTAGTACAATGACAAACTCCTGGCCTTAGGAACCAGGATTGCAGGTTTAAACATGTTTTGGGGCAGACCAACCTTCACCTGTAATTTGTCATACTATGTACAAAGAGGAAAGGAAAGAATTATATATGAGGAACTTAAATATTAAAAAATCATTAAACTAAATAACATATGAACAAAAAATATAACCTACTATTATTCGCAGTGTAGATTTAATACAACGCTAACATAGATAATAGCTATACGTAGGTCGGGAGTGCAACAACTATTTATGTGTTTCTTGCCAAATACAAGGGAATGAAAACAGATCCGCATAAAATTAATTACGATAGTATATTAAGTTTATATATATATACATGTATATATATATACTTTTAAAAAATCATCAAAATATATTCATATAAATATTAGTGTAAAATATAAATGATACGCAAAAATATATAAATATTATTAAAAATTTATTAAGCATTGGGCGCCATCTATTTAATAATTGTAGAATTATTTAGAAATTGTAGAATTATTTAAAAAATCTTTACAAAAACATAATGATTGCAATACAAATTGTATCAATAAAAACCATTATAAATATAATTGCAAAGAAAGTTAGCAGGATATCCATGATCAATACAGTGATTAAAAAATTTATTAAGATTTAAATAAATATTAGCTTTATCGCTGACTAATACATTATTACGATAAATATAGTTAAAAATGATATTTCTATATATAGATATTGATAAATTTGAATTCCAGTAAGGCACTTTGATAATATTAAAATTAAAGGCATCTCTTTTATCATAAATATTACAATATAATTTCAAATCCTTAATATACAGTGTTACATCTAAGTAATTAGTTTTGTGATTGGATTATTATAAATTTTAACTAAGTTTAAGTAAGCCGGGTAAAAATTAATAATAGGATTTAAATTATCATTTTTACCAAAAAATAATTAAATCATCAATATATCTAAAAATATAGTAGTCATTATTAATAATATAATTATATTCATAAAAGTGTAAATATAGATTAACCAAACTATTACTTGCTGGGCCCCCTTGTGGGATACCTTTCTTTTGTTTATATAAAGAACCATTAAAAAATTAATTTAATTTTCTTTTAAGACAAAATCTATGAGAGTTTTAAATTTGTTAATATTAATATTAAGATTATACATACTGTGGTTTTCTAAAATTACTTTAATATCATATATATCAATGGAATTGAAAAGATCTTCAATGTCATAACTATGAACAGAATAAACATTTTTATTATTAAAAAAATCTATAATCTCTCTTTACTATTTTTAATTATAGCTTTATTACTTTGCTGATTAATAAAGTTTTGTATAATATTATGAAGTAATTTGCCTGCAGTAGTAATATATGTTTTAAAACCATTTGTCACAGTTCTAAATTTAACACTTTTATGGAATTTTGGAGTTAAATATAATATATATATATATATATATATATCATATATATATATATATATCATTATATATATATATATATATCATTATATATATATATATATATCATATATATATATATATATATATATATATATATATATATATCATTATATATATATATATATCATTATATATATATATATATATATCATTATAAATAATATATATATATATATATATATATATATATATATATATATATATATATAAGAAATACTCATAAGAAATAAAAAATGTTTAAAAAATGATCACTGAAATTAACATTTTATTATTATCTGTTTATTCAAAAAGAAAAATTAACTTTAAAAATATTGGCTATAATTCCTTCTTAAAAGAAACCCATTTTTAATAGTCTTATAAAAATCTTATACATTAAAATATACATCTTACCTATGTATTGCAGGGGTGGGCATTATGTTGATCGCGATCAACCAGTGGACCACCAAAACATTTTGCGGTGACCGCCTGAAGATTTTAGCAGGTAGTAATTATTTACGGAAAATTCAAGACAGGCTGACAGTATGCAGACTATAAGTCTTTTACTGACTATAACAACAAAAACTAACTTTAGATCAATTTTTTAATGTATTTTGAATTGTTTCATAATAAATGCATCACTTGATATTAATATATTTGTGGCTATTATTATTATGCTTGTGTATCTTGCGTTTTGATTTAAGCGCGGTTTTAAAAGATTTGTTACAAAAAGGTAAGTAAATATTCCATATATATTATTAAGCTACTATAATAACCTTTTCCTTACCTCACAACACCTACGACATTGGGTAGTGGTCCACACAAGAATTTTTCAAGAAGGGGGGGTTGAGGGTCTACCATTCCCGCATCATACACTAATATATAGCCAAACATTTTTTTTTATTTTGCCAATTGTCATGAAAAAAAAGCAAACAAATAAATTACTGAATAAATAATTAACATTAATTCATAAAAAAGTACTAATAGCAAATACTTAATCACACTTTAAGTTCTTTTTGAATGGGATTATAATCAAACAGGAAAAAAAGAGCTATTAGGGAGGGTCCGGACCCATGGACCCCTCCCCCTCTTCCGTGCGCCCCTAACACTAGGTGGACCGCAATACCTTGAAAAAATTAGAAGTAGTCTGTACCCTGCAAAAATCTGCCCACCCCTGATTTATAGTATATATCTTATCTATATATTATATCATATCTAGCCTTATATACGTGCTTTTTGTTGATATAATTTGACTCCATTACATAATCTTAAGGCTTACTTTTTTTAGCAAGTATGATGACACATGCATAAAAAAGCAAATAAGTAATTGAAGTAACACACTAATAAAACAGAAATGACTAATGATGGCAAAATTTTTATAAAGCATGCCTCAAAAAAACATTTATCTATCAAACTTCCAAAGCAAATATTGGACAGTTTTTTTTTTAAAAAAAATATTAAATTCTTATACAAGAGATATAATTAATTATACTGTAGTTTAGTTACACAGTCTATTAGTTTATATATTAATGCATTTTATGCATGCATTTATGCCCTCATTTTCATATACTCATACCTGTTTTCAACAGTAATGTGAAACTCATTTTCAAAAATATATTACAACAATGAAAAATCTCTCAACATTCTTGTTTGAAATAAAATATAAAACTGATAAAAATTATATACTTTACCAGTCAATTAATAGATTAATTTATATATCAACAGAAATCCAAGAAATGATGAAAATAGAAAATCCCCCCACTTCAGAATATTTTAAGAGAATTGTAAAACCACAAATTTTGCTCTAAAGTCTTCAAACTACTCCTTATAACCTGGTTTTCCTCAATGCACTTTAGAATCTGACAATTTTAATGTTGCAGTTTTGATTTACTTAACACATCTTTCACTTTTTACATTATTCTTTCACAAACATTGTACATAATATTAAAACCATAGAAGAGGTGAATATGTTCTGTTTCATTTCTTTAAAAAAAAATTTCATTTAAGTTGAACAATAGATATTTCAACAAGCAACTTAAAATAAAAAGACCTCTTTGTATCTTTAATATTAATAATAAAAAAAACAATTCATTTCTAATTCCATTGAAAAATTGAACATTTGTTAAAACTTTTTTTATAATAAAATGTTTTTATTTAAATCAAAGTTATAACATAGCTTATGTAAGATTCTGAAAGCCCCTAAATATTTAACTTAATACATATATTTGGTATCAATATCATGAAGGAATTTTGGTATGAAAACCAAGAAAGAGATTTTCCTAAATAGTCCTTGAAAATTAAGAATTACTACATCAACGAAAAAAAAAGTAAAATTGATATAATTTTTTTATACCAAATTTTTTTTATTACATACAATTAATTTAAAGATAAAATTCTGTTGCAAATAACTCAATTTAGAACAAAATAATTATCATGGTATGGTATAAATATAAAAAAGTTCAAATCAAAAATTATAAATATTTCTATTTTTGATGTTTCTTCTCATTTATTTAGGAACACATCGAAATAATAATGTTAAGACATTTTAACAGTTTTCAAGCAACTGTGGAATTATTTACTTAAAAATATATTAGTTTGTTAGTACTGAACTGAACTCAGTGGTGCAACAGCCCATGAGGGCCAAGGCCTACCATGCCTATCTCAGTTTCCGTGACCTTAGACGCTGTGGTGTATGTGCAGATGTTTCGATCAAGTGGTGAGTCTGACACGAAACCCCCAGTGTTCAGTTCCCAAGCAAGCTTGGTACTCATTTATCAACCCACTGAAGGGATAAAAGGCTGAGTCGACCTTGACCAGCCCAGGATTTGAACCCCGGACCTGTGGCATGGAAGTGCGATGCACTACCACTCAGCCACTGGGTTTTATAGTTTGTTAGTACCTACATTAAAAATAAATTGTGTAATCTTTTTACACTAACTATCCTGGAATAAAATATTTTTCCCCCATATGCTTTGATAGTTACCATTTTCTTACAATAAAAATAATCACAAGTAATGAATGGCCAATCAACAATTGTATTTCTGGCTTTCAATTTAGAAAAAATATAATTACTTAAGACTGTTTTAAAAATAATAACTGTGACGATTCTAAGCAAAGTCACATAATGCAAAATGTTAATAAAGACAATATACACAGTTTTTTTTATTAACACATTAAATAAAAAAATTAATTGAAAACATTTTCATTTCTATTTGTGACAAATGAAAACAAATGTTTTACAGTTAATTATTGTTTATTAAAAAATTAAATACCTAAATAATCCTGTGGGTCCGAGGACAGCACAATGTAACAATTTTGAGAGATAATATCATAACACATCAATCCTGGCAGCCTTTGATGTCTCTTTTGAAATTGACCAAATCCCCCAAACATAACAAGACAATGGGATGACAATAGAGCTACTTGATGACCATATCTAAAAACAAATGAGATACAAAATTGTAATGTGTCTTACAGTGGTTTGAAAAATATATCTGAACAATAGTAACTAGCATATAATGGTTTTGAAACACAAATTTGTTTAAAGTTGATACAAAGAAAATAATTCTGAAATAAGTATTAAATAGAAAAGAAAAAGAATAAACTAAAAACATTATCAGCTTATTATATGAATAAAATATTTATTATATTACAAAAATGCAGCAAAAATTATAAATTGCCTTAATATACGCATAACAGGATGCTCTTTCTATTAATGTAACAATATAGGTATTCTTTTAAATTTCTTATACATGCATATATATATATATATTACACACACAGCGGCGTACCAGAAAATATTAGGGACCCCATGCAAACTCAAGTTTAGAGCCCAAATACATACTTAGCGTCAGTCAAGTCCCTTAGAGTCCCTGGGCCCACCTGCAATGCAGGGGTGTATGTTATGCCACTGCACTCACACACAAACTATGGCAATTATGGCAATTTTTTTTGATAATATAATTTTTATAAATCAATAAAACTAATTAAAATATGGAAAATGCACTGCAAGAAGTAAGAAAATTCTAAATAGTATATTATAGATACATTTTCATAAAATTGTAGTGAAATTTTTCATAAATAATGGATAGATTGAGAAGGATTTTTCATTAAATCCTCATAGTAAAATATACAATCATTTAAGTGTTTACTTATTTGTTTTTAATATAATTATTACTTTAATCTGATAACATAATTGAGTTCAATGCATATACAAATTAAAATTTATATAAATATGTGTGTGTGTTTTTGACTGAACCAAAAACTTAATAGTAGTAATTCTAAAAATGTATTATACGAGCAGAGTCAATCCTTTATTACCTTTGTAACAATTCCTGCACTGGTCTGCATGTTATGCTTAAGGATCCAAGTTGTTTATAATCATAGGTAACTGAATCGTCTGTTTAGAGAAGATAAATGTAATGAAATTTTGATGATAAAAATGATAATAAAAATCATATAAAAATATGCATATAAATAATTCAAATCCAATAAAATATTATTGCAATGAATTAGATTACAATTTTATGTCTTATTAAACTAACTTCATATTTAAAAATTCAACTTTCACACACATTTTACTTAAAATTGTTTTATAAATTTTTTGTCATACATTAATATATATATAAAAAAATAACTATCTTCAAATTCAATACTAATTATAATTTTTCAGGTTATTCTTTCTAAAATATTTCCATAATAAATTTCACTTCTAATAAATGTATCCCGTTTTTTTTTTTTAAAAAATTAGTATTGTTGATTTATTGCAAAGAGAAAGATATGAAAGCATACATCAGTAACATATGCCAAAAAACAAATCCAGACTTTTCTCATTGAATAGATTAAAGTAAAAATTTTAAAAAACAGCTTAATAATCAATATATAAGTTTAGCGATAATAAGTTTAGCCATATAAGCCAGCTTTCATAATCTCTACAATTAATTAATTGATAACACAAGAAGCACATAAGAGCTATTTGGAATGGACCTCAAAAATTTGAACCAAAGTACAGTAAAAAGAAGGACACCTGATCTGGCATTGTGTTTTTCCAAACTTGCTCACCATCCCAATCTAAAGACTTTGAATCTCGACAGATTTAATGTGCTTCAGCTCTACACGGAAAGTCTTTAGTGGTAATTAAGCACATGGCTTAACAATTTTTTTTAATGCAGTTAACTATCAGTAAAATATGTTCCAATTAAGTACTAACATAATAATAAAATACAATTTATCTCTTCAGCTCATTTAAATTAAAAATCATTCAATTACATTGTCACAAAATGCATGACTCTCATATGGCATTAAACTATGTCACTTAAAATAGTTAGATAAGTTTTTTGCAGTTCTAACATTTCACACATATTAATAAAGGGGAAAAAATGGATATTCAAATTATTTAGTAGGCAAAGTATTTGACAGATAAGTTATTTTTTACTAGTTGTATAAGTATTTGTCATAACTCATCTTTAGGCACAAACTTTCAAACACATAAAATAACACTCTCTAAGTGAATACTGAGTTATTTATAAGCCTATTTTTGCTGCAGGCTCACAAAACATTGAACTAGGTATTGTTTTGGTGATTATTCAGAACATATTAAAACTACCATAAAATACATGACATTTTCCCCTCTCTTCTGTTCATATAAATGGATAAGTAGCTATTTATACATTCTTTATATTAATAATTAAATTAAGTATAAAAATGATGAAACACTTCTTTTAAAGACGGAAATTCTTTTTATATAAGTACAGCATCCAAAATGCTCAGTTTTATATTTATAGGTTTTTATTTAATCAGGTCTGCTGAATGCTAAAATTGTGTGTCCGCTTCTACCTATATCACATTAAGATTATTCACAAATACCTACAAATGTGTACTAATTCAGTTAATATTGAAATGTGGCAATATTATACCTATAACTTTGAGAATAAATAGTAACTGCTAAATGAAACAGAAAATTTAAATAAAAATCAGCAATTCTATTTTCAATATTAAGTCATTAGAATAACAAAACTAGTTCTAAAATTTCAGAACTACTTTAAATTTGCAAAAATGTCATGTTCAGCATGATATATATATACAGATGGGTGACAAAATAATACGAACACCTGTGAAAAAGGAGAAAAGCTTTATTAATAGGGAGTTGGACCCCCCCTTGACTGAATTACAGACTGTATGCGACGTGGGATGGACGCATAGAGATCATGAACAACTTGTAATGGAATATGAAGCCATTCTTCGTGGAGAGCGGTCTCTAATGCCGAAATTGTAGATGGTGGAGGAAATCGAGCACGTAGTTTTGACTCCAAATATCCCCACAAATGTTCAATATTTAAATCAGGTGACTGAGGGGACCAATCAAGATGACCTACTTCCCCCTCATGCTCTGCAAACCATTCTTGCACGATTTTAGCAGTGTAGATAGGAGCGTTGTCGTCTTGATAAAGTGGGCATTCTCCGGGAAATGAAGTCTGGACAAATGGATGCACCTGATCCCCCAGGATATTGACATAGTGGGCAGCTTTAAACTTGCCATGCAGAGTAACAAGTTGCCCAAGACCACGCCAAGATATTGCCCCCCATACCATAAGGGGCCCACCTCCATGCTTAACAGTCGGCACGATGCATTCAGGAGCAAATGCTTCTTTGGGCGTTCTCCACACATAAACGCGTCCGGTGTTTTGGAATAGGGTGAACGTCGATTCATCCGACCAGATGACTTGTTGCCACTGTTGTGGGGTCCACTGTCTGTGTGTTCTAAACCACTGGCGTCGCTGTAAAGCATGACGTCCTGTTACCAATGGTTTACGAATTTCAACTCCTCCATACAAATTCGAAGCATGAAGTTCCCTTTGGACGGTTCTTGCTGAAATAGGGTTACGAAGATGACTATTCACCTCAGACGTTATCTGGGATAGCGATTGCTTGCGCTTTCGGGCCACTATGCGGGTTAAGACTCTTTTATCCCTGTCGGTAAGCTTTCTTTTCCGTCCACTGTTGTGCTTGCCAGACATCACATTCCCGCATTTCTTGAATGCTGTCATAACGGCAGATACAGTACTCCTTGCACGCCCCAAATAAATGGCTGTTTCCGTCACCGAGCAACCAGCACACCTAATTCCAACAATCATACCTTTTTCGAACTCTGACAGGTCCGTCATTATTGCGCTTTTCAGAAATTACAATTGACGCGTGCAACACCTATCGCAGCTGTTGAGCGACTGATACTTTACCTTTCGAATCCGCTAGGCGGCGGACTGCAACGCTAACTGACATGCGCGTTGTGCATCTTTGAAATGGGCCATGCCTTTTTCATGGGTGTTCGTATTATTTTGTCACCCATCTGTATATATATAGTATTGAAATTAAAGTTTGTTACATTGGTTTTAATTTCAACATAAACTTTTTTGTAGAGAGGAAAAAAGATTGGGATTAAGAGAGGGGAATTCAATATATAGAAATTTCCTCTAGAAGACAGATAAGTTTTTTTATAGTAAGTAAAAAAATATAGTATAGTAGAATTCAAAGTTAAAGAAATAATGCTTTTTCATAATATTTTTAAAAAATACTTTATAATAACAATACTTTTTGACATAAATAAGCTTAATATAAGTTCAATTTAAGACTAACAGTTATTTCAAAAGGAATTTTAGATATGTATAGCCTACTTAATCAGTTTCACACTTCAAGAATACGATCAAATCAGAAATGAAGAATATCCTATTGATAGAATGAATGGTACAAATGAATGGAAAATAGTGTCACAGATCATAATACCTGATCTAAAGAATCAGAAAGAAAACTCTCAGTAGATTACAAATTCAGCAAATAAATTTATATTATTGTTATATCATTATGCAGCTTCAAACTGAGATTTTTTTTTATTATAATAGTCACTGAGGTCAGCTTATAAGGTAATCATATGACAATATAAAGTTTAAGTAATTTTTTTTTATTTCTAACCTTTTTTAATCTCTATAAGTAAGTAGTTCCATGTATACTTTGTATAAATCTGTGATAAATAAAATTTGTCGATTAGAGCAGTTCTAATACAACACATGAAAACTTTCATGAAATCTTCCATTACCTTCATCTTTTTAGTTTAAAACAATAAATTGATTCATTTATCACTCTAATACATAAAATAACATAACTATAATAATTTAACATATCAATATTTTAGCTGAAATATTACACAATTTCATTCCTTACTTTTATTTTGAAATGCTCCCGGAATGGAAATAATGCCTTGAGAAGCCCATATCAAGACATAATGCCGGCATTTTTCATGCCACATTTCATATTCATCAAACAATTCCAAGTTTTGAATTCGATGCTTTTCTTCATTAGAGAAATTCATATAAAAACTTAACATAGAAATAGAAGAGCATGATGACCATCCCTATAAATTTTTTAAAAAATTGAATTAATTAATAAAAAAAATAAATATACACTTTAACACCCAATTAAAGAAGTAATAACTGATTTCAGATACAAAGTTAACATTAAAGAAAGCATTCTCTCTGATAGAAAGATTAAAGATTTAATATAATATATATATGACAGGCCCCAGGCCTGCTGGTAAAATGAGGAGGGCATCATCTTCACAATATTCCTTTATTACGCTTTCATCATATATAATCTAACATGGCGGACCTTTTGCCGCGCAACCGGGTGTTACCAAATACAACATCGCAGCGAGGAGACACCAGCCAAGTCCTTTCTAGTATGCGTTCGCCTTCGTCAGCGCTCGTTGCACCTTTTAACAGGCTTGTTTACTCATAAATCCTTACGCGATGGTAAAGAGTTTGCTCTATTTTCATGTATTACTTCCTTAATTTTGAACCTAAACTTTTCAAACCTGACATATATATACACAAAGGGTGAGAGTAAAAGAGAGAGAGAATCCAAGTATATTTTTTAATAATAAAAATAAAAATAATGGGATTAAGTTATTTCAATAAGAAAAATACACAAAACCTACAATGACCAAGAAATTATGAAATGGACATAAATAAATTAATGAAAAAAATAATGTAACTGAATATTAACCCTTTGCAATATTTATCATAAATATAATACTTTAGATATTTTAATATTTGATGTTATCATGAAGATGAATTTGTGGGAAAATGCATGCCATGTTTATACTTTATATTTCATATAGATTAAAGTACAAATAATAGAATTTTATGAAAGGAAAAAGTATTTTAGAAACATAATTTTTATACAAAAATTAGGACTGGGCAAGATTCTAACTTCATATAATTTAGAACTTAAAAATTTTGTTTCTATAGAAGAATGACTTTATTGAGCAACATAATTTTTCAAAATATATAAAACTATTAAAGAATTTGAATAAAACTATCTATTATAATCAATTTTATCCCCTAATAGTTATAATTTGTTCACATAAAAGAGCATATATTTTATCTCTGAAGCATTTATAATTTCTCTAAGCACAAAGAATATAAATATTTAACAAAATAAATCTAAATAACAAATACTTCATAATTCAGACCTATAACAAATGTATTTTATGCTTAATTAAGTTATGCAATTATTTTGAAATTAAAAAAATCCATTTCATATTACAAAACATACCATCTGTATAAATCTGGAATGGGCATATTCTTTCAAGCGATGTGTTAGTGATTTCAAAGGACAACCAAGAGTTTTAAAATGGTTTTGCCTAAAAAAAAAAATGTAATAATTTTATTAAAAAATAAACAAAAAACATAGTAAGAAATAAAATATACTCTTACAAACTTAACTAACAATACTTATAAAATTTAATGTGATTGTTAGTCTTAACATAAGTGTTAAAATATAAATATCCTTATATTAATTTAATGATGTACAAACTGTGTAACGCAAAATTTCACGATAAAATTGCAGATACAAATAGTTTTTGCATACATTAAATTTGTTAAAATAAGAATAAGAAAGAGTCACATATCTAATCATAGTTATTTAATAAAATGTTTATGACACTAATTTTTTTTCAGCAGACTTGTCTCAATTTTCCCCAATTTATTAATCTTCTTTTATTTTAAAGTGAATTCGTGAATACAATGCATTCAACTAAAATTTACCCAAACTTACGTAAAATAATTATTTGTTATTTGTTGCCCATTTAATAGTGATTTGGACAAATTTTTTTCACACACAAACTACTATTTTCACAATAAGTGTTAAAAATTATATAAGTTAATAAAGCATCTTTATTTCTTCTAAATATAATAAAGTGGGAAATCACAAGAAAAGATTAAAAGAGATCTCTTAGTGTAATTTAATATATATATATATATATATATATATATATATATAAAAGAATGGTCAAGATTTTGACAGAACAAATTGCTATCATCAAGAACAGCTGCATTACAGATACAGCTATTGTTTAAAGTGTATGTAATGTGTCTTAGTGTTTCACACTGTTATTAAAAAAAGCAAAACCAGGATGACAAAATATACTTCCCATATTTTATTTATATATTTATTTTCACTTTAGATTTATACACAAATTAAATATGAAATTTCTTAAGGAAATAAATACCTGCACACTTAAGATTATCTCTACAGGGGGATTCAAAACAACGTGGACAAACTTACATGGTAGATCAGTCATACAACAAGGATCAAAAATCGTATATGAACATAGGATCGCAAACGCCCGTAGAAGGCGCTAGAGCCACAAGAGGGCGTTGCGAAACAAACACGACCTGAGCAAACGGAGATTGTCTTCATTCGAGCCGTGGATGCGTTGGGAGTAACATGCCTACTTACACACACCGCGAAATGGCTAACATGCACTTAATTTACGGCATGGCCAAATGTAATGGATGAGAAGCCTTGCGAATGTATCGTGCGAAATATCCTGGTAAACAGTTGCCCAGCCGCTCATTCTTTGCCACTCTGCATCGACGATTGTGTGAAACCGGCTCGTTCAACGTGCACAAGCTGGATACTGGTCGCCAAGGAACAACTCGGACGGTTGATGCTGAAGACAGGGTTCTCCAAGAACTGGAGCGTAATCCTTCAACAAGTACACGAGTTGTATCCCAAAAGACCCATATCCCCCAAGCTACCGTCTGGAGCATTGCACACGACGAAGGCCTACATCCTTATCATTTACAACACATCCAGGCACTGGAACTGGGAGACTACAACAAACGTATGGATTTTGCGCAATGGTTTTTGCATGAAAGTAATACAGACCGAAACTTCGCAGCAAGTGTTCTCTTCACGGATGAGGCTACATTCTCATTAGAGGGTGTGATGAACTTTCACAACCTGCATACGTGGGCGGATGAAAACCCCCATGCCATACGTCCGCATGGTGCACAACGAAAATGTTCCATTAACATGTGAGCTGGCATTGTAGGAGACTGTTTAGTTTACTCGGTCCATACATTCTCCCAGAAAGACTTAACGGTTCCATGTATCTAACATTCTTGCAAGAGGTTCTGCCCGAAATGCTGAATAATGTTCCGATGCCTATTCGTCAACGCATTCGATTTCAACAGGATGGAGCTCCTGCAGATTTCAGCATAGACATCAGAGCACATCTGCAGGCTACTTTTCCTGGCGGCTGGATGGGTCGCGGTGGACCGATTGCATGGCCAACACAATCACCAGATCTGTCTTCCTTGGATTTTTTCTTATGGGGATTTTTAAAAGGCCTTGTCTATGAAACACCTGTTGCAATGCCAGAAGACTTGGTAGGAAGGATCGTTGAGGCAGCAGGATGTGTTCGAGATACACCTGGTATTTTTGAGAAGGTGCGCTGTTCCATGCAACGTAGATGCCAGGTGCGTCTCAATACTTCTGGAAAAAACTTTGAGCATTTGCTGTAAGCTCAACATTAGTCGAATGTGAGAGAGTCATTAACAATAAAATTATCTGTAATGGTTTCGTTTCTTCTCTTTGTGTTATGTATTTTTTTTTGGACGCCCTGTAGCAGATCCAGATCGCAGTTGCGACCCACTGTTCATATGCGATTTTTGATCCTTGTTGTATGACTGATCTACCATGTAAGTTTGTCCACGTTGTTTTGAATCACCCTGTATATAGAATACATCTTTATGAAATTAAATAAATGTTTAAATAGGAAAAAAATCATATATGTGTGCATGTCTAAAATTAATGGCTTCAGATATGAACTTCTGGATGAAAATAACCAAAGAAAAATATCTAAATAATTGGAGAAAATAGTATACATTTCAAAGTTTTTCTGGATCAATAAATTTTTATAAAAAGCCACAATTCAAGGATCTAAAATATTATTTGGAAAATTTTGATGAAGCTATGAAAATACTTTTTTATTGTTGTTGTTTTCAAGTCATTTACTGATTTTTAAATAAAAAAATTTCTACATCACCAAGAAAAATTGAAGAAAAAATTCTCAAAAATATATTCCAATATTTAAAATTACATTTTACAGTTTCTCTTACAACAGATTTTTATCAAAAAGTCACCAGTGGCATTTAAGAATTTGATAAACTTTTGTTACATGCACATAAAAACCAAATCCTATATTTAAAAAAACCTTACAATTTTTTTTTTTGGATTAATTTACCTTAAGAACAGCCCATTTTAAAACAGTATTGATTATAAAACCATATCTTTTCATTTAAAAGTAGCTTTTATAAAAAGTTAAATAACTTATTTGTACTTGTACTGTTTATTTAGGAACTGATAATTAAAGAAAATAGTATGTCTTCAAGTAGAAATAAACTCTTATTTAAATAACAATTTATATTCAAAAAAAAAATAGACACAAATATAATTCAATACTAGTGAGATGTGCGAATTCCACTTTCATAATACAGTAAATTTATTTCAAATACGATTAATAACAATACTTCAAAAATTAATCATAATTTATTAAATATTAACTGTAAAATTAAATTGTAATTTCTGTAAAAATGTCACTTCATAGAAGAAATGCATAAAAAAAATCATTATTTTTAAATTGTTCAAAATTTCTGTAACCATTATAATCATACTTACATAACAAGACTAAATCCATCATCATCATGAACCTAAAAGCACATACAAACACCAGTATTTTAATTTTTAATGAAAAATTTCTATTTCAGAATTTAGATATTTTAAGAAAAGCTTAAGTATTTATACTTTTCCTAAATTGATCAGATACAGAAGAAAAACAGTTTTATAAATAAAATTTCAGATAGAACAATATCATTGCAAAACATATAAAAACTTAATGAAAAAGTAAAAAATACAAGTTTGGAGGAAAATATGAATACAATTACTTATTTTAATTCTTTACAAATGAAAAAATTATTATACTAGAAATAATTTTTTAATTTAAATACAAATTTTAAACTATTTTTCTTACTTGTTCATATAATACAAAGGCAGAGTTCAGAAAATGAGCTTGGACCCATTGGATGAGATTATTTGAGCTGAAATAATATTTCAAGTTAAAATGCAGATTATAAATAAGCATATTTAAATAAATTGTTACAAAATCATAAACCATTTATTACATAAATATATATATTACAAGAACTTTGCAGCTTAGATGAGCAAAAAAAAAAATTTCCTGAATCCTTTTTCTTTTACAAAAAGTAAATATGGTTGAAATAAAATTAGTTCAGTTAAGTGATAGTATTCTACAGAATAAATCATCATCTTTTTGAAATTGCAACACAAAAATTATTTAAAAAGATAAGTTTTCTGATGCACCAATATTAATATTCCAAATGGAATTTAATAATAAGCAATTCAAATTGTTCAATTTTCTTGTTTAAAATAATTATTTATATGATTAACATTTTTGCATAAATTATTTAAAATGCTTAAAAATTAAAGGTTTATATACAAATACGGAGCGATTCTACATGAATATAGGAGTTTTAAAACGTTATAGTACTTATTACATATAACTTATAAGTATAATTCATACATCGAATGAAAGAGCAACTGAAACAATTTTGTTTGCTGGCATGGGTGCGCATGTTAATTTTTTTCCCCTTCCTCGCCGATCAGTGCGCTAGTAGAAAAATGGTGACTAGTAAACAGAAAGCATTTTTTGTTCTCCATTTTGCAAAAACAGATCTGCTATTACTGTGCAACAAGCATCTCGTATTAAGTTCAGTTGTCAACCTCCAAATATGATAATAACATTCGTGGATGGTATAATCAGTTTGAAACAACTGGCTGTCTTTGTAAAGGGAAGAGCATGGGGTGACCAAGGCTTAGCAAAGAGAGTGTTGCTCGAATGAGAGACCCTTTTATGAGTAGCCCAAAGAAATCAGTTCAGCACGTTAGTCATGAATTAGCAATGCCAGTGATAACTGTTAGGAAAGTTTTACACAAAATGCTTAGAACTACCTCCTTCTCGTCTGCAGTTGCAACAAGCTCTAAAACCGACAGCTTAAGGTTTACATGCCAAATTTGCAAAGGACATATTGATGCATGGTAATGAATATTTTATGGATTATGTAGTATTCAGTGATGAATCAACACTTCCCCTTAGTGGACATGTGAACACTCATAATGCACGCATCTGGAGTTTAGAAAATCCTCATAATATGCTAGAATTGCAATGAGACTCACCTAACTTGAATGTTTTTTGTGCCAAATCTCGGTGGAAAGTGTATGCACCTTTCATTTTCGGAGAACCCACTGTAACTGGTTCTGCCTATCGATGCTCTACAACTATGGCTATTTCCACAATTGAAAGAAAGTGAACCAGGTAAGTTCATTTGGCAGAAAAATAGTGCACCACCTCACTGGCATCTCTCAGTATTTGATTGGTTGAACATCACTGTACCTGACCAATGGATTGGCCACAATGGGCCTCACGATAAAGCCGGTTTCGCATGGCCTCCACGTTCACCAGATCTGATACCATGTGATTTTTATCAGTGGGGGTTCATTAAGAATTGTGTGTATGTACCCTTGCTATCAGCTGACCCTCCAAACTTAAGACATAGAATTGAAGCAGCTGTTGCAAGAATTACCTCAGATGAACACTAAAAAAGTTTGAGATGAGCTCGCCTATTAACTTGATGTGTGCCGCATGACAAATGAGGTTCACATTGAACATTTGTAAGCTTGTAGGTAAAACTGTTTCAGTTACTCTTTCATTCAATGTATGAATTATACTTATGTTACATGTAATAAATACTATAAAGCGTTAAAACTCCAATATTCATTTTGAAACAGTAATGGCATTCAGAAAATAGTAATGACAAGGGAATTAGATAAAGGAATTATTAATGTAGAGAGTGGCCATTTGCATCAATTTTCTATAAGTACAATTCATGAAAAGAGGCAGAACAATATCCACACATATTCTCCCAGCTAGGAAAATACAACATGGAGAATAATAAGGTAGTTATAATCACATGATAAAATAAAGGGAAACAGTTATTTTTAGAAATTGTATAGATATTAGGGAAAAATTGGCATCAGACAGTAGTTAGGTAAGGCACATATATCAGATTAAGATATTCTTTTCCAAGGAATATAGAAGATAAATCTCTCAAAACATATGATTTAATCCTTTTAATGCATTAAATTAAATGAAACTCACATTTAGAAAATTGGCATTCATAACTAAGATTCAAAGAAAAACATATAAAATTAGAGTTTAAATTAATATTGATAGAGGTTGTTACATATATATGTGTGTGTGAATAAAAGCACTCCATGACATTTTTGAATAATTTTAAAAATAAGTTACATTTTGTGCAATAAATCGACATATTGAAACTATTAATTAGTAAAAATAGAACTTTTAAACAAGAATAAATTTAGTTTTATAAGGTGAAAAGTCCTATGTGGGAATCTAATTTCTTTTTCATCACATATCACAATTATAATAAATATTTCTCCAATTACAAAATAAAATTTGAACAAACTATTAGTATTTATATATGTTTAAAAAACATTTCAGATTAAATATAGACTGAACAAAATTTTTATTTGAAAATTAAACACTTATATATTAGTGCAACCAAGTTTGTGAAGATTGACAAATGTTCTGTAGAATAAGAATTACAATTTATAAAGCAGAGTCATTTATTAGATGCAAGCTTCTTTGTAAAGACAAAATTTAAGTTATATTCCTTTTCTTCGAATGATACAACAGCTCTGGGTGGGCCAAGGCCTTACCATGAATCCTTTTCCATTCCAACCTCCATTTAACATCAATTCTCTAATTAGTTACTCTTAAAACGTTAACAACATCCTCCACACAATCAGCCCATCTCATTTTGGGCCTACTCCTAGTTCTAGTTCCAAAAGGTTTGCAGTTGAAAATTCTGAATGTCAAGGATGAGAGGTTCATATAACAGATGTGGCTTGCAAACCTCAAGAGACCAATCTTGATGGAATTAATGACATCTACTTTCTTAAATAGCTTTGTATGATACAAAATTATGTTGTCTCAACAATCCATTCTCATTCGTAGCACCAAAGATATATCTAAGAACTTTTTGCTCAAAGATGGCTAGCTGTTCAGTTTGTGATTTAGTCCAAGTTTCCAATCCACAGGTAAGTATAGGTTTGATGATTGTTTTATAAAGAGTAATTTTTATGTCTTTTAATTAAATTTGACTTTAAGAAAGCTCTTAAACTATGAAATCAGCGATTAGCAGCAATAATACGTCTTTTAATTTCAGCAACAATGTCATTTAGAATGTTAATGTTTGAGCCTAAATAGGCAAAATTATCAACCACTAGGAAATTATAATTTTCAGTCTGCAGATAACAAAAACCTACTGGAGCATGTATTTAGTTTTGTTTTCACTAATAACTAAATGCAACTTTTCAGTCGACTTCTTAAGTGATAAACATACCTCTGACAAAGCATTTTTAGTATGAGCAATGATTACTATAACATCGGTATAAGCAAGAAGTTGTAGTCTTGGTGAGAATGGTACACCTAGTGTTAATGCCAGAGTTGCTAATAGCCCATTCTAATACCAAATTCATGGGTAGCCTAGTGATCAGAGCATCAGACTCAAGACCAGAGGGCCTGGGTTCGATACCTGATGCCACCAAATACCCTACCAATACACACGAAGTATGTGCTTATTAAATCAGTGGGTCTGAAAGTCTTGTGGGCAGTCAGAGCAGAAACCAAGGGTGCATGGGGCTGGAGAATATTTCCCTCCCTTTCGGTTCTATGCCTAAATTGTAGAGGTGGAGATAGGTGGTGTCGCCATCTATCGTGTAGAAGTCCAACCTGTCTCGGGCTATGGCAACTTTCATTCCTTCCCCTTGGGAAGGATATGACAACAACAATATCAAATTAAAAAGGAGACAAGCAAGAGCATCACCTTGTCTCACACCATTTCAGACTTCGAAAAACTCTGTGAGGCAACCAGAAAGATTTACACAAGAAACAGTTTGAGTTAAAGTTGCCTTAACAAGCACTCAAAGTTTTTTTGGAATGCCCAGTTCATATTAATTATTCAAAATAAATTAATTAAACTGGTTTCTGTGCTTTTCCTTCAAATGTGGAAATCTCTTCATAACAGACTTAAATACTGAATCAAAACAACTGTTTTCTTTGATTTCTTATTTTTAGTGCCATATGAATTTAGCTACATGTGATTTGACAAGGCTCTTTTGTGCTTCTCATTTAACCATTTAGGCTACTCTTACATTCTTTTAATGTGCAGCATTTGAATATATGAATGAATACCATTCTCCATGAATATATATATATATATATATATATATATATATATATATATATATATATATATATATATATGACAACATTCATATCTGATAGCTCATTGCATTGCTCAAAGGTCAGTTTTCTTTAGTTCTTCCTTTTTGGTAGCAAAGCAAATGCCCTTCATAATCTCTTGTTTTATCACTTTTACGAAATTGATTTTATCATTTTTGAAATTCTAGAATATGCAGGGGGAGGGGGAACTAAAAGAAATAAAATGTGCATTAACATATTATAACCTAACATTGATTAAGATAACACAATGCTGTAACAAAAACAAAAACTAGAAATCCTAAGTTAGATTGTCATGAAGCACTGATAGTGACTTATTAGACCATAACTTTAGCGACTTCCATCAGTATAATTGCAGTAATATACAAGTAACTATTAACTAATAAAATATTTTTTTGCTAGATTTAAAGAAAAAAAGACTTTTGAAAACTTAATTATAAGTTTCTAAACATCATAGCAATATAAGATAATTTTTATCAAAATACTTTCCCAAGTATACCTTTTGAGATTAATGTATGTTAAGGCACACTCTGATAGAAATAGTGTAGGAATATTGAAGTCTATCTCTAAATCACAGAAACATGTTTCTAATTCTTTGCAGTTTTGTAAATCAACACCCAGCATAACATACTCGTCACTGCTCAACACTGAAAAAGTAAAATGATTGCAACTTTAATTATGTTTAACACATTGTTAGCTTTCATTTATACATATAGTTATATGTTAAATACAGGGTGACTATAAAGTAACAATACATTTTTATGATAATTACATTTTATTGCACTATACATCTCAGTGGAATCATTAACAAAAATATGTTATGGAAGATAATATTAGAAGCAGTGAATGAGCAGCTACTATGTGCGTTTGTCTACATAGATTGACAAATAAACCAGGTGAAGAAATACTTCACTCATAATTTTCAGAGTCCAGACCCCACCAGATTTGCTATAAAGATCTTGGTTAACAAATTCAAGCACAAACTTGTAGTGTTCCAGGAAGACCACTCATAGCAACCAACATTACGCAATGTGTAGAGGATGTCATTACATACCTCTTCCATATCTACCAGAAGACTGGGTTAGGAACTAGGTGTTCCACAAAGCACTGTGCAGAAAAAAATACTATGCTACAAAATGAAGAAAAATTCATATCACAACCAGGTTGTGCATAAGCTTGAAGCAGAGGACAATGTAGTCAGGAAAGCTATGTGTCATGCCATCCTAGAGGCTGTCAAAAATAATTTGATGCAATAAGTTCTCTTCAGTGATGAAGAGCCCATACATTCCACATGTGTGGGCTTGTGAAAACACAAAACCAGCAGCTTAAAGTGCTACAGAAGTGGCAATGGGACTCATCAAAGTGTGTAGATGGAATCCAATTGATCAATGGTCAATAGACCCTTCATGTTTGCCAAGAAGACAATTGTAGGGAATCTTGTGTGATCTTATACATCTTGACCTCTGTTTCCAGGAAACAGAACATTGGGTGCTATGCTGAAGTGAGCAAGGGAGATACACTGAAATATATTAAAGATATATCCTTGTATGATACATATTTGATTAATAATCAGTAAAATATGCTTATTAAAAGTAAGTAGAGTCACTTTACAATCACCGTGTATAGAGTAGAAGATAAAATTAATTAATATTTTGTGTTATAAAAATTTATTAAGTTCCTCTCTCAAACATAACTTTTCAAATACATAAGAATCTTTTTTGGAAAAAATTAACCAATTAAATATGTTTTTAAAAAAAGATAAAGAAATGATAAGAAATAAATCCCTTTTAAATATTCTTAAATTAGCTACTTTTCTATACTTTGTACATTAGAAGGTTCATTCTAAAATTGAAAAAGGGCAGTACACACACATTTCATGAAAAAAGTACGTCTCTTTAAAAAAAGGGGAGGAGGGGGAGTACAACTTGAATTAAAAGACACAAGCTCTCAAATTGATTTAGAAAGTTTTTAAATATATTTCCTCGTCTCTCTACAGTAGCTTACAAACTTTTTCAAAAATAAGAATAGTTTTAAATTAAAAAAAAAGAGCTTTGAATAATGGCAAATAATGCAAAAGAATTATTTTGCCCTAATATCCAAAATTAAATGTTTGTCAAAGTACTGATTTATAAGAATTTATTATTATAAAAAATATAATTGAATCAAGTGAGATTTTATTGCTATGTTAAAACAGAAAATACTATCAATGTAATTTCACAATTTTATTAAAAATAAATTAGTCATTTGAAATACAATACTTTAAGTAAAAAGATTCATAAAAAATAATAAATTAAAATTATATGTAATATTTTTATATAGCTTAAAATGATTAGGTTCTTAAACATTTTTCTCCCATACCCTACTTTAAGTATATCAATTATTATACAAAGAAAGAAGGAAAATTTGGCTAATTGTATATTTTATTGAGAATAGAATTATTGGATTCCAGAAGAAATCCTCTCTAGCAGGTTTTTTTTCTCTACTACCTATTCTCTAGTACAATGCACAGCAACTAAACATTTACACATCATTTTGTTTTAGCATATCACTTTATGTGGGAGAACAGAAAAAAATTTCAGGAAAAATTGGCTCTTTAAATGTGTTTTTACTCCAGCATTAAGGCATAGAGAACAATAATATATGATATCTAATTTTAGAGTTATTAATAACCCCCCCAAAAAAAAAGATGTTATTATGAGCTCTGATTTTACTAAAAACTAGATGATAAAGACTGATGTATATTAAATTAAATTGGTATTCAAAGTCCTCTTGTGAAATGGCAGGGAAGTTAGATGTTTTAGATGATGTCCTTTTATTTGATTATGGTTCAAAGTTACAAGGCTTAACACTAAAGAACCATTGCAAGAAATTAATGAATTCTTAACTAACCAGAAGAGACAAAAAATGTCTTTTTACAGAATACCATATAATTCTTTTTTTATTTGAATACTATAAAGGAGGCATCTTTCAAATTATATGACAAGATCTAGAAAAATAAGATTTGCACTAGATTTCTTATTCAATATGTTAGACAAGCTTTTTTACATAATGGATCTTCCTTATCCTCCCAATGTAATAGACTTGCATCTGCTTATTACTTTCATTTCTTTCATTACTCTGAAAGTAATTAGCAATTATGGATTTATAATTTACCTTTAAAATAATTTTAGAAAGATGGAATAGTGGATGGTACACTGAAAGAAATTTTGATTTAAAACATAAGGGAGCTTTATAATGTTTCAATAACCTGGAGAAAGGCATTAGAAGACTAGATAAATGAATTAATCCAAAAGGTAGGCATTCTGAAGATTGAAAATATATTATTTGCACACAAAAAAATGTTCTTTTCCTAACAACATTCTTCAAGCTTTTTTAGTCACAGTTTTTAAATTATGCATTTTTTAATCTTTATAAAATGTCAAAAGACTGTCACACACAAATTATAAATATTAACATTGAATTACAATAATGCTTATTAAATTATATTTAAGTTCTAGAGATAAACATTACTGGATTAAAATCTTAGAAATAAGATATCTGTAAGTATTTATCAAACTTTTATACTTATAAATTGCTCTAACTAAAACTAATTGGTTAAAAAATTCTTACATATATTGCTGTTTCTTTCAACTTGCTTATTACATATATTTAATAAATGTGAAAATTCTGATTTGGCAATATATTCAATTTTTCTTTTCAAAACATCTCTGTAGTCAATCTAGGGAAAACAAATTACATTAGAGGTATATTGCAAGTTTCTTTTTTAGAAACAAAAAAAAATATTTATATTCCAATAAGTATAGAAAGATATATTTTACAGAAAAAAAACAATTATAAATTCAGTTACAAGTACTTAACTTTCAGATCTCAATGATCTTAGATTAATTATTTTAATTTCTTCTTGTAGATTAAAATTTTAACCATAGATAAACAAGGAAAGCATATCAGAAATTCGAAATGTAATTTGTTATTTTAAGAATAAAGAGAATCATTATATATATAACTAAATTAGATTTTAAATTAAATTCCCTATACAAAACTTAACTTTTATTTTCCATTACATCTTCAAGTATTAAATTAAACACCCAATTATTTCTCCAAACAGATGGTCTAAACAGACCACTTCTAATCCCAGATCATTATTTTTTATAGCCCGCATTTCAGCATTAACTAAGAGGTGTTTAACATAACTGGGCATAAGTGGTAAGGCTACTTCAGCTTTACTTTTGGCATTGTTTTCTCTCAGTGACAGAGATGTAGATTGCTCGCTGAATAAAAACTGTTTTTAAAAAGCTCGATGTTGACTTGAAACATCATATATAGAGAGAGAGAGTTAAAGAAAGTTAAACATACAACAAAACATACATTTAGAATTTATTTAACTTCAAACATCATAAATTAATGCAAGTATTAAAAAATTAAAAATTAAGATAATTTTTAAAACATAAAAAATAATGTAATGAAAATAAATGTAAATGTTCGAAATTCTGAAATGAAGAGAGGTAATATCAATAACATCCGAAATTAAAAAATACCTATTTTTAAAAAGAGGGAGGGGTTTAACTGGAATTTTATGGTAATTAAATAAGCAGCTTAACACAAAAGCAGATAAAAGAAAAAGATAAATACAGGATTTATTAATGTCCCACATTTGTGAATAAATTTCTTAGTGATTTTACTGTTTTTTAATGTTCCATAATGCACAGTTTTGTCACATATCACAGGTCTTTGTATAAAAAGATTTTGTATATTTGACAGCAATGTAATATTATGGAACAAACTTCTTTAACATATGTATAGACTTTAAAAGGTAATTGATAAAATTAAAATTCTACCCAAAAAAGAATAAATTCTCATTTATTTAGAACTTTCTTTTAAATACAGTAATTCTAACAGTATTTGTCTTTTAAATACAGTAGTTGTCAGAAAAAAAAAAAACATGCTAAAACCAAATCACTAGCGTGTTGGTGCCAGGCTGTTTTTACCCATTTGCATCAAGCAACCCATTTCCTCTACCCTCTATAATTCTGATTACTCAGTGCTTTGCACATGCCTGTAATTCTACGCTTTGAAAATAAGTGTTTTTTACTTTAAATTTGTGTGGTAGACAAGAGAAATTACTTCACAGTATCAATATCTGCTACTACCATATTTGTGGTAGCTAAAGTGAAAACAATAACAAATAAACATTTCACATTTTATGGTACATTCCTTGCTTTTACATGAAGTTAAAGTATCAAGACAAGCATTAGGCCTCCACACCAAGTTTGTTCCATTTGTGCAGAAGAATTTCGGCAATGGTTTCAAGATAAAAACACTCACATGGTATTCTAGGTTTGGTGCAGCAATGATTCAAAATACGAGAATATAAATAACTTTTAATTTCTCAACTGGCCATATTCCCTATCTTACATGGGGGATACTTTATCCCTTATGGATACATTGGACATTTTTAATGATTTAGAAACATATGTTCATTTGGTAGTTACTTATTTTGTTAGGACACATATGTGAGAGTGTAAGAACCTAATAGCAAATCAACCTTAACTTTTTAGTAAATCTGAACTAAATGATTTAGACAGAAAAAACTGCCAATGGAATTGGTACAAACTTTAAATTATTGGAAATATTAACAAAAAAAATCTATTTTCTTCACTTGCACCTGGACTATGTTATATACAGTCAGTGAGGACTAAGGTGAAAGATTGCATCAAAACATAAGGGAAATGGAGAAGTAATATCAAGGTAGGTGAAATAATAGCATGATGCTGAATATTGAAATGAGTCCCTGACTAGTTCAGAAGAAGAAATGTGGAAACAGATGTTTGGAGAAAAGCTACAATAGGTTACAATCATTTCAATCATAACAGAGCTAAGATATAAGTATATAATATGTGTTTGTAAAGTGTAAAAAAAAAAATTTCAGTTAATCTCCTGAAATATGAAATGGTTTTGTAAAACAACTTTAAAAAAAATTAAAATAATTTCATATTTGAAATAATCTCTGAAAAAAAATCACACACAGTTATCAAAACTAAAACAATTTTCAAAAATTATTTCAATAACAGATAAGAGCACATATTTCATTTAATAAAATGTATCTGCATTTTAAAATAAAAGCATCATTTAATTTTTTAAAATGTAATTAAAACATGATTTTATTTCAGTCTTATAAAACTAAGCAAAAAATTTCAAAATTAGATTTATAAAACAGGGAAAATAATTCAATACTAAACTTGTGAAAAATGTTAACCTTAAAAATACTATTGTAATTCATTCAATAACTAGTCTTGAAATTTAAAAAATTTGATAGATACCTCAATATATTTACATCCAGGTGGAAATACATTTAGTTTTTTAAGCCTGAAATATGAAGAATCAAATCCAGCTCCTAATGAAATAATCTGCAATAAATAAATATGAAATATCAGTAATAATTCTTTAGATATAAAAAAACCAAAATGCTTTTTTAGTAGTGAATTTTCACAAAAATGGCTTTTACTGATTTGGGTTTCTCTGAAATCAGCATTAAAAATTTAATTTTTATTACATTGTAAATTACCAAATACAATACAAGTATTATTTAAATGAATTTTAACTGTTTGAAGTAAAATATTCCCCTAAACTAATTTTATGTATTCTTCTTACATCTTCTTTTAAACCCAAACACATTAGATGGAATAGAAAATTATGCTTGGTATTTCACAGACAAGTTATGCCTATTTTTTAAAACTGCTATCTTTCAGTATAGAAATATAGATAAATCATTAGTTTTCAGAATGTAAACATATGTTGATTTCAACTTGGTCTTTACACAATATTTGTTAAATCTTAAAAAAAAAACAGTTCTTTTTTTTAAAAAAATACTTAACAAAAACAGTTTTTAAAATAAAACTCAACAGAAATTTTTATTTTAAGAAATCATATAAAAATTTATAAATAATGTATTACCAAATTACTATAAGTTAGATATTACTACTGACCAAAATATAATTAGTTCTAGAAATGATAGACTAGTTCTAGTTTTGATCTTAACATATAGTCAAAGCATGAAATTTATAAGAATTTGTCTTTTTAGCTTTGATTACTTCAGTTTCTTCAGCAAGGAAGTTCACTTACTACACTATGGAAATTCTTTAGTTTAGAAAGAACTATTGTGAAGAAAAAAAACTCAGCCAAAGTCTTAATAAAGGTACTATAAAATAAAGAAAAAATTCTAAATATAAACCTGACTCTTTGGATAAATGGATACAGGAACTTCATTAAACCAAGATTGGAAGAGTGCTTCTATTGCTTTGAATCGAATGTAATAACCCCTAAAACAAAAGTTTTAAAATTTAATGAATGAAGTATTAAGCTGTGAAAAAACAACCTAAAACATAACATGAACATAATGACATAACTAAACATCAGGACATAGTGACATAAATAAAATCAAAAACTGAAACAAAACAAATTACAAATTTAAAACACTGTTTCTAACAATAAATTACAAAATATCAAACACATCTTAATTTAAGGGTTATGTTTTAATGAAAGGGCTTCAAAGCTAATAGAAGGATTATTAAAAACTTGAAATTAAATTTCTGCATTTTTTGTAAATATATTTCTTTAGAAATTCTTTATAAAAATAGATCTAAAATGAAGTAGCATTTTATCTTTCATATAAAATGCTACTTCATATACACTTATATACTCACTTAAATATAAAAAAAAGTATTATTATTTATAAAGCAAGTAAAATAGTCACGAGTTTTAAGGTGAAACAAATCAAGTTTAAATTTTTAAAAAATTCTCTATTACTTATTTGATATTCTCAATTATTGGATAAGACAAATTTAGTTATCAAACAAAAATATTGAAAGCAACTATCTTAAACAATGTTTTCAAGATTTTTATCAGCATAACTTTTACAGTTAATATCTTTATTAGGGATTTAGAGCAACAAAGGCTATTATCCCATACAAAACCATCAAGTATCAATATGTTAGTTAATGTCAAAATATTTCATCTTCTGAATAAAAAACCTGAATGTTGATCTGTTTGATATAGCTTTCTCCAGTAACTCTTTAAAGGTGATATTGCAACTAGGATCAATATTGAGAAAAACTTTAAGGTGATTTCGAGGATGAATGTATCTATCACATCTTAATAGAATATGCTCCAAGTCATTTAAACGATTACAAGAACTACACATTGCATTGTCCGTTAAATTAAATTTTTGAAGTCCTGGGGTAATTATCATTTTGCTAAAGATTTGAGTGCATAAAATTTCTTCTCTTCTATTATTTGTCCATTTAGAGATGATGCCAATGTTAATAATATTGCACAAATTTTCAAAATAATTGCTTAAATAAAAATTATTTGTTTTTTTTAATCTTTCTTGGTATATTTTTTTACTGATGTCTTCTGAAGCAATCCAATCTATATAAACATCAAACTCCGTGACAGATTTTGCGAGATAATCCGCCTGCTCATTCCATAGTATATTAGTGTCCAAAGTAATATCAGTTTATTGGTATAAGATGATTGTATGTAAATTTTACTAGCTAGCCTGTGAATCGCACTATGTGATATAATAGAATAATTTTGAAGAGCATGGAGAGAACAGAGAGACTATCAGATAAGATTAGCAGATTTTTGTTTGGAACAGTCAGATCATCTAAAGCTTGGCAAATAGCCAAAGCTTCAGCAGAAAAAATAGAGTTATTGTGATTTATTCTGTAAGCAAATGACAGATTTTCTGTTATACCAGCTATTGATGTTATTTGATCCTTTTTCGATGCATCGGTGGCTATTATATGGAAGTTCTGAAAATCATGCTCAACTGTTTCTTCAAATAAACCCCTTATAGCTTGAATTGGTAACTTTTTCTCCTGAAATTTGAAGTTATTAGTATATATTTTACATGGGAGAAATGAAAAGGATGATATTCTGGGGATTGTAATGATTTGGTTACTATTAGCATTAAGGGATTGTAGTATACCGACAATATTTTCCTTATCCTCCTTTATAATTTTTAAATTCAGATAATCAGGATTATTGCTATATAATGGAGAAGTTTGATTGGAGATTTGAGAAAGAAAAAATTTATTTGCCAGTCCTCTGATTTTGTCCGAGAGAATTTCTTGTCCAGCCAGTTTCATTAATACAATATTTGGTGTCCATTGTGGGAGACCTAGTGCAATTCTGAGAGCTTTGGTTTGTATTACATTGAAAGGCTTCAACTGACTGTCAGACCATTTATTTATTATATGACATGTGTAAAAAAAAGGTGCTACAGATGCTATTATTGATCAATTGGATTAGATTTTCAGCTCGGGGACCATAATGCTTATAAGCTGTACCTTTAAGAGCATTGAGTTTTTTCAATGCTTTATTTTTCATTTGATGCATGATATTGGTATTTTGATTCCGTTTCGAAAAATATACTCCTAAATATTTAATAGAAGTTTGCCATGGTAGAGGGGTCCCAGCTAGTAATATATTATGAAATGAGTGAATTCTTTTGTTTGAAAGTTCAGCTATTGTACTTTTGTCTGGGCTTAAACTCAATTTCCAATAATTACACCATTGACTTATTCTTTCTAAGGTATTTTGTAATTTAGAACAGATGATATCGAGCGATTGATGTGATGAATAAATAAAAATGTCGTCAGCATATATGGCACACTCGACTCCAGTCTCCAATGTTTCAAAAAAGTCATACATATAGATAGTGTATAGTAATATGGAGACAGTACACTACCTGGGGGAGTCCCTTAAGCAGTGTTTTTTCGGATGAAAGACATCTCCTCCATCGAAGTTGCAGCTATCTGTAAGATAAGAATTCATGCATCCAAAGCGCTATTTTCCCAGTTATACCTATTTCTAAACATTTGTAAATGAGACCATTAATATATACGGAGTCATAAGCACTTTTTATATCTAAGCTAATCCCCACAAATATTTTTTTTCCATCTTTGTGTCTGTAATTGCTTTGTAAATTATATAAGTTGCTGTTCTGTTATCTTTAAAAGGAACAAATCCATAATGTTGTTGATGTAGTTTTTGCTCTGTTACCAGGAAGTAGGCAATTCGATTGGCTAAAATTTTTTCAAATGTCTTGGAAAAAACTGAGGTTAAAGCGATAGGTCTATATGAGATTTTAGTTTTATCTTTGCATGGTTTGGGAATTGGTAGAATTATAACATGCTTCCATTCCTTTGGGACAATTGCCTTATCAAATATCTGTTGAAAGCAATTTAAGATTATTGTTCGTTCTCTATGATTCAATAGTTTCAATAATTTAGCCGGGATCTGATCTGCACCTGGGGTTGTGTTCTTGGCAGATTTTATTGCTCTATTCAATTCAGATATGTGAAAGGTTTTGTTAATTAAACTATTATCTTGGGCAAAAAAGTCCAAAGGAAGTGGCTCATGGATAACATTATTGGATGTGAAGTTTTCTGAAAAGAGTGTTGCTTGAATCTGTGGATGATATATTATTCTGTTGTGTATTTGAAGGAAATTCAGTGTTGATTCAGGATTATTTTTCATTGCGATTTTCTTGATGATGTTATAGAATATTCTTGGGTTAGGAACATTATTGCATACTGTATCTCAGTATTTCTTTTTGGATTTTTTGATACAAAATCGGAGCTGGCTGGAATATTGCTTATATCGAATCCACAATTTTGGGGAGATTTCCCGAATGGCTTTTTTTCTAAAGTGTTTCTTAAGTTTGTAAATGTTATGTCAAGTAATTATTCCACCATGAAGGGAAGATTCTATTATAGATTTTTATATATCTAGTATTATTTGAAATTATTTCAGCTATATTGTCAGATAGATTATGATTGTAGTCGTCTATCTTAAAAACTATTGTTTTGCTTGTTTTATTACTGAGGGCCAATCCACTTTTTTTATAGTTCGTTTAATCGGGTTATGAAAATTGAAATCTGTGATAACAGGACAATGATCACTATTGTAGGAGCTGTCTAAAACATAAGTGTTGCTGTATCCGATGAGACTTGAAGAGCACAAAGTAAAATCCAGAAGAGCACTACAGCCAACATTGTTTCTATGCGTTGGAACATCAGTATTTAGAAGAATGAAATTAGAATTTGATAACCAATCCAGAAAAATTTCACTGTATTGAGAAGTATGATTCGAGCCCCACATTGGGTGATGCAAGTTAAAATCTCTGAAAATAAAAACTGGATCCACTAAGGAATCAAGAAAAGATTTAAGTTGTGTAATATTAAGTCCTCGAGATGCATACAAATTTATCAGATGAAAGGAAGCATCATTAACTATAATTTGCAATATTAAAATTTCATAGTCTGAAGATGGCGTATTGTTAAAGGATATTTGTCTGGCAGAAATATTTGATGGTACTACTATCAGCAGCCCTCCTCCTGGTCTGTCAAGTCTGTCTTGTCTGAAAATGATTTTACCTGGGATTTGCAAATTGTCGTTAGGTTTTAAAAAAGTCTCTTGAAATATAAAAACATCTGATTGTGAAAAGGGAGGAATTTTTAACCAAATAAGTTTGTTTTTTAAACTTCTACATTTCCATTCTAGAAAACGCATAAAAAAGATATACTAGGAAAAATAAAATATCAAAAAATTTTTTTTTTTTATCCTCCACTTGAGGTTATGAAATATATTTACAGATATAGATAAATTTTCTATATTTTTAAGAAAGAAAAATGTAACTCAGAATTTGCAAAAAATATCTGCAATTTAAAACTTTAAAATTATCTAATTTCAATATTATTTTATGTATTATCCATATTTTTTTATATACTTGGTATGGATATTTCAATTTTCTGTTGCAGTAGACCTATCTTTTTTTTTTAATAGGCGATGATGGTTGTTTACTAATTTCTATTATTTCTATCAAATGTTTAAACATTGATTCGATCATTATTTGCATCGAGTTCATTATAGCTGTAGTTTATTTTTCAAGAGCTGCTTGAAAATTTTCTACTATATTTTCTAATTTTTTTCTCAAATTCTTGTATATTTGGTCCAGGGGCTGCTGTTTTTACTGCTATAGCGTAATTTGCGGAGTGAGTTTCTTTGAATTTAAATCAAGCCTCTCCTAAAGTTAAGTGCTTAGTGCATTTAAATTCGAGAATTTTTTTTCTTTTATAAAAGAGGGACGATTAGGAGAGTTTACTGGGTGATCTCCTTTACAGTTTGGGCAATTTGAAGGGTTTGTACATTGTCCAGAATGGGATCCTCCGCAATTAATGCATCAAACATCGCTGGGACAAAAACGTGATGAGTGCGTGAAACTGTAACAATTGTTACATTGCCGTGGTTTTGGCTATGAATAATTGAGTTCTATGATTAAAAAACCAAAGTTTTACACATTCTGGTGTATTAATGCCCAGAATAGTAATTAAGATAGGAGAAGCTTCTTGACGACTGTTTTTCTTGATGAATCTACGGATTTCAACAATTTCAATGTCATTTGAGTTTTTTAATTCAGTTGCCACATCTGTCGGATGTACGTTAGTTGGGATGTCAAAAAGTAGGAATCGCGAAGTGAATCCTTCCCATATTATGTTTGCTTTTACTGGAATATTTAGAATTTGCTAAATAGCTGTTATCTGAATAGCGCACATAGGATCCGAGGTACTTATTTTTATTTTTCCACTTTGAGTGAAGTACATAAGCGTTATTTTATCATGCCTTGGTATTTTGTTTTTTAATTCAGCATGTAATAAGTTGGGGTTCGATTTAGGGATGGTTCCGTTTTTTTCTAAATGTTCAAGTAAAATTGTAATTTCATTAAAGTTTTTACTGTCAATTCGTAGAATTAATTCTTGGGCAGTCTGGGTAGATTTAAAATATTTATAGTCTGTATCTTCCTTCATGTTATTATTCATTTTTGCTTCATCGGATTCCGTAATCCGGAATGTTGAGTGACTCAGCTTGAATCCCCTTCAAGCAACAAAAATGGGGAAAAAAAGAAATTGGTTAACTTAGCAAAGTCCAGAAAAGAACAGAAATATAAATATATAAGATCTCTTTTTTAGAGGTATACCAAAATATATTAATCCACTGTAAAAAAAGAAGAAAAAAAAACAACAAAAATTCAGGTCAGAAGCAACAATCTCTAAATTTCAAATTACACATCACCTTTCCTCCTACTCGACCTCCCAAATCAGCATAACCTTTTGTGTACGTGTGGATCTGCATCTTTTTATATTGCACAAAATATATTTTTTTATGCATCAATTTTTATGTATTATTAGTTTTCCCAAAGATAAATTAAAAATAGTATAATTTCTGTATTGTAGCAATGGTTAGGAAACTAAATAAAGTAGCTTAAGGGGCAATTTTCAGTAAAGTTGGTTTGGCAAAGATGGGAGACAAGATCTTTTCTTTTAAAAGTTTCAAACACAGCAAGATGCTCTTAGTCTACCTTCAAGAAACTACTGTATTTTATGAGCTACAAGATAATGATTAAAATGTCTTCAATAATTAATTAAATTAGAAATGTAATATAAATTACAAATAATGCATTATTCATGTTGTGGAGTGAAATAATATTTGTTTATTCTGCAACAACATTAAAATAAAGCAAAGCAAAAAAGGCCATGCTTTAAAAAAAAAGTAAAAATATTTTTTAAAAAATCTGAAGTAAATGATCAGGAAAAATATATACTTATGAGTGATATTTGAAGAGCATATTCCTTGAAATGCTCAAAACACATGAATCAACAGATTTTTCATACATATAATTACTGCAGGGATCATAGGTTAGCAACTGTGTTCCAAATTGCAACAGTATGGATATTATCCAATATAAATTTAGTACAAATATATAATGATAAAAATTTTAATTATAGTAGGATTTCATCAGCTTTGTCTATTTAAAATATTTGTAATAAATTTTAATAATTTGTCTAATAAAATTTAAAAAGCAACTGTTATATTTTCTACATGCTGCCATGTTTGGCTTCATAATCTCTATAACAGTAAACAGAATTAATCATGAGAGTTACTCCCAAAACATGAGTGATTCTACGAGTGAAAAAGTAAATTCTTGAAAGAAACCTAGTAATTCAACTAGCATGCTTATGCTTAGGCCTGAACTGCTGATTAAAATCAGCTTTACGATATATTATTAAATATAAAAGAAAATCTGAAACATATAGATGCACATTTAGTTGGTAATCATATTGCAATGAAAGCATAATAGCAAAAAAAAAGCCAATGCCATTACAAACCTATTAATAATTGGAGACCTTTTTTGTTCTTTGTCAACAAACATTTTCAGCCATTGATCCAGGAAGTAACCTTTATTTGCAGCAGATAATTTGCTAACTATACTGCTATCATTAGTATTCTGGACCTACAATACACACATTAATACTTAAATATCCACAAAAAGTGTTAAACAATATAACAATTTATCTGAAAATTTTGCACCAACCTGCATTGTGAATTAATTTTCATGGAAATGATTAAATTTTTTCCACAATAAGCAATACTTTAAGTACAGAAAATAATTCCGTAAAATGAATTTGTCATTTATAGTACATAAAGAAATCTACCTAATTAATCATGATATAAAAATTTAAATACACATTCTACACAGAAACCAAAGAAATAAAAATAATAATTGATATGTTAATTCATTTAAAACAAACACGACAATTAAAATGTACCAACATTATCTTCGTAATGTTAAGGAAATAAATACTTTAAAAACAGCATTGGAAAAAATACTATTCTGTTTACACTTGAAAATGAATATTTATCTTAATTTCCCAATACAAATTTAGCTTCGCCTCATGCCGCTTCAAGCTCCGCTCTAGCTCTCATCGAAGTTCTTATTTGTTATTGTTGCCAAATTTAAACCTGTTGAATAAATTTTTATCTGCTGAAGTTTTGATTTTTTAAAATTTAAATGATATTTTTTCAGTTTTAAAAATCTAAAATGCCAAAAATAACTCGTACTCTTGATTAATTGTATAAAAATTTCTAATTTTTCTATCAACTCTATTGTTTCATTGGCATTCTGTTCCTAAAATTCAAACTTGTTCTGTCGTCGAGCCAACAAATTAAACATTGAAAACAACTGAACTGAATGAAAATATTTACAGATTTTTTTTATTTATTGAAAAAAATCGAGAAGGAACATGTTTATACTGTGGAAAATAAGTTGCCGGCGATAGACTTTGCGTTCCTACATATCCCTTATAACTAAAAGTTTAGAGTGTGCTTGTAAATTATTGAGACATATTCAACTGTGTGCAAATTGTGACGAACCGGTTTTACAAAAGTGTAAAACTTACATAATTTTCTTGAAAAATGGGAAGAAATAGCAAAGGTAATTTCCTCACAGTTTTATGGTAAATTGTTTCATAATACCAGAAATAATTATTTTTGAAAACTTATGAATGTTTCAGAAAATTGAAGTATAGATTTGCCCCCCTCTCTAAATTTATTAAATATTTTATTTTTATCCCAGGATTGCGCATTATTTGTGATAATGTTTATATGTACCTTTTATGCTTGAAAATTGAGATTTATTAGTCTTAGTTTGAGAGAGGAATACTTGGAAAGAATTGGTAGTGTGAAGTTCGTTATTCTTGTAAACACCCTAGTTTTTCTGTATTATTTTCCAAAATATGTTATGTAATTTGTTTATCGAATTAAAGAAAACCTTAAATATGCAAAGATATGTGATCAATCAGAAGTTCATAAATATATGAAGTACAAATACATTATATTAAAAAATACGGAAATTGTGAATTATATCAAACTATCACCCAAATTCCTATTTTTCTCTGAAATTAGCTAAGAATTAAAAACTGTATACATATAAAGTGAACAAATTGTATTTTTGTCTCATTCTTTTTAGATAATCTTAAAAATCTTTTAATACCATTGTTCTTACTGATTATTAAAAATTAGATGGAAAATTTTAAATTTTGTTGCACACTGTAGCATTTATAAATTTCTAGCTGTAACTTTGACATAATTTCTTAGAGACCATTTCAGCCAAATGGTCGTAGTTGTAAACTCGCTGCCAGTATTGTTTCATTTAAATCATAGAATTGAGTTCTGATACTATGGTTGGATATTATTAAAGACCTGATGCATAAAGAGGCTGATGCTATTTTTTTTAATTGCATATAATTTATAATAAAAATATTTGTATATTTTCTTATTTAGATTTAAAATGTTATGTTAATGTTACATAAAACTTTAAACTAAATTTGAAATGTTGTATGTAACATTAAAATATATTATAATGTAATGTGAATAATGTCCTGGATAATTATTTTAAAAGTACTACTAATTATAAAAGCTTAAATCAAATGTAAAATTAATACAAATATTCAGCAAGACAATTTCTGCAAACTTAAGTTTTGTGATAAATTGGCTCTTGAAGTTAAAAGAAATACAAATGAAATTATAAAGCAATAAAAACAAAAATAAATGATATGTTAAAGATATCTTGATTGTTAATAAGAGTAAAGTTTTTCGTAATATATCATAAGTTACTTTAATTCTATGGAAGAAAACATGCTGTAAATAGCGAAAATATATAATTAAAAGGCAAAAGGGGAAAAAAATAAAAGAAATTGTTACAGCCCTGTACAGGTTTGTGTTAATTGAGTTTTAAAAACAAATGAAATACATAGGAATACAATATAGGAATAACCATAAGTTACAAGTATTGAAGATGAGAGGAAAATGGTTTTTACACAGAAAGTGACAGTTCTTAGATCAGCAGTGGCGGCGACCGCCTCGCAAAGTTTTTAATTATTTAAAATTTAACTATTCATTTTTATTTATTTTCATACAGTTGCGCGAGTAAAGAGAGTGATTAGTACTTTACGGCCATTATCCAGATGATTTAGATACAATACTTCAGGAAGGCGAAAACAGCGACATACAGCCTTTCGAACTATATGAAGAACTCCAACTTTTAAAAACGAATTCACTAGACTTTATTAACGACGCGAAACACCTCATTCAGTACATTTTAGGCTTGAATCCTAGGAGGACCCACTTTTGGTCGCCAAATTTTTTGTTGCCAAATTTTGAGCGATAAGGGTTACAATATGGTAACCCTTCCATTTCATCCAAAAATTTGGATTTTCAAATCACCGAAAAAAATGGCAACCCTAAAAAAAGTACAACGTTTTTCGCCTTTTCCAAAAAAACGTCATTTTGACATTTGACTTCGTTTGAGAAGGTTTGCTCTCCACCGGTTGTTGTTAAGAATGGCATGTGAAAGGAAATTAATTGAAAGTGAGGCTATGACAGGTTTCTTTGTGCTCCTGGGCACAAAGGGGAAGAAAGCAACATTAGAATGGTGTATGAAAGCTAATTTAATTGCTTCTCGTTATGAATGTCCGAGGTGTAATAAAAATATGCGTTTGCAAGAACGAAAGGGAACGGTTGACGGCTACAAATGGGGTTGCCGCAACCAGTCAAAAGATAATTGCCATGACGTTCTTCGGAGTGTGAGAAAGGGCACTTGGTTTAGCGAAAGCAAACTTACTATAACTATTATCTTGCGTTTGACGAGATATTGGTTTGGCAAGAGCATGAATGCGTTCGTGGTGAATGACTTGAAAGTTAATAAGAATAGGTCACAAGTTGGTGGATGACAATTTTCATGAATTCCTTGCATCCATCGCAAGGGTGTATCCACCAACGGAACATGACGAAATGCAAGCGTAAGGTAAGTGCCTTTTAAAATGATTGATTTCATGTATTTCTTCAATTTTATATTTGCGAAACACCCCTTTCGTCCTTTTTTAAAAATATAAATCATGTTGTACACACTGGTTTTAGAATGCTTTTTTAAAATGAATTTCATTGCTTTCTCCATTTTTTTCTTTATATAATGATTAATTTAATGTATTTATTCGATTTCATCTTCGCGAAACGCCCATTTCATCCCCCCCATTGACACATGCGCTTCCCAAGAGTTTTTCGTCATTGACGCCTTTTTGAAAACCTTCAATTTGGCGCTTTTTGGCGAAAAATTTTTGCCGCCAAAAACAGCAGTGGGTCCTCCTAGGATTTTACCGGATACCTTAAGACCTACTTGAGAAGCATGATGAGTCGAGAGAGATTATCTGCGTTATCAGTTCTATCAATTGAAGCTGAAATAGCGGCTAGTGTTAGCTATGACATAATCCTGAAAAAGTTCAGTGAGGCTAAAAGCCGAAAAGTTCGTCTCTCTTAATTTCTATTTGTGTAATTTTTGTCATCATTTGATTAGCAATAAATCTCGTTTAATCATATATTAGTTTAACTATAATTTGGCTTATGTAATTAAGCGCTTTCTTGACTGGGAAAAAAGAGGCTTCGCGAACCCTAATTTCGCCGACGTCCACGCGTAGTCTAGCGCCGCCACTGTAAATCAGCCCAGGCATTAATACTGAATGTTTCAAAGAATATAGTTCATAAAAGAATCTGAGGGACAGGAATTCATTGTTCAAAAAAGATGTTTGTAAACCCTTACTTAAAATGTATCATGAAGCCAAAACATCAGAAAGCTTACATCAGCTTTTAGTGCTGTTCAATGATAAAACAAGATAGAATTTAGACTACCCATATGGATGGGTAGCTATTGTCATGATCTGATTGAAGACCTAAGGAAGTTTTATAATATGCAACAAAACTGTTAATCTGTAATGGTTCAGGCAGGTTTTGTATACGATGGCCAAACCTTTTTAGATCTCTTAAGAGGACATTAAAAATCTGAATTTTATAAGCAAACCCTAATTTTTTGATTAACTTTTAAATGATCTAAACTGGGTATTGTAACTGGACAATGCTTCCAACCACTCCTTAAATGTTTCACAAAAACTTCAATCAAAGGAATAATGCAGTTCTCAGTTAGCTTGCTGTCTATCCAGATGGGAACCTTATCAAGAATATATGGTGCATACTTCAAAGGAAAGTTATGAAAATGTAATGCTGCATTTCTCCTTGAAGGATTTAAAGAAATTAGTACAAAATTGATGTGCAAACATTAACAAAGTTAGAAACTTTTAAAGAAATTTTGTGCATTTTAAGTGTTTTGATTAAACAAAAAGTTTACAAGATATTAAATTTTTTTTTCACACATTTTTGTTAAGGATATGTATTTTTTATTGCATGCAATGTATTTCCTTTGTTTTGCTACATTTTAACTTTTCTGTTTTTTTGTTACTTATATTTTTAGTGCAATGAATCATTACATCATGTTACTAATTATTTAAATTGTCTTTTTTACTGTGAAATATTATCATATTTTAAACTTTTGTAATGGACTGTTTAAGTGATTGAAAAGTGAATAAAAATTTAATTCAAAAGTATAGAAGCTATTTATACTTTTAAATTCAATGCTTCAGTGGTATATTTAAGTACAAAAATATTTCAGACTGTTTTATGTTTTACTAATTAATTCGTGTAACTTCTTATCAAATCAATTCTTAAGAACAATTCTAATAATAATATCTAGGAAGGATAATTCCCCTACAATTTCTAAAGAACGAATAGCTTTCTGTTTGTTTTTTGAAATTCGAAAAAATGCGGAGAGGAGTTTATTCTAATTGAGTCACTGACTGTTCAATGATTAATTTTTTGCTAGATGAGATGTAAAAATCAAATTTTGAAAAGATTTAACTTAAAAATTTGAAAGATCTTTATTAATATTTTTCAAAATTTTTTACTGCTATTTCTTTTATAAAAGTAAATTTGATTTACAAAAAAAAAAAAGTTTTGAGTGTAATGTTTGAGTGTGTTGTTGGACGTTAAATTATTTATAACAGTGAAGAGAAGCTGAATATAATTTTTTTCAATTCAAAGCTATTTAATAAGAATGAATAATTATGCTTATCTCTAAGTTTTTACTTAAGATAGTAATGAATCTTCTGTATGAATTTTTAATTTACTGTATACATTAATTATTTTAAATCATTTAGTTTCTTATAAAAATTAATAATTAATTCTTACTGTATTAATTTATTTTATTTTTGAAAATTTAAATTAAACCTATGTATTGGGTGCATTTTATAAAAGAACTTCAAGCATTGATTCCAAAGGGTCTTGATTGTTGTAAGAATAAAAAATGATGTGGAGGGAGAGGGGGTAACTACATTTTCCAACAGTTTGTGAACTGAAAATGTTGATGACCTGACTGTATATACAATTCTATCAATTTAATAAAATACAATTTTGTTTCTAAGAAAAAATTATTATGAATATAAATAGATACTCTTCATTAAAATTTTTAAATGCAATTGCAAATAGAAAAATTAACATATTTATTGAAAAATGTTTAAGTTCTTTTAAATATTGCTACATCAAACTCTTATTTTTATTTCCAAAATAAATATTGTCTTTGAAGATTTTCATAAAAAAAATATCAAAAATCAAGTTTATTATCAAGTATTGATTTTAAATGAAATCATTGCCTTATAGTTACCATATGTGTTATTATTGGCTTTAGAATATATGACTTAAGGTGAAAGAAAGGGTGTAGAGTGAATTTCAAGTTGTTATTTAATATTCAAAATATTTATAAAATATTCCAACCTTTCTCTGTAACATATATCTAGTTGTGTTTTTGATATGTTACTGTTTGTATTCTTGAAATTTTTTTTGTCTTTGTTTTATTAAGATTCTTCTTTTTGTAGATTGGAAAAAAGGCAAGAAGAAGTTTTCAAAGAGAGGATTTGAAGAAGAATATGGTGAAGAGGAAACTGAAACTGGTACTTGCTTTTACATTTATTTTCTACTCATCATTAAGATCTAAAAAAAAGTATTAAATCATTTAATTTAGAAAAAATTATTTATTCTGATTTTCATTTTTTGTTTCTGTATCTTTTCTTGATTGTGCTCTTAAATTATCAAAAATATAAATATTCTTTATTTTAAATATCACAATTTTTAGCTTGTTGTCTGGCTTAATGATTATTGAATTAAATAATATTGTGTAAACTTGCAATTTTTACATACATAAAATTATTGGGTCAGTCCATAAATTCATGCACACTTTTTGGTAAAGTTTTAAATAATATAAAAAAGCACAATTTAACATTTTAATCAATTACATATTTTCCTCCATTATCTACAATGTCTCGCCATCTTACAGGCAGTTTTTTATGCCATTGCTGTGGAAAGACTATGGTTTGATGCAAAAAAAAACTTGAAAGTTCACTGTGTACATCCTGTTTAGAATTTAATTTTTTTCCCAATAAAAAATTTTGTAATGCACAAAATAAGTGAAAGTCCCTTGGAGAAATATCTGGGGAGTATAAAAGCAGGATGTGGCAAAAGCTCCCAATTAAATTCACTAATTTTTTTTGCAGCGTTGTTCGAGCTGTTGCGGTCGAGCATTATCATGATGTAACTACACTTTTTTGATATTCACCAATCGTGGTCGTTTTTTGATCAATTCTGAGTTTAGACAGCAAAGTTGTTCACTATAAACTTCTGAATTAATCATTTGATTTGGTTCTAACAGCTCAAAATAAATTACACCATACATATCCCACCAAACACTCAAAAGAATCTTTTGGGGATGTAAAGACACCTTTCCTGTTGGAATCAATTGCTTATCTCTATCTGTCCACGTTGTTTTTCTTGTGACATTACGATAAATAATTCATTTTTTGTCACCTGTTACCAAACAATATAAAAATGGCTTTCTTTCGAAGTGCCATAAAAGGGAAGTGCAGATGTTTATTCACTGTTGACAATTGGCTTAGGATAGCTCATGTGGTACCTACTTTTCAAGCTTGAATACTTTCCATATCTTCTTTAAATGACAAAAGACTTCCATGAGATGAATTTATCCTTTCTGCGATCTGATCCACTGTCAATTATGGCTGTGACTCCGTGAGATTTCAAAGAATGTCACCATCAAAATTGACAGGATGCCCTGAACGAGCTTTTTCCAACTTATAATTTTTAAAATCATTTCTGGGCAGTCCTTACACTAATAGTGTGTTCACCATGTACACTATTAATTTTTATCGCTGCAGACCTGGCAGATTAACCATACAAAAATAAAAAATGTTGCACAGCACATTTGTACTGATTATCTATATTCATCTTCTATGGGCACTAAAATGTGTTCGATATTTACGAAAGTTGGTGATAAACTGAGTATATATTGGTCAAACGATGACAAGTTTCAACAGGTTCAAAATTGTATTGTATTAGTAAATGCATCATAGTGAATCCCACTCATACTGTTAATGCACACAAACTTATGGACTGACCCGATTGATAAAATGAAATGTAAAGGTATCATTCCCTAATTTTTTTTATAAAATATCTTTCATTTTTTCAACCATTTTTTTTTAAATGAATTTCCTCTAAACCAAGTGTATTAAACTTTGTTAGAAGTAATACTCATTTCCAATATTTTGCTGTGACACAGAAAATATTAAATATTTTTAGTTTTCATTTGTTATTTACAATTCAAGGTTTCTGTAGAGCATGATCTTAAAAAAGCTTTTTAAAATTTTTGTGTTAAAAGAGCATATATATATATGTATATATATGTATATGTATATATATATATGTGTATATATATGTATATATGTATATATATATATGTATATATATGTATATGTATGTATATATATATATATGTATATATATGTATGTATATATATATATGTATATGTATGTATATATATATATGTATATGTATGTATATATATATATGTATATGTATGTATATATATATATGTGTGTGTGTATATGTATATATTTGTATATGTATATATATATATGTATATGTATGTATATATATATGTATATATATATATGTATATATATGTATATATTATATTTAATATTCAATACAGAAATGAACTAGATGTGTTTGGCATTCCAGTATATTTTTAATTAGTGCTTTGTTGCCCACAGTGATATCACTTATAATTAAATCTCACCCCCCTCCCTTTAATGGTGTTTTGTATATTAAATCAAGTAACTTATTCAATATGTTAATAACAAAGTTAGTTTCTTGGGGGTGGGGACATACTGCTCATGCTTTGATATTTTTCTTTAAATATTTTTAAATTTATTCACATTAACTGACATGAATAATTCCATTTCTAAATTATTCCTCATGTCAGTTTTGTACCAAATTTTATCTTAAGGCTTAAATTTTCATGATAATTTTAACTCGATTTCATTTTAAAATTATAGTATAATGTTTAAAAAAATTTTAAATGTTATAAATTGTTTATTATACATTTTATTGTTTGCTCAGTAATATGCAGTTTATAATTTATCAATTTTTCTATGTTACTCGTTTATCATATAGATTTGTTACTAATTTATAAAATTTTATTTAACTCATTTTGATTTTTATATTTTATTGCTTGAAATTTTGATTAATTAAACAAAATGAAATGTATTTATTTTTTTTATTATGGTTGTCTATGATAATTCACATTGTATTATGAAAAATGTATTTAATTTCCATATAAGGAATTGTTTTAACATTCTCAAAAAATTATTTAAATTCTTCCAGATATTATACCTGCAGCTGCTAGTCAGCAAATTACTGAAGGGGCTCAAGAAGATGAATTTGGAGCTAAAGATTACAGAAAATTGATGGAACTTCGTATTGATCATGATTCTCGTCCACTTTGGGTTGTAAGTATTTAGAATAAAGTTTGTTTTTTGGCTTAATATGTATTTTAATTTTTGAGTCTTTTAATAAGATAACTGTTATTATTTAAATAAAAGTTTTTTTTAAAAAAATAAAAGTAGCATTGTTTTATGAAATTCTCATTTTGTTTAACTGCATAACTTAAATGAAAATTAAGTATTCATTAATATATTTTTAGATATGAAATTTCAATCATATTTTCTTTATAAAAAATGTCATACAAAAAATTTTTAATTTACGTATTGCGCTCTTGAGATAGGGAAAAAAATTAAGCACAAATATTTAGTAATGTTTAAGAGGTTTCTCTGAATTCCAAATATTTTTTTAAACAATTTGTTTCTTCTTGTACGGACTTGTTTGTGTACAAGGAATACAATATTAATCAATCTTCTGCAGTTCATATCTTTAATGATGCAATTCATTCACTACTACAAGCTATGGTACCAGATGCACCAGTATAAATAGCGAGAGCAATTGGGTTTTACCGTTGCCATACAAATTATACATTCAAGATTATAAGATAAATAATAATATGCAAATTCCAACTCAATTTTTCTATCTTTAAAAGTAGTTTCAATAAGCTTAATTTTTAAATATGTAATCTTCTAATTTTTATAAGAAATTATTTATTTTATACTTTCACATTATATATAATGTTTTCTAAAAAGATAGGGGTTTGCAACATGGAAAAAAATATTTTTGTCTGTAAAATAATTTCTATTAGTTCCAATTCCTCAAAAGGAAAGGATTCATTTTTCAAGATTCACTATTTATCTATGACTGTAAATGTGTATGCTATTTGTGTGTGTATGAATATTAAATATTGTATTGATAATATATTCAGAAATATCAGGACTGATGTTTGTTGCATTTTATGCTAATAAGTGTTTTATTTAATTTTGCTGAAGTAATTTTAATATTTTTTTTGAGAAAGATAAGTTTGAAATAGAATGTGCTAAAAGACAGTTTTACTTTTAATTCAAGCAAAATATTATATATATATATATTTTAAATATCTCTTTATTTGGTAAAATTTGCTATATTTAATGTTGCATTAAATTGATTTTTAATTTTCAAGATTATGCATAAAAAATTCTTATTACTATTGGTAATATTAGATTAGCCTATAATAGGACAATTCTTTTTGAAAGACAAAATGTTCTTTATTAAATCAGTTTCATTGGAGAACATGAAGTTCGCTGATTTTTATCTTTGTTTTCACAAAATTTAAGTATTCATAAAATATAATTTAAATACATTGTTTTAAAATTAATTTTATGTAAAATATTTGATATATTTCTTTAGAATAAAGAAAATTATTTTTCCCACTCCTTAGCAAAGAAACTATTTACGTTTTATATATTTTTCAAAAATTGACGCTTGCCTTTTGTACCCAAAGTTGCGGGTTCGATTCCGGCCCAAGTCGGTGGATTTTCCTGATGCAGAAAATTGACAGTAGCCATGTCGTATGATTATACGGCTTGAAAAAGATCCTTTGAGTATCCATTTGGCTTAGATGCTCTTGGAAAAATTAAATTTCTTAGTACAAATTTCGCATGGGCAGAGCTCAGGTGCCTCCCTCTGAGAGAGAAACTGGGCATCAAAATTATTTGTGGTAATTGGTATCACCTAAAGGGTGCCGCACTAAAAAGTGATACCAGCTCCTGGGGAATGTACTAGGTCTGCAAAGGTAGAAATACAATTATGCAGCCCCATTACAGAGAAAAAAAATTATATATTTTTTTTAAATTTATATTTTATAGCATTTTAAATAATACTTTTTTAAAGGATTAGTAATAAGTTCTGTTTAAGTATGCTTAAAAGTTTTGAGTCATTTAACAACGTTGCTTACATAACTGTTTTAAAACAAAACAGGAATTAATGCTGATTAATTTGCATGCTAAGCCTTGTAAAAGGCTTCATTCACAATATATTAAAAATGAATTTTTATATCAAGGAACATGTATAATAAGAGGGATTGTTTTTACATACAGTCAACCCTCCTATAACACGGTTCTCTCAGAACGCGGCTTTGGTGTGGTGTGGTAGTTAGGAGAGGGGAGTGCCAGCTCAGGTGTCGTCCACGTCACTTGACCATGGTTCAAAATTACGTGGTCCGTCGCCAAAAGCCCTCGTGCAGCTGAACAGTGCGACGTTAATCTTCACTCACTCAGAACGTGGTTTCTATATAACGCAGAGCTGAAATTGCGACAGCCCTCCTATAACGCGGTACTCTTACAATGCGGTTTCCATTTAACAATGTCCCATCACTTCTTTCTGAGCACCCAATGAATGGTTTTAACTGGATATCGTCTGTCTAATTATCAAACTGTGTAACTCCGTCTGGGATCTAATTTGATACAATAGGGCTAGGCGCCAAGTTGTTTATGTTCATCAAGATAGGCGATAATATTACAATATGATTTACTTTGATATTTTTATCATGCGATAATGTGGTTGCCATAGGGATAATGTATATTAGTGTTAGGTTTTTGTTTTTTGCAGGATCTCTGTTCAGCAAAAGTAACACATTGTTTCAAATTTTGTATAATGAACGCTTAAAATAATGTGAATAATTTACATCTGGTAGTGTGTAATACATTAATATTACTTTCTGCTGTATTTATTTTATGTTAAAATCTTGCCACCACCTCTCCCTTCGAAATCTAGTTTTATTATGAAACAAAAAAAAGTAGTGATTACACTGATCGAGGAATAAATTAAAAGCGGAGCGTGCACTGAGGCATGGCGTAGACAAAACAAAGTAATTAAGGAATCGCGCCAAAAAGCGCTTGTCGTGTTGCACTCCTATATTAAATCAGTGGAGTTTATCTCGTCTTTTGTATTTATTGGTCTCCATATAACGCGGTACGAATGATGTGATTTGTACTAATTCTGAGTTTCTTATAGCACAGTTTCCATACAACGTGGTTTCCATAGAATGCGCTACGAATCAGCCTGGTTTGTACGGTTAAATCCAAGTTTCTTATAGCGCAGTTTCCATATTTTTATATATAACCCTTCTTTTCCGCATTCACCGTGTTATAGAAGGGTTGACTCTACTTCATTTTTATTCAAATATTTATCATTTTTTGTACCATAAGCATCATAAAGTTTAAAAATAGAGATATTATAATTGTTATGAAAGTATCATATCTTTATCTAGAAAATGGATAAATATTTAATTTTTAAAATATTAAGAAATGAATTTTACTTGTTATTGGGCTTACAGAGAAGTTAAATATTTTTTGTTAAATATTGTACAAAAATTGTGGTATCAATTATAGGGACCATGAAGCTGAACATGGAAATACATAGAAAACACCAAATTCCATTTTATAGGTATCGTGTTTGAGGTGAATGCATCGTATTGGATATCAAAGTTTGTGTTGCCAACCTATGTGATCTCTATAACCAATAAATACAAATATTGTTCTGCTAGAATACTTGTTTATGAAAGTTTTCTTTTTATGAGCAATGGAGTATTTAAATTTATTGGATTTGCTATTGTTTTTCCTCCTTTATTTTTAGGCTCCAGATGGCCATATTTTCTTGGAAGCATTTTCTCCTGTGTATAAACATGCTCATGATTTCTTAATTGCTATATCTGAAGTAAGTATTGTTGTTAAGTATATATATAATATACTAAATGTTTAATTTTCTAAATTTATAAAATATTTACTTTAGTATTTGATATATATGGTTATTATGTCATTCCATGATAAGTAAATTATATTTTTTATTGTATGATTTATCTGATATCAAATTCTAACCTATGGCTGACATTTTTAAATACAGAGTAAATATAAAATCTTTTGAATAGAATGTATATTACTAAGCATTCATAATTAAATACAGTGTGATTATATAATTTTGTCTTTTTATTAAATTGCTTTAATATGCTTATTTTTTCAATGGAATAAATATATTTTTATAAAATGAATTAGCATTTTTGTCATATTCTTTACTTTTAGCCAGTTTGTCGGCCTGAACATGTACATGAGTATCGTTTGACTGCATATTCATTATATGCTGCAGTTTCTGTAGGTTTACAGACAAATGATATTATCGAGTATTTAAGGAGGTTAAGTAAAACTAGCATACCTGATGGGATAGTTGAGTTCATTAAGGTATGTCTTGTTAAAGATACTTGATAGAAAAAATTTTCTTATTATGAATAATTTGCCTTATTAATTTTTTTATTCTTATCTACATGTATTGTTTTAGCTGTGCACTGTCAGTTATGGAAAAATCAAACTTCTTTTGAAGCATAATAGGTATTTCATTGAAAGTCCTTTCCCGGTAAGTATAAAAGATACTTGTTAAATGTTGTGTAATAAATTTTAGCTGAAAGAAATTTTTTAAAAAAATAGGATATTTAAGGAAAAAAAGATTTTTTAAAAATGTAGAAATTTTAAACCTTAGTTTTAAGTATTTTAGTTTTTATACCTTAGGACAGTAATTTGAAAAAAAAAAATTATTTTAGTTTTGATTTTGCTTTGCTTTTTATGAAAATATCAATTATCATATATGTTTTATGCCTTTTTCTTAGTTTCATTTATTCAAAATTCCATATGAAGCAAGCAATTTTTTTTAAAAAAAACAACAATTTTTATAGAATATTTAAACATGATATCCCCCCCACACACACCCATAGGTAGTTTATGGTTTACCTTTACTGCTTACTGTTTAATAAGCATTCAGTGTCATGCGAATTTTTTCTCTGAATTGTGTAAGAATTTTTCAATATTTATATAATAAAATTATTACTTCAAGATCTCATTAATAATTGATCAAATTATTTAAATATCAATTATATGCATTGTTTAAATATTGATGTTATTTGTGTTCCATTTTTACTTACTAAAGATTTGCTTATATAACCTCAGATAAGCTGATTTAGATCTATATGTATTTGGTGTCAAAAAAGAACTTCCCTGAAGAATTGGATCCTTGTTAACAAATTTTTTAGTATTTGTTTTGTTGATGATCAAAATCTTATGATCTTTATGAAAATATTCTACTATTAAATGAGTGTCCTGTCATCTACAATATTAATAATATAAAAAGCAAAAAGATATATTTTACTTTCATTGATAAGAAAGATAACAGAAAACTATAAACTATTTCAAAATTTGATATTCATTGCTTCAATACTTTATTTAAACTCATATGAGATGTGTTATATGAAAAATATACTGTATTATATGTATAAACCTCTGAAAATAATTTATTTAATAGGATGTTCTACAAAAACTTCTAAAAGATCCTGTCATACAAGAATGTCGTTTAAAGAGAGATGCAAACGATGTTGGAAATTTGATTACTGGTAGTGATTCTGCGAAGAATGCCCTTCAGGTAATTTTTATTTTTTTAAGAAACATAACAAATTTCATAATGCTTAACAAATTGTTCTTTGAAATTTTTTAGTATTTCTTCTACTCATGTTGTTGTATCTAAGTTGGATATCTTTCTCTTATCTTTTATAAAATGGGGTTGGGGGTATTGAGCTATTTTTCTTAACTATGCTACATATTTAGTTTTTTTTAAGTAATTTTAAACTATTCTTGATTTTTAATACTTGCATTTTTTTATTTACTTATAAATCTATTAAAAAGATTGAAAAGAATTTTAAATATTTGTCTAGTTTTTTTTTCAATGAATTGTAGATTGTAATACTATTCAATTGGTTTGAATGATTTTTCTTAAATTTAATTTTGAAGTTGAATAATGGTGCCAGTACTAGTACGGAGAAAGCATCTGAAAAAACTGATGCTGTTCCAGATGACATCTTTAATTTTTATGAAAAATTGGAACGAGAAGATGAAGAAAAAGAAGATTTGCAAACTGTTGCAGTAGAAATAAATCAAGAAAAGATTGAAGTTCTGCAAAAAAGGTATTGCACCAATTATTTTACTTTGAGGTTTGAAAATTTTTAAAAACAAATAAGAGGAAAAAACATTTATTAAATATTGTAATAAATACAACTTATTTTAAGTTTTAATTGTTAATTGTATATGTTTATTAATTTTATTGAAATAGGAGAATAACATCTTCATGTGTAACCTCTCAATATTTTGTAAATGTGCCAGATATTTCCTACTCTTGTAATTCTTTGCAATATCTTATATAATGTAGGGATAATGTATTATTTGCATTTTTCTTGTTTGGTATGTCAAAAAAAGCTTTTTAGTATAACTATTATTTGCAATTTCATTAATATTGATAGTTCATTCAGGCTTTTTAAATACTACTATTATATTAAATATAATACAATATAATAGTTTTTGTAATATTTTATATATATGTTTTCCTTATACTATTTCTATTTTATTCCACCAGAAGTTCTTAAATTATCAGGAATTAAACTTGTGTATGTATCAAAAAAGTATTCATTCTTCTCTATGGTCATGTAGCTGTAAATCTTTTGTTCCTTTAACATAAGTTTTTAATCCTTTCTTTCTTAATAACTAAATGTTTAAACTAATGTTTAAACTTTGAAAAAACATTTATTATATTTTTTTTAATAATTTTTGTGTTAAACTTATACTGAGTGTGTTGTGTTCAGATAAAATTGGCATGTGTATGTCTACACATTACTTTATCAAAGCAAATTTGAATTGAACATGTTCATGTTTAAAGGTTATGTTTACATAATATTTTATATGAAAAAACATTTAAAGAAATTTAAAAGTTGTGTTGGTTTAAAGTATTGAATATATCTTTTTAAAATTACAGTCTCATTTGATGTTTTAATTTTCTTAAGGTGCATTGAGTTGGAATATCCATTACTTGCAGAATATGATTTCAAAAATGATACCGTAAATCCTGATATAAAGTAAGTGAATTATTTGTTAGTTATTAGATTTAAACTAAATTTTTATTTATGTTTTGTAATATATTCATAGTTTTCTTTCAATATTCATGATTTAGTAAAGATAATGTTTCAATTTCTATTAGTATATCGTTGCATATTTGTATTTTTTAACTTTGAATGTTTTTCATTTAAAAATTACTTTTTTCTTTCATTCAAACTTTATGTAAGAAAAATAATTATATTAAGTGACCAATGTTTTATGTAAAAAACTCTTCCAGATTTTCAAAAATGTTCATGCTTGTGTTTTAATTATTTTAGTATGGATTTAAGACCTTTAGCAATATTAAGACCTTACCAAGAAAAGAGCTTAAGAAAAATGTTTGGAAATGGGAGAGCCAGATCAGGAATCATTGTTTTGCCTTGTGGTATGCCAGTATTTTTTTTTTCAGAAAATTTCCATTGTGTGTTATGATAATTTAAAAAATGTATGTAAATTACATTAAAAATTCTTTTGAATAAATCATAAATTTTTTTAACTCAGTGGATTGTCAGATAGTTATTATTCTAATAAAGTACATTTCTTCAGTTAACAAGTAAAAATTATTAACTTTCTTCAATGTAGATTGTGTTAGAATTAGATAACTGTATTTATTTGCTTGTATTTAGCACAATAGTTTTTTTTATATTATGGCTTCAGACAGATATAAATTGAATTTCATAATGCCGAGGAACAATTGTATTGGTATTTTCATAATGTATGTCTTGTGTTTTTTTTTTTTTTTTTTGTTATTTCAGCAGAGTACTTCATTTTTAAAAAACATACTCTCATAACTGTATAGATATTATAGTAAAAATATTTGATAAATGCAAAGTGAGTTTGTAGTAAAATATTTTTTATTTGGCTAATGAAGGAAAATCTATTTAATATATAAAGAAATTTAAAATGCATTTACATTCACACAAATACTTATATGCATTAAAGATGCAAATATATATTCAAAATGTAAAATAGTTAATATGTTACTTCCTTTATATTGTTTTGGGAAGCATTTGTGTTACAAACATTCTAAAATTCATATTATCAATCCTAGTATTAAAATTATAAGACTATATATATATATACATATACTGAGGAGACTGGAAAAATTAAACTTGACATTATTATGCTCTTTTCAAGTTATACTCTTTTTTTTGTCCTTGAAGTTATTAAATCTTACTTTTCAAATACATAGTGTTTTACAAATGCATTATTTAAAAATGAAATGTCCTCTTCGTCAAGTTCACAATTTTCAAATTTTTCAAAAAAATATCTTTTTTTATTTATTTTTATGTTTGTATGTATATGCACACACACACATAGATTATACATACATATTGAGATTTGAATTTCTTATAAGGTTAAAATTATTGATTGTGTTGAATAATTAAAATATTTTTAAATATAAGATGAACACACACACAGTTTTAATTGGTAGGTGATTAAAATAAACAATTTTTGATATATTGCTTACTTTTAATTAGGTGCTGGAAAATCTTTAGTAGGTGTTACTGCATGTTGTACTGTGAGAAAGCGTTGTTTAGTTTTATGCAATTCTGGCGTTTCTGTAGAGCAGTGGAAAACTCAGGTGAAATAATATTTATTCTCTAAAAACTGCATGTTATACTTGTTAAATCCATTTAAAATACTTTAACTTTTGTATGCGTTAAATCAAAATTTAAACTTTGTTTTTTAAATTTTAATATTTTTACTTATAGTTTAAAATGTGGTCAACTGCAGATGATAGTATGATATGTCGTTTTACATCAGATGCTAAAGATAAGCCAATGGGTTTGTATTGCAATTATTTTATGAAAATACTACTAATTGCTTTAAAATTTATTATAAGTATTACAATTATTTCATGTTTTTCATGCTAAATAGGTCCTCTCCCATTAAAATATGTAAAATTTATTTGTTTCTGTATCTTAAGTGGAAACTAAAAATTTTTTTAAAAAAAAAAAGAGGGGGGGAGGGATTTAATGAGAAATTTTTGTTAAAAATCTAATGTGTGTCTAGCATATTTTTTTAAGTTTCAGAAACAATAGTGATAGTCTTGTGCTCTGTTAACCAATGCTTATGTTCATTGATTTTCTGGATTTATTGTCTTTTGTTAGTCATAAAAAAATTTATGAAATTCAATATCTGTTGATTTTTTTTTTTTTCATATATCATTTGAATCTCAAAGAATTGAGTTCAATGAGTTTTACTTTTTTTAAAAAAAATTTAGCGATTGAAAGAAAATTTTTAAAACTTTATACATTCAGTTTTACTTGTAAATCTGCATAGAGTAGAGGAAAATAAAAGAAAAATAAATGTTCTTATGTGTTACTTTCATAAAATTTGCTTTTATGTTACTATTTCTGAAAATTTTCAGCTGGGTAATATAAATAAATTATAATTTTTAGACAATCTAAATTTCAGTATTAATTTGCTGGATTGTTGCAAAATCTTAAAAGTTGGCTAAAATCTGTGTTTCTGAATTTGTTTCGAGAAAGTATGAATCCAAGATTAAACTTTCCAGCTGAAACTTATCTCTAAATCTATTTTAGAATCTATCATATAACACTACACACTATATTTTTTTTAAAGAAAGAAATTAGTGATATAATTGTAGTTTACTGTAGAAAACAAAAATAAATGCACCTAACTTTTTTTTTTTATACTCTAGACCAGTTATTGTAAAAATCATATATAAAACAAAAGTCTGTTCAATTTGAAAAGTCAAGAAAAAAAGTTATTTGCAAAAGTGTCTATATTTGTGTATTTACATGTATATATTTGATAAAGAATAAAAACTTTTTAATTATAAAAATTCTAGAAATTATAATTATTCGTTGAAGCTTGTTGATAATAAGCATGTTTGTTTATGACAAAATGACATCATGTAATAACATTTGGAAAGGATTAATTGCCTTCTGAACTATTTCACATTATAAACTTTTTAATTAAATAATTTGTATATTTATTTTGCTATTGCGTATTTATTTTGCCATTGTTCATATAGTACTTGGTAAACATTACAAAATCTTGCAGTTGCTTTGGAATTTTAGGGCATGTTATACATTAAATTAATGTTGTAAAAAAGATTTTGTTCACTTGCACAAGGTCCACAGAAATTAAACTAACAGTTAATGGATAGATTTCTTTCTCTTTCTTTTGCAAAGCAATCAATTATCCTAAATTGTATTAAAGTAAATCAGACCTTTCATCAGCTTTTTTTTCAACCATTATTTTAAAAAGAGTTTGGTGTATAAATTTTTACCTTTAACTTCAAAAATAGTTATAATTGGAAAAAAATTCCATTTAAAAAAATGATATTTAGTTTTCTAGAAATACTTTTGTAACATTAAATATATTATGTCTGATTTTAGTTGTTTATTATTAATTTTTAAATTTTTTTATTTTCAAATTGAATCAGCTGATTTTTTTGTATAATTTTAAATATGTACAGGTTGTGGAATTTGTATTACCACCTATTCTATGATAACTCATACACAGAAGAGATCATGGGAAGCAGATCAAGTTATGAATTGGTTAAAGGAGCAAGAATGGGGTCTTATGCTACTTGATGGTAAGAATAATTTTATTTTTGCGATTTTTGTTTTTTATCACAACTGTTAAATTCATTCTTTTTGTAGGAAATCATTATTTTATAATTAAAAAACATAATAAAATATGAAATATTATATTGGCATTCTTTAATATGTGTGTGCTTTTTAAATGTTGCAATACCAAAAAAAGGGAAATTACTTATATTATAATTTTGATTTCCTTTAAATGTGTCTTTGTGTTTTTCAGCAGCATATAATTCCTCTTGAGAAATTAAGACCCAATTTAAATAGTATAAGTATTTATAAATAGCTTGTGTATTAATTTTAAAATATTAATTCAAAGTATTTATTCAAATATGTAATTAAAATTTAATAAGTTGACAGCAAACTTATCCTTTGATTTAGTAATAAAAACACCACATTCACACATACATATATTGGCATTAATATTTTCAACAACTGCATTTCTTGTCATAACCTCATCATATACAATTACAATAATGGTGTCTGCATGAAGAAGTATTTGAGGGTCAGAAAGTATTATCCTCTCCAAAGAATTGTTTGTACCGTAATGTTTATATTTGATTGTTTGTAATGTTTATTCTACCTCCTGCAGTATTGTATAAATTGGTTAATTTGATTTTAATATCGAATAATTTATCTGTACTTTTATTTTGTAATCTAATTTTATAATTTTTTCTTCAATAGAAAAGGAAACTCTAAAAATTAGTATTTAATAAACACATAAAACAGTTATGTATGATTATTGTATGTCTTTTTTATTGAATCAAAAAAATTTATAATTGGAAATTTTCTTTTATTTTTAGAAGTACACACTATACCAGCAAAAATGTTTCGAAGAGTTTTGACCATTGTTCAAGCTCACTGCAAACTAGGACTTACTGCTACTTTGGTGAGAGAAGATGATAAAATTCAAGATTTAAATTTTTTGATAGGCCCAAAATTATATGAAGCTAACTGGTTAGAACTTCAAAATGGTGGCTACATTGCTAAAGTACAATGTGCTGAGGTTAGCAAGATGAATTTTAATATATTTTTAATATTATGGATACGAAAAGTATACATTTTATTTAGTATGTAACAAATTAAGTTCTAAGTTACGTTAAATCAACAGTCACCAAACCTTTTTACCTCACGAACCAGTAAATTCATGATTTAAATACCATGGACCACTAATAGGATTTTTTAAGTGTTAAATTATTGTTATGAATCAAATTATGTTTCAATGTATCTTAAAACATAAGTTAACATGATGAGTAAGTATATTCCACATTTTTCTGGGGACCAGCGAAATTTTCTCGCAGACCACCACTTTGGCAACCTCAGCTTTAAATGCTTGTGTTCTCCTCCCCTCTTGTAACAAATATTGTAATGTGAGGGAAAATGTAAAAAGTGTATCAATTAATTGATAATATATAAAATTTTATAAATATTCTTCCCAGATAATTAAATATATGTTTACTAATCTCACTTAAATCTTTGAGTACTTAGGCTTTTCTGGTTTTTTATATTATAACTTTTGGTTTGGTTTCGATGAAAGAATTTTTTTAAAAAATATTAATATACCACAATGAAAATATTTACAACAACCATTTTTGTTTGTAAGGAGAAATATTATTCTATATGAATTTAGAATTTATTTTCTAACTGTATTTGTTAATTTTTCTAAATGGGGGGAAAATATCTTGCATTAAACATTCTTACTTATATATTACTTTAACAATAATAATTGTACTATTGCTGTTTTTAATAAAGGACTTTGTTTTTATTTTTAAGGTGTGGTGTCCAATGACTCCAGAATTTTACCGTGAATACCTTATTGCAAAAGCAGCTAAAAAATTGGTAAAGATTTTACTATAACTGAGTATATATATACACATATTTATTCTCTGTTATGTAATTTTTAATTTTTTTTTAATCTTATCTTTTTCAATTCATTCTATTAGCTCACACTCTCTATATATTTATTTATCTAGTTGGAACTTTCAATTGTTAATAAAATAATTTCTATTCATCCAATCAAGTTCAAATAAATTTTTTAAAACTTGTAGTGGATGACACTTGATGTTAATACAGTTTTTCAAACATTAATTCATTAATTAAATTTTATTTTTTAATTTTAAATTTATTCTGCATTATTTCCCTGTTAGTGACAATTAGCTGCAACAAAATAGCGCCAGTACGTTTTTTGTAACAAAGTAGGAATTGATGTTAAAAAAAATTTTTTTTGTATTACTTGTTTTATTTTATTTTATTCCATTGTAATAACTGTTTAGTTTATATGGTAATGTGTATGTGTATATATATATATATAATAACATATCTATCTATATTATATAATTTACAATCTCTTTCTCTCATTGGTGTTTTAAATATCAATAGTTGAACCAGTCTAATTAAATCTTAAGTATCTGCTTTAAGTTTTATTTCTTAAATTTTTAAAAATTATATTAAAACATACAAATATTAAAAGTTTTTTTGCTAAACTAAATTTTATTAGATCATGTGGTGTCAAACTATTGTTATGTTATAAAGAGTTAAACATAAAATGTGCTTGGAATATGTTGCATTTGTAATGCTAAATTAACTGATATTTATAAATATTGTATCTAATAAAAATACAGAGGCATGCAAAAAATTTGCATCACATGATGCAATCATTGTTTGACAAAGAAAACAATAACTATGCTGCATATAACTATCACATACTGCTGTTAATAATAGAAAAAGAAAGTTGTCTCTATTTGAATTACAAACAAAACACTGCATTTCATGAAGTAAATAGCTTTTAATAAAAATTATGACCACACTTCATTTTCTGTTATTAGCAAAACTGGATATCTGTCAAATTAATAATGCAATTCAACTTCTATACATGAAAATAATAACATCCCTAATATTTAGTGGGATTACTCCTGAACTTGATGACTACTGCACAATGTTTAGGTATTAACAAAATAAGTTTATGTATTGAAAGATATTTCTTAGTACCAAATTTGGATGTTTCTACATCAGTAATCAAAATTACCTACTTAACTCTTCTAGACTAATCTGATTTAACAGGTTTTCAATTAGATTTCATTCCAGGCTATTACCAACTCATTACTAATTAGCAATGTTATGGTCCTGCAACCTTTTTTTTTTAAGTTATGGATGTGGGAAAAGGGACATTAACACTACACAAAGTATGCAATGTAACTGATGTGCATTGTTCCTCCATGGGGATACTTATCCCTTTGGCTCTAAGACATGATGCTGAATCATCCTGGAAACAATTCTTGTCTTTATAGGCAAGAGTTTCCTTCTACTGTTCTATTCTTCGGGCTGAACTTATTGCAATATATAAGGGATTGCATTTTTTTTTTACACTTCTTTTGACCTTGTCTTCAGGGACATTTGGATTTTAACTTACAGCCCTGCTTCTATTTAGCACCTTTTTCATTGGACAACTGTTGGGGATATGACAAGCCTAAATATTCTGGATCTTGTGGTTTGACTTTCTTCTAGACATTCTATAAGCTTTCAATGGGTCCTGTAACATCGTCTTGTAGTTGAATTAATCATCTCTAATTAACCGGATTTACCGTTTTTATTTTTCCTTCAAAACACATCACTATATTAATAATTTCATTTACAATTAAAAGTCACATTGGAAACTACAGGCAGCTTCGTCCATTTTATGTTTTAGACTCCTCTTCTTCTCTCCTTCCCGCTCAAAGGCCAAAAACAGTTCACAGCAGCGCCCTCTTTCTAGTCTATCGTGTGCTGTGTCAAGCCTCCTAGTGTACTATGTGCCATGCTGTTACAGTCTAATTATTTCCTCCCATCCTGAAGAAAATTTTCACGATGGTTGAGTGGAAAGTTTTACTGTGATACCTGAAAAATACTTGACATAGGATCAGTTTATGCAGTGGTAGAGAGTTAAGAATTATTTCTTGAAATCCTTTTCTTTTAAACGGAGCTAAAAAATATTTTTTAAAAAAATAACATGCAAGTACCTGTTCTATCCGAAATTAGTATCTTATTTTAAGGAAGGCATTAAACTTATCCCTACTAATCTATGTGAACTTTAACATGTACAAAATATCATTTGGTGAAATACTGCTACCAAATGCAAACTTTAAAATACAAATATTAATTATCAAAAAATTAACATACAAATATCAAAAAAAATTTTAAATATTAATACCAAAATTTAAAACAAAAAATTCCGAACATCAAAATACAAGTACAAAAGTTTAAAATACTAATACCAAATATCAAATTTTAAAATACCAATACAAAATATCAAAAAAAATTAAAATGCCAATATCAAATATTAATACTGATATACAAATACCAATCATTCTAGACAAAAAAAATAATAATACATAGAAAGTTCTTATTTTTCCTTCAATTCTCATTACAAGTGTTTTTTTTTCAAGTCTTAAGGGATACATACGGCTTAAACTATCAGCATTCTGATTTTGTTTTCCTTTCCGATAAGCAATTCTCATAATTAAATGATTGCAAAATTAAGGACCACCTTAAGAGTCTTGGATTAGTCCCAGTATTTTTCTCTAACCAGACCAAGGGATTATGGTCAGTTTGTATGACAAATTTTTGGTGTCCATCAAGATAGCATTTCAACTTTTGCACGGCAAAAATAATGGCTGCACATTCTTTTTCCGTAGTGCTATATTTTTGTTCTGCAAGTGACAGCTTTTTGCTCAGGAACATGATGGGATGTTCTTCATTTTCACATACTTGCGACAACACAACGCCTATTCCAAGATTGGATGCATCACACTGAATGATGAAGGGTTTTGTGAAATCAGGGCTGTATAAAACTGGATTTTTAGATAGTCTTGTCTGGAGCTCCTCGAATGCATTCTGGCAAGAACTATTCCAGTCAATGGTTGATTTTCGATTTCAGCCCTTAAGTAAATCTGTCGGTGGAGCTGCGATTACTGAAAATTCGGGAATATATCTTCTATAATAGCCAGATAATCCTAAAAAGGCTCTAACTTGCGTCTTGTTAGTGGGGATTGGGAAATCTTTGATGACCTGAACCTTTAATTCTTCAGGTGTTCTTAAGCCTTGGCCTACCAAATGTCCAAGATATTTAACGTATGCTTGAGCAAATTGACATTTGGATGGCTTGATATGTAATTTAGTGGAGCATAGGCGATCAAATACATCTTTTAGATGTTTTGGGTGATCATCCCAGGCTAGTGAAAAGATAGCTATATCATCTAGGTAGGGAACTGCAAAGTCTTCACAATTTCTTAATAAGTTAGCCATAAGTCGACTGAAGTAAAGGGCGCATTTTTCAGACCAAAAGGTAACCTCAATGGTTTAAAAGTTCCAAATGTTGTCACAAACGATGCGTACCTTTGCGCTCGGGGACTCGGGGGTATTTGCCAATACCCTTGAGTAAGATCCAAGATAGAGATATATTTAGCTGCCGATACCTTTTCTAAAAGTTCTTCGATATTAGGCAATGGAAAGAATTGTGTCCGAGTTACTTTATTCAACCTTCTGTAATCGATACAGGGCCTTGCTTCCTTTCCCTGAGCTTCAACAAGTATTAATGGAGATGTAAAATCAGATTCTCCTGGTTCTATTATTTTCAGTTCTAACACCTTATTAACTTCTGATTTGAGAATTTCAATTTGTCGAGAAGACATACGATAAGGCTTAGCAACAATTGCTCGTTCAGATTCTAATTCAATATCATGTTCGACTAAATCGGTACATCCAGGAATATTTGAAAAAAGATTACTATATTCATATAAAAGTTCTTTGAACTGTCCTCATTGAATTTGAGATAATTTTGAATTTAACTGCACATCGCTGATGATTTTGGACCATCCCGACCTTTCGTTTTCAAGTTCTAAACTAGGTTTGTCTTCTTCGTCATGCTTTAAAGGATTAATGCACAATAAATTAATATTTTCCTCTCGTTGGTGATAAGGTTTTAGCATATTAACATGATAAACGTGGGTTTTATCCTTCTCTTTCTCTGGGAATTTGACCACATAATTTGTCTCAGAGAGTTGCACTATTTCTCCAGGGCCAACCCATTGAACAGATAACTTGTTAGGCCTGGATGGAGCTATGACCAAAACCAGTTCACCCAGTTAAAATTGATGCTTAACGGTCCAGCGATCATACCACAACTGTTTTTGTTTGGCATCTTCCATGTGTAGGATTGCCAGTTCCTGACATCTTTTCATTCTATTAATGAGTTCAAATACATAATCCACAACAATGCTTTCTACATGCTCTTCTTCTGTCAGTTTCTCGTACAATAACATCACAGGAGTCCTTAGATTTTTCCCGTGAACTAGTTCAGCTGGTGAAAACCCAGTACTATCGTGTATAACAGTCCTTAGGGCAAAGAGGGCTTGAGGAAGAATTTTCTCCCAATCTCTGGAATTGCCTCCAGACACAGGACACGAAGAATCTTCTTCAATGTTCTGTGCATTCTTTCCACGGGATTACTTTGTGGATGATAAACAGAACTTCTAACTACTCTAACTCCAAATCTTTCTAAAAATTCCGTAGTTTGTGCACTCATGAATGACGTGCCTTGGTCAGTCTGTAATTCTCTTGGGAACCCCATTTGGCTGAAAATCTGTAACAATGCATTTACAACAGTTGTTGAGCAAAGGTTTGCTACAGGAATGGCATCAGGATACCTTGATGACATACATAATGCCGTAATTATATATTTATTTCCTGACGGTGTCATTGGTAAAGGTCCACTTGCATCGATGTTAATCTTTGTAAAAATTTCAGTTATTACGGGAACAATTTTTAGTAGGGCCTTCTTTTTATCTTGCGGTTTACCCACCCTTTGACATTTGTCGCGTGTCTTTACAAAGTCCTCAACATCACTAAAGCATTTAGCCAGTAAAATGTTTTGAATATGGCATCTTTCGTTTTAGTTACTCCTAGATGAGCTGCAGCCACCTCGTGACCTATCGTCATCAAATTTTTTCTATACTTTTCGGGAACAAACAAACATTTACGTTTAGTGCCATCCTTATCTTTTTGGAAAAATAGTAAGTTATTTTTGACAATATAATGATTTTTCTTTGAAGACCCGCTTTTAGCTTCTTCAAACAGTGTTTTTAATTCAGCACTGTTCATTTGTTCCTTTGCAAAATCTTTATGAGATAATTTTATAAGATTTTATTCAGAAATTTTAGGTTGAATACAAGGCAAAATATCATCCAATTCGTCCGGAGATTCTTTATTCTTTTCGATACTTTCAGAGGAATAGTTTCTTCTGACATGTTAAGATCTTGTTTACTCTCTTCAGTCAATTTCTTCTGCGAACGTGTTTCAACAGCATTCACCATATACACTTGTATTTCTTTATTCTTCTTCACTTCTTCAAACAATGCAGCAGTCTTATTTCCCAAAAGATATTTTCCTTGATCTAATGAATCTCTTAAAACGGCAGCTTTCATAATCACATGACCAAATACACAGTCCAACTCAACTTCAGCCATTGGCAGACACACTGCGGTTTCCTCCAGAGGAGTTCGAATCCACACAGTTTCATTTATAAACATGGAAGGCTTTACGTATTTTTTACATATTAAATCAAGAGTTGCACCAGTATCTCGTAGTATAGGCATTTCAATTCCATTCACTGTTCCTAAACTTGTATATGGAGCCAATACATCAGTACCATTTCTAACAGTTTCATTAGATGCGACTGTTTCGTAATTCTTCTTTAGTTTTTCACATTGTGGTCTGAGATGTGAATAAGACCCGCATTCATAACATCGAAGCTGTCTTCTCTTCTCAAAGTCTTTCTCGTGATTTTTTTCATGGACAGGTTCCTTTTTTATTTGAAATTTGGACTTGAAATCTTTAGTAGTTTCTTTTGGTCTGGCACCACTATAATTTACACCACCTTGGAATTTGTAACTATTTTTCTTATGGATTTCTCTTCTGGAACTCTGTTTGATGCTTTCATATTCGTCTAATTTCTCTGCAAGTTCATACGGAGTTTTTAACTTGATCCAGTCATCAAGAAAATGCTCTCTTATTTCAGCTGGAACACGGTACTTCAATTATTCAGTTATTAATAGATCTTTCAGTTGCTCGAAAGTTTTAACCTGCAATTCAGCTATCCATTCTGTAAAATAACTATTCAGCTCATGAGCATAATTCCTCCAAGACTTCTCTGCTGATTTTTGATGTCTGTAAAAACATTGCTTCAACTTTTTTCTGTTCAACCTGTACCTCTTCAATATAAGATCTTTTACAAAATCATAGCTATTTGCCCTTTCGGTAGGTTCTCTAGCTAGCATATTAGAGAGTTCTACTGGTAAAACCGCCAACAAGTAGGTCACCCAATCCTTCTTTGGTACTTGAGCTAATTCTGCCTTCCTTTCAAAATTAATCAAATATAAACTAATCTCATCATGTTTTTCATCAAATTTAGTTGTGATTTCTGTCAATTGAATCTTAGGTCCAATTTCAACTCTTCTTCAAGATTCATCATTTAATGGTTGATTCTGCTGTGATAATTCTAATTTTCTCAATTCTAATTCGTGTTGTCTGGCCTCTCGAGCCATTCGCTCTTCCCTTTCTCTTTCTTCCCTTTCTTCTTGTTTACTTCTTTCTTTTTCTTCTTGTTTACTTCTTTCCTATCACTAATGACTCTGTCGAGAATTATCTTCACTTCCTCTTCAACATAAGATTCGCTATTTAGAATCAATTTTTTTATATCTACCACCTTGCTGGACTGATCTACTTCAACCCCCATTTCCTCACATACTGACAAAGATCAGCTTTATTACCTTTAGCTAAATATATCATGATTTAGGGACTAACAAGATTAGAATGCTTTCCAAAAAGAAAATTAGAATAAGACAAGTAAGAAACTTATTTTTCGATATATTATTTAACTAAAAGTAGTCATCGATTTTGCACTGTACCAAAATATGCAAAAATATACACTTAAATTATGATGAATGCATACATTTTCAGCACTTATGAATTCTATTTTTCAAAAGTTTCAAGTGATTAAAATATTTACGTAACTACAATACCAGAATAATCAAACAAGCACAAAAAAAAAACCTTTTCAATGCAAAACATACACCTTAGTCCAAATTATCTCTTCATAAAGTCTCTTCAAAATTTAATTTGTCACTCATTAATTGTCATTTATTTTTAATTTAAAACAAACAAATGTGCAAGCAAATATGTTAAAAAAAATTCTACCTATAGAAATTCTACAACTTCACCCTTAACTCGAAAATAATAATAGATGTTTATATTTGCAAAAACAAACAATTTTTTTTTTTCAGAAAAACCAAACACTTCTATTCGGAACAAAAAAATATTTTAAGACAATAATGAGAGTAAAATAATTCCACTAGTTTTCTGAATCCACAGAAACAAAAATTTTACTGAACAACTTATAAAAAACAAATTCTTATATGATTCGAATAGCTACATAATTTATACATTTAACCTTGAGAACTTCTGAAACGTAATGAGTCAGCTTTTTTTTCCCTCTCAGTAAAAGAGAAGTCATAAATATTTCGTTGACTCAGCAAAATCAAAAATATTTCTACTTAAATATACACTTTATATATATTTTTTTTTTCACTGCACCTTCAAATCGTGCTATAATCACAATTTTCATAAGTTATTTATCATTCACTCTTCACAAATTCTTAATATTGTGTTTACAATACAGATTTTTTTTTTAAACACCGTTGAGAGAATCTTTTAATTTATATCTCATATACATAGAGAAAACACAGTTTTTTAAATCAGAATACACTAACTAAAACTAAAAAAAGAACAATTTTATGTACTCAATTCAACCACAGACAAAAATTTTCTTCCTTTATATAGGATAAATTTTTGTTTTTATTTAAAAACAAATAATAAATTAACGAGAATAGCAGGGATAGGTAAAAGGCTTTAAAATAATCAAAATCCAGCATTTAATACAAAAAGTGAATTAAGAATGATTGCTGTATTTAATTTTTGTACCCATATTTTAATACAAAAATTGTGATCAAATTTAAAATACACCCGAAGGTACTTTCAGATAGAAAAAGTACTTACCCCAACTATTTTGTTTGTTGTTAAAGACACTGTTTTAGTTCCGTGTCATCGCTGCCACCAGTCTGTAACATCGTCTTGTAGTTGAATTAATCATCTCTAATTAACCGGATTTACCGTTTTTATTTTTTCCTTCAAAACACATCACTATATTAATAATTTCATTTACAATTAAAAGTCACATTGGAAACTACAGGCAGCTTCGTCCATTTTATGTTTTAGACTCCTCTTCTTCTCTCCTTCCCGCTCAAAGGCCAAAAACAGTTCACAGCAGCGCCCTCTTTCTAGTCTATCGTCTGCTATGTGTCAAGCCTCCTAGTGTACTATGTCCCACGCCGTTACAGTCCCCTCCCATATTGGATTGAATGGTAACAATATTGCCAATAATTTGGCCAAGTCCACCACTGTTGAAACCTTGCGGGGTAACACTTATCTAACTTTTGCCAAACTCTTCTACATTAAAAGGATAGAATTAAATGCACTTTGGAGGATACCCCCTGCTCACCCTTGGTATTTTGGGGGGGGGAACCTCATTGGTGTGTCAACAACTTAATATTCCTAGGGATCAGCAGATGGCTTTATCATTCTTTTTTAGTGGCCACATCAAATCTCTTACTTTTCAACAGAGCTGGAAAGTCTTTCCAGAGTGTCACAGGTGCAAGGCTGATCAGGCCTCCCCCAGTCATATTCTTAATTGCTTGAATTTTACTATTAACAAGGTTTAAGGAAATCCTATTTTGTTTTTGGAGTTTTGGGCGATTTTTGTTTTTATGGAGATGTTGTTGTTAAGAGCTCCCCCGTCTAGGATAAAAAAAACAACAAGAGTTTCCTCTACAGAATGTCTTTGTATACTGGGGCATTCTCAGTGCATTGGACGAATTTGAGTCTACCAATTTCTTATCCCTTAGTATGAAAAACATCTGCACAAATTATTTGAAAAACTGAATGTTTCACCTTAAACATAATACAGTAAGTGTTAAATTCTTCATTGACTCTACAACTGGTTACCTGTTAACCATCTGGACTACTGAGGTTCAGTTTTGATTCATTTGAGAATATATATATATTCCATTCCATTGTCCATTTTTTGTTTTGTTTAGCCTACTTTAAACAATTTGTTCTCATTTTGCAGAAAGTAGAAGCTTCTTTTGTGTGGGCAGTATGCCATGAATCTCTTTGAAATCAAATATCCCTGAGTTGTATTATCATTTGCATTCACTCCACTCTGGTTCCTGTGGAGCCCTGAGATCCATTGATGTTGCTTTTCTGTTTCTCAGTGACAGATAAATAAAATGTATATTCTGCCTTTTAGATTTTATGCTAGAGTAGATTTCTTTTGACTTTGTGTTTACTAAGCCAGTTTTGGGAAGTTTTGTCTGCAAATGAGACAGTTGGATCAATCACAGTAGATTCTTTTAGACATCACACATATAGAAAAACTGCAACAGCAATTGCTAGCACAAAGTTATACAGTTAGTTTCACCAATGTAGCCATCACCTAAAACATACAAATGAGAATCCTTTCTCTTTGTAGCACATTTATAGTACTGCTCAGCTGATGCAACTATTGATATGATTGCAAGCTCTTTCTATTTCTTTAGTGTTTTTACATTTGTATATAGAAAATGTGGGTATTTGAAGTGTTTTTACACACTTCTGTAATTTCATTCCCCCTTCTAAATTAAGAAAAATTTTGTCATTCTTAATTTAATAATTGTATTGATTGCTGAAATATTTTAATATTTGTTCTTATTTATTTATAAATTCAAGTTATTTCCTTTTTATACATTGTTTTAAGTGACATCTGTCAATGTATATTGTACGATGATTCTTTTATGTAAGATGTGACTGTTAAGTTATCAGTTTTTTCAGTATTAAAAAACTGTGTGATATTTTAGCAGTATATTTTTTTAAATCTTGATTTTCAGGAAGTTTTTCTCATTAATAAAAAATTTTTTGTTGTAGTTTTGTTAAATACTGTTGTATATAACCATAAAAAAATTTTAAGAAATTGTTTTTTATTGCAGCTTCTTTTTGTAATGAATCCAAATAAGTTTAGAGCTTGCCAGTTCCTCATTAGGTATCATGAAATAAGGAGCGATAAAGTAATTGTATTTTCAGACAACGTTTTTGCTCTGAAACATTATGCCATTAAAATGAACAGGTAATTTTTACAAATCTATTTTTCTAGAAAATTGAGAAACATATTTTCATTCTTCTAAAATTTACGGGCTTATAAATAAGTTAGTAATATTTACTAAATGAAATGTACTTCCAACTCTTTATAAATCTCCATTTAGTTCAAAATTCACAATCATTTCAATTTAAAATAAAAATTAACTATAGAATTTTATTGAAACTGTTGGTGTCAGACAAACATGAAACATGGATTGTTCTGCTGTATTTCTTAATCGATTGTAATTTTTATCTGCAAAGCTTTAAAATAATAATTGAAAAATAAATTCATCTAGAAATAAATTTTGAAACACTTTATATGTGTTCATTTTTTTGCAAAGAATTATGAATGTATGAAATATTTATTTTTATATAAACTAATGCAATTTTGTTTCTTAACAGACCATATATTTATGGACCTACATCACAAGCTGAAAGAATGCAAATCCTTCAAAATTTCAAATATAATCCAAAAGTCAATACTATATTTGTATCTAAAGTTGCAGATACTTCTTTTGATTTACCTGAAGCTAATGTCTTGATACAAATATCTAGCCATGGTGGCTCTAGAAGACAAGAAGCTCAGAGACTTGGTAGAATTTTGCGTGCCAAGAAAGGTTATTTCACATATAATTTTCTTGAAATTTTATACTTTTTTTAATATATTTGATTGATTGTTATTAAATTATAGCTTAGTTTTTTGATATTGTAGGATATCTAAAAAATATTTTGTGCATTTTAATGTAATTGTTTAGAACTTTTAATTATTTAAAGTAAACTTTGTTTGAAAATCCTACTTAGTTTATAAATACTTCATATAGTATACTTGTGTATACAGACCGAGTCATAATGGTCAATAATCATGTTTTTTTACCACAAATCATCATGCTTTGGAAAATCAACCAATCTGAAATTTTTTTTTATATTGTAGAGCTTCCAAAATTGATTTTATTTTCATAATCTGGATTTGCACCATAATATATTCAATTACCAATTATTTAATATCTTTGTAATTTCATCTGTTGTATATTCTGTATCAAGTGATAAAAAAAAAGTTGGTTTTATGCTTAATACAATTTTTATCTTTTTGTTAGTTCCTGCTTTTGTTACAGCAGTGCTTTGTTTTTTCTTCGCTGAAAGGGTTGGAAATTGAATAGTTAATGCATAAATTCAAATTAGGCTAAGGTATCATGCATCTGGTTGTGTGTTAATTGTAATTAATAATAAAAAAATTGTAGGCATATTGAATGATTAAATAGCTGGATTTGAATTTTTCTATTTTTTTAATAAGAATTCTTAAAAAGAGAGAGGAGGCCAGTATTAATTTTGTTTTTGGAAATGATTAAATCATATGGTTTATTTAAAGGAAAAATATTTAATTATGTACAGGGTTTAATTTTACTCAAAAATGGAGGAAATTTAAGGGTATTTAATTTCGTAGTGGCTGCAGTAGCCAAATAATTATGGTTATGAGTTTGCAACAGGTGGTGTGTGGGTTAAGGCATTTGCTGGATTCTTGGTGCTATTAAAGTTCTGTTGTATAGAAGGGTTGATGCTCATTAATGTATCAAGACTAAAACACTTTATATTGGCGGGATGTGAAAATTAGGAAAGTAGGATACCAACTCAGATGTCACTTGACCATGACTTGAAGTTATGAGGTTTGTTTGCAGTAGTTCTTGTGTAGCTTCTGAGTATGACATAAAAAAAATGAGTCATTGATTATTCTTAAATATGTGTAGACAAATTGTAAATAATATTTGTATTCAGAAGATAACTAGACTGTTATTTTTTACAGTAATTTTTAATGTACCAGTTGCTTAAAAATAGGTATAGGCTTTTTATATGTTTTTACAAATATTTAAAAGATAAAAAAGATCAGATTGTCTCTTAAATGCCGTAAACTAAAAATTGATTGAAAGGTTTATATTTATTTTAGATTATGAATATTTATACCAAATTCCTGTTTGAAAATTTTTGATGAATTATATGCAATTTATTAATGATATGCACTTTTATTTTAAAATATTTTTTTTATAATAATTACTAAAGAATTCAATGCAAAAGTTTTTCTTTAGAAATTTAATTTCACATTTCCGTTTTAAGGTGCATTTACGGAAGAATATAATGCTTTCTTCTACACTTTGGTGTCTCAAGATACTATGGAAATGCATTATTCAAGGAAACGACAAAGATTTTTAGTAAATCAAGGATACAGTTATAAAGTAATTACAAAATTGATGGGAATGGATGAGGTAAATATTAAAATGAAATTTATTTGTTATTGGCTTTGTCAACTTGTGTGTTTTATATTCTCAGAAAAACTTTTATTTGACATAAGTATTTCCATTCATAATATAATTAGAATAGAAATGTCAGTGAGTCAGGCTAAAGATACTCTAATTATAAAGTTTTGAAAAAGAATTGTCATATAACTAATAATCACTTTCCACATTATCAAAAATTAATATTAAATGATTACCCATCACTTAAAATGTTTTGATTTTTAAAAGCTTTTAGTGACAATTTTGGATAAAAATCATGAAATGAGTTATATTAATTTATAGCAAACAGAACTACTGTATAAAAGTAGAGAAGATCAAACTCAGCTTCTACAGCAAGTTTTGGCTGCTAATGATGCTGATGCTGAAGATGAAAAAATTCCATCTGAATTTTCTGGTGGTAAACAGGTGAGTCACAAAACTTTTATTTTTATGTCTTAATGGAATATACTGGTAATTTAAAAAAATATATATAAATGTACCTATGTGATGCATATATGTTTTGACTGAGGTATAATCTCAATTGATTTTGTGTTCTTTAATGGGTCTTGTTAGGTTCTTGTTTCATACCACCGTGAATTTTTTAGCTTAAATTCATTCCTAAGGAGTTTCTTACTTTTCTGCTCAAATCTAAATAATTATTTTTAATTGTGTTAAGTAAATTGCATGTGAAAAAGAAAATGTTTCTCTTGATTTTGATTATCTTTTTCTTTTGTAAGTATTTTTAAATAGAGATCTAAAAACACATTTTCTGTACTAAAATTATAAAAATATTTTCAATAACTGAATACTTACAATAAATGAACAACAAAACAAAAAAAAGTTGATTTTCTTGGATGTAATTAGATTATGAAGCAAGCATTGCGAATTTGAAAAGGGGAAAATAAACAAATACTCTTGTTGTGAAAGGATGCATGTTATCTCTCATATGTTTCATTGTTAAAAGTGATTTATGACTCATTTGGTGGATTAAGCAAAAGGAAAATAATTTTCTTAGAATTTGTAGCTTGCTAAAAGGATTTCTCAAAAACTTTTGTTATTGCTATTTCTTTAAAAAGTGTTAGACAGTGCCTTGAAAAATACTATTATTGGGAGGGGGGAGAGAGATAATCCTTTATTTTGCATATTATTTTTACTGAAAGTGTTTATAAAATATCCTAGACAATTTTCTGTTAGGTGGATCAGGGTCTCAGTATGCTTTAATGAAGTTTTTGCAAGTTTGCCAAAAAATATCCATTAGAATAATATATAATAACTTAAGTAGCATTGAATAGCACTGAAAACCTATAGGTATCATAGGATTGTAAGTTGTGAAGAATTTGTTTTAGTATATTTTTTTTATTGTAAATATTATTTTAGACAATTATTAGTTATGACAGTTAAATTTCATTGCTTTAAGTTATTTTAAAGTTACAGAGTTTCTTTTTCAATTAGTATATGTAGATGATATTCTGAACAAATTAACTACATGAATTACGTTTCTGAGTGTTTTGACTTTTAAATAAAAATCTGTTGATACTATGACACAAAAGTAAGCTCAGAGGTCCCAACAGTAAATAAAGCATTAAGTTTCTGCTGATAGAATCATTATTCCAGAGAGCCAATTCAGCACATAAAGACCAGCAATACATTGATAATCAATCAGATTACTGCACCAGCAGCCCTTGCCTACTTCCATCTGCATGGTGTGGCCAGTTTAAATTGTCACTACAAAATTTCCTTCTATTGAAAGCAACTGATTGTGTCTTTTTTCTTCGGTAACTTCTAGATTTTCATCATTGTCTAGCAAAAAGTATAGCTAAGAGTTTAACAGAAAGAAAATGGTAGTAAAATTTATATATTTAAAATCAGTACCACCTAGTTATAATCAGTATAAGCTAGAATTTGCTGTGTTTTCCAGATGTAATGGTGTTTAGCTTCATGATCCCTATAACTAATAAATTCTTTTGTAGGTCTTTAATTATGAAAACTTATTTTAATCTTTATATATTTTTGAATAATGTATGTATGATGTTATTTAACAGTTTTAAATAAAAAATATCAATATATATATATAGAGAGAGAGAGAGAGATGGTAGAATGTACTTAGAACACAACTACATTTAGTTTTTATTTTTAAAAAAAAGGTTTTTTTAATTAAAGAATTATTTTTATCATATATAGGTTTCTCGTCGTGTTGGCAGCATGAGCTCTTTATCTGGTGCAGATGATGCTGTATACATGGAATATAAGATGAAGAGAGAAGGCAGTCGACATCCATTATTTAAAAGATTTAGAAAATAAGCAGTCTATACATTGTAAATAAACATTTTGCATCTTGTAAATAAAATTTTGTACATGAAATTTTGTTTGATTACTGGCTAAAATAATTGTTTAATACTATATTATGCTTGTATTTATAATATTAGATATTACTATATGTTACAGCACTAAAGGGGGAAATATTTATGTAACTTTAATAAATTTTTAAGTGTATTGTGTTTCCATCTAGGCAATCTTTGTTATGAGTAAAACGTATAACATATTTAAGTAAATATTTTGTGTTTAATTTATGTGGGAATTATTTCACAAAAGAGAAATAGATTTTAATATTATCTATTATTTGACACTTAAAAAATTGAAGAGTTTTGAATTAATCTTTCATTAATGTTATATATTAATAAGTGATTAATGTATACTAACATATTTGTAATAAATAAATATTATTTTCATAGTACATGCATTGTAAGTCTGATTAAAATGAATTAATGCCAGGGTAAAAAAAATTTAAGAGCTGATAAGTAAATATTGAACATATGTGAGCAAATAAGAATGTATTCAAAATTATATAATTAATTAATTAAATAAATGTAATTAAATGTTCATTCAATTTATTATTTATTTAACGTATTTATGAATAATTTGCTGTTTGTTTTTTTCAAATTGGGAACCAAAAGGAGTAATTTATAATAATCATAAGTTTATATTTTATTTGTTAACTTAAAGTGTTGAATTATTATGTACATAAGGTGTTTTTTTTTTGTGTGTGTGTGCTGTGCTAAATTATTTATCTTAAGAGATCATAAAATTTATTCTTATACTATATTTTTTTTAAATATTTTCATGTTTAATACAACATGTTTTGTTTCTGTATTAAATTGAGTTGTACTACTTTAAAAAAATAAGATTTAAGTGTTAATTTATATGCAAAATGAAGTATATATTTCCATAATATTGAATAGAGACTTGATTATGTTTATTTTTTCATCTACTTCCAACAATTTTTAGTCATTGACACTATGAATGATAAGTCTTCAAATGATCATAGTTAAGATGTTTTTAAAGAAAATATTGAGTCCAAAGTAAAGTTAAGGTACAAAACCTTTCAAAAATTAGTTGGCAAACATTTTCCTGCTACTTTTTCCTTTTTTTTTTTTTTTTCTGTTGCCATTCATATATTTTTCTTGGATCTGACTCAACTGTTCATTTGTGTAAATTAATATAAATTGTGTTTAAAAAAATAATAATATACATATATACCTACAGAGAGATGAATAAATATGCATTAATTATATTGTATGCAAATACTTGTTACTTTTACGAGCATAAGCAAAATAATTAAAATAACTAAGGGCATATATTGATTTACTAGAATAATCCATTTCTGCTATCTAGTTTTAATTGCAAGGCCATTTTAATATATTACTACATTTCCTAGTGAGTGAAACTTTAAAAAATATTATTATGTGTACTCCTCACCACATACATAGGAAACAAAATATGCTTATTTTTTTTTATGTTAAAGATTTTTTTTCTGTCATTTTATAGCCAACTTAATCTGTTTACTACAAACAAAATGTCTACTTAAACCAAAATCGGTTTAAAGTAGTTGGTATTTCAATTGAAGTCTCATCTTTCCTTTCTAGGACTTTTTAAAATGAGAACTAAGAGGCTGCAACATATATAAGGTATGTTAAAGTGCTTGGGGGACATTTGCAATATCTGAACATTTTGAAAATGCTTTTCATCTGATTCGACATTAGACTTTGTCAAGCTTTTTCTTAAAAAATCCATACATTTAACGCGAAAATGCTTAAAGCAAAATATCGATTAACACAAAATAATACAACAAACTATGTATTTTACATTTTTTTTTTCTATTAACACGAAAAGATTTACCTTTTGAAAATTAAAAAATATGGGAAACACCAGCCATGCAGGCGAGATTTAAAAAGGGTATGAAATGAAAGAAAGATGTTTTCTTAGAAAGGAGGCTAACTTGGTTTTGAAATACCCTCAGAATGGCCTGCAACATGAACCAATTTTGTTTATCTAAGCTAAATTCACCCTCCACCTCACAGAAACATGTCATCTCTCATCAGTTGACTTAGGAATTCAGTGACAAGTACATGCAGTGTGAGTGAAAATCAATGGATTTGTTTTGCGGTTTTTTCGCCCTCCCAATTTTAGAAGAATTTTTTTTACGAGCACAATGACAAAAAGCTCAAAGGGAAAACAAACTACCATTTCGCTTAAAATGAAGATGGAGCTTCTTAAGGCTGTTAATCAAAAACAAAAGATGCAAACAGAAATCTGTAAAGATTTTAGTATTGCTAATTGTGCATCAGTGGTCTCTTCAAATGTTATAGAAACATGGAATCCTTAGACCTATTAGGAATATTGGGGAAACCCTATCGGACACTTAGAAGAATATATCTTAAAAAATATTTAAAGTAGATCAATGTGTTATATACATTTTATACATAAAAGAAAATTACAGCATTTCTTACTTTAGAGTTTTACCTCAAAATTTATGTAATTTTGTCGTTAATATTATATTTCGTGCTCCAGGTGCCACCTTCTATTGCATAATTGTTGGGTATATGCAGAATCTACAGGTGAAAATCAAATTCAACACTAGTTTAAAACTTCCAAGAAAGGAATTTTAGTCTTGAAGATATGTGTGTGAACGCAAAGAAATGGTAGGCTATTACTGGTTGATAATAATTTGAAAATAATGTAAGCAATGCCAAAATCAGTACAAGTAAAGAATTAAATAGTAGTATCCAATAGTAGTTGAACACGTAAAAGGTTTCATGAGTAAGTGTTAGGTTCTTCATGAGCTTGCAGCTCAAAACTGGCAGCAATGATGAAATCTTTGCACATTACTGATCACAAGAAATGAAATTGATTCTTTTTGAAAACTTATGACTAAAGGTGGAAAATAAATCCTTGCAAACGTTGTTTGAGAAAAAGAAAACCACCCCATTTCTACCGTGTTGCATCCAAAGCTTTTGCTTTGTATTTGGTGAAATATGGAAAGGGTAGTTTATTTTGAACTGTTTGACAAGAACCCAACTATCACCTCAGACATTTACAGTCTAGAATTAGAAAACTTAAAATGTGACATTTTATTCACCAAATGATCAACATTATTCAGTGATTATTCAACTAACTCAGTGTTTCTCAAAGTAGGGTACACGTACTCCCAATAGGACAGGAGGAGTTTTGGGGTGGAGTACGCATTGCACCGGAGTTTGGTGGAGATATGCACTGCACCTTGCTTAGCTACGCCTAATTACACGTTCTCATGAGTCAAGCCAAGACAGTTTTATGAGGCGTGAGATGGTCCGGTATGAATATATTACAAGGCTCGACTTATACCATTGCAAGGCAAAGAAATTTCATTGTTTCACGTTGAAGATATAAAGTGAACGCTACCATAATAAAACTAAATTTATGGCAAAAGAGAGTTGGTAAGGAAGAAGTGGAACCGTTTCTCTCTTTGTGAGTTTATAACAAGTTTGACTACTGAAATTGATGCTGATACACTGAAATCCATTAACGCAGCATTTGGAGAATTTGCAAAGTGGGCTTGAAAAACTATTTCCCTGATTGAAACAAAATGTTGAATGGATAAGATATCCGTTTAACATTACCACAGCATCCATACCAGAAGATTAGTCGCGCGCGCACGCGGAAGAAAAGCAATTGTTGGAATTGGCTTCAGACGGATTCTTGAAAAATAAATATAATTATATAGTGTACCTTAAACATAATTCTGATTACAAGTGCAAAATGTGTATCCGGTTTTAACAGAAAAAGTTCTGAAATACATCTTGCCTTTTCCAACTTCATACTTGTGAATAGTTGCTTTTTCAACATTTGTAGACTTTATGCCGAAAAAAAGGAACAGACTATTTATTGCACGTGGAGAGAGAACCGCATCTCAGATTAAAATTAACAACCAGAAAACCAAATTATGACGATCTGTTATCTCACAGCACAAACAATTTTATCCTTCTCATGAATTCAAATAAATGTTATTTATAATATAACCTTTATTTATATTTTATTATGAACAATTTTATTTCTCTTTCCTTATTATTTTTTGTATGTCACAAAATATATTTATATATATTTTGATTGTTATTAAAATACTATCCCCCCCCTTTTTTTTTTTTTGACGAAGGGTACTCACACACAGCGTTACGAAAATTATAGAAGGGGTACACATGCGTTAAAAGTTTCGGAAATACTGAACTAACTATAATGCTCTACCTCACATTGCATGAATGAATCAACTAAACTGGAATTTATTTGGAGGGGAAATTTTACCTCGTCCATTTCTTAGTTCAAACATATCTTCGTCATACTAACATCTTTGCAATATTCTTAGGGATATAAATTTTTTTTTTTCAGTTACAGATAAAAAAAATTCTCTAAATGAGTATTATGTTGGAAAACTTCTTCCGCGCGATCAACCTTATATATCCAAGATAATATACATTTTATTAAAAAAATTCAGTTTGCATTGTTATATTTGATGTATTACAACTATGTAGGGTTTTTTTAAACTATTTTTGCCCTTTCCTTTTGTTGAGGTTCCTTTTTTCGCTGATAAATTCATTTCTCCTTCAGGTAATGATTCTATCTCTGCTGTAAAAAGAGAAAAAAAACCCCGACACGCATCTTCATAAAAAGTTCTTTCCATAAATTAGAATATTTTGTGACTCATAATCTTAAGATATTTCTAATTTCTGTGTGTAGATACTAACTACACCATTGTTAAAAAGTAATCAATTATTTTTTCCTGTTATTTGAATTCTCAATGTCCTTGAACGAAAATTGCTTTTCTTTTAATGATGATGCTAAACGTATGTTAACACCAGGAACTAGTTTTCATTTTTTCTATGATTGCGTTTTAATAAGATATAATGACATAGCTTCCTATCAGTAGCGCACACAGGAATTTTTCAAGGGGGGCTCCGGAGTCGAAAGTTCACCATTCTTGTATCATGCTCCTTTTGACTTTGTCGATTTTCGGGAACAAAACACAGTAAAAAACTAATTATTGAATAAATAATTAGCATTAATTAATAAAATTAATCATTAATAGCAAGTAATTAATTAAATTTTACGTACTATATACTTAGAATTATAATCAATCAGAAAAAAAATCAAAGGCTTTGGGGCGGTCCGGACCCCCCTTGTGTGCGCCACTGCTTCCCATACAAAATCAGGAAACTTTACTTCGATTAAAATCGTTAATACAGGGGTCCAGGCTAAAAGCATCCAGAAGTTATGGCTTATTAATGAACTACCCATTATTTTTTTTTCTTAAATTGAAAAACATTTTACCAAGTTTTTATTTAGATCCATAGATTTCTATGTGTGCAGCTTTAGTAGCACGACAAATGTCTAAATGGTAATCTAGTTCTCTCCAAGTGTTTCGTAGCATATCAGGAGTTATTAGACGAATTGCTTGAATGATACGTTCCTTCAACTCTCTCTCTTCCATAGTTGTAACTTTGGTTATGCACAGCGGATTTAGTAAATCCACAAGCAAAAAACTTTAATAGAGTCAAATCCAGAGATCTTGGCGGCCAGGCAATTGAGCACCCTCTCCCAATCCAATTTCCTAGAAATGTTCTATTACAAAATACGGTAACATTAACGTGATAAGGTGGTGGAGTGCCATCCTGTTGGAACAGAAGACCTGGTGGAATTTGTGAAACAGCAAAGTTTTCCAGCATATCAAGATAAACAAGCCCCATAAGTGTCTTCTCTAAGAAGAAAAATTATACCATTTGTGTGCATTCTTAACCACACATTAATTTTAGGTGCATCCCTTTCGTATTCACACAGTTGGTGATTATTTTTATTTCCTCAAATATATATATATACGGCAACTATGCTCATTAACTTTTCCACAAGTGTGAAAGGAAGACTTATTGTTAAAAATCACATGTTCTAAAAAATTCGAATCCACTCCAATACGATTCATTAGTTCAACGGCGAATTCCAAGCTTTTGCAGTGATGGTTTAGTTTCGAGTGGTGAAGAAGTTGAAGCTTGTATGCTCGCAAGCGCAGCTGTTTATAAATGATATGAACTGTGAACCGAGGAATCTAATTCGTTACTGGCTTACCTAATCGAATTATCAGGACTCCTACAACATAAATCACGCACACGATCAATAGTGTCTTCTGTCACGAAAACTTAAGGATACGCATGCCAGTTTGAGATACAAAAGTTTCCGTCTCCTTTAAAGTTCTTTCCCATTGGATTTTGATGTCGAAGGATCGACATTCCATTCTCTTCGAACACGTCGCGGTACACGCGTGGCTTATTTAAATTCCGTTAACCAAAGTACGCACTGCACCTTTTGCTGTGACGGCCACATCTTTACTAATGAAGCCAGTGTAACAAGTTTATTGCCTGTGATTGCCGAATAATGCACGCACGTGAGGCGATCGGACAAGACCCAAAAAATCTATGAAGGGTTTCCAATCCAGAGAGGAGCAGATTATTAAATTCTAATGGGTAGTTCCGTAATAATAAGTAATGACATTTACTTGCTTTAAGTCCAGACACCTTGTACACATATATAAAACGCAACCAAGTTTCTTTAATGAACTATCGGTGCGGAATCTTGGAAATCAGGGTATTAGATTCATACTTAAGAGCATTCGTTCCAGTTTTTTAAGGATCATATTAATCATGAACTGGTATTTAACACTCATGCTTAAACACATCATGCTACATGAAAATTTTAAGATTCATAAGAATGCAGCAGTTTTCATTTTTCTACTCGATGGAATTTGAATTAATATACACTGTGTCGTTCTTCTTTCCTCCAAATCCTCGGTGCATTTCCTGTATGAATATACAAAGCTAAATGATAAGAACTCGTTCGTTTATCAACAGATAAAGTAAAATTAACATTTTATTCGTCGGTATTTATAATCTGTTCAAATATATTTCATTAATATTATGATCAAAATATCGAGGAAACGAAACTCGAATCTTCTACAGTAGTTGTGGTTTTATGGCGCAAGTAGCAATAATGGACAGACTGCACCTAACAAATGCTACAATAAAAAAAATACCGTATTTATTCGAATCTAAGCCACATCCTAAATTCTCAACGTTTTGTGAAAATTAAAAAATAGCGTGCAATGGGGTTTGAAGATATCCAATTTTACGATATTAAAAAAAAAACAACTTAAAATGAGAACTAATAAGAAGTGAATAATTAGTTATTTCATCGTTAAAATTTAAACTTTTAAATACATACATGATTCTGTAATTTCTTAAACCGTGACATACAACGAATTCCTCCCCTTCGATGCTAAGCCATACCTGATTTTCAGTAGCATTAACTTTGGAAAAAAAGTGTGGTTTAGATTCGAGTAAATACGGTAATGGATTTTAAATAAGCAACGTGAATAAAAGTTAATTATAAAAAAAATCACACACTGAATTTTTTAAAAAGCTAGAAAATTTTGGATGAGGAACTTGCTCAATTAAAATCCATCACACATACGAAGTTAAAATGGATTAATTAAAATATTTAATTCTTTCTTTTAAAAACCGGACATTAAATTAAAATGTGGGAAATCAAAAATTCGGCACACAATTGCAAGAGAATCAAAGCATTTTCATCGAAGAAGAAATGTTTGTGTGTAAATCTGTTATTATTAATTCACGAGCAAGTTCATTTGACATTATTCATACAGAGAGATACTATAGACTATATTTCAAGAGATAATTTAAAAGAGTGCTGCATGTTCTTGGTTTGAAGATTCCGTATACTCCGTTAAATAGTTGTAATATTTCATCTTAAAAAACGGAACAGCCTCTGATGAGGGTGAGGGCACCAATTTTACAAGTATTCGCATGGTCATATCAGAACTCGACTCGCGGGAGCCAACAAAATATACATTAGTACCTTTACTTTTCAAAATAATTAGAACTTGAAAAAAAAATCTGAGAAATGAGGTTTCAGACAGAGATGTTAAGAGGTATGATTAAAAAGAGAAGAGAGATTGTATACAAACCAGGGCAGCTTTTCCGCTTTTGCACGTCCCTTGGGCGCAAAAAATTAGAGGGTGAAAAAAGAGACAACAATTAAAATCATTGCCAACGTACCACTGACTAACGAATCGTGAGAGAAACATTTCTGCACACAAGAGAGTAAAGACTGAAGTACTAAAGAAGACTATATGGAAAATGAAAAGCTTAACAGTTTGATGTTGCTATGAACTCAAAATGATATTGCAATTTAAATTGATTACAATGAAGTTATTAATGATTTCCTCGAAAAAATCATTCGTTTTTCGAGAAAATCTTCGTTGTACAAGTACAATGGTAGTGAATCAACAAAGAATAAGGATGTCAAAAAGCAAAAGATAGTAAAGCGATGAAAAAGATGAAATTAACAATTTGAAAACTGTTCATACAATAATGCATACTCTATACCAGGGATGGCGAACTAGCGGCACGCGTGCCATCAATGGCACGCGACATAATATTTTTTTTCGCATTTTATTTCAAAATAACAAAGTTCAATACGAAGTATTACGAACAAACGTGAGTGATCGGTCGCGGAACGGCTGGGAGCACACTCATTTGTTATTGTCTTGCCTTAGGGGCTACAGTTGGGCTACAGTTGCTTATGATGCAAAATTTGTCTACGCATAGCATAGTCAATTTCGTTGACACAACTGTATTTTAAAGTTTGTGTTATATTTATGATTTTTAACTGTTATTTAACATGGCTAGTTTAACAAAAGAACAAGAAGTGTAAGATAGTAAGTGTAATAGAGAATTTCAAACTTGGTGAATCTAGAAGTATGGCATTATTAGTTAAGGCGAGAAAGCGGTGTGTGTCAGAATATGGTCTGTAAAACAGCATTTTGAAACAAATCATAAATCTTCTTGTCAAAAGAGTTGAACCACACACCAAAAATAAATAATTGCTTAGAAACCATTTGGCAGATGACTCCAATTCAGCATGCATTCTACTGAAAGATACATTTTGTAATCCTAATATATGTTATGTGTCATCCAATCTGCAACAACAGAAGTCACACTAATGTTACTTTAATTTGAATCCTAAGTCAAAATTATTTGACGGCACGTCTGTATCTCATTTAAACACTTCTTTAAAAAAAATAATAACACGTTAATCCATAAAGGTTCGGGCGGGTTCATAGGTGGTGAATAATGGAAAGACTATTCAAAAACAAAGAAAGGGAAAAGAGTAAGAAAGTTAATGGAAAATCCCTCCCGAAATAAAAGAATTGAAGAAGCAAGTAGGTGCTCTGGAAATAGAGGGAGGGGTATAGCTATTGAAGTATCTAGGGCGCCGGGGAGGTTAAAAACGGCCCTGGAACCAACGGGCTGTTTATAACCAAAAGTAAAAGATGAAAAGCAATTCATTTTGACTTGAAATAGTTGAGATTATTTAGCTTTAAATCCAAAAAACCGTTGAATATAGATGACATACGAGTGTCAATAAGTGAGGTCTGAAAAAAAAACCTTTTAGTTCATATACGTGAAGCAATATAATGGACAGTATCAAGTTTACGCGAAAACAAACAAAGCCATACATACAATACAACCATGGTCTCTTGATCCGAATAGGGAAGATACACAAATCTCGTTTACAATAAAAATGAAAAAGTTATTTTTCTGGGACAATAATGATTGCTTATTCATTAATGTTACATTATGAAGTAACTAGACGTGTACAAATGATAGACTTGCAATTTTGAATCACGGTTAAACGATTAGGTTTAAAACTACATGTTCACCTGAGAGATGGTTCTCCACTCTCGTACACCATATCAAAGTTAAGACTAAAGCCTCATTCACACTAAGGCTGTTAGCGTCAAGCGTCTAACCCAGTATTTCCCAATCTTTTTTGTGCCATGCCCCACTTGAACATTTCTAAAGTTTGTATGCCCCCCATGTAGCATACATAATATTTAATATTAAAAAATTGATTTATTCACTTAAGAAACAGGAATAAATCACTATCTAGGATTCTAGGAATAAATCACTATCAAATTGTTAACAAAACACAGTAAGTAAAATTTCAAAATATGTAATGAAAAACAGAAATTAAAATTCAAAATAATTTTAATAATGAATTTTCCATATTAATTTGTCATTTTAATTTAGTGAGATCCTTGCGCTTGATGCTTGCTGCAGATAGATGTTATATTGGGTTCCAATTTGGTTAGATTAAGTCTCAAATTCCCATGTTGTGTTATATCCAGCCGATTTTTTTTTATCTGTAAATCATTTACAGCACTAAATCCATATTCAGCCAAAAATGAAGATGGAAACGGTAGAAATAGCTTTTTTGCAAACAACTGTGCTGTTTAGAAAATTCTTGACTGGCCGGGGCTATGTCCCCCTCCCGGCAGATGGCACACTCCGTGGTGAACCCCGGACGAAGCCAATCACCCAATTGATATTTTGGTCTCGGCAAACGAAATTATGCCTAATAACTATTTAAGAATTTACTTTTTTTGATAAATTCGGCACCGATATATAGCATTGCATTTAAATGGCTCGGAGCAGAAGGGTTAGTGTTGTGTCGTATCCATTTTCGAATTGCCTCCCTGTGAGGCGTGGGCCCCACATTGGGAAACACTGGTCTAGCCAATCAGAGGCTTCATCTCGCCCGAGATGAAGCCTATGATAGGCTAGACGCTCAATGCTGACAGCCTTGGTGTGAATGCAGCTTAAGTCTTTAGTAAATTGAACTACGTCAGCGTCGCTACATGATGGTTCTAAGCCTGCATTCACGCCAAGGCTGTCAGCGTCGAGCGTCTAGCCAATCAGAGATTTCATCTCACTAGAGATGAAGTCTTTGATTGGCTATACGCTCAATGCTCGATGCTTACAGCCTTGGTGTGAATGCAACTTAACAATAATAACGCCACTCACGAGCTTCCAGCAATGACTACTCGGCTTTTGGAACGATAATAAATAAGAATGTCCGTTTCTGTCACAATAAGAAACAATACTGTTAACAACTATTTGTAGCTGCAATCCTAAAACGTGTATATTAGAAAGGTAAGAAATCTATTGATCATCCCCGTACAAAATGCACCGAATTGGTACGTCCAGAAAGATTTTGGAGATGTATAGAGTGAATCTGTTACATTCGAAGCACTTCAAGACGGAATGCCTCCAATTTTTTAGACTTGTACTATTAACACTATCAAGATTTTGAGTAACATTTTTAGAGACATTTCATTTAGCACTGAAGATCACAGTATGTGAATATACAGTGGGTCCCAAAATTGAGTGTACACCATTTACTCTTTTTTTTTAAAGCTGTAAAAAATAAATATAAACTTACATTAATACTTAATACTTATAGTAACATTAAAATAGATATTAAGAAGTGCATTGGTCAGAAAACAAATATTAAATCCATATAATATGTTTTAATTATGTATATTTTTCGTAATAAAACTGAAATTTGGAGTTACAAAATTGAGTATACACCAAAAGAATTTAAAAGTTAAATACCACTTTTATTATTGAGATTTTTCTTCAAACCATTTCTAACGTTGAACTCAAAGAGTACAAAAGTAATAACAGTCGTTTGCTAATTTAATTTTTTTTGTCACATGTAAAATTGGCGAGAAACGTCTGAAGATGAACGGGCTTTGGTTATCAAGTGGTCGAAAGACGGCAAATCTCTTCGAGAAATTGTTTCATTGATCGGGAAAAGCCATGGTTGTATCCAAAAAATACTACAAAAATATCGTAGAACTGGATGTGTGGCCAATATTCCAGGAAGAGGGCGCAAAGAAATTTTGAGTGCTACTGCAAAGAGGAAGATTAGACGCTCACAGTAAAGAAAAATCCACTGTTAAGCGCCCCGAAACTTGCATCCTCGATATCATCAGAAGTTGGGAAAAAATTTTCAGTAGAAACTGTCAGACATGTTCTTCATAATGCAGGATTTCATGGTCGTACTCCAGTACGAAAGCCACTCATTAATTGCGTCAATAGAAAAAGAGATACTATCTTTTGCAAAGGAACGCATTTCAAAGCCGGAATCATTTTGGAACACTGTTATTTTCTCTGATGAAAGCAAATTTAATCCTTACAGGAGCGACGGACAGTATAAAGTATGGAGACAAGTTGGGAAAGAACTGGATCCTAAAAACACCATAAAGATGGTTAAGTATGGAGGTGGATCCGTCCTTTTTTGGGGGTGTATGTCTGCAGGAGGAGTCGGGGAACTTGTGTTCATTGATGGCATTATGGATAAAATGGTATATTTGGAAATTTTAAAGAATAACTTGCAAAAAAGTGCCGTTAATGTAGGACTTGGATCAAATTTAATCTTTCAGCAGGACAATGACCCGAAACATACGGCGAAGATTGTCAAGTTGTATTTATTGTACCATTGCAATAAAAAACTATATACTCCACCCCAATCTCCAGACTTAAATGTCATCGAAAATTTATGGTCTCAGTTGGAGAAATCCGTCCATGTGAGCACGCCATAACGAGTAAAGAGGGTTTAAAAAAGTGGAAAGAGTGGACCAAAATCACAGTGGAGAACACCTAAAAACTAGCGGAATCCATGCCTAAAAGGTTACAAGCTGTGATCAAGGCAAAAGGTTTTGCAACTAAGTATTAATTTACTTCCTGTAACAAAATGAATAAAAGTGTATACTCAATTTTGTGGTGGTGTTTTTCTTCCAATTTTTTGTTATTTTTTATTTTTGTATAAAAATAAGCCATATTGCATAATTTTTACTTCACATATATGAAGGGGATAAGAACAAGTTTAAATAGTTACAAAACACGATTTTTTAATGAATAATTTATCCGGTTAAGAAAGTATTTAGTATACTCATGTGTCCATAAATTAAGGATAAGGAAGTTCAGGCAAAGCAAGAGACAGAAGCAAAACAAATTTGACTTATTTGTAAAGTCTATTTATTAAACAAAAGGTAAAGAGCAAAAAAGATGCTATATGTTTCACATAATTAATAAAAATTGCGATTTTTACTCCCTGGAGCAAATTTCAAAAAAGAACCTATTTACAAAAAACAGTATAACATGGTTAGTATGATGGTTAATACGGAGTATGTCTCCCGGACGATGCAATACAGGCCTTACAACGCCTAGGCATGCTAAGTATCAAATTATCAATCTGATCTTGGGGAATATTACACCTCATCAAGCAATGCCTTCCGAAGTTCCGGTAGACAGGTGGGAGGGGGTTGATGGGTTGCAATTCGTCGGTCAAGCATATTCCACACATGCTCTATTGGATTCAAGTCCGATGAGTATGCTGGCCAATCCGTAAGGGTGATATCCTCCGACTGAAGGCATTCCTCTACAATGTTTGCACTGTGAGGAAGGGCGTTGTCATCCATAAACAGAAATTCAGCACCCATGGCGCCCCGAAACAAACGTACATGTTGTTCCAGAATGACATTCCGATAGATGTGGCCTGTCATCGTTACACTCTGAACATGCAGGTCAGTTCTGGAACCAAGAATAATTCCTCCCCAAACAAGCCATCCTGCACCACCGTAACGATGTCGTTCAATGGTGTTCTCTTGGTGGTAATGGGTACCTGGCGCTCTCCATATTAAAGTCCGGCGAGAATCAGACTGCAAACTAAACCTGGACTCGTCGGAAAACATCCCACAAGACCACTGTTGTAGTTTCCACAATGCATGCTTATCTACTCCAGGTTAATCGCAGGCGACAGTGAGTTGCGGTAAGTGGAACACATCTGACAGGCCTACGAGCATATAGACCAATGTGCCCTAAGAGTCTGTACCCGATCTGCCTTGAAACTGTCTTACCGGTAGCTAAAGAGAGCTGACGAGATAGGTCTGATGCTGTGCTCCGTCTGTTTCTTTTGGCAGTAACTGCCAAATACCGGCCCTCATTCGGCGTTGTAACTCGGGGGCGACCTGTGCTGTAACATCTACTCACATTACCATCATCTTGGAATCGTTTCCAAAACCTGGAGATGACACTCTGGGCGATTTCAAGTTCCTCGGATACTTCCAGCTGGGTACGTACACATTCCAGTCGTCCAATAATTCTACCACGTAAAAAATCATCCAAATGCTTTTTTTGTGCCATAACTATGCGGTTATTACACTGAAAGGCTTTTAAAGCGCTTGTGAACAATTTTACTTCTTTGCCACCATTCCTTATATACCCCTCTCTTACACTCTCGTCATTGTGATGTACTATCCGCGCCATCTGGTGGTTTCCTGTAATTTGCATATATAATTCTAAAGGTGAAATTTTTATTTTAGAGTTCAATTTCTGTGTGATTCTGAATGATCCTTAATTTATGGACATGAGTGTGTATAGGGTGTTGGTGTATACTCAATTTTGGGACTCACTGTAGTTATTTTCTAAATAAATTGAAATATTTTGATGGCAACTAAGCATCGAATTAAAATGGTAACAACGCTCACAAATATATTAAAGGTCATATCAATCATAAAGAAGTGAATATTTGTGTGTGTGATAACCCGCTTTTTGAATCTTTACAATATGTTTTCTAGTATATTGTAAGTGTTTATTGTTAGTTTCATTATATAATGTACGAGACTCAAAGTAATCGAAAATTTTGTAATCAGTTTTGACATGGACCGAATGAGGAATGGTTCTCTCCCTCACTTTCACATCTAAAAAAATATCTTTAAATAAGGTATCTCCAAAGAATCCACAGTAAGTGTAAGCAGATAAGTTAAGCACAGTAAATAAGAATTTAGTTAAAAAAAAGTTGCACCTGATTTTTAGATCTTATTAAATAAAACCGAATTAAAAAACTCAACTAGGGATTGAAATTCGTTTTTTTTAAAATCATATGATGCAAATTTTAATCAACTTATTACAAATAAAAAATAACAACGAACAGAGAAATAACTAAAAATTGCATTAGCATGGTACTATATATTCAATTACGTTAACTATCAAAGTATTCCCTGTATATGAATGTGAATCTTACTGACCCATTCTTTTTGATGTAGTCAAAAATCAGGTCAGAGTATTTTATTCCATAATTTAAAAGAGGTAAGAACACCGATAAAAATGTAAGAATATTTTCTGAATTCATTTGGATCAGTTTTCCCATTAATTATCTTCGGAGGGTATTTTACTTGAATATGTTCAGTAAAAATTAAGCAAAAGAGATTAGAGCACATTTTGCATTCATCTAAATAACATTATAAAAATTAAATTTTTAGCTTTACCTCATTTAATAAATTTTATTACTCCGACTCCCCCCACCATATTGTACTATAGTACATTTTAAAAATAATCAGCTTTTCACTGATACTACACGGAAATACTTAATCGCTCACAATTTAATCTATCTCCACTCTACATTTTAATTGTTTTATCATAATTCTCATTTACATAACATATTAAACACTTGTTTGAAAGCTAATTAATACATTTCAAATATTTTTAACAAGCTTTTATAAGTTTCACTTGTATGTAATGGAATCTTTGAACTTGATTTGTACCCACTTTAAAAGGTCAGATTAATTCGAAATTTTGCACACTTGTCAAGGACCGATGACAATACAATCCTTACTAATATTGTAAACGCGAAAGTTTGTTTGGATGTTTGGTACTCTTTCACGCAAAAACAACTGAACCGATTTTAGTTAAACTTTACAATAATATAGCTTATACATCAGAATAACACATAGGCTATAATTTATAAAGATATTGTGTGAAATGTTCAAAATATAACGATAATTGTCAAGTAAGTAGGAAAAATTTCTGCCATCTGCAAGCAATTCTGGGGTGCACTGCAAAAAAACCTGTGACAGCATATATTTATCTTTTATGTGTGAAGAAATCCTTTTTGTTTTGTCTATGCAAAGCGCTGGCTTCTAATTTATTCCTTTGATCAATGTAATCCCTATTTTTTGTAATACAGAATAAAACTAAGCTTTAAAGGGAGAGGTTGTGTGTGTGTGTGTTTTTTATAAATATCTCTTTATTTGAATAGCTACTATTGATTTTTTACATGTGTAAGCCATTATCGCCAAAATAGTGAACCATACATACAGTATAAATTGATAATTTATTTCTATGCACGTTTTTTTTTAATTATTTTACTATGCACATTTGGTAGTAACAAATTGATTCTTATATCAAAATAAATACTTTTATCGCTTCTGGTACTAATAGTAGATAAACTATGTCTTTCACACATCATTTGGTCAATTTCTGCATAATTTGTTTCTGGTTTGTAGTTAATTATAACGCTATAATTTTAATTGAATATAGGCAGATATTGCATTTTTTAAGTATAAAAATAATTATAACTACTGTACTAAATATTTTGGAGTGAATATTAACATGACACCGTTCAGCTGCACGAGGGCTTTTGGCGACGGAACACGAATTTTGAACCGTAATTTTGACGACACCTAAGCTGGCATCCCCCATCTCCTAACTACCACACCAACCTAGCAGGAATATTCTTTGAAATTCACTCCTCCAAAATATATGGCAGCACGGGTTCTATTATGAGTATTTTAGCGGGGAAGGCGAATAGTTTTGTAGCAGAAATTGCGTTTTCAGTGGATTGCAAAGATTATCATTTTTGTCCCAAAAAAATAGTTAAATGTCAAAATTTAAGTGTCTTATGTGTTTTGTATGTTAATGAAGACCTTAGAAAATGATTTACCTATTTATTTTAAGTGAACGGTGTACATAATTAATTTTACAGTGGAATATCTTTTTTATGTATATCCCTTAATATTCAATGTAGTGATCCCCCTAAAAATATTGCATGAAAAAAACTGCAGTAAATCATAACGCGGTAGATAAAGGGTTAACGTGCACCGCTCCCTACACGACGGGTCTTTAGTGGTACTACCACGGCCACTGTATTTTTTGGAAGTGTAGAAAAAGTACCCACTAGGAATTATGCCTCGAAAGCGAAGTCTAATCTTTCCCAAAGCTCGCTCGAGCTATGAAAGTAGCTATACATTTGCCAACTTGACTCTATAGCCAACATTTCGCTATGTTTTTCAGTGAATCGCCATTATAATTTATATGAAACGGCGTTGCTAACGAATATTACAATTTTAACATAAAATATATACAACAGAAAGTAATATTAATGTGTTACACTTTCAGATATAAATTATTTACACTATTTTAAGCGTTCATTATACAAAATTTGTAACGATGTCTTACTTTTGCTAAGCAGAGATCAGTTTAGGAATGTATTTTCAAAATTCAATCCTCAAGAGAGTTACGGGGAGTTTTAAATTTTGAAAAAATCCTTTTTATCAGCTATTAAGATCTACAGACTTAAAATTTAACAAAAGTGTTTTTCTTTCTTTTTTCGTTCAGCTGAGATAGGCAAAAATCTTTTTTTGTTTAATTTGCAATTCACGTAAAATTAACTCATTAAAAACTTCTTTACCCTTCAATTTGTATTGTTTAATTTTTCAGTTCACCCATGGGTAGAACGGGTAATTTCTAGCTAGTAATTTCATAATTTTGTTTCATTGTCCTGATCAGGAACCTCAAAAATTTGGAATCTAAGGATTTCGGGAATTGGCGACTAATTCATTATATCGTTCCCAGATTTGGCGACTAATTCTATATACTATTTCAAGATTTGGCGACTAAAAGGTGGCCGCGGTAGCCGAGTGGTATAGGTATCGGATCGTGGCATACCTTGTCACGAGTTCAAGCCCAGTACCACTAAAGACCCGCCGTGTAGGGCAGCGATGTACGTTAAAGCTGTCGAGAGCTCAAATGTCCTCCCGTTGGTGTGGTAGTTAGGAGAGGGGTGCCAGCTCAGGTGTCGGCCACGTCACTTGACCATGGTTCAAAATTACGTGGTCCGTCGCCAAAAGCCCTCGTGTAGCTGTACAGTGTGACGTTAATATTCAATCAATCAATTGGCGACTAAAAGATTAAGTTACAACCCTATAAAAGCGAAAACGTTTGCACAGCAATTTCTTACCATAATATAAACAGTATTGTCTCATTTTTCTGAAATGGAAACAAGAAGTAAAAAGACTCGTTCATGGGGGTAAAAAAATAAATAAATTATAATCTAAGCCAGCGTTTCTGAAACTGTGGGGGGCGAGCATACCGAAAAGTACAAAATAAAACATTTAAAATAATTATTAATTTACCGAAATGAAGCAAAACAAAATACATTCTGACAAAAAATAAAATACATATTTACACTAATATAAGATACTTATAAATGTATCAGTGCAGCAAAAAGTATTTAATAATTGATTTATCAATATTAAATTGAAAGCAAGTTTACAAATTACTAGTGACTTCAATTGGCTATTTATATACAAAATATAATACATATATTGGTAATATATGCATTTAATAATATTAAAGTCGCATTGTGTCGCCCATCCGGTATGGTGGTTAGCGACGCTGACTGCTGTGCCGTTGGGCCTTAGTTCCGAATACCGGAGAAGACATGGATGTTTGTAAATGTGTAGTACCTTCGCGGCATGGGGGTAATTTAAATAGCCGTCTCGAGCCGCAAGTCATCTCGTGAGTTTGGTGGAAGGGGAAGAGAGGTGGGAGCCCCTGACCACCCCCAGGGTGATCTCCCTCAAAATTGGGGTGAAACCGAGCCAAATCGTTCTGTGATCTGTATGGTGTTCAAAGCTACTGCTAACGACAGGCACCACTTAGCCCTTTGCCATGATGAATTTCGTGGGTCGTGATCTGGCCTTTGCCAATCAGGTGGCATTAGTAACAACAAATGCATGCTTTTATTGTAGATCGAACTAAAAAGTAAAAAAAATCGTAATATAAATGATTAACGAGAAAATTAATGTCATTGGGGTAAAAGCGTGGGGTGCTTTATATCAATTGTTATAATTTCTTGCTAGTTCTATTCGGAAATGCCGAGTTAGTGTAAAAATGTAGTACAAAGCACATCTCACGCTTTTATCACAATGACATTAATTTTCTCGTTAACCATTTTATTCTTATATTAAGAATTATTCTTTTACTTTTTAGTTCGATTAAATATAAAAGCGTGTTTTTTCGTTTTTTTTAAAACTATAATTTATTTCATTCACATTTCAGGATAATATCAAATTATTCAGTTTCAAATCGTGCTGTGCCATTGTCAACGTGCTAGGTTTAACATTATGTATTTTAGTTATAAGCAAGAAATGATTAAGACTAAAACTTTTTCTTTAACACTAATAAAATGCAAAACCATCATTTAATATTTACAACTGAATTTAATTTGAAATTCAAACAGCTAAACAAAAGTACATAGTATAAAATCCGGCGTATAACGCTCACCTATACTTTCAAGCTGCATTTTTTAGTTTTGATGTATATTCACCGTATAACGCGTAACCCTTTTTGACGAAGAAACCTGAAATGTACGATGTAGTGCTGTTATGTTTTTTAAGTCATTTATTCGAGGTACTATCCAAGGCTTTTGAAAAAATAGTATGCTTCCAGAATTGCAACCCTTTAAGTTCATAAAATAATTCGTATCTTTAAAATAATATCTTTCCGATATATGTATGTCTTACTTTCTCTTTATGCTCATCTCTTTTTTTTTATTTTTAAAGCTATCATTTTTATACCGGCGTATAATGCGTACCCGTAAATTTCGATCTTATTTTTGACGTTAAAAGTGTGCGTTATACGTCGGATTTTACGGTAAGTAGTATCTCATTCAGTAAAATTGTTCTATAGGGTTAGGAAATTTATGTAGCACAAACTATTTGCTTTGAAAGGAACAGAAAGGGAACAAAGTGATACATACCGTAAAATCCGACGAATAATGCGCACTTTTATAAAGGGTATTTTTTTAGAGGTATAGAACTTTAAATTGCAATAAAACAACGATGTATTATTCGATTGACACGAATTTTTTTTTATTCGAAAGATAATCTTGTGGCATTACATTTTAAATATGATTTCTGGCATAGGACTGCCACGGATGGCTCGGATGTAGTCCAATCTGGATGTCCAATTTTCAATGACTTTTTCCAACATTTGTGGCCGTATATCGGCAATAACACGGCGAAGGCTGTCTTCCAAATGATCAAGCGTTTGTGGCTTATCCGCATAGACCAATGACTTTACATAGCCCCACAGAAAATAATCTAGCGGTGTTAAATCACAAGATCTTGGAGGCCAATTCACAGGTCCAAAACGTGAAATTAGGCGGTCACCAAACGTGTCTTTCAATAAATCGATTGTGGTACGAGCTGTGTGACATGTTGCACCGTCTTGTTGGAACCACAGCTCCTGGACATCATGATTGTTCAATTCAGGAATGAAAAAGTTAGCAATCATGGCTCTATACCGACCACCATTGACTGTAACGTTGTGGCCTTCATCGTTTTTGAAGGATTCCACCAGCCCATAAAGCGCACCAAACAGTCAGTTTTTCTGGATGTAACGGTGTTTCGACATACACTTGTGGATTAGCTTCACTCCAAATGCGGCAGTTTTGTTTGTTGACGTAGCCATTCAACCAGAAGTGCGCTTCATCGCTAAACAAAATTCGCTTATGAAAATCGGGAACAACGGCAATCTCGTTTTGGGCCCATTCGACGAATCTACGCCTTGCTTGATGATCGTTTTGATGAATTGCCAAACCAAACTGAGAATAAATCACTTGACAGCTGTTAAATCGGTCGCCATCTTGGAAAGTAATGTCAACTTAAACTCCTATACCTGAAAAAAACACTCTTTACTTTTAAGCTACAATTTTTGATTTTTAAGTATATTCGCCGTATAATTCCCCCCCCCTTTTTTTACGAAGAAACCTGAAATGTAGGTGCGCTTATGTTTTGAAGAGCGTCCTGTGTATCATTTTAAGCTTTAGGGGAAAAAATTATATACTTCTAGAACTATACAACCTTTTAAGTTCAAAAGGAATGTCATTTCTTTTAAATAAACAGGATTTCGATATATTTAGAAGTCTAACTTTTTCTATGTGTGCTTATCTTTTTTTTTTTAAAGCTCTCATTTTTATATCTAGCATATAATGCGCACAGGTAAATTTCGATCTTATTTTTTGTGTTAAAAGTGCGCGTTATACATCGGATTTTATGATAATTCCATTTATTTTTTATTAAAAAAATCTGTACAAAATGGGCTTTACACGTCTGAATCCATATTCAATGAATAATTCATTACCATTAGTTAGTGATCACATCAGGCTGACTACCTGACAGGAATATCTGCACAAGCACCTCAGGTCACAAACACTGCATTAGGCACAGTAAGCCTTGGCTCTCATGGGCTGTTGCACCATTGAGTTCAGTATTAGTTAATGAACTCTTAAAATCCCAATCCAAATTTTAGATAATTTGTAGAAGTTAGCAAAAAAAATATTTTTTTTAAAAAAGGGAGGGGGATTCATGTGTGAATCCCCCTACCACTAAATCAAATTTTGGAAAGTACGATTTCAATCCTGAAATGAAAAATATGGATATTGGGTAAATTAAAAAAATCATCATTATTAAATTACAATTTTAATTAATGTATATTTTTCTGCAATAGCCATCCTGCAAATAAAACATAAAGGGGGAATGTCTGACAAAAAACACTTCCAACCTTTCATCCCAAGTTGTACAATACATCAGTTTACAAAATGATGATTAAATCAATAAGTTGTTACTTGCATAAAAATTACAGTAATGAATGAGATAAGACTATTTTCTTCCCTCACCCAGCAGGAAAAAGTATGAGGATGTTAAAAAGTCTAGACATCTTACAAAATTTCCATTAAAAAAACACTAATTATTTGTCTTGGAAATTCTTTCAGTATATAATTTTTTTTATGCTATAAAGTAGATATTTATTCATAAATGCTTTTTCTGAATATCACTAAGGTTTTTAAAACATAAGATCTAAAGTGTTTTATAAGTCATTAATATTTAATCTTTTTTTAATGAACATTACAAAATAAAGTCAGTTATAAATCATATGCAATTTTGACATAAATGTCTGTTCTAAAATATGTGAGGGCAAGTCAAAATGTAGAGGGATTTTTGCAATTTCTTTTTCCAAGGTTTTGCAACAGCCAGGGGCATATATATATATATATATAGCTACCACAGTATCAATTATATAAGGTCCTCAAAATCTGTAAGTAAAAAATTGTTAAATAATAATTTAGAGGCCTTCCAAAGCATTTAGATACAGTGCCCACTCAGGACTAGCTATGCCAGTGGCAACAATACTAAATGAGGGATAGTCAGAAACACTTTTATACAAGGTATGACTTGTCTTTCTTCAATAGCCATTGAGATGTACAATATTGTTTGATCTCTGCAACAAGGTGGGCAGTGATTCATTTTTTGTTTGCAGAAGGTGTGAAACCTGCACTGGATACCCGAGCCATCCCTTCTATCACTACACCCTTAACAACTTGCACATTGTTCTCAGAGGTTAATGTTGTTGAACTCCACGATCTATCGTCATCACATAAAGTTCTTTCCTGTTTGATGCTCTAAAAGTCTCTAACTAGTCGTAGATCTTCCTTTGCGATAAACAGCTGTCACCATACTAAGCTTGTATGCAACGAATAATTTCCACAGGTTTCACGCCTTCTGCAAACACAAAACAAATCACTGCCTTCCTTAGTGCAGATTGACAATGGAGCTGCAACGTTGAATGGTCTGCTACACTCCAACAACCATGAGGAAAGATGAGGGACTTGTTGTATAGAAGTATTGCTAACTACCCCTCATTCAGGGATGAATAGTAGTACTGTTGCTACACCTTGGAAAGAGAAATTGTTAAAGTCTCTTTACTTGTTGACTTTTCGTCATATGTATAAATAATAATTACAAATCAAATTATATCTGTCCTTAAATGATTTCTTTCTTAAATTACTGCTTCATCCTTATGATTATGGTTATTTTGTTTCAAAATATCTATTATTTCTTGAGAATCTATTTTTTCAGAAGAGAGAGAATCAGCAAAATCCCCCTTTTCAAATAAATAGACACTTCTTTCAAATAATTATTTTAAAGATAACCTGGATAGCAAGATACAACTTGGATTTTTAAATTACATATCAAAACAGAATCAAATGGAAACTATCAAAAAATACCAATTTTCATTATAGTTCACAAATATAAAAAAATTAATCATTCATTTTTAAAAAAATATTCTTAACTATTTAATAAAAAAAACTGTAATAATTTCATCATTGTTTAATCAACAAAACAGGTGAAATACATAACAAAATTAGAAAACATAAAAAAAGATTTATTCAAATGTAAAAAAGATTTGATCAAGAACTATTTTAAATTAAAAATGCACTGAATATTAGAAAAACAAATCTATGCCAATCCATAGATTTCAATCAGATGACTGACTTTTGTAATGTAAGCTTCTTTAGCTTCATTTTGATCCATGCCTGAAAAGCAAAAAAGTTTCTTGATATTAAACTAAATAATATCAAGCTTAACTATAAGTAAAGACTTCTATAATTTTACTAAGTATATGCAAACAGCAATAACTAATCATTTATTCAGGAGAGGGGAGAAAAGAATCAAACATCTTTAATTGAATCCTGAAGGGCACTTTTTAATCATCTTCATTTATATCCAAAATAATTTGGGATAAAAGGCGAAAATGACACAATCAATTAATTACAGCTTGAGAATAAATTTAATCTCCAATAAACACACAAAAATTAAGAATATTAGGAAAACTATTACCATTATTTTAGTTTTTTAAACAGTGTACTGCATTAAACAATTATAAACTATTCAAGTTAACATAAAAGCATTTCCCCCAGAAAGATGAAAGTTCATTTAGTTAATAATTAACAAAAACAATCCTCTATAATACAACAAAAAATATATAAAATAAATTTAATATAAATAAAGTATTTTATTAATATTAAAGCTTTTGAATAAATACATGCAAATTTTTAACTTGTAAATACATATAAACTAAAGGCATTTTTCTATTAGCTAGGTACCAGAATATTTGTGTGAGTGACCCTGGTGGACCTCATTTATATTACATTTAATAAAGTTAGCAATTTATTAATAAAGAATCAAAGTAAAATTTATTACATTTAAAGAATTTTAAGCTGGACAGTTTTTGTGTGGTATCCAACTAATGGAAAAGTATCATACTGAATATCCTAAATTCAATACACTAAATTTTATCTCAATTATAATTTAATAATAAAAAAATTATTACTTTTCTTTCCATTCCAAGCATCCCACTTTGCCTTCCCTTTCAAATCAAACATTCCAGGACGAGCTGCATACATGAAAGAAATTTTATACTGCATTAAACATTTTAACAATACAAACAGCAAATCTAAATTTTTAAAAGTACATATTTAAAATTAAACACATTATTTTCATCATTTTAACTAACAACAAATTGTAAATATTGTTTTCAATACTCTTAATAAATAAAATTAACACATCTTTAATTTTCTCTTAAAACTTTTACATTGAAAATGAGAGCATAAAATTTGTACTATAAACAAAAATAATTATTTATTACAATATAATCTTAAAATATGATTAATAGATAATTTTAATTAACTTTTACAGTTCTGTTTTAAAAATTCTTAATACCCCCATTAAAAATGGTTTTTTGATAGTATTACTGAAATTTAAATTCAATTAGTTTATTAATATTTAATTTCACGTATTTAAGAAATTAGTTTTTCAACACATCTACAATTATTATACACCAATGAATATGATTAATTTCCCTTTCTAATTTTAATAACTGGCATGTGTGATAGATCGTCCGGTACCTTTAGATTCCTCCCCCCAACAGCTCTTGTGTATGTAAACAAATATCTGGCAGCTTTTTGCAAATGTTTCCACATAAATTAATAGTGACAATGTTTTATATATACAACAAGAACACTCCAAAAAAATATTTGAAAAAACGCTTAAAAAATTTGCATACACACACAAAACTTCACGAGGAAATTAAATTTCAAGCCGATTTTACCTGTATTGCAATCTCCCACAGTTGCTTGTTTGAAGAGGGCATATAATTCTAGCAGTTCTTCATCTGTAGGCTTACTTTTCAGATTTTTAACATCTTCAGCTGCTTTGTCAAATTTCTATTTTTTTTTTAAAAAAAAGAAAAAAACTACAGACCAAATGCTGCGACAACCCCATTACACAAATTAAGGAAATAATTTTCATATAATAGTAAAATCGCATAAAGGAAGAATAGAAATAACTAAATTTAATTATAAATTAAACACGAATACATACCTCACTTAGTGACATTTTGAAAAGTGATAATTATTAAAGAACTTGATTCAACACAAAAACCAATCCTTACGTCTTTAACAACGTTGCAAAGTGAAGCCGCTATTAAGCCCAAGGCAAAGTCTGCGATTTCAAAACTTACTTTTCGGTTGCCAATTTATGCTTTCTTTGATATATTTTCCTTATGAGCTTTCTAGATTTCTGTTTCAAGGTCCATCACAGGACGCCGGTGTCAAAAAGAACACACGCACATAAAAACAAATTTTAAGCATCGAAACTTTTCTCCCCAGGCAGAAAATTGTTGAAATAAAATTCTTAAATAAATTATATTAGAATAATTGAGTATTTAACTTTATTCTCCATTAAAAAAAGAAAAGTGAAATCTTTAAAAAATGGTATCATACTCGAGTACATTTAAAATTAAAATGAAATAGCATTGTTTTTGTTTAATCAGGCAAAAAATTATTAAATTTGATTGATAAATTATTAATATTTTCTGAGGTTATCATCGAAGGATTAATTTGGAAATAATAAATTAGAAAGTAGAATCCGTCTAAAAGAACTTTAGAAAAATTGGACCATATTTTACGTATAGAAGAGAAATAGTAATAATAATAATAACTTTAGCTGTAATCCTTTGAATAACAACGAAGATAATAATGTAGCTTATGAAAGAATTAGTAACTTAAACAGTATTGGCCAACAAATATTATTTATAAACCAGTGGCGTAACAGAGAATGTTAGCCCCTCCCTGCAAAGTCAGGTTTGGGGTTCCAAACCAGATCTTACAAAAGATCGCAAAACCATAACAACGAAGAGTTCTCAACAAAACATAGGCTATGGATCCCCCGCAACGCGGGGGTGTACGTTACGCCACTGCTATAGACCCCACCTCCCCACGGGTGTTCTTAAAATGGCTTTGGCCTTTCTCTAAAATGTCCTTAGGTCTTTCAATTTGTAATTAAAACATGATTGATAGTTTGAGAACTTTGAATACAATACTAATAAAAATGATTCTTCCTACTTATAATAGAAGTATAATACTTTTTAAAAAGGAAAAAAAAATATTTTTAATTATATTTTTGTTTGTCGCATATCATTCTAAAATTTTTAACAAGACGTATAATTGTGATAAATTTGTTCACACTAGTTCATAAAACTGAATGAATTAATATAAGGTCATAAAATATCAAATGGAAAATAAATAAAAATAATCCCGTTGCAGTTTTTTTTCGGATTAAATTTTAAACAACATAATTTATTAAGCGTAATATTGCCCTCTATTTGGATTATTTTTCTTTGTTTTTTCGTACATTTTCTGTGTTTCTCTTCTGCAGTTCAATAACTTATATATAAAAAAAATAGTTTACACAAAATGTATCCCAAAACAGAAACCAAAACTAACTATTATTTATATTTTTTAAAAAAGGAAAAATTAACTAACACTTTTTAATGATTAAATATAAAGTTAATTGAATACTTATGCTTCTACGAATTAAGCAGAAATTTTTGTACCTTATTTTTTGATGAAAAACGTAATTTGAACGAACATAAAATGATCAATCGAAATTTGAAGAATGTATGTATGAAAAGTATATTTGATTTATCTTTCATCTTATTAGTAACCAATTTTAAAAATCAGAACAAGATTTTAATTTGTAGCTAGATAAAGAATTTAGCAATTGTATATTAATATATAATTGCTGTAATATTAAATAAATTAGTGAGCAGATTTGTTTTTTAAATTGTTTCATAATAGGCCAGTAGATGGCAGTATCAAATTTATGAAGCAGGGAAAATCGATCTGTTCAAACTGAATGTTTTGTATACTATGACAGGTAGTTAGTTCAATATCCTAGCGTGGTTCATTTCGTTCATGTACACATGAAAATTTACTTAACCACTTAACTTATAATTTTTGAAAAAAAATTCGTTTTGCGTGCCTTGTGTGAATTTGAGATTAGTTACTAATTTATACTCAGAATTTTTTTCCTAAACCGGTGACTGTATTGAAAGGGGTCAGCAAAATTTGTGTCATATTTAAACATCAAAGGCATTGGGATTCTTCAACTAGGAAAATATAAACTTTAAATTGTGTTATTTAAAAAAAAAAAGAAAATCGTTGCACGTGTTTTGAAATTTTAGGATTTAACTAGGACTTAATTACGTTGCGTGGAAGTGTTAGAAACATGACAGTTCTCGAGTTTTGATCTTTTATTTTCTCATCGTTTGAAATATTTTGAACAAAACAAATTTGCTACTGAAAGGTAAGTAATTTTTTAAATTCTCGTTTATTAAAAAAATTTTTTTTTCATTTCAACTGAAATTTCTAACATTGCTTATGATTCAAAATTATATATGAAGCAGGAGCAGTAATGCTTTTTAAATTTTATTACTTTTTTATATTAATCGAAGAATGTATATTTGTCATATAGAACTGTTTAACTATACAAGTATTTTATGTGTGCATTGGTAAATGCTTGTATAGGAATCCCATTTGTGATATATTTTTGTTTGATTTTTTAAAAATTAAAATATTGCACCCAAATATATTTGGTTAAACTAACATTTTATGTCCTGATTATTGTTGGTGGTGAAGGGAAAAAAATCTACCTAAGTTTTTAAATGCCAGAGATAATCATGCCATAACTACTGATCTAATAAGTTTGATCAGAATTTTAAAATCTGTATAGTTATTAACTGTTTCTATTGTGTAGCATAATTTTTTGTAAAATATTTTATGTGTGTTTTATTTCAACTCACACATAATTATTAAGATTTATTCACACATTGACAAAAAATAGTTGCATAGTAAATATTGATCTAAGATATAAATTCATGAAAAGTCAATATAAAATATTAAATAATAAAATTACTTTTTATAAAACCTATATATATATATATATATATATATATATATATATATATATATATATATAGGTTTTATAAAAGGTAATTTTATTATAAATTTTAAAATAATTCTTACAAGTTTAAAATGCAACAAGAAATAAAAAAGCTAATTTTATATATAACCGGAATATCTAAATCCAGAATAATGGATTTTGATATAATGGGATGGCACCAGAGATTTTCTGGATTTAGATATTCCGGTTATATATAAAATTAGCTTTTTTATTTCTTGTTGCATTTTAAACTTGCAAGAATTATTTTAAAAATTTAAAGATTTTTTAAGCAGAAAGTGTATTATAATAGTGTCACTTCAAAGTATCATTTCCAAAAGAACTATTCTTTTTTTAATATAATACCATTTCATCCTGTATGTTTGTTTTTTAATGAGTGTGTAAAATAGGTTTTTTTTTTTATTTTGGTCTAAAATATAATTAAGAATACTAATTTGTGCTTTCTCAAATTAATATTACTATCTTAGAAAGGTAGTCTTGCAATGTGTATTGGTTGATTTTGTTGTACTGTTTGTTTTCTATTGACTGATAATTTAGTAACCGTGTACTTAATTTTTTAAAAAAACAAATGCTTAATTTTTTTTATATTTTGTATTTTAAAAAAAGTCTTAAAACCCTATTTTCTCAGATTGCATTCAGTATTGAACTAATTAATTTTTATTTATATATCAGCTTTTGGATATATTTCATGTGTATACTGATACATAGATTTTATCGAAAAGCCAATTTTCTGTTGGCCAATTTTTATGTTTTCAGGCTACCTTTAATGATGCATAAATTTGTAAGGTTTCCTATTACTAGTTTCCTCAATCTATTAATTTTTTCGCCTTGTTAAGCAAATTTTTACATGCCTTTGAAAAATATCTGTAATGTTGGACTTTTTAAATAAAGATTCATGGGGATATTTTTAGAGAGTATATAAATTTCAAGATCTAAGAGCTTTTAAGTTTAGACCTGAGGGGGAAGGAGAGAAAAATTTACCTTTGTATTGTAGTTTTTCTCTATTTATTTGATCTTGCATTTTCTTTTGATGATGACAATGAAATGTAATTGTGTTTATTATAAGTGTTATCAAGATTGTTACATTACATTTTAATGCAAAGATAACACTCTATTCTCTAACACACAAAGATACTCTATTTCTAAAAATAATGTTTTATCTCACATTTTTTATGTATTAATGAATTACTATTTAGGGTATTATGTATTGTTTTTTGTAATAATATTTATTGCTCTAAAATGTGTGTGTTATTTATCAGTATAACTAAATGGTATTTGTGGTTTTACTTTATACATTTGTACTCAATATACATACATTAGTACTCAAAATACATGCATTAGAGCTGGAATCTTTGAATGAGGTTTGTAGAATTTAATTCTTAAAGAGTTCTTTAAATACAAAGTTTTAGAATCTTCTCTAAAAGATTCTAAATTTTAATGGTTTAAAACATATGTTTATTGTTAAATTACTGTTTAAATGTAAATGCATTTTATGATTAAATTTTAAAGTTCTTATAAATAAAATTTAAATTTGTACTAATGTAAGAAATAAGGCAAAATGCTTTGTTTTAAAACTTGAAACAAAATAAAATTTGAGGACTTATATTTTAGCTAATAAAGATTTATTAAGCATATTTTAGGTTTTTTTTACTGAGAAAGTTTGGCCCCCTCCCCAAATTTCCATGTATTATGTCTTTTAACTCCATGATTAAGAATAAGACTCACTATAGATGTATTATTTGTTGTGCATTATTTTCAGAAAATGAATGTATACTAAGGTGACTAACCATCCTCCTTTAAGGAGGACAAGCCTCCTTTTATAGGTTCTGTCCTTCCTCAAAAAGTGTTCTCCTTTTCAATATTTTAAAACTGATCTGTTAATATCTGTATTCAGAGATGAACCAAACATGTTTCCAATATGTCGAAGAAGGATCTGAAACAAATATCACAGGAAATAACAGTTTTCAATGGTATCTTTTGACTTCATCGCAAGTAAATTGAGTAGATATAGAAAATTATGTTGAGTTTTTATCCAAAGAAATACCTGACATTAAAATCGATGACAATTGTCTGTTTGAAGTAGAAAGAAGACTGAATGTATTTTTAAATTCTAATAAATAGAACAATTGGAAAATCAACATGCTGAAATTGGTAAAAGATGGGTGAAAATACTTAAACCGTTTCAAAAATGAACACATGCCATATGAAAATGTAATTATTCATGTTAAGTTTATTTTGTGGTGCCCTGGAAGTAATGCAGCACATTTGAATTTTTTCAACTGATAATTATTTGTGGACTAATAAGAAATCTGGATTGAATGTTAACATGTTAGCTACATAGTACTTACCGTAAAATTCAGTATGAAGGATATTTTTTGCCCCGAAATTTTCGATATATTAGAAAATGATATGTTGACAAAAAAAAATAATAAATAAATAAATCATTCATTGGAAAATATTCATTTAAGAAAATAATTAAGAGGATGTAAGCGTAATTAGCGTATTTTTGTTTGAATTAATAAAAAGTTTCACATATTTTAAGTTGTAATTTTTTCTTAAATTTTTCGTCCTCCTTTTCATTGTAAAAAAAAAAAAAATGGTCACCTTATGTATACAGATATGTTCAAGTGAGTGCCAAATTAATATGAATACTTGTGAAGTAGAGAGAAGAATCTTTTTAAAATTGAGATATGACACATTCCCTTGTGCCTGCATTGCAGATTATAAGCAACCTGGGATGGAATCATAGAGATCACGCATAAGTTAAAAAGAATTTGAAGCCATTCACACACCACGTAGACTACCGATGCATCTTTTATAGTTCAGACAAGTTAAAATTTTCTCCCTTGATATAGCTACTGCATTTCTGTGTGCAGCAAAAGGTTGAAGTCATCCATATCTTCCATGGTGTGTTTTCCACGTCACTTGACCAAGGTTCAAAATTACGTGGTGCGTCGCCAAAAGCCCTCGTGTAGCTGAACAGTGCGACGTTAATATTCACTCACTCGCGACGTAATTTAAAATCTGATCAAATCAGTCACTGTATCCGCCGCATCAGAAGTTTCAGTGAGTGATCCCCGTTACTAAGAATCATTTTTTAGCCAATTGTCCATAATTCTGCAACAAAAGTAGGGAATCTGATAAATTTTACAAAATTAAAGCTTACTAAATCATCTCTAAAAAAAAAATTACTCTATGTTCGCATTTTGTTCCACTCACACATTATTTGCAAATCTCATGAATAATATAAACACATTTATCCATGAAAAAGAAAATTAAACCACCATGACAAAAGAGCAACGCATTGCCGGAAATGAATTTCATTTATAACTAATTTACAAGGCTCATATCATGTTAAAAATTGCAACTAAAGAGTACATAACCTATATAAGTACTTAATTCTCTTTGCCAGAAATCTGTAAAAAAAGTTTGTCTTTAATTATTGTCTTGACAGCATGATACCATCATAACTATGGATTTAAACTCTATAGGATACTCGAATTAAAACAAAAGTAAAAATTTTTTGGACCCATGTAATTAAAATCATTTTACTTTTTATGTAGAGGGAGGGGAGATAGCTGCTGTGTGTGTAATTGAAAAAGTTTACTAAAGGAAGAAAATGTCCAGCCAGTCATAAAACACGAGTAATAAGATTAAAAATAAAAAGAAAATTTTATGGGTTTTGTAAAAAAGTAAAATGCTTGTTCTAGATCTCTATTACTATTTATTTCAGTACCTAATTTTGTACATAAAGTTTTCAGTTCAACGGTACAGAGGAATAGTCGCTTCTGTGTATCATAAGCAAATACTTAGTCTCCTGAATTTAAGTTAAACAGATAAGTAAATTCTTTTGAGATCGTTAGATATCAGTTTTATATTTCTTTAGTGTGTGTGCAAATATTTAATGTACTTGCATTTTAAATATTCCGATAGTATACAATTGCTAAACATTTAAACATTTGTGTGTTTGCCGTTTCTATAAATCTATAAAACTGTAGCACTGCCAAAAAAAGGCAGGTTAAGTTATGAAACATATATGAGCATTTGAAAAAATTGCACGCATATATTTTTTTCCCCAATCCGTCTCTTCAAAGTTATGTGAGACGCTCAGTCTCTAAAAATCCATGAATACCATCAGTGTGATATCCAAAAATAAGGAATGTTACATAAAACTTTCTCTTTAAAAATCGATCTTGGACTTCTTTTGTTCGTAAGTTCTGCCCCAGAACTGTAGTGTTATCGCAAAATCTCAGATCCCAACAATACTTGTACATCTTTCCCCCTCGGGGTATTTATTAGCCCTGCTCCCATTTCAGGATTAATTTGAATTTTCCTTTTAGTTTGAAAATATGCTTCTCTTTGTGTCTTGCTTCTTGTGTAATATAATTAAGTATATCTTTCTTTGATTGTAAAATTCGCAAGGAGGAATATTACCGAGATTTTACGGTAACGTTTTCAAAACTTATATTTGTGTTTAATTTTGTTTATTAGCTTCCTTTTTAAACTTGAGAATGAGGCGGAGAGATGGATTTTCTAAATTTTATGTTAATCCCAACCCGGGTTATTTTACTATTCCCCTACTCCGCTTTTAAATTATCTTTGCATACTCAAGATGTTTTTTAAGAGACAGTATTTTACTTTATAATGAATTGATATTTAATCAATAAATAGTAATGTAAGCTTATATAGGCAAAATTATTCATAGGATTTCTTTATTTAGAATTTGATAGAAAAATACAAACATTTAAAGGGATGTTCTTTAAAAAATCAAAACTATTAAGTGGTATTGATATATAAGTTAAGCTATATATATATATACTGACTTAGGCAGCGTTAAGAATAAAAAACCGGAAAAATTTTAGCTAATTTAAATTTCTCGACAAATTTTGTTTTCCCCAAACATGCAAACAAACATAATTATTTACCTTTTAGGATACTTTTCATTCATTAAATGTAGTTATCAAAATTTGAAAGGGATTGTTTGTAACCCCCTAGGATTAATATTACTGCTACGAATTCCAAAACGATCTGGAAATGGTAGGGTATAAATCTTTGTTAATTAAACTAATTCGCTCTTTAAAAATTATCGTGGTGATAAGAATTATGCTATTTAATTATCTTCATCAAATCTGAGCACCAAATAATAGAATTATTAAAGTTTTGTGCGCTACAAATAGAGTCGTCTTTGTCATGTCATTTAGCTATATATTGTTATTTTAGCGTGTATTTGTCTTAACTCTTCGGTTGTAATTTGTGGTCACGATAGCCTAGAGCATAGTGCGTACCATGGTGGCCGCGGTAGCCGAGTGGTATAGGTATCGGATCGTGGCTTGCCATGTCACGAGATCGAGCCCAGTACCACTAAAGACCCGCCGTGTAGGGCAGCGATGCACGTTAAATCTGTCGAGAGCTGAAACGTCCTCCCGTTGGTGTGGTGTGGTAGTTAGGAGAGGGGGGTGCCAGCTCAGGTGTCGTCCACGTCACTTGACCATGGTTCAAAATTACGTGGTCCGTCGCCAAAAGCCCTCGTGTAGCTGAAGAGTGCGACGTTAATATTCAATCAGTGCGTACCATGAGTTTCAGCCTAGTGTCACTAAAGACCCGCCGTGTAGATGGGTTGATGCACATTAAATCTGTCGAGGTTCAAAGTCCACTTTTTGGCGTGTCGTTGAAGTTCGGAGGGGGTTACTTGCTCAGGTGTCGTCCTTGTCACTTGACCATGGTTGAAAATTACGAGGTCCGTCGTGTTGATTTTTTTTATGCGAAGTTAATAAATACTCATTCTGTTGTGTTTAATTAAATAACAAGTAATATAAAAAAAATTTAACGTCAACTCCTACTTCATTAGAAAAACGTACTGGTGCCATCTGTCGTAGCTAGTTGTAACTACGCAGAAATAACGCTGAATAAATTTAAAATTAAAAAATAAAATTTAATTAATGAATTAATATTTGAAAAAACTGTATTAACATCAAATGTCATCCACTACACGTTTTAAAAAATTATTTTAACTTGAATAGATGAATAGAACGTATTTTATTAACGATTGAAAATCTGAGCAGCATATGTATAGGGAGATAGTGTGAACTAATAGCAGGAATTGAAAAAGAGAAATCTTGTGTGTATTATTTACATTGTAAAATTTGAAAGGCATTGATTATATATATTTCATAGTTATCGCATTTATTTTAAATAATATAATATTTGAGATAAGATGCAATATTTGAATAGCTTTTGAAACTTTATTAGTGTTGAATTATGAAATAGCATGTTGGTACTATGTTATTCATGTTTTTTTTTTTGGAGGTGCGAATTTTCTGTTTGAGAGATATTTATACACCTAACTTTTTTAAGAAAGCAAACGATGGAATAGTTTTTCATCTCGAATTTTTTGTACAGCCATCTTTGCTGGGGTAAAAAAAACCCCTCTGGTTCGCATTGATTGAATTCTCTTTCATCTCAGAATTCTCTCTATACCATTTTATCAAATACTCTACGAAATCTGATTTTTCCTCACTTTATTACTGATTTCTTCCATGCAATTTAGGTTTTTCCCCTCACAAACTTTCTGGATCAACTTTTTACTTCGACAAAGTTTGTCAGTTATTGGAAATCGCCGAGCACTTAACTTTAAATTGCTTTTTATTTGTTACTGGATGAACGTCTCATCGATTCCATTACGTTTTGGTATCTTTGTAACTTTATTAGTAAGTTTGTGATATTTTTATGAACTCATTGAATGACTTTTTGCAATTATGTTAGCTATCTTTCGGATCAACTTTCTATTCAGCTTTTAGTTAGGAATCGTGTCATACTGCTGCGTCTTCTTTTTTTTTTATCATCGTAAAAGGGCTTCAATTGAATTGTGATTTTCTATTATATCTACTTCAAATTCAATGATAGGGCTTTAAAATGAATTGAAAAGCACACTAATCTACTATTTATTCATTTTCATTAAAGATTTTCTGTGAATTTATTATTTATTGTTTATGATATTCTTTTCCAATTTTTACTTTTATTTGAATTTTCTAAGTATTTCTTAGTTAATTAATCGTTGATATATATTTTTAATTTTTTTTTTGTATTGGATTAATGGGGTAAAATTTTAAAGTAAAGGAAAGAAAATCTTACAATAGAAATGAAAGCAGAAATAAAAATGAATATAAAACCACACACAAAGCAAAGAGATAAATGTGTTACATTTATTTAATGAGTCAAAATAAAGTGACAAATAAACAATGAAAACATGGATGTCTGTTAACCAAGAAATCAGTCGATCTCTACGGAGTCGAGATATTTCCAAATACAGTGGGTGATCGGTTAACGAACATAATCCGTTCCAAGACTATGTTCGCTATCCGAATTGTTCGCTAACCAATCATCGATTCAAAATAGAATTCTATGTGAAATCCATTAATTCGTTCTGGAGACCCTAAAAATTAAATTTTAAAAAATGTATAATTTCTTAGTAAGCTTTTTAAAAAATAATACATACATATAGTCTCGCATATTAATCAGTCATTTTCATTTTTTGCTTATGGGGCGTTGAAGAACATGTCCAATGTCGATTGCTTTTCTCTCTTTTCAGGATTTTCCAGAAGTAATTAATAGCATTGTTGTTGTAAAGATCCCCAACCTTACTGACATCAGCTTGGTTTGGGTGCCATTCTAAGACCATTGCTCTGACAGCCTCCCACTTTTTCAAAAGATCTTTAATGGCAGGTGTCAGCATTGGTCCTCTTTCGTCTTCCTCTTGTTCAGAAGGGGACACATTTCGCTGTGTTTCTTGGTGTTCTTCATTCAAAATTTCTTGGAGTTCTTCTATCGTCAGTTCATCTTCATGTCCCATTATGAGCTCTTCTAAGTCATTCTCGTTCACCTCCAATTCTAGATCTCTAGCAGTTGTCAAAATTTCATCCATAATTTCAGGGGTGTCTCCCTGATCCCCTCCGAAAATGTGTTTGTTGTCCAAACACAAAAAATGTTTCTTGAAAGTGTTGGTTATCCGAATATATGTTCGTTATCCGAACACAAAAATCTTTCGTGAAAGTGTTCATTAACCGATCACCCACTGCGGTGAATCGTGTATGTGTTTGAAAAAAAAGGAAGAGTTCACATTAAAAGCATTAACCCCTTACTTTTTGCATGCTTTATGTATCAATTGGAATTATGTAAATAATATTTGTCAGTGATCAAAGATTCTTTTTCTTTATTTTAACTTCGGAGAGTTGAAATAAATTAGTGTGTTGATGTTCTATTATTAAAGGAACAAGAAACTGCATGGATTAGTCCCGTATACTTTTATTACAATTATTTTTCAAAGGACACAGCACAGCACGTATGCAATTACACGCAAATAATAGATCAGTTCATCATTGACAACATCTAAGAAACATCTCTTCTCCTTCCTTTCCTTTCCGTCCCAACTCAACTGTTACCAGATGCGGATGTCAGTATATGTATTGCTAGCTGCGGGGCCTCAGATTCATACAATGTTAATGTTAATCAATATGCAACAGAGTTATACAATATATCAATTAAATCCAGTTACAATGAGATATGTTCGAAAATTCTTTTACGTATTTTCTTGCAAATGTTTTATAATTGCTATAACATTGCATTATAATAATATCGCTTTGTTAATAGTATAAAGCTTAGAGAGGTATAAAAACTCTTTAGCTTATAATAAAGGTATATATATATAATAATATTTCGTTATACTAAACATTTTATTACTATCTTAATGGTGGCAAACCGTTTTGAAAATGTTCTGTTATTAAATTTCTTGCATATAATTGGATTTTCTACTTGAATAAATTCTAAAATTTAATGCTTCGTTTCTAGCTATGCATAAATAAAAATAGACATTGTTACTTCTTAGAAATATGTACTTATTTTCAATGGTGCAAATTGGAGAATAGAAAAGGCGCAATAAAAATGATCCGCAATATCTTTCGCTGGATGAAATATAAAGCGCTTCGATTTTCTTTTATTTCCCAGAAAGCATAATGCCTTTTAAAACACTTTTATCTGTATGAGAAATTGCTTTTTGCATCTGGTGTTCTTCCAAGTCGATGAAATTGCTGCGCTAAAATGGAAAATAACCGAGGATAGAAAAAAAAAATGAGAGATGTGTTGAAAAAAAAATCTTCCTTCACCTCCATCAGTTGTCCTTATAAAAAGGATAAATGACGGATCCAGGATTTAAGATAGGCTTTTTCATTCATTTATATATCTATATACAAAATACACTCAGCTCTTTGTTTTCGTAGATCGTGGAGAGAATTTTAATAAGCATGGCGGTTTTTTGTCTGGGAAACTTACAAGATCATTGGCTGTACAAAAAAAAAAAAAAAAAAAAAAGGTAGAGTGTGAGATGCATAAGCCACTATTGTCTTTATTAAGTTCTTTTCTTTTAAATTTTTTTAGAGAAATATTTCTCTTGCGTTTGTTTAATAGTTTGTTTATTTAATAAGTGAAGAATGTTAGGAATGGTGTTTTCAATTTCAACTTAGTTCTTTTCTGTTCTTTTAAGTGTTACGTAAAAGGCGTTTGTCGATTTTTATGACTCTGTAACTTAGTGTTTAGGTAAAGAACTTAAGGCTGTTTTCGGTTAATGATAAAAAAATAGGACCCGAATTAGGTACATTTTTTCAGATATAAAAGAAATCAATATCCCTTAGAGAACAACATATTTTATCATTCTTCACTTCTTTGACAGATCTGAGCCATTTCTTCTGGTATAAAATGTGTTTCGCATTTTTTCTTCTATTCAGTAATGTTAAATGAGCTGCCCTTTCACGTGTTAAAATGAAAAAAATAATACTCAAGGAATATTTTGAAATTTTAGAAACGCTATGCTGTTGATAGATGTATGAGTTATAATGGTGCAAATTTTCATGAAAATTGAGGCATTTTTCTGTTTAAAAACGTGCTCCGCGTTTAGTTGGTGCTAGCTCAGGTGTCGTCCACGTCACTTGACCATGGTTCAAAATTATGTGGTCCGTCACCAAAAGCCCTCGTGTAGCTGAACAGTGCGACGTTAATATTCACTCACTCGGTTTCGTTTTCAATTTGAAAGATTATGTAATAAAGGTGAAGTATAAGGAAGATGTCCCCCCTCCCCGAAAACGTTTTGGAAGAATTTATATAACCACAAAATATTTTTCACAAAAATTTCATGAACAATGAAAAATAACATAAAATATAAAATACTTGGTAAATTTAGTGATATATAATTTTAATTGAGACATTCATATATGATGCTAAGGATACTCTCTGAATTTTAGATTTGTAAGTTAGCGATATTTACTAACACCTTAAAGTATTGTTGTGTTGTTTCAATATTCTTTATTGACCTTGGAAAAAAATCCCGTCTTTTGTGAATGAGATGAATTTTTTCTTTGATCTGTCATTTGTTATTCTAAGTGAACCCTCATCATGTTCTCCTTTGTGTTCAAGTAATAGCATGCATATATTTAACCTGTCATTGACCGGCTTACTAATAATCTTCTTGCTCCTCTTTGCATGTCTTTGTGACATTCCGTTTAACTGAGTCTATTTAATGTCGATTATGTTCAACATGCCAGGAAATACGCTTTTTGCATATCAATTTATTTTTGAGTGCATATTTTTTTAAGGGGACTTTCTTTCGACACTTACCAACTTTCTCTATGTATCTGATGTATCTCTCTCTCTTATATATAACCTTTATTATTAGTATAAAATCCCCCCTAATAATTTGAAGCTGAAGTTTGCTTTTATTAAATGATCAACTGCCGGAACGCGTTTAGTGGCGCACCTTCCAAAAGGATAAATAATGAAAATAACATTTTAGCTCAATTTACACTTAACATCGTTGGAGGATTTTAAAACTTAAAAGAATTAAATATGCAGTAGCTTTTTATTATTCCACTTGGCGATGATTGCTAAAATCGGGACTCGAACTTTTGACTTTGGTGCACATCGTCGTTGGCTCTCTACTGTGCTACCACAGTTCTTTGTATTAATTGAAAAGATGAAAGTATTTCTTTCTATAGATGAGACAAAGTGCTCCATTTCTGCAACAAAATTATTTAGAATATTACTGGTTATTTATATATTACTAGAGGACCCGACAGACGTTGTCCTGTACAGACATCTTAAATTCAAAAATTGCAAATTTTTATGAATAAGCTTTAACAATCTGGACCTTTTTGAGTAAAATTGAGTAAAATTTAAACACTAATTACATCTGAATGTAATAATTTAATTAACATACGATTTATTTCAACAAAATAATAACATGAAATGACAAAATATTTTCATGAAATGATCACAGCACCAACTGTCGGGACCAACTTGAATTATAATAAAAGATTTTTGAATAATCGATACTAAGATCGTAGAGCAGTCTGCCGGATCCAATGTAAAACATTCCAAGATCAACAACTTAAAATTAAAAATTAATTAAATAAACATTTCTAAACCGAATTATAAATCTAAACCATTCTCGAGTCCACTGGAACAGACAAAAACTTTCATCAAAATCGGTCCAGCCGTTTAGGAGGAGTTCAGTTACATACACACGCACAGAAGAATTACATATATAAAGATTACTAGCCGTTACCCACCCGCTTCACTGGTTATTTCACGATGTTGTATATATGTATACTGTTTACATATATATGAATTATTGATATCTAGCATTAAGAATTTGATTGTATTGAAAAATATATATTTATAGCTGTAACACTCTCGCCCCTTGATATAAAAAGAACATAAATTATAATATCTAATTTCTATTTATATCTAAAATAGAAGTAGAAATATTTTTTTCACTCAATTAACCTAATAATCAAGTAGATTTACACCAAAGCAACTTTCAGTGGATCGCTACTCCATAAAATAAACATGCGTGCTAAATTTCAAGTCTGAATCTAACAGAGCAAAAACGGAATTTTTATCACATACACCTCGTTGACAGCATTCTTAGCGGATTCCAGTTAAAAAAAAGAAGCATGCAAACCAAATTTTATTATTATACTCTTAGCAGTTCAAAAACGGGAATTTTGTGTATCAATACGCCTCAATAACTCTCCCCCGCTTCCTCCTGGAGTTGATTTCCGTAAAATCCATTCTTAGTGGAACTCTATTCAACTAAAGAAACGTGCTCAACAAATTTCAAGTAAATGAGTTAAATTCAAAAACAGGAATTTTTCTATGACACGCCTTAATCCCTCGCAACCCCACTACTTTGAGGGTCCATTTTCGCAAAAATCTTTGTAAAAGGAACTTCATTCCATGAACGAAACATTCCTTCTAATTTTCAAGCAGGTGGTTCTATTAGTTAAAAAGTGGAAATATTTATATATTACGCCCCTTAATCCCCCTCAGTGACCCTTGGGGATCCATTTTCCCCAAAACTATTTTGTAACGGAACTCTACACCATGAAAGGAATTCGCTTACCAAATATTAAGACTGTACGTCTAATAGTTTAAAAATGGAAATAATTATCTATAACGCCCCTTAAGCCCCCGCAACGCCACTTAGGAAACGTTTTTCACAAAACCCATCTTATGGCAGATCTCTACTCAGTGAATGGAATCTGCTTACTCAATTTCAAGATTTTACTTCTAATAGTTTAAAAAAGGAGTTAATTGCCTATAGCGCCCCTTAATTCTCCACAGCGTCACTTGGGGTCGATTTTCACAAAACCCATTTTGTAGGGGATCTGTACTCTATGAAAGGAATCCGCTTATCAAATTTCACGACTGTACGTCTGATAGTTTAAAAATGGAACTAATTATCTATAACGCCCCTTAAGCCCCCCTAGCGCCACTTAGGAAACGATTTTCACAAAACCCATCTTATAGCGGATCTACTCAATGAATGGAATCAGAGCTTACTAAATTTTGAGATTTTACGTCTAATAGTTTAAAAAAGAAGTTAATTGCCTATAACGCCACTTAATTCTCTACAACGCCACTTGGTAGTAGATTTTCACAAAACCCATTCTGTAGGGGATCTGTACTGTATGAAAGGAATCCGCTTACCAAGTTTCAAGACTGTACATCTAATAGGTTAAAAATGGAAATAATTATGTATAACGCCCCTTAAGCGCCCTCAACGCTCCTTGGAGGTCGATTTTCGTAAAAATCATTATGTAGGGAATCTCTACTTTATGAAAGAAATCTGTACCAAGTTTCACGACTGTACATCTAATAGTTTAGTAATGGAAATAATTATCTATAACGCCCCTTGGGGTTCGAACTTTGCAAAATCCGTTCTTAGCTAATATCTACTCCATGAAGGAAGGGAACTTACCTATATATACCTAGTTTCAAGTCTGTAGGTTTAATAGTTCTGGAGATATCGTGATTAGTCAGTGAGTGAGTGAGTCGCTTTTCTCCTTTATATATATAGATTTGAAAAGATATTAATTAAAAACGCTAAAAAGCGTGAATCGTCTGCATTTTCGTAACTATAAAGACCGGGTTTGGCCAGTTTGGCTTAAAATCAATTTTCGACGCCAACTTACGTCTTTTTCAATTCCTACTATTAGCTCACGATATCTATACATAGTTTATTTGTTTGTTTATTTATTTATTTATCTTGGTGGAATTTTCAATCGTTAATGAAATACATTTTAAAGCGCTCAATTGAGCTGAAATGTAATGTACATGATTATTTTGGATGACAATAATTTAATTATAATTAATAAAAATTAATTGATTAAAACTAATTATTTAAAAAATTACAAATACAGCCACGTTGGCGACTTAGCGACCCTTTTGGCGATTTATGTAAACATTTGAAAAGGTTTTTTTTCTCACGTGTTAAAGCATTTTTTAAAGAAAATTTATTTTATAACAATAGCTTTGTTACAACAATGCAGGTGAATGTTGAGTTGTATTTTTAAATGTTTTTAATTAATATCTTTACTAATTGCGACATCGGACCGAATTGTAAATCTAAACCATTCTGGAATTTACTTGAACCCACTCAAAAAATTGCATCGAAATCAGTCCAGCCGTTTATAAGGAGTTAAGTGACAAACACACGCACAGAAGATTTTTATATATAAAGATGTAATGCACTAAGAAAAAAAAGCTGTCTTGTTGAATATTTTTATGAAAATAGTTTTCTGTATCACTATTTGATTTAATTTGTAATGTAATTTTTAAATAAATGCATTAGAGAAAAACATCCCCAGATACTCACAGCAGTATTAAAATACATCTAACAAATCTGGACGTCTTTTAAAGGCTTAGACTTTTAAAATTAAATGTAGTAAGATTGATGTATGTTGATCAAATTCTGATCGGATGTAGTGCTTCTTGATGCTGAGAAGATTTTTTCTTTTTCTCATCTGACAAGGAGAGGGCGCGACTAAGGAAACTCGTTTGGGGTCGAGACTTGGTGTAATAGTAGTACTCCTTTAGGGTGTTCATGGTTCAACCCTCAATGTAATTCCGCCGAATGACCAGGCAATTCAAAGAAAAAAGCCTTTGAAATTCATGCTTAGCTTTCATACAATTAAATTTCAATTTCCTCCAATGATTTCGTCGCTTGGTTGATATATCGTCTGCATACTATTCGCGAGGTCTGGGTTCGATTCCATCGTTCAATTTTTTTTTATTTAATTAGTTTTAAAATTAAATAAACTTATTTATGAAAGGTTTATTAAATATTAAATGATATTTTATGTAATTATTTTGTATTTTATAAAGCAAAAACAATTAAATAAATTTTTAAAAAATTATTTAAAATAATTATTGATTAAAATTATTTAAAATAATTATTGATTAAAATTATTTAAAGTAATTATTGATTAAAATTATTTAAAATAATTATGGGTTAAAATTATTTAAAATAATTATCGGTTAAAATTATTTAAAATAATTATTGGTTACAATTATTTAAAATAATTATTGGTTACAATTATTTAAAATAATTATTATTTAAATTTAATTAAAATAATTATTATTTAAAATAATTTTGATTAAAATAATTAATAATTAAAATTAATTTATAAGAACTATTATTAATAAGATTTATTATTTAAATTTAATTTATTTTGAAAATTATTAATTTATTTTGAAAATTATTAATTTATTAAAATTATTAATTTATTTTGAAATTTATTAATTTATTATTGAAAGTATTAATTTATTATTGAAAGTATTAATTTATTATTAAAATTATTATTAATTTATTATTGAAATAATAATTATTTATTTAAAATTATTTAAATAAACTTTTAAAAATTATTTAAATTTATATAAAAAGGACTTATTAAATGTTTTGTAAAATTATAAAATAATTAAGTTAATAATATATAAAAGATACATATTTTTTATTATATCAATTATAAAATAATTAATTTAATAATAATATACTTTATAAATTATTTTATAGAAAATATAATATTTTATTTGTAGTATATTTTATTTCACAATATAAAACTATTTGTAACTTATTTTTATGTATAATATCATTTAATATTTATTTTATATATTTTATTATAAATATCATTTATTAATATCTCAAAATATATTTATACATAACATTTAATATAAATATTTATATAGTTACAGTATTTTTTTTTACTTTATAAAATACAAAATAATTACATAAAATATCATTTAATATTTAATAAACCTTTCAAAAATAAGTTTATTTAATTTTAAAAATAATTAAATTAAATGAAAAAAAAATGACCGATGAATCGAACGCAGACCTCGCGCATAGTATGCAGACGATATATCAACCAAGCTACGAAATCGTTGAAGGAAATTGAAATTTAATTGTATAAAAGCTAAGCAGGAATTTCGAAGGCTTTTTTCTCCGAATTACCTGGCCATTCGGCGGAATTACATTGAGGGTCGAACACCCTAAAAGGGAGTACTACTATTACACCAAGTCTTGACCCTAAATGAATTTCCTTAGTCGTGCCCTCTCCTTGTGAATTAAGAAGGAAATACATACGCTGGTTTCTGGGAAACCAGCCATAAGAATAGAACATCTCATGTCGAATTCTCCTTTTTTCATAAAAAAATTAAAGGAAAAAAGTTGTCTTCCCAAATTTCTGATTCAAAACAAAAAGGCTTGCCAAAGATTTAAACTGTTGTTTTGCTTAACAAGAATTTTCGAAAAGAGGGTTTGATAGTTCCCCATTCGATGTCATTTCTTCTGTGAATGGCAATTATCATTTGTCTTTTATGTAGAGCAGTTTCTTTCTTCGGGAACTTTAATATGCCTAGGTTTGTTAATCGGAACGACCCTGACAACAATTTATTATTATTAATAAGTGTTCTAGAAGTCATTGCAATTATTAACAAAACAACTAATATAAAAAAAATTTTAAATCAATTCCTACTTAGGTCAACAAAGAAATTTTTTTATTTTAGTTAATTAAATTTAATTAATTAATTAATATTTGAAAAAAAATGCGTTAACATCAAGTGTCATCCACTACAAGTTTAAACAAATTTATTTGAACTTAAGTGAGTGATTAAAAAAAATAAGGATTTGAAGCCAAGAAAAAATTCGTTAGAAATATCCCCTTGCGCCATCTGTTGCAGATAGTTCTAACTTCGTCAGAAATAACGCAGACTAAATTTAAAACGAAAAAATAAAATCTAAGTAATGAATTACATTTGAAAAAACTGTATTAACATCAAGTGTCATTCACTACATGTTAAAAAAATTATTTGAACTTGAGTCACGATGTCTATCTTTAATATAGTTCTCAAGTTGCTTCTAAGCAGGGACGTCTTAAGGCCGGGGTGGGCATTAAGTCGATCGCGATCGCCCAGTGGACCTCCAGGGCATTTTGGGGTGACCGCCTTTTGTCTTAAGATGTAATAATCATTTCATCATACAAAGGTCTAGAAATATTTTAAAAATGCGGAGAAAAAGAATCTAATCAAAAGAGAAAAAGTTCGTTAAATATAAAAAGAAATTCAATATTTAGAGGAGAATTACGAAGAAAATGTAAAATTTTCTTAGTTCCAAGAAAAAGGTTCGCGATATAAACGTTCATAAAATGGAGGACCGACTGTATTGTAGACTTTCTGTTAGCTCAGCATCTACGCCACTGGGTGGACTCAGTGGCGTAACGTACACCCCCGCATTGCGGCGGCCCGGTGCTCTAGAGGTCCCAAAACTTATTGACGCCAAGGACATATTAGGGCTTGGGGGCCAAAACCTGACTTTGCAGGGGGCTCTAATATTCTCCGTTACGCCCCTGGGTGAACCGCAACACCTTGAAAAAATTAGGAGTAGCCCGCCTCCTGGAAAAGTCTGCCCAACCCTGTCTTAAGGCATGAGCCAACCGGGCTCAGGGTCTCGGCCGCAATGGGGGCATCGTCTCGTTCTCAACTCAGCCTTACGAAGATCAAAATTCAAATAATTTCAAAGGTCAAATGTTATTTCCGATTGTATTCCCCTAAAAACTAGAGGAATTTCGGACGATATGTCAACTGGCTACATGTGATGACCGTCGTCCACGTACAGGTCTAGGCCTACCACCATGCACCATCATTACTCATTTAGTCAAGAGGCGGCAGTCGGTCGAGCTGGTATGAGCGATTGTAAATCATGCACATTTATTTGTTTCGGGTTATTATTTGTGCTATTATCTGTGTATTGTTTGCTTTTAAGGGTTATAGGTGGGGCCTGCTTTTGAGCAGGGACCCAGGGCTTCAGAAAGTCTTAAGACGTCCCTGATTAAGTATGGATGTTAAGAATTTTATAACAACGATATGATTCAAATAAATTTTTCTCCACAACACGTAGCTAAGAAATTATACACGCCAAAGAGTTAAGAATTATACAGTCAAATAATCAAGGGGGATATTGATAATTTCGTCTTATAATTTAGAAATATGTTATATAATACAATAGTCGGTAACGCAATAGTTGCAAAAGGTATCACGAAAAAACGTTTGAAAACCTTGTCTTAAAACTGATAAAATCCATTCTAAAACATCTTTCTAATTGACACTTTGTTAGGCATAAAAAAAGAGTATTGCGGGGCAAATCTATTTTAAACAAAATAGACGAGGCCCATGGCCTCGTCTCGTTCTCGACTGAGCCTTAAGAAGATCATAATTCGAATAATTTGAAAGGTGAAATGTTATTTCCGGTTGTATTCTCCGCAAAACTGGGAATTTCGGACGATATGCCAGCTGGCTACATGTGATGACCGTCGTCCATATATATGCCTAGGTCTACTACCATGCACCATCATTACTCATTTAGTCAAAAGGCGGCAGTTGGTCGAGCTGGTATGTGTGATTATAAATCATGCACATTTATTTGTTTCGGGTTATTGTTTGTACAAGTATTTGACAAAGTATGCTATATACTGTTTACTTTTAAGGGTCACAGATAGAGCCTACATTTGTGTAGGGGCCCAGGGCCTCAAGAAGTTTTAAGACGTCTCTGCTTCTAAATACGACGTTAACAAACAATCAATAAACTATGTAAATAATACTATTGCTTTCTAAAAGGGATTCAAATTATTTTCCAACATTGAATTGTTAATTTAACATTCTTTTGGGGGGTTCTTTTTTGTTTTTTCTGTAAAAACAGTTTTAAAGAGTTAATTTTAATTAATTTCCATGTACTATTAATTTAAATGTACAGTCGTTGTAATTTTCCGAGCTTTTCAATTCTGCTAATATTTTGGCCTGTACAGTTAAAATATTTGAATTAATGCTAATATAATTGTTTTTGCAATATTTGGGTTTTAAAGGTCTTGAAATCATCCACTAAAATTTTGTATTTATCTCTTTTCAGATCTTTTGATTCATCAGAAATACAACTGGAAGCGAATAAAATTAAATTTAGAATATGTTCTACCAAAATTCGTTATATTGTAATGAAAATATGCTCAAATTTATTACATGAAAATATAAGGAATTATTAATGAATTTAAAATTTTCCCTTATTTAAGAGCATTGTAAAAATACTAAAAATTAAAAAAAGATCGTGAATAAACAAATATTTTAAAACTTAATAATTCTGATGCTTGTTACCTAATTTTAAATGTTTTTCTAAATTTACTAATTAAACAGTTTCGACATCATTTTCTTAATTGATATTTGTGTGGGTATCTGTGTAGGATTTGCCTTAGATTTATATCATTAATCAGTTAAACAATTTGCATACTTAAACAACAAGTCAGCACACATTCCACAAACTGATGTAAATTTAAAATTAATTTTTGAATTCTTTTATATATTTTTTTATCTTGTTCTTATGCTGAAATAATTAAATATGAATTTATTAATTCACAGAATTTAAGATTTAGTTTCTAATTTTTAAACAGAACTAATAACTGCTATTTTGTATTTGTGGTTTAAAAATTAGCGTTTGTTAGTTGTTTTGATATTACGAAGAAAAGACGCTAATTTTTTAATTGAAGGATATTTTTTATTGGAATAATTTATATCATATGTGTTCATTCACATACGTTATTACACTAAAGACTTTAGGTCAAATCAATTTGTTTTTCATGAAGTAATTTTTTTTCGTGACCTCATTTTTATTTAATGGCCAATAAGTTTATATCAATTTTTTTCTCTCGTTAGAATAACGTGTTTAAAGATGTGGTCATTTTTAAGCCTTTGGAGCACATTGAAGTGATTTCCGTAAAATTAGGATTCAGTGAAAAAAAAATGCTGTAGAATTCAATTTTTATGTGTGATTTTATTTAAGATAATGTATATGTGTGTGCGATAAAAATCTATATTACTTAGTTTTTGTTTATTTACGTATGCTATTTGATTTAAATTTTTACAATCCTTTAATAGCTAATTTTCTTCAGAATTTATTACAGTTTTATAAAGTTCTATTTGTTTAATGAATTCTTATGAGAATTTAGCATTTTTCCGTTACCACTGTAACAATTGTATGGCTTTCTTCTAGTTTTTGTACTACGGAAACATGGTTTTAAAAGATGACACTTTACAGACATAATATCGTGCAAGGTCTTTGTAATCTCGCCATCTATTGTTTTCTAGCATGCTAGCATCAACGACTTCTTTTGTTTTAGAATCTTTTCTTCTTTAAGTCTTTTGCTGTTATTACGCCATTGTTCGTTTAAGGTAGTACTTTCACCTGGGTTTGACTTAGAAAGTTACAGTTTGTGGCCATTTTTTTTATTTGTATTTCTTTTGACTTCCCAACATTCTTTAATGGTGCACGAAGCATGTGAAACATGACAAATTTCATCCACAATGAGTGAATCGTCTGTGCTATGGAATTACAGTGCTTAGAGAAAAGAATATACTTTCTTAAGAGAATGATGCTTATTGTATTTTAAAGCTTTTGTGTGCGAAATATATACTCCCGTTTTCCTTTATAACTGACATTTTCCACGATGAAATTTTAACAAATAAGCTTTTATTTTATTCTAAGATTCTCAATAATATTGTTAATGTGTGGGTTTAGATAAAAAATAAATTCTCTCTTTTTAAGTTTATATATATTAAATGTTTCAATACGAGTATTTTATGTAATAATTACTCTTAAAAGTCACCTAGCGATTCAGCGTTGCTATTCCCCTAGGCCGCAGTAGCCTATTGGTCAAGGTAACGGACTCGTGGCCGGCTTGTCATTTCGAGTTTAGTACCGCTGTGTCGACCATGGTTCAAAATTACGAGGTTCCACGCTAAAAGCCCTCGAGTAGCTGAATAGTGCGACGTTAATATTCACTTGAGTTATCATTCCCTGGTGCTCGTGGTAGCCTAGTGGCCGGCGTTGCCGATCGTGGATTTGAATCCTGATGCCTCTGAAGATCCGCCTTGTAGAGGGGCTGATGTACGTTAAACTTGTCGAGGCTCAAAGTTCTTCCGTTGGTGTTGTGTGATAGTTTGGAGACGGGGTATTTGCCAGTTCAGATGTCGTCCTCGTCATTTGATCAAGGTTCAAAATTACAAGACCCGTCTCCAGTAGCACTCGTGTTGCTTTAGCGAGTGACATTAATAAACACTTAGTCACACACCATTCACCTGCCTGTTTAGAAATGAAATACAATTACAACTTTCAAGAATGTAAATTCGTTCGAAACTAGGAATTCATTATCAAGATTTTGAAATTTGTGAGCTTTAATGAAAAGTTTCCAAATTTTCTACTAGCCCTTAGAGTGAGTTTACTTTGATGGCGATACAAGTACGCACTAAAACAAAAACAGACCTATTAAACATTTTCAGAATGAATTATTTTGAATAAATTTGCTATAACTTAGGAATTCTATCAGCAATCATTGTTCCACAATGAAATGCGAAAGTGTTCTGAGATACATGTTAAGTTTCTTTTGTAAAAAATGTACGATATCTTGTTACACAAAGGTATCATCCAAATCACTTACAGAATTCTTGAGAAGAATGAATGGTATTTTGTTTCAGCCTCCGCTGAAAGTATACTATTGATTTTCTTTCACATTCCAGACATTCTGTGCACGACACTGAAACATTTACTCTCTATTCATTACATGTTTCATTTCTTAATTCACCTCCGATCCCAACACAGTTTTATTGATATCAAAACTGTGTATGTTTAGTGTTAAACATTCTGTTATTTTTATACCCATATGTTTCTCTACATTGAATTTCATCCTATTTGTCAAATCCGTGATATTTATATTTTATCATTTAAAATTGTTTAGAAATTTTGTTTCAAATATTTAAACGGTGGTTTTGTACCATTATTATTGCACTACATTAGAGGAGATTGTGTATGGGGGAAGCTAGGTGTCGTCCTCGTCACTTGATTGAGGTTCAAGATTACGAAATCCATCATTTATATCCCTCGTGTAATTTCTAAGTGCAACGTTAATCATCAATTGCCGTTATTAATCATCAATTGCCGGTAGCCTAGTAGTCAAGGTAACGGACTCGTGGTTGGCTTGTCATGAATTCGAGCCTAGTACCATAAGACCCGCCCTTCAGAGGGGACCGATGCTCGTAAAATATGTCGAGGCTCAAACATCCCATTGGCGTGGTGTCGTCTTCGTCACTTGACCATGGTTCAAAATTACGAGGTCCGTTGTCAAAAGCCCTCGAGTAGCTGAGTTCATTCACTCATTCACTCCATCATTAGCCATCAAAATTTGATATGTCTTTATGAATATTTTATAATAAAACTTGCAAAAAACTACCTACTGATGTTTGTTTCTGTATACTTATACATCATTTATTAATAAAAAATTATTCTTAATACACTGCTCAAAATAATTAAAGGATATTGTAAGTTTTATATAAAATAAAGATATAAGCGAAATTTTTTTTGCCGAAAATGGAAGAAGAGAATCACAAATGCAATTTTTTCTGATTTTCAAACTGTGGAGTATGCTAATTTTGAGTTCGACGTCAAAAGCGTCGCTTCAGCGGCAGCGAATGAAATTTGACTTTTAACTGAAATGAAGACAAGGGTGATCGGCATTCAGTGACTGCTTTGTTTCGATGAGTACGATGTCTCAGCGAAGTCATTTAACCGATTCAGAAGCTTGGAGAGTTGTTGGTAGGTTAGAAGGGGGCCAAACTCAAGCCGAAGTAGCGCAAGCCATTGGAGCGTCACAAAGTGGGATTTCCAGGATCTGGAACCGTTTTTTGGAGACTGGAATTGCAGGCCGAAGACCAAGACAAGGTCGTAGACGGGCAACAACGCCCAATGAAGATAGTTATTTAGTGTTAACGGCTCGGAGACACCGAAATACGAACGCTACTCTTCTCCAACAACACCTTCACTTGGCTACTGGCACCAGGGTTTCAACTCAGACTGTCCGAAACCGGCTCTGTATGCTCGCCGACCAATGGTATGTGTTAGACTAACATCAAGACATCGTCGCGACCGCAGGAAGTGGGCAACAGAGCATGTGAACTGGAGGAGAAAAGAATGGAGCAATGTTCTTTTTTCTGACGAGTCCCGTTTTTCTGTTCAACCGGATAATAGGCGTATTTTGATCTGGAGGGAGACCGTGGCAATAGGAATAATCATGCGTTCGTGCACGAAAGTGTCAGATTTGGCGGTGGGGGAGTGTTGGTGTATGGTGGCATCTCCATTGACGGGCGCACAGACCTCTACATCATTCGAGATGGACCTCTTGACTGCTCGCTGTTATAGGGATGAGATCCTCAGACATATTGTAGTCCCTTACGCTGCAGCAATCGGAGATGACTTCATTTTAATGGACGATAACTGCAGGCCACATCGTGCTAACCTGGTGGAGGATTTTCTTTTCGAGGAAGGAATCATACGAATGGAATGGCCAGCGTGTTCTCCAAACATGAATCCAATAGAGCACGTTTGGGACGCTCTAGGAAGACGAGTTGCTGGCCGCCAACCACCCCCACAAACTCTCCGAGAACTGGAAAGAGCTCTTCTGGAAGAGTGGAACAGAATAGCCCAACTCGTGATTAATAGCCTCATTGACTCCATGCCTCAAAGGTGCTCAACGTTGCTGGCCGTCCGTGGAAACCATACCCCCTACTGAAAATGATTTCCTTTGAAGAAAACACCTTTTCTTATTCTTTTTTTCTCATATGCACAAATTGTGTTTTTTTCCTTTTGTACACAAATGCGCAATAAAATGCATTTTTTTCTGCCAAACATGTGTAGTTTATTCTCATATAATCTACTACGTCTGTCTACCATGTATCAATCAGCTAAAAAGTTTCCCAGCCACAAGATCCACATAAAACCGCAATATCCTTTAATTATTTTGAGCAGTGTATTTGAAGCTTTTGATGGGTTGAAAAATGAACCTTGCATAAAGAATAAAGTATATGTTTGTATTCTAACCTATTTTCTGATCAATAGGGATTTTTTTTTCTTTCTGATGTTTTGTGAAAAATTTCTTTAAACCTGATTCTTGAAGTTATTTTAGTACCCAGAGTTTTTTTGGATTTAGAACTGGCAAACGTGCTGATCTTTCCAATGAGATAAAAAAAATGTGTCCAGAGCGCTTTACGATCCATAGTCTATTTATGTAGCGATTGCCTCATAGCTCGATCAATATAAGACATACTGTATCTTGCATAAATAAGATTATACTTAATCTTAAATACTGTTGCAAGTTACGTGTAGCGAAGTCCAAAACATTTTTTCAGCATACAAACTGTTGGTTTTATTATCGTTGACTGAACATTTGATGGTAAAATTATGTAAATCAGATAGATAGTTATAGTAATTTCGGCGCAATGGTAACTTTCTGATTTTTTTCGTATATTTATTTCTCATTACATGAAATGTTTGCTTATCAGATTTGACGACATTAGGATCAGCAGTTATCTTCCGAAGGAGGTACGGAAAAATATTTTTGTTAATATAATTGAATAATTTTAGATGGTCACACAAGATTTAAATTTTATGAAAATCCATAGTTCTCTTTCTTTCTCTCACACACACATTGCATGCATAGTATGTCCGCGTATATATATATATATATATATATATATATATATATATATATATATATATATATATATGTGTGTGTGTGTGTGTGTGTGTGTGTGTGTGTGTGTGTGTGTGTATGTTTAAAAAATGAAAGCTGTTAAATGTTAGTTGGCATTGTAAAATTATCCATGAAAAATTAGATTTTGCATGATTTTTAAAAATCGACACTAAATGTTTTTATGTTGAACATGTAATTATTTCACTCTAGATATTGTTCTCTGTTTATTGAAAATTTTCAACAATGATTATAAAAAAATATTCTTTTGAAAAATAATAATTAAGAAGTTTCAAAACAAAGCACTAAATATGTGCGGGTGGACGTAATCATAGCCATTTATTAAAAAAAATTATAAAACAATCAATAAATTATCCAACACAAAATCTACCTGCAATTAATATTATTTAATCCTACAGTTTAATCTGATCATAAGTTTTTGTTCTTTAAGGTAAATACCTAAGATATATATTATAAGATACTCTTATTTCTGGAAGTGAAAAATCCTCGAACGGCTGGAACATTATTCACTACAAAATTCTAACCTTGTAAAACGTTACTAATCACAAGTCTAAGGGGTGCACAAATTAGTGCATTTAAGAAAATCAGGAGCACTTATGGCTTGACAGAAGTTCAGTTTAATTGAAAAAGGGCTATACGTTTTAGAAACAAAGAACTCCAGAAACAAACTCCAACGAAGAACTATTTTTTCAAAAAAACAAGGAATAAAAAATTTATTAGTATATTACGAAGAAATTTTGCGGGAGAAAAATAAAAGAACTCTGAGCCGGCAGACTACTTAGATTTAATGAAACCTTCTACATCAAAATAATTTCGATTCGAATCTTTGTACTTGTGTGTTATCTAAGATTTTCTTAAACATTTTTTTTCTAAATTATCATTTTCTTTTATCTTTGGCCCCAACTAAAAATAATTTATGTGTATTTATATGCGACATTTTACCCCCCGAATCACGCGAATTCTACTTACGCAGCTATCATTTAGTCCCACCTATCGCGTAAGTATTACTGCATTTTGATAATTGTTCGACTACATCAAAATCTGGAAAAGTTTCTTTTAACAATATGTTGCTTCTGTATTTCTACTTCTCTCAATAATAGTTCATTACTCAATTAATGTTAGCGTCAATGATTTTATATAGAGAAGTTTTTATCAATGTCTAAGGGATTTTATATCTTATTGAGGGGGACATTTTTTTTTATTTGTAGATTTCAGAATATAGATTTTTTAACTGTAAGAAATCCGTGCGTGACGGAGAACATTATTTTTGAAAAAAAAATGATGGTATAAATCTCATCATTTTGTATACTTGTCTGACAAACAGATTTATATGTTAGTGTAATATTTCCAAAAGAAACGGATTTTTTGGGGGTACATTTATTTATTTACAGGTGTTAGGGATATGGAGCTGCAAAGGCTACTATCCCCTTTTGGTACTTCGATTTTTAATGGTAACGGAGTACATTAGACTTAAGTTCATGATCAAGAAGAGATACTATCCGAGAATTTATGATCAGTTTAAATGGGTGAATTGAAATTTTAAAATCTGATAGATTTTTGAAATTGGAGTATTACTAGATTTTTAAATTGGAGAATTGCTTGTCTTATGAACTTTTTAAATAAATGGCTATTATTTCTATACGTACTCATATTTAATGCTTTGTTTTGAAACTTCTCTTTATTGTGTTAATAAGAATTGCTTTTTTTATATCAAAATGTTTTCAACAGACTACAAGCACAGTGAAACAATTACATATCCAATATCAAAAACATTAATCCCTTTGCATTCATTTTTTGAACACGCAAAAGGTAATATTTTGTTGTGGCAAACACCTCTTAATATTATTTTATTTAAAAAAAAAACTGTAGTAAACAACATAGGTGGGGAAGTGACAGATATGAAAGGGACGCCCATTATTCTTTGATCGCCGAATCAATGTCATTCAAACAGGATTGTCTCACTGTAGGATGGAGCGATGCGTGGGTCTCTCAGGTAAACCTACTGTTGTAGATGACGTCAGGTGAAATCGGTGACCTCGCATCATGCATGAAATATAACGAGTTTTTGAGAATATCCGCAGGAAATGCTTTCGGTCGTCCTGTCCAGTCCTCTTCGTTAGGGAAATGAATGGAAAAAATATTACGACATTCTCGGATTTCACTTATAAATTCCTTAATACATATAGTAAATTTCACACATGGGAATTCGTGGAATAGGGATGCTGATATTGCGCACTACTTATAAAGGGTGTTTTTTTTAGAGGTATAGAACTTTAAATTGCAATAAAACAACGATGTATTATTCGATTGACATGAATTTTTTTTTATTCGAAAGATAATCTTGTGGCATTACATTTTAAATATGATCAAGCAAGGCGTAGATTCGTCGAATGGGCCCAAAACGAGATTGCTGTTGTTCCCGATTTTCACAAGCGAATTTTGTTTAGCGATGAAGCGCACTTCTGGTTGAATGGCTACGTCAACAAACAAAACTGCCGCATTTGGAGTGAAGCTAATCCACAAGTATATGTCGAAACACCGTTACATCCAGAAAAACTGACTGTTTGGTGCGCTTTATGGGCTGGTGGAATCTTTCTTCAAAAACGATGAAGGCCACAACGTTACAGTCAATGGTGATCGGTATAGAGCCATGATTGCTAACTTTTACATTCCTGAATGGAACAATCATGATGTCCAGGAGCTGTGGTTCCAACAAGACGGCGCAACATGTCACACAGCTCGTGCCACAATCGATTTATTGAAAGACACGTTTGGTGACCGCCTAATTTCACGTTTTGGACCTGTGAATTGGCCTCCAAGATCTTGTGATTTAACACCGCTAGACTATTTTCTGTGGGGCTATGTAAAGTCATTGGTCTATGCGGATAAGCCACAAACACTTGACCATTTGGAAGACACCATTCGCCGTGTTATTGCCGACATACGGCCTTAAATGTTGGAAAAAGTCATCGAAAATTGGACGTCCAGATTGGACTACATCCGAGCCAGCCGTGGCAGTCATATGCCAGAAATCATATTTAAAATGTAATGCCACAAGATTATCTTTCGAATAAAAAAATTCATGTCAATTGAATAATACATCGTTGTTTTATTGCAATTTAAAGTTCTATACCTCTAAAAAAAAACACCCTTTACCTCTTTTTTTTATTTTTACTTTTAAATATTGAATGGGACTTATTAAACTTTTTTTTTATTATTATTAATTGTTGGTTTTTGATGTTGCATGGATTCTGTAATTTGTTGGTTTTTCTGTTATGCGTATGTACAGGGTGTCTACAAATTTGTTGGGTAAAAAGAATGATTTATTACATGTAATTTACCGGGGGAGGAATTAAATTACATATTATTGTAAGCTAGAGAAATAGGCTAACTTTCGTTACTCTGCAAATGTTGCATCGATAAATCTAGCGGTCACCAAACTTTTTGACCTCACGGACCAGTAAATTCATAATTTAAATCACGCGGACCACTTATAGAATTTTTTAAAGGATAAATTATTGTTATGAATTGAATTTTTGTTTCAATGCATCTTTAAACATAACTTAACGTGATGAGTAAGTATATTTCGCATTTTTCTGTGGGCCAGCGAAATTTTTTGCGGACCACCACTTTGGTGATCTCTGGTAAATCAGTTCTTGCCACAGATTTGTCAGCATGTTACCGTGGATCAAATGAATTTCAGAGTACATTCTTGATTTTAGTTCTGGAATGGATACAGGAAATGATGCAGTGTACACTTGATCCTTTACAAAACTCCATTCCCTGAAATCCAGTACTGATCGCGATGACCGTTAAGTAATATCTCCACGATTAATCCAAATTGGTACCTCAAGATTGAGGTAAGATGTAACGTCATTGTGGTAGTGATAAGGTGTGTTATCCTGTCGAAAAAGTAAATTCCAGGAATTTTTTCTTTGATGATTGGCATTAGGAAAAGTTGTTGCATGTCCAGGTAAATAATTCCTGTAACAGTCTTTCAGCGAAGAAAAATGGGCTGAAAACATTTGAGTTTTCAGCCCCAAAACACGTTTCTGCACAAAAACACGTTTACTGTGGGACTATCCCTTTCACGTTCTAGGATTGCATGATGATTTTCCGACCCTCAAATTCTTACATTATGACGCCTAACGCCTTCTGTGAATAAACTTAGGATGCATCACTACTACTCTGGAGTTAAACAACGAGTTAATTTCATTTAATATTTTCGGAAGTTTTTTACTTACGAAATTGTCCAGCTAATTTGTAGACACCCTGTATAAGGTGTTAGATTTTAACCAAAGTATTTGAGGCAATAATCATAAAACAAATTCACTACATTTCCTTAATGATTTATTGTTTTTTAGTACGTCTCTGAACAATACGTTTGTTTTCGGCATTTTTCGCTTCTTCGCGCTCGCCTTCCGATCCAGTTATCTGTTAAAATGCTTATGCTCTCTGCACTTTTAAGTTTTCAATTATTTAAAATGCCACACATTTAGAGTAAATTTTAAACTTAAAGATATACGTTAGTGAATGTTTTAAAAAAAGAAAATAGTTGGAAAGTGTGTTTAATAGCTATAGAGTAAGACAAGTGATAGATACCGGTTAAATTCTGTTGTTGTTGCTCATGCCACCTGTCTGACATTGTCAGATCGAGGCCCACGAAATTCATCGTGGCAATGGGCTAGATGTACGCCTGTCGTTGGCCTTAGCCTTGAGCACTATACAAGTTGCAGTACGATTTAGCTCGGTGAAATTCTCGAAAGGACGATAGATAGCGCCACCATCTATCTCCACCTCCACAATTTAAGCATGGAACTGAAGTGGAGGGAAATTTTCTCCAGGCCCTGCACTCTTGATTCAGCCCACAAGACTTTAGGACCCACTGATTTAACGAGCACGTACTCCGTGTGTACTCGGAGGGTATTTGGCGGTATGGGCATCGAACCCAGGCCTTCCGGTCCGGAGTCCGGTGCTCTAACCACTAGGGCTACCCACGGCCACTAAAGTTAAATTCTTGTTCGTCAGACCAGCTTATTTTGTAATCACGACATCAGAAGCAACCCAAGCAAGTTGTCATCAGGACAACTGCTTCGTACTATTATTTAAACAATTAACAATAATTTACATTGTTGATGATCTTGAACAATCGGGGAGATTATAATTTCTGGCATCATTTTTCTTACAATCTTTGCGATCTTGATAGTAAGTGTTTTCTACTTTGAGACTCTGGGACTTTTCTCAATCTTTTTCTTGGTCATCGCCGTAAAATGACCATGCCCTAACTCGTTACTAAATGTTTTATGTGCCATTCAATTACAATAGTCATGCAATTTCTTACAGAGTTTTCCTGTTGTATCCCGTGAGATTTTCACGTGTTCCAATAATATGCACTGCACTGTTTGAGAGCTCTGTTCCAACTACATAGCATTAGCAATGCCAATTCACTTAATTTCCATCTTACTTTCCTGGTCAATTTTTTATCACAAATTTTAACACAAAATTTAATTGCCTTTCTGATTATGTAGCCACAAAAAAAAGACCAGCAAATTACTTTCAAAAATTACTTTCCTAGAAAATATGTAAAAGATTTAAAGCTTTGAAACATAATCAACAAAATAATTTAAGAAATAAGCACATTAATAGAAAGTTAATGAGCTTTGTCGAACTTTGTGCGTTCAATCTGAATATATGTTTCTATAAAAACTAGAAACTAATTATTATACATCAGGGCGATGAATTTGGATCTTTATGGATGGAAGATTGAAACGTTACTGTTAGTTTGTATTTTTTTATTATGATGCAATACTTTTCAGATAATCTCATTTATTTTAATGTTTGTTCATAATCTGATGAATATTTATTTTTTTTCTTAATTGTAAGAATTTAATGTTTTATTTTTTAACAAGTATAATTAAAAAGTTTTCTTACCAGCGTGTTATTTTTTATATTTTGACTCGTGATTCATCCATTTTATAGATTTTAGTTATTTTCATAAATAGAGCATTCGTTTTTATAATATACTTATTGAACTTTTAAACTATGTATATGTATATGCACGCTGTAAGGATCCATTGATGTCATGATCTTTTCATGCAATGTTTTTTTGTTAAATATGAGAGTTTGTGTATTCCTTCTTAAAATAAGAATTTCTAAATATAAATAATCCCACGCGTAAATCGTTGCACTAATGAGAAAAATAGAAATTATTGCAATACATAATTTCTTTTAATGCTTAGTAATTTTTTTGTTATCTATTATAGTACTTTTTATTTATTACTAATATTAAATACAAGTAATCTTTCGCGTTTCTTCTTATTTGTTTAATTTTATCTTTTTGATATGATTTAAATAAACCCTAACATCAGTGAGTTATTAAAAGTTGAGAGTTGTTCTTTCAATAAAATTTCACTGCACGTTAAATGTAATACTTCGAAAGTCTTAATATGTATATCTTTAAAGAATAACATAATTTTTAGTGTCATATTGAATTAAACATAAAAGTAGGAAATAGCTTTGGTGTTAAAATGTTTTGTTTTATTTTCAATTAGTTTAAAATGTTAATCTTAGCGTTTTAGATGCATTGACATTTTTCATTTCTTCTTATATTTCATGGCTTAAAATAAAATGTTTCTGTTGGGCGTAAAACATTTAACATGTTAAAAATTGTAAACCAAAAAAATGTTTCAAATCATTTTGGTTTTTCTTAATGGACAATGAGAAAAACTGAATATTCTCAAAAGATGGTTAAAGAAAAACCGGCTAAAAAAACGCGTTCTCGAATTTAGTTTTTGTTCGTACTTAACGAAAACACAAAAGAAATTATGCATGCGTTGTGTTCGTCCTTCTAACTTTCCATCCTGCTCTAATTTTAGAAGCGTTAAGATAACATTTACGGTATACCGTAAAATGTTACGAGTTTGAAATGACTGTTTAATGGTAGCGTTTAACGAGAAAATAAATGAATGATTTATAGATAAGTTTTCGTAAAGTTATGTAATGTGTTGCTGTTAGAGGTCAAAATTGTCCAGAGAGATGCGTTTCTTTTTTTTTTTTATTCTTAACACCTAGGTACTTTTCAATTTTTTAATTTTGTTTGTTGGTCTAGTAAGTAGACTTCTCACAATAATCGCAGTCTTTCATTAGATTTATACTGATACCTTTTTTTAGTTTGGTAAAAGTTTAACACACACATACATATACAACCTTTGACAGTTAAGTTCGGTGAATGCAGTCAGAACGGCCGATCTAGCAACACTGGCGAAACAAAACGCTGCACATGGGTAGCGTCAGGTGTTAACCATCTGTCCAAACCGTTGTTCAGTTAAGCGTCTTCTATGTTCCATGTAAGACTTGTTTTACAAAGTGCTTGTTCAGTGCGTTGGTTCGTTACTTAAAACAGGATAATGAAGGGGAAAAATCAATTTAAAGTTTTGTTTTCAGCTTGGAGAGACACCGAAAGAAACTAATGCGATGCTGGTACGTGTTCATGGAGATCAAGCATTTTCCAAGAAATGTGTGTACGTGTAGCTCGTCTATTTTCGAGAAGGTCGGGCAAGAGTTTCTAACAAAACCCATACTGGAAGATCGGCGATCTTCGTCACTGACGAAAACATTGAAAGAGGAAATTAATCTCGAAAGATTGTCGATTAACTGTACGCATTATAGCTGATGAACTGCACATTAACCGTGAATCCATGTGACAAATCATTACCGAGTATTTGGGGATGAGAAAAACGTGGAGGATACGTAGGGTACGACTTCAGTATCCACATCAAGGTTCATGGCTTTTTGCTCACGACAATGCTCACCCTCACACAGCCAATATTGTCAAACAGTTCCTGGCAAAAAAAGTGTAATTTGAACATCCACTATACTCGCAAGATCTCAATCCTCCAGACTTTTTCCTATTCTCATGACTCAAACTCGTTTTGAAAAGAAAGAGATTTGACAGTATTACTGACATCCTACGCAACGTGACGAGGCTTTTGAACTCCATCCCAAAAGAAGACTTCTAGCAAAGTTTCCAGGATATATATAGCAGACCTCAGCAGTACATAGTTATGGGAGGTGATGAAAAACAGTAAGGTAACTTGCGTTAATATTTCATCTACGTTAATGTTAAAGGACTATTCACCGAACTTTATTGTCAGAGGTTGTATAATATAAAATTACGATTCATTCTTGGTTTGATAACTGGCAGGGCACAAAGATGCTGGGAGGGAGGGTTCGATAAAATTTTATGTTTCACAAAATGTAAAAATTTCGTTCAACGGTCAACTAAGCCTGGAAGAAAAGCGAGTTACACATTTATAAGCTTAATATTTCATTAAAATAATTAATATTTACATACAATTTGTGAAAAATGTCAGTCATTTTTTGTTTTGTTTTGATAAATAAATATTAAAACATTAACAAGTAAAAATTGAGGTGTGGTGCTGTTTACAACCCAAAATTCAAACAGGGCGAATTTTTTAGCAGAATCTTTCTAAAAACTGAAAAAAGTTGTAATAATTCTTTAAAGGGGGACGTACGAGGCATGTTATTGTAGTTACAAATTCGGATGTCAAATGAATTGTAACTTTACTTTTTGCGTAACATGTTTTTTTTTAATTTAAGTTTATCTTAAAGCTTTGAATGAGTTAAAATATAACTAGTTTAAAAATTAAGTAGTTTAAACAAAAAAAAAAAAGAAACGTTTGCTTACTTCAAAAGTACTATCACTTATGCGTAACTAGAAATAAAAAATGTGTTCCCTTCACCGAAAAATATCACCACACACGTAGCCCTTAATCTTTAGTGTAGTTTTGATGGGAGTATATTAAATTTTCCATCTTATTTCTGTTGAATATTTTCCATTGTTCTCCAATCATCCAGTTTAAAGATAATTAATTTGATTACCAGCCAATATTTCTGAAAAAAAAATTTTTTTTTAAATGAAAAATACAAAATAATAAAAAATTGTAGAATGTTGATAAAATAATTTAGAATGTACGGTAACGCCTGCTCGCGCACGCCAGTCTTTTTTCTCTCTGCTCTTCTCTTAAAAGTCTAAAGTTTTTGTTTCAGTTTCAATTCACTGCGCCTGCGCGCGAAGACTGCGTGGCTAGATGACGTGAACGACTGGATCCTACAACCGGCCAACCTGACTGTACGCTGTCCGCAGCGGTACTTCCATGGAGACCAGAGGAGAATCTGAAACATACAAAAAAAAAAGATGGAACAGACAAGGACTACACAACAAATACATAGAGATTTAACATATCACAATTTTTCTGAACTAGACAGTTTCTCCATCATGTGAAGGCACCTCTTCGACATCCGGAAGGTTCCACAGGAAAACATTGTGTTTCACAGGCATGGCATGATTCTGAGATGACGATAGTACGGTAGGATGAACGGAATCATTTATTTTGCTATCTTGGTCTTTATCGGTTCCATCAGGCATAAGAACGCCTTTTTTAATAAGTTCTTTGGTTGAACGCATCGATATTTTCCTCGCTAGAGTTCTGGACGTCTGTTCAAAACGATCTCTGTTTTTCCTCCATTTCCACTGCCAGGGCTCGAAGATTCTCCGGAGCATCGCAAACCGTCTATGTTTACTCTTCATAGGTGAAGGGGTGGGTGACTGGGAGATGAATTCCACGGAACTCGTTTTCATGGCACCATTGACTTTCTTACACAATACTATATCAGAACATTTTTCTCTTATAATACTCAATTTTAACTTAGTACTCTTAATTTTATTACATTTATAATTCTTAATTAGAGAACTCAAATCATTTCTAGTATTAAAGTTTTTAACATGTGACAAATCATAACTAGAGTTTTCTATCACATTTGAAAAAGAAACAGCACCTAAAGAGGATTCACTTTCATTCAATAAAACATCGCTCTTTGCGTGGCCTAGTTTCTTTATTTCAGAATATACACGGATGTATAATAAATTCTTAGGTCAAGGTCGGTGATATTGCCGTTCGAACACTTAAGCCAGGAGAGTGTTGATTAAGAGAAAGATTTATTGGCTTAACTTCTACCATACGCTTCTCGCCAAAACATGAGCTTAATGTTATTATTTCTTCGGAAGGTTTTTTCACTCTAATTAGTGAGGAATTTAGAACTGGGATCTGGCAACCTGAATCAATCAAGGCTGTTACGGGCTGATTTTCCACAAAAATGTTTACATATTGAAGCTGTGCGAACTCATCGCTATTTTGTTTTTCGCTCTCGACTTTCAAAGTATTCGCGTTTTTTCTATTATGGATGTAGCTGTTAGATTCTTTAAGCTTAAAACACTTCTCACAATCTCTTGCGTAATGAGATGAATCACCGCATATATATAGCAATTTTTATCATGTCTTTCAAGATTTTGGGGATAGTTATCTTTACGTGATCCGCTTCTAGATGAAATATAAATATCGCACTCTTTAGCTAAATCGATAGGCCTAAACCAATCTGCTTCTCGAATGCCAATATGAGTTGCGGTTTCCTTATTTAGTTTCGAATAATTTATCAGAAATTATAAGATCACATAGAGATTCAAAGGAATTTTAACTTTTCTTAACGAACAATAATATTGGAAGTTTGCCGTCAATCTTGCAGCAAATTGGATGTATGTCTCGCCTGATGATTTTACAGCATTTTTAAATGAGTTTAAACACTCGCGAGGGGTTAATTGGAATTCTCTGAGTACTATAGATTTTAGTTTTTCATAGTCATTTAATTCCTCCTTTTTAATATACAGTAAGACATTATGAGCTCTTTCGCCCAGAAGATTTATTAAAATTTCAGATTTATATTCGTCATTTATTTTCTTGGTTAAAAATGCGCGTTCTAATGATTGGAAGAACATATTAAAATTTTCAGATCTGGTGGGAACAGGAAGAGATAAAGTTTTAATGCTTTTGATCATATTTTCTATGTTTGTTTCGAACTGTTTCTCTTCGACTTTAGCTGCAGGATTTAAACTTAATGCTTTATTTTTAGCCGTTTGAAGTTTGATTTCTTTTTCTAATTGTGCTAACTGAAGTTTCGCGAGTTCAATTTTCTGTTTTTCTAAAGTTGCCTCTCTTTCGTTTCGCGATACCCTCTCATCTATACAGTTTTGAATTAAAGTTTTAACGAAATCTGGATCACTCTCAAATGTACTACTCTTCTCAATTTTAGTCTTTAGTTTAGCTATGGTGTCCGTACTCTCCACAGTACCGTCTAGATCCTCAACTCCTATGAGATCCTCTTTAAGAGCGTTTTCATACATTTTAGAAAAAATATGGAAAGATCCTACCTTTTTTTTCTAGCTCCCTTGTTGCTCGCACGTACGATGTATCCAATAATTGAAGAAAAACGTTGATTTCACAGATCTCACCTCTTCGCAGGTTATATCTTGAAATTGTTCGAATTGACACCTCTTCGCAGGTGTTTATGAAATAGTTCCAACCTCTACACAGGCGGAATATTCACATTCAATTCCAATGAAGAATTCAACCTCTACACAGGTTGAACGAAGTTTCCAAAAAATGGCGGCGTGTCTCCTCCACGGACGCTGCTTTAGTTCACTGTCCAAACTTTGGTTCAAATCGAAATTTTTTCGATCCCGGCCTCTACACAGGCGGAGTATTCACGAAAAATTCAACAACCTCTACACAGGTTGAACGAAGTTTCCAAAAAATGGCGGCGCGTCTCCTCCACGGACGCTTTTGTTCATTGTCCAGACTTTGGTTCAAAATCGAAATTTTTCGATCCCGGCCGAGCCCCCATAATTTGTGGGAGACAACAAGGGGTCCAAGACATTTATCTTTTCTTCTATTTTATTTTAAAATTTAATAAAAATTAATTAAAAATGTAGCTATTCTAACAGATAGGTTTGACGACGGTAACGCCTGCTCGCGCACGCCAGTCTTTTTTCTCTCTGCTCTTCTCTTAAAAGTCTAAAGTTTTTGTTTCAGTTTCAATTCACTGCGCCTGCGCGCGAAGACTGCGTGGCTAGATGACGAGAACGACTGGATCCTACATATATATTAAAGATCTCTGTATAACAAATGTATTTATTCTTTTACGTTCACACTCTCTGTATTTTATATTGTTGAGTTATGTGTAATAAATACATTGGATCTCACGACGGTTAATAGTTGAAACGAATTTTAGTCATAATTAAAACTAAATATTCGTAAATCAATGTAATGGGCTGATAGCAATCGCTTAACAGAAATGACATTTTCATTGAAATTATATTTATATCTTGAAAGCATAAAGGTTTTAAGCGGTTTGATGGATGTCGTAAATTAGTATTACACTGAATTTATATGTTGTGAAAGGTTATAATCTCCCAAAATGCAACATCACGAAGGAAGCGTTTAAATTGCATCCATGTACTAAGTAGATATATGCAAGTGCATATATTTGGTGTTTGTAGCGCCATCAACAAGCTCTATAGTAAGGAAGAACAGAATGCCGTTTTGATCAACTGGAATTAATTGTTTCCTGTGGATGTTTAGCGGGAGCAAATCTTTAGTAAGGATCGAAAAAGAGTAGAATGTCATTCGAATATTTTTCTGAGTTCAACAGAGGAAGAAGCGTTACTTATACAGAATGTGAATTATCCTTCTGAGAAATCGGTGCTTGGTTACGACCAAGCAACACAGTGATATAGATCCGTAATCGATGGAAGCAGAAAATGAGCGATCGACGACATCGATTGCACTAGCCTCGTTGCACTATTACACGTGATGACAGGCAAATTGTGCGCATGACACTTACGGATTGTTGATCTTCATCAGGAACCATATCAAAACAATCGGTGTGTTGCATAGCAATCATTGTCCGCACGTACCATTCTGCGTCGTTTGTAACACAGTGGAATGCCCGCTAGGCGTTCGTTGCTGAGATTACCTTTGTATCAAAAACATAAACGCTTGCGTCTAGAACAGTGCATTGAATGATGAACGTTAATAATCAACTATCACGATACTGTTTTTACAGCTTAATCACGTTACTGCCTACAGCACCACGATGGTCGGATTAGATTCTAGAGACACCTTAAAGAGGGATTGCTTAACAGATGCTTAACTTAATCCATATTGGTCTTGCACCAAATACGTATTATCATTTGGCTAGAAATGGATTTCATTCCGTACTCCGATAGCCGATACAATGACCAGCCTGCTCATGATATTTCTTAAGTTTTGGAGTCATTGTCTGTACAGCCCTGTGGCCATAATCCAACAGGATAATGCGGGACTTCACGTGACACGTAATGTTCAAGACCTCTTTGCTTATTAGATTGCACAGATACCTTCGCGTGTTTGTTCTCCAGATCTGTTGCCTATCGGACATATCTGGTTGATGACTGGAGAACGATGGCCCTGGTATACATCATATCAACTTTGTCATTGAGTGGAGGCATCTTGGATCGTCATACTTAAACTGGATACTCAAAGCTTTCATTGCCGAGGCGTGTAGTAACACTCAGCGGTCAACATTCGATATTAATTTCATCGTTTTCTTTACTTCGTTAAAGGCTTTATTTTTAATTATTTTATATTTGTACAATGTGATATTTCTGTAATAAAGTTGGCTTTGATATATTTTGTCCTTCTTGGGGTATGTGTGTATACAGGGTGATTCTCTATCAAACCGGTGCAAAGAAGCGGAGAAAAAGAGCAATACAGTAATGGGACAGAAAACATTTTATTGGAAGGCTGTACAACTATAAGTGTTCAAAATTACGACCAGTATTTGTCTGGCAGGCCTGACACTGGCGCTGCTTGGAATTCCTTACTTTCTAGAAGATTTTTAAATGTCACGTATCCTCCGGGCAACTTGAGATATTCGAGGGATGACGACTTCAACTGAAGGAACGGGCGTCTCATATACTCAACTCTTTATGCGACCCCAGAAGAAAAAGTTCATGCATGATAAGTCCGGTGATTTGACAGACCAATGAACCAGGCCACCATGACCTACCCACTGCTGTCAAAAGGTTACGTTGAGGTATCGGTGGACGTGAATTCTGTAATGACAGGGAGCTCCGTGATGCTGGTACTACATGGAGCGGTTCAACGACGTAGGAACGTGTGCTGCGTCTGGAACTTCGGGCAGGACTTATTGCAAGAAGATCAGATATGCTCTACCATCCAAAGCACTGAGGAAGATAAGGAATTCCATGCAGCACCGCTGTCATGCCTGTTAAACCACTTTTGGTCGTAATTTCGAACACCTGTTGTAGTACAACCTTTCAATAAAACATTTTCTGTCCTCTTTATGTGTTGCTGTTTCTGTTCTTTTTCTCTACTTCTTTTCACCATAGCTCGCAAGTACGGCGTTTATGACCCTGCATTCCCATGTGATTCTGAGTTGTCTCTGTACCCTATATACACCCTGCAATTTTGTCGGTCTGGTAGCGAATCACCCTGTATGTTCCCATAATTGTGCTTGTATTTATATTTATAAGCAATAACAGCGCAGGTTTAATTACTCTATAATTTCATTGTAGAATAATTTTTATTAATCAGAGTAAATTTTAAGAATATGTTTTTCTATTCTTGCAATATCATTGTATTTTAACAAGTTTATCGCGTACGCGAAAAAAAGAAGGCTAATAAAAATAACCATTTAAAATAATCTTGGGGATTTTATATGACTGTTGTTACACTCGTAAAATTAACTTAACATGTCAGTGTGTCCTTTCTCACCCCTCTTCTCCTATTCCACAACATTTATTATTCCAAAAATAATAAATGCATAAATTTGGATCCCAAGCTCAAACTAGTACATTCGAGATAAGAAGGAAAAAATTGCCATCGTTGATGCATTTTTTGTCTCCTATAAGATGTAAATAATTTAAAATTTTACTTGTATTTATTAATATTTTGAAACGCTAGAAAATTCTGTAATTCTTAAAGGGCATTGTCACTGGCATACATCCGTTATTTAACTGTTTTATTTTTACTTAATAGCTTAAGCGGATTTGTCTTTTTGCATAAGACACGAGAAAATATTGTTCCATTTTACAGAGAAGAAATAGTAGGTCTCATTTGTTACATTTATCGAGATATCCAAGTGATGATAATGGAAAAAACTTCTTTTTGACTTAAAAGGAGAAAAAAATGTTTTTATAAATAATTCTGTTTGATAAATGCATTAATCATTTTACTTAATAAACTAGAGATTAAATAAATATTAAAAAATTTTTTTTTTTAGCTCATGATACATACTTTTAAAACATTGTTTTTCACTTTTCACACGCTTTATATACACGCTATATATATATATATATATACATATATATATATATATATATATATATGACAAACTACAGGTGAAGGTTGACTAGCCCTAAAACTCGTTTAAACCTGCAATCTTGGTTCCTAAGGCCAGGAGTTTGTTATAGTACTATTGTGTGCCTATTTCTTCCTATTTAGTATATAGTTATCTTAGGTTCTAACTATCTGTGTATTTTTATGTTTTTATGTTTTATGTTTTTTATGTTTTTTCTGCCACACATTAATTTGCTACAAGTCCCGATAGCCGAGTTGGCAGAGCGCGTTGGAAGGTCTCGGGTTCGACCCGGCCCCGGCAGATTTATCAAAGACTGGAATTTTGTTTCCGTTTTTAATGTATTGTTTCTCTAGGTTCTAGATGAATCCAGATCATTCTTTAGAGTGCATACTGGTTATTTCTCGAATATTCCGAAGTGTATAAAAGCAGAGTTAATCGCCAGTTGGGCATGTTCTCAGTCAGTGTTGTATCGAGCTCCAAGCGTTAGAATAAATCTAATTGTTTGTTTAATTGAACTGTGTACTTCTTTCGAACTCCGTGACAAGTTTGGTGGAGGCGCGGGGGTACAATTACGTCAAACGTGGATAATAGTGACAACCTTCGCGGAGCCTCCGGTTAAGAGGATTATCCCCCGAATTCGGACTGTTAAAAAAAATAGTAGGAAGAGGACAAAAATGCCGACCGAGCAAGAAGCCAAGCCCGCTGTAGTAACACCTTCGTTACAGCAATGGAGGAGCCATCGACCTTCCGAGGAGCGCCTGGGGAAGACCCTCTCAAATGGCTTAAAGAGTACGATCGAGTAGCCAACTTTAACAAGTGGGATGACATGATGTGCCTGGCTAACGTTTATTTCTTTCTTGACGGAACTGCGAGACAGTGGTATGTCAACAACGAAGACGCCTTAGATTCCTGGGAAGCGTTTAAAAATGGACTAAGTGGACTTTTCGGTGACCGTCAAAAATATACCAGAAGGGCAGAAGAACAACTAAAATGCCGAGCCCAGCGTTCAGGCGAGGAAGTACACAGTCCTACATACAAAGTGTATTAGGACTTTGCCAAGAAGGTAAATCCTCTGATGAAGAAGACGAAAAAGTGTCACACCTAATGAAGGTGTTGCTGAGGATATTTATCAGGCCCTGTTGACGAGAGAAATCAACGACACAGCAAGTTTTATCAAATGGTGCAACTATATCGAAGATATGAAGCAGAAGAGTTGGTCGACCGAGATTTGAAAGGCTTCCAAACGTCGTACCGGTTGCATCCCCTGACGGATGAGACTGATTTGGTCTCTCTTATTCGCACAATCGTACGAGAAGAGTCCATCGACTAGTTAACCAGACGCAAGAATCTTTGGACTCCGATCCCCAATCCTTAGAAGAGATCGTTCAAGACGAAGTTGAAAGGGTTTTGGCCCCAGTGTCAACAAAACCTACAGAAACTAGACCACGACCAACATACGCCGCTGTAACCAGGAAATACAGAGCTCCTGTTCAGAAATTCCCACCTGAACCAAGAAAAACAGATGTGTGGAGAACGGCTGACAACAGACCTGTTTGTTTCCACTGCGGACGTCCTGGACATGTAATGCGCTACTGCCGAGAGAAAGGCTGTCTTTGACAACTCTCGAAACCGCCGACGGAACTTCGACGACGTTGGCACTGAAGAAAAATACGCCGACCAAACTCTTCTCGCCGTTTTACGCCAAGTCCCACGAGAGGCCGATCCCCAATACGTCGTTACAGATCCCCGTCGCCATATCGCCGATCCAGTCAGTCGCCAGGCCGTAGGGCGAGGAAAACTAAGGAGAGCGACCTTCAAGGAGGTGAGGCCGCGTGTACTGGAAATCCTCCGTCGACCGCCAAGATGACTGGTAACCAACTAGACGTAATAATAGATAAGAAGCCGATACGTGCTCTAGTAGATTCTGGGGCATCGTTTTCTGTCATATCCGATAAGTATCGCCGATTTTTAAAGAAAGTTCTGTTTGCTGATGCCAAGAGCGTTATGCTGAAAGTTGCGGATGGAAATTTTGTTCGGCCGATAGGGAAATGTGTTTTACGTGTCCGTATAAACAATCGAGAACTGCCTTTTGAATTTATTGTTTTATCACATTGTAGCCATGACGTCATCCTAGGATGGGACTTTTTTAGAGGCGTCTCAAGCCGTTATAGACTGTGGACAAAATGAACTTGTTCTAGAAGACATCTGTCGAGACTCCACAGCGCCTGACGCCTGGAATTTGTATGCCACCAGGGACTATACACTTAAGCCGCATTCTTTAACTAGAATAACAGTATCAGGATATCAAACCCGAGGAGACATAAATGTAGTTCTAGACGGCAGCAAACATTTGCTCTTCGAGAAAAATATTGCTACACCGTCCATGGTATCCACATATCGTAACGGAAAAAGTGATGTCTGGGTTACCAACCTGCAGTTCGAAACCAAATCATCCCTAGAGGAATGTGCATAGGCCAAGCTGAACCACTAAATGAAGGGCATCTATGTGTTATTTCCGACACATCGGGTTGCTTGGATGACCAGCAAGAAACTTCGGAGTCACAGATGAATGTTCGTTAATGATGTCACCCGAGTTAAGTGACGAACAGAGAAACAAGCTATCCGAACTACTCCGGAAATTTTCTGGGCTTTTCACGAAGACCGACAAGTCGACAGCCGCGAAGACGAATGTGAAACACAGGATTTTTACTGGTGATCATGCTCCAATCAACCAACGAGCCTACAGAGTCTCGCCGACTGAAAGACGCATCATTCATGAAGAGGTTCAGAAAATGCTTGATGAAGGTATCGTCAACCCTCTGAAAGTCCTTGGTCATCACCCATTGTGCTCGTAAGAAAAAAGACGGTAGTTGGCGTTTTTGCGTCGATTATCGCAAGCTGAATAGCGTCACGAAAAAGACGTTTATCCTCTGCCTCGTATTGACGATACGCTCGACTGTCTGAAATGTGCCATGTTCTTTTCTTCCATGGATCTCCGATCTGGTTATTGGCAAATAGAAATAGACGAAGCGGATCGTGAAAAGACGGCATTTATTACCCCGAAGGCTTATACGAGTTTAAAGTCATGCCGTTTGGTCTCTGTAATGCACCTGCGACCTTCGAGAGAATGATGGACAATTTGCTACGCCATTTTAAATGGACTATGTGTCTTTGTTACCTAGATGACATAATAGTGTTCTCAGAAACTTTTGAAGACCATCTTATACGATTAAGACTTGTTCTAAAATGTCTTCAGGAAGCTGGTCTTAAATTAAATTCAAAGAAGTGTCTTTTTGCTGCCCAAAAGTAAAGATTCTGGGCCATCTTGTATCTAGTAATGGCGTTCGTCCCGATCCCGACAAAATAAAAGCCGTAAAAATTTTCCCACTCAAAGAATATACATGACATACGAAGTTTTCTTGGCCTTTGTTCATACTTTAGAAGATTTATTAAAGGTTTCTGTTATCTCGCCGAACCTTTGCAGTCGTTGCTGAAAAGTGGCGTGGAGTTTCATTGGGGTCCTGAAGAGGTGGAAGCATTTAACAGTCTTAAGAAAGCACTTACTTCGGATCCAGTATTGGGGATGTACGACGAAAGAGCTTCTACAGAAATCCATACTGATGCAAGCGGGTACGGTATCGGAGCTGTCTAGTACAAATTCAGAATAATGTCGAGAAAGTTATAGCATACGCTTCTAGAACTCTGACAAAAGCCGAAAAGAATTATTCCACCACAGAAAGGGAATGTCTTGCCATCGTATGGGCTACCAACAAATTTCGGCCGTACATATTCGGAAAACACTTTACTGTTGTAACTGACCATCATTCCTTGTGCTGGCTCATGAATTTAAAGGATCCTTCAGGAAGGCTTGCCAGATGGGCCCTCCGACTTCAAGAGCATGATTTTGACGTAAAATATAAAACCGGTAAGAAGCATAGTGACGCCGACGCTCTTTCGAGAAATCCAGTGGAAGAGGAAACGGAAACATCAGACAAATTTTTAGCAGTCACGACGAGTATGAACCTTGCGATGGAACAGAAAAAGGATCAAGACCTTGCGAAATTAAAACTTTTGAGCAACTCATCCAAAAACGAAGAATTCAGATTTATCGACGGTATCCTTTGCAGGAAGAATTTTGATCCAGATGGAAAGTTGTGGTTGCCAGTCATTCCTAAACATCTACGAGCAGACATACTAAGGCACTTTCATGACGCCCCCACCGCAGGACACCTTGGTTTCGCGAAAACTTATGACAGGATACGCAAGAGATTTTACTGGCCGGGAATGTACCGAAATGTCGTTCGGTATGTCATGCATTGTCGGGAGTGCCAAAGGGAAAGTCCGTTCCTCAACGACCACCTGGACGTTTAGTTCCCATCCCTCCAGCTATAGCTCCTTTCCATCGCATTGGAATTGATCTCCTTGGGAGATTTCCAAAGTCTGCTCATGGAAACAAATGGATAATAGTCTGCACGGATTACTCAACACGATATGCAATAACAAAAGCCTTGCCGACAGCCGAAGTCGACGAAATAGCGAAGTTCTTACTTGAAGAAATTGTCCTCAGGCATGGAGCTCCTCGAGTAATTATCACAGATCGTGGAGCCGTCTTTCGATCAGACTTGTTTCCTCTCGTCGACTTGTGTAACATTGATCATCGTTTCACAACGGCGTATCATCCCAAACAAATGGACTGACGGAGCGCTTCAATAAGACCTTGGCCGACATGTTGTCAATGTATGTGGATGTAGAGCAGAAAAATTGGGATGAAATTCTACCATTTGTAACCTTCGCTTATAATACCGCTAAACAAGAGACCACAGGTTTTACGCCGTTCTATTTACTTCATGGTCGTGAAGCGGAAACGACACTAGATACAATGCTACCATTCTGTCCTAACGATTTTGATGACAATAACATCACCAAGATAGCAGCCAGAGCCGAAGAATCACGACAGCTAGCCCGAGTGCACACTCTGAGCTCAAGACAAAGATCGTCGACGTTACGATTCCAAACACCAAATGGTATCTTACGCTCCCGGAGATCTCGTATGGGTTTATACTCAGTGAGAAAAGTCGGTCTCTCCGAAAAACTCTTAAGAAGGTATTTCGGACCGTATCAGGTGCTACGCCGTTTATCAGCCGTGACTTACGAAGTACAAGATTTTGATCCTGCTTCACGAAAAGAAAACTAAGAGAAGTTGTCCATGTACTGCGTATGAAACCGTACCATGATCCCGCCGAGCAAATCGAAACCGAGGATATTCCTCCCAAAGAATCATACAAAGGACCCATCACTCGTTCCAGAATAAAGACCCTTGAACAAAATGACAGCGGGGCGCTGTCTTCTTTTTCGAGGGAGCAATGCCACACGCATAATTTGCTACAAGTCCCGATAGCCGAGTTGGCAGAGCGTTGGACTGAACTTCCTCAGGTCTCGGGTTCGAATCCCGGCCCCGGCAGATTTATCCAAAGACTGGAATTTTGTTTCCGTTTTTAATGTATTGTTTCTCTAGGTTCTAGATGAATCCAGATCATTCTTTAGAGTGCATACTGGTTATTTCTCGAATATTCCGAAGTGTATAAAAGCAGGATTAATCGCCAGTTGGGGATGTTCTCAGTCCAGTGTTGTATCGAGCTCCAAGCGTTAGAATAAATCTAATTGTTTGTTTAATTGAACTGTGTACTTCTTGTATAAAAAGCAGCAGGCGTTCATCGCCAGTTGGGCATGTTCTCAGTAGACCAGTGTTGTATCGAGCTCCAAGCGTTATGAATTAGAGATTATTAGTTCAATTATTAAACTATTAGATGCACAGTCTTAAAACTTGGTACACAGATTTCTTTCATAAAATATAGATTCTTTACATAATGATTTTTACGAAAATCGAACTCCAAGGGAGCGTTGTGACCGCTTAAGTGGCGTTATGCATAATTATTTCCATTTTTAAACTATTAGACGTACAGTCTTGAAACTTGGTAAGCGGATTCCTTTCATAAAGTACAGATCCGCTGCAAAATGGGTTTTGTCAAAATCGATTCCCCAGTGGCGTTGTAGAGAATTAAGGGGCGTTAAAGGCAATTAACTCCTTTTTTAAACTATTAGACGTAAAATTTTGAAATTGAGTAAGGAGATTCCATTCATTGAGTAGAGATCCGCTAAAAGATGGGTTTCGTGAAAATCGCATACTAAGTGGCGTTGCGGGAGATTAAGGGGCGTTATAGATAATTACTTCCATTTTTAAACTATTAGACCAGCAGTCTTGAAGTTTGATAAGCGGATTCCTTTCATAGAGTAGATATCCGCTACAAAATGGGTTTTGTGAAACAAGACCACCAAGTGGCGTTGTGGAGAATTAAGGAGCGTTATAGGTAGTTGTCTCCTTTTTTAAACTATTATACATTAAATCTAGAAATTGAGTAAACAGATTCTCTTCAATAAGTAGAGATCCGCTATAAGATGGGTTTTTGTGAAAATCGTTTCCTAAGTGGCGTTGCTGGGCTTAAGTGGCGTTATAGATAATTATTCCCATTTTTAAACTATTAGACGTACAGTCTTTAAAACTTGGTAAGCGGATTCCTTTCATGGCGTAGAGATCTGCTAGAAAATAGTTTGGGGGAAAATTGATTCCCAAGGGTCACTAAGGGGGATTAAGGGTCGTACTAGATAAATATTTCCGCTTTTCAACTAATAGACCCACCTGCTTGAAAATTAGAAGGTATGTTCCGTTCATGGAATAGAGTTCCTTTTACAAAGAGTTTTGCGAAAACGGACCCCCAAAGGAGTGGCGTTGCGAGATATTAAGGCACGTTATAGAAAATTTCCTGTTTTTGAATTTAACTCATTTACTTGAAATTTGTTGAGCACTTTTCTTTAGTTGAATAGAGTTCCACTAAGAATGGATTTTACGGAAATCAACTCCATGGGGAAGCGGGGGGAGTTATTGGGGCGTATTGATAGACAAAATTCCTGTTTTCGAACTGCTAAGACTATAATAATAAAATTTGATTTGCATTCTTCTTTTGTTGAATTGGAATCCACTAAGAATGCTCTCAACGAGGTATTGATGATAAAAATTCCGTTTTTGCTCTGTTAGATTTAGATTTGAAATTTAGCACGCATTTTTATTTTATGGAGTGGAGATACACTGAAAGTTGTTTTGGTGGAAATCCACTTGATTATTAGTTAAGTGAGCGCAAAAAATCTTTCTACTTCTATTTTAGATATAAATGGGAAATTATAGATATTTTAATTTATGTCCTTTTTATATCAAGAGGTGAGAGTTACAGCTATAAATTTATTTTTCAATGCAATCAAATTCTTAATGCTAGATATCAATGATTCATATATATATGTGAACAATATACATTTATACAACATCGTTAAATACCCAGTGAAGCGGGTGGGTAACGGCTAATATATATATATATATTCGCCATTTATATTTTGAAATTGGATTTAGTATCATAAGATTCATATAATTTCAATTTTTTAATTGATTATTAAGTTGTGATTGATTTGTGTATATTTAAATATATAATTCATAAATTACACCTACTTAGTTTCTTCAAAATTTTCGTCGCTCATCAGCAATTTTCTCTTTGGAAGCTAATATTGTGTAATGCAAAGAAATGTTTTAAAAATATATTTTTTCAATTTTTTTTATCTTAATATAATACCTTCGTATTCTGTTTTAATAATTGGATGTTTGCTACAGTTTTGCATAATTCCTCCGGGTTTGTCGTAATCAAAAAATTTTGTTGCTATTCTAGTAGCTGGAAATGGTAAATATATGAGGATCTTAAAAGCAATGTAAAATGTTGTTTCAGTTTAGTTTATTATTATTGAAGTAGATTTAGTGGTATCTTTTCTTAAATGAATGCTTTAGTGGAGTTTGCTATTCAAGTATGCTATACATAATAAACTTATTGATTTATTATTACCTTTTTTTAACATTATGTTTATATTTTATGAAGTACATGCTTTTCTGATTCCGAATCCTATAAAAATATTATCCTGATGTATTCCATAACAGTCGTTAAAAATCATCCATAAGCATATTTTTGAAAAAGCTTATTTTCGAAATAAATTTTTAATGTATGGGAACTTATGAAGTGTGTGTGTAAATATATATTTAAGAAAGGGGTTCCGATTTGAATTCACTGGTAATCCTTCATAAGTTCCTAGTCATTTATCTTGAAATGCGTTTGCATAAGAAAACGTTTTTGAAACCGATCATTTATCAAAGTGTCTACCAATCCCGAAAAGAAATATATATCCCGGAAAAATCCTGATTTTTATGAAAAAAAAGTATGAGAAACTAGATTTGGGGAAGAAACGAACGTGTTTTCTTCTTGCCACTAAATGTACTTTTGCCATGCCCTTATCAAAATATATTATTTTAATCCCATTTAATGCAGCAGTTCGGAATTAGATATTTAAAATGAAATATCATCAAATTCGTAGTGTTGTTGTTGTGAAATAAAGTTATTTATAAAAGTTTTTGTTAAGAATAGAATGGTACAGAGGTAAGCATCGCTGAGTGATCCATCACTAGGAATCTCATTAAGTTATAGATTGTGTTTATTTTGTTAGATACTGATTCGTGGATTTCTGTTCAAAACAATATCTATTTCTTTTTCAGACTGGTTTGAAGATGTACTTGCGTAAAGAAAAGAGCTAAAGCTAATGGGTTTCAACAGTGCTCTTGAAGTGAAGTGCGCAGTGCCATCTCATGTCAAGTGAGCCGAGGAGGTTAGTTTTGTTTGATTTTGGATCCGATTCTTTCTTAGTAAGATTACTTTACTTGAAAAGGAAATATTATATTTCATAGCTTTCGTTTACAAATAATGTGAAGTGGATGGAATAATTTTAGAAATAAAAGAAATGGAATAAGGACCCGGGGTTTTGTAACTCTAAGCCAGGGGTGGACAAACTTTTCCCAAGGTACGGGCTACTTCTAAAGTTTTCAAGGTGTTGCCATCCGCCCAGTGGCGTGGGTGTGGTAAGCTAAAAAAAGTATACAATATTTTTATTATAAATTAATAATAAATACTGAATATGTACTTACCTACATAACTACAATAAAATAAACTTACACTTTAAGTCCGTGTTTATAAAGCAAAACGCAAGAAGAAAACGTAATAATAATAACCACAAATATAATAGTATCAAATGGTGCATTTACTATAAAAAACAATTTAAAATACATTAAAAAATAAGGATTGCATACTGTCCGCTAATCTCGAATATTTCGGTATATATTTACTAACTGCTAATCTTCAGGCGGTCACCCCAAAATGCCTTGGTAATCCACCGGTCGACCGCGATGGACTTAATGACCACCCCCGCTCTAAGCCTTTGTTAGGTGGCTTGAATGAAAAAAAAATGCAAAGTAATAGTAATTCACTACAATATCAAAATTATATGACTCTAAAACACGCCAAGATGGAAGCCATATTAAGAATCTTGAGAATAAACCAAGTATCCTTTTATAGATGCCTTAAATTCTAAATGTAACCGGACCCTATTTTAAGTCATTTCTTGGATTCAGGATTGCATATAAATTAAGGTAAGACTCTAGACAAGAATTTTAAACATACTAATTTTTCGTGGTTCAAATCAGTGAAAATTTAAAAAGGATTTATCACATTGTTTTAACGATGACACAAACATGTTCCGCTGCTAACAGTACGGTGTTTAATGACGGTGCAAATTAGAACAAATATTTTGGTTCTCATTTAAGATTTTTTTATTTTTTAACTGAATGTATTAGAACTGATTTTACTGTATTAAATACTTCGCTTTTATTTTATAAATACATGCATAAATTTTTTAATGTATATTATTTGTTTATAAATATACTGATTTATTTCGATCACATTAAATTATAAAATGTATTTAAACTAAAGAAATGCAAGAATGTATTTCTAAAGATTCAAAAGGGATTATGATAGAATTATCATCGTGCAAACGGTGCGATGAAAGTCATTTATATGGTGAAAGTTTGTAATTGTGGTTTTTTTAAACTTAAATCTAAAACAAAATTAAAAAAACTTAAGTGTTTTTTTAACATGCAATATTTATTAGGAGCAGAAATAAATAAGGTTAGTATGCTTATTCTGTTCATTACACTGTTTGATAAAATAACAATAAGAAATAAAAATAAAGCGTTCGAGAAACCAGCTGAACAGGGAAACAGTCTTACTTACCTTAATATCAGCTGTTGGAACTAAGTAGCATAGAAAATTACACCTACTTGAAAATTCACATATCATCTTCCGTTATAGACTTCTGAATCATCTACAATTGTGCATTGGTTGAATTGAATATTTATTTTCCTCATTCTCTTTTCTCTTATTTGCTTAAACACGGCCGGCCATTCTGCTTTTGATTATTTTTTAATGGATACTTTAGTTCCGGCTTCGCTATAATTCATTTTGCAATTTTCTTGAATGTTTATTTCATATCTACCTCATTATTGCTGTATAACAATAACTTTGAAAAATAAAAATAATGTATAATGAGTAAGGTATTGACAGTAAATAGTACTAGTGTTAGCGGAAGGAAATTTTTGAGAAAAGCGAGTATGTACGTTTAATATTCTTTCCCTAAGATTAAAAAATTTAACTGAAATCGGATACTTTTCAAATTGAAAATATTCTAAATCTTGGTTTAAAATCGCGTGGTTAATACATACCCGTTACCAAAGTCGAATATTAAAAATTTAGAAATGTATGATGAATTGGATTTTTTAAGAAATTTAATGTAAACATGTGTCTCAGTGTTCAAAATCACCAGTTTCATGGGCAAAGATGTTAAGGTTGAGTCTCGGACCGTAGCGCATACTTTTTTACTAAAAACCGTTTGAATCCAACGATGGAGGTCTGTTGCATATTGAACTGGTCTAAGTCTCTGTGTTCTGTCGTAGAAAAAGTATGGAAGCAGATTTTAGCTTGAGGAGGATAGAACTCGCGACCTAGGTGGATCCGAAGTCCAGTTACATGAGTTAGACAAAAGTGACCACCTCAGACCGAAGGCTGTTACTATATTATATAGGAACCACTACAAGCTTATAGGCTGTCTGCACGTAATGATAAAGAAAGGACCCAAATTTGAAATATTTTTTCGGTTATAAAAGTACTCCAAATAAGTATAATATTCTGCTTCTCTGTCCGGTCCGCGGATCAAATACTACCGGTCCGCACAAGAAACATTAAATTATTTCTCTTTTATTTACTGTGGTATAGTTCACTTAAGGTACCCGACTACGTTCGGAACCGTGAATTTGCAAAAGCGTATAAATGGATAATATTTATGATATTTAGTGTCACTTAGATTAGAAAATGTATATAAAATTGTTTTAAGAATAGTATTACAATAAAAAATTATTTAAGTACAATATTTTGTCAAAAATGAACATAGAACAGTGGCGCACACAAGGGAGGTCCTGGGGTCCGGACCCTCCCAAAGCCCTCGATTTTTTTCCGATTGATTATAATTCTAAGTATATAGCACGTAAAATTTAACTAAGTATTTGCTATTAATGATTAATTTTATTAATTAATGCTAATTATTTATTCAATAATTAGTTTTTTACTGTGTTTTGTTGCCGAAAATCGACAAAATCAAAAGGAGCATGATACAAGAATGGTGAACTTTCGACCCCGGACCCCTCCCCCTTGAAAAATTCATGTGTGCGCTACTGACATAGAATGACCCCTTTTCAAATTATTCTCCTTTTGAGAAAAATGCTTCTATTATAATATTTGGCCTGTATATAGCTTAGACCTCTGTTCAGAGGCTCAACTAGAATTTTTAAAATATATAACATAGAAGTGGGTTTATCCATGTTTTACGACAACAGAGGGGAGATATTTTAAGAAAAAAAAACGCCGATAATTATTTCAATGGGTTGTAACTCTGAAAATAACGTGAATTTTTGAAAAATCATAGTTGAGCCTCTGTACAGAGGTCAGAGCTATATACAGGCAAAATATTATTATAATAGAAGCATTTTTCACAAAAGGAGAACATTTTGAAAAAAGGTTATTCTCTAAGTTAATTTTTTGCCAAAATATTGTATTTAAATCTTTTTTGTCAAAATGTCCTTAAAATAATTTTATACATGTATTTTAATCTAAGTGACACTAAATATCATGAAAATTATCCATTTATGCGCTTTTTTAAAATCCCAGTTCCGAACGTAGTCGGATACCTTAATATTCCTTGTTAAATCACTTTATATTCATTTTTTGGTGTAGCTATATTTTATTCAGAAGTCACGATTAAGTACAATTATATATATATATATATATATATATATATATATATATATATATATATATATATATATATATATATATATATATATATATAAACTAAAATAGTCTAAAATATGAACAGTCAATATCCTCCCCCTCAGCGGGCCGCGGTAAAATTAACAAATGTTGACCGGTCCGCGGCGATAAAAAGGTCACGGAGCACTGCTATAGAGAATAGCGTATTTTATCATACTACTCGTTTTTATCCGAATCCATTTTTTCCTGGTATAAAAATGTTTCGCATTCTTTCTCCCATCCCGTATTGCTAAATGAGTTATCCCTTTACATGTTAATAAAAAAAAAATGAAATATTTTGAAATTTTAAAAACGCCATATTATAAACAGATATATGATTTGCAAAGTTGCAAATTTTCATGAAAATTGAGTCATTATTCTGTCTGAAAATGTGCTTCAAACATTAGACGAAGACAACCTCAAATTTAGCATTTTCGTCATGTGAGGGTGGCTCGACATAGCGAGGTAAGTTGGCAATATAGATATTTAAAAATTCAACTAATAGGTAGAATAAATAAGTTGGTACAAATTTGACTTTTAATTTTGTATTTTAAAGTATAGGAGATGAAACAGATTCCATTTTGAATAAGTATGTCAAAAGAAAAGTGATTAGCATATTGAAATAGTGTACTCTTTGCACCTTGGGGAAATCAGAATATAATTTTAGTTTTAAGTGCTCTTCCCTCAAAAAAAAAAAAAGGTTTTCGTTTTTACCGCGTTATCTTAAGGTTGCCTTCGGCGTAGTGTTAAAGAATAGTGCCCAGATTTGAAAGATTTTTTGGGATAAAAACGTATTCCAACCCTAATACAAAATTCTGGCTTCGCTATCCTATAGAGAGCGACATATTTCATATTAATTGTTTTTTTCTGAATTGATCCATTTTTTTCTGGTACGAAATGTATTTCGCATTTTTCTCCTTTACTGTAATGTTAAATGAGATAACCCTTTACATATTAAAAGGTAAAATTAATTATTTATGGAATATTTAGGGCTTTTAAAAATGCAATATATTATAAACAGATGCATGAATTATAATGTTGGACGTTTTCACGAAAATTGAGACATTTTTTTCCATCTGAAAATGTGCTGCACGTTTATTTCAAACTCTCGTACATTTGGCGAAGACAACCTTAACATCAGGCCAAAGCAGTAGTAAGTGAATTTCAAGTGCCCATCGCGCTATAGTTAAAGATTTCTGTGTTACATATGTATGTTACGGATGCTTTTTATTTGCGAAAAGGGGAATTTTTATTCCATCAATTCGATCATCCTCGACATCTAACCAAAAAGTGAATAAGGCATTTCCTTATACCGTATTTATTGGGTCATTCTGTTAGTTTTATTGCAAAGGCATCAATGGAGATTGATGCGTTGGTTGTCTTATTATCCTAACTGTATGAGATGAAAATAACTGTTTCTATTACTTCTTTGCTAGTTGAATTTCCTTGATAACTCGTGTTGCATAAATAAAACATCAACCTTAATCGCATCGTGGAAAAAAACTACATTTTAAAATCATTAGATCTGTTTTATGGATTAGTTTGATAACTGGATCATTTTTGTGGTGTTTAGTTAAAAAAAACTAGATATTTCATTTACTTTTTTCTTACCGAAAAATTACCATGAGCAAATCTGATTTTACGAAGCATTAATACCTTTTTTTAGAATTTATATGGAATTTGGGAAAAAGCGTTTTCCAGCGGAAGGAAAAGAGTGCTATTTGAAGATTTTTAAGATTATTTATGGTATTTTTGGGGCTTTTAGAAAAACTATGTGTAATCTTTGTTCCATAATGTACAGTGAGATAGTTTCAGTGTGATATTTAAAACTTATCTCATTCTAAGAGCTTTTAAATTTAATTTTTATGTATGAATATTTCATAAATGCTGTCATTTACTTGCATTAATTAATTTATTTAGTGTTAAACCTTTAAAGTTATACTACTGAAAAGGAGCATTATAGTATAAGAAATCGTAAAAAGATTTCTTCCTTTTGAAAATTTCTCAATATGAAAAAAATAGGCCATAAAGTATTATTTAATCCTTAAGAATCAAATTACTTTGAAGAAAAATGTACATTTCTAAACGAGTTGATTTTAAAATAATATTTTCATTGTTTAAAACAAATACAATTTACTTAGTGAATTTATTATGGAGTTCTTTCTTTTTTATTCGGTTTTTAGTTAGTTAAAACTTTTTTAAAGCAGTGCTTTTTTATTTGATATGATTGCTCTGCTTGATCTCTATTTTTTGTTCTTTATAACTCCATTTGAGTTTCTGTTCTTCGTGTTTGGCTGAAATTAAATACATTGTAGTTCATTTTTTCTTCCTATGTTTACATACTCACTTTGCTATGTAAAAAAAATTAAATAAAATTCTTACCTTATTTTATCTTTCTGAAAACATCGAATAAGACCCCCTTTTTTAAAAGTTACCCCTTGCCATCTATTCCAACTTTTTGAGAACCGCTTTTATCTGGATACTTCAATGCAAATATGATTACATTGAAATAGCGTTCCCGTTGAGAGAGTCTTTCTGGAAAATGGAGACCCATAAATGATGTCTGTTTTTTCCCTATTTTTCCTGAATTTTCCATCGATTTCATTATTCACTTATTCTCAATCCAGAAAGCACAGTGTTCCACTGGCCCTTTTCACCATCTTTACACATCCACGACTGTAATAAATTATTCATGCATTGAGCTCAGCTTTTATATTCGTTTTGTTCTTTTCCTATTCCACCGTCCAATTTAGTCCAACGCCTTTTTCATCTCGCCCTCTGGTCAGTCACGAGAAAAGAGAATTTTCTGATCTGAAAAGGTTAGACTACTTTTCTTTCTTTTTTGAAGTTAGTGAGTTTTTATGAGGACACCTATTTCTCCAAAAGGAAATTGTGCCCCGCTGCTAGTAAGAAAGGGGCTTTGTGCGATGCCGACAGAACTTTTTAGTTTTGTTGAAGCATGTTAAATTGATTGGGGAGACTTGGTATCCCTATTGACTGAATTCTTGGTAACTTCTCTACAGGTTTTATCTTTATTAAATGCATTATGTGTTACTATACTTCGGGTGTAACTTAGTTTTGCTCTCAGTTTTTTAGGACACAATTCCATTAAATAAATTGTGAAAGAAAGCTCCCAATATTTTATACTAATGTTATCTTGAAAGAGCTGTGATGCGTACAAAAAAAAATACTGAATATTATATATAATTTTAATGGGCAAGTTTTTTATTCGCATGACTACGAGGAATTAAAAAAAACCCTCATTTTCGATTCATGTAGATTCTCTTAAAATAATTAGTTTTATTTATTTAATGGAAGTGCACGCTACACAGAATAAACTCCAATTGCTGAGGGCATGATCAGAGAACGAACAGCAAGAACCAAAAAATTTCACTAAACACAGTTTAAGAGATGAAAACAATTAAAGAAAATGAACACTAAAAATTGAGAATGAAATGCATGTTTTAGAGTTCACACACACAAAAAAAGCCGTAAAACAAGGGTGTCAATTATAACATTATACATTATAACAAACATATATAAAAGAAGAAAAAATTTTTATATGTACATCCTGACACTTGACATCTCTTCTCTGCTATTATCTTCCCTATTTCGAGAGAAACTTTGGTATTTCATTATATATTATTGTGAACCAATACATTGACCGGACAGCAAAAGGCTCGTTGTTGGCCGCGAGTTTGACATCCCTGCCGTAAAACGTTCCATTCAAAAAATTAATAGATATATTAAAATATAAAGCTTTTCATATCTGTTATAAATTTTATAAACATAATAACTATATAATTACATCTGATAAACTTATCCTCAAATAAGGAATTGTTTCTCAAACTTCTCGCAGGTACAGAAATATGAATACTGCTTAAAATATCAACGCAGTATATCATATTATTGATGAATTTATACAAAACATAAGAAAGATTCCATCGTGATTTCAAACTCGGAATATCAAAAACAACGCAGGTAAGAGGAGGATAAATCCTGCGAATAAAAACAGTTTCTTCTATAAAACAAGTAACTCATAAACCTATTTTGTACTTCTAGAAGTTCGATTTTATTTTTGTAATAAGGGTTCCTAATATAATACTGCAATATTCGAGCGGATAACAAAGTTTAGAACTTTCAAAGCAAGCTCATTAGAAAATGCTCTTTATTATTATACATTGTACTAGTTGTACTGTTATGTTGTATTGCTATATCTTCTTTTTTGAAGAAATATTAGTGACAAAACTTTGGAATATTTTAATATTATTTATTTATAAACAAGGAATGTGACGTTATCAAAAACTATTTACGTACAAATATTGTATTTTTGTTCATTTTCGATCTCTTGATTTTATGTCGCCATCGTGCCCTCTTGCGGTGATCTCATTCGTGTATAATCAAATAAAAGCTGTATGCCCGTGCGATTGATAACTTATGTACTCACGTTCCGAGCCTCATAGTCTGATGAATAATGGAATAAACCTGTGATGATAATAGACATAGTCATGTAAATGCTACAGCATCAAGGGTTGATGGATGAAACATATTATACTGTAATGATAATATGGGGATGGTAGGAAGAATTAGAATTTCAGATTCTAAGTTACCTAGTTTATCCATATAACTTTTCATCAACTGAATAATCATTTGCACATTAATCCATTTTTAAATTCCTCTATAGAATTTAATGATAATGTGTATTGAATAATTTGTGTGGAAATAATGATGGATATGATTTATACTGTGGAGTTCCGTAGTTGCGATTTCTATAATGTTATATGTCGCTAGTTTTATGCCGGTGGTATTCAGTTGTAAAAGTGATTTCATCAAAACTACACTGCTGCTTGTTAAAGGAACTGGGTTTCAAAGTATTTTCGTATAACGTGATGTGGAAGCTTGATGACTGAGATACCATGCTAGATATCGACATCATTTGTTTATGAGTTCATAATTGCGAATCTTGTAACATATAGAATAAAGTCTTATTGCATATGCGTCCATTTAGTTACACATTTATTAAAACCAACGAACCTTTTAATATTTCATTCATTTTGGGACGTATTAAGTGTAATTTTAAATTCAGTTCTAACGCAGGTTTTTAAATAAATTTATTTCTGTTGACTTAATATCTTACATGCAAAGTACTTTGTTAAAAACCAGAATTTCCTTTTTGTTTGTGAGGATTGTGTTTCGAGCAAAGATCGCACATTTGAACTAGACCTACATAAACTGACAAAGATATCCGATAAGGAACGAAGTTTAGATTGGATAGCAGAGATATTAAGAAATCTGGATCTTCATCTAACAATAAGATAATTTTTTAAAAATAAATGTATATACATTGGACAAATTGGATATTGTTTATAAATATTATTTCTCTCTCAAATATTGATATGTAAGGCTGTTTGTTTTCTTAATTAATGTTAAAGATAGTGTTTAAATTTAGGATGTTTTTATCGATTGAAAATTGCACTAATACTGCTGTAATATTCTGATTTTATTAACATGCTATGCCATCTACTTATGTTTGAATTCATGTTTTTTTTCCTGTTTGATATATCTTCTGTTTATTTTACCTGTAAGGCCCAGTAGTCGAGTGGTAGCATATCGTGTTTTCACACCACAGGTCCATGTTCTATTCCCGGGCTAGGCAAGGTCGACTCAGCCTTTCATCCCTACTGCAGTGGGTCGATAAATGAGTATCAAGCTTGTTTATGAACTTAAACGCTGGGGGTCTTGCTTCAGACTGACCACCTGTTCGGGACATCTACTTATGCACCTCAGCGCCCAATGGTCACGTATACTGGGATGGGCACAGTAGGCCCTGGCTCTCATGGGCTATTGCGCCACTGAGTTTGTGTTTGAGTTCTTTTACACTCAAATGAAAAATGTATATAATTTTTTTCATACTTAGATTAAAAAAAACGTATTTATCGATTGCTTTTTTTAATTTTTTTGTACGTTGTGATAAATTTACATTTCTACTAAAACAGCATGAATTTACATTAGTATGGGAGCATTTGCTATCTAAAAATTGATTCCGTGTTTCTTGTCCATCTTTTTAACAGTAGTTAGTTTTTTTTTCATTGAAATCATTTAAAATCCCCGTACTCCACAAAGTATCACACGGGGCTTACGGAAGCAAGTATGACATACATATTAGAAAAGAAAGAAGGGGGGAAATATTAAGTCACATGAAGGATTACAAATACCTAAAATAAATTTACGGAACTTTTCAAAAACACTTCTGGTTGAAATAAGTTTGTGAAAATTCGGAAACCAATTAATTAATGCCATTTAGAGCCAGTTTAAGGATCTCCTTTCTCTCACAAACTTGGAACACAGAAGGAGCACATGCTCTACATTTTTCTCGTCACCAAATTACGATCGCAGGAAGATGATGGAACCAAATTAAATTTGTTCAAACAGCTTTCAGTTACCATTACCTTTGAGAAATTGTTATTTTGTAATTAGTATAAAAATGATGTTATATATATTTGACAGTCTCTTATTAATGATTAGAAAAACTTTATTTATTAATATCCCTTTATTTTAAATGAGATATTCTTAATTCCAAGACTTCACCATTCTTTTTTTCGTAATCTTGTAAAAGGTTTTAGGAATATTAACGGCAATATCAATTTCGCACTTGGCGGCTGCCTTTGTAGGCCAATCGGCCCGCTCATTTCCCCAAACATCCGTGAACATATAGAGAAACTATCGAGGTATTGGGCAGTTTTAAAAAGGGAGCCTTAAAAGATATTCACTGATAAATTTCAAGTACATTATGCTTTTTGCGCAGCATCTATGTATTTTTATTTAATGTCTTTCTCTATAAATTCGACATCTTGACTAGTCCATTGGATATTGCTTAGTACAAAAAAGTATGCTTTGTGACCTTATATTAAGTAGATTTCATATTTTTAAATCTGTATTTTGTTTAGGGTGCAATCTTAAAATAGAAATTATAAAAAATGACTTCATAAATGTGTAAAAGTATTCTTGTATTCGCGTTATTTAGCAATTTTCGTTGAACAAGGAATTAACCTTAAAAGTTCAAACTTAAAATTTGTTCATTTAAATTTGTTTAAAATAGTTAGCTAACCTCATTGTTATTTTGTGAAAAATTCATATTACTACCGTCTCTTCATTTTGTCAAAAGTCATTTTCGGTGGAAAAACGAGTAGTGTAATATTTAATTGCCTTGTAACTAAGACGGTTATTTTCTGAAGCCGACATCTCTTATAATACTCGCGGTGGATTTTACAATAGAATTGTCTTCAGTTTTTTCTTTTTTCTCTTTCTCAAGATAGTAATTAGTAGAGAATGAGTTATGCCATATTCAGAGTGTTTTCTTTCAAATGAATCTTGGCATCCACCACTTTTAATTACAAAATTGTCTTTCGAGTGTATGTTTCTAGAATTGCATCCTATATACGGTTCGAAATTTGTAATTGATATAATACTTTGTTATGGTAATGTTTTATCTTTTTGTACTTTTTTAATCGGGGTTTCAGGCCTAACCTTTTGAGTTATGCATGCCGAAGTTTAATAATTATTGCTATAAATAAATGAAAGTATAAAAATTCGTAAAGGTTTTTCTTTAATTACAAAATATGAAAAAGTACTTAAAGGTGTTAATTTGCAAACAGCAAAAATTCCTTAATGAATATTGGATTGGGGAAAGGCAGAGTGCTGTATTTACATTCAAAATACGGAATATCTTCCTTAAAGGAATGTACAAATATAATGTCTCCTAAATTAAATTAAAAAAATTTCACCTAAAAGTGATTTTCCCTCAGGATTTGAATTACAAAATTTTTCTCCTTTTTTTTTTTTTTATTTTTGAAATTCATTGCATCAAAATATTTTTAATTTCTGTATTGTATAAAAAACTCGTTCACATCACAAAAAATTTAATTTTACTTTACAGAGTAATAATAGCTACACTTCCAATTCTTACGCAAAAAGTTATTACGTTTCATATTTTAGATCTCGATGAGTTTTATTTCTAATATAATGCCTAAAATGTATACACCTTCTCATTGTCTTACGACTTACAATCATATTTACTTATTTGCAATCGTAAGGCGCACAGTAGAATACATATTATTTATTTTTCACATTATATAGAACAACTCTACATTTATATACATTTAATTTTTTTTACATTTATTTATATTTTTCACTACCCATTTGAATGAAAATAGAGCTAATAAATGTAAATGTGACTTAAGACGTATTAGTTGATCAGAAATTCGTCGTAAATCGAAGTATCATTTTATATTTAAAAAAGTACTGATTTTTTATCATGAAATAATTCTTTTTGGGTTTGTGAAAAGTCGGTAAGTAATTTAAACATTAATATTAATCTAATGTATTTAGAGCATGTTCTATGTAATCATGAACATATATGCATGTATTCTTTTAAAAATGTTCTCTATGTATGGTATATTTATTAAAGTACTATAGTTTTTCTTTGTAATATAAAAAATTATGTTTATTTCATGTTTTAAGATATCTGTTATATACAGTTGATACTTGGTAAAATTATGAAATATGCTTTATAGTAATGTTATTTCATGTTATAAAATATATAATGAGCATCCTGCCTTGAAAGCCACAAATATTTCGTGCGTTCTGTTTAATAAAATTTTCATTAAATTAAAAGAACCGCATGTATTTTACTAAAAAAAATTTTTTTTTAAAATCCTCTTGGTTTTCTAAATTTTTCTTCGTTTAAGTAAAATTTGAAAGTATTTTAATTCATTCATACGCTTGTATAAATTTTTATTAGATTATTTCTTACATCAATTATATTTCGTATTCTACTCAGAATTTTCACAAAAGCCATCTGGCGTAAATATCTTTTGAGGCTATCTATTTACTTTGACATAAACCAGCCATCAGCAATCTAAGTCATGGTATGACATCTTGTTCGTCTCATGGTGATGCTGCTTTAGTATCCATCACCAGAAAGAAAGGGGGGGAACGTTACGAAAATTAACCAAGGGGGTCCTTTTTCTTCTTTCTTTTCTCTCTACTTTGGCGTGCTTTACCTGCTTTCTGGTTGATCTGGCGCTTTTTTCCGTCGCCAATCCAAGCAACCCTTTCCTTTTGGTCCCGAAGACCGCATCCGCGTTGCCCTAAAAGATTTCCTACCTCAGCTAGTGGCATGTTTTGTTATGAAAGGATGAGTTCCCAGATGTGAATGATGGAGATAGAGTATGATGTTAAGATGTGTGAGCTTGTGATGTGAATCTGGAACTTGGTTTTTCGGAGAATTTTTCAGCTCTGCTCTGCAGCGACAGATTGGAATTTTGAGGAACGAACATTTTTGTTAGGGGGTTTGATTTCGGCATTGAATGGGATTAAGAGGACAGAGGTGAGTTGGTGATCGTTTGTTTGTTTTTAGTTTTTGTTACTGCATATATGTAGACTCTTTATCGAGAGAATTTAAAGTGAAGTGTTTTATTACTGTCATCACTGAGCTAGTTTTTGCTGTAGAAAATTTATTTATCTGTAATTAAATAAATGTTGAAATATTTCGAAGAATTTAGAAGAATTTCTGTCCATTAATTTTCCCATCTAAGATTCATGTTTTTATATATATTAAGACTAAATATTTATATTTCTTGTTTCTTAGGACGTAATTTTAAATTCAAAGTCTCGATTACCTTGTAATGCTCCCTTTTCAAATAACTAACAATTTATTTTCAGAAAATGTTATTCGTTTATATTTTTCTGTCTTTTCAATTGATTTTTTATTAAAATATTCGTTTCGGTCAAATTCTGACCTTTTTTTTAAAAAAAAGTCTTATAAAATTTGACATTTTTTTCATTATAGTTTCTTTTCATAAATACTTGATGATCATGCGTAAGGGGAAAAAATGTGCTTTTTAAGTTAAACAAATTTCTTACTATTTTTTTTTCTAAGAAAAAATCACCTTATTTTTTATCTAGTGTAAGTCTTGTAGATTTCCGTTCGTCGTAAGTATTTTAAAGGGAGAGACTGGGTTTTTTACAGTTAAATCAGTTTTAAATAAAATGTTATGTAAAAGGCCTAAACTGATTTAGTTGGATTTTAAGACAAAGTGAAATGTATTTCATAAAATCAATGTAAGATTTCTTTCAATTCAAAAGGTATTTTTTACTCCTTTTATATAATGTATGATAGCAATTTAATTTATGGTTAGAAAAAAAATATTTTTAAAGCATTTTTGAATGTAAAAACTTTTTTTTTATTTACTTCAAATTTAAGGAGACATGGTACGATTTACACTAAAATTTTTAGTTTAAAAATTTTTTTGGTTGTTTCCTATGTGTGTATACTATGTAAAACAGATTTTATGCTCAAAAGTTCATAAAAAATTAATTTTTAAAGAAAACACTTAAAATTTCTGAAGCGATTTTAAAATGCTACTCCTCCTACAAAAATTTACGTACATGCATGAAATTTGATTTAGAAGTAAGTCAAACTATGTGTAACAAAAGTTGGTATGGGTTTTGAAATAACATGATTGGTATTCGTACAATACTTCTTTTTATGAATGTTTATTGAAAATTCCTTAAAAAATTTATAAATTCTGAGTTCAATTATTTTTTAAAAAATAAGTATTGCTTTGATTCAAAAATGCATACCAACTTTTGTTACATGTACTATTAGTAATAGGTAAGAAAAAATTCAAAGCATTAAGTACAGTAGAAAAAAAGCCTTAGCATTTTAAATGAAGACAAACTAGTTATTTTATCTTTCTGAGATGAGCAAGTTTCAAGTTTTGATTTGCCGTAGGGTTGTGAATAAAAACGAATGTAAAAGCTATCCTAGCTCTGCGTTTTTTAAGTTTAGAGCCTTCAAATTTTGTGAGGTTATATAAAAGTATATAAAGAATAATTTAGGCTAAAAAAATTAGATTTGATTTTTTGACCGATTTTTGTCAATTGAATCGTACTGTGTCCTCTTAAGTTTGATTTTTTTGAAAAATGTAATTTGTTTCTAAAATTTTTTGAATCTCCGAAAGTAAATAAAATTTATCAATTTTTCCACTTTTATTTTAACTTTATTTGATGAAATGGATTTTGGGAGATGCGTGTTATATTTTATCAGTGACAAAAAAAAAATCAAAGTCAGATTATTTTTTTATGTCTATTTCAGAAGTCGTAAGCTAACATTTAGATGTTTTTAGTTTCTAAATTTGTCTCAAAGAGACTTCAGTTGGGAGGTTACAGACACTCGGGTAAAAGAGGATTTCAAAGTGAGTCAGTAGGAAGTGAAAGAAAATCAATTTCAGGGGCAAAGAACTTGTCCTACATTAGAGATTTAAAGTTCGTGCTTTTAGACTATGGGTGGATCAGAATATCAGTGTAAAAAGAAAAAAAAATCTAAATGGGGGTTAAGTGTTAATCTTTTGAAGTCGTACATCTCTCTGAAAATGAAGTTACTTGTTTGCATAAAAGCCTAAAATGGGCGTAGAGCAGCTTAGTCTTGTCTCATGGGGCGTAGAATTCCGCCATTTATTTTATGTTTAAATAGTTATTTGTTGAAATAAAACTATCGTTAATAATTAACGTTTAAATTTAAATTATTTGTTAGAATGTTTGCTCAAAATGAAGATAATTATGAAGACAGGATCTATAGAAACTTAATGAATCGTTAGTAATAATATACTTTTACAGTGATGCACACAGGAATTTTTCAAGGGGAGGGTCCGGGGTCGAAAGTTCACCATTCTTGTATCATGCTCCTTTTGATTTTGTCGATTTTCGGGAACAAAACACAGTGAAAAACTAATTTTTGAATAAATAATTAGCATTAATTAATAAAATTAATCATTAATAACAAGTAATCATTAAATTTTACGTACTATATACTTAGAATTATAATCAATCGGAAAAAAATCAAGGGCTTTGGGGGGGGGACCCCAGGACTGTGCGCCACTGTACTTTTATCATGCTAATATTTTTATTAGAATCTACTCAATTACTCGCTAAAATGTATTAATGTGTGTGAAATAGTTCATTTTAATTAAAAATTTATTAGAAGTACTTTTAACTTTAAAAGTGTTGCGAATATAAAATACAATTCATAATTCCAAAGTAAAATTTTTAATTTATTGTTTGAAAAATGTCTATTAGTGTAAATCAAGTGAATCAAATACTATTGACGAATTGATTATTGAAGAATTAGGAGGTTATCTTAAATAATCGATCAAAATTTTGAATATCCTTAATAAATCTCGCAAAATTTTTTTTAAAGGCATACTTGAGTTAAAAATAAAATATTCAACGTCACTTTTTATTTTTAATTCAGATGATGATTTTTTGGAGAAGTAGAGTGAAAGCTTAATTAGTTAGATTTTTTCCTATTTAATTTTCTGTTCTATTTTGCATATTTAACATTAGATTAAATGTAATGTAGCATTTAGTTTTAACTATTTATTATCTGTGATTTAAGAATTTTTTATTGAAGATAAATACATTGTGCTTTATTTTATTTAGAATTTGCCGCTAATGGTTGAAGCATGTACCATGCAAAACATATTTGACTTTGCCCGATTGTGTTACAGGAAATTACTAATAATTCACTTAATTCCGAATAAATTTTATTTTTGAAATAAAAACAATAGGATTTTTATTATTTGCAGAAATTTTTAAACTTAAAAAGTTATTTGTGAGAGGAGCTTATATAAAATTCTCAATTATATTTCAAATCCGTTTTACGGATTGTGTACCGTAATCAGATTAACTTCACTTTGTATGTTTTAAACTTATAATTCCCAATATGTTTCCGTGTTTTGCGTTTTCAATTCCTCTTAAGTACTCCTTCCTAATTGCTCGGCTTATTATGCAATCGACATCAAACAGACGGAAAAGCAAATCCTGCTAAAGAAAACGATCTTGAATTCCGGTAGCTCAGAGTTCCACGATTTATAAAAATATTTCATGCAATGAATTACATTAAAAGTAACTGGAAAAAACGTAGAAAATTTAGCGATTCATTTTACTGACTTTTATAGTCAGATATGAGAATATAGATTATATATTAGAAATCGTTTTACTTATAAATATCTTGCACGTAGCAGCTGAATTCACCGAAATATTAATGAAATCTTTTTTTGTCGGTAAAATATTCAAAACGTCATTAAACGGTTCATTACCTGTCTGGTTGTTGTACATCAATCAATACTTTTTTCCCCTAGAAAATTTGTTTTGTCCAAACGTTCTTTTTAGAGAGCTGAAAAAGGAATATAGTAGTCATTTAAAGGTTTTACAACAATCATGCTCAGATAATATTTTAAAATAGGAAAGACACGGCTAAGTTATATCATATATGTTAATTTTTCCTTAGTAATGAAACATTAAGGAAATTGCCGAAGACATTAAAAAAATTAATATCTTTCAATGATTACATGCAAATATTTATTTATTTCAAAAGTTTTTAATTGCGATGAAAGATATATTTCCTTATTAACTCTTACGAGACTAAAATTAGAATAATTTTTAAGCATACTCGTGTATTGGAAATTAATCTTGCGAATTTCATTCACTGGGCTGTGTTTATTTAGTACGATTATGTATTCAGTGCGAAAAATGTTTAAATATTATGAGCTTCAGTCTGTTGAAAGAAAAGTTACTTTTATATTGTTATCTAGGTGTTTACTGCTATGATCTGCATGAATCTATGCTTGAGGCTTCTGCCCTTATTTTTACTTGTCCTATTTTTTCTATTGTCCGAACTCTTTACCTTTGAAGCATTAAGCATCTATTAATATGGAACCTAGATTACATCATAATGTCCATGACTTACACACCCATTCTCACACAATACAGAATTCAGTTTATGTATAGGTTTGCTTTGTTACACCCTCTTCATGATATGGCTTCAGGATACCAACGAATATCCTGATTTTTGGTGTTCCATTTTGGATTGCTTCTGGTTTTTTATTTTACTTATTTGAAAGATTAGTTTTAAAAAATACTGAGTTGCCTGAATAACTTATACTAATTTTAGTTAGACATTTTACTCCTAAAAATGTTCTTTGTCAAATCAAATATATCTTTAATTAATTTCTTATTGCGAAATAATCTTTTTTAAAGCAATTTTTTAAGATGCATCTTAACGGTAACTTTTTTGTGTAATTTTAATCCTTTTAATGTATATATTTTATAAATTTTGATGTCAAACCATCGTAATCACACTAGTTTATTGATATAACTGTATATTCGCAGTTTTTTTTTTTTGTTATTCGTAAAGCTTTTATGATTTCAAATTAACTTCTAAATCACTGGCGTTGGTAGTTGGCCTAAATTGGTCCTGTATCAAAATTCTTTGGGGACACTTTTTTTTAGAATGGGAAGCTCAGTGGACCCATTGATAATTTATGAATTTTTTTTTTTACTTACACATATTGGGGGCCCCTATAGCTTGAGAGTTCCGTATCATTGATTCGGTGGTAGCTACGCCCCTGTTCTAACTACTTAATTACAATGAATAAATTATAATTTGCCATTCCACTATTATATATATATATATACAGAAAAAAACTGGAGCATGCGAATTACGATCAAATTCATTTTCTCGGATTAAAACATTTTCGTTTCTGTACAAATACCAAACAAAACACCGTTTAAAAAGATTTTGCGTAGTACAACGTTAAGAGTCAATAACACATTTTTTTTCCTCAGAAGCTAATCATTCGTTGCCATGGATACAAAAATCAAACAAGTTCATTCAATACTTTTTTCCCCTTAAAAAAATTTCCTTCTACGAACTAAATTTTTTTTTTTTTTTAACATTTTGTCAAAAAACTCATGGTCAAAACTATTTTGTCATGTTTATCTTTTAAGTATTAAGAACCGGAACACGCGCGTTCCGGTCCATTTCGGACATTACAATCTTATTCTTTTTTTTATAATTCTTTATTGCGGTTGAGCTGGAAGAATGTCTGCCAAGTTTCGGTTTTATTAATTTCCCCCTTTCTGTGCTAGAAAATTTTCCACTTCGACGAAGACTTCTCATTACGGGTTGTTGAACTCTTGAAACAACCCAGTAAGTTGCGCGTGTTAAATCATCAACCGAGAGTTTCCGCCCGTTTCTTAAATATTCCACACTTCGCTAATATTTCTTATCTGCATATAACCTCCAGAGTATGACCGCGGAAAAGTGTGTGTGCCTGAGAAGACTGTCGACACTTATTTTTAAAATGAATTCTTAATTATATATACACTTTTTTTGAAGATTCGTTATCACTTAAATCTGCATTTGAATTTAATTGTAACTGCAAGTTAGCGGCTCAAAAGGGCACATTTTTTAAAAGGATAAGGTAGAATGAAGATACAAGGTAAAGTGTGAGAAAATAGTTAAATTTTGGCTTCATTTCTTCTTTTAATTATTGTTTTCTACAAAATTTAATTTTTACTTCCTTTGATTTTTTTTTCCCCTTACACATCCAACTCGTGGAAAAACCAATCCTGATGGAAGATAAACTTTCGACATGTTTTTAGTAGTCGTAGTAATAAAAATTAGTAGTTTTCGGTAACAATAATGAAAATTTTTCTATTTAATTGCTTGGTTGCGATACTAACAAATTATAAGTACTTAATAGTTATTTAACTCACAGTGAGATTCTTTAAATAAATTACAATATAAAAGGATATTATATATCTGATTATAATAGCTTTATATTTTGATATAAATAATTATGTATTTAATTTTAACAGAGCAAAATTATTTAATTAAAATTTTATTATTTTTTGTTTTATGGTGTATTTGTTTTAATTACTTGATTGCTTACAATTGAGTGAATAAAATTGCTTCAGAATAAGCTCAATCTTGACTAATTTGTTACGATATTTTTTTATTTACTATTTACTCTCTCCTTCAATTTTGAGAGAGCGAAAAATTGTTTCCGTTAATAAATTTTCAAAATATTTGCTATATCAAGGCATAGTTCAAGTAAATCGTTTTATGTATATAAATATTGTTGAGTAAAATGTTAAGTAAAAATCGCGTAATTAAATATTGTATAACTTTTACAAACTAACAAATTTTTTGGAAAAATATTAACCATACAGGTATCATTCAAGATCACAAGGTAAGATCGTACCAGTAGCGTAACGGAGAATATTAGCCCTTTCCCCCTGCAAAGTCAGGCATTGGGCCCCAAGCTGGATCTTACAAAGGTTTCGTACTTGGCGTCACACACACACACACAGTCAGGCATTGGGCCCCCTAGAATGCCACTGGATCGTACCGCCCTGCAACATGCCTTGCAAACTGGTATCAATTTTACATAGACCGCTTATATATATTGAATTAATTTCTTTCTTCAAGACGATTTTTTTTTTTTTGTAATTCGTAAGCTGGAAGTGTGTTTTGAAAAGTTCTTTTAAGCTCTTATATTTAAAAAAAATATTTAAAATTTGATAATGGTTGTCTCGGAATTTAACCCTGTGTAGTATTTTAAGGTATACAAAGTTTATTTATGATTTTTTAAAAAAAATTGATCGCGCGCGCGAAATGTTAGCAATGAAAATTATGTTCAATTTTCTTTGAATAATTATTTGAAATTTTCGTTACCTTTTTGCTATTAAAAAAATGCGACAGTAAAAAATGCAAAATCTAGGAAAACTGTATTATGTTTTTTAAATATACTTAATTGTGTATATCCCAACCCATGGCATCTTTGTTTATTATTTCGCAGATTTTACGCGATGTTAATTTTTCCAAACTAACTAAAATTATAAAAATGTCTAATTTTTTCGAAAAATATTGATGTATATATATATACATATATACGTTATGTGTTATATGTAAGCATTTGTGGTTAATTATTTTCTTCGTGAGTTCTCCCCTCTTCAAAAGAGCTATTTAAATAATAAAGAAATTATTTTTTTAAAAAAAAAAACAACTAATTCTATGGATAGAAAATATTACTACTTACTTTTTTTTTACAAAATAAATAAAATTGCTACTTTTTCTTGATAAAATGCATTAAAACACTATTGTAAACAGTTTTAAATAGAAATAATATTGCATTCATTTGTTTAATTAAATCATAAATACACTTGGAAACTAAATAACTATCTCAAATCATTAAACAAAATTGATGGAATTTTTCTTTATAAATAACTGAAAAAAATTAACAGTTAAGAAAAAACAATTTTCTTATTAATTTCTTTGAAGTATTCGTCAAATTTACCCTTGCGTGAGAACTTGAACAAAAAGAAAGAAAATACTAATACGAAGAAATCGCTCAAAGTGCTCTTGAATTTTAGTTAAAGTAATATTACTTAAGAAAATATAACGAAGCTCTCTGTTCTCTAAATAGAGAATGTTTTTATAAGTACCCTGTCTATAGTAACAACATCTACAACGTTAAAAAGTTAAGATGTTTGCCTTAGAATTGAGAATAATGTAGGGTTAGTGAAAACTTTAGAATTTTCCCCCCTCCCCCTGATAATTTTGTTGTTGTTGATGTTGTTGTCCCGATGACTTTAAGCTTTGTTTTCTTAGTTTGAGCTTATTTATTTTCCTAATCAACGAATTAATTTTTCAGCCTAAAGGGAAAAGGGATTTAATGAGAAAGTTAATCTTGTGCAAATATTAAGGAACTGGTGTAATTTTTTTGTAATGTAGTAGTATTTTAAATAATCTACATCTTCATTTTATGTTTTTGTTTCTAACTATACTGATTACTTTCATACAACTTACCAATTTAATCTTAAATATTTATTTTTACCCTTCTAATTTTACCTATTAAGTGTTATAGTGAAATGTAATGGTGAAAATTAATTTTATTCCCACTTGTAATTTAGATCAATAAAGCCGCGAAAAGTTTCGATGGATGAAACAGTCAAAACTGGTGTAACAGGAGTCTTGGAGGATGGCAAATTTGAGACTTGATCTCCCACGTATTTAGTCTTTTGGCGTGTAACCCTTGTCGTGTTAAGTCTAATTTTGCCTTGTGTCTATTTTCACCAACTTTTTAAAGAATTGATCGTAACTCAAGAAAACTTTTGACAGAAAATGTTCAGTTTTCTGTATAAGTCAATCTGTTTTTTTCCCTAAATTATTTCATATTTCATTACCTGTATTGTAGTACTAAAAGACGACTCTACATGTTAAAATGAATCAGGTTAAAAAAATCAGGTACATTTAACAGCTTCTTTAGAATTAAATTTGATAATAATAATAATAATAAAAAAAACTACTGTCGAGAACTTACAGTGTACGATGAAGTAGAAGACGCGGAAAAAGCTTGGATTGGACATTCGACGATTGCTAGAGAGAGTTTGTATTATGAAATATTGTAATGTGCGTATACCACTCACTACTCAGTATTCATTTATGAATAATCATCACTTTGTGTTATTTACATTGTGGAAAAATAATTTTATTTTGAATCTAAAAACATACATCCAAAATTAAGTCTTTTTCCATTTTTTCGAAAATTCGACCCCTTTGCGGCAATATTAAATTTTGAAATCATTATTTTTAATTATTTTTCTCCTAATCTCCGTACCATAGAACATAATTTCCGCATAGGTGTGGGTTCCGATTATTCATATACCCCTCCCCCCATATAACCGCGAACCATCCTATTGTAAAACAATATGAACCAACGCGTAAATTGGTCTTCCATCTGGTTAGCACAATACTAATTTGATAACTAAAATTTATTTGTATTGTCTAGTTACCTTTTCTATAAATTCGTTTTATATCATACGTTCCTTAACAATCTCCTTTATCTACTTTTAGTACAAACTATTAGTGTACTCTAAATTACACGTATTACACACCTTACAAGTTATCTTCATTTCCTTCATTCTGACATAACATAGCTTCTTTTATGTATACACACACATAACTCACATATGTATATAAAAGTAAAAAACCGGTCAGTGAATCAACTTGACGAACAAAAGCGGTTAACCTGTCTGAGTCACCTGCGTGCCAAGGATTTCGCCAAGTGCTCGAATGACTCACCAGCCTTCGATCTCTTTGAGGGTGAAAGTGTGTTCGAAACAAGATGGAAAAATATGCGACAACGGAGCGTAACAACCAATCCTATAAATATACAGTGGGGATGTGTCACAGAGATGTGTTATGGTGTTAAGAGACCTTTTTATTGTTGCTCTGTAATTGTTTTTGATTTTGTAGGAACAGACGACAGGTGGTTGATAGTAACTAAGATGTCTTATCTGATTCAGCTGAAATAGTTTTAGGAAGAAAACTTGAATTCATTTTCTTTTGTTATTGTGTTATTTAATATGCTGAAAAAGAGAGAGTCCTTGAAATAACCTGTTTTACTTTCTTAGTATTTTAAAGTATAATTTAATAATGTTATTCCCTTTGGTACATAATCATTGAGGCATTAATCTTTTGAACTAGAACACAACAATTCTTCTTTATACCATTGCTTTTTGCGATGAAATCAGTAGTTTTAAAAAAAAATTTTAATCGTTTTACCAATTAATTTTAAGTTAAAAAAATAAACATTTGATTTAAAATTTTGAAAAATAAACGAACATCATTCAAGAGTAACACACACACACACACAAAAGGAAAATCTAATCATTACTTTATGTTATGTTTCAAATATATATGTAGTTTTAACTATCGATTTTTTGATTACATGTCGCATTTTCCTTTATTCTCTAACTTGAACTTTTTCTATTATCTATTTGTAAACATCACACAATTTGTTTCACAAATTATGAAACGGCAAAAAATGGATAGCATTTAATGTCATACATTTGAAGACTTTAAATGAAATTTGGTATTTGTAATCGATTGTCTAACGTAAGATTCAGCTTTACGGAAACGTGATATTATTGGTTCAGTACGATGTGGAATGATACAGCTGTTTGGAACTGGGTCCTAAGTAACTTAGCGTGGAGTGGTAATCTTGTCATCTAATTGTAGTTTGAAATAAAGCTTTCACCCATAGTCCGTTTCTAGACCTATTATACTATCAATTAAAATTAAGTAAACATATTTAAATGTGGCTTAATTAGCCAGAAAAATTTAAAAAGTTGAGTTAGTGATATTTATATACTTTTTGTAGTTATGTATTTATATACTTTATGTTTAATTTGCTCACTCGAAATTTGATATAATGATGAGAGCCCATTGATATTTACATTTTATTGTTCTTCTAACGGACAGTGCTTAGCACAGGCTACTTCGTTTTGAATGGTGAAGAGATTAAGAGTTTATGTGAATAGAGATCCACTACTTCCCCCTTTTATAAATTTTTGCATTAAAATAGTATTTACATTGGTCTCCAAGAATACCTCTTTTCGCAATTAATAAAACTTTACTTGTTATCACTTTTTGTATTAGATATATATTTTTATTATTATATATTTATTATATACCTATTTATTATATTTTTATATATTTATAGATATATTAGATATAGATATATATATATATATATATATATATATATATATATATATTAATTCTTCTCGTGCATGGTGATTTAATTTCTTAAGAAAAGCATATTTCTTACTATGTCATTATTTTCAAGCTTATTATCAACTTAATGAATCGTTTTACACATAATTTTAATTTATACGTGTTGTATATTTAGATTTAAAAAGAGGAACCAATGACAGAGTAAAATTCTCGTGAGAAGTAATTTAAGCTTGTGTATCTTACTGATAAATAATGGATGTAAAAAGGTTAAGGACCTTGTATAAAGTGTGAATAGAGTTACTATTTTTCTTTTTAAATAAAGTTAATGCTTCAATATAAATACTTGGTCTGAAAGCTCTGTTGAGAGTGTAAGTTCGTTCCCAATTTCTGATAATAAGCGAACATTATTCATTTTCCCTTTTTCCTGCTTTCTTTGAGCCTGAATAATAATCTTTCTAATTTGTCTATGATTCTAAAGGAATTTCGCTTTGAAAGAATTTTTATTAGTGGGGCTAAATTTTTCCCGTACATGACTGAAAATCTGGCTCATTATCAAGACGAGCGGAGTTGTGTTGCTCTTTCATGATTAATTTTGGGGTGAAACTGATACCCATTCTTGGGTCTGCACCATTCTTTTGTGTCCGTCGCGTTTTAGGACTCTTTCTCTCTCTCTCTTTCATAATATAGTTTAGTATCAGTATATTAAAAGGCATTTATCGTGGCTGTTTCAGTTTAAGAAATTCAATATATTTTTTTGGCGGGTAAGTGTAATTTGCAACCATTTTAGTCCTAAGGTGTGAATTATTTTGACTCTTTCCAGAATTCTATAAATCATCACTTAATAATTTTTAAAAACTTTAAAATTTTCATATTACTTTTATTAATCGACAGTTTTCTACTCCTCCTTATTTATTATTGTAACTATGAGAATCTGACAAAAACTTACATGCAACTGTTTATAGTTGTAGTATCTGGCTACTGTTGGCGGTAGATTTTGGAATGCTGGCGCTATTCTGTGCGTCTTCGGGGGTGAGTTACTGTTTTTTATATAGGGAGAAGGTGGCTGACCTCCGAGCAAGTCGGTGAAGGGTCAGGAGAGTCCCTTGTTTTTAGGAGCGCGAAACGCCAGACTGGATTTTAGTGTTAAGGTATAAGACTATACGTTCGGAACCGTGATTTTGCAAAAGCGTATAAATGGATAATACTTATGATATTTAGTGTCACTTTGATTAGAAAATGTATATAAAGCTGTTTTAAGAATAGTATTACAATAAACAATTATTTAAGTACAATATTTTGACAAAAAATGAACATAGAATGACCCATTTTCAAAATATTCTCCTTTTGTGAAAAATGCTTCTATTATAATAAAATTTTGCCTGTATGTAGCTCAGACCTATGTGCAGTGGTTTAACTAGAATTTTTGAGATATGTAACTTAGAAGTGGGTTTATCCATATTTTACGACAACAGAGGAGAGCAATTTTAAGAAAAAAACGCCGATAATTATTTCAATTGGTTGTAACTGTAAAAATAATGTGAATTTTTCAAAAATCGTAGTTGAGTTTCTGTACAGAGGTCATACCTATATACAGGCAAAATATTATTATAATAGAAATATTTTTCACAAAAGGAGAATATTTTGAAAAAAGGTTATTCAAAGTTAATTTTTTGTCAAAATATTGTATTTAAATAATTTTTTTTGTCAAAATGTTCTTAAAACAGTTTTATACTTGTATTCTAATCTAAATAACACTAAATATCATGAAAATTATCCATTTATGCGCCTTTTTAAAATCACGTTTTCGAACGTAGTCGGATACCTTAAGGAAAGCGAATGCTTTGGTTTTAGACTGATGCACAGTGCGTGGTCTGCTGTACCAAGAAAGGATAGTTTCTTGGGAGTTCTTTTGGCACGACGTACTGTGTCGTGAAGTAAAAAGAAAGTAGACTAAGAAAGTAATAAAGACATTACAATATTGTTGTGTAAAATAGATACCTTCTCAATTAACCTTCACAGGACCAGATCCAGGTTTGCAAAACGTTGCTGTATTTGAGTGAATAAATGAAATATCATTGGTATGAGTAATATCAATCTCTCTTAAATACTAAATCCGTTAATGACATCACTAATTTTAATAAATTTTAAAAAATAACTATTTTTCGCTTTCGTGTTGGGGAAGGGTTACATCAGCTTTTAATGGTTAAGACAACTTCATGACCTGTAAACCCCAGATACGAGTCTCCTCTACATCCAAGATAGGCGTGTAGAATAATAAAAGGGGGAGGTATTGTGTATTGACTTTCCGTATCATGGTGTGGATGTACTATTCAGAATAGTGGGGAGTATTAGCACTATTAAAATATTCGTTTGTGTTATAAATTTTACAAATATCTTTCATACGTTTTCCTTTTTACATCAATTTTCGGTCAATATGTTAGTCAATGTGTGTTAGTTCACTGGAACTGTAAACGTGTACTTTTTTATTATTCTGGAGGAGGATAAAACCTTGTAAAATGTAAATTTCAACATATATCGTTGACCTTGACCTATAAAATTCAAAAAGGCGTAGTACATGAAGTCATTCGTAATTTAATGTTGAGTAATGAAACTTTTTCTTTCGTATAATGTTACGTGGGCGTTTATAAAGAAGCATTTTATTACAAAAATAAATTGTTTTGAATGACGTCATAATTTTTTTCTTCTAAGATTCACAGTTTAATATTGCCTTATAACAAGTACTCATTTTGTTTTACATAAGATATATTTGATAAAAGAACAATTATTTCGTATATAGATATCTAAATATTATTATTAAGAATTCTTTCATAATTTTATTTTAATACTTGAAATTTATTTTATGCAATTGAACAATTCTAATTTCTTCATTTACTTCTAACTCTGGTTCAAAAAGATTGATTACAAACTACTTTTGTAATAAATTTGAGATTGAATTTCAATCAAAAATATGAATTCACTTTTATAAATTCGTATTTAAAAATCTATTACTCAATTTATCTTTTTTTCTAATGTACAATTCGACAATATTTGTAGAATGTTAAATGGAAAATTATAAATAAATGCAGCAAAAGTTTTATCCTTATCAGAATTTAAAGTAATATTAAGTATCATATAAATTTATTTTATGTGTGTGTTTAAGGATCGAATTTTAATGAGTTATATTTTAATTGATGATCCGTCATCGAAAGAAATTCATAAAATAAATTTAAGGTACATTTTAATGGTAGCACCGCTTGTTTGCAAAGCATAAGCCCCCTCTCCAGGTTTTAAAAAATAGTCTTAGATAATTTTTTGTCATTATTATTTTTATTTTAAGTGTTATTTTTTTTATAACTCTTTAAAGCATTTTTGCCTTTTTCTTACATTTCTAAAAATCTGTTCGTTATTTTCAGATAATTTTAGATTTTTGAAAACATATTAATCCAAACACGAGCAGTAGAGTTAACTATAATTTATTTTTATTATGGCAGCTTTCAAGAATTTTTGCGATAATCCTTTCATTTACTAAAATGAAAGAAATTGGTGGTTTATTTTAGAAATTTTACTATTTTTCCAATGAATTCGTTTTCATGGAGTGTAATGTATAAATTATTTTAAAACTTTTTTGAACTATCATTATTATATAAAACTCTTACAATCGTTTTTACAATAATTGATGTTATTACTATTCAGATAATTTTTTTGTAGTAATTAAATGGTGTAAAACAAATTGTGTGAGAACATTCATCATTGATTTAATCTTTTAATGTGAGATTTAGATATCTTCTTAAAATCTCTGCGGAGTATATCTCCGGTTATTTATTTTGAGTGGTGCCGTTCTCCATCAGATTGCATTGATTTCTATCGCAGCTATCCCTCTCTCTTTGCACGTATAATAATGGAATGTATGTGTTAAATCTGTCTTCTCGGTTCCATTTATTCTGTAAAGTGAAAATTTCGGAGATTATTTCGTTTCCGGAGTGTTCCTTTCCCCCAAATCGAATTCTGAATATTTCACCCATCTATTTAACGAATGTATTTGAAATGGTCGCATTTTATTGTAAAAAGTTTTATATTTTTACGGTTTCAGATTTTGTAACATTTCTATTTCTAAATAAATTTGGATGTTTTTGAGTGTATAAAATTCTCGTTTTCTTTCGTCCTCTTTTCGTTATTATGTTTGTAATAAATTTGATGGTTATATTGATTGATCTTTGAGTATAAATAATCAGTTGATGCCTTTGAAAAAGTGTCAAAGGGATTCTATCGCCTTCTATTTTTAACTCAAAGTATTTGCACATGAAAGCATACTACGCCCAAAATCAATACTGTGATCGATTGCATCTGTTATCAGAGGAATTGTTCTTGTACCGAAAGTTAATGATGCATCACCAGATTATTGCTTTTTCGTTATAAGATTGATCCATGTAAAATTTCATAGAAAATAATACATGCGTCATACATTTATATTGAAAATGTTGCGCACCTTTTAAAAAGTAAGGATAAAAAACAAAATTCATATAAACTGTGATAAAAACATTTTTTAAAAAACAAGATTCAGTATTTCTAGGCAATGCTGAACTTCTTTTTGATGTTGGAAAGTCATTAATATGTTCTTATCTGCGACTGTGAATTTTCGTTCTTCATTGCTTGCGGCCCTTTCATCTTTGTATCTCGAAATGATTATTCTAAGAAGATTTTACGGACTACTTTTTTTCTGTGTGTGCCTTTTGGGTATGAAACTACCTTTTAAGGGTATTTGCATATTCATCTACGTTCACCATTATGGAATGGTTTAATTTCTTTAAAATACTTTTTCACCCATAAAAAGAGGAGAAGAGTAATCTTCACATTTTTTTTATTTTGTATTTTTATTCCCTGTTGAAAAAGATAACATTTCTATATTTTCTATTTGGGGGCCTTGCCTTAAAAAAACTTAGATTAAACCTTTTACATGGGATTTAAATAAATCTCTGATGCGTTGAACAAATATTTTCTTCAAACAATCAAAAATTTATATCTCGCTACATTGAAATTATTATCTTGTTTAAATATGAAGCAGTTTGATATTGGTCAGACCAGATGTTGTTCTATAATTAACTTCTTTATTTAAATAAAATTTAAAGTCAAATTTGTATTTTTCTTATTTTTCTATTGTATTGTTTGAACTTATCGTTGAAAGGTTTTGTTGAATTATTTTTGCCTTATGCAGTTGTCTAATTTTAGAATCAAAAGTATTTACTTAGTCTGATTCAATAACCTGATCGTGATATGACTAAGAATCATGTTCTTGGTAGAATGTTTCACCTGACCCACATTGAATAATTATATATCTTTTTCTGATAGAATGTTAGACGTATTGAATGATTGCATCACAATTCTTCGCACTGAAAAATTATCTGGTGTTTTTTTCTTTCTTTCTCTTTTTAAATTTCACCCTTAGTCGTTCAAAGTCATATCAAATCTGCTTGCAATGCATACAGTCTTGAAATAAATATTTCTCTGAATTAAAAAACAAAGGAACTTTCGCGGTGGAATTTTTAATTTGAAAAAAAAATTCACTTCTGATTACAGTAATTGATTTTGTCCTTTATCGATATGGTATGCCGAAAGAAACAAATATTTTAAATTTATGTATTTTCTTTCTGTTTATTTTTAAATCGCTGTTTCTTTTTTGTCATAATTGCAAGGTAAAATTTAGAAAGAGAAATCTCTATTTAAACAAAGTATAAATTTTGCATAATGAGGATTTGACTGAACGTTAGTTAATTTGATTAATATATTCAAGATCCAACTCTCCGACAGAGAAAAAAAAGAAATATGTGCTTTTATATTTTAGGGATTGATTCGACATGATTCGTATTCATTCGTCATTCAAAAATACATTAAAAATTTTGACTTTTTCAAAGTGTACTTGTAAAGCGTAAACACTTTGGATGCCTACATGTTTATTAAGAATAATTTTTTTTTTTTTTTTTTTTTTTTTTTTGGGGGGGAATTTTGAATCCCATTCTTTTATTATTTGTTAATCTGATTATTTCTGAATTTCACAATAACTTTTATGAATTTTTAATGCGTAAATTTATTTTAATAAGTATAAATTACAATAATTTTTGAAGCAAAACATTTCGTTTCGTAAAAGGCTTAACACCACTTGATGTTTTGAATTAAATTAATATCTTTTGAGAAAGCGGAATAATTGAAATTCATTAAAATTTAATAAGATTTTATTTAAATTTCAGCTATCGATTTAACATTAAAAAAAGCTTTGAAAACGTAATGATTATGTTCTGGAGCTTTTATAAACACATATTTAAATGATTGCACTCATGACAGACGTTGCAAATTTGTTTGTAATTTTGATTTTCTTGTTGTTTTTGCTGTTTGTTTTTTTCTGTGTAGACTTTTGACATCGTGAAAAATTTTGAAATATAAATAAATGCATTTTCTAGCAAATTTTAAGATCATTTTGGAGATTATATATAAAAAAATTTCGCTCTAAGTGTTAGTACTTTTAATTTTGTTTTCATTTTTAATACACGCGACGGTAGGTGACCTACTAATTATGACGTAAACTGTTGTTATAACCATTGGCGTAGCTAGTCTTGAATGGACCCTATATCAAAATTACTTGGAGACATTTTTCGGGGCCCTTTACTTACACATGTTGGGGCCGCTATGGCTTGGGGGCCCGTATCATTGATACGGCGATAGCTACGCCTCTGGTTATAACATCAACGCTAAAAAGGCGAAATCCCTAAAAAATACATTAATTTCAAAGTATGATTTAAAACAAACTATTATTTTCTTTAATCTTTTTTCCATCGATCTTCATAAACATTGAAGTCATTTTTACATTTTCCCATTTCCTACAAATAATAATCTCTAACCCTCCATTTTTGAAAATTAACCATCATATATTACTACTCAGTTTTATGCTACAACTAGCATTTAGAACGAATCTAGTCAAATATAACAATTTCCGAATAGCTTCAATTTCATTCATCATCCTCTAACAACATTTTCCCTGTATCTTCCGCGGCTCGTTTTATTAGAACCTCACCCATGTTTGCGTTAAATTAAGGCGGTATTTCTGACTCGATAGCCACCAATTACGACACTTGTGGTTTTTGGTGTAGTAATGGTTCTCCAAACTAATGAGACTTGGTTTGTGCTTGTGTTCCAAAATTGACTTCGACTCTCTTTGCTATCGATTCATTTTTCAGTTGATAGCACACAATAAAATTCTCCAAAGTTTTAATTATGTCATTAATTAGTCTGCTTCGACGTTTGTGTGTGTTGGAAGCTACCGTCAGGTGCCGAAGACATCGGTCTCCATTAGTCTTATCTGGGTTGATGGAATTTTATTTGGGGACCAGAGACACACACACAAAGAAAATTTATTTGAATAGGAAATCTCTTTTATTCAGATGAGAGAGAGAGAGAGACAGCTCTAGTAATGGCTATGTATGGCTTTTAAATGAGGACATTTATTGAGATTGCATCTGTATTTTGCAACATCGTTAGTATAGAAGTTGGAATTATATACTATCATTAATTTAAATTTAATCTGAAGATTTAAATGAAGATATAAATACTCTTTAGTATTTTTAACAGATCAAGATCATATCAATTTGGATAAAGAGATCATCAGTCTGTAAAAATAAGATTTACTGCAAATGTATGTAATTGTGTATTTAAATTAATGCACTATTGAATCGATTTTTTCATCTGTTCACTCTTTGCAGCTGGACTCCCGATATATTCAGTACATTGTTCGTCGAGTGCCAAATAACTTGATTTTAAGATACAAATGAAGATTTTAATCAAACAAAGTTAATGCTTCTCTTTAAAATTATTTTTTAATTATTTGAAATGTGTAGTAATACAATAAAATTAGGGGAAGGAATCACGCTTTTAAGCTTTGGGATCAGGGATGCTTTAAGGCAGGGGTGTCCAACACGCGGCCAGCCAGTACGTAAGTTGCGGCCCGCCAACTCTTTTTAAAAATTTTTTTAAACATTTTAAACATCAGGTTTTTAAAGTTTTTCATTTTGAAATTTATTTGAGGTGAAATTTATATATATAATATACACACACAATATGTGTCTTTTACTTGCGCTTGTTTTAAAATAAATCCTTTTTGATAATAGAAATGTCCTTTAGATTAAAATAGATTTATATGTTATCAAGCAGTTACATTTGATTTTACTATAATAAATTACTTTTTTAATAAATTCCGGATTGCATTATGCATATCCTTTACTATGGATGGAACATGATTCTCTGTGTCTACGACTTTCATTTCTCCTCCTCCTTTTCTGTTTGGAGTGTCCAAAATGCAAGAGGCAGTCAGAGATGTTTTTTAAAGTTTAAAAAAAATATTCAGGACGGTTAAGATAAAGGGCAATGTATACTTAATCGTTTGCGAATGACAGCACAATCAAATTTCAACAATGAGTAACGAAAGATCAGATCGAAAGGAACACCGTAATTTTCAAGAAAATGGCAACTGTAATATTTTAAACATTATTTGATCATTGCATTATTTTATTATCTATGTCTGTATACTTGAAAAATAATGAAAACAATAATAGTTCATTCTGTTTTAAATTTTCCCTCCAATAAATGTTTTTTTTGTTTCCAAATCTGATATAAAGGTACATATGTGCGACCCACTAGATAATAATGTTTTTCCGAAGTGGCCCGCAAGGTCATTTGGGTTGGAACCTCTGCTTTAAGGCATGGGCAATGAGAGCCTCGGCCTTGGGGATGGGGGTTTGTCTTGCTCTAGACCTCAATAAGATTATGATATGTATATATTCCCCGAAAACCTGGAAATTTTTAGCTTTTTGCCAGGTGGCATCAATGGGAAGACTGCGTTATTTTAGCATGTCTGTTGTCCATGTCGGCTTGTACATAGATTTGTGAGATGGTGAGTTACACACATTTGTTACGGGTTACCGTTTGTACGAGTATTTGACATCGATTGCTATGTACTTTAAGGGCCACATGTGGCGGCCTACTTTGTCATAGGGGCCCCGGGCCTCAAGGAGTGTGGATGTCACTGATTGGGAGCGACTTTCTTGATGAAAATGTATTTGCTAACAATTACAGAACGAAGATATTTATTGATGCAATGGTCTTGCAGTATTAATATCGAGAGACCATTTGAAAAAAAAAAATTTGAAAATAATTTAACTTCCTAGTCAGTTTTCAAGAATGCCGTCTGAAATCTTTTCGGCCTACCAACAGATCGCGGTCTGTCTTGATTACATTTTGAATACGGTATCGTAATAATCACTAAGATTTAGTCACTCATTTCCTTACTGGAAGTTTCACAAGAACTTTGAAATAAATAGTACGGTTAATTGTGTTAGTTACTAATTAGTTTATTTTATAATTGTGATCTGTTTATTTTTAACCATCATTTTAAAAAAAAGTCCAGTCGAGATTTTCTGCAATTAGATATACTAGATTACATTTATCAAAGCTAATGATGAAACCTAATTAATTCACTTCTTACATTTGAGTCCCAATGATTTTACTAACTTTTTTTACTCAAGAATTTTCTGTTATTTATTGCCAGGTGGTAATATATACATATATACAATGCATTATTTAAGACAAATTCGAAACTCATTTTCAGAAATATATTCCAATTTTCATATAATTTCACGTCTGTGTAACAGTGTATCCCTTTATTACACTGTGTTTTAGAAGTTTTTCAACATAAGTATTTTAGTATAAGTAAGCATTTTAGTTGAAAAAATTTTATACATAAGAAAGAGTGTAGATTTTTAAGAATGGAACACATTTAATGGAAGAGGAGGAAAAACAGGTTGATTGAAATAAAAACGGGTAATCAGAGGCTAGCAAGATATTTTTGATGGGAGGGGGTTCACACTCTTCAATTGCTCGACTTAGTTGGAGTGTTGCCACATTATTTTGAAATATATACCGAGTGAGAATCGCTTAACACGAAACTGAAATATTTTTGCATGTTAAAGGATATTGCAGAAAAAAACATATTCAACAAAATTAAGTTTATTAGAGTACATTTTTTATAAACATAGATATGTATATAGGCATGTATTTAATAAAAAATTTAAAAAAAGAACAAGAACTTAATGAAGTTTTTAATATAAAATTCAACAATATCAAAACCTTTACAAATTTCCGGTTTTGTCTTCTGTTTTTGATCGATAGCCTGAAGAAGCTCCATCTTCATTTTAAGCGAAATAGAAGTTTGTTTTCTCACTGAGCCCTTTGTCATTGTGCTCGTAAAAAAATTCTTCTGAAATAAAAAAAAATGTAAAAAAAAAATCGCGAACCAAACGTACTAATTTTTCCTCACACTGCGATGCATTCGCCACCGAAATCAAAAGCCAACTGATGAGAGACGAGATGTTTTTGTGTGGCTTTAATAGGAGTGGAAGGTGGAAGTAGCTTAGATAACCAAAACTGGCTCGTGTCATAGGCTATTCCGAGGGTATTTCAAAGACTATCCCCCTTTCTACGAAACATGTGAAACCACCTCTCTTTCATTTCACATCTCTCTTAAATCTCACCTGTGCGGTGATGTTTTCCGTATTTTGTTCATTTCCAGAAGAGAAAACTTTTCATGTTAAGCGATTTTCGTTTCGTTTTCAGAGAAAAATGCATATAAGTTTGTCGGGATCGTTGTATTATTTCGTGTTAACCGATATTTCGCCTTAAGCATGTTCACTTTAAACGTATTTCACTGTATGCCAAATTATTGACAATACATGGGAGAAAACATGGTTTGAAAGAGGAAATTTTAGTGCTTCACTATTATGTTTGGTGACAATCGCTTATTTTTTCAGATTCTTTTGTGCATATATTTTTAAAATTCCGTATCGTTTTAATATTTTCATGAAAGTAAATCAATGCACTGCAAAAAATGACCTACATTTCATTTAAATAGAAATGAAAAATTTATTTTATTACAAGTGATCTGTTTAAAATTTCAGTACACATCAATCGTTATAAGGGAGGAAGATTAAACTCCATACCTCTCATATTTTGCGGACAGTATAATACATATTGCTCCGTACAAGGAGAGGGAACAATGTTGATAAGAGGAGGATAATGTTATTCTTTAACATTATGGCTGTTTAATGCTAAAAAACAAAATCTCATATCACCCGGAAAATTATTAAATAACGCAATTATTAACAGGTAAAGTTTATTTACAAGTAAAGTATAAATTTAATTAACGAGTGAACTAAGGCACACACATGCATTGGTTGTAGATCAGGGGTGTCAAACTTGCGGCCCCAAACGAACATTTTTGCGGTCCGGTCAGTTTTCCGTATTTTATTCATTCCCAGAAGAGAAATGTTTTCGAGTTAAGAGAAGAAAATGCATGTGTGAAAATACATAGTAGTTAGTCGGGACCGTGTTGTATTATTTCGTTAACCTAAAGTTAAACGTTGTTTTGTTGGCCTAAGTTAGCCTTTGAGCTTGACACCCTTGTTGTAAATCATAATCCCACACTTTGTACAGCAAAGAGAATGCTTGTACGAACTTCAATGGTCGCTATTATTCTTGATTCAGCAGCATCCTAAACATTTTAATTGTCCTTCACCTCCGTAACAAAAGTTATCCTGAAAGAAAGCGATCTCTATCTCTGATTAAAGATCGCTCTAGTTCCACTTTACGAGATAGGGTATTTCCTTCCTTCTGTGCATTAATCTAAATACAGTGAGCATGGGTTATCGGTTCTTTACCGGCTATTGTTTTTCCTCCTGGCGCATCCGGAACGGATGTGTTAAGTAATAGAATTCGTCAATCGGAACTGCGTCGAAGTGCATTAAAGGGTGGGTGTTGTGGTTCTTGTAAATGTATTGGATTGGGAGGTGGCTCTTAATTTCTTTTTTTTAGTCTATATGTCTTTTTTTAGTATTACGGGTGTGGTATTGTTACACGTGTAAGTGACGTCAGGTTTTGGAATCGAACTGTCAGTAGTCGGAAAGAAGAGAAAAGTAAATATTTATATTTTTGTTTGTTTTTGCTATGTTTTTGGTGGTGTTGAAATTTTTTTATGTTAAAATGCAATTTTTTTTACAAAAAGTGTATCTTTCATTTGAGGTAAATTTTATTTACTATTATATTTATATTTGTTTTTCTTGATTTTTCCTATATGTATGTTTTATTTATTGATTTGTATTAGTGGAAACTCAAAAACTTATATAATTTTATTTTTCCCAATAGTAACAAATTAAAATGTTTAGACGTTACATAAGTAGACTCGCACATTTTTATAAATTTATAGCAATAAAATATTAGTATTGTGCAAAACTAGTATGTTAATGGTGTAAAATGCTTTTTCAAAGTTAATTATTCGTAAAATTTCTATTAAAATTCTCTTACATGTTAAAATTTGTTTTAATAATAAAATAAATTTGCTGTATGCTTTAGTTTTTATTGTGCAACTCTTCAAATTTTTCCCTCAATAAAGCATTGTATTAAATGTTATTAATAGTATACAGATTCTTATCCCATTTTTTGAATATTGGTGTTAATATATATAATAGTGAATAAATTGATTAATTATTGCCTCAAATTATATTTTGGAACTTGTACTTATGTATTCAAACTATATTGTTTAATACATACTGAATAATCTCTAACTATATTGATCATATGCGCTTATCGGTTATATCAAGCTGGGATCATTAATATACGAGTAACTAGTAACGTCATGGTAAGATCATTAATTCACTGATTATACCATAGTATGGTCATTAATATAATGTTAATGTCATAATTATTGATATTTTGTGGTCCTAATAGTATTTTATGTGTATATTTACTTAGAAATATCCTAATTTCATTAGTTTCGAAAGTCTGATTCTTGTTTTCTTTTTAAAATTATAACTGAACATCGATGTATACGAAGTTTTTTTGAGAAATGTTACATCGAGTATTATTAATTAATTTTATAGTGGCAGACACACGCATAAGCTGTGTAAGAAATGCGAATTTTTTGAGGATAAAACAGGATACATAAAAATTATATACAATAAGAAAACAAAAGGGAAAGTAATAAAGTAACTAAATGTTACTATTTGAAAAAAAAAGTAATTATAATTATCTTAGTGGGTTTTTACTAGATTTTTTTGTTCAGTCTAAATGAAGTATTGCTGCTGGTGATTAAGTAGGGTCATTAGTTACCGATTTGAGCTGCCTTATTTAAAAAGAAAATTATGTAGCACAGCGTGTGTTTCGGCCATTTTAATTAAATAATTATCTTCACATAAGAGGTTTTATGGGTAACATCTTAGAAAAAGCAACGCTTTCTTGCCGTAGGAATTTTATTGGATGTAGTGATTATTAAATCCCTCACCTTTTACTCGACTATTACAGCATTTGAAGGGAAAAAAAATTCCACGTTTCATTACATTCACAGCATGGAAACTTTTCTACAAATCGAACCATTTTGTAGAGTTCAGAAAACTTTCTTGATTAAAGAATTCTTTTCACTCCCAATAAGGTCTTCGACCGGATGGATTTTTATTGGAGGCGAAATTGCGTTCCGTTTCTGCGACGACCCACACATGCACACAAACCTGAACTCAGCAATTCGGACGTGGGTTAGAAAGTAGGTGTTTCAAGTTTTAAAACTTTCCTGCGTGTGTATGTGTGTGTTTCTTTTCTCATTAAGACTGCAGGATAGTTAAAACACAGAAGCTTGTAGGTGATGATGAACTTGGCTGGAATAATAACATTCAGTTGTTGTTTAACAGCTGATGTTCAAGGAGAGAGAAAAATTTTCGACCAGACAATGTTACGTAAACACAAATGTTTTTGTCCCTTTTAAAAAGAATAACATTATGGATGGGTAATCTTTGCGGAATTTGCTAAATGTGTGTGGTCAAATGATAAATGCAATCACGTGTTCTGCTTTGAATTCAGAACAGACATTAGACTTGTATTTGTTGTTCTGCTTGTAAAATTAAAATATAATTTCAAATTTGATAGTTTAATATAATTTCAAGTTGAAAAAAAATACTATATACGTGTACTTTTAAATGAAGTACATTTTGTGTGTTTACCTATGTGACTTATCATTGTTGACAAATATGTACTTTTTAGAAGGAAGTTTCTTTTCAAAAATCATTAATTGGCAACAGCTAAGTGCGTGAGCTAATAAAAGGCTGGAAACACGTAATTGCTGGTTTATGACTAAGACGTCTCACAAATTTAGCTCTTTTGCAAAACGGTGTTTAAGATGAGATAGATTTTGAAATGAACAGTTATCTTGAAGATGAGATGGTATAATGGTACATATGATCTGCAGACCTATTTTGTATTTGGCCGATTATTAGTTATTAAACTCTTGAAGGTAGTGACTGGATTTGTATAATGTCTACTTTCTTTAATAAAACCTGTGAGATACTTCTTGATTTAGAATTATGTATACATTTAACTTAGTTGAAAATATTAATAGAATAATAGCTAATATCAACATACTGTATAATATATTTATTTTTATAGGGAAAAAATTATTGTAGATTTGTTGAAAACCATGTTTTTAAAAATATGTATCATCGCTATTTCAGAAGCGCTTTTTATGAATTTTTAGCTATGTGTTTGAAATAAATATTTAATTCACGTTAAGATCTACCGAATGTATTTTTAAACAATTAGTACTATTTCTAATGTTTGTTGCATTGTGTGCAATATCCACTGTAATAAGTATTATACTTTAAAACGTTTCAGCGGACTCCGTAACAAATTAATAATTTTTTAGCGCAATTTTTTTTTATTTATACATCATAATTTTTTATCAGTGGTGTTGAAAAAATATCAAAGCTACGAAGGCTCGTTCAGTTTTAATGACAACAAAGTCTCAACCGTTTACACCCCTCTTCCTCCCCTCTTTTTAGATTCATTTGTTTACTTTGAGTTTGATATTTCGTTATTTCATGGAAACTTTCATTATTTCGTTTCATGTAAAAAGGAAACAGTCTCTACTTTTTGTAATTGTTGGATAGACGTTGCTTTTCGGTGGACTTTAGTTGATTGACTTTGTTTCGATGAAAGAAGACTGTATTCATCAGTATTTCACTTTCCAAAGATTTATTTTCCTCATAAAAACTTAACTGAGCCCAGTCAGGCTTATAATGTATTATTTTTTATTATTATTTCATTTCAAAATTTTAAGTAGGGCTCGACCGACGGCGTACCAATTACCTTCTGTACCATAACTCTACTACCCATTCTTTAATAGTAACTCTTAAAAATATGAGCCTTTAAACCTTTTTCTGCCGATTTCTAAATCTCTCTATACAATTTACTACACTATCTCAAAATGGTTAAATTTCGTATTAGATATTGAGTGTGAATTTTCAAAAAACAAATTATTGCAGATATTTTTTTTCATTTCAAACCATGAAAAATGGATTTCGTTTATTTTATATTTCGTGATTACCTAGAAATGCTTGAAAAAAAGCATGGAGATTAGGCTTATTTTTTTCCCTTTCTTTTAACTGAAAGATTAGTTGAGTGGATAGCCCCACATAACAAGTCTAAAATGAATACTAGTTACGTTTGAAATAATTAGATTTGTCGACGTTTAAAACTTGATTGTAGTACTAGATCACGGGTCGGCAACCAATGGCACGCGATGCAATTTTCAATGGCTCTCTACAAAGTTATGAGATCAAGTTTAATCTCTTTATCTCTCCTCTCTACGCCTTATGCATACATACTTTTTCTTACTCTTTCAATTCTTTTTCATAAAACGATTCTGCTGAATCTGCTTGTGTGTAATTTATGTGAACCATTCTAAGCATTAAATGTTCAATTCAAAGCAAAGCGACTGCGTAATACTTGTAAAATGAAGCATCACTTATTGCTGTGTGGTGACAAAAAAATTTAAAGCAAAACTTAAGAGATTGTGAATAGGTCTTGAAGATAACTATCAATAAATCAATTTCTTTTCGTCATTGGCGGAATAATTTAATTGTTCGAAGAAAATTACATGTGCTCTGCTTTCCGCTTTTGGTTTTTCACATATAAGGCGAATTTTTTTTTTCTTATATGAAATATTTTGAGACCACAGAGAAGTTGCCTAACAGCTGAACATTCAGAATCATATGTCATATGACATCATGTGTATTTCAATGTATTTCAGGAATGCTTATACTTTATTTTTATTTTAATAAATATTAAAAGTTGTGTATAATATAATATATGTACAATTTTATTTATGTTAATAAATATACTTAAAGGATGCATAATTAATAAATATATAATAAAAGTCTAAATCTGTATTTCTGACCTCTATTCCCTAACTGTGGATGCACTTCCATGGGAATCGAAGTTTTTAAATATTTCCTACTGCGTGACACTGAATCATATTGGTACAGTGGGTGATTGGTTAACGAACAGATTGGTTAACGAACACTTTCAAGGAAAGATTTGTGTGTGTGTGTGTTTGGACAACGAACACGCATTCGGAGGTGATCAGGGAGACATCCCATAAATTATGGATGAAATTTTGACAACTGCTAGAGATCTGAAATTGGAGGTGAACGAGAGGATGACATAGAAGAGATCATAATGGGACATGAAGATGAAATGACGATAGAACTCCAAGAAATTTTGAATGAAGAACACCCAAAAACACAACGAAATGTGTCTCCTTCTGAACAAGAGGAAGACGAAAGAGGACCAATGCCGACATCTACCATTAAAGATCTTTTGAAAAAGTGGGAGGCTGTCAGAGCAATGATTTTAGAATGGGACCCAAACCAAGCTTATGTCAGTAGGGTTAGGGACCTTTACAACAACAATACTATTAATTACTTCCGGAAAATCCTGAAAAAGAGAGAAAAGCAATCGACATTGGACATGTTCTTCAACGCCCCATAAGCAAAAAATGAAAAGGACTGACTAATATGCAAGACTATATGTATGTATTATTTTTTTAAAAAATTTACTAAGAAATTATACATTTTTTAAAATTTAATTTTTAGGGTCTCCAGAACGAATTAATCGATTTTACATAGATGTCTATGGTGAATCGATGATCGGTTAACGAACAATTCGGATAGCGAACATAGTCTTGGAACGGATTATGTTCGTTAACCGATCACCCACTGTATATTGGTTTGGCACATCATGGCTACAAGGTTGCCGACCCCAGTACCAGATTCTAAACTGTTGACTCTAGTTCCTTAGTTCCTTATCCAAACAATTGATTTTTTCGAATACAATCTTTTATCTCAATATACCGAGTAGATTGAATTCTTTTACATAATGTAATTTACTCATGTACGATAACTCATTGCTTTTTTTCAAATTATTACAATTGTACTCCTATTGACTTTTTTAAGCATTCAATTGTTTTAAGAATGTCTTGCCTATAAATTATATTTTTTACATATTAATCAGTAAATTGACACTAAAAATATAATCAGCTCAGTAGAAATAAACCAATGAAAAGACTTTTAATTAACATCTTTTCCTTAAGGTTACCTCACTACAAATCGGGTCAAGGTTAGAATATCACCTACGGCCTTTGTCTTATTTATAATTTTCATCTTCTCGCGTGAGTCTAGTTTTTGCATCTTTTTCAGGGTCAATTATCTTCTCCATCTGATTGCATCTTGAAGTTCGCATTTAACTTACCTCTTTTAATAATCGATAATGATGCTTTTCTATGACACACTTTCCCACTAGCACGATGATGATGACGCTTATCGATTCATCTCCTGTGTTTTATTGATCTCATTTTGAGTGACTCCTGTTGTCCACCTGCAGTTTTTGAATGAAGTAGGTTTTCTCCTTTTCGATCAAAGGTTTCGATTTTCACTCGTTGTTTATGAGTTTCACGTTTTCCTATTTGCATTCCGAGCGACATAAACACTTTATGTGTGCCAAATCGAGAGCTCTCTGTTTTGTTCTTTAACTAAATTAAAGTATTGGTGTATTGAAGATTTTTATCTTGATTCTGTTTGTTATTGATATTACAAATTCAAATTGCTTGAACTTTCGTGGAGGTATCCATAATCTCCAGATCTTCCTCCTATTTAGATCGCTGATTCAGTCCATGGCATTTTTTGTTCAACGTTCGAAAATAATCTTCAAACTGTTCCATTACTCAATGGCGCAAGCTGAAATTTTTCAGAGGGAGGGGGGGTCCAGGATCGAAAGTCCATCATTCTCGTATCATTCATCACTACGCTGCCCAACATATTCTTTTGATATTATCGCTTATTGGGAACAAAAAACAGTAAAAAATAAATTATTGAATGAATAATTAGCATTAATTAATAAAATAAGTTATTAATAAATACTATATACATAGGTTTAAGGTTTATAATCAATTGAAAAAAAATTCAGGGCATTGGGGGGGCGGGAGTCTAGGGTCCGGACCCAAGGACCGCCTCCTTGTGAGCGCCATTGCCATCACTGTATGAATTATAACTGTTTGTCTTATTTAGGGTCTATCCACAAATAACACACACAGAAATCGATTTTATTGCATATAAATGTTCAGATAGTTTGTTTCACAAAGTAACCGTGAAGTATTAAAAATGAATAAAAGTGTTTGTAATTTTTCTGATTATCGTATGTAATGTATATCTGTGTTTGTTTTGTGAGTTTTTCATAACAATTATATTCATAATAATATACCCATAGAAATCCGTAAGTCATTATTTATAAAAATGATTAATATTGTTTTAGTTTAGTGATACATTGGTCTTTTAAAAGTTCCTTTATTTATTTTTGCTGATGGGAAGGCAAAAAACAGTTTCCATACAATATCGTTTAAAAACAAAGCATGTAATAAAACCAATTGGATAAAAAAATTCTGATCATTCTCTAATTTTTAATTTTTTTTCCATTCATTCCGTGAACAACTTTACTGATTCCAGTAGATTGTGTTTCACGTGAGGGAAAACAGATCTGCCGTGTTGCGGGATTGATGCACCTTAAATTTGTTGTTACTCTTAACTCCTTACGTTTACGTGGTGTGGAACGTTTTGTAAGTAGAGTGTCTTCTCACGTATCGTCCTGATCATGTGATCATGCTTCAAAATTCACCATTTGCGCTAAATTTCCCCCGAGTGCGACATTAATCAACATACAATCGTGTGGCAAAAAATGTTAAAAAAAATTTTAAGAATATGTTTTCTCTTTGCGTAAAATTTAATTATACATACAGTCTCTTAAAATATTTATTAATTAAATTCATTAATGTTTATTTTCCTCGTTAACTTGATGAAGTTTCCTGTGTTGTCAGGAGGACATTATTCAATTTAATTATGTCTCTAAATAAGGCGTCAAACCAGAGTGGCGCATCTATTGTCCACTTCCCCAAAATAAATCTGTTGCATGCACTTCGCAGCATTAAAGCCAAGATAAGAACATTATTGTTTCGCACACCATGTTATCAAATTACGGAGCAACACAAAGGTTAGGGGGAAATTCGATTAATTCACTGCATAGCGTCAACCGTTAATAATGAAGAGGTAAATGGTTTGGTAGAAAAAGGAAATTTAAATTAATTTAATCACATGTTATATATAATTGAAACGAAATCTATTATGTTGTTTTGTGTTTAGGTAAACTCGTTTTAGGTTATCGTTAGCAATTTATCTTTATTCATGGTTTGGAATCTGTGCATGAATAGGAAATGAATATATGATGGTCCCTGGGGACCTCACTTTGAGAACTAGAATAATTATGAGACATAAAAGAACTAGTAGCCATTTTTATAAATAACTTTCTTTATTTAGATATCTTTCCCAAATAAAATCAAAAACTTATTAACAAATTCGACTACTAATATTATGAGGTTTTAAAGATAATATGCTTTAAATTAGCTTAATTAATTAATAATTCAATTAATTAATTTATTAAATAATGATCACGCAGAAATTACCACGATAAGAGATCCCAGAGTTATATTTAATAATGTTCTTATTGAACATTTAACTTTAATCCGACTCTTAAAGCTTGAGTGAGACTTTAACTTCAAAAGGATATTTACCACTCGGAATCTCAATTCTTCATGAGGTTAATTTATCTTCAACAACAATATTTCAATTCAAGACCACTATAACTCTGTTTCAATGTCTATCTCCTACTGCTCTAACTTTACTATTTCGTTTGACTTAAATACTGAATCTAATCTGTATAATAAGGAATCCTGTTCGCCTTTTGGAGTTGATTGGAAATAGGTAGGGAATTAAATTTCCCTAAAAAGGTCGGTTCAGAAGGTTAGTGATAAAGTTCCGTATAGATTCGTCACAACCCCCTCCAAAAAGAAAACGGGATTTATTCGAAGGACTCAAATGTCCTGAAAATAAATTACGTAAATCCTATCTTTGTCTTATAGTACCGACGATATTAATTTCTAACTGTATATTACTGAAACATCTTCCTTAATGAAAAATGACAAAATTAAGAATTAGAATTAATTGCCAAACCCCATAATATTTTACAAGTTTAAATTAATCCCTGCACTCTATCCATTCGGCGAAGGAGGCGTGGGAAAAACCACCCTAGTGGTGGCAAAAAACCAGCCTCATAGAGTATGACTTATACATTATACAAAAAAATACAATACAATCTTCTGTGGCACTGGAACATCGAAGACTTCAGGGTCAGCTACCCTGAAAGATTGATATCCATTTGAGAAGTAGGTAAAAGCAGACATGAAGTTATACATTTGTTACATGAATGTCAAATACAATAAATATCTGGTTCCTTTGCCTTCCCATTCGAAAAACTTGATGCGCTAGTTAGTGTTAATGGTTAATCCTATCTAACTTCGCCGCGCTCTAAGGCACCAGATGTGAAACAAAACATACATAGAAACACACATAGCATATAATAATAATCATTTTGTAATAAACAAATAACACAAACAACCAAATGAATTGTCGCATCTTAGCGAAGTCATACATCGAAGTAAACAAATGCAAAATTTACAGATGTTTTCTCCAAAATACAAAAAGTAACACAAAAGTCGTTTTTTTCTGTTATAGAAAAAAAACACACACAATGCAGTGTCCACTTTTGTCAGTCTTCTTAATTTTAGAGTCCGCCCGTGACTTGCTTTAATTGCAAAAATTCTTCATTTGTTCGTACCGCGAAGATAAAGAAACAATACAACCTGGATTTTGACTGTTAAATCCTATGCACTGGATCTCCATTCAACGCTTCCATACTGAGGCTTCTTCTGCGGAATGTGCTGCCAGGTATGCCGTTGATTTCGATGTTGTTGAGATCCTCATGGATTCTGTCTTTTTCTTGTATACGGCTCCGTAGATAGTATGGGCAAGGTCTCCTTGTATTGGTTTGATTCGACCGGACTGGTTTCTCCGCTTGTTCGTTGCGTCTTCTCGTTGTCGCTCTGGTCTGACGGGTCTGGTTATCACGTCCACTAACTTCCATTCGGGATCCACTTGTAGTCGTAGCAGTCCTGCGATCAGGCAACTTTGATGGACCTGTAATGGACTCTACTCCTGGTGAAGAGGTATTATGTTTTTGAATTTTATAATTCCTGGACGAGATCGAGGAAGGGATCGACCTCTTGACTCCCTGCCTTTGTTCAGGAGCGTGTCTTTTCCGGTCCTGATGATCAGATCCTTGTCGGGATCTCTTCTTACATATCTTGGACCGTTTTAAAGCTTGGTCCTTCGACGCAGTACTATTAATTTTACGTTTATTTCTGGGAATCTCCCGTGTGGTGTTACTCTGCCGTGATCTGCACCCCTCACTTTCCTGACTAGAGGTTTTCCTATGTTCTTTAAACTGTCCTTGATGTGATCTATTTGACCCATGACTAACTTCTTGTTCGTCATATAGAGTTTCTATCGGACTATCCGAACTAATTGTGTCTGACTGACGAGGTCGGTACACTCGAACCTGATCAATATTAACAGTTATATTTCTTCCGTTTTTCCAAATAACTAAATTATTTCCTTTTATTTCCAAAACCTTATAGGGACCTTCAAACTTAGGCATAAATTTTCCCACCTGTTTCCTACCCGCAGCACTTTAAGAAATGTGTTTGAAGTAAAACCAAATCGTTCACTTTGATGTGAACATCCCTCCTTCTGAGATTGTAATGTTTTTCCCAAGACTTATGCTTTTTTTGCATATTTCGTCTTGCCTCATCGAATAATCTTTCGATGTTATTACCAACATATTTCGCATCCTCCGTAACATTTATGAGCTTGCTAAACGGAGTTATGATTTTCCTTCCCAAAAACAACTCAGCCGGAGTTTTATTTGTCGTCTCATTTACCGCCGTGCGCAATGCGAAAGCGAACTCGTGTAGAAATTGGTCCCAGTTTTCATGATTTTCTTCAACAAAAGAAGCTATCATTTGAACTAAATTTCTATTCACTCTCTCCGTGAGATTAGACTGTGGTCGATACGTTACCGTTTTCATATGTTTGATGTCCAACCTGTGACTGAGATGTTCAAACACGTCAGAAATAAATTGGGGGCCGTTATCACTTATCAAAGAAATCGGAGCTCCGTAACGCGCTATATAGGTATTAAAAAAGGCATTAGCTATTGTCTGGGCTGAAGCTTTACGAAGAGGAATCAGCTCACACCACTTAGTGAAGTGGTCAGTTATAACTAATATGAATTTATATCTCTCGGGTCGGGATGCGGGGTAGGGGCCTACTAAGTCTAGCGTTACAATTTCATTTGGATATTTCGAAACTATAGGCATTAAACGACCAGCTGGTAGCGCGTTTTTATAATTAAACTTTTTTTTGACACCGGTCACAGGTTGAAACATATTCAAATATATATTTTCTCATAAATGGAAAATAGCACGTGTCACGAAGTTTAAGATATGTCTTCCTCTTTCCGAGATGTCCTGCCAATGGCAGATCATGAAATTCTTTCATTATATCTTTTCGAAGAGAACCAGGAATATAAACTCTTAGTTCTCCTAGATTAGAAAAATACTTCGCGTAAAAGAGGAGACCATTTATTAATTTGAAGTCCTGGGACCAACTCTCGCATACCGTCGCATTAACAGAACCGTCATCAGGGTTTTCAAAGTATCGATAAATATGTCCTAATTCAGGATCTTCCCTCTGTTCCTTAATGAATTGTTCACGGGAATTTATTGCGAGGGCTCTAAGAGCTGCGCATGAAATTTGCGACCCCTCGACATTGTCTACTGGATTTCTTGATAAAAGATCTGCGACCACGTTTTGAACACCAGGTCTGTGCTCCCATTCTATGTTAAACTCTGACAATTTCAATGCCCATCGGATCATCCTACTTGATAAATTCTTACCATTGGTTAACTTCGTTAACGCTGCGTGATCTGTAATCACTTTCACAGGTAGGGGTCCAAAATAAGTTTTAAACTTATTTAGAGCCCAAATTACCGCCAAACATTCTCTTTCGGTAACCGTATAATTACGTTCTGCTTTATTAAGGGTTCGAGACGCGAAAGCAATAGGTTTTTGATTTTGTTGATGCACAGCACCAATTCCGACCCCACTTGCATCAGTGAATAAATTGAACTGTTCAGAAAAATTTGGTAATTGCAAAATCGGTGCCTCCGTTAGTGTGCGTTTGATCTGATCAAAAGAATCCTGTGCTTCTCCCGACCAGTTAAACTTCGCCCCTTTTTTCTTTAATTGGTACAATGGTTCGCATATATCTGCGTATCGCGGAATAAATTTTTGGTACCAACCCGTCATCCCTAAAAATTTTGACACTTCTCTATTATTTTTGGGAGGTTTCATTTCCGTAATTGCCCGAATTTTCTTATTGTCAGTTTCGATTCCTTCTTTACTAATAATAATAATATTTGAGTTTGTCACGAGCGAAGTGACATTTTTCTTTATTTAACGTTAGCCCTGCGTCTCGTAATAAGGTAAAAACCCGAGTTAAATGATCAAGATGGTCTTTGAACGATGGAGATGTTATAATAACATCGTCCATGTAAACTGACACGAAACGCCCAATAACAGGTTGGAGGATTATATCGATAGCCCTTTGGAAATTAGGCGCCGCCCCAGAAAGACCAAAAGGCATGTGTAGGAATGCAAAAGTGCCATTGCGAGTGATAAACGCTGTTTTTTCTATGTCCTTTGGACTAATCGCCAACTGAAAATAGCCACTTCTGAGATCTAGAGTGGACATAACGTTGGTGTGAGGGATATTGGTGAGTAAGTCATCAATAACCGGTAATGGATATCGAGGATATTTGGTAATTCCATTTAGTTTCCGATAATCGATCGCGAAACGATACGCCTCGGGAGAATCTGGAGGAAGGTCATTGTTCTTTCGAGTTAATACGACTGGAGATGCATAGGGCGAATTAATAGGACAAATTGTACCATCCCGTAACATCTTATCTATGTGATAATCAATAATGCCTTGTTTGACCCGGTCGTACTTGTATGGTCTCGACACTACCGGTCCTTTATCTCCAGTATCTATCTCATGATATACAACATGCGTTAATCCCGGTTGATCGGAAAATAACCCTTTAAAATTATTAAATAAGGCTTTTAATTGCCTCTGTTGCTCGTCATCAAGTTTCGATTCTGTGAGATCAATATCAACGAGTTTCTCCTCTTTAGGCGTTTGTTTGATCAGATGATCGGGAATGATTAAGGATTTCTGATCAAAATCTAATGTTAATCGCGACGCCTTCATAAAATCAATCCCCAAAATGCACTGATACTGCATGTTATCAAGTATATGGAATTCCCAGGGTTTCTGAAATTCCCTGATTCTAATTTGTAATTCGACTCTACCCAAATGACTGCACGGGGCTCCTTGTGCTGTCACGACTCTGTCTTTCGTCTTTTGACGAGGTCGGTATGAAAAATAATTGCGGTATACCTCCTCCGAAATAAAAGATTTCTCTGCTCCCGTGTCCCATAGTGCTGTAATAAAGGTTTCATTTAATAGAATAGGGACATACGGTAATTCGACTGGGGTCATTCTTATAGAGGATACTCTGATAGGCCGATGATCCCAAACTGGAGGATTTTCCGTACCCCGCGATCGATTACCCCCATATTCACATCGATCGCTTAAAAGTTTAAATTTCTACTTCGTTCATTTTGACCTCGAAATGAACTATTTCTCGACCCACTTTGTCGACCGCCTTGACTGTGGAATGGTTGATCCGATTGTCCACCTTGGCGTCTACCCTCGAATCTGCGATTATTTATGAAACCTTGGTTTTCGAACCGATTAAATTCCCTTTGTGGTCGGCTATTATTGGCGTATCTCTCATTATTTCTGTTTTCCCTCCAATTTTCCTGTCTATGCCGGGTATTAAAACGATTGTTTTCATGAGGGTCTGTACTTCTAAATCCCTCACTCGAACCTCTGATTTGTCTATGCATAAAACGTTCTTCGTATTTATCAACGATTTGTAGGAGATTGGCAGTATTTCGTGGATGTCTAACTTCGACATAATCCAAAATTTGAGGTTCTAATCGACTAACGACGTGATCTATTAATTTTTCCTCCGACATTTCTAGTTTAAAGGCTTTATGAATTTTCAACAATTCATACATAAAGTCCGAAGGCTGTTGATCTCGTCTTTGTGATGAGGAATAAAATCTCGTTTCTAGTTCTGACCTGTTTCTGACCACGGGAAATTGTTCCGACAATGCCTGTTTTAAGTGCGCGTAGTCTGTTGTCTTATCTTCAATGACTCTATAACCTAGAACTTCGAACCAGTCGAGTGCCCGTCCTTTGAGATGACCTTTCAAGTAAGCACATGCCAGTTGTGCAGGTATCTCATAATACGCGAGATTATGATCAATATTCTCCAAAAAATCATCTATGTTCTCAATCCCCGAAAAATATTGTTCCGGAATGATTCTAAAACTGGATCCGACTCTATTCTCGGGATTTATACGTTGGGCGCCATTGTGATGGTCCCTGGGGACCTCACTTTGAGAACTAGAATAATTATGAGACATAAAAGAACTAGTAGCCATTTTTATAAATAACTTTATTTAGATATCTTTCCCAAATAAAATCAAAAACTTATTAACAAATTCGACTACTAATATTATGAGGTTTTAAAGATAATATGCTTTAAATTAGCTTAATTAATTAATAATTCAATTAATTAATTTATTAAATAATGATCACGCAGAAATTACCACGATAAGAGATCCCAGAGTTATATTTAATAATGTTCTTATTGAACATTTAACTTTAATCCGACTCTTAAAGCTTGAGTGAGACTTTAACTTCAAAAGGATATTTACCACTCGGAATCTCAATTCTTCATGAGGTTAATTTATCTTCAACAACAATATTTCAATTCAAGACCACTATAACTCTGTTTCAATGTCTATCTCCTACTGCTCTAACTTTACTATTTCGTTTGACTTAAATACTGAATCTAATCTGTATAATAAGGAATCCTGTTCGCCTTTTGGAGTTGATTGGAAATAGGTAGGGAATTAAATTTCCCTAAAAAGGTCGGTTCAGAAGGTTAGTGATAAAGTTCCGTATAGATTCGTCACAAATGGTTTGGTAGAAAAAGGAAATTTAAATTAATTTAATCACATGTTATATATAATTGAAACGAAATCTATTATGTTGTTTTGTGTTTAGGTAAACTCGTTTTAGGTTATCGTTAGCAATTTATCTTTATTCATGGTTTGGAATCTGTGCATGAATAGGAAATGAATATAGAAGAGTTTGTGATTTGTATTTAATTCATTAAATTTTGGAAATCCAGAGATTTGATACTACCTTTACACTATGTAAAATATTCTATATTTATGAAAGAATGTAAGAATGAAAGATGTATATATATGTAGCAGTATCTTTTGTATTTTCAAAAAAACATTTTTGACTTTTGCAAAAAGAGCATTATGACAGTAGTTGAAAATAAGCATTTAAGTATGTAATACAGATAAAAGATAATAAATATGCTGGCATTAAATTATAAAAAATTACACCTATAACAGTATTTTAAGTTAGATCAGTCGTATGATTGAAATAAATGATTAATAATTTATTTTATTAATAGTTAAATTCACAAATAAGTATTCAAGAATTTGAGAATAATTTCCTTACATCATTATCTATTTTTTTAAGTTCATGATTACTTAAAACAGAGTAATCCACATAATTTTAGCCATCATAATTTATAATTTGTATAAAGTTTTTTTATATAAAAAATGTAAAATAAATACATTTTATTTCCGGAATTCTCTTTTCAAAATATAATCGGACTCGTAATCCAGTGACCTCGGTAGCCGAGTCTCAAGTTACGGATGGCTGTCGTGTCACGAGTTCGAACCTAGTGCCATTGAAGACCCGCTGTGTAGAGGGGTCCGATGCACGTTAAATCTGTCGAGGCTCAATGCCCTCCCTTTTGTGTAATGTGGTAACTAGGAGAGGATAATGCCAGCTCATGTGTCGTCCTTGTTACTTGACCGAGGTTCAAAATTACAAGGTCCGTCGTCAATAACCCTCGTGTTGTTTTACAGTGTTTCACTGACTCGTAATCAATCCCCCCCCCCTTTAAAATTGAATTAACTTTCATTTTAACTGCAATGTTTAATTTACCTTTCTACCGAACAAAGTGAAATTTAAAAGTTTTTAAAATTAACTGTACGTTTTTATTCAAACTTTGCTAAATGACTTTTAAACATCCTACATCAGTTTATTTAACAAAATGGCGGTTGAGTCTAAGCTGTCTGATTAATTTTAAATGAAAAATAACTCTTACTTTTAAAAATTCATCTCAAATATTAATAATGTTGGTGGGATTTTTTATGATTCCTTTAAGATAAACCATCAACTTCGGTCATGTAGCACGCGTCACGTATCACCATTAAAGCAAGTAAAGTGGGGTTTCGCGAGACCGGTAAAAGGGAACAAATGATACCAAACCTGTACATAGTCTAAGTGCTGGTCATTCTTTGTCATGCAACCTATATCGCTAGAGTTCCCACTCTTCCTTTTCGAAAAGCCCTTTTTTTTTTTTCGTCCTCGTTATCAATTCATGATCCGTTGCATCTCTTTTCTTTGGCTTAAGAAAACTTCAGAATGCTTTTTTAATAAAGATTTCGAGAACGTGCATCTTTCAACATATGCTCTCTGAATTAAGTAAATTGATTCTGTTCCTGATATATGAGAAGCATTATGCTTTTGACCGGAAGATTAAAGCCATGCTCTCTTTAAATGAAGAATGAACTTGAGATGCATTGGGGTTAGTGTCGGAAAAAGTGAATGAGACTGTACTGTAAAGTTCTACACATACACACACACAAGACTGAAATTAATGTATTCATTTTTAAAGTGTATATGTGTGTGTAATATTTTATAATTTAATTTAAAAAAAAATTTAATCATTAAATATTTATTTGGGGTACTTTGAAGATGTTTCCAAACTTTTTTGTAATAAAAAACAAAGTATTTTATTTATCAAATAAAGCATCGATACTTTTACGATGATAGCTTTTCAGTAGGCTAAATTCAAGACGGTCACGTGATAAATACAATCACGTGATCTCTATTGATTTCAAAACTGGCATTAGACTTGTACTTGTTGAGAATTGAGGTAAAATTTCAACTTTGATAATTGGGTTAAAAATGTTCAAGCATTAAAATTTTTCAAACAAAGTTTTAAAGTTGAAAAAATGTAATTTATTATGCATGTAATTTTAAATGAAGTACATTTTATTTGCTTTTGTGCATTATTATTGTTTATAAACATATACTTTTTAAAAGAAACTACAAAAAAAAGTAAAAGTTTCCAACATCGAAACGCATAAACTGATTGGCTAGAAATACGTGATTGCAGTTATGTGATTATGACGTTATATAAATTTATGAACTATTTAGCTCTGAACATGTTTGTAGTTATGTGACGTCATAGTCCCATGATTTAGCAAATTGAAGATGTTTCAGTAACTAAATTCATATGGGCCTTAAGAAAAAGTATTTAAATAAAATTTTACCTTGAGCGTCCTCCCTGCCGTTTTTTTTCTGGTGTAATTTAAATTGAATATCCCAGCTTGTGTTTTATGTTTACTATTACCATAACCCAGCAGCGTAATTCAAGAGAGCTACGTAACTTAAATGTTACTTGAATAAACGATCTGTTATATCCATTGGGCTAACAATACAATTGGAATTTTCAGTCACTTAACTTATCCACATGAAACTTAATATGTTCTTTCGGTACTCTGTGCTATCTTATACTAGGTATAGTGTACTTTGAACATTTGTAGAGATTATTATTAAATTACTCGGAGATGTCTCTTCGGTTGAAGTAGACGTGATTTCTTTTTATAGATTAATCTCTGTTTGTATTGTGGTAATTATGTGTTATGAAATGTAATCCTTTTCTGAGAAGCACAGTTATATCTTTAAAATCAAGGTTAAATACCCGTGAGAATTTCTTTGGATTTGTGCCCTTGGCATAGATAAATGCTTATGCATCGAAGCTAGAAAATGTGGTATTAGATGAAGTATGCATCTTTTTGTAAGTTCTCCGTAAATTTTATAGTAAATAGAAAGAGTTTCGGAATAAATTATATGTGGCACAGTAATTTGGCAGAAATACTTAATAACTGTAATTAAGTTTGGTAGTTGGTGTGTCTGTATACATTCTAGATAATTTCATTTTCCTTAATCTAAATTTTGTGAATGCTTCCAAAAATTCATCATTTTTTTCAAAGTTATAGTTTAAATCATCAGAGATTGTGTAATTAGTTTTCTTGGTTTTTCCTTTGCCTGGGGATATTAATAAATTAAATTAATTATATCACGCTAGTGTCCTCATTTGCCTTCTTTTCTTTGTCTTTAAAATGTATAGGTAGTATGAATCGACTTTCACGGGGGCATCATTTCTCTTACACTGTCTGGAACATCCAATAAAGAAGAGAGAGCAGCGAGTAAGTTCATCTTTCTGAGGGATGAGAAATTGAAAATGTTATTTATTGGGATACGTTGTACATTTAATTTCCTTTTCCGATACAAGTTTTAATGATCTTTTATTGATCATACTCATATACTTTAGCATTTACTGTGTTTTTTCTTTCTTTCCAAATTATGTATATAACTTAAGAAAAATCATTCAAACTTAAACACAAGCATGCTCACATGTTCAGAATAGCTTACGATAAAAAAAATGTTAGTAATTGATTAAAGATAAAAAAAAAAATGTGCTGGTCATTCTTGAGAAAATTTTTCTTAGAATACCTTCTTTTTCAGTCTTTGTTTTATTATTTATATGTGAATCTTTTAACTGTGTTTCCTTTTCCCGTAGAAGATCGAGCTCTTCTTGCAAGATTTAATGTAAGATAATTGATATTGATATTTTTCTCACACTCTTAATCACGAATGATAAAAAATCATCTTTCTGTGTTCTTTTCCATGTTTTATTCGGAGTGGCTTGTCTTTTGCGCCCCCCTTTTTTGTTCTTTTCTTTCAAAAAAATGAACTTCCCTAAGAAAAATGAAAGAGTCGAATGAATGTTTTAAATTTAATTTGCCTTGCAATTTTGAAGAAAATGTTAAGAAGTTATAGTTTAAGACCTTTTTTTTAAATTTTGAGATTGTTTTCAATTTTTCGAATTTCATATATAAAATAAGTAGATATTAAAGTTAATTTTTTTGTACTTTTTTGCTTTTGTGAGTTCATCTTTAATTACGAACAAATGATAGCAAATATAAATATTTTTAACAAACCTGATTGAGTTTGCAAATTTTGCTTTTTCGTATGTAACTTTAATTAAATCTGAGATAAATTTAAATAGTGTAAACTCAAAATTCGTACTTTTACGTGCAATTTCGAAGCATATGAATTTTGAGTTTTTATGTGTATGTGTGTATACCTTATTATTATTTTAACTCTATTTAAATAGCTTATATATTTTCTTTAAAAATCAACGGTTGGAAAATTAAATTCAATTTCAACACTGGAATGTTCTATTTAAAGTAAAATGTAGACATCACACTGATTCAATGCTTTTAAAAAAGAAACAAACATTATTGATATCGATTTAAATTTAACTTTGTAACGACATCTTCTCTTATCGCTGAAATAGGTCAATTTGACTATGCAATCATTAAGTCCTGCTTCAGCATTAAATTTCAACAGATGACATATTTGAAAAGAAAAGTGCTGACTTTTAGTTTTGACTTAAAGGCCATAGAGATCTGTTTCTATTCCATCTCTCAAGGGGAAATATTGTCTCCTCATCATCTTGTCAAGCTATGCTTTGTCAGAGATATTTGAACTCATTGTTTTTCGTTCTTCTGCCATTGGTTGGCCGAAAGCCAACTGGTACATTCATCATTTCCATCATTTGTAGGAGCATCTTCTGTTTCCTTAAGCTTGAGATGAAATTATTCGGTGCAGAGGACTCTAAAAAGTTTAGATTTTAATACAAAATTCAATCTGCTACTAATTTTAAAAAATGTGCACAAATCATGTTTGTTACATGGTAAAAGCTACTAATAAATGATTTATTACATAGTAAACATTCAAAAATATTACATGTTCAAAAAATAATTATAGCATATTTCTTTAATTAAATTGCATTATTATATTGGGGGGGGGGGAATTATATATAATAACCAAAGCAGGAATTATAATCATTAAAGTTATTTTTATCACTTTTAGCTACTGTTTTATTTAGAAATTTATATTTTTTGTAATTAATTAGAAATTACATTAGAAATTACGGGCATTGTGTTGGTATATTTTAATGAAGTTTTATATCTTTTTGCTAAAAAAAAATTTTTCAGAATAATTGACTCTTATTTACTTTGATTTGTTTAACTAAATCGATTGGTTATACACTCAGGAACATTGAAAATAGCGACCCAAGAAGAAAGCATCGGATTTAAATGAAATTTAATACACATAATGACAAAGATGAGAGATTCACTTGATCTCAAAAACAAGACAATTAAACGAATACAGGGTGTGCAACGACACAAATACTGGGCAACTTCAATAGCGCGTTGGACCACCTCCAGCTGCAATACATGCCGCTACATGGTCCGGCATTGAGTTGATTAGACACCTTATGTTGTCCTGAGGCAGATGGGCCATTAAATCTTGAACAGCCAACTCTAAATCATGTACAGAGTGGCACGATGGCATATGCCGTTTTAGCTGATCCCAGACATACTCTACAGGGGACAAATCGCGGGAGCGGGCCGGCCATGGAAGAGTCTGAAAATGACGTAGGAAGTCTTGAGTAACTCTTCAACTCTTGCTGTATGCGGATGAGCATTATCTTGCTGGAAAATTGCCCCAGGGAGACCATTTAGGGAAGGTCCTACATGGGGTCGAAGAATATCATCAACGTAACGTTGGCCCTTTAAAGTTCCACGCATCACAATTAAAGTGGACCGGCTATCATAGGCTATGGCCCCCAGACCATTACACCAGCTGTACGGGCAGTGTGACGTATAACAGTGTGGGGGGAATTGTACCGCTCACCAGGGCGCCTCCACACCCGTACACGGTTATCGTCTGTCCCCAAAACAAACCGGAATTCATCACTAAACACAACCTTTTGCCAATCTGTGACATTCCACATTGATCTGGCTTGGCACCACTGTAGACGCAGTTGCCGATGTTCCGGTGTTAAAGGGAGTGCTTGGAAAGGACTCTTGGATTTAAGATTTGCTTCTGCAAGGTGTCTGGAAATTGTTTGTGGAACAATTGCTACGCCTACGTCTGCTCGTATCGTTGAACGAGTCACTGTGGGGTCCACAAGTGCTTGCCGCACGATCCTTCGATCCTCTCTCCTCGTGGTCTTCCTGGTCGCTCGAGACCCGGTTTTCCGCACGTGGGTACCTTCTCGTGTCCACTGCTCCCAACAATTTCTAACGGCACACTCCAAACGATCCATCTGGCCAGCAACACGGCGCGTCGACCATCCTGCAGTTTTCATCCCGATGATCAGGCCTCTGTCAAACTCGCTTAACTGTGAGAAATGTCTTCTAGCACGTTTACCTGACATGTTTCGCTTACCAAAGTCTTCCTACAATCGGCGGGTAATCGTCAGGTTTATAAATCTTCGAATTTGCGCTTACTTATACAGCACCCTCTTCCTGATTGTAGCGCCACCTCGGCGTGTATGAGCATGCGTATTGGCACAAAACTTGGATCATCTGCATACCACATTACGCTGTACTTATTTGCTAAGTTTCGCGATTGTATTTAGCTTCCTTCTTGGGTCGCTATTTTCAATGTTCCTGAGTGTATAAAGAAAAAAAAATAGAAAATTAATATTACACTAATTTCTCTCTCAAAATGAAACTTTATGGCATTGCTAACATGAAGAAAGCATAACTTTGGAGATTAGCTTTTTTTTAAAAGACTGTGTGAGGAATTGAGGAAAAAATCCCTAATTATTTTGCTTAATACATTTTTTTAGTAATTATTTCGTGTTTTTAAGTACTTTCAGGTTTACACGTCCTACTACTTCCACCAAATTTCACTAACATATGACTGAACCCTTCCGTTTTTTCCTGAAAAATGGGTTCAGTGTTAACTTAGAATAACGGCTTAAAGTATTTCGGAATATTTTTACCAAATTATCGTATATCATTTCCTCAAAAGGGGAAGTCGGAATAATTCAAATTCATAAAAGTATATCACATTACCCTTTAAAATTAAAAATAAAATTCTCTATGATTTAAAACACTGTTTAAGTTAGGAGTGTAAATGTGATAAGATGAAATCGTAAGCTTAATTAAAAGGCTGTGGACTTCAAACTTTTGATTTGGAAAAAAATAATTTTAAAAAATTGCACACATAATTTGACACTTTGTAGTTAGTGTGAATAAATATAAAATTCTTTCTGTGTATTGAAAAAATGAGTAAAACTTCGAAATAAATTAAAATAGATTTGGGAATGCTTCTAAAGTTAACTAGCAGGAACTATTTTGAATTTTGACCTTGACCTAGACTATAATGAGAAAAAAAGAGTAATTTCTATGCTCTGCTGTCTGTATAACTTCCTCTGATGCAAGCATCTAAGCTTCATTACCCACAATGAATTTAATAAAAAATTAAAAGCTTAGTCCTTAAAAATTTTGAATTAGTACATATATTTACGGATAACAAGCCTTAACTGTCCTCAATAATCGATTATTTAAGGTATCCGACTGGTTTAAAATCACCATTTTCATTTAAAAAATCTAAATTTATTTTATAGTTTATTTTTGTAGCTAGTTTAATAAGCTTTCTAAGACTATCGTACTTTTAATTCTGAGTCAGTTAGAAAAAAGTTATAGCTGTTTTTGTTTGAGGTAGTAAGCCCAAATCGAAACCGGCAGTTTGAGTTTTAGTTTGATTTTCACCGGCAAAATGATTTTTTTATTCATTTAAAATATTTTAACGAATTCTTGTTTAGTAAACTTTATTTCTCTTTATAAATGTTTTAATAGATATATTTTGTTTTAAAATAGACAACAGTGTTAACTGATTGCAATGTTTGTTTTGATTTAAAAGATGTTGCTGTCTTTTTATCATTTGTGTTCAAAACTAGATCTCTTTATAACTTTTTTATTAGTACTTTTATATAGAGTTATAGTTATTTTTAAGTAAATTAAAGATGTCATGCCAAAAACAAGATCAATGAGGCCAAAAAAAGAGATTTTTAGAGAGCGGTATTTGTTGAAGAAACGTCGATAGAAATATCAATGGATCTTCTAAATTCAGTCATTAATTCTATTAAAAAGACTTATAAGGAACTTTGCGATCAAAATCTCTTAAGAAAATTTCTTCACGAAAAAGCTCAGAACTGCAATGAAAGTCTTAACAATGTCGTGTGGAGTATAATCCCAAAAGACAACTGTGTCGAGCAACAAACACTCCGCTTAAGGAATTATATCGCAATAACGTTTTTAGTTCTGGGTGTGCTGGTCTATTACCTCTATTTCAAAAGTTAGGAATGAAATTATATTCTGAAATGAAGAAATATTTTTGGCACCTTGACAAAACGAGAATTTTTGGTTCTACGAGGCATTATAAACCAGATAGCAAAATGTCTCGTAAAAAAAGAAAGGCCCTTCAAAACTGTAAAAGTTTGAAGTATGAGGTTCAGGAAGGCACAACATACAAATCTGGAGAGAAAAACTTTAAAACTTTCCTAAATCATTACAAAGTTTTATTGCAAATATAAACCTTATTTTGCATTCTGTGAAGAATGTTATTTTTGAACATAATGGTTAACGGTAAGAGTGATATTTCTTAAAGTAAATGAAATATTCTTATGAAATTTTTTGAGTTTGTACTTTATATTATTAAGCTAAGGGTAATTTTTCAATTAAGGTATTTTTTTATGTAATTTTATATGAAAAAAAAAGGTTTTTAAAGAAAATTCTGGGTTTTTTCATCTCGAACACCTGTATTTCATAATTTTACAGTAGAATAAGAGATTTCTTAGCATAAAGCATAGTTAAACGTTAAAGAATTGTATTCCTGCAAACATTTTATTTATTTTTGTGATATATATATTTTTAGTTGTTTACAAAAAAGCAATTTTTTGTAATATTTTGGTAGAAATTTATCAATATTTTGAAAAATAAGCTTTCAAAAATTCTTCTTGCTGTATTTTCATAGTTTTGCAACATACTTAATTAAAAAATAACAACTAAATGATTATGTAAGTTATATTTTAGTTATATTTAGGTTATTTACCTCATGATCATGGTAACTGAGTCATGTTCGACTTGTCATGAGTTCGTGCCTAGCGCCACTGATGATCCACCGTGTAGAGGGGCTAATGCGTGTTAAATTGTCGAGGCTCTAAGTTCTCCTGTTGGAGTGGTGTGGAAATTCGGAGAGAAGTTGGCGTGCTTATGTGTCGTCCTTGTTACTTGATCATGGTTCAAAATTACGAGGTCCGTCGCTAAAATCCTCGCATTGCTTTATAGTTACGATTCTAATAAACACTCACTCATTCACTACGTTTCTATAAGTATTTTTTGCAGACATTGTAAAACTAAAACCCTGTTAAAAATGACCCTTTAACGAGTTAGATTAGAGCTCTATTGTCATGCATTTTTTGATAAATCGTAGTTTTTAAATATAAATTATGAGATCATTTTGAAATTTCTTTGTACATATTTGATAAATTTTAGATAAGTAGTAATATGTTATTATTAGTTACAAAATATGCATCTATAATGTATTTAATACAATGAAGACTGCCGTAGTTTCAATTACGATTGAAATGCTTAGATTGAGAAATTTTATATTTTTAAATATTTGAGAAATTTTATTGAGATGATTAGTCCTAAAAATAATGCCATGTATGAAATTCAAGAAGCATTTCGGAGGATTCAATTTTTAGATCTTTTCAAGTTGTGGCGTGGGTGTTTGGACGGTCTGGTGTCAGCTCAGGCGTCGTCCACGTCACTCAACCATTGGGTTAAAGTGTAGTATAGAGGGGGGGCCACTTGGCACTGTCCTTTCTTTTTTTTTTGTTGACTTAAAGCAGTCGCCTAAGTACTTTATTCGGAATTATTTATTTTAGAATGAATTCGTTCTCACCATGACATTTAGATAAAAATCGCCAAATCCGAAGAAAAAACGCCAAATCCAAATCGGCCTTCCTGAAGCCTACACTGAAGCCTAACCATTGTTCAAAATTATGAGGTCCGTCGCCAATAACCCTCTCATTGCTTCAGAATGCGATTTAAATTAAAATAAAATCAGATGTAGATCTTGGCGTTCTTTTTAGCCATTTGATCATCATGGTGAAATTGGAGAATTTGTATTACTTACACGATGACTTTTTAAAATTTTATAACACCTATTTTTTTTGACTATCTCATTCTTTCTCATTAAATTTCTATCACAGAATGAGATAGTCAAAAAATGAGAGGAAAAAATGAAAAGTGTTGAAAATTCTTTGTTTTCGACTTTTTTTTTTAATGTCAAATGTGTCTCATCAAACAAAAAAGAAACGGCGGCGTTCATGAAAAATTAATACGGCTTATTTTCCTCATAAAGATCAGTTTAAAAAAAATACCGAATGATAATGTCCTGTTGCCACAACCACCTAGCAAAAATCCATATATTTTTTCGCATTAACCGGTTCGATGAGCAAGTCTACCGAATTCTTTTATGCGATCTTCGAAATGAAACGTCACCTTTTGTATAAAATCAACCGACTGCTTAACCAAGCGTGGGACATTTTCTACTTCTTTTAGAGCAGAACAGACATTGCAGGGAAAAAAAGCAAACTTTGAAAAAATGAGTAGTGAAAACTTTCACTTATTTTTGCTCATTATTTCACGTTGTGGTGGCTGCGGACGATTTTATGCGCTTTCGAAATTTTTATCTCTACAGAACGTACGTTTTTTGTTGGTCATCTTTTAATGTGTTATTTTTAAATTTATCTATTCAGTCACTTTTTTTAAAAAAAGTTTTGCTCTTATCTTTATAAGTGTGTTGTAACTGATGGCCTCATGTATTTTTATTTAAATGTAAACTGTTATTTTGTGGTGTTTTAATACAAAACTTGTCGTCGACTGTGCAAAAATTAGTGATTCTGGTGGATTATTTTTTTAATTTGCAAAATAGGGAATTCATTGAAAGTTAGGTAAGAATATATCATATAAACTCATTTTTTAAAATTTACATATGTGTTGCTATGTTACTATAATGCTTTTTAAAATTCATATTAATAATTATAATTATGTTTATGTTGTATCTGTATATTTGAAAGTATTTTTTAAATAAAATATTTAAGTATATTTTAAAGTCAGATAGAAAGTGAATTAAACTATCTCATGCTTTGTATGTATGTATTGTAAAGATTAAGTAACTCAAAAGTTAATATTTTAATTATTATTTTAATCTGTCTAACAATATTAAATAAACGATTGCACGTTTTAAAAATGGTTTAACATAAGTACACTTGTATAAAAACGTGTCTGTAAACATTTCGAAATTGTTCCAGTGCTTGTGAAAACCATTTTTCCCGAGGAAAATTAAAATAAAATAGAAAATATTTGTTCAAGATTTTTACACACCCGCCTATGTTAAGAATAATTAATGTGTACAGGATTTTTCTCCTAACATGTAAGCTCATTAACTTTTTTTTATATAAAATTAGATTGAAACTAGCTCATAATATTGATGTCGCTACAATTTTTTTAAAAAGTCTGACATTGTACGTCCATTATATTAAATTCAGAATGTTTAGTTTGGATCATATAATGAATTCAAAATCAAACTCGTGTTTTGGGTACAAAAATAATCATTGAACATAAACGAGTGGAAATTGTTCACCTTGTTTATTAATATTATGCTCTTTTTTTCTTATTTACTGTATATGTTGGACCAAATATTAGTTTATTAAAAGCAAATTTGTTGTTATTCACAAGTAATGTTAAAAGCATCACCAAATATTTTTTAAAAAAATTCCTTATGAATCAATTAAGAATTAACATGAATGGGAATATAAACACCTTTTCGATTATTATTATTATATGCATTTAGTACATTGTACTATAAAAAATACTTAAAAAATGAATTTAATCTTTTTGAAAAAGAAATTCTTTTTTGCTTTACCGCAAGCTTTTAGATGTAACATTAGAAATGTATAACAACTTTAAATTCCATTAATTTAATGTTTCTATGTAAGAAAATAATTAATATGTAGCAAATTTTATTTAAAATTTTTTTCTTTATATTTATTTTAAGAATTAAATAACTGGTGTATATGGATCTTTCCTGCTCTCATTTAAGGTTCCCCCTTCCTTGCAATAAGAAGCAGAAATTATATATATATATATATATATATATATATATATATATATATATATATACATTTTTAACAATTTTTTAAAATGCTTATATTTAAATCGAAAAATTTTCATTATTATTATTCTAATTTCTTATCACATTTGCGATTGCATGTTATTAATTTATTCTCAGATTTTTATGCTGTATATTGTGTGAAATAAGGAAAATGAAATAAAATACAAGAAAAGAATTTTTTTACACTAATCTGATTTAAGGTAATCTCGGATCATTCAATTCAAAAGTGTGTTAATTTATTTAAGGAACATTTAACATCATATTTTTAATCAGAACGTCTTATGTCTCTTGCGATATATTTTTATTTATAATTTCTATGAATTTTCTTTTTAAAGTTTTTCGATATTTGATCGGTATCGGATCGTGGCTGGCTTTGTCACGAGTTCGAGCCCCGTACCACTAAAGACCCGCCATGTAGGGCAGCGATGCACGCTAAATCTGTCGAGAGCTGAAACGTCATCCTTTCTTTGGTGTGGTGTGGTAGTTAGGAGAAGGGGGGGTGCCAGCTCTGGTGTCGTCCACGTCACTTGACCATGATTCAAAATTACGTGGTCCGTCGCCAAAAGCCCTCGTGTAGCTGAACAGTGCGACGTTAATATTCACTCACTGGATATTAGATCATTTTTGTCTCCAAGTTCGTTCGTTAAATTAAAGGAAAAAGGTTATTTAAAAATAAATATGTACGTTATTTACTAAATGCTTCAAAAGGGTAGGGAAAGAATATGTGGAATTTCTTCTTGCGGGGATATGAACTTGTTTTCATTGGCAATGTGTGTTACGATTGGAAAACAAATTACTCTTTAGAATAAATAAATCCCTTCGTATTTTCCCTAAGTGCGTTTCCTTATTCGTTCTCAGAAAATCACTTCTTTCCGTTTCAGTGAAGTTAAAGTAGGTTTTAAAGGAAGTTTTTACAAATAAGGATAGCGTGAAATGTGTCATAAATTGCTATGTGTTTTCTGAGTTAGTCAATTATTTGGTCACTACAAATCAGTTTGCCAGCAAAGAAAAAAAAATTCGTCAAACTCTTGTTGCAAAACAAATATTTAAAGCTGGACATGATCAATGATTCATTCTAAGTATATACTTCCGTCTTTTAGCACTGTAATAACTATCAATGATTTTTTCAAATCAACTCATTAATAGAAAGTTGATGCAGCCGTGGTAGTCAAGTCGCCATGGTCGGGAAGCTCATGGCTGACATTGTGCTTTTGAGCCTTGGATTCGAGTTCTGATTCCACGGGAATGAGGCAAATGTATGTTAAATCTGTGGAAGCTCAAAATCCTCAAATTGGCGCGTTATGGAAGTCTAGAGCAGGGGTCTGCAACCTTAAGACTGTGGTGTGCAAAACCAATCTACCAATATGATTCAGGGTACCAGGCAAAAGGAAATATTTGAAACATTTCGATTTCTGGGGCAATGTATGAAAGTTAAAAATATAAGTCAAAAATATATATTTACAGTTTTATAATACATTATTTATGCATCATTTAAATATGTTTATTAACATAGCAAATAGGCAACATAAAATAAAGTTATTCCTTGAACATAAATAAAGAAATTAAAATTGTGTATATATTATACATAATGTATCTTTTAGACATATTTATTAAAGTAACAAATAAATAACATAAAATATAAATATTCCTTCACTGTAGTTAGATATAAAATGAATGTCCCTTTACCCCGCTCTTTTTCATATCGCAATATCAGGGGTATAATTTGGGATTTTCAATTTGACACTATTCAGAACATTAAGTTGTTAAATAACTTCTTTACGGATTCAAAATATTTTACTTATGAGATAATATTTGTTCACATAGGTATGTAGAACCAAAAGCGGAAAGCAGAGTTCATGCAATTTTCTCTTCAAATGATTAAATCTCTTCAGCAATGACATGCAGCAATTTAAAATAACTGTCGATTTATAGTTATCTTTCAGATTTTTGCGTAATTCCATAATTTTTTTCTTTCTAGCAATTCTGCATATGTTAGTTCAGTGAGCTGTATTTCAAAATTGACAACTTCCATCCACTCAAAAATTAATAAATTTGTCGTTGGGTATATAGTGCCACTGAGAATTGTACGGAGTGCCAAATTTGGTACGCATGCCATAGGTTGCCGAGACCTGGTCTAGAGAATGGGATATCGGTTTAGATGTTGCCCCCTCATAGTAAGACTGATTTAAAATAACAAAGCTCTTCGCTCTGTTGTTTCTAAGTGTGATATTTTTAAATTATCGATCAACTATACGAAATGGCTAAAATAGTGTATTTTCATAAAATGTATAATTTATGTAAGCATGCAAAGGTAACTGTATTTTAACTGATTATTTTAGTTCCTCTAACACCAATTAGAAAGCATTTCTGGAAAAAGAATAGTTAGTTTTTAGGGGAAAAAATTAGTTAAGATTTCTTAAATGATGTACTTAATTGTGGTTGAGAAATTCACAGTATTAACACTGCTTTTGAATGTTAATTAAATTCTCATAATTCTTTTAACTGCTTAGAAAGGTTTGCAAATGTTGAAAATATCTTTATAAAAATTTCTTCATTGTTTTTTATTCAAAATTTTTAGAGTTTGACTGATAATATATAGAAATAAAAATAATTGCTATCCATTACAGTTCATTACTGATAGTTATAATTCATAAATCTAGAAATGCATTTTCCTGTAATTTATGTGTTATTAGAAAGTTTTACGTGTCATTTGTAATTAATCTTTTGTTATGTATATAAAACGCGTAAGATATTTAGTACTTAAACATATTTTTTCTCTTCAAAAAAGAGCTCTGTAAAAATTGTTTCATTTGGCCTAACAGAGAAGATGTAAGTTTTTTTATTATTATTATTCTAAACTTTTCATTTTTTGGTATTGCAACACAGTGTTTCTTCCAAAATTCCCATTTTAGTTGCATAAAAAGTAAACACGATTTCTCACATTTTTTGTTTCTGAGTTTTCTATGACGGAAAAAAATGAACGAATAAATGTTTGTTTTTTGTAAACACATTTCATTCGAACCAATAGGAAAGAGAAATGACCCAAGTTTCGTCTGTTTCTTAAACTTTAAAGCAAAATACATGAAAGGCCAGGAGAAATAAATTACGCAGCATATTTCTTTTTTCTCTGTCGTATCTTTCCTAAAATATGTGTTCCTTTTTTTTTCAGAATAAATTTTATGGGTTTTGATGTAGAAGTTCTCTGACAGAAAAGAAACAACTGTTTTGCTTACTTTTCTACCCTTACCTTTAAAAGAAACCTCGCATATTGCATTTGTTCGTCGAATAAAATCTATTTTGACTGTGGCAGCAATGCTTTTCAGTGATATTCACTATTTATTATATGAAAAAAAAATTTTTTTTTGTCTGAACAGTGATATTTCATGAAAAAAACTTTCAATCTCAAAACTCGCCAATTTGTTTATTTTTTTAATATAAAACCAGTGGCTTAACGGAGAACATTTGGGCGCCCCTACAAAGTCAGGTTTTGGGCCCCCACGTTGAATTTTACAAAGGGTAGGCACTTGCGTCAGTCAGGCTTTGGGCCCCTTAGAACCCAGCCCCCCGCGATGCGGGGTAGTACGTTACGCCACTGTATAAAACTATAAGATTCAGTTTTAAAAATAACACTGAAAAAGTTTTATATATTTACGAAATATTCTGGAAAATATTAGTATGATTTATAATTTATTTAAATAGTTATTTCTGATTTTTAAAAGGAACTTAAAACATGTCTTTCACATCATATGAAGTTATATATTCGTATGATATTAATACTGCATGACGTATGTGACCGCTGTAGCCGCGCCAAGGCGTTATGGCCTCGGACTCGTGTCTGGCGTGTCATGAGTTCGATCCTAGTGCTACTGAAGAACCGCCGTGTACGCGAAATCTGTAGAGAGATTCAATGTTCTTCCTGTGGTGTGATGTGGAAGTTCGGAGGAGGGATGTCAGCTTAAGTGTCGTCCTCATCACTAGACCGAGGTTCAAAATTACGAGGCCCGTGGCCAATAGCCCTCGTATTGCTTTATACTGCTACTTTAATAAACATTCACTGACTTACTGCTTTACAAGTTTTCTTTATCTTTCTTTTTTTAAACAAAATTCTTTCAATTTAGTTTTAGTCGGTACAATTGCTAATGTTGTATTGTTACAGTTGTTTAATATTAAAAGCGGCGTAATTGCTTTATTTAATTATATTTTTGAGTTTTATTGTTATTTGTAACTGTAACAATGGTATGCTGATAATTTTGTTTATTTTAAAATGCTCAATTATTGAAAAACGTTTCTTTCGTAAATATCTTCTCACTACGTGCTATGTCATTTGTGCTCTATTTAATATAAAACACGCGTGTGTAATTCAAATTATTGCATTGGTTAGTTTTAACACTCCAACTCACACACACTTTTTTCTCGCTGTTCATAATCGTTTAGTCCTATTCCAATACTATTCAAATTATTTAGTCTATTGAAATATACTATTTTTAAAATTAAATCGTCTCTTTTCATGCTTTTCTCCTAACCCATGTCATGCAACAGTTTTTTCAAAGTATACTTTTAATCATGAAGCCTGGATAAACGTAACTGATGGTTAGACATGAATGAATTACAGGTCTTCTGAGACAGCCAATGAAACAGGTTAGAAAAATAGTCTATTGTTAGGAACTGAAGTCAAGGGGTTAGTAAACTAGTAAAGAGCTTATGACGCCCTATTTCATTAAGTGTGGCCTCGTTTTGTGTTTTCCTTTTGTCGCTGCGTTTAAATGTTGATCATGACCCACTAAAGTGACTTCAGAAGATGAATCCTGCCAGGTGATGCCAGTGTTTGATAAAGATGCCATCAAAAGTTATAGTCTGCTTTATATCCTTGGTGTTTTCCTGCTATTAATTCGTATAAGAGCAATTTTCGAACATGTGGTAGTAGAAAGCCGCTTGTTAAGTGATAATGTGTTAAATTACTGTTATACTAGGGGTTTCACTCGGAAAGTAATTTAATAATGATTGACCTATTTGGATAACTTAAATACTTAAAATTTAATTACGACATTCCAACTATGTGCTTTTATAAAACTTCGCATCTAAATTATGTAAGCTTTTGACTCTGGGTATATTTACAGATCCATACTTCAAAAATATATCCTTATATAAACGAAATAAAAATATATAGATTCATAGTTGTAAAATTGTAGTCTGAATATTTCATATGTATTCTCAGTAGTCTCAAAGTTTGCAATATATCAGACATTAGTACAAACTAAGTAAGAATTAAGTCTTTATTACTTAATTTAAAAATTCTCAACGTTTGAATTTAGCCGCTGTAGCCTAGCGGTTATGGTCTTGAATTCGTAGTCGGAGTGTCACAGGTTCGAGTCTTGGTGCCACTGAAGACCCCCCCCTCCGTGTAGAGTGTCCCTATGCACGTAAATTTGTCGAGGCTCAATGTCCCTGTTGGTATGATATGGTAGTTAGGAAAAGGGGTGCCACCTCAGGTGTCGTCTTCGTAACTTAACCGAGGTTCGAAATTACGTGGACCGTGGCCCTCTCTCTCTCTCACGTTAGTTTATAATGTGGCGTTAATATAACTCTCTCTCGAGCGTTGTGTCATATCTGATTTTAGTAATTTCAATGTTTATAATGTACCAGACATTCATGTACAAAACGAAATAAGTTTTTTTTTTTTTTTTTTTTTTTTGCTTAATTTATTAACAAATTCTCAACGTTTGAAACTACAACAAACAAAGCTTTAGTGTGAGGAGGGGAATCATAATTCTTTAATAGAAGTGTAGATGAAGCACACACAAATTGCCTCTTAATATTTCGAAAAGATAAAGTTATTCCAAATTTAAATTCGACGCATTTTAAGTTTAATTTGCATCAGGCATAGTAATTGTTGACGGTTTTTCCCGTGGATATAAGTGTTATTCTCAAAATTAGTTTTTTTCTGAGTATTAATATCGCCTCCTTATTGTATTTAAGAATGCCATTGTATGCAAAACTTAAAAGAAAGAAAAAGGTGTGTTTTTTTTCATTTTTTTGTCCATAGTTTTAGAAAATGGGCACGAAGTGTGACTGACGTTTGTAAACAGTCAATCAATCAGAAAATGAAATTGGGCTCGCTTGAAATAGAATGGATCCAATAGAATAAAAACATTCTAAATGAGTCAGTCAAAAATGAATATTACGCACTGAAGACAGTTGTGTGGGGTTATAAAGACTGACAAATATTAAATGGATTATGCCCTAAATATCGCGTGTTGTGGATGGTTGATGGATGATATTGTCAGTTAGGCATAACTCTTGTCATTTGACTATAAGGTATGACTTTAATAGAATGAACTGTGTAAAAATACAAGAGCATTTAAACTGAAATAACCGTATTATTTGTAAGAATTATAAAAATTCCAAAAAGTTGGGTTTTTTTAAATCGTTTGCTATTTTTTATAAATCGTAATAAATGTTATGAAATTAAATCGTTTGCTATTTTTTATAAATCGTAATAAATGTTATGAAATATCACATCTGAATGATAGTCCACCGTTATAAACATCCTAGTCGCATTTTTCATTTATTAAAAAGATTGTCTTCAGAAATTATACATAAGCAAGAAAATTAAAATAAAATCTCCCACAAAAAAAGGGCTCTTACGTAGGGAAAAATGCTTATCTTTTACGATGATTGTATAAATTTATTCTAAGTTTCTGAGCAAAAGAAATCGAACAATGTAAATAGTCGTAACAAATTAATTCGCTGTTTCTTTTATTTCAATAACGAGCCGTTTCAGAGATTATATGACGTTTCATTTAAGTAAATAGTTTTTATCGTGTTTCTAGTGTTATTTTTGGCACACAAATTTAATGTAATCATCATACATTCATTGATCATAATTCCCCCCCCCCCTATTTGAATTGTTTCAAGATGGAACGTTTCGCTATTTTTATATTTACTGTTTAAAAAATTCGTAGTTTTTGAAGTCATACACTATTGAATTTAAATCTCGGAGAAAATAAACAATGGCATGATTTTGCAAAAAATTTTCAGTCTTTCTTTTCTTTTCTTTTTTTTTTTTTCCTGTTCTTCAAGAATCTTTAATGCGTTCTGAAACTTTTATGATCAAAGAATTTCTAATGTGTTTGGAATGTTGGTTTTTAAAAATTCTCCGTTATTATAGCTCCCTTTTTATATCGCATAGAAGAAAAAGATTAGTTTTATGAAAAGGAGCATTTTTTCTTTTTAATACATGCGTTCTTTAATTAAAGAGAATTGGCACAGATCCAAGGTAATTTTTTCATTTTCTTAAGTTTTTATTATGCTTTAGGGGAAATAATAAGGGCAAGAACGAATAACATAAACTAATGTAACTGGAAATGAATGCCAAGAAGTTAAGAGAGTGATTTTATATTTAGTTTAGGGGTGAAAAGGCATTAAAATTCACATACTTAATAATTATTTAAGGTCGTTAAAATACTTAAAATTACACTATAATTTTATAGAATCATTTTTGTATCGTTGTTTTTTTCAGTATGTGTGTATTAGAATTCAAAATTTGCTTTTTATTGTAAGCATTTCAATATTATTTATGAAAATAATTGCAATCAAAAACTGACCTATGGAATTATGCTTGTAATAAAATATTGGTTAGATAAAAGGAAAGATTTTGAGGTTAAAATAGCCAAATGTTTTTATTAGCTTTTTTTCTTATGCTATATTTAATATGGCTTAGAATTAGAATTAAGCTTTGAGTAACCTTTTTGATAATCTGTTAAGCAGAATTTACAATTTAATATCTGTTATGTTAAAAGATAAACACTATATATATACAGATATTAACGCAGACAAATATTTTATTTAAGTTAACACAGTTAATCCTACTGTATATTTTGAGCTGAAATATAACTTACGTTAGTTTTAAGCTGTTAAAATTTTAAAAAAAAGTATTTGCGTTTTATATTAACAAAAAATTTAAAATTTGCTGTGTTAAATTATATATAAGTTAAATTGGAGAAATCATTATTAAAACAGTTTTATATCTTTAACAATTGAGGTTTTTACTCTACTGCGTTATATTGTGCATTTCTTAAACTTAATCTCCGTATTTTTTCATTTAGATTTAAAAAAGGCTTACAATGCTAGAAGCGATTCAGATTTTTCTTGTATTGCCTTTCTTTTGTATTAGTATAAAAGATCTTATATAAATGGGAGAAATTTCCTAGTTACCTTTGTGTCTCCGCGTTTTGTTTTTACCAACTTTTTTTTAAATAAATATGTGTAGTTTTTTGTACTAACTCAGACAGTGCTGTATATGCGGAACTTTAAGTACATATTTTAAAGAACTGCTGATTCTGATTTAACAAGACTCAGTGTGATTTAAAAATAAAGTAGATGAGAAATAATCTCCCCCCTCCTCGTATCTCAGTCTGCGGTTTGCATATTTTAAAACAGCTGTGAGATTCACGTTTGCTGGTTATTTTCACACAAAATCGCTGCTTTGCTAGAATAAAACTCAAGGTTCTTAAATTGTTCATTCAGCAATGTTGGACAACTTAATGTTTTGTATGATTTAGTATTTATGGAAAGTTTAATGGTGAAATATACATGTAATGTGCACACACATTTAAATGTATGTAATGTGCACACACATTTTAAATCTTTTCTAAACTACCTAAAATAAGCATTTGAAATGTGTTACAGTATACTATGTGTTTACATTTTTTTTTACTGTCATTTTAATTTGGAGATTACTTACTTGTTAAATTGCATTAAGTTATTTTTTTAAATAACTTTTCTTATCATGCATTGAATCAATATACATAAATAATTCCAAAGTCTTTTGAAGTATCTATTTTTTTTATATAATTTGTGTAACAACAAAGTAACAGTGGGAGAACAGATGAATGCATTTGACAGTTCAAATAGGTGTGTAGTCTAATTTAGATGTTTTGGTCCAAATTTGACAAAGCTTAAATAAAATCCAGACACAATATAAAATTTAATACAATATTACACCTACTGGTAGAATGAACTTAACTGATCTAATCTCTCCTCTCAACTCTAAAGATGAATGATTTGTTGAAAAACAAAAATGTAATTAATTCATTTCAATTCTTAATTTGTTTGTGTAAATTAACTCCAGAAAATGAACGTGGGCTAGTTGAAAAAAAGTAAAATCAAATGAATAAAATAAAATTATACTAAATGAAGCTATAAAAGTAAAAGTGGACTTCACAAGGAAAATATTTTTTTGCTTATGACGTAAAATCAGATTGACCGTGGTAGCCTAATGGTTATGTTCACGAACTCGGGGCCGACTTGTTGCGGGTTCGAGTCGTGGTACCATTTAAGACCTGTCGTGTAGAAGGGGTGGATGCACGTTAAATCTATCGAGGCTCAATGTCCTCCCGTTAGGGTGATATGGTAGTGTGAATAGGTGGTGCCAGGTCGGATGTCTTCTTCGTCACTTGATCGAGGTTCCAAAATTACGAGGTCCGTCACCAATAATTCTCCTGTTTTATAGTGCGACGTTAATACATTCCTTACTCTCATGGAAAACCGTCGAGGCTTGAAGTCCCCCCGTGTGTGTAGTGTGTTAGTTAGGAGAGGGGGTGCCACCTCTGGTGTCGTCCTCGTCACTTGACTGAGGTTCAAAATTACGTGTTCCGTCGCCAATAATCCTCGTGATGTTCCATAGTGCGACGTGTATACAACTCTCACTCACTCACGTAAGATTAGTTAATGGTTGTGGCCAATGCTAACTAAAAACTAGTTAAAATCTGATGACGATAATTCTCTTTAAGAATGAAAAAAATAGTTTATAAATAAAAAATTTAACGAGATATTAATATTGAAGTATTTTTAAGCAAGATAAAAAAAAATACTAAATTCATATCAAGTTAAAATTAGTCTCAAAATTTTAAGTTTGGTACATTGTATCTGAATGTTCTTGGCAGTCGCCGACAACCGCGGCCACAAAAAAATAGAGTAACATCAAATATTCCGCCAAACATAATGCTTTGCTCGAGAAAACTTAATAAATGATTCCATCTTTTTACGATAAGAAGAAAAAAGTGAATAAGAAAAGAAAGCAGCAGACGCATTCTAGAATCGGAAACTGTCCCTAGGCAGAGAAATATTTTATTATTCACTGCGTTCCCGCTATTCGTAAATCTGCCTACTTTGGCAAAATTTCCACCTGATAGCCTCAACGCCAGAGCGCACAACATAATTTCGTGAAATGCCTCTTCCGTTCTCTCTCTCCTTTCATTTTCTCGCTTCCATTTCGAATAAATTGGAGAAAGATCTAAAATATATTATAGTGAGTAGAAAAGAAGTCCATGGAACTTCTTGAAGGTATTTTACGCATAGTTTGGACTGCCGCGAAATTTTTTAGAATATGTTTAGACGTTAGAATGGAACTGAAAGGAAGTGATGTTAGTAATTAAACAATAGTTGGGCCATTTTTTAATTAAATTTTTTGTGTAGTTAATGTCAGACTATATAAAACTAAAACATTTGTGAAAAAGTTAATTTTTTTTAAAAAAATACCGATTGTTGACTTAGTGGCCGGGGAAACTAAGTGCACAGGATCATGAGCTCGTAGTCGATATGTCATGAGACTGAGCCCTAGTGCCACTGAAAACCCACTGTGTAGAGGGGCTGATGCACGTTAAATTTGGCGAGGGTCAAAGTCCTCCCGTCGGCATAATGTGGTAGTTTGGAAGAAAAGGGGATTTCGCTAAGATTGTATCCTCGTCACTTGACCAAGGCTCAAAATTTCGAGGTCCGTCGCCAATTGCCCGTGTGTTGCTTTATATTGCCACATTAATAAACTCTCACACACTCGATAGTTGACATTATATTTTTTAAAGCAATTTATAAATTTCGTGTATATATATATATATATATATATATATATATATATATATATATATATATATATATATATATATATATATATATAAATATATGAAATATGTATTATATACCAAAAACAAGAAATAATAGATAATGAACATAACAAGAAATAGCGTAATAAAAATATAAAAGCTGAACATGAAGAACAAAATTATAGAGAAATAAAAAAAAAACTACAAAAAAAAAGAAGAACCTAGCGAGTCAGAAAGCAATTTCGGACTTAGGACCGAATAAGTGGGGTTAAACTAGTTTGAAGGCGCCAACCTTCCCCCTTTGCAACTCGGTAGGAAAAACCAAATAAATAAAATAAACAAAAAATTCAGAGTATGGAAAACTCAGAGAGTATGATAAAACCACTCACTACTATTATGTAACAAACTCTCCCAAACTCTTAATGCAGAAAAATCGCAAAATAATTACGTAAGAAAAGTAGAAAAATCCTAAAACAATTACATAAGAAAAGTATCTTTCAAAAAATAATTTAACAAAATTTCTTTACTCACAGAGCTTTTACATATATATATATATATATATATATATATATATATATATATATATATATATATTCTATCACATGAATCATTTTTATGGTCATTGCGTGTTATTTCATAAACCTTATAAGCATTTGAAGAAATTATTTCTTGTTTCAAGACGAGGACTGTGCCAAAAACATAAACTCATAACAATAATAATACTAAAGAATATTCTACGGTTAAATTTCTTCTGTTAAAACAGAATTGAAATATATATATATATATTGATTCTTTCTTTGTTTCTATAATATTGTCATTCAGACTTTTATAACATAATATATTATTATTTGCATCCTTCCTTGTAATACTTATGTAATTATGTAGGCTGCTATTTTAAGTTTCCAATTAAAATACTTTCGAAGTAGAATAAGCAGTATATATTTCTAAAATGTAATTCATATACTTTTAAAATAATAGAATAGCCTTGTTAGTTGCAGGTCGCGAGATTAATGTTTTTATTACTAATGGTTAAGACTGTAATAGACCGGTGTTTTAAGTCGTTAATTGAGTCGAGTCTTGATTTCAAGTAGTATTTCTGATACCGCCGCACCGTAAGCACTGATAAATGATGCACAAATGAAAACTAATTATTATTAATTGTTACTATTTTTACAGAACTATTTCTGAAAACCTCGCAGAGAACGACGAAAAATGATTGTATTTGGCTGTAATTCATCTTCTATCGGTAACAACATTTAGCAATTTATCACCTGCACCCGTCTAACCGAAATGCACCGTTCCATTCCACGTTATTTAATAGAATAATGTGGAATGCTGCATGTTAAATTTAAATTCACTTCAGAGAGACATCGTATGTATCGAAGTTAAGAAATTGGGGGGAGACAGCTTTAAATGTCTTCTTTATCACTGGTTCAAAATTATAAATTCTCCGTCATCAATAGACCTTGTGTAGACCACAAGAATGACATTAATACAACCTTAATGGGTCTTTTCTTTGTGACGTATGGGGTAGAAAACTGTTTGGGAATGAACCTAGTGTTTATTTTTCACTTAATTGTGGTTCAAAATAAAGTAATCCAGTGTGTCTCTTTAAAATTGTATTTTTGTTATATAACATATTTGATTCTTAACATTTAGTTTTTTTTTTTTTTTTTTTTTGCATAAAGGTCCAATGTGTGCGATTATGAATAATGGCACACACAAAAAAGACTAACTATTAAAATTATTTAATATTGAAAATCCTTATTATACGTAAATATGACCAATTATCAAGACTAATCAGTTTCTAAGGAATCAATCCCAGTTTCTTATCTAATGTGACATCTCTTTTTTTATATTAATTCCTTTTTATTTTGTACTTCGAATTTCAATATTTAATGCCTCCAATTTCTCTATTTAAAACCCTTTGTTGCTTTTATAAAGGATGTTTACAAAAATATTTACTCTATTTCAGCTTTGATAGGTAAAATAAAACTGGATAGTATGCATTATATATTACAGAAAAAGATCAGTAATGTCTTCTGACAAAACAGAATAACAAAATTGCTGCTATTCTTAGTCCGATAATTTTTCCTGAGAGAAAGAACATGAATAGTAGATTAAATACCATTGTTTCTCGTATTTGTTTTCTCTGCTATCTTCCCCATCTTTCTCATCAATCCTTGATTTCTCCCCATTCAGGATGGAATTGCGAATGTGATTGGGTTACTAATAGCTAGATAGTACTACATTTCCTGTTCTGGATTATCGGTGCGCGCCATTAAATTGCATCATTCCTTGACAATAATATTGCTAGTACTATCTCAGTTTGTACTGTGTTTGATATGGACTCGGTACAATAGAATTGCTCTATTTAACATCCTTTATGGCGATTAAGATAATCTTGCTCACCTGTTCAATTAATCGATTATGATCGGACAGGAATCATTAAAGTTGCAATGGAACTCTTTTATTCTCTGTTTAATCTTTTTAAGTCGATAAGAAGTACTTCTAGAATATTTAAAAGTGTAAAGAGAAAATGATCTTTTACCAAATTATCATTATTAAAGTTGTTCAAGAGCAGATATTGAATGTTTATGTATTTCGTTTATGCTGTTTAAGTTGAACAATCGAATGTGATCTCAAAACTCTATGTACTATTATACAAAACGTACAAACAAATATAACATACAGTCCAAAATATACAAAAAAAAACTCATAAGCAAAATAAAAAGAAAGTTCCGTTGTAGAATTTTTCTTTTGCTGCATTAGTGATTTAATTTTAACCCTTTATCTACCGCATTATGATTTACTGCAGTTTTTTTCATGCAATATTTTTTTGAACCGCTACATTAAAAATTAAGAGATATACATAAACAAAATACTCAACTTTAGGAAATTGAATCCGGTAAAGCTAATTAATTAATTAAAGATATTCAACTGTAAAATTAATTAAATACACTACTCACTTAAAATAAATAGTCAAATCGTTTTCTAAGTTCTTCATTAACATAAAAAAACGCTTACCTTTTGACATTAACTGCTTTTTCGGAACAAAAATGACAATTTTCGCAATCCGATCAAAGTGTTAGCTGAAAACGCAATTTCTGCAATAAAACTATTCGTCCTCCCCGCTAAAATACTCATCATAGAACCCGTGCTGCCATATATCTTGGAAGAGTGGATTTCAAAAAATATTCCTGCTAAGTATCGCCAGAGTATTAAATGATTATTCTATGTAATTTTAAACTGAGAGCGGTACTTATAAGTACCGTCGGTAGATAAAGGATTAAAACATAAATCACATTATTTATTGTTTGATTAAAAAGTTGTGAGGAGAAGTTTTATAACATACTTCTTTAAACTTTAAAGTATGAGGAGTAGTTTAAAAATGCATGAAGGAATGGTGAATACAATTTTAATAATTCAAGAAACTATAGGTAATTTTCATAAAACTTTTTGTGTATATGAATGCAAATGTGCAGAATAAACACACATGTGCAGAACATTCGTTGTTTATCTTTTGCAGAATTAAAGTTTTCAGAGAAAGTGTTTTGAGTCTCGTGATACCTTTCTCCGCCACCATTGGCTTCTGTATATAACCAAAAAAATTTTCATCTTCATGTTCTCAAATGCCCATCTTTTCGTTGTTAAAGTACCAAATGTCTCTTTATAAATATTTATAAAGTGAATAAGATATTCTTATAGCATGTATGTCTGATACAAATTATCTGAAACACGCATTTTCGTGATTTTCTTATATGTTTGCAGAGTAGACAAACATTAAAATTGATGCCATGGAATCAAATCATCCAACTGTCACTCTGATATTTTTCAAAATATTTTGTTATTGTGTGCAAGAAAAATAATAAAATTCTTTTGGGGAAATTAAATATACATGAAATTTGATCTCTACATTGAGAGGATAGCATGTTGTTTTGGCTAGTCTTTTTTTTTCTTTTTGTCTATCTCTAGAATTTATGAATATTTTCTCGGTTAAAGAGAATGATGTAGAGTAATGTTCATGAGAAAATTATCGATGATTTTTTTCTTGGATTGATTTCAAATACCACAGTAAAGTATTTCAATGCAATTTACTATGAGAAATATTATCCTGTTAAGCTTATTAAAATATTTGTGGGGAAAATGTATAAAAATTCTAATTTAAAAGTGGATGTATCTATTTTATTATCATTTCTTTTAAAAAATAGATGAGTATTACTTATCTATGGATCTGAAAGTTGGACGTTGTCTAAATCAGAAACTGAACAGCTAGCCATCTTTGAGTGAAAAATTGTGAGATATATCTTTGGTGCTGTGAGTAGATTGTGAAGACAATAACATAATTTTGAATTATGTTACTGCCTGTCCTATTTAAAGAAAAAAACAGTCATTAAATACAAGATTAATGGTTTGAGGTTTGCGGGCCACATCTGCCGTATGTACCTCTCATTCTTGACGTTCAGAATTTTCAATTACTAACCTATTGGAACTAGAAATAGGCGTAAGCCCAAATCGAGATGGGCCGATTGTGTAGAGCAGTGATCCGCAACCCCCAGTCCGCGGACCGGTACTAGTCCGTGGACCAAATAGTACCGGTCCGCACAAGGAATATTAAATTATTTTCATTTTATATACTGTGGTGTATTTCTCTAGGGTTTTATGGTAATCATTTTATATACACCATGTTAAATAACTTATTAATTTCTTGGTTTAACTGTATTTTATTCTGAAGACCCATTTAAATACACTTAAACTAAAATTATTAAATAAAAGCAATCAAAATATAAACAATCAGTGGGTCGCGGTAAAATTATCAAACGATGACCGGTCCGCGGCGATAGAAAGGTTGAGAAGCACTGGTGTAGAGTACGGCTTTAAAGTTTTAAGAGTGACTAATTGAAGAACTGTTACTAAACGGAGATGGGATTGGAAGATGGTTCTTGAGAAGGCCTTGGCCCACTCAGGGCTGTTGTGTCAATAGAAGAAGATAATAATAATGAGGAGGAGTTAGTTCTTAACACAATTTTTAAACGAATTAAGTAATAGTAAGTATTCTAAAATTAAATGACTAACAAATTTACTTGTGATCATTTCGTAAATTGAATTATATTTTTATTATTCATATGCCCTTAATAAAGTGTACAATTTAATAAAAAAAATTAATGCAGGACTTAAAGTACATCTTAAATCGATTTTTATTTTTTCTTATGCTTTTTATTTTTCTGTTTAAAATCGAGATGTATTACATTATTATACTGTTGAATGAATTCATGCTTTGATTTTATTCAGTATGACTTTTTTTCGTTATATTTATGAATTGTATAAAATGCTTTGAACTTGGTTCAAGATATAAGAGAAGGGATTCTATAGTCGAAGCACTTTATATACAACTGAGCGTCGATATTTTATCCGTACTTAAAAAACACAAAGGAAGAATTTTACTTAGTATATTTTAGCTTTTATGCGATTGTTAGAGTATTCTCTGAAATAATATAACTAGGTATTTAAAACGCCTTACTCTCTCTCTCTCTTATTGATTTGTAAAATGTTTGTCGCAGGTTCAACTGAGAATGGTGTTACAATCCTTAAAAAGCGTTCTAAAAATGTTAGATATCTTTTGAGAAAAATATTATTTAACTGGATTTATGTTACCATTAACCCTCATATTGATTTCTATTTTACTTTTAATGAGTTTTTAAATCCATAAGAATTTTGTATTACGCTTATGATAAAAGCTCTCGCAAAATCCTAAAACATCTTAGAAAATCAATTTTAAACACCTTTTTTTCTCCATACGGAGTAAGGGAGGGAGTTTTCGTTCCTGATAGAAAAAAGTCGTGTTCCTACATCTTTTATCCCCCAAATTTATTTCACCGATTTATTTCGCACCGATAGTAGAAATGTAAGCATTTTTTCTCCCATCCGTGATAGAGACAGGACGGCGTTCTGTAAATAGTTTTGTAAATAGCTTTCGTCTAGCCTTAAGGTCTAGATTTAGAATAAGACTCCAAGCCACTTACTAAAGCACTCGATACTTCTTTTAAAAAGTATTTCTTTTATTCGAGCCGAAGCCCAAGGAAACATTTTAAATTCACATGCACATACGTATGGTCTGTATTATTATTATTTTTTTTAAGAATCCTGAGCAGAGAAACGGGGAAATAAGAAAGAGATAAAACGGAATGCCTAGATCTTTAGATGTTGCCCTCTCATTTAAATATTTAAAACTGTTTTGCATGTTTTAAAGATTTTTGGTATTAGATGATGCCACTTTGTTTATTCCGAGGAATTGGATCGCTCTCTTTTCTTTGAGATAGTGATCAATTTCGCTAAAAGTCATAAAGTTATTTGCATTTATTTCACGCAATTGTAGATCTTTTCCACGGGTTGATGAATAATGAAATATAGGATAAATTATGCAATTCTCCATTGCGTATAGTTTTTTAATGTTAATATAATTTCATACGTATGTATTATTGATTTATAAGTCCTATAATTCAACCTGTAGTAGGTTTAAAAAACTTTGTAAAGAATTAAAAATATTGTGATTAATATAAAAATTTAATCCTTTCTTATGTGTGATATATATTCCGTATTTTTTTCGATTCTAAGCTGCACTATATTTCCTGTGTCAATGCTTCTGAAAATTGGGTGCGGCTTGTGATATATATTCCGTATTTTTTTCGATTCTAAGCTGCACTATTTTTCCTGTGTCAATGCTTCTGAAAATTGGGTGCGGCTTAGAATCGATGGCAAAACATTTGTTAGATAGGGGAAATTGAATTTCTACCCTTTTCAAAAGGAAAAACGTGGCCGTCCATTCTGGACACTTGCATCGATGACTTACCACATTCCGCAGTTTACCTCTAGTATTCAGTCTATCCCTTGCTCGTATTTGGGAATTTTTTCTTTGCATACGCATTCTCTTAATCACCTAAACATCACATTGGTAATAGGCCCAAGACGAGTTCACTATTATACAAGGATAAAACGGGAAGCAATTTTATATGAAAAAAAACAGACAGCAGTAGTTACTGAAATTTTGACAGGGATGAAACAAATATACGTTGATGGCGTAAATAGAATGGTTTAAATTTTGCTTGTAAATATTCAACAGTCTTTAACAACTCTTTGACATTAAACTATAATATATTTTTGAAAAAAAAAATTTGCATAACAAATGCATTGTATGGCACGGAAGACGACACCAATCCCGAAGCCAGCTGTGACCATGGGATTGACGAATCATTTTCGAAACATGACTGTTAGAGTAATTATAGGTTCATGTATTTGTTTGAAATTTTTTAATATTAGTAAAATCAATTATTAATTTTTTATAATTTTTCCACTAATTTTTTTTTCTAAATTTCTTGAGTATCGGATATCGATGAACCATTTACACATTTTTTTTTCCAAATTCGTATAGAATTGGAGGTACGGCTTAGGTGCGGGTATAGAGAGTGCGGTATACATTACATAGCTCTTCGTTTTGCTTTATAATCCATTAGTCATATAATGAAATAAAATATTACATTATATGAAACTGACTTAAATATCAGGTCGTTCCTTCAAATCTTTCATGCACATTGGTTCGAGTTCATTCATAGTTCGCCAATTAACTGTGAAATCTTTTGAAAAAAATATATATAGTTAAATTCTCTTTCAAAAATAACTTAAAATTGTGTACGTTTGCTTTGTATAAATATAATTATGTAGATTATGTTTGTAATTATGCTAACGAGTAGTCAAGTAAGTAATGAGTAAATTTCTTCAGTGAAGTAAGAGTTATATAAAATGAATGTTGTCAACTGCTATTTTTAAAACCTGTTTCCCCAAATTAAATTATTTGTTTTTTATCCATGTTTTTGTTTATTTTAGAATTATCAGAGTTTTATTAACTTCACAGTATTACATTAAAATACTGTCTTACTTATTTTCTTCTGTCAAATTTTAAAAATGTATGGCATAAATTCTCAAAATAGTTAACTAGGTGAAAAAAAACTTCTGTTGAAATTAAGAACTTATATTCATAATTTGAAGAAATCGTATTTTTGATCTGTGAAGTTGGTAAAAAGAAAACATCTTAAACAAATTAGATAAACTTATTCATCAAATAATTTTTGTTCATTTTGTGTAGAATATTTTTAAAATAAATTGTAGAACTTTATTCAACTTGCTAATGTTTTTTCATAATTGAATTTGTTTACACCAAAATTCTATAAATGTAAAAAATTGTGAAGGTGCATTTTGTGATGATAGTGTATTTATGTTGATAACGAATAGAAAAATTAATCCTTTTCCAAAAATTCTATGCTGATTGCTTATTAGTAGTTATTTTTTTATTTATCTTTTAAAAATAATAAATTACTTCGTTCGAACTAAACTGTGCTTCATAAATGTAACAATTAAATATGCTTTAGAATAAGTTTTGTGCTTTAATCACTTTCTTCAAAATATTTTTGTTTCTCTCGAGTATTTAAAACGCATTTATCCAAATAAAGTAAGACGAATCCAAAGGAAATGATTTTTCCTTGGCTTTCAATAGTTTTTTTTTTCTTACTTTAACCAGATAGTTTATTTTGTAATTTCTTGCCAGGTCATCGTTGCAGTCTGGTGCACAGTATAAGAAGATGGATAATTCGTTTAAAAAAAACGTGAGAAACTTATAACATGGAAAACCTCCGATTGATTCATATTTTTATTTTACATTCCATTTTACCGTGCCATTCTGATGGTTCGAAATTAAACTTGTTTGCGCTGTGCCAAAAGAATTAACAAAATAGGCATATCTTCATGTGCTCTGAAATAAAATACAAACCTATACTGTGTAATTACATTATTCAATGAGATATATCTACAAGCGATATAATCATACATTCTCCCTCTCTTTATTCTAGCGATACTCCGAGCTTATCTGAACCAACCGTTCCCTCCACCGGTCATGATGACGGAAATGACCCCTGGCCAAAATTACCGCTACGGCGGACTGAAGACATCGATGATTGTGATCAGAAAGCATCGTCGCTGATGACCACCATGACATCGGAACCTATACCTTCTCTGTTCACTCCCTGCGATGGCAGCAGCACGTCCACCCTCTCCACGTCATCCACGTCCTCGGGGGCGGAGGACAACCTCTCAGTGGGTGGAGGAGAATGCAAGGCCCTTCTCTCTCCCTCCGGAGCGCCTTGCTCCAAAGAAGACATGGAGCTATTGGCTAGGCTAGAGTTCCAGAACAAGTGAGTGATGATTTTTGGAACATGGTTAAGGAAAAGTCCAAATTTAACTTCTGGTGAATTTCGTGATTGCAACCGAGTTGGGTAATGCAGTTACCTGCTAAAATGATTGCTGAGAGTTGAGGGGCTAATGGTTTTAGGCCATTATCGGTATTAAATCAGAAGGAATGTAAAATAAATTGAGGTAATGGCATTATTAAAGCGTTTGACTTTCAGAAAAATTGAAATAATAGTGTAAGGAACACACAAAGAGTTAAGAAAAAGCTACTTTTCTTTGTATTTCTCAATAAAAAAAATCCTTAGTATGTATAATTAATTTCTATTTTGCTACGTATGGCTGTATTCATTTATTATCTGGATATCCATTTCTTATCCAAATAGATGTCAATCTCATCTAATAGGTGCTATTTCTAAATTAGTAACGATGTATGTTGTAGATTACACTTTACCCTATCTTATACTTGGACTACCAGAACAACTCAACCCGCCTCCCGCATAAGGACTTTGACTTCGACTCGAACTTACAAACCACGTGAACAAACGATGCACTGGCTCCTGATCGACGTTGAAAATAGGACTCGTTTTGTCATGGCTTGGAGTGCAGATTGCTTTGCTGAATATTGAAATAAAATATAATATGATAAACGGCTACACATCGCATTTCTCCTGTCAATCTAAGAATTACTCCAATACATGATAAAATATTTATCATTATAATTGGCTAATTCATGGCCTTATATTTTCTATGGCATTTTAACCCAGAAGTAGCCAATTTTCATTCAATGAGCTGCTTGTAGGTTACCTCAACGGCTTGCTTTCTGTGGGAAACATTGACAATAATTCTCTACAATTATTTTTTAAGACTTAATCAAAGCCGAAGTAGCCTAGTGGCTATGGTCACGGACTCGTGGCCGATGTACCATAAGTTTGAGCCTAATGCCACTGAAGACCCGCTGTGTAGGAAAAGGGGCGATGCACGTTAAATCTGCTTTGTCTCTGTGTCCTTCCGTTGGTGTAGTGTGAAAAGTTTAAAGAGAAGGGTACCAATTCAGGTGGCGCTCTCGTCACTTTACCATGGCTCGTCGTCGCCAATAGCCCCTATGTTGCTTTATAATGCGCGACGTTAATAAACACTGACTTATTCACAAAACCAGTTCTGTACAAATAATTTTAAGATTTTTTCTTTGGAAGGAAATTTAGTTCTTACTGAAAAGGAACAATTTATCATTTTTATCAAACACTGTTAATACTATATATACAACTGCACATATTTTACTTTCTCTTTCTTGTTTTTTTTGTGGGTAAAATAAAGTCTTAAATTTAAAAAAGAGCCGTTATACCATTTTATTACATGCCATACGTATTTAACCATACATCAAAAGATTAAGACCAGATTTGATGGATATCTTTAATTAAGAAAGTGAAAACGAAATTCACATTCGTTGAAAATAGCTATTTAGAAATAAAATAGCCTTTTATTCTCGGGGGGAAAAATGACAAAGAATTTAAGCTTGTGTAACTAATTCGTGAAAGAAATAGATAAATGTGGCAATTATTTCCAAATCGTTTTCATTGTTGTATTAATAGGAATTTGTTTTTATCTTTTTCGCTTGCTTGTATATTCTCTTTATACTGCGCAAGGTTTTTCTCCGGAAGCATTACAATTCGGAGTTAAACTATAGATTCGCTCTTTCAGTTAAATTAAAACCCATTATTCATTCTTTGGATCGAATTCATGTAATACCACGATTCAAATGTATTTCTGAGATGAGGCCGTTTATTTCGAAATGGATTTTGTTTCTTGAGTAGTTCCTTAACGTTTATAGATTAGTAAAGGATTTATTTCTAGACTTTGAATTTGAACATCTAGTTTATTTTTTTAGGAGGGATATAGCTGAAAATGTAGCGAAAAATAATTTTACGTAAGGTTTTCATGATTTAGTTCGTTTACTAATAAGTAGTAATATTTTGATATTCTATTAGTTACATTGATCTAAATCCATATTTTATTCATTGGATCAGATCGTATTACAAACTTTTTGTAGTGCAAGATATTTCTTTTGGATAAATCTCAATGGCATGACGATTTTGAATGCTATTAGAAAGAACTTAACTATTTATTTTAAGCTTTTGCTTTTCAGCCGTTTTATTTTTCGTCCCAGATTTTTATTTTAGTCATGTTCAAACCGAGTCTGTTAATCGTATTATATTACGAATTGTGCTTCATTAATCAACCAAACAAAAAAATAGCTAAAAGCTGATTGTTTTGTGATAATAAGTTGCACTGAATTGTATTTTAAACCCACACAAAGTATTTGTTTGAAAAAGTATTTTTAATAGTTTTTCAACTTTGCATATTGAATATGAAATCATATATTTTTTTTTACAAATGTATTAACATTTGCTTAACATGACTTAGAAAACCCTACAAATATAGATATATTTGTAGAAAAGTACTCTTGACCGGAAATATATGCTTATCATTCGCGCGTTACCTCCCTACCCCATCCTACAATCTAAAAATGTCTGAACATTCTTTGTTCCCCTCTATTATAAATTTCAGAAATTTGTTTCTTTGTGTTTTTTTTTAATTTTGCTTATAAGATAGGATTTTAGAGCTTTTTTTTTTTTTGTTGTTGTTTAAGATTTCCCAAAACATTTACATTTTTTTTTCTGGAAGTTTAATTTAAGAACAAAATTATGTTTGAAAAAGATATCTTTAATTAGAAATGTCTTTCAATTAGCCGCTGTAAACTTTTGGCAAACATTTATGAAATGTTTATTTTGAAATGCACTCTATTTACATTACATAAAAAAAATCATCCAAATTATGTTTATTAAGGTTAAGTCTTAGTTTCGTAGAAGACTATTTCCCTACATGTGAAAAGGAGGTAAAAGAAAAATTTGTAAATTATTTTTCGTATTGCATAAATGTCGCAGACATTCAGAATTTAGTATTGTACAAATATTTAAGAGTAGTAAAAAAGTTGTTGGAGTGACTAATTTTGTAGCTTTAATAATTTATGATCATTCTGTTGATGCATTCATTGTTTAAATCGCGAAATATTTTTTAGTTTTATCAATGCTTTGAATATTTATTTCATTATCTATAAGCTGCATTGATACGTTTTTTATGGCATGCTATTTTTTTTATCTTTCTCTCTACCATCTATTTAAAATTCTGCCATGTACTTCCTTAATCATTTTGTATGTAGATTAAAGCTATTCAATCACAGATAACATGTTAATTCACCTGTAAATCAATCGACCGTGAAAAAGAGACATAAATATATGTTAATTCATGCCCAAAAAAATTTTAAGTATGTCTTTTTTTCTCATTTGATTGTTTAGTTAAAAAAAACATTTCGTTGCTTCCACGAAAACTATTTTGTTCCTTAAATAACATAGATTCCAACAGATTAATTCGTTTTTCGTTGAATGGTTGTCTTATAAAAGTGATGTTTGAAGATACAAACGTAGAATTTTTTTTTTTTTTTTTTTGACAAGCTAAATGTTATGTTACTTAAATTTGTATGCAAATGAGATTACGGCGTATTAAACCTTTTATTATGTCTTAACCGATTTTAAAATTTTAAAACTTTTGATAAATACTTAATTTGTTTTATCAAAGTGAAAAATATTTCATTTTTTAAAAAAGGGCTGTTAAACAAATTTGAAATTGTAACGTTTCCCTTCGGTCAAGGATGGGCAAATAACAGCCCGCGGGTCGTATACGGCTCTCAAAGAAATTTTATCGGTCCACCAAGATAGAAAACCAAACAGGCGAAAAATGTTTTCTATATTTGGACAAACATATATTTGTGAGCAAAGGTTTTTTTTTTGCATGAAGATATATATCAACAAGAGTAAATACAGATGCAATTTGGGTAACATCAACTTGCAAGGCTATGATAAGAATTTAAACAAGCAATCTCACACCTGATTTAAAAAAAATTGTGGAGAAGTATGATAAGAGGTACATTTGTTTCATTCAACTGATTCTAAAATTAAATGTGCTTGCAGCCATTGGTAGTACGAAATTAGCACAATAAAAAAAATTGAATAAAATTGCCACTATTTTATTTAACTTATATTTATTAATTTTTATGGTACAATTTATACCTATTCTGAGATTCAAAGTTTACTAATGAATGTAATCATTTTAAAAAGTATGTCCCTCCAGTATCCTCCTCTTCCCCAATGTGACCCTCGGGCCAAAATTACTCATCCCTTGTCTTAAGTAATATATGATGGTATAATAGATAAATTTGAAACTAAAAAAAAAGAAGATATATATACATAAGCAAGAAATGTTCAACTAATTTAACCCTTATCAGTTTTAAGGACCAAAATGACAAATGGATATACCTATCATAACCTCACTAAGGGATATTAATATTGGAACAGAGAAGGAGTTTTTGTCTGAAAAAAAAGTGTTCTGAATTTGTGTGTCGTTTAACAAAGGCGAAAATAGCCTTAGGATTCAGTTCCCATAACAATACCTTTTTTTCTGCAGGAAAATAATATTGTTTTGTAGATCAAGAATTAGGGGTATGATCAGTAGCGCACACAGGAATTTTTCAGATGGGGGGTCGAAAGTTCACCATTCTTGTATCATGCTCCTTTTGATTTTGTCAATTTTCGGGAACAAAACAAAATAAAAAACTAATTATTCAATAAATAATTAGCATTAAGTAATTAAAATTATTCATTAATAACAAATACATAATTAAATTTTACGTACTATATACTTAGAATAAGAATCAATCGGAAAAAATATCAAGGGCTTTGGGGGTGGGTCCGGACCCCCAGGACCACCCCCTTGGTGTGCGCCACTGGGTATGATAGTATATTATTGATTCCACTAAATAATATCTGTACAATGGCAAGCAAATTTATTTCTTAAACTCATTCCTATATCGTATATTTCCAAATTTCACTTTTCCGTCTGCTCCCCTTTACATCGAGTTCGAAACCGGTCACTGCCCTTCGTTACATTTCATTGACTCTATTGTTCTCTGTCATTTCACCAGATGGACACATACTGTACTCACTTCCTTTCAATTATAATCTTCATTCATAAGGATTTAAGCTGCCATTTCTCTTATTCCTTTATTTGAAAATACTTTTTACTTCTACCGCAAGTAAGCGTAACTTATCTTTTTACACATAGTAAGCTTACATTGACTTAAAAGTTTGACTTGTTTACATTAAACATTAATCTATTGTAATCCATCATTATTAAGATGTACTAGTACTAGTGTACATCTCATGTAGTGAAAAATTTTTTAATGGATTGTTTAACCTTTTTTGGAGGGGGGACGCAAGGTCTTCTGATATTGAATTTGACTGCCTTATTTTTGTATAGTTGTTTAAAACAACAGTCGCCAGACTTTTGAACTTCCATGGACTATTAAATGTATAATTTTATATTTGGCGGAACACTTATGAATTTGGAAGCGGGAAAAAAGTGAAATACATTTATGTAATAATAACGATAAGAATCAACAATACATCATCGGGTAACAAAATTATAGAGTAATTATTTTTCTTTAAAAAATGAAAAATTTAAGTATTACACACTTTTAGTGTGATATTCGTTCCTCTTCGTTTGAAAATAGCTCGAGTTTTTGGTTCCAATAATGTCGCAAAATGGAGACCTTTTTTTTTCAAACCGAGACTGGTACCAAGTTTTAACTGTTAAATTTTCAACATCTCACTGTTGTATATATTTCGTTCCATTCAAAAATTATATGAAAAGTACAAAAACCGTACATCTTGAACCTTATATGTATGCTTATCAACTAATGGTCAAGATAGCAATTTTTAATCTTTAAAATGTACTATAACTATATTATCACTTAATTATGTCTATGTTTATATTTCCATATCATTATGAAGGAGCTTCACGAAAAACAAGAACAAACATGCAACGCAAAGCAGCATCAACAAACTAAAGTGTTATGCCGCCAATTTGCCATGGTTGCCAACTCTCATTATCAAATTCTGCTAGTGCTAGCAGAACTAACTAAAATTCGAAAAGTACGATCCATATTCCATAATCCACCTGATTGCCAGCTCTCATTTTCAAAGGTCGCTAACGCTGAAGAAATTTCGCTAAATGCAGTAGCTAAAATTTTAAAAAATTCTCATATTCCATAGTCCGTTTTGTTACCCGTCATTTTTGAAATTGAATCTTGATAAAATAAAATGTCCCAATTTTTCTGAGAACCATCGAATATTTTTAACGGACCGCCGGTAGGCGACCGTTGGTCTAAATTGTTTGAAATGAGAAGAAAAGTGGTTAAAATAATAAACGGTCTCAGCCCAGTTCAAGACTTGAATTTGGCTACAGTAAAAAATACAATGCTTCAAAATGTTCACCCCATTCTTTTCTTTTCGTTCGGGAGCAATCACTCATTAAATCGCAATTGTACTTGAAAGTAAAATAGCTGTATATTTATATGTTTCAAGAGAACAACGAATGGAGAATACAACAATATGGCTGTTACTTGATTTCGATTTTTCAGTGGAAGCTCTGTTAATTTCTTAAGACTTGCGATGAATTCTACATCTAAAAGTTTGCTGCTTCATCGTTTTTTTTTTAAATAAAAGGAACCCAAAATATTCTTTTCTGGTGTTCCTTAACATAATTAATTATCCATTTATAATTATAACTTATTTTCTTTGGAAATTGGATTGCTTGAAGGAATTAAGTTGTTATTTGTGTACTCTAATGAATAATATTAATTATTTTTCTTTTTTTGTAATTTGGATTCGTCATGCCAATTTTATTGATAGCTTGTACCCTTAATCTCTAGGGTTAGTTGAATTTTATAAACGGATTGAGCAAATTTGTGTGTGTTAATTTTAAAGTTTCCACCTTCTAAAAGAGCAATTAAAAAATGTGTGTTGATTTCATTTTTAAGATCTTATATATAAATGTGAATGTTTGTATATTTGATTGGGATATACGAATCCACACTGTTGATCGTATTATTCCAAAATTTTGAAAGGAACTTCGATGATGTTTCAGGGAAACCGTTAACACATATTCCCTCCCCCCCTTTACAAAATTATTTATTTTGAGTGATTAAAAAAAACACCTTGCTTAAGGAAGGGTTTTCGTGTGTATGTACAAAGTTGTGCCAAATGCCGTGATTTATAACCAATAATGGAAAACAGTTCCAACTCATATGTAGCAAACGATTTCAGTATTTAATGACATCTTTTGATTTAGCAACAATTAAGAATATATTTTTCTGAAATCGACTTTCAGGGGGTGCTTTTGGGGTATTATAGGGGAAAAAAACTCCAGTTTTTGAACTATTAAACCTACAGATTTGCGATTTGGCTGGCACATATCTGTTGTTCAGTAGAAATCTGTTAAGAACGAGTTTTGTCGAAATTCGACTCTCAAGAAGGATTGCTGATGTTCTGTTGATAAAAATTCCCGTTTTTGAACTATTAGACCTACATAATTGATATTTGACGAACATGTTTCTTTTTATGAACATAAATCAACTCCCTAAGGGTGAGGTTACGAAGGCCCAAAAGATAAATTTATTCATTTTTAGAAATTCAAGTTCAGTTCTTTTTAAATCAAGTGGTGAGGGCTGTAAAAATGTTCTGTAATGAAATCGAAAGTTTAATGTTAAGACTTACATATATAGTTAAAATATATACATAGTTATTTATTATCATATGAAATATCCCAGCGAATCGGGTGGGTTATAGTTTGTATATTTATACAACTGTCTGAATTTAAAAGTTTAAAATAAATGTTTCTTTGAAATAAAAATGATCTAAATGTATCTTGAAAATGAAATAAGAGAAGCTTTTAAAATTCAAGTTTGGGTTCACCCAAAATAAAATATATAAATAGTAGTCACTCAGTTAAAAATCGAAGCGATTTCTCCTACTATTTTCAGAATGAAACTGGTTTTAAATAATCTCTTTCAAATAGTTGTGCAATTTTCAGTTTTTATATTTTATATCCGAAGTAATCATAAAAATGAGTCCGAGTATTTGAAAGTACCTTTCTTGTATTTGTTAAATGTGTCTGGGAAGTTTATTTCAGTTTTCAATCTCGCGATTAAAAAGGTTCTTATCGGACATAAATCAATTTCAATGACGTTTTGAAGCTTATAATCGAAATAAATGTGGAAAAGTATTATTTTGAAAGGGCGAGAAATTTCCTTTGCTGTGCGGTGAAGATGACGGAATTAATAACATTTACTGTTATTTTATTTTTGCTTCCTTGAAAGAGAAAAAAATATTTACAAACTGTCGACAGTAATAACTAACTATTAACTGGAGCTATGTAGGTTATTTATTTCTTTCCCTTCAACTTAAAATATTTCCCTTATATAGCAACTAAAATCTCTCGCTCAAATTTATCAAAATATTATTTTTCCGTATCTCGATCAAAGTTCTGGAAAATGTTGTCAGTGTTCGCTGAAAAGTATTTCTTGTCATGTTTCATTGTAGGGGATAGAAACATCGACAGATATTTGATTTTGTTGAGTTTTTTTTTAAAAAAAAAAGATGTTTTACTATTCAAAATTTTTCTGGGAGAGCAACCTTATAATTAAAGAAGCTTTTCTTTTCTCTTTTTTTTTTTAAAAAAATTATACTCTGCATATTTTTCACAATTCCTACTATTAGCTCACTCTCTTTTTATATCTATTTATCTTTTTCAAATTTTCAATCGTTAATAAAATACTTTATATTCATCCAGCCAAATTCAAATACATTTTTTAAAACTTGTAGTGGATGACACTTGATGTTAATACAGTTTTTCAAATATTAATTCATTAATTAAATTAAATTTATTACCGGTTTTCGACGCCAGCTTAGATTCGTCTCCATTGTTGTAACGTTACAACTATTAAAACAATTACAAAAGTTGGCGTCAAAAACCGGTTTTCAGCCAAACTAGCCAAACCGGGTGTGCTTGGTTACAACAATGCAGACAAATCATGCTGTTTTTTCAATTCCTACTATTAGTTCACTCTCTCCCTATATATATATATATATATAATAAAATATAACATAATATGATGTCCAAATTTTCAATCATTTATAAAATGCTTTCAATTCATCCATTCAAAGTAGGAATTGACTTAAAAAAAATCTTTTTATATGACTTGTTTTTACTCAGCATAATTTAAATAACATCATAATAAGCTTGATATTGATACGGGATTCATTTTCTCCTCTGTTTTGTTTTAAAAATGTGATAAAAATTGAAAATGTGAAAAATAGAACAAGCTTTATAGTTCCTTTTTTTATTTTTAAGCATGCAAATCTATTAAACCCTGAATAATTAGGGTTTCTGTTGCAATTTAAAAATGAATTATAATTAGATTAGTTTGGAATGTTTATTATATTATTTAATTATTAATAAAGTATTAAATTATTGTGTTTGGAAGCACGTGAACGTTTTTTTTTTAAAATTGAACCCAAACGGCTTATTATATTAATGTATATTTTTTTTAAATTTAAAGTTATCGAAAGAAAAAAAAAATTCTGAACTGCAGTGGAAATTACTTAACACAAAACTGAAGGGACTGAAATATTTTTTCGAGTTAAAGGATATAGCAAAAAGAAGGAAAAAAAACATATATCAACAAAATTAACTTTATTAGAGATTATTTAATTTCCAAAAATATGTATCTACGCATATATTAAATAAAAATTAATAAAACAAACATTCGCAAGAATTTAAATAAATTTAATACAAAATTGTCAAATTTTTTGAAAAACAAAACGTTTATTGAGTGTTTGGAAAGTAATCTGATATTTTTCTTTGCATTGTTTTTTAGCATCAAATTGTCTGCTAATGGTTCGATATCGTCCATTTTGTTATTCATTTCCGCGTTGGAATGTGACTGTATAGTTTTACCGCCAATTTTTAAAAGGATAAATATTGATATGAGCAATTGAATATTAAAAATCATTCTTTATCATTTAATCTAGTGAGCATTATGATAAACAGAACTGAGTTGACACCGTATTAGTTTTATTTCATTTATGTGAGGAATTCGGTCTGACATCTCCACTTGTCAAATATAACAAAAGCATACTTACCATGAGTCCTTTTATATTGCCATGAACATGAACTTTCTTTAAAGCCGACGCCGTGACCCAATTTCTCTTTCTTCTTTTTTTTCCTGTGAAAATCTTTACAAATTTTTCTACAAATCGAAAAATATTTCATTGCTTTTTTTCCCGTTTCGTGCGCCACACCGAAAGAATGAACCCGATTGAACGTGAGCAGTTGGTTCAGCTGAACCGCCCCCACGGCCTGAATCAACCAAGCGTGCTCAAACAACCAAATAACGATAAAAAAAATAACGAAAATCCGTGAAAAGAGTGCGCGAACGAGATCAACATGTGGAATGCCTTTCAGTTTATCCTCTACTCTCGCGCTTAGTGAGTTGTCTCCAGATGCATTTCCGTATTGTTATCTAGTGTCAGTCAGAGATGTAGGAGAGGATTTTTCTCCTCACAACTGTGCGCGTGTCTAAATAACTGCCAGCAACGAAATCCAGTAAATTACAGAATCTGCCGTCCTTGGATTAAATCATACTTGTGATCGATCCGGGAATTTGTTGTGATTCGATGACCCTTTCGTCTTAATCCAATAAAGAAAAACGAAAGAAGCCAAGACTACTAGACTTGTAGATGAGTCAGCACAGTCGTCAGTATGGAGCTCTTGCCACGGAAGATGAGATGGAAAGGTGACGTATGAGTCGTTAATTAGTCTCACTGTGTTGTGCTTGTCTCTTTTTTTGGGTTTGGATTGTTTTGTGCCTCCTCTGTGAATTGAGCGTTGGATAAGGAGCTGCTCGTGTCGCGTCTTATGGATTACAACAGTATGGTTTTATTGAAACGTTTTTGGATGTGTTTCCTCAATGTTTACTTTAAGGAGGTAAATGAGTTATATTACTTAATTGTGATTTTATAATGACTAGGTTTTAATTAGTTCGTTATTAAGTTGTTTTAAGAATAACAGTGTCGTACAATATTACTAAAAATAAATCGTGTGTGACATGCATATTGTTTGCCGCATTATTTTATATTCGCGAGTAAAGTAGATTTGAAATGTATATAAATCTGTGTTTTTATCTTTTAAGTATTGATGTGTGTTAAATTATAATGAACAATACGGTAATATTTTTGCATTTTTATTATGTTTCAAAAATAACTTTCTTTTTTTTTTTTTTTTTTGCCGTATTTTTTGCATGCTTGAATTTTTCTTTTAATATTTCGTGAATTGGTGATGAAATGAGATGTGTAATTTTGAATTTCGGATATTTTTTTTATTTTGTATATTTGAATTTACTGAGATATTGATTGATGGTTGATATTGATTGAGATATATTTTTCGTTTAAAATCAACTTATTTGAATGGAAATTCTTTGCTCCCCCCCTCCCTGCTCTTATATTTTAGCATTTATATTTATTTTATTTTTAAAAAAAATCAAAGTTTATATTCAAGAATGAGTTTTTTTCTGTATTTATTTATAGTTTTATGTTATATATACATGATTATGTTAATAAAAATATATTTTATAAGTGTTGATTTAGTTTTAAACTTACGTCTTATTCTTCTTGATGTATAATTTTATACACGATTAGTAAGACTATAATAATTGTATGATGGAGTATGCAAATTTTCTTTATTTTGTTTTGAAACATGTCAGATAAATTTATATTATGCCGATCGATTTTTAGCATTCCCTTTAGTCCTATTTCAATTAAATATATTTTAATTTCTATATTCCTTATGTAAAAAGGTTTGATTTTTTTGCATAATTGCTTATATTTGGCATATTTTTAAATATTATGAGGAAGAGGAAGGGAGGGAGAACGAACCTTTGTAGGAATTGGAGCAGATATAAAGCAAACACTATTTTCCTTGAATGATCGTTATACACTATTTGAAACTCCTGTAAATAAACTATATGAAATATCATCTGTAATATACATACATGTATGAAATCTGTTAAGGCCCGGTTGAAGTAATATCAATTCAATGCGAATGAAAATACTGAAAATACAAAACATCTTGTAAATTATACTGCAATAAACCCGCAAGAAAAGCAGAGAGAGGGAGAGAAAAGAGCTAGAGAGAGAGAAAAAAAGAGCTAGAGAAAAAGAGAGAAAAAAGAGCTAGAGAAAGAGAGAAAAAAGAGCTAGAGAAAGAGAGAAAAAGAGCTAGAGAAAGAGAGAAAAAGAGCTAGAGAAAGAGAGAAAAAGAGCTAGAGAAAGAGAGAAAAAAGAGCTAGAGAAAGAGAGAGAGAAAAGAGCTAGAGAATGAGAGAGAAAAAAGAGCTAGAGAGAGAAAAGAACTAGAGAGAGAAGAGCTAGAGAGAGAAAAGAACTAGAGAGAGAAAAAAGAGCTTGAGAGAGAGAAAAGAGCTAGAGAGAGAGAGAGTACCCTCTTAGATAATAACTGTACCGAAGTACATTTTAAATCAATATCCCTGTTGTAACAGCTGCGAATTTTGTGGTCGACCATGTACTAGTGAAGCCGCATCTAATTGTCTTTTCACAGCAGAACTTGATGATCGGAGGAGTGAACTCATTGTCGAGCCATCGGTTCGAGTCCTGGTGTCGTTGAAGACCCGCCGCGCAGAGAGACTGATGCACGTTAAATCTGTCGAGATTCAAAATCCTCACATTGGTGTGGTGTGGAAGTTTGGAGTGTGGGATTTAAGCTCAGATGTAGTTCTCGTCACTTGAGCGATGTTCAAAATTTCGAAGTCTATCTCCAATAACCGACACTCAACTTTAAAATGCTACTTTAATTTTAAAAAAATCAAATTCATAACAGAGCTTTGTTTGGAATAATGGCACTTCAAATTCAAATTAGTTGTTCATATCCTCGCTTGGTGGTCATGGTATCCTTCCTAGTGGCTGCAGTTGCAAATTCGTGGTCAGCGTTATTTCTGTTGAATAGTGGGTTCGAGTATTGCGCCATTGAAGACCTTCCGTGTAGAGGAGTTGATACACGTTAAATATGTTGAGACTGTCTCCTCGTTAGCGTAGCATAAAAATTTGAAATTGGAGTGCCAGCTTAAGTGTCGCCCTCGTCACTTGATTGCGGTTCAGAATTACGATGTCCGTGTCGTAAATAGTTCTTGTGTTACTTCTGGATGTGTGTGTGTTACGTTCATAAAACACTCTATCATACCCTCACCTGTAGGGTTAAGTTAATATAGGAAAAAGCAAAGTACCTAAACTTTGTGCCCTCCTGATTATTTCTCCTTAGTCCAAAATTATCAAGTACATCGTCAACCATTCTCGTGTTGCTACAAAGCGCCGTTAATCAAAATAGAACCAAATTATATATTCTTACCTTGTTGTAGCCGTTTTATATAAGCGTAAAATATATCTTGATTTCGATGTAAATGAGAAGTGAACAACAGATAATAAATTCATTAATAAAATTAGAAGTTTTCATAACAACTGATAATAAAGCAGTATAATCTGTTTAATTAATTGGAAAAATAAAGTAACACTTATTAATAGGAAGCAATATTATTTCACTTTAATGTTGTAACATTCAACAAGGTAGTTTTGATTGTCAAGAAACGTCAGGTTCCCTATTTCTGTGAACCGTAGAAAATCTTTTAATGCAATTAAATTCAACTACACAATGTTACTTGTGTTCCAACAATCTTCTGAAGTATATTAAGATTATCCTACTTTGCTTTATCATACACAGTAATGATTCATCTATTTTGTCTCTGATTTGCAAGAAATTCATTTTAAATTAATTTTTATTCTTTTATCATTGAAATGTACTTGGATGCATTTTCTTATCAGAGAAAACGTGTTGCTGAAGAGGTCATTGTGTATTTATCGAAAGCTGATGCTATTACTAAGCATATCGAGACTACTGTCTTATCAGTAGCTGCTAGTCGACAAAAACAGAAACTGCAAATTGTACGTAAAGTATCTACATCTGGATGTCAATAAAAAGACTATGTGTATCTGAAATATCTAGAATGATAAACATGTGATATATATACTTACGTTTTAAGTTTTCTGGTGTTTGCTTATGAAAACAAATGGAACATCAGTTCAGAATTTCAAATTTTATTCCCAAAGCATGTATATCAGTCAATATTTTTTTTTCAATTTGCAAGTGTACTTTTTTTTTTATATTTAATGTATTCGTGTTATTTATTTTTAAACAATTTCTCAGACTTTTTTAAATGTAAGTTTGCAAACGAAATCGTCAGATATTGGGTTATTCAAAAAATAATTTCTTTTTTGTGTGTATGCTTGTGAAAATGAAAGATTATTTTCTTTTAGTTTGTGAATATCTTACTGAAATGTATATTTTCCATTTTGGTTCAATACTTTTTGCTGTCCTTCTGGCAACTACAGGATTCAACCCTCATAAAACTTGCTGGCAAGTAACTAATCAGAGTCGTTTTTGATGCCCTCATTTAAAGTAAAAGGTTTACTGTCCAAACAGTTTAGAAGAAACCGAAACAGGTAACAATCCGAAGGGGCCAGATCTGGAGAATATGACGGGTGTAGTAGTACATTCCATCAGAGCTGTGAAAGATTTGGCGAGTTACTAAACTTGCATGAATCTTTCTGTAAGGACATGTGGAACCCATATGTCGAGTTTTGTATATAAACTAAGACGTTCCTCGTGATCATGAACGAATTCGGTAAATATTATATATTATAACAATTGTCACACATAATTTGCGGTTGTATCAGTCAATATTTTTATGTTGTCGTAATCGGCTTCCATTGACCTTTTAAAACGTGGTGCATCTTCAACATCAAAAATGCTGGAACGAAATTTTGCAAACCAATTGTCTCCGGTATTCGATAATTTTTTACTTGCATGAAGTGCATTTTTTACCTTTTCGATAGTAAAAAATAAAAGTAATGCTGCTTTTACTTTCTATCAGGGCTTCAAACCGGAACTGAACCGAAAAAAAACATCGTTTTATTTCGGTTCACCAATTTTCATGTTACAGAAATAGATAAACATATTTTTTACATAATTATTGTAAGGCCAAGTGCATGATGTGAGAAGCTAACGTCAAGTGGCGAGGATACACATAATGGACAAAATCATAAAATGTGATTTTGATAATGGATATCAATGCCAACTGCTCACCGCTCGTATCGTACGTGCTGGTTAATTGTATCAATTAACAAAAGAATACTGTGAAAAAATTCAATTACCATAAATTCCGGCGTATACCGCGCAATTTTATACAAAAGATAAGATAAAAATTTATGGGTGCGTGTTATTCGCCGGGTATCAAAATGATAGCTTCAAAAATAAAAAAAGAAATGTGCTTAAAAAACCTAGACTTCTACAAAGATCGGAATACTATTTATTTTTAAAATAAATGTCATACTTTATGAACTTAAAGGTTGCTTTTCTAGAAATATACTATTTTTTCAAAATCTTTGGGTGATGTTTCGAATGAATGGTTTTAAAACATAATAGCATTGCTAATGTACATTGCAGATTCCTTGGTAAATAAGAGAGTGCGCGTTATACGGCGAATATAACTTAAAATTAAAAAATGCAACTTGAAAGTATAGGTGCGTGTTATACACGCCGAATTTTACAGTAAGTCCTAGGGAAAAATCAAAATTACTTTCTGAATAACCTATTTATATGCTAACATTCGTCGAGAATTTTAGCAGATTGAAAGAATACTATAATATTTTCCTCGTGTATATTTAAACTTTGTGAAATAATAATAGGAACATGAGAGATCTGATTTTGTTTTTATGATAACAATTCTATAATATTTATTATGGAGACATTTCTAAAATATTCATGTTCATGTTTTTACTGTTTTTTCATTAAAATGTATTTTTACCATTATTTTTTTTCAGTAATGGTAGTTTCTGATTTGCAATCGATGTATTTTCTGATGGTAATTTCGTCAAAAAATGCATCGATTCTAAACAACTCACTAGCATTTTATTGTTTGTTTTAAGACGATCTTCAGTTCTATAAGTAGACACTCTTATAGCTACCAAAAAAAAAGATTACTATGTTAATATTTTTTGACCATTAAAATGTTGAGATCAGCATCTTTTAATATACTATTCATTTATTCCTCCCCTCTAAAGATAAGGTTCGTATTTCCTCTCCGAAACTGGAATTTGTGTTGCATTGAAAATGCATTTTGTATTGAAATGGTTATTTATTGAATGTGTCTGGATTGTAAAAATTCATTATTGAGTTTATACATATCTTCTGGTATTATTGGGTATATACATATTTTTTGTGGGAAAAGTATTTCCTTTTTATTGAGAAATCGCAAACAAGAAATTGCAAGGGTTACTTGCATTCTACTGATTCTATTTATTTTACAATTTTAAAAGCTTTGTTTTTCAAAGATATATTTTTAAGCTGTTATTTGATTTAAACTAGTAAAGAAATATAAACATTGCATCACTTTCATATAGAATGAAAAAAATAGGAGGAGGAGGTTTGTTACTCTTCTCGATAAACAAAAACACAAGAGATGAAAATTTCAACAAGGATTTATGGAACTATTCCATTAAATTTTATTTCCATGTGTGGAAAGTATTTTCTTTTTTAGCCATCCCAGTTTCTTATCCAGATCGTAAATTATGTTTGCATTGCCATCGAGCTTAAGAATAATCTTCATTCTTTCTGTTGTTCTTATACGTAATCACTTATCTTTCGCTACAATTCGATTAAGAAGAGACGGGGCTCTGCTCCAAATCCTGACGAGAAATGTTCCTCGCTAAAACAAAAGGCATTTATTTTCAATTTATATTAGTAGAGTTGAATGTGAATTTTTTATTTAGTTATCCTCTTGTCATTTTTGTGAAGCTTTAAAGTAATCCTCTCAAAGTTTCCCATTTTCCCCCCTTCTTATTTACATTTATTTGAAGTATTATATCATCTGCGCGTGCATGTTCGAATATTATTTTAATCTACTTTTTCCCAGTTTCTTTAACGATGTTCTTGGAATCTATGTTATATGCATTTTCACCACTTGTTTATTTAACTGCAAATCTATTAGGGGTTTTTTTTTGTGTTGAGTTCTTTTTTGAAGAAATTAATATTTGTTTTATTTAATGGGTTTGAAAATGTGAATCCTATTTTTAGAATGTTTTTCTTTATTTCTCTTTACTACCGCTTGTGTGTTAAACCTGTTTTGTCAAATTTATATTTTTGAAAGAATAACGATTCTTGCATTTTTAATGGAGTCGTGAATATTGTTAAATTTAAATTTGTCGCAACAAATGGAAATAGAATAATAAATTATTCTGAATAAGAAATACATTGGGAGTAAAAAATATTTTAATATACATGATAACAATAACAGCAACAATTTTGTTTTAATAAACTGATTAGTTTTTGTTTCCCCTTCTTTTAAGGCGTTTTAAAATGTAAAAGTATAAAAACTATTATTTTGCAGATATATGTTTAACCATTGTTACACTGTGTAAATTTTAAAATGAGTATCATCTTCCTCTAAGCGTATGTATGATGTTATGGTAAATGTATGTATTGCTGAATACCTTCTTTAGCATTAGAATATTTAGATCTCAAAATATTGTAATGACGTGCAATTCTGAATAAATTAGTTACTGTTTTTGATCAATCATATTAATTCTATTTATGTATTCTGTATTTTATTTGTAATTTCTGATTTTCGATGTTGTAATTTTAAAACAAAGTAAATTTTTTTCCTAGAATCAAGGATACTTATTTTATGCATTCAAAATTCTAGTTATAAAACTTAATTGATTTTTAAAATATATTTGACTCGTGATGATTTTTTAATAAAATGTTTTGCATCATTCTCTGTTGAAAACCTCTTTTTACAAAAAATTCAACTTTTATGTTTTCTATATGATACTGTGTCTCTTGAGTAAAAATAATATTTACTTTCATATATTTTGTTGTTTTTATTTTAGAAATCAGAAAAAATTAGTTTATAGAAAAAAATTATAGGATTATATTATAGCTAAATATGTTAGTGTTTCTAATATTTTATGAATAATTTTGAGTAATCTTAAAGACAGTTGCTTTTCATGGGTAGAGCAACATAATCAATGTTGGCTTCTAAATCACTGTTTGTTAAGGTTGATGTCAGAAAACTTAACTATATATATATATATATATATATATATATATATATATATATATATATATATATATATATATATTGAAAATGTGCCAGTGATAATCAAATTTAGAACCATTATAACACTGTATTAATCTGATTATCCTTTCTGTTTTACCGTTTATTTAAAATTTAAAATAATGTAATGTACACTTTTAATATATAATATCAAAAATTTATTTGATATGAAAGTGTAAAAGACGTCATAGGGAACATATATATAGCACACACACAAAAAATAACTTTATTCAAAGTGAAGTGATTTATGTGAGGAAAATACATTATTAATTAGACGTAACGGAATCAAATTGTGGAATTAGTGCACTATTTTTTCTATTCGAGATGTTGTTCTTTAGTTTCCTATTTAACTATGACGAAGACTTGTTTTATTCAATAAATTATGCTCTCAAGCCAAGTTATAAATTCTATTAAATTTCAGTCTTAAAAAAATCTGCCACGTATGTTTGTGTAGTTGTGTGCAGTGGCATTTTCTTAACTGCTCGCTTTGCTCTACATCTTTCATGACCAGTCAGACGTAACGAGTTCTTTGAAGTTTTTCTTTGCAGAAAAAGAGTTGTGGAGAAAAAAATAATAAAGGAATAACTGAAAGAAACGTCTGCATTGTCATTCCACTTAACAGGAAGAATATGACCTTTAGGGTAAGATACTTAGCTAAAAGCGGAAATGTCCTTGATTACCACTATAAAAAATATTTTAAGGCTAGTTGTGTGAATGGTGGTGGGTGTTAAACTGTGTTTTTGTCCTTGATGTGTGTTGTCTTATTTTGCTCATACTCTTGGTTTTCCAAAAAATAACAATTTAAATGACTATGAAGTTCATATTACATTCTTAAGAATGTGTTAATACGTTTTTTCCCACCTGTTGTTGTATTTGTGTTATTGGCATAGGAAGATTCATTTATATTATTCAAGACGAAAACTGTGCGTTTAGAAGAATTTCATGAACTGAGTCTCTTTTGGCACAATGTAGATGTAACCATTTTCCATTTTGTTCATCATTTTAATTCTTAAATACAATAGAAATAAAAATAATTTTGATTAAAATGAATTCTGTATAAATATGTGATTAAGTAAAAAATGATAAATGATTTTCTGTGTAAAATAATGATGAGGAAGTTGCATACATATTCGTTGATTGTTAGTATTGCTTGTGCGTTATATCTTAATGCATTCAGTTAATGTTAAATGTAGTAATCCATCGTGGTACAAGACGAAACCATTGTCAAAGCTAAAATGTTACTGTAAAAAATTAACGGGATAAATTCATGTTAAGCATATTCTTCACATTTTTTAGAAGACTAATTCCATACAATTTTCACTATAATTCATACGGAAACACGAAATTCGTACATAGCAGTCTTTTAATTAAGTACTTTTCCATGTCGAAGTTCATCTTTTATTTTGACGTTTTAATTAGTTCAAATGTGTTTTAAGAGTTTATTGACGCGAAATAGAATTCTTTAATCCACTAAGCTAATAAATTACCAAATTCAATACAGTATTTTGGGGATTTAAAATATATAACTTTTCTAAGTCATTTTCTGCTGCATTCTGTAAACATGTTTATGCTTATGTATGTTATTTTGACATGCATGTGGATTAAAGTTTATTAGTGAGCTGAAAGGATGTGGGTGGCTTTACTCTCCGGTTATAATACTTTGAAATAAATTGGTGAAATATATTCTTATTTCGGAAATGTTCGTTTGATGAAAATTTGTCTTTTGATCTTATTTGTCTGTTTAAGCTATATAAATTTTAAATAAGATATCAGAAGGATCGATTGGTTTTCAAATTTAAAGATTTTAATTGATAAAACTGAAACATTTTTACTTACAAAAATTATAAAATAAAAATTCAATGTATTATTTCAAATAACATATATACAAGTTTATTCCTAAGGTTTTTAAATGGGTTGGTGGATTGATTTTTTGTTAACGTCACATCTATATATACCAATACGATGGCTATGGCGATTGATTTTCGGATTCTTCACAGATTTAAGGTGCATTAGTTCTTCTTCACGTCGGGTCTACAATGGCATCAAAATTCGAATTGGAAACGAATCGAAGGCAACACCGGTCATTGGTTTGCGACCACGATGCCGCATTGCGACTTTTAAATACGATGTTATTATAATAAGTTGGCCATACTAATTAGATCTTTATATAGCTAGTGTTATGACATTAGTTTATTTGATTTCCAGTTCAAATTTTGTTTGCATCAGCCGAAGATCTTTTTATCGTATCAGATTAAGACTACATTTTAACAATTTTATGTAATGGCAACTTCTTGTTAACATGACCAAACTCATCTTCCATAAGATGAGATGCTGGGAAAATACTTATTTGTACTTCAGTATTTTTTTCCTTCGAGAATTTCTTATGGACAAAAATTTTGCTTATCTGAAAATTCCAGAAAATACTTGTTATTTTTAACAATGAATTTCTAGACTTTTCTGAAGCATTGCTTATTTTATTAATATCAAATTGTATTAATGGTATTTTATCATGGACCTCCGAAATATTATTTTTGCAGGATTGTCGAAACGTCGATTTCGGGGATTCATGTGGTCCTTCCTCTGTTGGGAATCGCTGGTGTTGTTGAAAATTAAAACACAATATCGATCGACAAAACAGTCGACAGAATATCCGGTGTTAAGGATCTGAAGCTCAATTTTTTTCCCATTGAAAACATTTCACCTCAAGTTAGTGTTATCGTAACGCGATTCTATTGTTTATACCAGGGGTGTCCAACTCAAATGACCTTGCGGGCCACTTCGGAAAAACATTATAGTCTCGCGGGCCGCACATAAAAATATGTACCTTTATATCAGATTTGGAAACAAAAAACATTTAATGGAGGGAAAATTTAAAACTGAAGGAACTATTATTATTGTTTTCATTATTTTTCATGTATACATACATAGATAATATAATAATGTTTATATAATACAATAATGGAATAATGTTTAAAATATTACAGTTGCCATTTTCTTGAAAATTACAGTGTTCCTTTTGAATTGATCTTTCGATACTCATTGTTGAAATTTGATTGTGCTGTATTTCGCAAACCATTAAGTATACATTGCCCTTTATCTTAACCGTACTGAATATTTCTTTTAAACTTTATAAAAACATCTCTGATTGCCTCTTGCTTTGTGGGCACTCCAAATAGAAAAGGAGAAGGGGGAGAAATGAAAGTCGCACACACAAAGAATAATTCATGTACGATCCATAGTAAAGGATATGCATATTGCAAATTCGGAATTTATTAAAAAAGTAATTTATTACAGTAAAATCAAATGTAACTGTTTAATAAAATATAAATCTATTTTAATCTAAAGGACATTTCTATTATCAAAAAGGATTTATTTTAAAACAAGAACAGGTAACAGGTAAATACATTGTAAATTTATATATATGTATAAATTTCCCCTCAAATAAATTTCAAAATGAATAAAAACTTTAAAAGCCTGATATTTAAAATTTTTTTAAATGAGTCGGTGGGCCGCATCTTACATACTGGTGGGCCGCGTGTTGGACATCCCTGGTTTATACCTTTAAAAAAAAGTTGTAGATAAGCTTGCACGCTATATAAGAGGGGTAAAGTGCTTGAAATATTTTGTGTGAATGGCCGTAGATAAAGGTTTCATATTTTGTTTAATTTCATTGAGAAATAATGTCTGTTTGCTATTATATATTTTGATGTGTTATCTTCAACATCTCTGACGCTGAAGGATAGGTAACATGGGTTATTTCAATCGTTCAAATGGAAAAGTCTATATTACCTTAGTATCTGTTTAAATTTTTTAAAGTATAATTAAAATAGTTAAAGATTCATCAAACTTTTGTTTTCTCGAGAAATAAATGAACATAATAGTTCTTACTTTGTGTAACAAAGTTTAAAAATATAATGGTTACAGAAATTTCATCAATCAAATAGAATTATGCTTGATTTTTTTTAAATTGTTTGTATTAAACATGAAATCTAATTATTATTTTTTTGTTTTATTGAAATTGTTTACATTTGTTATCGTGTAGACATTGGCGTACACAGACTGTTTTTATGTGAAGGGTGATATTTAAAAAAAAAAAAAAAAACGTAGATTAATCTTTATGCTAAAAATCAAAAATCTGTTATTGGAGCGGATTAACCCTCAAACCCTACTGTTGTGTGTACGCCACTGAGTGCAAGTTTATCCGAATACCTAATCAGAGCGAATTAGAAGAAATGTTATTTTTCTAGAAACATGCAATTAATATATTTCTTTTCATTTAAAAAATGTGTACGAGTAAATAAGAAAAAATGTTAGATTTATTTTTAGAACCTTGGGTGAATTAATGTATACAGCGAATTAATGCAACGTTTTGCAAATGCTTTTTATTTCCATAAGTAAATTGAATTCAAAAGGTTTTTCGTGCTCTGTTTTCAATTTGAATAACCAATAAAAAGTAATTAATGAACTCGAAGTGAGTTTTTTAATAAAGGGGAAAAGAAAAACTGTACCAATATTTGTCCATGCGTAATTTTTTTTACCATCCTTTACTGCTGAGAAAATTGAAGTATAAAAATGTGATTATATATTGAATTTTTCAGCAAATCTTGATTCTTCCGATTCTTAATGAGAAGTGTTAATTGTTTTCTAGCAAAATATTTCCATATTTTTTTTTTTATCTTCTATTGGATTTGATATTGATAACAATTTCTACAAACTTTTTTAATCATAAATATTTCTTTATTTAATGATATTATATATATATATATATATATATATATATATATATATATATATATATATATATATATATATATTAGCTTTTTTAATTTATCTATTTGTAAAAATACTTTTATAAAAAGCATATTTCTGATTCACTTTCAACTCACATTTAAATTGAATATGCATTTGTCAATGTTAAATAAAACTGTTTTTGTTGTTTTTTATTTGAAAAAAAATAACCTTGTATTATTATTGCTTAAATGTAAGAGCTAGCCATATATAAATCATCTAACATTCTTACTAAAGAAAATCATTTTCCTTTTTATAGTAAAACATGTTTCATTGTCTAGAGGCATTTTTTTTTCTGAGACAAATTCTAGTTACTGGACGCGAACTCACATCAATCCATACATTGTAGAAGTTACAATTCTTCCGATATAATTGCCACACTGACATGCTCATGCAATTTTCTGCCATAGTGATCATTGGATATCGCAGCCCTTTTGTCGTCAACCAAGACATCAAATTCTACTTTGTTTGGTTCATTGGATAACCAGCTGCCTCCCCTAACTGCTTTCATTGCCCTTTGTTGTTGTTAAAAGATTTGTCGCACTGTCATCGATCTGAGACAGAAGGACATAATGGATCCATTGCGTTGTCGTACGCCTCTGCACATATATTAGTTTACGGGTTTCAAGAAACATTTTTACTGGATAAAAGTTTATTACTAGCCTTAATATTTCTTGTTCTTATTTTTAGACATATTATTGAACATTTGTTTTTTGTGGAAAAGGGTGGGAGGATTTCATTTTTGATAAAATGTGAGGATTTTTGAGTGGAAAGAATTGTACTGATAGACGGACTGTTTTACGGTTTTCGAGGGAATCCGTGACTATTTTATACAGATTCCCTTGTGCTTCTAACTTCTATACATGTTTTTAGATTTCTGAACAACCGTAGATTATTTTATTAGAAAAGAGTGGTGGCAGCTTACGGCACGTGGTACAATGATCAGTGATACTCTGTACTACGCTACAAATTTGTCAGTTTTTGAGGGTTGGAGATGATAATTTTAAAATGGAACGTATTGAAATAACATCTTCAGAATTATGAAAATCACAATTTCAGGAATTACGAAAGAATCTGGAAGTTAACTCAAACGATATATCGAAAAATATTTTAAATTTTTGGATGTCATTGCTTGTGGGGGTTTAATTGTTTGAAGAGAGAGAGGTGATTATACATGTACTCTGCTTTCCTCTTTTGGTTCTACACACTGGTGTAGCGAGTTCTGAGTGGGCCCTGTATCAAAATTCCTTCGGAATCCTTTTTTAGATATGAGAGCCTTGTTAGTGGTACTGTAGCTACACATGTTTTGGCCCCTGTAGCTTGGGGGCCCCGTATCGTTGATACGGTGGTAGTTACGCCCCTGGTTCTACGTATCTATATGAGCAAATCATTTCTCATATGAGCAAATCATTTCTCATATGAGCAAATCATTTCTCATATGAAAACTATTTTGTATCTGCAAAGAAGTTCAGAATCGTGCCAAATCGAAAGTCACGAATTATACCCTTAATATCACGATATAAAGAAAAGCGGTAAAATATTTTTTGAGTATCTTGAACGAATACTTATAATCCATGTTGTTTATTTTAATGAATACTTTTAAAATATACATGATATGAGTAAATTTTTTATGTTGATAAGTAGTTTTAAATTATTCAAAGTTAATATATAGTAAAACTCTAAATGTGTATTCTTAACTTCTATTCCCTGTCTCTGTATGAATAGTCGTGGTAATCGAATTGTCCTAGATATTTTCTCCTTTGTGGCACACTGGATTATATTGTAGATTGGTTTGGCGCACCATAACTACAAGGTTGCTGACCCTTTTAGAATTTCAGAGATAGATGTTAATGTTCTGATTGAAAAAAAAAAAAGACCCAGGAAAACTACTGGATTTAATAATTTGCAAGTATTGAATTCCTGGGTGAAGTTCCATAAACTTTAAAGGGATTATTAATTCTTTTACGTTTGAGAAATATTTTTAAACCTTTAAACCCTCTTCTTTTTTCTGTTTAATCTTTCTTTTCATACTTTGTTGGGGTTCTTTTTCTATCGTTATTATCTTTTCTTTACAAAAGACTTTTGTCCTATGCGATACGTCACTACACAATGATTTTCGAAACCCATCCGTCGTAATCTTTTAAACTGTAGATAACGTGCATCATTCGTTCGATTCCATTACCTTAAGTTGAAGGCGTGAAGTGCCCAGAAAACGCAACTCCTCACTAAAGGCTTACTGGATTTTGTGTATTTATATTAATTTGTGTAACTCTTACCATGTATGTTTCATTGTTGCTCATCCGCCATTCCAACAATGTGTGCAAACGGTCACTTTGAAGCCGACAATCGAAGGCTTTGTGTTGGTTACTCCAAGGTCAAACGAAAAGGTACGAACTATTGGTACTACAAGTGGAGTTAAGATTTATTGAACTTTTTTTTTACCTTGTGGGGATGGTGACTCATAGCCCCTAGGAAGGGGAGAACTGAAGTCCACCTCGCAGATCGTTGGTCAAGCATTATATATTTTTTAAGGTATTGTGTTTGTCCCCCAAACTGTGTGTTCTGTTAAAGAGAGCGGCTAAAGACCTGGTTTATTTCAGTTATTCAAACACTTGCAGAAACATCATTTCATTTTGTTCTTGAAACTAAATTTAATTGAATATGAATACATTTAGAGATTCATTTCGGCGAGCTATACGAAATACAAAAAATTCATTTTCTGCTGAGAAAATAATGCAGGATTTTGTACTCATAATTGATGAAGAGTAAGTGATTTTGAGAATTTTCTTGTCTGAATGAAGTCATTTGTAATTCTTTTGTGTTTTGTATTGCAAAAATATGTGTTTTTTTATTTGTAATATTTTTAAAAGCTTATCAGAAAACAGAATTATTTCCTTAATACCTGATTATTTATTTTCTTACTTGCGAAAAGATAAATTTGTTAAAAACGTATTCAGAAATTTTCCATGCTTGAAAAATTATGAGTTTTGTACTAAAGTTATTTAAAAAAGGCAATTTATAGATAGCACTTAGATAAGATAAGAGCTATGGATAAGGTTTTGTTTTATATTTAAATATAAGTTATATAATTCCTTCTTGAAAAATGTTGTCTAAAATTAGCATTATTTTAAAGATGCTGATAAAAAAACGTGTAATTATTTTTTAAAAGTGTAAGAAATTGGAATCTCAGATACTGCATAATACTGCAGATGAATATTTTTCTATGCTCTCATTAAATTCTATACATAATTAAATAAGTTATAAATATATTTTATTTATTTTTCAAATATTTCCGAAAGTAAATGAAAAAATTTTAATAAGAAAATGAACTTCAAATAGTATGAATGGCTTCAAATAGTATATTTTTAAGAGAATTTTATTATAATTTTTTATTACTCTTTTCCCCCCTTTTCTACTAAATTCCCTTGAAATTAAAGAATTTTGAATATTATAATTATCTATATATATAATTGTGTTCATTTAGTTTATTTTATTTTGATATTTACATTACTGCTTTATAGTGCTGTGCAATCTAAAATTAAACCGTACTGAAAGCGTTTGGGGAAAATAATCGAGGAATGTGTTATTTACGTTGTGTTTGAATGTTTAGGATTTCAAGCGGTTTGTCGACTTATATACACTATGTATATTCATCCTTGATTTTTTTCATTATTTTTATAAAAATTGGAGGGATTGTAAAGAATTAACTCACTTAATCGACTTATTCCATGTCCACTTATTAGAATTTGTCCGATTGCGTTAGAAGATTACAAGGCATTATATATCCCACAAAAACGATATATTTTAACTATTCTTTGTATAATGCTTTAAAAAAATCATCATGAAACTTTAGGGATTTTTAGTAATGGTTGTTTCACTTACCTAATAGAAATTGTAGTTCAGTCGGTTTGCTTTATACTTAGTTATTTATTTTCATTACACTTTCCTAAGATTAAAATAAACATGGTTTTAAGACTTAGATGTCATAAGACACTGGTTCAGAAGTATTATTTAAATAGAAAGTTACACAAATTAATTAATTGATTAGTTTTATTCTTTGTAATATTTTTTTTAAAAAAATTATGCAAACTTTTAAATATAAGGAACCAAAAAGGCATACTTCTGTCATTAATGAAGTTAGCTCCTTTATCCTTAACACGCCTTAAAAGTTCCTTTCTTACGTGTCAAAAACTCTACCAATGTGCATATGCATGTCTTTATTTTGCGTGAAGTGCACAATGCCTGCAATTCACCAAAGTAATGAATTAAGTCTGAATGGTAAGGGTATTTTTAAAAGAATTCATTGTTTAGTTTCTCCTTAGCATTGTCCTTCTCAATTGTATATTGTATTACTTAGAAGGACGAATGAGACCAACTTATCTATTTACGTTAAAATTTCACAATTTAAATTGCACTGTAAGTAAGGTAGTGGTACTGACTATAAATCTGGATAATTGGAACGTTTTTTTGTTTGTTTCCTTTTCATATTTCTGGAAAACAAATATTTAGTTTTTCTTCTACGAAATCCTATTAAATTTATTTGAAATACTATGTAACATTTAATTAACATTTAATTTGTAGTAGGGGGGAAAATAAGTCAAACGCATTAATACTAACAAAGATTAGATAAAGAATTTCTATTACTTCTATAACATTGCACATTTTGTTTAATAAAAACAGAATAAAACGAGCTGATCTTATGTTATAATTTGTTATTTGTTATCATTGTGTTATCATCATTTTTCTTTTAAAGTTTTTTTAGTTCTTAAATTATATAGGTAGTTATTAGGAAAATACAATTTTCTTTTCAAAAAGTAATTGCGAATTTGTGTTGAAAACACTTCTTCCTCTAATTTTTTTTATCTTGAATATAATGTTCTTATTTTATTTATATCATTTGAGTATTATACTAGAAAATTTATTTTTAAGTGTGGTTAATATATAGGTCTAAATTGCAGTAAGTTATAAATTCCATCAAAAAATTTAAATAACAAAACAGAATTTACAAGTGCATTCAAGGAACAATATTTAGACTTGAACATCCAAAATTCGTAAAGGAATGTACTTATAGCTGCGAAAACGATTTCACATTTTTTTAACTAAACTTTTGAATGAATTTTGTGTGTGTTGCGTTATTCATTTTATTAAACATTTCTTTTTATCAATTTCATCACAGAGAACATGGATATATCGCCTACTTTCAATTTCTCCTGAAGGCTTATGACGCCTACGAAAGAGATTTTGACACTTTTTATGTTTTTTTGTAAAATGTATTCCATGGACGTCACATGTACAGTTACAGATTACTTAAGTTTCCGTTATATTGTCCTTGGCGATGCATAATACTGTTATCATGCCAATTTTTCATTTTCCCCGCCTTCTATACACTTTGCCCGTCATTTTACTTTGAAGGATGATCAACTATGTGTATTTAGTCAAGTACCGTAATGTAAAACAGAGTGTTTGCTTATTTAAATTGTATTGGGAAAATTCAACTCAATGTTTCTTGAGGTGTTTTCAACTTCATTTTGTCTTTTTAGAAAGATTATCTTAACATAGTTCGGAATATTTTGTTTAAAATAGATTTGCACCGCAATACTTTTTAAAAAAATTTTCTATGCCTTATAAAATGTCAATAAGAAAGATGTTTTAAAGTAGTTTGTCAGTTTTAAGGCAACATTTTCAAACTATTTTTCGTGATATTTTTTGCAACTGTTTGTTACTGACTATTGTATTATGTAACATTTTTAAATTATAAGACGAAATTATCAATATTCCCCCTCCCCTTTTGATTATGAGACTGTACAATTAACTCTTTGGCATGTATAATTTCTTAGCGATGTGCTGAGGGGGGAAATTTATTTGAATCATACCGTTGTTAAGTTCTTAACAATATCTCTGCTAATATCAATAATATTCAAGTAATAAGTTATTTCCCTCTTTCATTTCACAAGCTGTATATATAAGCATCATTTCATGTGTGTACTACTTTCATATTATGTTAATCTAAATGAGGGCAAAAATATATTAGACTTCCTTTTTATCCATCTCTGAAAGTTTTAGTGTTTTTCTTACTAACGTAATTTAATGGCTTATGGATCATGATCCTTACTGCAATCAATACTACCCCGTATTGTTGTCCTGTAGTTATAATCACTGTAATGGATTACGCATGTCAGTTTTCTTTTTCCTTGCTTTGTGACATTTGGGACACTTCGGCGTCAAAATCGATATTATAAAATCGTGTTTATTCATTCGGGGCAATGACCTTGTTATGAACGTTTGGTTCTATAACATTTAAAAAATAGAAAGTTGGTTCAAAGAATTCGAAGAGCACGTTTATTCCATTAGGCTTAGCTGAGCTAGCACCAAAACATTGCAACAAGTCTAATCAAAATATACCGACTGTTGCCAATCGGGTAATCTGAAGAAGGATACAAGAAATTGTTTCCAGATTTACAAATATAAATATAAATACAGTTTGATTACATAAAATACAAAATATAGTAAATTGCAAATGCCTAAATATAAAATTCATTTTAAAATTAATTATTTTTCAAATTATAATGTTCTATAATTTTATTATATTTTTCTTTGTTGAGTTTAATAATATTTGTCTCAACATTACTCCCCTACCAGTAACTGAGTTACGAACTGAGAAGTATGGCAGGAATAGTGTTAGATGTTAAACAAGAATTTTTTTTTTTAAATATGCCTTTTAAACAATACATTATGAATACACAAAATTAAATATTTGTACAAATGTTACATACTTTTAGAAACAGTAATATTATATATAATAACTAGTTTGATGTTAGAGAAATGACATACATTTATAAATATTTGTAAAAATTAAGTAAACCAAAATATCATACACTTGATATAAGTAAATAGTTATAAGTTAGAGATAGATATAGGTTATTTACAGCAGATATCAGTCCTGAAATCTTACAGGTTTCTTTACCAATCTTCCATGTCTTGAAACAGTGGGCTTAACATCGGTTAAGAGGTTAGTGTCATCCGATTGCTTACAAGGAACTGTTGTTTTGTCAGGAATAGAGTCTGTCATTAACAAATAAGCTGGTTTTAGTCTATCCACTGATATATTCACAGGTTTATTTTTTATTGTCAGTGTGAAATATTTTTCATATCTTTCTTTTACTGGGAATGGACCATCATATGGTGGCTCCAGGGCTTTCCTTACACGATCAACTCTCACAAATACATGAGTGCAGGATTTTAAGTCTTTATGAACAAAAATCTTTTGATTTTTTGGAGGCGAAGATTTTGTTGGCTTCAGGTCGTCCATAAAAGTCTGCAATGTAGTGACAAATGTTTCAGGATCAATTTGAATGGAGGGTGGGTTAAAAAATTCACCTGGCAATCTGATATTAGAGCCATAAACCATCTGAGCTATAGTATGATTGGTATCAGGTCTTAGAGCAGTTCTTAGTCCTAATAAGATTGTTGGTAATGTCTCTGTCCATTTGATGTTGTTATGAGCTTTGATTGCCCCTTTCAAAGTCCTATGCAACCGTTCCACTTTCCCATTGCATTGAGCGTGATAAGAAGTTGCATGAGCTACTTTAGCCCCACAAATAGCAGCTAAACTTCTAAACAACTGAGATTCAAATTGCCTTCCTTGATCTGTAACTATTTTCCCAGGTACTCCAAATCTGCAAACCCAGTGTTCGTAAAAGGCTTTGCTAGCTGTCTCTGCTTTACAATCAGGCAAGGGAACTGCTTCCATCCAACACGAAAAACGGTCTATACAGGTCATACAAAATGTCATGCCTTGCGATGGTGGAAGTAGACCAATTAAGTCAATGTGTATCACACTAAATCTTGTATCAGGTACTTCATATTCTCCAAATTTTGATTTTGTGTGTCTGTGGACTTTACATTTTTGACAGGGAATACATGTTCTTGCCCATTCTCTTATTTCTTGCTTCATATTTGGCCAGATAAATTTTTCAGTCATTAATTTAATAGTTGATCTAATCCCAGGGTGTGAAAAACCATGAATTTGTTGAAATATTTGTTGCCGAAACTGTTTTGGAATGTAGGGTCTTATATTGATGTTGAAATATCACACCAGAGTGTTTTTCCTGATGGTAATGTACATGATTTGAATTTTACTGAAGAGTTACTCCTCATTAACTGTTGCAATTTTGCATCTTGGGTTTGTTTATCCGCTATAGTATCATAGTCGATTACTGTAATGGCTTCGATTCTTGAAAATGCATCTGCTACTAAATTATCTTGTCCTTTAATGTGACATATATTTGTTGAAAATTGGGATATGTATTGTAGATGACGTAACTGTCTAGGTGAAGCTTTTTCATTTTTTTGATGAAAGGCATATGTAATTGGCTTGTGATCTGTGTAAATAACAAAATTTTGTCCTTCGAGAAGATGTTTAAACTTTTTGACAGAAAGATATATTCCTAATAATTCTCTATCATAGGTACTGTAATTTTTCTGTGCATCGGTTAATTTTTTAGAAAAAAATGAAATCGGTTTCAATTTCCAGCTTCAAATTGCTGTAACACTGATCCGATTGCAAAATTGGAAGCATCAGTAAATAAAGCCAATTGTAAATCAGGGTCAGGAAAGCTTAATAAAGTAGCATTTGCAAGATCTTGTTTACATTTTTCAAAATTTTCTTTAGCTTCTTCTGTCCAAAGAATTTTTGTCTTGTCATTCTTTCTTGAACCTTTTAAATACTCGTGAAGAATAGCTTGATTTTTAGCAGCATCTTTTAAATATCTTCTATAAAAGTTAATGAGTCCAAGGAAAGTTCTCAAATCACGAATTGTTTCAGGTAATTTGTATGACAAAATTGCATCTACTTTCTCTGAAGTGGCTTAGATCCCTCTGGTGTAATCAAGTATCCTAGAAATTCTAGATGAGTTACTCCCAAAGTTGACTTGGAGATATTCACTCGAAGACCATGTTTTTGTAACAGATCAAACACAAGTTTCAAATGAGTTTTATGTTCTTCTTCAGTTTCGGAGGCTACTAGAATGTCATCGAGGTATGGGAAAACAAATTCTAGTCCAAATAAAACTTCATTGATAAAGCGCTGAAAAGTAGATGGTGCATTTCTTAACCCAAAGCTCATAACATTAAACTCAAATAAGCCAAATGGTGTTATTATGGCTGTCTTTTCCTTATCTTCTTCAGCAATTGGTATTTGAAAATATGCTTTGAAGAGATCAATTTTAGAAAATATTCTTTTCCCCTTCAAAATATGGTGAAAATCTTCAATACGTGGAATTGGATAACGGTCAGGAATGGTTTGAGCATTTAAACGTCGATAATCGCCACATGGTCTAACACTTCCATCTTTTTATTCACAAGATGTAGTGGGCTTGCCCATGGAGATTTAGATGGTCGAAGGATATCACTATCTAACATAAATTTAAATTCTTGCTTGGCTATTTCTAATTTTTTAGAATCCAATTGACGAGCTTTTGAGTAAACCGGTGGGCCTTTAGTAGCAATATAGTGTTTAACATCATGTTTTGTATTAGTAATTAATAAATTTGGTTTCATTAAATCTGGAAATTGTAATAATATATTAGAAAATTTTGATGTTTTATCCATTATGTTAATTTTATTTTCTTGCAAAATAGAAGAAATCTCACCTGTAACATGAAGGTTAGTTATTCCATCTATTAACTGCTTGTTTCGATGTCAATTAACAAGTTAAATTTATTTAAAAATCGGCTCCCAAGATTCCTTTACTAACTTTGGCAATTATAAACGGAAATAAAAATTCTCGACGTAATCCCAAATCAATATTTAGCACTTTAATTCCATAGGTTGGAATTTCTGTTCCGTTTGCTGCAAATAATTTGTAATCCGATGGTTGTTTATTTTTAGATGTGGCTGGTATTATTGAACAATCAGCTCCACTATCTACCAGGAAGTGCAAATTTGTCGTTCGATCTTTGACGAATAATCGAAATTTGCGACAGGCTTTATAATCTTCTGCAGCAGAATTTGTCGCAATATTTACTGCAGACTGAAGTTTTCCGTATTCCTATTCCATGTACAAGGCGGGCTGCACTTTTCAGGTTTGCATCGAGCACCGAAACGGAAGTGAAAATAACAATATTTTCCTTTGGGGTCGAAACGTTTCCGAGAACGACTTCGGGATTTAGGATGAAAACTATTGCGTTCTTTCGTTCTTGATTTGTGGAGAATGCTGAGTTGACATATTTGTTCCTCTAGGCTTTGAATTCTGTTGAGAAGAAGCTGGTCTCTTGACGACGTTGCTTCACCACAGTCTAAAGATTTTCCAGTTGCAAAATCTCTGTTCTGGGAGTCATATCAGATATTTTATCAGCCATTACTGCCAATTTGCTTAAATTCTCATCACTGACAACCAAAATATTTTTAATGGACTCAGGAAGCTTTTCTAACCACAAAGTTTTAATTAAATTATCCGAAATATCGGACGTTGCAACAGTTTTCAATTTCTGCAACAGCTGACTAGGCTTCATATCACCAAGTTCAATTCCAGTTAACAGTCGTTTTATGCGAAGATTTTCACTTTCTTTAAACAGACTGAGTAATCTGTTTTTCGAGTCCGTGTACTTCGTATCACTTTTGCTATTGACAATGTCCCAAATATTCTCGACGTATTTTGGTTCTAATTGCGATACCAAATAATGGAATTTCGTTTCTTCTAAAGAAATTCTTGATATCTGGAACTGAGCCTCTACTTGGTAAAACCAAATTTCTGGCCTGTCAGTCCAAAACGGCGGTATTTTTATGCTGACGGCGCTCATTTCCAAATTCTTCGAATCTTCGTTAAGCATTATAACAGATGATAATTATGATTAAATTTTATGCAATATTTAAATAAAATTGTTCCGGGTCACCAGTTTGTTATGAACGTTTGGTTCTATAACATTTAAAAAATAGAAAGTTGGTTCAAAGAATTCGAAGAGCACGTTTATTCCATTAGGCTTAGCTGAGCTAGCACCAAAACATTGCAACAAGTCTAATCAAAATATACCGACTGTTGCCAATCGGGTAATCTGAAGAAGGATACAAGAAATTGTTTCCAGATTTACAAATATAAATATAAATACAGTTTGATTACATAAAATACAAAATATAGTAAATTGCAAATGCCTAAATATAAAATTCATTTTAAAATTAATTATTTTTCAAATTATAATGTTCTATAATTTTATTATATTTTTCTTTGTTGAGTTTAATAATATTTGTCTCAACAACCTTTTATATATTTCAAAGAATTACATTACTTGGATAAGAAAAAGCAGAGGGATAGTTTGAGGATTTTTTTCCCTTAGTTTAATAAGTAAACTTTTTTTAAACTGTTTACATGAATCTACTAACATACTGTGATATTCTGTGAAAAATTTCTAGAATTATTTAATTGCTCAGAATTTTACCTTTTTATCTTTTAAAGAATAAATTTAATTATATTTCAAATCAAAAGTGAGTGACTGACATTTTAAAACGAGTTTGAATATTTAATAGTTGCTTATTTTGAGAGTAGAAATTCTTCTTCGCTAAGAAAATGTTCTCTTGAACCTTCTAAACCTAGTACTTTAATCTTTTTCAATGATATCGAGTTAAATTGATCACCTAAGTTTGTATTTTTTCATCAGCAAATCATTCAAGCATTTCTTTTTAATTTAAGTTTAGATCTTTATACGAAAAACAACTGAAATCCTATGTGAAACATCCCCGTGTATAATTAGAAATTTCGTTTTTGAATCAATGTGAAGTATTTCTCATTTAAGACTTTTCATTTCAAAACAACTTTTCTTTTCTATGGCATTCTTTTCCAATTTTTTTTCCTTCAGTAAAATAAACTTTTGAGTTAAGTTTCTTCGTTGAAAATTTAACAATTAGTCAAAAACACGGAAGTTCAAACTATTCGATTTAATTTTTTTTTACCATCAGTATTTAGAGTAAACCCTCTGAATAACATTTTTACCTCAATGCATTTCTTGTCAATTTACGAGAGACTTCCTCCTTTGCTTGTCTCACTCTTTCATTCCTTAAGTTCTTGCATTATTCATCAAGACGAATCCGAAACGAACTTAAACAAACATTCCATTATATAGCTTATATCTTTCTCTTCCGTATCTGGCGTCACAACAGAAGATGATCGTCTCCTGTGGCACGTGGAAGTGTTTGGTGTCCTTAACCTTTTTAATTGTCCTCCTCGTGAGCGAATTTATAAGCCGATTTTATGGACTATACAAGAGGACGTGAACTGAAATGAAATGGAGTAGCCTTGGTCTTTGTGAGTCCCGTAGAACATTTTACGAGGTGCTAGTATTTTATTATTAAAACTTTTAACACTTTCGCAGAAAATAAACGTTTAGTAGCTTTCAAAAGTGTTCAAAATGCTAGGCTATACAAAAGTGTGTCTTAAAATACAGCATCATCAAAGCTTTAAAAGTTGGAGCATTTCACAACTTAATTTTGTTTAATTAATTTGCTGAAGTTATGATACAGGCTACTGATTTAGCACTTCCTGATTTTAAATCACTAAGCTCTGGATTTTAAAAAATGAACTGAATTTTTTGAAACTAAACCATGAACGAATTACTGAAAATTACTTACGAAACGGAGACGAATTCACGTCATTTCTTAATTTATTACAAATTATATACTTTTTAAATTAAAGAATGCTTTCACATAAAATTCTGCATCTACAAAAGCCCACAAATATTATTTTTCTTTCGTCTGTATTTATTACGGTAATGTTTTAAGAACTCATTGGCTGGTTGTTTGAGTTTATTATATAAAGTTTCAGTCAAATTTTTTAAAAAAAATTAAGAGCGGTTTTAATTATTATGTATATAATTTGCAAACTATTATACAATACAAAACTGAAAAATTATTTTCTTGTGAACTTGAGTGGATCATTGTAACCCGATTGTTATAGGGTCTGGTAGTTGGTAGATCGAGGCCTTTTTTTATCTTGACTAATAAGGCAGGCTTTTGTATATGAAATTCAACTAGGCTTTAAAATTTTCCCTCACATAATGTGGAAGAGTAAGCTACTCTCTCAAATGCAATCTTTATTATTTAATAACGAATAAAAATTATTTAAATGTCGTTTAAAGTTTATTAGACTTAAAACAGACTCTTAACATCTTTAGATTCACTGACTCCTTCACTCATAAATCATCTCTAATTGTTCCCTTCTTGTTGCAGGAAAATGAAATTTGAAATTTCATGAAATCCCTAAAGGGATCAATTAACGGGGGATATTACAATAACGTCTCTTCTAGGACATTTCCCTGATAAAAATAAGGAATTTGAACAAATCCCTGATCTGTTTCAGTTAAATGATGTAATAATATTGTCAAGAGTTTAAAAGTGTTTATTTAACAAATATGGTGCATTATTAAACGTAGAAGTAGTACAACACAGTCAATGGTTATTCGAAACAAATTAACAAATAATTAGAAAATTAGACTGAAATTTTTTTTTATGTGTAACATCTTTCCTCTCGGCTGCTGGTTATTTGGAGGAGTGATTTCGTGAAAAGGGACGGAAATGTGTAACAGGAAACCGGGGAAGCGCGCTCGGTGGCGTCGATCGACTTGGTCTGCCCCCCTTCATAGTTTCTTTACTAATTATGATCTGCTTTGGGCAGGGGAGGGCTTACACACTAAAATATTAATCCCTATGTTAATCTTATGGTCCAATTTTTTTAAAAGATATGAATTGATATTTAGGGGATATATAGTACTACCTGTTTGGTTAGGAATTACAAGGACTCCACCCTCCCAGGTGCCTCCCCCCCCGGACAGCATTTTGCTAATGCAAATCCTGACCAGTTCATTTCAGCATTTCTCTGAAACAATTCAGGGATCTCATAAAATCACTTTCATTAAGGAAATGACCCTGAAGAGACGTAATTTTAACATCTCATCAATTGATCATATCCCTTAGGGCCGGGGTAAGCATTGAGTCGATCGCGATCGACCGCCAAGGCATTTTGGAGTGACCGCCCTCACTATATGAAGGTCTAGAAATATGTTTAAATACGGAGAAAAAAAATTGAATCTCAAGAAAAAAAAATTTCGTTATATAGAAAATGTACTTCGCTATTTGGAGGTTATTTTACGAAGAAAATCGTAAAATTTTCTTACTTCCAGGAAAAAGTTCGCTTAATAGAGAAATTCCCAAAATAGATGTTTGTAAAATGGAAGTCCGACTGTATTGCAGGCTTTCTGTTAGCCCACTACACCTACGCCTCTGGGTGATCGCAACACCTTGAAAAAATTAGAAGTAGCCCGTACCCTGGAAAAGTCTGCCCTCCCCTGTCTTAGGGATTTGATCAAATTCCTAATTTTCTCATTTCCCTGTGACGTATACATACATACATGGGCGTGCATGTGTCATGCACATATGCATAAATATAATTACGAAAGAACCCAATTACTTATAATTGTAATCGACTCTATAAAAAATAATTATCAAACTTATATTTTTTACATTACATGTATGAATAATAATCTTTCTCTTAAATTGCGGTAATCGATTTAAGAAATTTAAAGTAAAAGTTTATTTTTTATAGACATGCTAATATAACGAGATGTATTGTTTAAACTACGATGTGGTATTCTGAATGACATATATTTAGTTCTATCGTAATTTATTGCATGCATTTATTAGAACTAAAAAGAAAATTTTAGCTCTCACCGAGAAAATAATGTGATAGTTTTTCTTTCTATTCCATATAAATTCCTGGTATTCCTAAGCGAATTTCTATGAATCTCCGAATGAGAGAGAGAAAATCCCTATCCTTGATCGATATTGATTTAGATCCAACCGGTTCAATGAACTATGATTTATTTTATGTTCGAGCAATTAAATTGGTTAAATACAAATTAATATTCATAAACATTTCTGATGCGTTATCAATATTCTATTATAAACTGCAATAAACAATAAAATCTTAAACACGAAGACAAAGTATTTCCTGAGCGTTGTTCCTTTCGAATTGTTCTCGTTCCGTTGAAAATCGGAACAATTTTTTTTAAAACCATTTTCGTCACTCCTCTGAAAACTAATTACTCTTTAAAAAAGCTTCTCACACAAAAGACAGTGCATTAGAGTCGGGAAGTTATTCACTAATTAAGGATGCACCTCTCGCGCGAAGTACTGATAACTAATAACAATGTAAGCCCCTCTCTTATGAAAGGCTAAGTCATCTATCGTGAAAGATGTTAATACCTGCTCTTTTCAATTAAGTGTGAGCTTGAGAGGGTTTCACTGGAAGCAGAAGCGCTTGTTTTCTCGGCTGAGTGAGTAATGATGGTTTTGTGCTGAAATGAACTGTTTTTAAAAATAATATGTTTCAGTTTTGAAGTTGAAGGGCGGGATTTTGTTTTAGCGGATTTTTTTTAAAGATTATTTATGATCAACCTAAAAACATAGGGTACTCTTACAGAACTAAAAAAACCATGCATTGGGTGTGATTAAAAATTTAATTTACAAAAAAAAAATTAATTAAACTTGAAAAAGGAAAATAACGTACAATAACCCGATCTTTTTTTTAATCTGCAGAATATTATGGATAATTACTAGCAAGATATCAAACGTAGAATCCTTTATTGTATTTCATAATGCATTTTCGAAGGAAAAAAAACCATTCTAAGCATTAGATGTGTTTATAAATCGAAAAAGTTTATTGGAATTCTACGTGTTATCATTGGAAGTTTTGATTACATTTTAGATTTCATTAAAAAGTAAATTAAATAATTCATGCCATATTAAAAATTTCTTGTAATAATTTTCAGAATTATTCAGCGTTTGCTAAAACGAACTGGGTGCTTTTTCTTAAGTATTAAAGCAGATTAAAAAATTTAATTACAAAAATTATAGTTCCCAAAAGATCTATTAGATTACGCTGGTCTTACAAATTTACCTTGATTGAATTAGAGATAACCTGAAAAAATTCATTAGATTTTCCTTTAAAGTTTTTCACCCTTATTATTCCTTAGAATTAAAAAAAAAATTAAGTATTTAAGATTTCCATTTATAGAAAATTTAGTAGTATTTTTTTTTTCTTTTCAAATTTCGAATTTTTTCTATATTTGTATTCTCTTAATTTGATAATTTAGTGTCTATAGTGATGTAGGATTAAGAAACAGTTTTGCATTGCAATTTTGCCAAAATTCAGTTTTGCATTTCTTGGGAGAAAAAATTGTGTAGATGGAACCACCGTATAAAGAAATCTAATCACTATCAGTTGTTCCTGTAAGCCTTATTTTAAATTACTTTATAAATGGATTTAGAAACATATTACACTGCATTTGCAAAAATAGTAAAATATATTAATTTACTATAAAAAGTTATCAAAGATTAACTTCTGTCTCTCATGTCCATCTTAGGATTTTACATATTTGTAAAAGTATTTATACAGTCTGTTATAATTCTATTTATTATAATCTTTCTCCGAAAATTGTCATGATAGAGTACTTCTCTCCCCTTTCAATTATATATGAATAACATTTGGTATGTAAAATGTCTGCAATCCAATGGGACTTAGCTGTGCATTGGAACGGAAATAACCAACCATTTAAAAAAAAGAAGAAATCACCGACTGTAGTTCATTGACTGATTCTTTCCTGTTTTCCGCCTTCTGATCCTCAGGCAATGATGCTTTGACCCGACACATTCAGTAGTTGCTTATGAAAGGACTGGGTAGTTTTCAAAAGGAAAAAGGTGACGTATTCACTTTAAAAAGAGAGCCGACAAAGAGCTTTTTTTTTTTCGTGAAAGATGGGTGCCATGGACCATCAGTTTATTGCCTTCATGAATTCGAAAAATATATGCTGCTTATTTTAATTTTTCTGTACACAATATTATTCGTTTTTCATGCGTTGGAATGAACCCTTTGGTTCCTGTACCGTCAGCTTTTGTTCTCTCAAACATTTAGAATGCAATCGTTCTTCTCTTAAACTTAGTTTTGGTTTAATGCATTTCCTTTTAAAATAATGCGATTGATCATTGATTCCAATGATTTTGTTCAATGTGTTATAAATTTTATTTGAGAAAACACTTCATATATTTTTCTGAAGAAAACCTTCAGGTTTTCGAGTTACTGGTAGTGGATTCAACTTTTCTAAATATAAGAAAAGAACAATTAAAACGAGCATATCAAACTCGTGGTATCACAACGAATATTTTTCAGGTACAGCCAGTATAATGACACATATTAAATGATTTAAAGCTTAGTCATGACGAGTTTCAGGTACAGAGGGTTATTAATAACAAATCATAACGTTTCGTCTGCGATCGATTAAAATTTTGAGGCACAATTCTATCAAATGAATGTATTCGAATTTCTCAAATATTTTCCAGTCAAGCTTGGAAATGCTTATCAATGCTAGCAATGATTTGTGCTTACGAAAGGAAATTAGTTTTCTATCAGATTCAGATTAGTTAATTTTGAGTTATCAATGTGAACTGGATTTTCTCCAAAATAAAGGAAATATTGTCTTAATTATGGTTTGGTTTATTATTTTCTGTATAAATCTACCTTTTTTATAAAAATTTGAATAAATTTAATAAATTTTAAAAGTATATTTTAGTCGATTAACTTTTAATTTGTTAAAAAGCTAAATCTTTTTAATTAATTAAAGTGTTTTAACCATAAAAGTAGATTAATATTACATATGCTATGAAAATATTATTAATTTGTGTGCTTTTTTATTATTTCTTTTTAGTTTTAAGTAAGTAACTGTATAAACGAATATAAAAACACAAATAAATATTGCTCATATTTATCATTGTAATTAAGTAAATGTAAAAGTTTGAAAATTGTTTAAATAGTATTAACGTACAAATGCCTAAAGAGGTTTTAAAAAATATTTTTATATTTGTTCATTATCTTTATATTTCTAACTTTATGTATACTCATTTAATGTGGATTTTACTGAATTAAATGTATTAACCAGATATGTTTAATTTATGTATTTAAAAGAAAATTAAGAATATATAGATTCGTAAATCACATCACTGAAGTTTCACGGAAGTATATAGCAAAATGTGTTTTATATATAATACTTATTAGTCTCTGCTTGCGAAAATTAATTACATTAGATTTCTCATTTTGGAAGTAAAGACTTCTTTCGTTTTAAATTACGTTATTTTAATGGAATATGTTTCATTATACATAAAGAGAGCGAAGAAAAAATGTTTTTAATTATTTGTTGTAATTATATTAGAAAGTCATCTACTAAAAATGTAGAAAATAATTTTTCTAAAATTTAATACCTAATTTCTGTAAAATATACTAAAAACGTTGCTTATAATATACTATAAAATGATTTTATAATTATGTTTACTTTACTTCAAGTGCATTAATTATTAAAGTGGAAAACATTAACTTAATTAGTTTGTAAAGAACATTTCAATGATTTGATACCCTTGATTTTTATAACAGTTGTATAAAATTTACGTTTTTACTAACGTTCTTATACTGTATACTATGACGAAACTCCTTTTTTGTAGCATTTTCTATAAATTAATCATTCCTTCTCTTTTTATGAAAAGAAGTATTTAGGTCAGTCTATAATCTATTAGATCTTAGTAAACGATAATCGTGTTTATATTAACGCTTGAAATGATTCGAGTTAAAAAAAAGCCGCTATAAGACAAAAGTGATTCATTGTATTACAGCTGAATAATTGGTAGCTGGTGACAAGTTGCTATCAATCCTGATTTCAATACTTTTAAACCGCCACCATATTTTGGGATAGTTTCCTGAATATTAAGATATTCGTGTTTGAGTTCCCAGTATTTTAACACGGAAAAAGTGGCTCTCTTCTCACTGGTGAAGATAACACATATATATCCTATAAACACCACCTATGGTTAGAAAGCAATCCCATACTTACTTTAAAAGAATTTCTAACATTGCTTCTCTATCAAAAGATAATTTTCTATGTTTATTTTTTATTTAATGCGAACATTTTTAAAGAACGTGGAAAAAGAGTATTTGTTCCAAGTTTCATACACATCGTTGAAGGATATGGGACAAAGGTAAGAAACCTTTATTTGGCGAAAAAACATCATATATAAACTATTTATTAATCTGACATTAATAATTTAGCGTAATAATATTATATTCTACTGAAGTCTTTTTTCAAGAAGCACACAAATATATATTTTCATTGTTATTTTAAAGATATTACCATTAAGTACGGTTTTTTTCCCCAAAAAAAATTCTTTCAACTTTGCAACAAAATGCAATCAACTTTATACTCTTACTACTGATCAAATTGGCGGTACCCCCCCACCACCCATCAAAGTAGGAACTTATGATTTATTTTAAAAAGCTACTACATACAATAATTTTGATAAAGAACCAAGACATAAAAAATTATTTAATTATTATTTAATTATTTATTTAAAATTTATAAAAATTATTTTCTCAAAGTTGATCCATTCAAAATGCTTGTCTTTCTAAGCATTTTGAAGCTATGCTTGTCTTTCTTGATATTCTAAGAGGTTGTCAATTTTTCATTTTGTAACGCTAACCGCGAAATTTGAGACTAAAACTGAATCTTTTGTTGCGCTATCGTGTATACTTTCGAATCAAACGTGGTTTAAGTGTCGGTGCCATAACAAATCCCAAACATAAAATTAATCTAACCTAAATATATTAATCTCATACTTATTAATCAAATTACATAATTTATGATGGTAAGATTTTCTCACGCTATAAATCTATAATAGAAGATAGCTGTTATCTCAAATAGGAATGCAGTCGAACTAATTCGTATATGATCTCCCGATTCAGCAATTTTAAATCTTTTGTAATCGACCACGAGAACCATTCTTCTATTGAACTCTAGGTATTATTTCAGCTGTAATGTTGTAACTAGTGGTAGCACAACCTTTTCATTATCTACAGTTAACTTTACTACGTTTTATAAACTTAATATCATTTGTATACCACGTTTCTTTTAGAAGGTGGTTGTTAAGCCTTGCAGTAACATCGAAGAAAACTCTTGGGACGTTTCCCTTTTGAAACTAGCTAAGATTGCCAGTTGCAACGTCTGGTATAAATTTCAAGAATATCTTATGTTAAATAAATACATTTTGAATACTTACCTGCAATCTCGCACACGGACTAATTTCCGCGGAAATCTATGAATAATCGGTCAGATCGATTTGAAATACATGACACGCGATTAAAAGTGACTGTTGAATGTAGAGTAGAGCAGTAAATGAGAAACCGTCGACCATTTAATTACCCACTGCTCACTTTTAGCCTATTTTCATTTTTACAAAAGAGAAAAGTCGCTCTGAATTAGGCTGTTGTTGTTTATTAGTCCTCTCTTTCTCAGGTTTCCCTCCCTTTTTTTATCACGTGACATTTACAGACTCTTAATGGAATAAAATCAAAAAAGAATTGTAAAGAAAAAGGTCACAGGGCAATTCTTTTATTGAGTTTTACTTATCCTTGCTAACCGGCTACGTCAGTGAAAGGTGGACCACACTTCTGATAATTAGCTGGAGGACATATCTTTCATTCAGTCACTTCAGTTCAGGAGCACGGGTTGACCTACTAAAATCAAGACTTTATTTTTTTGTTTATCACGTCTTTTTTTAACTACTGAACACAATGCTATTAAATATTTTCAAGGTTATAAGAAGTCACTGCACTTTCTTCATCCTTGATATTTTATTTCCTCTCTTAAATGCATAAAATAATGGGTTTTGTTGTTTGTGTGTCCTGTTTCAGCTTTTGAGTTTAAAGTTCTTCACTAAAAACTGCTTTCTAAGAAAATGTTATTTTCGTTTTCTTGTTTTTTTTTGTAATTTTAACAACAATGATACTTTTTAAACTGTCATAAGTGTGGGAACTGAAATTCACATGCACTTTCTTAAATAGAAATCAAATTTGTAGAATTCAATGGCGTACTTGTAACTGGAATTTTAACAACGATTATACTTTCTCAAACATTTTTACTTTGTCAAATGCAATTTGAAGTATTTTCGTCAAGTTTAGGTGGAAAATTAACTTTGTTATTAATTGTTAATAGAACAAATATTACTTGTTCTGTTAGAAGTATTACTTGAATCGCCAATTATGTTAAACTTTGTAAAAATTAAATTCTTTGAAATTTGTTTATTTTTTCTAAAAATAAATGAAAGCATATTTTGAAGAATGTATTGCAAGATTTATGGAATCGGTTAATTTTTTTACTGAAGGCTTTGTTAAGTACCTAGAGTTAAAAAATATGGGCGATATAGTTATGTTAACAGAACTATCAAGGTATAATTTTATATAAGGTAACATGCAAGGAGGTAGCTACGCCCCAGCTTCTACCGTATCAGTCGTATCAATAATACGGGTCCCCCAAGATTCAGGGGCTCCAACATGTGTAAGCAAAATATCCTAAACTATTTAAGAGCTTCAAAACAAGGGCCCAAAGGAATTTTGATACCGGGCCCACTCAGGACTAGCTACGCCAGTGGTGACATGTAACTTTTAAAAAATTGCCATTTCTCAAAAGCACAAATTAAATTTTCAACATAAAATGCTAGATGTATACAGATTTCGTACACAATGAATGTTTATGATGCAAAATAATTGGAAAGTTTTCCAAAGATTATTAGAATGTCCAGAGAAATTTTTGTGTAAATATAAGATGAAATTAAAATCCTCACATTTACATTTGTCAATATAGACAATGTAGAGTGTTGTGGTGTTTTCTGTGCAATTAGAGGAAATTTTAAAAAAAATTTCGTAATTCATGTATTACAGGCATATTTAGTAAGAAACCAAAAAAAACAAACTTTCTTTTATGTAAGATTTTTCTTCAACTAAATAGTGCCATTTATTAGCATTAGATTATAAGATTTTTATTTTCCATTATCTGTCGAAAGAAAAGCATTATCTGTCATCAAAATAATTTATCATCGTCTATAAAATTATTGAAAAAATGACAATATAAGTAAATGTAAAATTCTGAAAAAGTCCTTAAAAGTTTTCGTTCCTTCTTTATTATTTTTTAAAAAAAATTTATTATTTTCTTAAAGGATTTTGTTTAAATTTGTTTAAGTGAAATTTAGTTACCTTAAAATCCGGCGTATAACGCACACCTATACTTTCAAGCTGAATTTTTTAATTTTTAGGTATATTCACACACACACACACACATCATATAACGTGCACCTTCTTTTTAGCGAAGAAATCTGAAATATTAGTATGCATTGCTTTTATGTTTTGAATACATTTATTCGAGGCATTATCCAAGACTTTTGAAAAAATAGTACACTTCTAGAACTACAACTCTTTTAGTTTGTAAGGCAAGTCGCGCGCGCGCGCGTTTCTTTTATATAAACAGTGTTTCGATACATGTAGAAGTAATTTTTTATTTCTGCTCTTCTCTTTTGTTATTTTTAAAGCTACCGTTTTTATTCCCGGCGTATAACGCGCACCCTTAAGTTTCGATCTTATTTTTTGTGTTCAAAGTGCGCGTTATACGCCGGATTTTACGGTATATGATTTTTATGTTCCTCTACACCGTGTGTTCAAACTATACAGGCTTTCAAGTATGTGAATTTTTCTGAAAATTGAAATCGATAATTCATTTGAAAATGAATAAAAATAAAAATTGCATTTCCTCATGCCCCGCCCAATTTTTTTTTTTTTTTAAATTTGGGGTTAAATTTAAAAACGCAGTGTTCATAATAAAAATTTGGTCTTTTCCAAAATTTTTATCATCACTTCTATATAAAGTCAGGAAATCTTCAGAATCTGCATTTTGGAAAAGAAGACCTAGAGTAAGCGAATAATATTTCCAAGGGGCTCATCTACAGTTCCCTTACTCAGACTCGTTTGAATAAGTAATGCTTTCACTTTAAGCCGAAAGGTAATATAGGATTTCACTGAGTAGTTTGAAACACTTTTGGGGCTCCTTCGCCGAGATACTCCTGACCGCAGCAGAACGTGGGTTTGGTCGTAAGCTGGTGTTATATTACGTCAATCGGGTCTGTGTTTATGTAGGAATGGCGAAAGATGTGACAGCTGACCTCGCATGTTTACCTTATTTACCATTTGCGATAAAAACGAGTGAATGCTCTGTTAGAATAACAAACATTATCTTTCACATAGTCTGAAAGTCTGTTTCTCTAAGGTGTTTGGATTAATTCTATAATAAAGAAAAATATCACATCTCTTTAACAGTCACTACATTATCACTTTTATCTTTGATTTTTATTAGTGCTTATTTTAGACTTAAGATTTTTAACAGGGATTCGTGTACATCTGAGGGGAGGGAGAATATCAATTGGTTCAGGAAGGCATAGATGAGGGGTAAAAAACAAAACTAATCTGTTTTTATTTTCTTTTATTACCAATTACACTTTATATAGCTTTAAAAAATACAGTCGGACCTCTCTGTATAACGAAGTCGCTAAATCCCGAAAAAAATGTTCGTTATATGAAAAATTCATTCTTGACCATGGTACAAAATTGCGAGGTCCATCTCCAATAGCCCTCGTATTGCTTTTTATAGTACGACGTTAATAAACACTCATTGTCACTTAGATAAACTACAACCGTCTTCATACTGTTAGATATTTGTGAAATAAAACTTATTAATTTCTAAATTAAACTTTAAAATAAAGCTTATTAATTGATAAATTAATCAGGAAGCTAAAAAAATAATTTTAGGAATATTCTTTTATATGTGTATGTGTGTGTGAAACATGCATAAATAATAAGTCATGGGACAAAAAGAAATTAAAACATAGTAGTGCATTAATACTCATTATCATTATTTAGGCGTCATTGTGCCTCCTCATTTATAGGGATTTTCGATTGACTATTAAATTAATCCATCATCCTCACTTGCTATGTAAAATTTATCATACATTATTTACTTCACTTTGTTGAGAGCTCCTCAGAAAACAATCCCATTCTTATTTAAACAGCGATAAATATTGCGTGAATATTATGTTCCATCTTGTTCACCGCGCGTTTTTCGGAATGCTAATTGAACCACTACAAAAGACCCCATGCATCATTTCCATGAGTCTCAGATACGCCGTTGGTGTATGAATTGTCCTGACATTATTCCATTCTTTTGCATTTGCGTCACGTATTCAAATATAAAAAGATTCTCTCCTTCTTTCTTCCAATTCTTTTCTTACGCCGTTTCAAAGGGAAATCATATAATATTCGTCCACGGATGAAAGAGGCGTTGTAATTGTTGCCATGGCAACACCATCCGAGTAACTGCTGTCGGTGAAAATTCCGGTGCCTCTGTCTCCACTTCTCCAGAAGACAGCCATGAAATCAGACTTCATTTAGTTTAAGAGTGACCCTGGAGCTAAGCCGTGACCCACTATTAGGCGTTGCTCTCTTGCACTTTGAAGTTTTTCTTTTTTATTTTATTTTGACTTTTTTTCCCCTTCAAGCCTTGCTCATTGAGGTTTCCACTCCATGAGAGGCACTTGTATGCATCGAAAGTGCAACTGTTGTCTTCCATTTTGAACTAACGGATTGTTTTACAATCTGATACACGCTGACTCGTCAGTGATATAGTGCCTGGAGAACTTAACTCCTCATTTTCTTCGAGCGATTGCCTAAAGATGTTTATTTAGAACGAAGACTTCAAAGAAAACGTGGGTATTTTACAAAGTTATCCTTTCAAAATGCTTGACATGTGGAAGTTCGGAAACTTCAGCATGCTGTTAACAAGAATACTTGGATAAAATTGGTGTGAACTTTAAATATTGAATCATTTTCATTAAAAATTGGACTACATCGTGGATCAAATTAAATTCACTTGGAGTATGCTAAATTTCTTGAGTTCGAGTTAAAACGAATGTGTGAAATAATGAACATTTGTGTGTACGTCTTCAATCAATATGAAACTGACATGTTTATATACTTGTGAATATTTTATTAACAAAAACTAAACATTTTTTCTTTTACTGAGCTTCAGATATCGCGTGCATAGAAGAAAAACTTAAGTGCCCTAAAAAAAGGAATAAGTTCTACTAAAAAGAACCAGCCGCATTCAACAAACTGCTTCTTGCTGGTTAGAAAATTTATTGAACCGTCTTTTCTATATTCATCAAAATAAAAGCTGCACTGCCTGACCTTATTTAATATTGACGAGCAGATACTTTTTTTTTCATCCGAGACTGAGCTAGTCGATAAATGACGTTCCATATATCTTAATGCTTTTTTTTCTTCAATGCTCTGCTAGTGATGGATTGAAACTCTGTATGTACCCAGTGGCTTATTGTATCCTTTATTTATAGATATCGAACGGGCACGCTTTTCTGTTTTATATATACGCATTTTCTTTTCGCTGTAGTTGGCATTGGTTACAGAATCATGTTTTCTTTAAACACTTGTATCTAACCGGTCAGTTTTAAAAATATTACAGCATTTTGTCTGCGTCATTTATTTTCAAGAGGCATTCATTGCTTGCAAATTCTTTTAACTTAAAATATGTAATTTTTGTTAAGATTCTTAAAATGGCATTTATCAAATTTCTATAATACTGAGAACACTATCAAACTTTATATATAATGGCCATTGATTATGAAGAACCGGATAGCTTCGACGAAAAATGTATGCGATCTCGATCTGTTTCGGTACAGTGCGATGAAAGCGTTTTGTACTGGGATGAATATCATCATGCTAGGTCGAGAAGCTCATCTATTTCAAGTGTTATTTGGGAGTGGGGAAGAAGGTAAGAAAGCTTTAGCTCTAAAATTTAGATTTATTTCTTTAAACTGCGATATGTCATTGCGAATATCCCCCCCCATATTAGTACAGACTTCTATGCTCATTCAGTATCTTGTGTTTTGAATTTAATGTATTTTCTTCAGTTAAAATTTTTTTATTTTGATAAAACTTCATCATAAAAAAAATCAATTATAAAGTATAAAATATTAAGAGTTAACTTGAGAGATTCGTAATTCTTTTTTTTACTCCAATTCCTTTCTTTAATTAGACACCCTTTACCAAAATAAAATGAAGGGATATATCTTCTCTGAATATTTTCAAATTTAGAATATATTAAAAATCAGCTATGTATTGAGATGTAATTAACTGTATTCCTCTGAGTAACAAACGCTTCTTAATACATATACTTGTTAGTGCGTGAAATAAGGATGTACAAATGTATTTAGAGTTCAGAAAATTAAGTTTTCTTTTGTCATTAAAGCCATTAAGTATAAAAATTGTTCTTTTTCTTCAGTAAGAGCATTTCATTAAGATGCTTAGTATTCGAAAAAGCAAACACGTTCATGTTGTGCGTCTTATAGATATTTTTCATTGTTGCAAATGTTGGAAGTCAACAGTTCTTAAAAATAAGTTGTTGCAATTCTCGAGTTAAAGCTTTTTTTATTCATTTTATGTAAACGCGAATTAGGGGCTTCACTTAGGGAACATCAAAATCGGCAATTAATGTCGAAACAAGTTCCATTCTTAATAGATTTCTTTCTCAAGAGGTAAATGAGTTTATCTTTAATACTCATTGAATGTTAAATTATAAAAGCGTATTAAAAAAATGGTTAATCTTTATCTAATATAAGCTTATAAATTCCTAATATTTTCGTAGTCCCTCTAGCTAAGAACCTGTAAGAGCAGTGTTTTTACTAATCAAAATACTTATTTTGTCATACATGTAAATCACTGTTTTCATTGTCTATTTTATACTTTATTAGTATTTGTGTTTTTTATTGTGGTATGTATTATATACCTCAAGATACTTGGAAGTATTCACACACGTCTTTATTTTATTGTCAGAGGCATGATATTTTTATTTTATTTATAAATTTAATCGACATCTTGACGTGGAATCCTTCGAAGCTTCTTGTACACTTTTCTCATACCTCATTTTCTTCCTGTACACTTTTCTCACTTACTATATATTTGCCTTTTTATTTAGGTATATTCAATAATGCATTATAAATTTCATTTATACATTATAATAATTTTAGAGTGACGATTTTACTGGATTTGATTTTTTTTCTGTTGGTTATACGATACTTCAGATGGATAGAAATAAAATTCAAATAAAAAAAATTAATTATTCCATTAACTTATCGATTGATGTTTTGGTTTATAAATTTTTACTTCAAGAATGTATCAAACATGTTGTCAAGACAATGGCGTACGTAGACTACTTTTATAGGAAGGGGGTACATTAAAAATAAAAAATAAAAGTAAACGGAAGCGCTTAAGCCGTAATCTTCATGCAAAAAATTAAAAATCTCTTGACCTATTGGGGGACAAATTGAGCAGATGGTTCCACATAGTTCTGCATTTATTTGATGATTTGAAGATTATCTTCTTTTGGGAGATAGAAATTGGTAAACTAAAAGGAGAAAATAATTTAATTTTGACACGAATTAGATTTTAGAAAGTCACTTGCCATTCATGTCTTCTAGCAAGACTAACATAAAACACCCAGGTGAAAATGAAGTTATTTCTATACCTACGCGTGCCTTCTATATATTTAATTTTTATAAGAGATCAGTTGACTTCATTACATAAAACTCAATTATATTTATGATCAGCTTTAAATATGAAGTAATTATTTCGACTGTGAATATGAATATCGATGTTATTAAAAATATGCTATTTTTCACCACAGGAAGAATTTTTTATTATGAAACGTAAGCGAAGTCCAATCATGCGTTTATAAGTACACTTAAGTTTAATAAATTCTGTACAGTAAGTTATAATTCGGTCTAATAGTTTTGTTTTCTATGAAACAATGAGAAATTTAATTTTTTTACTTGTTGTATGTTAAGATAATCTCTCATATACAGTTGAACCTGTTTTTGTGCGGTTGATAAAAACCTCATAAAAATAAACGCACAAAAAAATCGAAAATTTCCTGAATTCTTACATATAGCAAGCCAATTCGTCGAAATACTGCAGAAATTTTTTTATGCGGTCGCAAAAAAATTAAATCGCATTAAAAAAGGACCGCACAAAATCAGGTTCTGCTGTATTGGGCACGGTTTAATTGTTTTTCTTTTTTAATGTAGACGTTTTTGAGCGTCAAACAACTAATATTCTATATCTCATTATTATGTTATTACTATTTCATTTATTTATTTTGAGACGAGAACCATGCCACTTCTATACAATTCTTATGTAAATATCAACTCGCTAGTGTGAATACTGACCAAACGCTGCAGTAAAGTAGCAACCTGGTAGGCAATGGAACGCTGGTTTATGTTTTGTATGAATAAAGAGAGCTGGGCAACCGGGCTGAGTCCTCATGTGGCGTAGTATTTAAGGCTGTCTTCGCCAAATTTGCGAAGTTCTAAAAACGTGGAGCGCATTTTCAGACTGAAAAATGACTCAATTTTCATGAAAATTCGCAACATTGTAATACGTACATTTGTTTACAATATAGCGTTGTTAAAATTTCGAAATATTCCATAAATAATTAATTTTTCCTCTTAACATGTAAATGGATATCTCATTTAGCATTACGGTATAGGAGAAAAAAAATGCGAAACCCATTGTAGACCAAAAACTATGTGTCAAATCGATAAAAAATGAGTGGTGTAATAAAATAAGAGGTTCCCTGTAGAATAGCGAAGCCAGAATGCAATACTTCGAGTATTTTTATATCCTCAAAAATAGTCCGAATTCGGGTCCTATTGTTTAACATTAAGCGAAGACAGCCTTAAGATAAACAGTTAAGACATTAGCTCATTTATCCTGAGCACATGAACTTTCAAAATTACGAAGTTCTTAGCTAATAATATACCTTTGGAACGTTTTCTTGTAGTTAATTCAAAGAAAGATTGACATGAATAATATTAAAATTACTGGATTCGCCACACTAATATCATTTGTATGTATAGAATTGTGTTTACTCGGAAGCAAATAAAACTTATCAAATATTGAATTTATCGAAAGTTTTGTCTTATAAATTGGTTTTGTTTATGTGAGTAGAATGTGCTTGTGTTTGTATGCGTATCGTTCATTTCACATAATAAGAGTTATTATTCGTGGTTTCTCGTGACATGTGTCATCGTACTGTCATACCATGATCATTCTGCGCATTGTTTCTTATAATTTTTTTTCTCTCTTCCAGACTTCTGGAATCGGATGCGAAGTCCTTGAATTCCCTGGCATCTGGGCATTCTAGGAAATCGTCTAGCACTAGCTTGGTCTCAGTGGCTTCAGCCGACAGCAAACAAAGTGCCAATACTGAAGAAGACAAGGAAGAAGATGTGTGGCAAGTGTGGGGCTCAGTTGTTAATGAATGGGAAACGTATTTCAAGAAGAAAAATTCATTCGTCAAGGTAGGCAGTATTTGTTTATAGATTTAAATTTTTTAATACAATGAAAGTTGTGTTTTCTGTACTCTTCTTTTTATATTGAATCATAATACTAGCAATAAAGTAAGGAATTTTAATTTTTTGCTTGAAAATTTATAACTCTAATTTTTTCCCCAATATCATAATTTAAATTATATTACTGTACTCCAATATGTTAGATCCAGGGGTATAGTTACCGCCATATCAACCGTATAAATGATACGGAGCTGCCAAGCTACAGGAGCCCCAACATGTGTAACCACAATCCCACTAACAGGGTTCGATCTGATTGTATCTAAAACTTTCTTGTGGAATAATAACGGCAGGGTGGAGGAGGTACAGCTCGTTAAATTAAATCCGCAACTAAATGGTGATTTGGTATAACTTGGAAATTTGGGAGAATGAGATGTCAGAACTCTGATTGTTTTCATCATTTGACCAAGGATCTGAATCCTGAGATCTTTTCTGAATAGAATTCATAAGCTTTAGAACTATTAAATTCCAACTAATCAACCATTATTGAAATTTCAAAGAGAAAACTATTGTATCGATTTGAAAAGTACTTATTGAACATTTTGTTTATTTTTTCACTTCATAGCATAGTTTGTAATGTATTTTAATCATGCTTTAATTTAAGTTAAATCTCGCTGGATTTTTCTGTGAATGGTTTTTGATCGTGGTTCTGTTTTAAGTAAAATTTATTATTATTACTTGTATGCTGAGTTATAAATTTTAGACAGCATATTTTTATTTTTACCAATTTAAAAATACAGCATCCAATCTAGAAAAAGTATATATTTATAATCGTTTCCTTGTTTTTGAACTAATGTTACATGACTAGTCTAAATCTAAAGAATGTGAAGCTACTTAACTTAAATTATTCCATTGCATAGCATGCTGAATAGAAAAAGGTAAATTTTGCTATTTTAAATGTATAATTTTCTGATTGGTTTGTAATGTTATTGTGTGAATGAAAAATTACTTCTGGTGTTAATGTAGAAATCTGAAGAGTAATGTTGTTCTGATATTCCAAAGTGTTGATGAAACATTTAAAAATAGTCAAACATTTTCATACATTTCTGTTGATGTATTTCTATGGTAGCGTGTGTTTGTAGAGTACATTAGTGTGGATACTCACAATAAATTAAGCATGTATTTTTAAATTAATAATTTGTTTTTAGGATTTGGTTCGAAGAGGAATACCTAACCACATAAGAAATATTGTGTGGCAACTTTTGTGTAATGCCCAAAGTTGTCCAGCTCGTGAACTGTACACAGACTATCTCAAAAGTACATCACCATGTGAGAAAGTTATTCTCAGGGATATTGCACGTACATACCCAGAACATGAATTCTTTCGTGAAAAAGATGGGCCAGGACAAGAAAGTCTGTTCAATGTTATGAAAGCATATTCTTTACATGACAGAGAAGTAGGATATTGCCAAGGCAGTGCATTTATAGTTGGATTGTTATTGCTACAAGTAAATATACTTCTTTTTGTTAATGTGTTCAAATACTATAAATAATTTCTATTTACTTTTTCAAGGACCGTTTTAAGTTACACATTGAGTGAAATGCATCTTTCGTGTTCTCTTACATATTCTGCTTCTAAAAAGATTTTCAAAAACTGGTAAAAGCATTAAATGAATTACTTAAGCAAATTGCTTAAGTAATTCATTATAAATTATATTTTTCAAAATGTCTGTTAGCATTGTTATTTATTTATTTGTTAATTCACATACATAAAAATCGTACTTAAGTATTCTAGAGCTCTAATTTTGGTAAAGAAAAAAAAAAGGTTCATAAATTCATTGCTGACGAAAATAAAAATATTTGTGTAAAATTTGTACGTTGAAAAATGTGTCAAATGTAATTTTTGAAAACCGATAAAGGTACTCTAGGAAGATTGAAAATAAATACATAATTTTACAGTACCATAATGCATGGCATATAATTTAGAATAAATAATGTATTGATACGAGAGTTAGTTTCTATTAGGAATTATTAACTTTTTAAAGCACTTTTTGACAGTATAAGTGATTTTGAAACCGGTATAGTGGTTAGCGACGCTGACTGCAGTGCCTTTGGGTCTCGGTTCGAATCCTGGAGAAGACATGGATGTTTGTAAATGTATAGTGCCTTAAACTGCCGTCGAGCTGCAAGTCCTCTCGTGACGTTGGTGGAAAGGAAAGAGAGGTGGGAGGCCCCTAACCACCCCGAGGGTTTTCTCCCTCTAAATTGGGGTGGAAGCGAGCAAAATCGTACTGTCACTTGCATGGTGCTAAAAGCTAAGGCTAACGACAGGCGTAAAAGCCGCGATGAATTTCGTGGGCCTCGATCTGACTTCGTCAGGCAGGTAGCATTAGTCACAACAACAATAGTAATTTTTTTATGCATTGATAAAAATGTTTGACAATTATTGAAAAAATCTGAGAATTGATATTTTACTGTTAAGAATTAGTTTTTTATACTGTCTCTGTTCTTTGTTATCTGTTCCTATGTTGTATTATGATTGAATTTCCTAATGTATTTTCATTATGATAGGAAATAAATATGTACAAACTAACTTTTTTCTCTTGCATCAGATGCCTGAAGAAGATGCTTTTAGTGTGATGGTCAGATTAATGGAAGATTATAGATTGAGAGAAATGTATAAACCCAGCATGGCTGAGTTAGGTCTCTGTATGTACCAACTAGAATGTATTGTGCAGGTAAGCATTCTATTTATCAATATCTATGTAATGTATTATGCAAAAAGAATATTTAATTTTTATTAAACTATTCATAGTGTTCCTTTTTTTTAATTTACAAATTTTGAATTTCTATAATCAAAGTTTCCAATGTGTTTGTCTAAAATAAAGGATCTTTTAGCTTCCCTGGGCCAAAGTAGAAAAAAGTCTTTGGATCACATAATCAGAAAATGTAAAATTTATGTTAACATATTTAAGTAATTTAAACTTTAATAATTTGAGTTGTTTTTTTAAACCCAGCAATAAAGAATTAGTTAGCATTATTTTATGCACAAAATCGTATGACAAGTTTTATTTATAAAGATAGCTAGAAATCTCAAATTGATGTGATATTTGACATTGAATGTAAAAAAATGCATAATGCTCGATTGAAGTGATTCCAATTTTCAGAGAGTTCTCAACATGTACATGAAATATTCTGGTTCAGATTTTACTCCCAAGTACTTCACACTTGAAAATAGTTATAATAGATTGGAAAATTAAATTACTAAAGGAATCTGGACGAAATAGACAAATATAAATATGTATAAACAAAAATATTTGCAATAGAGGTTAATAATGATTATAACCATAAGTAATAATAATGAAAATGTGTGAAAAAACTAAAATCTTACCCGATGTATTCCGATTCCAAGAGTATGCTAACACCAAGCACAAAAAAACAGCATAACTGAAAATAATGGTGACATCTATATATATATATTAGTAACTAAACTTATGATAAGAAAATTAAGAATAATATACTATAAACTAAATGGAACTGAATGTATTAAATAATAATTAAATAGCTATAATTTTGCAGACATATATTTATATATAAAATTAGCTGGATAATTATAGTCTAGGCAACTTTGAAAGAATTTTTTATAATTATTAATTTTTAAAACTTCTTCAGATACTAAATCTTTATTTCTTTTTATATAATTTAGAATAATAATTCTAAAAATATGGAAATGTAAAGGGAACTATTCCCAATATGGCATTTTTATAACATCAAAATAAAAAGAGTCTCTTTTTATCAACATTAATGTATATTATAACATTCATCATTGATTATTTCTTTTCTATAAATTTATTAAATTCATAGATATTGTTGTAACTTAGTAATAATACCAACTGTGATATATAGAAAGTTACAATATTATCTATTAATTTAATAAATTTATAGAAAAGTAATAATCAATGATGAATGTTATGACAAGTTTTCAACCTTATGTGAATACAAACATATTTTATGTCAAATAATAAATAAATAAGGATTTAATTTTTTTAATAATATTTCTATATAATGCACAAAATTGTTAAATCTATACAAAAAGAATAATATTTTCATAAAAATTGCATTTATAGTCACATCAACCTATGTGGCCTCCTTTATTGCTACTTAATTTACATGTGGCCTCTAATGGTAAAACAGTTCCTCACCTCTGAACTAGACTAAACTGTATGAATTTTGATTAATGCTCTGTAAATCCTGAAAGTTATTTTCAAGTGAAAAAGCAAATCTGTGTATTTTTTTGGATTGTGTTTCTCTTGCACATTGAAAAGTTTTTTTTTAAAAAAAAGGGACCGATATTTGGATGATAAAAATTAAATTTTACTTAGAATTTTTCTATTGTTTAAAATATCCTAATGTTAAGCTCTTTTTTACCTTGAAGATGCATGATCTAGTCATTTAATTGAGCTGTCAAATACATAAAAAAATGCACCATGTAGCTGTAAAATGAATAATATGGTTGGGTTACGTCTATTTCTTTACCTCCCATGTGTTGGACACTCGTTATCATAATTTTTGCATATCGAAAATGAATTTTCCGTCTCAACATGCTCAGTTTTTGATAGTAAGTAATTATAAGTATAAATAACTTAAAAATGCGTTTGTGTTAATGTGTAAAATATTTATATGATCAGTTGTTTTATTTAAACAGTTTTTTAAACTAGACAATAAAAATGACTTGTTATAAATTGGATAATTAGTTTTGATTATTTAGTTTCATATGATATTTTTATTGATATTCAAACATGTGATTAATACTATGCATATTCAATTCATACTTTAATTATTCATTGTATTAATTTTTCTTATTTTTTTGTAACTTTTGGTTGTTGAGTTGTGCTAATTTTTAAGAAATAGCTTATCCTGTGAAAATCATTTTGAATATATTTTTAATATTAATTTAAAAAATAATAATTAGAAAATTAAAAATTTAAAAGATCTCCTTATAAAACTGTATATTGTTAATGGGATAATGTAGTACTTTGATTACTAATAGTTTAGAATATAAAATTGCCTACATAATTTTAAAATCTCTTTAGGAGCAAATTCCTGAACTTCATATGCATTTTCAAGCTCAGAGTTTTCACACGTCCATGTATGCTTCGTCCTGGTTTTTGACTTTATTTACTTCATCCCTGTCATTGCATTTAGCCTGTCGAGTGATGGATCTTTTCCTCTCCGAAGTAAGATAGTATTTGTTTAAGATTGATAGAATTTAAAATGGCAAGACTTGAATATTAATTACACATTTTTAAGGATATATTTAATACATTTTCTTTTTTTATCCTGTACATGAGGAATGCCATTAAATTAACTATTTTACCCCTCCTTTTTTGTAGTAGGATACATGTTAAATCCTTAAAATGTGAATAAAAGTTTAAATCATCAGTTGTTTTTTTTCAATTTTTCTAGTTTATTTGTAATTATTCTACATTTTCAAGCTTTCATTGATACCTCGGTATAAATTTAGTATAGATTGATTAGATTTTTGAAGAACTACAATTATTTTTTTAATAATTTCAATAACTGAAATTTATTTTTTACTCCAATAGGGAATGGAGATGATTTTTCGTATAGGCATAGCTATTTTGCAATACTGCAAAGAAGATTTATTGCAACATGATATGGAAGGAATGTTAAGGGTATGAATGCTTTCCTAATTTCTTCAAATATTTTACAAAGAAAAGCAAGATATCTGTTACTGTCATATACAATATTTATTTATCCATATACTTAAATTGTTATCTTAAATATAAACAAGTAGCCTGTATTGAGCTAATGTTTGAATTTATCTAAATATGTAAAATATATTGTAAACATACATGCAAATCTTAAAAACTTGCATTCTACAGAGTTGTTAGTACTTTTTATATTTTATTGAATTGTTGATATGTAGATATATTTTATGCAATTAACACTTTTTTAAAATGTTCATTTACTAATTTTTGATTAATTCATTTTTCTAAACATTTTCAACATAATTTTTTAAAATTTATATCTATTCAATCTTATAAAATAAGTAAATAGTGCTTAATTTATGCCTTTAACACTGCTTATTGAGAATTTGCCTTGGTTCTCAGTGAAATATATTAATTCACATAAATGAAGAAAAATATTTTCTTACAAACTTTTATAAGTGATGGATTGGTGTTTAAATTTAATTCTAAAAAATTTTAGTTTAAATCATTTAATAATCTTTTCTATTTTTGAACATTTTTGTGATCTTTTATGAAACTCAAAAAGATGTATAAGACACTTATAAATGTACAGCAGTAAATACACTGCAAATATATTTATGCTGTAGAGAAAATATTCTTAGGAACAATATCCATCTCATTCACTTTTGTGTTATACCATGCTTGATATAGATTTTTTTGTTGTAATACTAAAAAGGAAATTACTTTGAAATCTAATGGCACTTTAATAAAACAAAATTCTTGCTTATGAATGCATGTATTCTTGTGTTATTTGTTTTCTAAAAAAATTCTTTTTAATTTTGCTTCAGTGAATATTGCAATAATTTATTTCAGTTCTTTAATTGAGTTTTTAATGTGCATTTCATTAAAATACCAATGCTTTAAAAATATATATACAATTTATTTCATTATTTTAGTACTTCCAAAAAGAAATGCCTGCCAAATGTGAAGCCGATCCAGATTATCTCATTGGTTTATCCATGCAAGTGAAATACAGTTCCAAAAAAATGAAAAAGTAAGTAGTTATTAATCTGTTTTTAAAAATAAAATATAATTATTATCAGTGGTGCAACATACACCCCACAACCCCCACATTGTGGGGGCCCAAAACCTGACTTTGCAGCGGGGCCCAAATGTTCTCCACTACGCCACTGATTATTATGAACTTTTTGTTTCAACAAATGTATTACAAAAATATACTTTTTAATGTTTTAACTATGCAATATGTTTTATGTTGTTAAGACGATTATAAGTGTTTTAAAATGCGTCTTTTTTTAATATTAATACTTAATACTATTTTGACTTTTAAAATTTTCATTTGTATATTTACAATTGCTTATAAGGTAAATTCTTTTATTTGTAATTATACTTAACCAGAATGCATTCAGTCTAATGGTTGGTATAGAAATAAAAAAAATTATCTATTTGCCAAATCTAAATTTTAGATTAAATCCATTCCTTCTGGAATAACCTGATTATTTAACATATGAAAATTTTGGATAGATTGCATTTTAATAAAATGAAACAAGCTTAATGTTAATATATTTTCAGCATGGCTTCAGTTAAAGTGCTCCTTTGATTAATATTTTTTCTTTGAACATAATTTTTATCATAAATTTATTTTAAATATATGATTCACACACAAAATTCATTAATTATTATGTAAAAAATTTTGAAACGTTTTTGAAAATATATAAAGTTTCAAATTGGAAAAAGTTTTCTACTTTTTCGAAAAATATATTTTTTTATGTTACGAAAAATATCAAAATGAATTTAATTTTATGTATTTATACACAAATTATTTTTATTTACTTTTTGTTGACATAATTTTTTTTACAACAAAATGCTGTCTTGCAAATTTACAGAACAGTGAAATCACTGAATTTTTATTGTTAATGGCAAATATTTCTTCCATTTCAAAAATTTTCATTAATTATTTTAAAAACCATTTTTTTGTTATGATTAATCATTTTATTCTTTCAGATTAGAAAAAGATTACACTTCTTACAAGGCTAAGGAACAAGAAGAGATGATTGAGCTTAGAGTAAGTTACACCTATTTATTTATACATTTTTTTTCTAATGAATTCAGTTTTCATTATTCTCACTTAAATTTTATCAGCTAATGTGTAATGAAAAAAATTCTTTGCTGTTTTATTGAACAAGATTTTATGTTTCTGGAAGTAAATGTTACCTCATTAAGTTTTAAATAGAAAGTATGAAACTTATTGTTTATGCACAAGCAATGTTAAAAGTGAAAAGTAACTAAAAGTTTCAAGATTATGTTAACATAAAAATTCATTTCTTAAAATAAATTCTATTGTATGTATTGTGTGTTATACAAAAGTATTTAACTATGCATTTGTAATAATCATACAATTTTCCTTTCTTTTTCTTAATAAATGAACTTGTTCATAATGTGAGATTTTAAAAATTTTTAAACACGTTTTTGTAATTTTATGCAATAAATTTCCTGATCTGTTATTTTTGAAAAATACGATTGTATTTAGATTTTTTGGTATTTTCCAGCTACCTTAAATGAATTTACTTTCTTTTCTTTTTTATATTAATTTCTTTTTTAATCCTTATTTGTTTTATTGTCTGAAGCATTTGATACTGTATTCATTGTTGCACATAAAAATATGTATTTTAGATATTGATTATAAATTATGTTATTGTGTTATTTTAAATTAATTATTATCTTTTCTTCTTTTCAGAGGCTAAGAACTGAGAATAAATTGTTGAGGCAAAGAATAGAGAATTTAGAATTGGTACTTACATTTACTTATGTTTCAGTTTTCATTCTTCTGCTAATTCATTGTTGTTTTGAAATTATTTTTTAATTAGACTTTGATAATGTATTTATTTTTAGTCATAATGGATATATATAGAGAGATATATCATTTCACATCAAAATGTTATCTAAAAATGATAATTAAACTGAAATAATTTATCAAAGTTTTTACATATTTATATAAAAATTTAATTTTTATATCCATTCATATAATTGCCTCTTATTATTTTTAATATAGTATTTACAGTTGGAAATTGAATTGTGTGATCTTATAACTATTTGGGATATTCTGTTAGGTTATATAATCTCTTTATATAGTTTTTTTTAAAAAAAGTATTTATGAAACTTTATGGATATCAGTTAAAAAAATTGAATTAGAAGGTTGGAGCCATCTCTCATCTCACAGTCCTAATTTGATTTAGTATTTCAGTTAAAAACATTTTACATGTTATGTATGAATATTAAAAGTATATATATATATATTCAACAATTGCTATAAGAAAGTATTGTTTAGCTAAATATGAATTGTGGCAATTTCACTTTTGTTTTCGTAGTGTATTTTTACAATTTTGACAATGATATTTCAGTGTAATTGTGAATTAAAGTTATTGAAACATTAGTTGAAAATTAATGTTCCATTTTTTCAGTATTATTAAAAATCAGCAGTAGAAAATTTTTCAATTTTGAAATTAATTTCTAATAATTGAATTCTGTTACTATAATTTAAAAGTCTCAATCTATCTCTTAATTGTTTAAAAAAACTCAACAAGCTATGATTATTTCAGGAAAGTGCGTCGCTGGCCGACCGTCTAGTCCAAGGTCAGGTTACTAGGGCTCAAGAAGCCGAAGATAGCTATGCCTTGAGAAGAGAACTTGCCTCTTTGAAACAAACACAGTTACTAATGGAACAAGAACTGGAAGCATCAAAGAGGAAAATAAAAGAATTAGATGAAGTGAGTCTCTTTGATATTTGCATTGTGATATTTTAATGCTATTAGAATGTCTATTTTCTCTATAATAGTTCTTTTGATACCAGAGGTTTATTAAAACCAAGGAATTTTAAGTTTATTACATGCAGAAAACAATAGATATACTTTAGTATGACTAGGTGAAATTTCTTGTGAATTCAATCTTATTATAATTTATAAATAACTTTTTAAATAACTATTTGCATGAAAAAAAATCTTGTGATATCCTGGCATGAAAAGTTACTTCCACCTCTACTTCATTGATGAGTAGGGGATATTTTGCTCTATAGATAGATTTATTGCATTCTAGGTTATTTTATGGTATTCAAGTTTATCGTAATTTATTTTCTGAAAATGTTTCATCAGCAAGATGAAAAACAGTTTTTTATATTAATAATGAACAAGATTAGCTGTAGATGCATGAAAGTCTACCATTATGCAGTATACAATGTGTATATTATTGATTATGTTCTTTTTGTGTGTAATGGGATATGTATTATATTCAATACAATTTAACTTTACTGACCATTTCATTATTTAGCTAAAGATGTAATCCAGGGGAGATAAATTAAAAGGGAATTATAATATAATTCTTTCTGATACATTAGAGTTATTTAATTTTATTTTTAATTTGCTGAGAATTGGCCGTTCTTAATTAGAAAATTTTGACTTTAAAATAATATTTCTAATTTTATCATACTTTGACTTAATTCCAAATTCTAGTTAATTCATTAGTTGTATATACTCAAAATAGATGTTTAAAGTTTTCCGAGAGTGTAATTTTCAAAATAATTGTAAAAGAATTTGAAAACTATTAAGAATAAAAAAAAATATTTGAAAAGATTCAAATGATTAAATTATTTCTATTCATTGCTAATGAAACAACTTCATTTTTAGGCAAATTCTCAACATAATTCTTTAGATAATCAGGCTGAAGACTTGATTCAATCCATGCATCAAGAACTTATATCTGTTAAATTAAGGGAAGCCACTAAAGAAGATGCAATGCAAGATCTGTTGCATAGGATAAAAGAGTTGGAATCGGTAATTTATATAATTACAAAAAATAATTTCTGTAAAACATTTACTGAAAGAATTTTATGTGATGTTTCTTTTTAAATCTTTCTTTAATCATTTTTTTTAACTGAAATTTTTGTCTAAGTATGTAATATTTATTTTGAGACATTTTTACAAATAATAAATAAAACAACTATAAGCAGTATATTTTATTAAATTTAGGTCAGGAATAAAATTTCTTTAAACTGTAGGGTTGTTTTTTTTAATGAAATTTAATATTTTTAAAGACTTTGAGAAAAGTTCTATTCCATTTTTTCTAACAATTGAGTGTGTTAAATCTACATAGGCTTCCTAAAATTAAGAAAACAAGTGTTTTAAGCATAATTAAATTTTTAAAAAATGAAGTCACATAATCTTTGTACATTTATTTAATGTATATTACATTTAAGGATCTTAAACTGATCTATCAACCTATGAGTACCACCAATCTGGCCAGCCACAGTTTATTTTGGTTTACTGTAAGATTTACACTATTTGTTGGCAGTATAAGTAAATAATACAAACACATTAACTGAAATATACAATGAAACTGAACATTTTAACTGGAATTAAAGATATGAATTAAGAAAAAGAGTAAAGAAGTAAGAAGTTTTGAAAGGGGAAAAAGCAACTAGTAAATTTGTTACTTATGAATTAGTGTAAGTGTAAGACTTTTATAAAACTACAGAAATAATCTAAATTTTGATTGCTACCCATTTTTATATTACATGTCAACAGTGTGTCGAACACTCAACAGTAATTGAATCTTCCTGACAAGTGATCACATTACAGAACTTTCTAGAACATGCTACCTACTATAAAATGATACTGTGTCTGTTGATGAATGAAAATAATTTACATTCTTCTGCTTTCCATAAGATGGCACTTTAGTACTCTGTAGCCTCATTTTTCACTTAACTTGTCTAATTTTCACGTTGGCACCTCTTCATTTAGCATGGTCATTAACAATATGTAACTAAATATATGAAAATAAGCTATCTCTGCCGTAATCACTTCCTCCTTGGTACTGCCTTTAATACTCTTATGCACCAACTGAAATGGCAACCAGAGCACAGCCTTCACACCCTACCCTGCATTAAAATTATCTCACTTGTTAGTAGTAAAATGAAAATTTCCTCATAAAATTCAAAGCTACATCATGAATGTTGGTGTTCTATCTAGCTAGATTTTTTGGGGCTTGATGAAGTACTCAGTGGAGCTCTTAGGCTAAAAAATTTGGAGAGCTTTGATCTTAATTAATGATTTTTGTATTAAATAATTTCAAAAGATTCAAGTCTTTGAAAAAAGTGCAAGTTTGGTAAGTTTATTATTTTTAAAAAATTGGGGATTTATAAGGAATGTCTTTTTTATCATAAAGCATGATCATCATTGAATTTTCCCATTGATAAGATTAAATTGTTTAAATAAGATTAATTAATTAAAAAAGCCAGTGGGGAAGACTGGATTGTGCAATCCCCATTGAGGCTCAAATAGGCTCCTGGGGACAAGAATTCAGTGCTGCGGCTGCTCTGCAAAGATAGTTCTAATATACTTTTTATCTGATTTACATTTGGTTAACAAGATTTGTCTAATGCCTTGATCAAGATGATATGTATGCATAATCATGATTTCTTATTTATAAGCGTTATTGTTCCTCAAGGTAATATTATCACTAGTAGCAGGAGCATAAGATCTTGCATATTGATCAAGGATTTCATGCCTATCTTTGACCATTCACAGGGCCTCCACTGAACACATGCAAATATGTGCGTCTGATCTAAAAAGTTTTCTCACTGTGCATCTTTTAATTATGATGGAATCATGATGACTGGTTCTTTTCTCTCTGTAGATCATTACAAGAATCACTTTTCTAAAGTGAATTTATATTCATTTGTTAGAATTACAAGCTGTCATTCATTCATTATTCAATCGACATGCTTTTTAATTGAACTCACCTTTGTATTTAGCCTAATAGAATGCATCTAATCATTTAACATAGGTCTTCATAGTAAAGATGTCTTTGCAACATGGTAATTTAAATTCTCATAGTTGTCATGAAAGAAGTTGAAATGAGTTCAGTACACTAATGTTTCTGTTACTGCTTGCAGAAAATGGTAAAAGATCTACCTTTGGTTTTGTAGCTTGTGATTCGCCTGAAATTGACCTTCTTTGAAACAGAATGTGTATGCTCAAACTGATTCCAAAATCTCTGGACCTTGTTGTTAGAGACATTATGCAATATTACACTGTTGGCTTATGATTTGGTTCATTTCAATTCATCTTAAAGAATCATGTAATTATGTTCTTGACAAACCAACAATATTTTGGAAATAAAATTTTGCAATTAATTAACTAATTTTTGAAGACTTTAAAAATTTTATAAAGATTATTTTTAAGAAATTTTATGCTTTTTTCTTATAAAATCAATTTTCTCCCTCTATATAAAGATTGGTAGTTACAAGAATTTTAATTTCTTCAATGTGATACATGTTTCATAAGAACTCATTTTACTAAATGTATTAAGGATTTTATAAAATCACATCTAAAATACATTTATTCCTTAATTTTTGGAAGCATGTACATCTCATTTTTAAAACAAAATTAATTGTCATTAGGATTAAAATATATAATTTTTTTTATTCATTACTCTTGTGTCCATCTTTTTTAAAATCTTTTATGCTAAGTCTAAACATTGCTTTCAATTATAAATAGCATGCATTTTAATTTAAGTATAAGATAAATCTACAATAGCATTATCAGCATTACTAGTGATAATGCTGAAGCCCTGTATGAGTAAGCATTACCAGAAATTAATCTATTAATTTTAATTCAGTATTGCATTATTCTTAGAAAATAGCATGAAAAATTTCAAATTTATATCTGATTCATTAATTGTAATAATTTTGTGTGCATTTATGTTACATAGTTTTTACCGAGCATTCAAATGTTAATACTTTTATGTAAATTGATTCTTTATTCTTATTTAGATTAACCAGTGTCTTAAAGAAGCATATCCTGAAAACACAATAATTTTGATTCAAGAGGAACTTATTGCTGTTAAGCTCAGGGAGTCTGAAGCTCAACAGCATATCAAAGAACTCTTGCAAAAAATAAATGACTTACAATCCCAGCTTGTGGTAAGTATTTTTTTTAAGTTCTTAAATTCAGTCCTTCCTTTTCCAAACCATTGTCCAGTTTAATAAGTCATTTTCATTTAATAAAATTTTACTTTATAGTTATTTTTTTATTATTGTTATTAATATTACATTATATTAAATCTAATTGAAATGTTATGCTTTTAAAAAATTATTGCACCTAATTAAAGCCAAGGTTACCACCAAGGATTGTTAACATATCCTATATATATATATATATATATATATATATATATATATATAAAACTATTTTTGCTATATGATGCTTTGTATTATCAAGGAGCAATTTCATGGGCCACTAACCTTTGCTAGTAAATGGACGTTAGCATTCAGCAGTTAACTTCGGTCTCCAACAGTTCATAATAGAGCACACTCTTCATATTCCTCCAGATTCCTAAGAGAATTCCATCACAGTAAATGACTCATTTTTGTTTTGATGTTGGTTCTTCATCAGGACTCAGATGTTTTTGCATTGCAGATTGTTATATCCGTTGTATATCTATTTTTCATCTCCCAAGATTTCTAAAGGATTATCCTTGAAAGATTTTTTGTTACCTGTTTAACAGATTTATGAATTTCAATTCAGACTTAATGCTTGTGTTCCCTATCTTTCTCATTGCATGTAAGTGATTAGAAATAGTTTTTGTGAATACTCTCAATTATTCTTTGAATTTTTTGCATTTGAGATGTATCTTCATCAAGCAGTTCTTGCAAATCCTAGCCTTCAGTGGAGCTCTGCTGCATTGTTGATCGTTAACACCAAAATTGCCACTTTTAAAACATCAAAACTCAAATTTGCTTGCATTGTGTGTGGGGGGTGTATTATTTCCTCTGCTAGAACAGATCACATTAATTGGCATGCTATTAAACTTTTTCCTTGGTGAAACTCAGGTTTAATATAGTATGACATTTTTCATCTTCAAAATTTAAACTTTACTTTCACATTTTTCCCGACTTTTGTGTTGGTTTGATTACTCTGAACCATTTCCTACCATATGGCAGAAAGACAGTATTTTACTCAACTTCACATTACACCCAATAGTTCCAGGTATAAAATTTATGAATGTCACTAATTCGAATCAACTGTACAGTCTTGAATCTAAATTATTCAGTGTTCTAAATTTTTTCACTATTACATTTATAATATGAAGGTTAAGGTATTATTGTATATTTTCATACATTTCTAATAAATAATAATTTGTTAATAATAATAAATTGTTTTTCAATGTTGATCAATTTGTTAGCTTTGAGATTTTATAGAGAAAGTTAAAACTGAAATTTTTTGTCTGAAATTGCATATAATAAATTTATGTAGCTTATTTAATTGTTTGATATAATACTGATAACAGGCTCAATGCTCATGTTTCAGAAATGTGTTGGTAATTCTGCTGCTAATCACATTAATGAAGAAATTAAAAACTCGGAGGCTTCTCAGAGGAAAGGAAATGTTGCTGAACTCCAGCAAAGAGTTGCTTATTTGGAGAAAAAGGTTGTTATTATTTTCTTATTTACATTTAATTATTTGGTTGAATTTAATTAATAATGTTTATGAAATGTGTTGTAATTATTACTCAATATTTTTTCATTGAAAATTATTTGTTGTTTTTTTAAAGTTTAATCTCAAAAATGATCACCAAATCTTTTCGAACCATTTTTGCATTAAAAAAATTTTTTTTTCATTTATAAAGACATGCAATTACTTTTTTTAAGCATTATAGCTCCTTTTTTAAATTATTTTTTATGATCTGATAATGAAATTACAGACCAGACTTTTCAAATAGGTTTTATAATTTTTTAATTTCACAGTAATGTATTACATATAACATTACTGTGAAGTAAAAAACTGTATTACTGTAAAAACTATAACTTTATAGAGTGAAATAAAAAACTATAAACTTATGTATCTATCTATATATATCAGGGGCAGCATTTGGATCGAATTTGATTAATATATATTTTTGTTACAAAGAATTTCATATATTTTTTGAGACAATATATTTTTTGTGAATTTATTATTTCATTCTACCTGTCTTACTTCCTTATTTTATATTCTGTATGTTTAATGTCAGTTTTTTTATGTTTAAACTTACGAGTTCAAGGTGGGAGTATATGTTCAATCGTGAAATTTGATAAGTTTCCACATCTCTCTTTCACTGGTAACTTTCTCTCCATCTAACAACCAACATTCCTTTCACCCATACGATGTCAGCTATCCAAAAAGTGACAGGCAAGAAGAGTTTCATGTAGATAGAGCGTCACAGGAGATGTTTTATTTTAGTCTTGCGTGTAGTCTCTAAGTTAAAAGTAAACATTTGTGATCCCCACCATCAGTAGATAAGTCTGTCCTTAATTTCAAATTTTTTCGTATTTGACTTTAAGTAATATATATATATATGTATGAAATATATTGTTATGCTGCCTTTTTGTCTACAAGAATTATTCAAGTTTCATAGGTGTGTATTTAGGTGAACAATTTATCTTTTTAATTATAATTTTTTGCTTTGGAGAGAGGGGTGGCAAAACTGCTTGAGCCAGCCCTGTATATATATGAAATAGAAAACTTATAGTATGCCATAATTTGTCATGGTGAATGGTTGATTTAAACAATGGTGAACCAAAGGTAGGGCGTGGCAGGTGGTGTGATTTTCTTGTGTTACATAGCGAGTGGTCGAGTACTGTATATTATCGAAGAGGCACTCATGTAAATCAATAATACAGTTTATTCACATCTGGAAATACATAAAGATCAAGTAGGGATGGCATTACACATAACAAGAAGCAAACATCATGGTACAGACAAAGACAAACACAGAACGCTCGGCAGCCGGATGGTTACAGGATTGCAGAGAGGCGAGAGCAGAAGAGAAGAGTGCGCGATTTCCAGATCTCAGTATTTATGGGCAACGGGACATCACATGATTTTAGGAGGTGGATGGAGATAGTTTCGTAAGTCCCCAATAGGCGGGTAACCAATTAAAATAATTACATGGTTGTCCTGAAGGACTGACATTAAATAATGCAAGAGCTATTACAATTAAGTTATTGGAGTTATTACATATATAAGGTATTAAGTCTTTTAACTGTAAATAGTTATTAAAAATATTCAAAATAGATTTCTTTTTTTTCTTTTTTCTAAAACAAAATGGTTTTTTTCTGCATTTTTAACTCTTGTTATTCTTTTGTTTTGCAGCTTAATGAAAGTGAATTAAGAAACATGAAGATGGAACTTGAACACAAGAATGTTCTTTCAAATTTTAAAAAGAAAATGACCCTTCTTGAAAACCAGGTTTGTGTGATATTAAAAATTCCCTATACATTTTTCAAAAGTCATTCATTTTATTCAATAATTAAACCATGCTGTTATTGTCAATTAACTGATTTTCGGTTTTGATTTAAAATATGTGTAATCTTTTAAATATATATGTATTTAATTTTTATCTACTAAACATGATTACTAATTAATGAAAGATACAAATTTTCAAATTCTTTATTTTCTCTTTCTGACTTGTTACCTAATCGATATCAATACAGTGTCAGTATGTTTAGTCTTAATATAAATTTATTCTGAGAGTTTTGATTGCAAAAGATGCATTGCTTTGCTTACAAAAGTAAACATTGTTTATGAAAAAGAAAATTTAATTCAAAAAAAAGTTTCTTTTAGATTTGTTGTTTCCTCTTGAATGCAATTTATTTTAGTATTTTGTGCTAATTTTATGTTCTGTAATTTTCATTGTTCATTCTAAAAGACTCCAATTTTTTTAAGTAAATATTGTTAAATTATTTAAATAGTCACAAATTTGCTCAATTTTATTCTTTTTCATTGAATTCTTTGAGATATTTATTAAAATCAATTTATCAAGCACACTATGTGTTTGTTTGGGCTAAAATGTTTGCCATTAGGTTCTTGATTTTGTGAGTTTTTATAATGGGATTTTTACATTGGAGATAGTTTTTAACATCTATTTTAATTTCATCTGGAAACTTATTTAACAAATTAAAATATTTTATGAAAATTCCATATGAAATAAACATTTTGAGATATTTGCTTTAGAAGTTGTCTTTTTTTTATCTTGTTTGTCTGTATTTTAAACACTTTTTTCCCTTAGTTTTTATCATTTTGAAGAATTTTATGTTTTAGATAAAGTAAATTCGAATAAATAAATTTCTTACAAGTTTTTCTTTTTAGTCAATGATGTAATCACCCACATTGGCAACAACCTTTTACCATCTAGTGTGCAAATTTTCAATGCCTGATCGATTGGTTTTTCAGTAGAATATCTGGAGATGGCATTTTTCATATCCAAATTTTGAAATTTTTTGTTTGTTAAGAAGTGTTGCATTGAACGGAATAAATAGAAATCCGTTGGCGCAATGTCAGGCAAGTATAGTGGGTGAGGCAATACCTCCCACCCCAATCCATTAATTTTTTCCAGCGTTTTTCTTGTGCAGTGAGGTCTTGCATTATCTGTTGCAAAATAACGCATTTTCTATTGTTAATCGCTGGATACTTTTCAATCAATGATTGGTCGATCTAATTGTTCACAATAAAGGTCTGCATTAACAGTTTCTCCAGGTTTAAGCACTTCAAAATGGACGATTCCACGAGTACCCCACCAAATACACAAAAGCGCCTTTTTTTTGGATGTAAACCTGGCTTAGCAGTCCTTTGTGGCGGTTCATTCAGAGAGATCCACTGTCTTTTGCGTTTTGGATTATCATACAGGACTCATTTTTCATTTGCAATGATCAAGCGGTCAAAAAACGGTTCTGTATTGTACCATTGAAGTAATAAGTCGCATGTCATAGATCAGTTAGCTCTGTTTTCTTCAGACAGATTATGTGGAACTCAAACACTTGCTCTGTTTGTTTTACCAATCTGTTGCAAACGTTCTTGGATGGTTAACCAAGGTTGGTTAAGAGCATTTGACAGTTCCTTGATTGTCTGACACGGATTTGCTTCCACTTGCACCCTTAATAACATCATTGTCTAAAGTTATTGGTCTTCCTGATTGGTGTGAGTCGGAAAGATCGAAATTACCGGATCTGAACTTAGAAAACCACCTTTGGCATTTATGAACATCTAAGGCACTTGGGCAAACATCGCAAATGTTTTTTGGTAGCAACTGTTGCATTACTACCCTTGTGAAACTTCAAAAGCATGCAATGGCGGATATGAATCTCTTCTGGTATTTGGCTAGCCATTTAACTCAAAATGGGGAAAGAAAATTTAAGGTTTAGATTTTCACAACTAAACAAGTCACTTTAACTTTGTAATGTCTCTGGCACGACTTTCAACTACGCAATCAACTCATAAATGGCAAAGCAGCATTGACATGTGCAAAAACGACAGTACTTTTTGGTCCCCCTAATATATCATCAATCCAATGCAGTCTTTTTTATACCATGTCTTTATATACATGCATAATGAATGTATTCATTCAATGAAGAATTTGGTGTTAATGGAAACATGTAATTTGTGTTGTATTAAATTGCAAGATTTCATAATCATTTTTCATTGTAAAAGTAGTAATGTATCTTTCTTTTTTTATAGGTTAAGGAATTGGCTGATACTAATCAAGCTCAAATTGCTGCTGAAAATGAAGATGTAAAAATCTTATGCAAAAGAGTTACAGAACTTCAAGTCAAAGTAAGATTTTTTAAATCATGACTTACAAATATTTGTTTTATGATTTTCTAATATGATTTTATTTTATTTTGCGTACTAATTCTGTAATATCTTTTTGTAATTCCTATAGTTATCTTATGTATATTTAGCATAATTAATATATATTTGTATCCTTATAAAATAGCACAATTCCTTATGCCTGAATGGCTAGATAATACTATGGAATGAAAATGAATGGAATACTCAAATTTTAAAGAAAAAAAGCAACACAATTTTTTTTTCTAATGAATAAAACATACTTAACACAAAGAGAAAAGAAAAAAGATTTTTTTCAGTATTGGAATGGCATATTTAGTAGAAAAAAAGTTACATATACATGATGGATGTGATAAGTTTTTCAGAAATTGCTGTAATTAGTTTAAAATAAATAGTTACATTACTATTTTTAAAAACATTTTAACCCCTAACTACAGAGGAAAATTTAAGCAATTTGCTCCCCAGTGTCACCATTTTTCACACAGGTGCATGTAGTTATATGATGTTAGGGAAAAAGAAAAGGCACAAATAAGTGAATTCTTTAAAATTAATAAATCCTTCACATCACTGTCAATGTCATTAATTTCATTCCAAAATCTTCATAATAGTTTTGCAAATAGCAATGCAATACACAGAATTATACTTCGGAAAGATAATTAACGCACTGAATAAGTAAAGCATATATATACACCAGCAGATATTAAAATGTTAAAATAAATAATTTTTTTATTTCACATTAAAATTTGTACAAATAAAAAGCTTATCTGATGCACAAAATACTGTTTAAGAAATAATATTTTATTGTATTTTATAGCTTGCAGAGCAAAGAGAACTCAACAAAAAACTGACGGGTATGATGGAAAATGGTGATGCAGATGCTAATCATAACACAGACAAAAGTTTTAAACATATTAGCCATTTTCTGGAGACCCTGAAACAAAGCCGCAACAACCTGTCAGGTGAAGAAGGTAATTTTGAACAGATCTATAAGCTCCGCCTCTCTCCAAGGGACATTCACCCTCCGAGTACTTTGGAAATGCTCAAGAACAAGGTGAATGCCCAGTGAATGTCTTCCTCAATGGACTCTTTTCAAAACCTATGGAGTGGACATCTGAAGCTATCATGACATATCAGTTGTCCATATTTGCTACTTTTAGTGAAAGTATCAATTACACTTCATAGGTTTATGTGTGATGTTTAGGTTGGTAATGTACTTCAACAAACTTGTAGTGCATTCTGTTGACAACTTTGTAAATTTTTCACTGCACAGTTGAAATTGAAACTCACACAAAAATGTATCGAAAGAGAAGTGGACTGTATTCTTCATAAAGGTGCACAATCAGTTTTTAAAAACTAGCCGTCCACAAGGCAAAAAAGAATGAATTTCATTTAAATGAGTGAGTTTAACTCTCTAAGACAACAGTTTTTTTATGTGTTTGTGTTACTTTAATATTTGGATTCTCCCCCCTTTTATAACATCAAAAACTTCATGTAAAAAAGTATCAGCATAATGCATATTTGGTAATCATTATTACGACAAACATTCAAAATAATGATTACATTATAAATCATATAAAAACATTATGCATTGAAAATTATTGCAATTAAGATCCCTACCTTTTTTTTTATTTGGTTTATGTATATGAAATTTTAATGATTAAATTATTTTGAAATGAGTATGAGTTTCTTTAATTTGAAATTCGGGATAATCCTTAAATTTGTTAAGCCCAAGAAATTGTTTTAAATTGAGTTTATCTCTAAAAATAAATTTCTAAATGAAAATTCCAAATTTTAAGGAATTTTAATGCATTTAATTTAATTTTTTAAAAGCTCTAATGTATAGTACATGTGAATTTTTTTGAATTAGTAGTGTTCAAATTATGTATGTGGTTACATTAGTTGAGCTATTAACATCAATTTTATTAATTTTTGATGTTACTATAATAACTTACATATGTGCTGTGCTAGTCAATTTGTGAATGAATAAAGTTTTGCTTCTGTAAATATCTTGACATTTTTTAATACAATTTTTGCATGATTTAGTGTAGTATTTTGCTGTTGTGTGCTTAATTGCTTGGATGGCCCCTTCTGCTTAAAGAATCTATGTGTGATCTGACTAGCGCCATTTTTTTATTAAAAAAATAAATAATTATTTTCAATAGCTGAACATATATTATATCAAATCATATCTGTTTTTTTTTAAAAAGGTAATATATGGTTATAATTGTATAAGATTACATTTGTTCTGGGAAACATATCCATCAAATATTTGATTTCTGTTATATGAAAATTTAAAGGAATATATATATATATAAATTTTTTGTACATATTAGTTGTATAAAATATTGCAATATGTTCTATAATTTGTATGTGTTTTTAACATGTTTTTTCTTGTAATATGAACTTTGTTTTTCAACTTTATAAATAATATAGATGTGATATTTTATGTTCCAAGTTATTCTTATTCATTGCATTGTGTTAAGAATGCTTCAAGAAGAAATTGTTACTTGCAAATTATATTTATTATGGCTTCAAATAAGTGTGTTAATATTTTTTTTCTCCTTAAAAGGAAACATTAACTCGGTTTTATCAGTTATATCATCATTAACCAAAATTGTATAAATCATTAACTGTTAAATATTCAAAATAATGCAATGTATAAAATATAATATCACTTGTTGTTGGTGATCGTAAAATGTTGTGCTGTAAATGAGGTGCTACACAAGTTATACCAATTGGTGCAAGTATAGTTTAATTTGGAAATAAAAAGTTTATAAAACAATTGTTATAATATTCAGATCTGCCAAATGTGTAAAGATAATCACATGTCAATGAACAAAATTGAAATTAGTTTGCTATTGTCATATCCAATGCTGTAATAAAGAAAAAAATATATAGTTTGATAGAAATTTAATTGAATCTTATTTCAGTAAATAGTGTTATAATATGAACAGCAAAAGGCTGTGTTTTCTTAACTATTCCTGTATAACTGATTCAGTGCTCTGTTATTTATGATGCAGGACTTACTACTTGGTACACTGTATGTAAATAGTGTAATGTTTTATTAAATTTGAGTTATAACTATATTTGCCTTTTATTTCGTTGTTCTTTTACATACATACACAAATTCAACAAAATTGTACTGTATGTCTTTTTCCCCCTCTTTTGCGCTAATTCCAAACTCATCTTGAAGGGGACCATATTACTTTATCAGATGTATTTTCTTTTATTTTTTAAAATTAAATATAATCTTGGTTTTATTCTAATCAAATGAGGAGCATAATGTTGATTTGAATATCATGATGTTTCAAACAGCATCATAGTCTTTAAGTAAATTTATTTTTTTCATAAGCAATTTTATATTTTTGAATAAAAATGCTCTTAAAAACGAAGTTTCCTCAAGTTAAATTTCATAAATATCTATGTTAAGCCTAATAACCATCAGTTAGTTTAAAAGTTTATTTGACAATGTGAAATTTCATTTTTCTTCATTCCTCTCCATTATTTTGCTTATATAATTCTGCTAAAAATTGAGATTTAGTTACACTTGATTTTATTCATTTTGTACATTTTAAATTTTGATTTTAAAAAAAATTTAAATATCAAAAATGGTACAAATTAAAACAAAGAGACAAAATATTCAATTTCAAAAATACTATGCAATTGATATATACTTTTTATTTTGACACAAACATTACACTTATATTTACCATATATAAAGTTTGTAACATCTTAAGATGTTGATTTTTTTATTAAAAAAATGACTTCTTTTGTTTAATTGAATTGTTAAAAAATACGTTTTCCCCCTGCTCTATGTTAGTGATGGGCAAAAAAAAAGCACTGCATATTTTAAAACAATATTATAGAATCTTTCCATTTCAATGTTTTAAAAATGCATTAGTTATAAAGAAATTATAATATATAATTACTGACTCACTTTTTTCTCGCTGTCAAAATGTTCCATTAATGTAAATTTTACTCATACACCTAGAGAATTTATTTATGCCACATTAATTTTTAAATTTGATACAGGATTATACAAGAAAATACACATACATCTTTGTAATCAAATGGATAACATTTCAAAAATGTTATTAATAAAACAAAAAGTTATAATCTGAAAGTATATCACTCTGCAGAAAATATTAATTCAAAGTACATTTATTCAGATCAAATGTATACAAAAATTAAAGTCAAAAATGTATAATACACTAAAAAAACACTTCAAGGGTTCTTATATTTTTAAAAAGTTGAGTTAAGAAATTGGAAACTGAAAGAAGTGTTGATATCACAAATTAATCACATGTCTCTAGGAAAATATATGCTGATTTATAAAAGTTTATACATAGAAAACACTCTTTAGTTCCCTTCCCTTACAATATTTCTAAAATAAAATAAGCCTAAATCTAGTATTAATTTTCCAAAAGTATATTTCTTTCACAATATTAATTTTTATATCTGAGGTTATAAAAATTAAATGCTGCATATTTTTAACTCATGTAATCAATGCTTAACCTAACTTAATGAAAAATATCAGCAGATTAATCAAAGGGTTTTTAAAACCACCAGTTAAGGTTGTCTTTGGTTAATATTAAAGAATAGGATCCGAATTTTTAACATTTTTTCAGATAAAGAAATGAAAAATTATTATAATTTGGCTTCCCTATCCTTTAAAGAACAGCATTTTTTATCATACTTCCCATTTTTAATCAAGTTGATCGATTTTTTTCAGGTATAAAATGTGTTTCGCGTTTTTTCCTATACCATAATGTTAAATGAGCTATCCCTTCACATACTCAAATGAAAAAAAAAGCATTCATTGAATATTTTGATGTATGATAACAGATGTATGAGTTATAATGTTGCAAATTTCCATGAAAATTAAAACATTTTTCTGTCTGAAAATGTGCTTCGCGTTTAGTTCAAGTTCTCGCACTTTTGCCGAAAACAGCCTTAAGCTTTTTTTTCTGCAATTTGTGCATTAACATACAAATTTGAAATCATACATTCTTACCCTCATATTTAAATTTGTTAAAATTTGATATTTGTTTGTTAAATTTGATACACTGTAAACAAAATAATTTCTACAAAATTCTTAAGATAAAATAAAAAACAGGCAAGATATAAATAGAATTATGTATATTTAGCATAATTTAAAGATAATGTTAGTCCAGCAACAGGGCCAACAATACTTAACCAACTTATAATATAATTAGAAGAATGGCATGCTGAAAGTAAATCTGCAGTATAGCATGGATGCACCATAAAATAAGGAATCCCTAATACAGGATGCTCTTGTTGAGTTAATGTATTCCATTTTGAATCGGATTCACTGCTTTTGAAGCAACTAGGAATCTGTTTCCATAATTCTTCAAGAGATAGCAATTTTCCATCTTCATGTTGAGCAGTGAACCAAAGAACAGGAACAGAATAGCTATGACTATATATGATATGATAAACAAATACAGTATATTTAGGATTTGAATTTTCTAGTTCACCATCACATTTATCTGAGTCATTGATAATTTCAGATTCTTCATTACATGTTTTTATAATTCTTTTTTCTAAATATATTTCTTCTAATTTACCTATTTTTGATGTTCTTAGAACCCACTCATCTCCCAATTTTGAAGATATAGAAGCAAAATCTGTGGCAAATGTCTTAAACTTCTCAAATTCTAGAGTCATCTGTTTCAAGCAATTATAAAAATCTGAAATAAACAAACAAACAAAAATATTTAAACTTCAATTGGAAAAATAGTTTATCCCATTAAGTGTAAGGTATAAAAATATAAATTTTTATAATTTACATAATTAAGTATTACAATTTTCATTAAAAAAAAATTCTCAGAAAATTTTAACATACGTTTTTAATGCCACAAAAATTTAATATATTTTTCAGCAATTCTTTTAAAAATTAATACTCACTATGTCTAAAAAATAGTTTTACATAACATTCACAGTAATTATATAACAAGCAACAGCTAAATTTATTTTAGATTTAAAATAATATATATCTTGTAAAAAAAAAGTGTTAGATTCTGTTTCAATTGGTAATCCAACGTTAATCAAAATCTTTAATTTATAAAATAGTTTAAACAAAATGGCTGTTTGCTAACAAATATAAAGTGCTTCTTTTGCTATGAACCTCAAATAGGTCTATAAAAATTACATTAGCAAGATATTTACAATAAAAATACATATTTTTATCTTCAATGATGAAAAATAAAGATTTGCCTGTAAAATTAATAATTACATCTTTTTTTCATCCAATCATAGAATAATGTGATACTTCAAATCCTGAAATAGACTATGACAACCAAATGGTTTTGATAATGAGCTTATGATTGCCAATGTAAAAGTGAGCCAATGCCACTCAATGCCTACTGGGTAGAATAATGGGGTACACTAATTAGAACTGTTTTTTTTATTACAGTAAATTTAATGTATGGAACATGAAAAGCAAATAACAATGTAATACTCATAAAAAAGAATCAATGAAAATACAACTTCCCTTGTTATAGAATTTTGTTGAAAAAGTTTTAGTTTTATTATTTATTATAATTAAATCACAAAAGGTACATATATCAAATATGTAAATAGTAGATGATATCTATGTGAAGCAATATATTTATATGGCAATGGCATTTACAATGAAACATGTAGATGTATATATAACTATTTCAATAATTTATTTGGTATTTCAAATTGCTTTGCAATGAAATTTTTAAATACTGATGCAGACCTAAATCATTTTACAATTTTTACTCTTGCTCAGTCAAAAAACAAAAAATCTAAATTTGATTTTTTAAAATATTTTACCCTTTTTTATGACACATATCTACATATTACTCCCAAAACCTTACAATTTATGCTATTTAAACATGAATCAACTAGAAATGAAAAACTTTAAACATATCTATTTTTGAATTTAAAGATACTCCCAAAAACCTTTCTAAAAAAATATTATATTGACCATTCAGGACAGCGTAACTGTATAGACCAGGGGTGGGCAACCCAAATGACTTCGGAAAAACTTTACAATCCCGGGGGCTGCATATAAAAACATATATCTTTATATTAGATTTGGGTCCATTACAAACATTCGTTGGAGTGAAAATTTAAAACAGACTGATATATTATTATTGTTTTCATTGTTTTTCATGTATACAAACATAGATAGTATAATAATAATGCAACGATCAAATAATGTTTAATTTACTTAATTAGTGAGGATATCTGTTTCTCAACTCTTTCACTTAGTTTTTGCAAGTCGATCTCAATGCATGTGTATTTGCGTATCGTAATTGATGTTGCAGATTTTCATGCATTAAGTTTGAACACGATTTGTTTGATAAATTTCAATTTTAAAAAAAAGAGATTTGCGTAACAGAAGCAGCGTGATAAAATAATAACAATTATGGGATTTATTTTTTACAACCCCCCTTTTTAAACAAAAAATATTGTACAAAATAGTTGAATTTTGTAAAGTTGTAAAGAATCTCACACGGGCCGCAAAATTGTTCAAGGTGGGCTACATGCAGCCCCCGGGCGGCGGGTTGGGCACCCCTGGTATAGACAAATGAAACCAGTGGTGTAACAGAGAATATTAGCCCCCCAATAAAGTCAGGTTTTGGGCCCCAAGCCAAAATAAGTACTTGGTGTCAGTCAGGCTTTGTGCCCCCTAAAATCCTTGCTCCCCCTCCAATGTGGGAATGTTCGTTACACCGCTGAATGAGACTAATTTCTCGGGTCCAGTCAAACTGCTATTTTGAAAAGAATTTTAAATAAGGTAGATGATTTTTCTATTGGACAATTGTATGTAATAAACAAAAATGTAGTTTTTTACATGGTTAGAGACTATATTAAATATTTTTCAGTAATAAAATATTAAGATTTTTTTTGTTCTAGTTTTTCACATAATTTAGTTTTATTTTATTTGTTTTACATTTTTTTTTTTTGTATGCTCTGCTTCTTATGGGAAAAGGAGAGGACAAGTAAGAAAATCTTTAGGGATCCAAAGTTCATTGATTTAGTCTTACACTCTTTTCTCTCTCCCTGAAAAAATATATAGTGCTTATCTTCATTCATCAGAAATTTTTATCTTGATGAATGCTGTTAATCTTCTAATTTTTAATACTTTACTGATATTTTCATGATTATTTTGTTCCACTAATGAATGATAATTAATTTTACCAACATCATTTCATTCTAGCATGTTCACCATAAAATCTTCATAATAAAATCCAATCACACTGATATTTAAATATTTTTTGAAAGAGCTACAATATACATCAATTCAATGAAATATTTGGTTGGAGTAAAGAATAGGGTGTCTATTAGATTAGATTCCATGATACAATAACAACTTCATTCCAGCAAACTATTTATTTTAGTAATCCTGATTAACTGGAATGCTGAATACTTCAAAATAAAGTAGATGTATTCTCTGTTCTTGATTGCTATAAGTTATTTGGAACTTATAAGAAATAGGGGCCAGATATCAGAAATAGATGGCTGTTTTTCCTGAGGTAGAGCCAACACAAACAAAAACAAAGATACATTCACAACAAATATAATCATGGAACAGAATTTGGCATGTTTTCTATGTATTAGGCTTCATTTGGTTCCTAAAACTGATACCAGCTATATTAAAGCAGAAGATACATTTATAAAAAGATAAATTTTTTAAGAATATATTCCAACTTGCCCTAGTATTTGTTACCAATGTATGACAGAATTCACTATCTAATATTCAAAATGTATCAAATGTTCAGTTTGCAAGAATATCACATTTGGTTGAGAAGGATTCAACAGAGATTTTAGGAATACCCCATTAAAGAGTAATAAGCAAGCATCACAAGAAGATTTTCAAGAAAGAATAATTTGAGAAAGAAAGTTATGTATGAAAAGAATGAAAGTGTGATGAAGATTTTAATGTTGACAAATACTTTGGTTTGAAAGACCAACTGCAGCTTATTTTACTTTTTTGACTGATATTTAGGAAAAAGTGCCGCATTAAGGATACTTTCTTTAAGTTCATGAAAAAACGTCTCATTAAATATGTAAATCTTTGAATAAATTTGAATACCTTTCGGTGCTTGTATGGTAAAAGCACATTTATGCATTAACCTATCGACCTATAAATTAAAGAAAACTGAAGAAATTGTACTAAAACTTCACGAAAATTTTGAAGAATTTTCGAAATTCATAAATAAGGTTATTGCCTTTGAGTATGAACATTCTTTCATTATTGGCAAATAACAATTACAACATTAGGTGAAGGTTTTCAACAAAATGAAAATAGTCAATGAGTTAATACATGAGTATTGGCAAACAATGTACTAAACTATCAATCTAATTGAGAAATTTTACATTTGTTCCTAAAAAAAGGTACATCTCTCTTTGGAAGAATTAGAATTCTAAAAGAATAGATCTGTTTTTTTAATCCCTTATAATTCCCAAGGGCATATCATATATCCCTCACTCAGCTTATGATTATCTGCCCCTGGAGCACACATATGCCTTTCTGAAGTATAACCCTTTGCATTGTACTGCAGTCAGTAAAACTAGTCCTGTGGCTCTGGAATGCAATAAAATGATTTTGACAATGTTTGTTGAGGATTTACTTAATTCAGAGAAGAGGAGGGAGAAGCGTTGGAAAGGGAACATTCCTGAAACAGTGAAGGTTTTAGCTATACAGAATTGCTCATTTTTCTGTTTGTGCACATTTGACTGTTTTCAATCTTTCATTCTTTTATTTGTTTATAATGTGCTAAATGAGGGTCTTCATCTTACAGAAGAAACAATTCCCAAACATTGATAATTTCAACTTTTACATGAATTTGGTAAGACATATAATTGAGAAAATCCATGTTACTGCAACACAACCTACCAAATGGCAGAACTTACAGAATGACTTTCCTTTTCATCTTATTGCCTGGTAATTGTCATTTTCAAAGAAAAATGTATGGAGAAAATGTATTTATTCAAGGAAAAAAGTTCATTATGAATCTATCAATCAATGTTCTGAATGGGTCAGTTTATGTATCTAACCATAGTTCAAAATATACCAAAAGCATTTAAACAACTTTTTTTGTTGTGCTGTTACACTAGCCTTCTTCTTCCCCCTAACACACAGAATATAACTATGCACACTTGTATGAAAAATGGTGGCACTGGAGAGCAAATCGCTTAACTTTTCCTCTGGTAAGGAATTAAGTATCCTACAACTTATATTCCATAAGAATTACCTTAATGTTTTAATTCACTAAAATCCGATTATTCCACTTTAGAAACATTAAAATTTTTATTTTGTATTGTTAAAACGTGCTTGGTGTATTTTTTAATACTATTATTATTTTAAAATATTACCGATTTTGAACGTACATATCGATATATTAGGAGACCTGTTTTGAATAACACTGAAAAAATTAACAATTTCGCAAAGGGGACCCTATATTTCACTCCGACCACACTTTTGAAAAAAGTTTGAATGCATCAACGGATTCCATGTGCGATATAGTATTGGATTAATACAATACCCTTAAAAGTTACATTTCTTAAAATGCAATTAAAAAAAATCGGGATGGATCCTAGAGGGCACACTGCTTGGCGACAAACATTCTTTGAATCATAAAACATATTACCTCATACACAATTCCGGTCTTGAAATCTTCAAATAGATTGAGTATGTAGCAATTAAGTCCATTGGTTCAGAAACCAATGGTAACAATAACAATCCTTGCTACCCACGTTCTAGAGACTGTTGTCACTATCAGTTGTCATGGAAATCGTCGTTAAAGAGAGGGTGACTTTTCTCGAAGAGGAGAGCAGAAAGCAACAGGAGGATAGCGTACATTCTCCAGGGTTATAAAACTCATCCATTGTTTCGCCAATATCGAAATTGCTCATTTTTCTGTTTGTGCACATTTGACTGTTTTCAATCTTTCATTCTTTTATTTGTTTATAATGTGCTAAATGAGGGTCTTCATCTTACAGAAGAAACAATTCCCAAACATTGATAATTTCAACTTTTACATGAATTTGGTAAGACATATAATTGAGAAAATCCATGTTACTGCAACACAACCTACCAAATGGCAGAACTTACAGAATGACTTTCCTTTTCATCTTATTGCCTGGTAATTGTCATTTTCAAAGAAAAATGTATGGAGAAAATGTATTTATTCAAGGAAAAAAGTTCATTATGAATCTATCAATCAATGTTCTGAATGGGTCAGTTTATGTATCTAACCATAGTTCAAAATATACCAAAAGCATTTAAACAACTTTTTTTGTTGTGCTGTTACACTAGCCTTCTTCTTCCCTAACACACAGAATATAACTATGCACACTTGTATGAAAAATGGTGGCACTGGAGAGCAAATCGCTTAACTTTTCCTCTGGTAAGGAATTAAGTATCCTACAACTTATATTCCATAAGAATAACCTTAATGTTTTAATTCACTAAAATCCGATTATTCCACTTTAGAAACATTAAAATTTTTATTTTGTATTGTTAAACGTGCTTGGTGTATTTTTAATACTATTATTATTTTAAAATATTACCGATTTTGAACGTACATATCGATATATTAGGAGACCTGTTTTGAATAACACTGAAAAAATTAACAATTTCGCAAAGGGGACCCTATATTTCACTCCGACCACACTTTTGAAAAAAGTTTGAATGCATCAACGGATTCCATGTGCGATATAGTATTGGATTAATACAATACCCTTAAAAGTTACATTTCTTAAAATGCAATTAAAAAAAATCGGGATGGATCCTAGGAGGGCACACTGCTTGGCGACAAACATTCTTTGAATCATAAAACATATTACCTCATACACAATTCCGGTCTTGAAATCTTCAAATAGATTGAGTATGTAGCAATTAAGTCCATTGGTTCAGAAACCAATGGTAACAATAACAATCCTCGCTACCCACGTTCTAGAGACTGTTGTCACTATCAGTTGTCATGGAAATCGTCGTTAAAGAGAGGGTGACTTTTCTCGAAGAGGAGAGCAGAAAGCAACAGGAGGATAGCGTACATTCTCCAGGGTTATAAAACTCATCCATTGTTTCGCCAATATCGAAATTGCTCATTTTTCTGTTTGTGCACATTTGACTGTTTTCAATCTTTCATTCTTTTATTTGTTTATAATGTGCTAAATGAGGGTCTTCATCTTACAGAAGAAACAATTCCCAAACATTGATAATTTCAACTTTTACATGAATTTGGTAAGACATATAATTGAGAAAATCCATGTTACTGCAACACAACCTACCAAATGGCAGAACTTACAGAATGACTTTCCTTTTCATCTTATTGCCTGGTAATTGTCATTTTCAAAGAAAAATGTATGGAGAAAATGTATTTATTCAAGGAAAAAAGTTCATTATGAATCTATCAATCAATGTTCTGAATGGGTCAGTTTATGTATCTAACCATAGTTCAAAATATACCAAAAGCATTTAAACAACTTTTTTTGTTGTGCTGTTACACTAGCCTTCTTCTTCCCCCCCCCCCTAACACACAGAATATAACTATGCACACTTGTATGAAAAATGGTGGCACTGGAGAGCAAATCGCTTAACTTTTCCTCTGGTAAGGAATTAAGTATCCTACAACTTATATTCCATAAGAATTACCTTAATGTTTTAATTCACTAAAATCCGATTATTCCACTTTTGTGAAACATTAAAATTTTTATTTTGTATTGTTAAAACGTGCTTGGTGTATTTTTTAATACTATTATTATTTTAAAAATATTACCGATTTTGAACGTACATATCGATATATTAGAGACCTGTTTTGAATAACACTGAAAAAAATTAACAATTTCATAAAGGGGACCCTATATTTCACTCCGACCACACTTTTGAAAAAGTTTGAATGCATCAACGGATTCCATGTGCGATATAGTATTGGATTAATACAATACCCTTAAAAGTTACATTTCTTAAAATGCAATTAAAAAAAATCGGGATGGATCCTAGGAGGGCACACTGCTTGGCGACAAACATTCTTTGAATCATAAAACATATTACCTCATACACAATTCCGGTCTTGAAATCTTCAAATAGATTGAGTATGTAGCAATTAAGTCCATTGGTTCAGAAACCAATGGTAACAATAACAATCCTCGCTACCCACGTTCTAGAGACTGTTGTCACTATCAGTTGTCATGGAAATCGTCGTTAAAGAGAGGGTGACTTTTCTCGAAGAGGAGAGCAGAAAGCAACAGGAGGATAGCGTACATTCTCCAGGGTTATAAAACTCATCCATTGTTTCGCCAATATCGAAAGCTCTTTTGAATACGATGCTAAATGCTTAGATCCTTATCAAAGGTATACTGAAAAAAAAGAAAAGATATATGCCCTTCCTTCGAAGTTATAAGTAAAAATACGTTCTACAGCTTGCCTGGGGTTGTATCTAATATTTTTTTTTAAAATAAATTTAAAGTTAGGTGACATCATTTTCTCAAACCCCGACTCAAGCAAACTACGTTGATTTCAACAAAATCAGCAAAATTTTTTGCCCGACTTGTGACTGTGATTAATAGCAGAACTACGTAAGATGATGTCATTAGCAAAGTGATTCTCAAACTGTGGGGCACGCCCCTCTAGGGGGGCGTGATAAACCCACAAAGGGGCGCGAGTGTATCGGAAAGTCGAAAATAAAAGATTATTTAAAAATTATCAATTTACTAAAAGGAAACAAAACAAAATGTATTCAGACACAGTAAAAAAATACACATTCACTCTGATATAGTATACTTATAAATGTATCAGTGCAGTAAAATACATTTGATATTGTAAGGTTCCCATTTTGTTAGAATTAGTGGCAACGATATTTATGGCATTTTATGTAATGTAATCTGGCAACACCAGATACACACACGCTATGCTGAGTTAGTTAATATTAACGTCGCACTGTTCAGCTACACGAGGGCTTTTGGTGACGGACCACGTAATTTTGAACCATGGTCAAGTGACGTGGACGACACCTGAGCTGGCACCACCCTCTCCTAACTACCACACCACACCAACGGGAGGACGTTTCAGCTCTCGACAGATTTAACGTGCATCGCTGCCCTACACGGCGGGTCTTTAGTGGTACTGGGATTCGAACTCATGACATGCCTGCCATGGTTGGATACCTTAACCACTGGGCTACCGCAGCCCCACGCTATGCTGAAGTGATCATATTGTACCGCAACATAATTTTTCGCTGTTATTAAATGTTATTTGTTTTTTTTAAATAGTTAAACATTCTTCTGAACTATCGACTCCCTACATCTTTTTATCTTATATGGCGCAGCCGGTTTTCAAAAGAACTGCAGAACTGTGATATATTCCAAGCTATAGAAATGTTTACATGCAGGAAAAATAAGCCTAATTCGTCGCCGTGCACGTTAAGCCTAAAGGATTATTCGAAAAGTCGCCGAGTTGACGGAACATGATCTCACTAAGATCTTCAGCCGCAATTACTCCTTGTTTCTCGCCAGTATCGCCAAGCTCTGAAAATACAACAAAAATCTTCCTTTTCGCCAAGCTCGCCGAAAACAGCATCGCCTCGCTCTACAACTGAAGTCATTCCTCACTTCTCACCAGCCCTGCCAAAAAGACCTCGGCAACGTCGAAGACAGCGCCGAGCTCATTTCGCTAACTAAAACAAAAAAATATCATCAGCCGCTGATATTTTGAACTCTTTGGAACCATATTCGCTTCATAATCTAACAATCGCCGACCTAAAGAATGAATTGCGTTTCAGAAAGCTTTCAACAAATGGAAATAAAATTGAATTAATTTCGCGCATTGTATAGGACAATAATGAAGGAACTTTAAATGACTTAACTATTCTTCGCATGCAGTCACAAAAGAATGATGATGGAACATTTCCTGATAAAACAGAATTATTAAAAGAAATCGAATCTCTTCGAAAACAAGTAGAGCTTTTAAGTAATCGACCTCCTCGAATAGACACAAGTATTGCTGCTGTTCTCTCTACATTAATTGACACACAAAAACAATTGCTGGATAGACAAACAAATCAAAATGGGATCCAAATCACATCCACCAATGACACTGTAAATTCGATTTAAATTTTTAAAGGAGATATAATTGACAATTTCTTCGAATGGATAAAGGAAGTTGAAAGAATTTCAAAATTAGCTCACTGGTCTAATGAACTAAAATTAACAAACGCTATTTCTCGCCTTTCTGGATCAGCAAAAAATTGGCAATTAACTACAGGAAAGAATTTCAATGATTGGACTGTTTGGAAAACTGCTTTCGCTTCAAGATTTAAAAGACGCATCACTATGCAAGAATTTTTAGCACACCAAAGTGAACGAAAAATGAAGCACAGTGAAACTTTAGTCGATTATATTTACGCAAAAGATGCCCTTCTGGAAAAAGCTCTTTTTACAATTCCACAACAAGTCCGCATTTCAATGATAATAGGTGATGTTACTGAAGAAAAATGGCAAATTGCCCTAGCTATCCAAAATTCTGACACAGTCGAAGAATTAATTGACAGAGCAACATCACTTGATGCTATTCGAAGTGTTAAATAAGAGAATAAAAAGCAATCATCGAGATCTCAATTGAGATCTTTTGGCACACATGATGTACATCTTCATAAGTACAATCCCTCAACTGATAATATTCAAGATATTAATTGCTGGCGATGTGGACGCAAAGGTCATGCCTCCTTCATGTGTCATTCGCCACCTCCTCCACGTGGTTCATCTGTAGTTCGACCAAGTCAATTTCAAGAACCCAGCAGTCAAGCGAATGCTCCTCTCCTATCTTCCAGCGGCTCAATAAATCATGGAAATAATACACAACGTAGCACCACTAATTTAAACTCCTCAGATTCCCGACGCAACAATAATAGTAATCGCAACTCAACATCTGGAAGAAATGCAACTACAAATCCAAGTAATTCTGTAAATTGTATTAAAACTCAAACCAATAAGCGTGCATTAATACCTGTTGTGTGATAAACAATAGCATCGAAATTCAAGCCCTGTGTGATCCATGTGCTTACATCACCATCATTCAACAGCCTTGCATTCCAGCTGATGCTGTTATACACCCATGGACTGATGGACAGTTTCAGGCTGTTGATCACAAAATAAATCCAATAGATTGGATTTCCTTGAACTTGTCTGTTGGTAAAATAGTACATACAATGCCCAAAGTTGGAATCTGTACCCATCTTCCATTTCCTCTTATTCTGGGATTAGATTGGCAGCAACAAGTTCAAGCTAGATGCACCTACGACTCTAATGGTGCATTATGCTTTTCTACTCCAATTTCTTTGCGTTTATACGAGTGCATTAATGCATCAAAACCTAGCATTAACTGCATCGCTTCTAATGAAGTCTCATTACCGCCTTTAGAGGATGTAGTTTTACCAGATTTAAGCACAAAAATACTTCCATCTCAAGCACAACTCATCCCAAAATTTGCCAAACTATCTACTATTCAACAAGCTCAACTCGATGCAGCAATAGGGAAATTTTCTGACGTGTTTTATTCCGATGATGATTATATTGGACTATGTCCATATATCGAATTTAAAATTGATTTTCAATATGAAAAGCCCATTAGATGTCGACCATATAGACTCTCAGAACCTGATCGCCAGTTTCTTAACATGCAAATCCAGAAATGGTTGAAACAAGGAATTTCTTGCCCTTCCAACTCAACTTACGCAGCACCTGCTTTCATTGTGGAGCAGCCATTCCATGAAAGCACTCCAAGGCGAGTTGTCATTGACTATTCCCGCACAATTAATTCTGTCACAAAGCTTGATCCACACCCAATCGACCATATGGAAGATGTTATTAAACGTATCGTAGGAAAGTGCTACATTTCTAAAATGGATGTAAAATCTGCATGCAGCACCATTCGTATAAGAGAGACTGACATCTTCAAAACCGGGTTTTTCACTCCTGATGGACATTAGGAATTTCTTCGAATGCCATTTGGTGTCACTAATGGGCCATCTACAATGACAAGAGCAATTAAATTGGCCTATGAACATCTAGCACCACACAATGTAAATACATTGATGACATCTCAACTTCCCATGACGACTTCAGTTACCATCTAAAAGTGCTTTACAAAATCCTTGAAGCAACTCGAAATGCTGGTTTCAAATTGACACCAGGGAAACCACAACTAGCAGAATCAGAAATCGCTCTCTTTGGTAGAATTTTTTCTCAGGATGGTGAACGCCCGGATCCTGATCACACAGCATCCGTTCAACGCTACTCAACTCTAAAATCTATTCATGAAGCTCGTAGTTTCCTTGGATTTTCCAATCAGTTTAGAAAGCACGTACAAAATTATGCTGTTATTGCTAAGCCCCTCACAAGTGTTTTGAAAAGTTTAGAAAGAAAGATCAGCTATGCTACCATAATTTTAACTGATGATCAACAGCGCACATTTGAAAACTTAAAAACTGCAATTACCACCGCTCCCATTCTTGCATATTTTAAACAAGGACTGCCAACTTTTTTAGAAACTAATACCTCATATTCGGGATTAGGAGCAGTTTTGTCTCAAGATCAAAATGGAAAGCGTCGTGTCATCTAATACGCATCACGTACTTTAAAAGATACTGAAACACGCTACCACAGTAATGAACTGGAATGTATTGCTGTACATTGGGCCCTCACCGAGAAGTTTCGTCTTTATCTACTTGGTCATAAATTTCAACTCATCACAGACAACTACACAACAGCTTATGTTGTTGCTAAATCCGCAGTTATCCAAAGATGTGCAAGATATTTAGTAGATCTGGTTCAATTTGACTTTACAACTGTACATCGACCTGGAAAGCAAAATGTTATTGCTGATCATCTTTCGCGTTTTCCAACACCGCCTGTTTGTTTAACAGTGACTGCAAGCCATCGATTAGAAATCTGTACAAAACAAAAACAAGATGATTTTTGTCAATATATTTTTCGCTTACTTAAAGAACAAAATCCCAACAAAAAGACTATGTCAATCATATCCAATTATAACATCGACAACAACACTCTTGTGCGAGTAAAGGAAAAATCAAAATCTTTTGCAGTTGCAATCTCGAAGGCAATGAGGGAACAAACGCTGATTGCTTGTTATGATGATGTCGGACATATGGACGCAAAGAAAACACTTCACAATTTGGAACAACTTTATTGGTGGCCAAATATGCAAAAGGACTGTAAAAACTATGTTAGAAGTTGTCACAAATGTCAAGTTGTTAACCACCGTACTGCTAATGCTTATGGTCTGTTGCAGCAATTGCCGATTCCAACTACACCATGGGAAATTGTATCTGCTGATCACGTGATCTGCTTACCGCAAATAAGATCAGGAAACACCAACATGCTTGTCCTCATTGATCACGCAACACGCTATGTAGTAGCAACACCTTCTGCACCCCTTGGTGTACACTCAGTGACTGATGCCCTGTACCATAACATAATACTTAGATATGGTTTACCAAGTATGTACATATCTGACAGAGGGACTGCATTCCCAGCACGCCACACTCAGCATTTTTTACAAAAATATGGAGTCACACAATCAATGACACCACCTTATTCACAACAAGCAAACAGCATCGTTGAACGAGCAAATGGCATAATTGTGTCCACTTTGAAAAAATTGACTGACAAAAATCCAGATAAATGGGATGAATTGCTCCCAAACGCCTTATTAGCAATTAACACAACAAAACAAAATTCAACAAAAAAATCCCCATTTTATCTGCTGTTTGGATATGAGCCCCGACTTCCCCGTGAACTTCACATTGGGAGCTTTATAGATGACACGCCTCGCGAAGATCAACTTAACCTTCTAATTCTCGCCAGGGCAGAAGCTGCAAATAATGTTTATGAAGCACATTTGGAGAATAAACATAGATTTGATCTTCATCGTAAGTCTCATTCGTTCAAGGCAGGAGATCTCGTATTATACGACTGGCCGAAGCAAGGAGATCACAAACTCTCTCCCATCTTCAAAGGACCATTTGTGATTGCTCGTCCAGTCGGGGCCGTGTGCTACGAGATTAAATCTAGAACACTCCAAAACAAGTTTATCAAAGTTGTCCATGTGCAACATCGTCGCTCTTACTTCAAACGAGATGCAGATGACATGCAGAATAACACCTCGTATGGAGAAAATGAGAAAATGATTCATCTGCAGAAGATCAGGATCCAGCAGAAGATCATCAAGAAGTTTCTGTGACCACTGAACCTTCATCAAGTCGAAATCACTTGCATCGTAATCGTCGTCCTCCAAAAAGATTTGAACAATATGTTTCCTAAGACTAATTTTTAACTAGGCTACAATTTCAAATTTTTTATGTGTTTTCAAAAAAAAAAATTCTCATTGAGCGGGGCCGAATGTAAGGTTCCCATTTTGTTAGAATTAGTGGCAACGATATTTATGGTATTTTATGTAATGTAATCTGGCAACACCAGATACACACACGCTATGCCGATTGATTGATTGAATATTAACGTCGCACTGTTCAGCTACACGAGGGCTTTTGGCGACGGACCACGTAATTTTGAACCATGGTCAAGTGACATGGACGACACCTGAGCTGGCACCCCCTCTCCTAACTACCACACCACACCACACGCTATGCCGAAGTGGCCGTATTGTACCGCAACATTATTTTTTGCTGTTATTAAATGTTATTTGTTTTTAGTTAAACATTCTTCTAAACTATCAACTCCCTACATATTTTTATCTTATAATACTAAGTATAAATACTAAGTTAAGAACAATTTTAATAATTACTAGTGATTTTTCAATGGGATTATCATACACAAAATTTAATACTTATCTTGATACTTTGTATAGTTTAAAATTAGGATCGTATCGTAGCTTTAGCGTCTATCTCTCTCTCTCTCAAAGTATTATGCATTATTACTACATTCAGCACACTGTTATTGCATGGGGAAGGGGGTCACGATGAAAATCCTGATTGAAAATAGGGTCGCGAATATAGAAAGTTTGAGAAACACTGCATTAACACACACACATCATAGACATTCATTTTACATTGAAAAAATTATTGTAAAATTGGGAAATTTGTAACCACACATAGCTCCTAACGTTGTGATAGAGGGGGTATAAGAATTCCCCATTTTCAAAAATATGTTAGCTATCACTTAACCAAGAGATCTGAAATTTTTTTAAAACTTTCACAGAACTAATATAATGCCCCTCCCCCTCCCTTTCTTCTTGTGCGTGCTTGAAGTTGAGTTTCGAGACACCTAATATAGTCGATGTCCTATCTTAGATGTTTTCTTTTCTTTTCTTTTTGTTTTTAGCATCATGTTTAATAATTTTTCTTTACTTTCAGTAATGTCAGATGGTAGCTCAATATACTTTTCAATGTCATCCCCCAGTGTTTCGAAATTAATTGCAGAAGATTAAGAAGGAACTATTGCAGTGTTTCTCAAAGTGTGGGGCGCGCCCCCTTGGGGGCGCGATAACCCTACAAGGGGACGCGAGCATATCGAAAATTTAAAGATTTAAAAAAATAACCGGAAAGAAGTAAAACAAAATACTTTCTTCCATAATAAAAAAAATACACAACAACACTGAAATAATTTATGTTTATCATCTGGCGTTTTTCCTTCATCAAATAGCTATATTTGTGATCCCGAAACCAAATTAAAGAAGACAAAAAAAAAACATTTTGTTTAATTTGGTGTATTTCCTCAATGAGAGATTTTTTTTATTACGTTTTAACATAAAATATTACTTGTTAAAAGAAAAACGAAATCCAGACCCTGAGAAAAATTCTAAGAAGATAAACAATTCATCACTGTAATTATTATTGAAATACTGTACATTAGCTGTAGAAAGAAAAGGAAGACATGATTCCCTTTTTCAGCCAGGCAGCATAATACATTTGCTGATCATTTGATTGACCTTCAAACTTACTGGTATGGTTAGTTCTACATTAGTTCTAAAGAATGACAAAATATGACAGCTTTGCCAGCAAATAACATTTCTGTAATATTAGTGAAAAGTGTCTCTGATTTGCGTCCTTTATTATGGTCTTGCACTTTTTTGAATCATTTAGTTTAGTTTTATTGGATTTTTCTCAAATCATCAAAGAAAAATTAAATAGTCCTTTGAAAGCCGATAAGTATACTTTCTCTTAATTAAATTATTCACTGGAATTCCGATTTGTATCGTGTGCAGTAAAAATAATTATAAACAAATGATTGGGGTGACTGAGTCCCCCGCACTACTATTAGAGTTAGCATCAAGTGTGCGCTTGCTCCCGGGTTAAAATATTTTGAAGTATTTCTACTTTAAATATTAAAAAGTAACACAATTATTATTCATCGGAATTTTATATTCTTTTTCATTATTTAACATTAATTCTAAATGCTAATTTTGTGAGGTTTAAATTACAGTTCTTTAAACAGTTATTTTCAATTATAGCATTTATCTATAAAAAACATGTTACATTTTTTTGAATACAATGTCGTGCACGCAGTTTTACTCTCCTTACAGTTCAGCTATTATGTCAAGAATAATGTTTTATTTTTAAAAAAATGAACTCGTGTGAAAAGCCGGTGTTTCAGCCAGTATACGTTTAATGTATCAGTACTGAAGAATTTATTTTACAAAAAAATTTCTTAATACTAAATTAAGAAGAAGTTTAATAAATATTAGTGACTTCCATGGGCTTGCTTTGTAGAGCAAAGTTTTTCAAAGGAAGGTTTAATATCAGAAATTGACACTCAGAGTTATTTTTCTATATTTAGCTGAGATCTAAATTTTGTCTTCAAAGCAGCCATCGCAGAAAATCCGGTTTAACAAAGATAGGATGTTGAAAATGGTAATAGTATACGAAGTGCTTTTGTTTCAGTGCAGAAAATTCATCATCCACCTCTACCCAAAATTCAAAGAGGGATTTATTACAAAATTGCCCCTTTTAATTTTTCACTGGATGTGAAATCTATAAAGATTTCTTCTTCGGAAGTTGAGAGCCCTTCTGGAGTATCTTGAAATAGATGATTAATCCACTCGTAACTTGCTACCAAGTTGTCTTCATCCAGAAAATACTTTTTAAAATTCTTTGCCAACATGGCTAAATGATTTTACATGGTTTTAAAAACAACTTTCACATGTTGTTCTTCGGATATGTAAGTTTTAACACGTAACGAGCTGGGACATTTTCCTCCATCATTTACTTCAGTAGTGGTAAATCCAAAATTTATGTATTTTTGAGAATATTTCCTTGATTTAATTTTCGGAACCATGCTCGTCTGTGTACTTGTTGATCCTTTATTATCGTCGGATGTTTGTTTACGACTTAAAAATATATGTATGATTTTGTTTCAACCAACTGCCGTAAATACTTAATTACCGTGAATTAAAATTAACGTGCAAATTAAAAAATGTACATTCAAGCTAGATTCGGTAGCTATAGAAGTATCGAGTCAACAAAATTGACTGGAATTGTACGAGGAAAATCATTTCTACATGTTTTGCGCAGACGTTCGATAGGTTACCCAGACTCACTCAAACGTACCCGATAATGCCAGATGTGATGGATATGATAGAAAGCAACATAGACTAGACTATTTTTCTAATGATATTTGTACTTTGAGAAATGGATGCTGAAGGAAATAAATCTTTAATTAAATATATCATTTTGCGATCTGTTCAATTTAAAAATTTGAGAAAGGAAAATAACATAATAATAAGTAAGTAATATATATTTTAAGTAATTTTCTTAAAATATATATATTAAAAAGTAACATACAAAAATTTAATACTTATACAGTTTATAATTGAGATCGCATTGTAGCTTTAGCGTCAAAGGGAATTTTTATTGCAGTAAATACATTATTGTTGTACAAGGGGGGCGCGACAAAAATTATGATTGAAAATTGGGTCGCCTGTACTGAAAGTTTGAGAAACACTGAACTATTGACTTCTTGTCCAGCATTTTGTTAGACTTGAATAAACGACCCCTGTTTAATCATTAATCCATAATGAAATAAGTGCACAGTAATCATTAAATGTTTTTTTTGGAGAAAAACTTTATCGAACAAACTATATAATAGCATAGTAACTGATCTCAAATTAAATCCTGCACGATTTACAAGTGTCAACACGCAAACGAGTGGGAAAAAAGATTTCTATCTCAAGATAATGATTTTTCTTTCTACTTTGTTATCCAATCAGAATCAGATGGTATTTGAAGGACAGATCATCTATGTAAGTCCCGATAAATCACTTTAAGAAACTAATCTTAAGACTAATCGTCTTGTATCCTTTATTAAAGATTAAAGGTTAGTGCTTGTACTGCGATAATTCATCTTGTATAAAATATCTCTCTCCTTAATAAATCAATCTTATAAAAAATTATGTTTTATACCTACTAATTATTAACTAAAGAGTGTTTTTTTTCCAGGTATAGAAGTTTAAGTTGGCATTACTTTCCAAGATGGCGACCGATTTAACAGCTGTCAAGTGATTTATTCTCAGTTTCGTTTGGCAATTCATCAAAACGATCATCAAGCAAGGCGTAGATTCGTCGAATGGGCCCAAAACGAGATTGCCGTTGTTCCCGATTTTCATAAGCGAATTTTGTTTAGCGATGAAGCGCACTTCTGGTTGAATGGCTACGTCAACAAACAAAACTGCCGCGTTTGGAGTGAAGCTAATCCACAAGTGTATGTCGAAACACCGTTACATCCAGAAAAACTGACTGTTGGGTGCGCTTTATGGGCTGGTGGAATCCTTCAAAAACGATGAAGGCCACAACGTTACAGTCAATGGTGATCGGTATAGAGCCATGATTACTAACTTTTTCATTCCTGAATTGAACAATCATGATGTCCAGCAGCTGTGATTCCAACAAGACGGCGAAACATGTCACACAGCTCGTGCCACAATCGATTTATTGAAAGACACGTTTGGTGACCGCCTAATTTCACGTTTTGGACCTGTGAATTGGCCTCCAAAATCTTGTGATTTAACACCGCTAGACTATTTTCTGTGGGGCTATGTAAAGTCATTGGTCTATGCGGATAAGCCACAAACGCGTGAGCATTTGGAAGACAACATTTGCCGTGTTATTGCCGATATACGGCCACAAATGTTGGAAAAAGTCATCGAAAATCAGATTGGACTACATCCGAGCCAGCCGTGGCAGTCATATGCCAGAAATCATATTTAAAATGTAATGCCACAAGATTATCTTTCGAATAAAAAGAATTCATGCCAATCGAATAATACATAGTTGTTTTATTGCAATTTAAAGTTCTATACCTCTAAAAAACACCCTTTATAATCCTCACGGTGACATGGTGTAGAATTTAGGAGAGTGGTGCACCAGCTATCATTCCCGTCACTCAACCGATTACAAGGTCCGTCACCAATATCCCTCGTGTTGCTTTAGTGTGCCTTCCCAATATTTGGGAGTTGCGGGGATGTACGCTACACTACTGTTGTCACGGAACACTTAGAACTGTAAGTTGCTTTTGGGGGGAACTCCATTCTACACTTAAAAGAACATATTTTTATGGAATTTTTAAAGTAGATGAACACATTAGGCAGTTACTTTATGTAAAGAAAATTAAAAAAAGTATTGTACTTGTTATTAATTTTTTTTAAATATAATGTTAATGTAATTTGCTCATTAATAACATTAATTTGTGTTTTATGGATCATAATTGCATGGAGAATGTGAATCTATTTTGCATGCATATTTATCATTTTCTTTTCAAATTTTTTTATTTGGAAGTAATCTGGTAACACCTGGGAATGCCTCATGGAAACAATTTGAATATCTCTGGTTTAACCACTTTCTCGATTATCTCGTATTTATTCCAATTAGTTTGAATCCTTAATTATCTCGGGAGTAGCAGTATGATTTGTTTTATCACGCTTTTATTCGTTTTGAAGCTTAAAATAACATCCAACCAGCTCCTTTTTCTACACCAAGAAAAGAAAGGGGAGAATTATATTATAAAATTTCATTTATTAGATTTGGCTCTGGGGAACTACATTTTATACTGTAAATCAAGAGGTTCATGGGCATCTTAACAATTTTAAAAAACTTACTGCATCATTGGGACCATTTTCTGCCAAATCAGGAAGATCCGTCAATAGTCTAACACCACTCAAGCTAACCTAAAAGCATTTAACAAACGTTATTCCTGATATTGAGAAAAAAATCAAGAGTTTTTGCTTTCGTAAAAGGAATTCAAATGATGAGACAGTAAGAAAGAAGACCAGATACCAGTTTACCCAATGTCAAGCATCACTTCCTGTTGCTTCTCGTTTTAAAAACTATTATACAGAGACTAAATATGTGCATATTATTATTCTTTATAAGTATTAATTCCTTATATTTGATAATAAAATTAAAATATATCAGGATTTTTTGCAATATTTTTTTTAAAAAATTGGTAAAAGAAGTAATTAAAATTAAAAGGTTTGTCATTACAATTTTAATTTTGATGAACCCTTTTTTGCACTTCACGAATCCCTGAGTGTTCGCAAACCACCAATTAGGAACACTGATTTAAAGAAGATTGTTACATTGAGACAACGGTAAAGTTTTTTAAGCTTCTCTATCGGAATTTTATTTTTATAACACTGTTACACTTTTTGGCAGCGTTTTTTCAGAGTAGCGATACGCGTTCTTTGCATTAAAACTACCTTATCTTTATCAAGAGTGTTCTGGAGTCTGTTGTTTTTGAGGAACTGCTTACATCTTATGAAGACAATTATTCGTCATGCTGTTCTTAACCACTATTATGTGAACTTTGTTACCCTTGGCTACAACAAAAAGTATTAATAACATTTGCATTCCAATTTCGAAGTGGAAAAAATAAATCTAGGACTACATTTTAATTATTTATGTTTTTCGTTACTTAGTCTAATAGTGCTGCAATATGCAAATAAACATAAAAGAGTTAAAGAAATATAAATTATTTCGTAAATTAAATAGAAATGGAATATTCGAGGAATTAAACTAAATTGGGGTGGACAAGTACCAGGCGCGAGCGAGCACTGAAATCATCTAATTATATAATACAAACTCTGGGTTAAGAATTCCTTGTTTTTTTAATACATACTTCATGGAACGATTCAATTTGATATGGGTTCAGATTGATTCCTTTTAAAATATCCATAAGTATTATCAATAAAAGTTTTCACATAATAAAACTTTCATTAGTGTATTTCTTTATTTATAATTTATTTCCTTACATTTTACACTGACGTTGGAAAAAATCCCAACACCAAGAAAGAAATTATTGTAGAGTAATGAAATTCTGTAGTTAACATGTTTAATTGATTAAATTTTCCAAGATCTCAGGTTACGCATTTCAAATGTGATTGATTGAATATTAACGTCGCACTGTTCAGCTACACGAGGAGGGGCTGCGGTAGCCCAGTGGTTAAGGTATCCAACCATGGCAGGCATGTCATGAGTTCGATCCCAGTACCACTAAAGACCCGCCTTGTAGGGCAGCGATGCACGTTAAATCTGTCGAGAGCTGAAACGTCCTCCCGTTGGTGTGGTAGTTAGGAGAGGTGGTGCCAGCTCAGGTGTCGTCCACGTCACTTGACCATGGTTCAAAATTACGTGGTCCGTCGCCAAAAGCCCTCGTGTAGCTGAGTTAAGTGAGTGAGTTAATATTAACGTCGCACTGTTCAGCTACACGAGGGCTTTTGGCGACGGACCACGTAATTTTGAACCATGTTCAAGTGACGTGGACGACACCTGAGCTGGCATCCCCCTCTCCTAACTACCACACCAACGGGAGGACGTTTCAGCTCTCAACAGATTTAACGTGCATCGCTGCCCTACACGGCGGGTCTTTAGTGGTACTGGGATCGAACTCGTGACAAATCAAGCCACGATCCGATACCTATACCACTCGGCTACCGCGGCCACATTTCAAAGGTGAAATGCTGTTAAAGTCCAGAAAAATCGTATTTTTTCGAATCTAACCCGCCATCAATTCTAAGTTGCGCCCTAAATTCTCAGCAAGATTTTGTGCAAATTGAAAAATAGTCTAAAATGGCTTGTCATGATCTAATTTTACGAAATTAAAATGAATTTAAAAGGAAAACTAATAAGAAGTGAATAAGTAGTTATTTTATCAGTATTATAAACTTTTTTAAATTCATGCATGAAGCTGTAATTGCTCTAAATACCCTCATCCAACGAATTTTTTTCCCTTCGATTATGACCCGATTTTCTGTAGCATTAACATTGAGAAAAGTGCGGCTTAGATTCGAGTAAATACGGTATTTTTAAAAATACGGAAAAAATCGAATCATAAGAGAACATTTCATTGAATAGAAAATGCACTTCGATATTCGTAATTTTACGAAGAAAATCGAAAAATGTTCTTGGTTTCAAGAAAAGTTCGCTAAATAAAGAAATTCGTAAAATGAAGGCCTGGCCATATTGTATACTTTCTTTTAGCTCACTACACCTACGCCACTGGGTGGACCGCAACACCTTGAAAAAATTAGAAGTAGCCCGTACCCTGGAAAAGTCTGCCCGCCCCTACCATACGTGCTCAATTAGAAACAGATGTGGTGATCTCACAGACCAAGGTAACATGTCAAAATTCTGTAGAGTACGTTGCGTTATAACAGTGGTGTGAGAGCGTACGTAATACTCTTTGGAAAACTCTCCCTTGAAGGCTGTTCATGAATGACAGTACTATAAATTGGATTACCAGACTGACGTACAAATTTGTAGTGAGTTTGTTTGGTATAGCCACGAGAGTGCTCCTGCTGTCGTAGGAAATTGCTCCTCTAGGTGTAGGTCCAGTGCATCTAGGCTACAGACAGTTTGGTTGTAGGCATTCCTCTGGCCTCCTTCTGTACAACACATGGCCATCACTGGCACCAAGGTAGAACCTGCTTTCATCTGAAAACACAACAGATCTCCACTTCGTCTGCCTAGGAACTCTAGCTTGACACCACTGGCATCGTAAACGTCAGTAACTTGGAGTCACTGACATACACACTACAAGGCTCCTTGCTCGGAGTTGTCCTTGAAGTAACCGATTTCTAACTGTTCGTTGAGTCACTGTGGTACCAACTGCAGCTCACATTTCTGCCACAGACCAGTACGATGTGCCACAGACGTACGTCGAATATGGTGGTTTCCTTCTCAGTAGTGCCACGTGGCTGCCCGGAATCCGGTCTTCTTGAGGCAGCACCATCCCTTGATCACTACTCTCAACAATTATGCACAGTGGATACATTCCGTCCAAGTCTTTGTGCAATTTTGTGGAAAGAAAATCACGTTCAATCTCAGGGAGCTGTTGATAATGGCTTGTTCGTCTTCTTAAAGGCATTCTTGGCTAACATGAACATCACTAACAAATAACTCTCACGAACTTTACAGTAACCCTGATTTTCAAGTTCTGAGTGGCGCTACTGGTGCCACACTTAAGTGTGAAATGTGAATCGATGTCATCTTTCAGATGTATAAGCATGCCCACCAAATTTCTTTTCTCTAACACAAGTCTTTCTTGGTGTTGGGATATTTTTTTCCCCGGCAGTGTACATAAAATTTTTGTTTGAAATCTAATTAAATTCATTTTAAAATTATTTTTACTAAAACTTACATAATTAATCCTTTTATTTATATTTTAATGCTTTTTTTATATATACAAATATTCCTTTTAAAAAATTAAATTCTTGAAAATATTTAAGTTTCAGGTTAAAGAAAAAAAAGTGATCAGTATTTATATGTTATGATGATGATGAAACTTGAGTGCCAGTAAATTAAACGCTTATGCTGAAGATATGGATAAAAAGAGTAAATGAAAAACAATCAAAATAACTTTCAAAGAGAGGTAGGTGCCAAAGAAAAATGCATGTTCATGTTTCACTGTCTCACTAAGACATAAAAAGACGCTTTATAGCTAAAACAGATAGCCCTGATAATAGAATCTTAAGATTCAATACGCACCAATGAGAAACGAGCTTTTTCCTTTAACTGTGCGGAAGATAAATGCTTGTGATCAGAGCAACTTCCCTCTCTTTAACGGCATGCAGTTGTCATACTTGCTTACATTTAAACTCGTGTAACCAGATTTTTTCTTTTAGGTTTATAAACTCTTCATTATTTTCTATTTTCACCTCAATTTTATTTTTTCCTCAAGATATGCTGAGGGGTGCACTACAAATTGCCCTTGAAAAAATGATTTCAACTTCCCCTGTTTATGACAGGAAACGCTGTATTTGAAAATTAGATCAAGCAGTAGACAAGACTTTTCTTTGTTTCCAAGCAACCTAATCAATTATTTAGTTTAGCAGATGTACAGAGCTCTTGACTGACTTTTGAATATTTCTGTATTATGGGATAATATCCTTTGTTACTCCATTTCTCATTCTACCTATTTTTTCCCCACTATTTTAAGCCCATTTCTTAATTTTTTTCCCACTTTATTATGTATCAATGGGAGAGAAACACGATAATGCAAGTTTATATTATTAATATGCATTGTTCTTGTACTGAATTCATGTTTTGTATTCTTTCATCTGTTTTATCTTTTGATCAATGGGTAAAAAATAGAATGTTTTAGAAATTAACTTTTTCTGCTTCAAAAAATGGAGAATTTTTCATTCCTTCCTAGCGAGGATATCGCATCTTCAAATGATTCTAAAGAGAGTAGATGTGGAATTGGTTATTGTCAACCTACATGTCTACAGCGATTTGCAAAGCCAGGAATTTTCATGTTATTCTTTTGCTTAATTGGTATTTTGCAAGGAGCTTATTTCACATATTTTATAGGAATTTTATCAACATTGGAAAAGAGATATTCTTTTGACAGCTGGATTACTGGTATAATTCTTATAGCTGATAATTTGAGTCCAGCTGTATTTAGCATTTTTATTGGATATTATGGGAAATATGTGCATAGACCTAAACTCGTTTCATTTGGTCTGATGTTTACTGTTCTTAGTTGTTTTCTGAGTTGCTTACCATATCTGTTATTTGGTTCTGAAATAAAATCAATTTCGAATTCCTCAAAAATCATTTATTTGTGCAATCATAGCAAAACTTCTGTAGGATGTGAAAAATTGTCTCAAAATCTTGTTGCAATTATAATTCTTTTTATTGCTAATTTTTTAAATGGTTTTGGCTCTATGGCTTATTATACAATTGGTGTACCATATTTAGATGATAATGTCAAGAAAAAGAATTCTCCTTTGTATTTAGGTATAATTTTTTTGTAAATTTTTTTATTAAAATTTTTCATAAAAAATATTTGTTTACATGTCTATATAAATTCCCTTAATTTTTTTTGTTTTTCAGTAACACACTGATTGTAATAAGAATTCAAAAGAAGAGGAATTTACACATATTATTCACTACTCAGGGGTATAATATATAACATACTTAGTAATATTCAATATTCTTAAATTTCTTCTGGCATATTTAAGGACACAGTTCAAATAATTGATGAGAATTGTCTCCTCGATTAAAGCTAACTCAGTCATTCTGAGTTATACTATTATATCTAATTTTGAGTGACGTTCTCCAGTATATTGCTGTGATTCTAATATCAATCTCCAGATACTTTGTAGAGTCCTCCTAAACAACAACATTGTACTCTATGAGGTTAACTTAGAACCACTTAATCTTAGAAACTCCATTCTGATAATATACTTTAATAAATTGCAATTTTGGTTCTCTAAACCAAAATAGCCTCTTACCACCTCTCTCTTTCTTAAGTATTGGTGTTGGAATCAAAGGCTAAAGAAAAATAGTCTGTTCAGTATCAGTTCTGTAATTTTTAACCCTATCCAGATCTGTAGAATAGCATTATTTGACACTGTGCATCAATTCATCTGAAGGTCTTCTGGCAATGTACCTCCATTTGAATCTTATTCAAATGAACAGGAAATCCAGTCATCCAAAATTACTAGACCACTAGCTCTGGAAGACTTAATGATATTTATATGAAGGCATTCCTGATATATACAGATGGAAGCAAGTCGGGGAGATATGTCCAGACAATGAAATTTGGGTTCTTATGTATTATCGCAACAATCGCCAACTCTTTAATAACTCGCCAAGTTGGCAACCCCGATTTCCTATGTGGCATATACGCTGAATTGGCATCTGCATGCTTTGTTATATAATATCATCAATAAGTTGTAGTAATACTTAAGTACCGAAATTTATATCACATCATTTATATTCTTTTCAGGTCTACAAAATTAATCCTGAAAACTGATGCATTTTGTTTATTAATTTAATAGTCATAGGCATGAACCTTAATTTATCTGTATGATTTATATATATTGACTGAAAGGGGTGCATATATGAGCCATCAGTTTTTCTAGTCCTGATTTTTATGCTATTGTATTTTCAAAATGAAATATTAAAATAGAGTTACTTGAACAACTCCACTAGTGCAGCATTAGTATTATTAAGATTCTCTGGGCTTTTAGTATAGCAGGCAAGAGGAAAACACTTCAATTTGTTCTTTGATCTACCCTAATGTAAACCAAGTTTTTTCGATCTGCATCAAGTATGTTATCCAAGCCTTCCCTTATGATATTCTTAATTGCTTAAAACTCTCTAAACTAGATCTTATTTCAAGTTATTTAATAGTTGTTGTTTCTCTTCAGTTGTGCAATATCACACACTTAATTTAGCCCACATACATCTGGTCTTTAGGAACTTGTGATAACAACTACATTGGTTCTTCTAATGTCTTGGTTGATCAACTTGTTCTTGCAGGAGTTCTGTTTATAAAGTATTTTTATACTATTATGCACAGTAAAATATATTATTCCTGTTATGAAAGACATTGTTTCTTTGATTGCAATAGGGCATACAGTTAAATTGTATTATTTCTCAATATCTTGATGAATTAACTGAATCTGTACAAATGTTGATAAATTCCTAAGTTTCAAATTCTTAGTATTGTACAGCTTTGAAATGAAATATTTAAGAAATATTTGATATGTATTTATTTCAAATTTTTGTTTTAAAAATTGTTTGTATGTATATCATTTGACATTAATTTTGATGTTTATAATAAAGTTGAGTCTGAAGATAATTTAATATTACAATTGTAACGTTTCTCTTATGTCATTACTGGGTAAACCAAAATAATGGATAAGATCTCGGGGTAATTTAAAATGGTTTTAATGACACAAAACAACACAGTTGCAAAGGACAGACATTTAGACATAATACAGATTAAACATTTAGAGGAAATTAAATATAATACATAGTCCAGGATTGGACAGCGAAACCCAGTAAAGTTCACTCGTTCAGTTCCCAACTTTCTCTGGCGGTACTACAGAGCTTCGGTCGGTAATGCTTCCGTTACAAGTACCACCATCTACATTTTGGTCTTCGAATTAAACCGTGTGTTACACAATTAATTTTTTTATTTTGATCTCAAAAGCTGTACAAAATGTTTTTTTTAAATTTATTTTAGAAAAAAAAAATAATTTTTTTTTTTAAAATTATAATTTTTTCTGATGGTTTTGATAATATTCTCTTTCTTTCTTTGTTTAAGGAACCATGTTTGCCTTAAGAATTGTAGGTCCAACTCTTGGTTTCATGCTGAGTTCTTTTTGCCTCAAATTTTATGAAAATCCATTTGGTATGTTTTCATATAGATTAATTTTTCCAAAACATATTTGAATATTTTATATTTATATAGTTATATATTCATTAATACTTTTTCATTCTATAATTTTATGGGCACCATGTATATGCATATATTTATATGGAGGTTTTTAGTCCTTTTAAAGCATTAACATTAATAGATATTTGGCAATGTTTACAATTAAATAAAAATGAGAACTGTGTTATCTCTATTTGTACCAATTGTTGATACTGTTAAACACACACACAATTTTACTGAATAAGATATCACCAATTCAAAAAACTTTACCAAACTCTGTCATCGTATTTTTTTTAATTTTGTAATGCACACAGGAATGTTTTTCTACAATTTCTCAACAAAATTAAGTTTATTAGAGTACATTTTATTTACATAGATATGTATATATGCATGTGTTTAATAAAAATTAATGAAACAAGAACATTCACAATAATTTAATGAAATTTAAATCAAAATTTTATAGTTTTTTGAAAACCAAAACATTTATTGAATTTTTAGAAAATAATTTGATTTATTTTTTTCCCCATTGTCTTATAACAACAAATTGTTTGATGTAGTCCATTTTGTTAATTTCACCATTGGAATATGTATCGTAATGACTGCATATTTTTCATGATGTTCCTCATTTTGGATGTTGTAGAAACAGGAGCTAATCTGCCAAAATATATTTTTAGCTTTGAACAAACTCCAAAATGTCTTTGTCTGTCATAATTGAGGATGTACACACATTATCTTCATTTACTGAAACAAATTCTTCTGATACAGTTGGACAGTTCAATAATACTGAAAATACATACTTTCTCAAAAATTTCATGAAGTGTTCAATCCCAGAAGTGGAATTTTTTCATGTTGAGTAATTTTCATTTCATGTTAAGAGAAAAAAAATGCATGATAATTCAAATTAGTTTGTAGGGATCATTGTTTTTTATTTAGTGTTAACTGATATTCTGTCTTAAGCATTTTGGTGTTAAATGTATTTCACTGTAGTAGGGCTTAGATCTTGAAAAATTATATGAAATGTATGAAAATAGTTAATTATAATGTTATATTCAGAGAGTATCAAATTATTACAAATATTTACTTTGCAAACACAAATGCCATGATTAAAAAATTTATACAACAGTCAATTGTTTATAATTCCCAGCATTATTACACCACAAAATGTGCTAGAAAAAATATAGGGACCATATGTGAAAGAGGAATTTTATTTTTGGTAGCTTTTCCAGCATGTATAAAAGAGATCTGACATATAAATAAATTCTTGAATCTTGGAGAAATATTTAAATATTGTGTATTACCAGATATATTACTCATGTAAACCTTTTCACATTGTGGTCAAACATCAGGAACTTTCCCTGGATTACATATCTGCCATGCAAGCCTAGCCTCAGTGTTAGTAAATGTTAAGGGAGATGGGTTGTATGATCAGTTGACTTCAATTTGATGGATTTTTACATAAAAGTCAGTGAAGTTTTACCAGAGAACAGCATACATCTTCAATAAATGCCAAAACTATGTATTGGAAATAAGTGCCATAAATTGCCTCCCAAAAAACTGTATATGAGAAAATCCAATAAAAATTAATGCTTCTCTGTGTCTGCAGCAACATTATAGCATAGTTCTGTCTACATTATTTGGATGCATAAGGCATATTTTAACCATAATGAGCTCTACAATACATATATAAGCTGTAAAATTGTGTTAAAATGCCTTGCATATTATCTTTAAATATTTAATCTTTTATAATATAATCTTTTAATAATCTTTTTAATAATATATCTTTTATATTTAAACTAAAGGAAAACTGTAATGAATATATTTAACAAGAATATATACAAAACAGGTGTTTAATTATATATCTGTTACTTAAAAACAGATTTGTAATTTATATTTAAAAATCTTACTATTTTCCTAAGTGGGTGCTTAGTTTTTATAATGAATCAAAACTAAAAGTGTATTCAACAATTCTCGAGGATTGTGAATGAGTTCTGCTTATACTCGATATTCACAATAAGATACAAATAGCTAAACAAAAATAAGCCAAACTAGTTTTGACGATCTTCATATAGATGTTTTGTAAGAAAATTTTGCCTGCAGAGTGGGTTTTTGTTCTTTAATGCATACATTTGAGCTTATATTTTCCTGTTACAATTATCCTTTGAACATTTAAAAAATGTCATGTAAAAAAAATAAATAAATTGTGCAGTGGATTTTGAAAATAACAAATAAGAGAATAGATATGAAGCTCGTTCTTGTAGTTATGAGAGGGACCAAAGCAAATAAGCAGGCAAAGTTATTGTGGATTTAAATTAATCATTGAATGATTTATTTCATGAATTACAATAAATATTTCAAAACTAATAGTTTATATAGCTAACAATCATGTGTTATCAAAGATCTGTGTAGAGCATTATTTATTTTCACATACAAATGGCATAATGGAAGCCCAATGGCTAAGGGGTAGTGTATTGCACTTCCACATCACAGGTCCAGGGATTTTCCTGGAACAGTGGAAGAATCTGTTAGACTCTTCTAGGTAGCAAACTGATCTGTGAGCCTTATATTAGAAGTAATTAAGGAAAATTTTGAAAAAGGAAGCATATACTGTGTGTTGTTACCAATAAAGTCTGCATGGTGAGATTTACGCCAGTAAAATGGAAAAGTACCAAATGATTAAATAATTTTCTAACTAATGCTTATTAGTTGTATTATATATTAGCATTTTACTTGCAGTTGATCCAGGCTATGATAAAAATGATCCAAAATGGATAGGTGCTTGGTGGATGGGATTCATAATTCTTGGATTTGCTATCTTTTTTGTATCACTTCCCATAGCATTTTTTCCAAAAGAAATGCACAATTATAAATCTTCTGATGAAAGTGACACATCAGTTGAAAATTCAATAACAGGTAGAGTAATGTTGTTTTCATTATTAAATACTTGTAAAAATTTTCAAAACAAAAAAAAAAGATTTATTTCAGATTTTAAAAATTCCTTTGATTGAAAATTGCAGTCAAAATTTTGTGTTAAAGCTTGTATTTTCATTTTATTTGCCACCCAAAAGTTCAAATTAAACATTTTTTTTAAAAAAAAAAGTTTTCAAATTGTGTCTGGAAAGAATTTTAACCTATGATTTTCATTTGGAGTTTTAATCTTGGAAACGTGCATAATTTTTTTGTTTTAAAACAAAATTATAAAGACTTAAATGTTCTTTTTTTTTCCAAATAATTTTTTATTATCTTTTGTTTTTAAGGAAACAAAATTTCAATATTTTTAAAACATTTTTGCTTGTTGCCATTTTATTTTACATCTTTTATTTCGTAGACAAATTCAAGTTTCATATTGACTTTGATAAGATTATATTTTGTAGTACTTAGAAAAAAAAGATTGACATGAGTGCCTTATTCTTTTTATGCGATATTTATGTTTTATTAAAAAGTTCTGTTAAATTTCTATATATTTTTTAACTGTCTAAAAAGAATTATTTGAAATTGTATTATCTAAAAAATATTGATATTCTGTAACAGTAATGATTTTTTTCTTTCTTTTTAAGGTTTAATTCTGTCTATGAAAAAACTAATAAAAAATCCAATTCTCATGTTTCATACTTTGAGCATTGTTTTCCAAATAAATGGATTATTTGGTTATTTTGTTTATATGCCTAAATATATGGAAAGCCAATATCAGAAATCAGCTTCATCAGCTAGTCTTTTCTCAGGTAATTTCACAGCTATATATTTTTCAAATCTGTGCATTTTTCCTATTTTTTTTATTAAAGCTTTATTTTTATTGGGAAAGGATTATTTTTTATTAATTGTTTTATGTGCATATATATGAGATGTTTTCAGGGGAAAATCAAACCTTTGATTGACAAAATCAATTTTTTTTATTTCAACAAAACCATTCCAAATCTCTTTCAAGTGGCAGTACTTCTCCCAGTAAATCTGCTGTTGCTGAAAACACTTCCAAAAGCAATTTTTCGGGGTGCTATTCAAATGAGTCATTCGTGTTCTGTGTGGTCACTTCTCTGCATTCAAAGTGGGTCTTTTTAGAAGCATTTTCTACTTTAAGAATAACTAAAAATCATATATAGCTAGTCTGCAGAGTAGGGAACTTAATAAATCATAGGAATGCCATATTTTCCCAAGAAACATGGAATCAGATGTGGAGAATGGTGAATACATTATTGTAATAGAACTGCCAACTTTTCTCTGCCCACGTCTAGTTGGTTACAAAGCAGCGCTTTATGAAAGTGACGAAGAACCTTCATGTAATACACCTTGTTGATGGTTGTACCTTGTACATACATGTGATGTAACGTGTGAGGTAACTTATGATGCGCTGCCCAATCAAAGTAAAAAAAGAAATTAGTCAATATGACCTTTACATTGATGCAGATCTACTGTGCTTTTTGGGTGGGGGGATTCCTCAAGAAGAATGGATGCTTCTATTGCAAGAGCTGCATCTTTGATTCTGGGCTATATTCATAAATCTATGACTCATCAGTATGAATTCAAGGATTTCTCAGGAATTTTGAGTTACTGCTTGAGTTGTCCAGTAGTTCCAAGAGATTTCCAAACTAAGTTTCTTCTCCTCCATCATTAGCAGTTTTAAAAGAAATTTTGCAGAAACTTCATTCCTAAATCCTTGGTCAAAACTTAACGTGTAATAACCCTACTGTTTTTGCACTTCTTTGAATTGTCATTGGCAATTCTGCATGGCCAAAGTTTACATTTCATTGGCAACATTGATGTTTTTATTTATTAAGGGTCTACTTGTGCATGTCTTGCTGTACAATTATATACTTCCATCTTTTAAGTGCATGTTACATTTATATGTGTAAGATGCTCATAGCATTACTCCTGAAGGCATGTCCAAGCTTGTATAGAATATCAATCTGGGCATCACTAAGCTTTATGCTAAATTTAATTCATTATTGCTGCTAAAGTCATTCTATAGTTTAACAAAAAAAATATTCAACAAGCACTAACTGCACTTTTTTGCTCAGAGGCTAACTACAACTGATGCTATCGAATTTATGAGAAAATATGCAGTCACATGCATAAATTTTATAGTTTGATCAAACTTTAAACAATCTCCTATTTTACAACTATTTAAGTTGTAAAGATTTTTTTTTAGCCTTCAAAAACTAAGTTGTGTGATTGATATTGTCCCTTATTTCCATGAATAAATATGATGAAACCATTTAATCCTGTTAAATTATATTCTACATTTTACAAGAAAATATTATTTAGATAAATTAACCATGTTGTTTTTTTGTAATAAAATTATGTTTCTGTTTATTAATAATTTTTTTGATTTGTAAATTTTATCAATATCAGTTAAATTTGATGTATTTAATGGCTTTACATTTTGTCAAAAGTCTTCGCAAAAGAATTTCTCACTTCATAAAATTTTCTATATTTCTAAATTAACATTTAGAATTAAGTATTTCTAAAAGATATGAGTTTCTTACTTAAGTTACATATTTTTAATTTCCTTGTATTTTTTTCTCCTTCCTACAAAAAAAGCAAAAGAATAAAAGGAAACTTATGTTATTAATAAATTATATAATTAACCTTAGTTTTGAGAAATTAGTTATCTATTCTATCTTAAATTGAAATTTTATTACTTTTTTTATCCAATAAAATTTTATTTTTTCAATAAATGCACCATTGGAAAAAGATATTTTATTTCATTCATCCATAGATAGTCATCTAATTATTAAAAGGTTCAATGATTTTTTTTCATTATTCATGCTTTACCATATATATAAATATTTTTCCTTTGACAAAAGCATGATAATGGTTCAATTGTACAAGCTTATAACCCCCCTTCTTTATGTATTTATGTTACAAAAATATTAAGTAAATTTTGAAATATTTTGTAATTTAATATTTTTATTTTTTTAACTAGTATTTTTAATGAATACATTTATAATACTTTTTAATATACATTTTAGGTACTGTAACTATGATAGCCATGGTAATTGGAGTATTTCTAGGTGGCTATTGTATTCATAAAATAAAACCAAGACCTCGATTTCTCATTGGGTACATGCTATTCATTGAAATATTTGCAGGAGGTGTACTTTTGTCAGCCTTTTTTATGGGTTGTGAATCATCAAAAATGCCACAGAATAATCCTGCATTGTAAGCTTAATTTGTGACGTTGTTGAAATTTGAAAAAAAAGTGCTCCCTTTTGACAAAATATTTACTTGATAATGAAAGTCATTATACTGTGGCTTATATATGTACTAACTATAAATTTTATTTGGATGCTAAACTTATGCCTTTTGTTTTTACAATGCTTCATAATTTAATAACATTTTTAAAGTATTGTTGAATGTGCTACTGCTTTTTGAAGTTTTAATATTTAATTTAGAATTTTTAAGTATTTTTCAATTTATCATTACATTATATAAATTTTTTTCGTTAACTTAGTATTTAATGTTTCATAGTAATTGAATTACAATTGCAGCAAATAATTCGAGTATTTAGACTGTTGGAAATGTATTTGTTAAATGTTTAAAAGAAACTTTAAAAATAAGTTACTATTTTAAAATATTTATCTAATAAACATCAATTAGTAAATTGCATAAATAAGTTTGCTAAATAAGTGCAAAACCTTGATAAATCCCTAAATTACTATTGTTAAAACACAAATTTATTTTGTATGAATTTGAATTAAAAATCAAATAACTTTCCTATATATATATTACATATATATTACATATATATATTACATATATATATATACATACATATATATATATATATTATATATATATATTACATATATATATAATATATATTATAAATGTGAAAGTTTGTGAGTATCTTTGTGGGTCTTTCACGCAAAAACAACTGAATGGATTTTAATGTAACTTTACAGTAATATAGCTTATAAATAAGAATAACACATAGGCTAAAATTTATAAAGATATTGTGAGAAGTTTTCAAAATATAACGACAATTGTCAAGAAAGTAGGAAAAAATTCTGCCATTTGCAAAAAAGCCCGTGACAGCATTCATCTATCTTTTTTTATCCCTTCTGTTTTGTCTACGCCATCCCTCAGTGCACTTTCGCTTTTCATTGATTCCCTTCATCAGTGTCATCACTATTTTTATTTCATAATAAAAGGGAGAGGTGGTGGCAAGATTTTAACATAAAATAAATACAATAAAAAGTAATATTAATGTATTACACTTCCCGATATAAATTATTTACTCTATTTTAAGCGTTCATTACACAAAATTTTTAACTATGACAGTGGAAGGAAAACTATGAAAGTAAAAAAAATATCAAAATGTTTTTATCATTTAGTTTTTTTTTCTTTTTGAATGTTTTTTTTTCAGTACATGTAAATATATATCTACGCTTCCCCTATACTGTTTTTTTTATAACTTATATATATGTATATATATATGTTTTTTAAAAGTATTTCTATTAATTCTTTACTAAATTAATTATTTGTTAATTCAAAAAGTACATTGTCTATTATTTTGGATAAAAATACAATTCAGAGACATTTTATAGCTAACTAAAGAATCGTTTTCTTTTTATTGCTTCACATTAATAATTTTTTAACTAATGCAATATTGTTTTTTAAAAGTCATAGATCGAAATTTGAAGCTATATTTTATCTGTGAGGGGGATTTGATTGATTGAATATTAATGTCGCACTGTTCAGCTACACGAGGGCTTTTGGTGACGGACCACGTAATTTTGAACCATGGTCAAGTGATGTGGACTACACCTGAGCTGGCACCCCCCTCTCCTAACTACCACACCACATCAACGGGAGGACGTTTCAGCTCTCAACAGATTTAACGTGCATCACTGCCCTACACGGCGGGTCTTTAGTGGTACTGGGATCGAACTCGTGACCAGGCAAGCCACGATCCGATACCTATACCACTCGGCTACCGCGGCCACTCTGTGAGGGGGAGAGGAAGAGGAAACAGTAATTTTACACTAAAAAAACAGTGTTATGCCGGGTTAGAGGTAGGGGAAAAAACCTGTCTTAAATTGAAAATATGTGGAACACAAAGTTCGAAAAAGGGAAATTTAATGAAATAATTTTATAAATCACTCACATTGCGCACGTACAAACACACACATAATTGCTGGCATCATGGGGGAAAGAGAAAGCCTGTGCAAAGCCGAGCCATGCAGCTAGTTTATATATATATATATTACATTACATATGTATATAATATATATATAGCATATATATATATATTATCTTGGTTCCTAAGGCCAGAAGTTCGTTATTGTATTACTGAGGCTAATATTTCCTACTATCTTGACTAGTTATACTTAGGTTTTATAGCTATTTGTATATATTTATGGATTATATATATATATACTCTTATTACAATAGATATATTTTCATAAGTTTAAATATATGTGTAAACTTGTAATCATGGATATCTATGCAAGCTAATTTATTCACTTTTTTCTTACCATTTCAATTACAGTAGAACCTCTATATAACAAACCTCTATATTGCGAATTTTTCTATGTAGCAAACTTTTTCCTGGAACCTTGTACATTTCACGATTTTCTTCTTAAATAAACCTCTGTATGGCGAAGTGCATTTTCTGTATAATGAACTTTTTCTTTTGTGATTCAATTTTTTTCCTCCCTACTTTTTTCAAGTATTTCTGAACATTTCAAGTTATTCTCTCTCTTAACACATTTTATGGTGGCCATAAATCGTGAACTGGTTCTATTAGATCCTAATTCGTGGAGAGCAATAGAGTTCTGGACGTTTCATCCAAGAAGTGTAACCTTTAATTCCTTTATCCAGTTCACTAGATGTTTTATAGAAACATCTTTGATATTCCTTTTCAGCCTCTGTGAAGTTGTCCCGTGTCCCAGTTATAATATAAAGTGTTTAATATTACTTGTACGTTTTAAATTAGAAAATGTCCTTAAAATTCGTTAATTTTAATATAAAATTATTTTCTTAATATTTAAAATACAGTGTATTCAACATTTTTTTTGTTTTCCTTGCAGTTTTTCTTTTTTTTCTTGATGGGTGAGATGTATAAAATAAACATATATTAGTTTAAAAAAGGTGTGAATAGTTTCTTTTTTAATACATGGAATGAATATGAATGAATTCATACATACTTATGAATTTATAATTTATTTAGTGTGGTTTATAAAGTATATTAAAAGATGAACCTATATATAATGAATTTTCCATATTACGAACTTTTTGCCAGATTTAGCGACTTCGTTATATAGAGGTGGTACTGTATTTTAGTATATAATTCATTCTATATGTATTATTCACTGGCTTTTAAGTAGTACAGAATTTGCTGGTGATTTTATGTGGATGAATTACAACAAGAAAGTGAGTTAATGAATTGATATTCAAACAAATATTTTTTGTATTGCATTTTTTTAATGAAACAAATTATAAGACTTCAAAAATTAATTCATATTAAGATTTTATTTACAATAATGTGAAAAATGTCAGCAAAAATAAATATTCATTAGAATAAATTGATTTAAGGAGGTTTGTTTCATTATTATGTTTTTTTATCTTTTATCCTATTTAAAATTTGACAAAATAATTAAACAAGCATCCAAATTTTAAAACATAACAATTTTACAAGTTAATCATTTAATGAATTATTTACAGAATCATGTATATTGATTTAATCTTTATCTGAACATATAATTATTTCTCAATTTATGTAGGAACTAGTTATATCTGCTTCTTATATTTTGATCTTGTTATAGAAATAATATGAATTTAAGATGTTCATTTTCTGAAACTAAGTTGCACTAATTTTATTTCCAGGTATTCTCCTAATTTGCAAGTTTGCAGCCAAAGTTGCAATTGCAGCAGTCATAATTTTCAACCTATTTGTGATATTAATGACATTGTACATTTCTCTCCTTGCTCTGCTGGATGTCATAACTATAGTTTGGTGGAAAACAATAAAAAAGTAAAGTAATGTAGTATATTTTGAATAAATAGTAGGGAATTTATTTTTAAATATTATAATGCTGAGTGAAAAGGTTTCCTTCCTAATCAAAAAAGTTTTTTTTTTCTTTTTTTGTAATTTGTTTTAATGATTGTATTTAAATCCAATTTACTTTGATTTCGAACATAATGAATTCTTATAACATGATTTTATTGGTAATTTTACATAATCCATAGGAATTTGTTATGTTAATTGCATTCCTATTATTGAAATTATTTTGTTTCTTCTGACAGTGTAAAATTATTAAAAATTTATTCTTTGTTAAGGTGTAAAAGTAGCTCCATTGTTTTATTATTTCTGAAGTTAACTCTGAATTTTTTTAATGCCCTTTATGTAATGTAATAAATACTTAAAACCAATTTCATTTTAAATATTCAGTTCTTAAAATATAATTTAAGCACTTTTAAAAGTTAAATATTAATTACTTAATCCAGAAAATAAAAGTTGATTCTATTCATTTATTTTTAAAAGTCTTTGTAGTATAAGGTAAAAATAAAAATATCTACAAATGTATTTTATTTTTCAAATTCAGTTGAAAAATTTAAATGCTTACCTTAAGACCATTTTTTATCTCTTGAATTCATTAGATTCTTACTTTGTTACTTATGATTAGAAAATTAATGTTATGTTTTATCAAAATAACTGAAGTTGAAATATGATTTGAGATTGATCTGTGGAATATGAATAACTGTACTTTAAAATTATTTTTAAGTATTTAAAAATTTGAAGCAATTATGTAAGTAGAATTTTTTATTTTTGAGCATTTCAAATAAAAACTATGCTTTGATCTATATAAATGTTGTGACATCGTTGATTGTTGCGAATCCCCATCTTTCGATTCACAATAAGTTTTATAGTTTCACCAGCTGTTAAGTGACAAGTACAACGTCTTCAATTGTTGTGAACTCACACCCTTCGATTGTCCCTGAATTTTATAGATCCACCAGCTGTAAAATGACCAGTGCATGTGGCCATGGGGTCATTGTTTATTGTCTGAACTCGGGGAGTGACGACATCCAGACGGGTCACCATAATGGTAAAGGAGAGCCGGCGCCCCATTGACAATAGGCGAAGCCTGTCTTAAAAGAATCATGTTGTCTTTTCTGGTGTTGAGAGAAGGGGATAATAGAAACAGGTGGCGTGATGGACAAATGTGTCCAGATGTTGGACAAGGAATTATGGCGCCTTGGGCCAGACAGCTCGGGTGTGTATTGGTGTGTTATGCGCAAATAGAACGAGGGAGGCTGAGAGAGACTTTTGTGACCTGCCAAAATGAAGGGGTGAGGGGCGTGTTGTGGACCCACCCCTGGTGTTTAAAAGGGTTTTTTTTTTTTTCAGGAGATGAAAAGACTAGAGGGAGAGGAGCCCGGCCCTGGATGGAGAAAAGGAAAAAGCTCTGCCCTGGATCGAGAAATCATGAGAGGAGAGCCCTAGTTGGAACGGACTGGAAGAGATAGCTAAAGAAAAGGGCTTAGTCCGAGATTGGAGTGGAGAGGAAGTATAGAGGATGAACGCCGGTGGTGTTGAAAAATAGGAGAGATGGAATACACCGGCTTGGCATATGAACTGTAATCTATTGCTTCACTAACAAATTGTTTAGAAAATAAACAATAGTTTTATTTTCAAATTAGGCTGTGACAGTTTATTGATGGCTAGCTACTCACAACATTACAATGTATATGATTAACTTGTGCGTGAATAAACTACATTATATGTGAAGATTACTTTTTATTTTTTAAATAATATGTACATTTCTCTTTCAGAGCTTTTTTGATTGCTCATGTGTTTCTTCTCCTCCCAAAAGTGCTTTAAATATTTCAGCAACAAGCGGATTTTGCTCTGAAGAATGTGATATGTTTTTACCCTATCTTGGAATTGTTACTGTTGCAAAAATGCTGTCAGCAACTGCTCGTGTTGGGAATGTTTTAGTGACTCTAAGGTCAGTTAAATTGAAGCTTGTTTTTGATGTTTTGATACTTGTTTTCCTTTGAATGCAAGTTTTTGATAAGTATTCATTAGCAAATGGGAATCTTGGAATTTCAATTTTATTTATTTATTTTTTGAATGCGACTTTCTGTATTATTTGAATATAACATCTAAAATTGTATGCCTGCATAATTTACATTAATTTTGTTAAACTAGATAGCTCTATTTTAAATTTCTTATTTTTAGATATAACTTATAATTTTAATAAACAGAAAACTTGTATGTGTCACATTTTTTCTCAATTTTTCAAATTAATCTTAAAAACTGTGTCTTTACTGTTTATTGTAGATGTGTCGATGAAAAAGATAAAACTTTAGCTCTAGGTGCTGTGGAATTTATGGTGTCTATATTTGGTAAGTTATGTTTTTAATGAGAGAGAATTGTAATATTTTATTTTTATTATATTAAATTACTAGCTGGTATACCCGTTCTTCGCACGGGTGAACTGAAAAAATTAAACAACACCGATTGAAGGACAAAAAGTTTTTATTGAGTTCATTTTACGTGAATTTCAAATTAAACAAAAAAAGCTTTTTGCATATCTCAGCTAAACAAAAAAAACCACCTTTGTTAAATTTTAAGTATGTAGATCTAATAGCTGATAAAAAGGATTTTTTTTTTTTATAACTCCCTGTAACACTTTTGAGGGTCGATTTTTGAAAATCCCTCCCTAAGCTAATCTCTGCTCAGCAAAAGTAACACATTGTTAAAAGTTTTGTGAAATGAACGCTTAAAATAATAAAAATAATTTATATCTGAAAGTGTAATACATTAATATTAATTTCTGTTGTATTTATTTTATGTTAAAATTGTAATATTCGCAGGCAACGCCATTTCTTAAATTATAATGGCGATTCAGTGAAAAACATAGTGAAATGTTAATGATAGAGGCAAATGTCTAGCTACTTTCATAGCTCGAGCTTTATTAGAGCTTTGTAAGACCCGCTGTGTAGGGGCGAAATGCACTTTAATACTTTATCCAACCACATTATGATTTACTGCAGTTTTTTTCATGCAATATTTTTTTTTGGATCACTACATTGAAAATTAAGGGATATACATAAACAAAATACTCCATTTTGGGAAATTTAATCCGTTAGAGCTAATAAATTAATTAAAGATATTCCACTGTAAAATTAATTATGTACACCATTCACTTAAAATAAACAGTCAAGTAATTTTCTAAGGTCTTCATTAACATACAAAAACATAAGACACTTAAATTTTGACATAAACTATTTTTTCGGGACAAAAATAATAATTTTTACAATCCGCTGAAAACACATATTTACTGCAAAACTGTTAGCCTTCCCCGCTAAAATACTCATCATAGAACCCGGGATAACATATATCTTGGAAGAGTGGATTTCAAAGAATATTCCTGCTAAGTATTGGTAGAATATTCCTTCTAAGTTGGTGTGATGTGGTGGTTAGGAGAAGGGGTGCCAGCTCAGGTGTCGTCCACGTCACTTGACCATGGTTCGAAATCACGTGGTCCATTGCCAAAAGCCCTCGTGTAGCTGAATGGTGCAACGTTAATATTCACTCACTCCAAAAAATACAGTACAGTAGTTATAATTATTTTTATGCTTAAATATGCAATATCCGCCTATTCAGTTAAAATTATAGCGTTATAATTAACTACTAACCACGAACAAACTATGCAAATATGTCCAAATGATGTAGTGTGAAAGATAAAAGTTTAGCTACTGTAAGTACCAGAAGCAATAAAAGCATTTATTTTGAAAAAAGATCAATTTCTGGTTACCAAATGTGCATAGTAAAATCATAAAAAAACATTCAAATAAAGAGAGATTTATAACAACCTCTTCCTTCAAAGCTTGGTTTTATTCTGAAATAAAAAAAAATTAGGGATTATGCTGAGATAACAGGAATTAATCGGAAGCCAGCGCCTTGCGTAGCCAAAACAAAAAGAGTTTCTTCATAAACAAAAGATGGATAGATAAATGCTGTTGTGGACTTTTTTGCAGTGCACACCAGAATTGCTTGCAGATGACAGAATTTTTTCCTACTTACTTGACAAATATTGTTATATTTTGGACACTTCTTACAATATCTTTATAAATTACAGCCTATGCTATAAATTATATAGACTATGTGTTATTCTGATGTATAAGCTTATTACTGTAAAGTTTCATTAAAATCCATTCTGTTGTTTTTGCATGAAAGACGACCAAACATCCTCACAAACTTTTGCATTTATAATATATATCTAGATTGAAAAGGTGACATTCATATTGCTTGAACTGGTGTTTTTAAAGTGAATTTTTGTTTATTTGTTTTAAATACATATCTGGTCTTTCATTAAAGTTTTAAGTAGATCCGACTTTAATAATTTTTACAATTGATAGGAAGATATTTGTGTAACAACAGACGCACATGGAAAACTAAGTAGAAAATACCAATGTCAGAAATGCATCAAGTTTTAATATATTGAAGCATGTACTTCATGGAATTATGCATGTGATTTCTCTAATATTTTGTTAGTATATGCAGCCATATGTTTCATTGGGATTTGATCTCTGTATTTCAGTATTTTTTCATCTCAGTCTTAAGTTTCTAAAAATTGTAGTTTCTTTGGAATATGGAAAAAAAGGGGATAAAATTGTTTCAGTATATTATGTCTTTTTTAAAAGCAAATGTTCAAATGTATTTGTAATGAATTATGTTTTGAGAAACAGAAATTTTTGAAAATGCTATGATCAATAAATGAAAATGTTAAGAACTATTAACAATGAATTGGGATTATAGAAGTAACAGTTGGTTTTCGAATAGTTGTCTGTCTATTAACAATGAATTGAGATTATAGAAGTAACAATTGGTTTTAGAATAGTTGTCTGTTTTTTACCAAAACTATAATTGATTTATATACTGGTGGTATAAGAAAGAAACCTGTATTATATTCTGTTATTGAGATTTCCAACTGTATAAACAAAACAGTAATGGATAAAAAAATATTTTTGAGAAATCTGTGTTCTAGTTAAAAGTGGCAGATGGATGATTATTTTGAAGAAAATATAGTGATGAAATTATGAAAGTGTATTTTTGAAGAGAACAAACAATGCAGAGTATATTCTTTTGCCTCAGTGAATTTTTGACAGAATATAGCAGGAGCATATTCATTTAGAAATATTTGACAGAAGTGCAGCAGCAGTAACAAAGAAAATTCAAGACATAAAACTTTGAAGTACAGTCTGTTCTGACTGCTAATCTGTGTGATAGAATAACTCTTAAAAGATCTAGCTTAAAAATTGCGTCAAATTCTCAAGCACACATATACCTATAAACCCAAAGAAAGATGTTTATAAGCAATATATTGAAAGAATATAGGACGTCAAAAAAATGGTACAATTAAAAGTACAGAAAAACAGCCTATCATTATTTTTAGTGATATTTAGGTGAATACAATGTTAAGATCAAAAGCTAAGAAAAAGATGCTGTTTTGAAGTTATTCTTAAATCTGTTGCATTGAAATTTCCACCTAAATTTCAAAGTCATAAAATTTTTTTAAAAATTTAAAATTAATTTAAATTTAAAATATAGTTTGTAACATGTAATAAATAATTTTCAAGTCATTCTATTAAAAAATCGCCAAACTTTTAAAACATAATTACAATATTGTACAAGTACTGAATAATATATTACACTGTATTTATTTGATTCTAATTCATACCACAAATTATCGGCAAGTTTTTGTTAAAAAGCATAAAATGGCTTATCTGTATCAAATTGTACAAAATTAAAATAAATTTAAAATGAGAACTAATAAGCATAGAATAATTAGCTATTTTACCAGTGTTCACACTTCTAAATACATACATGAACCTGCAGTTGCATTAACATTCGAAAAAAAAGTGTGGCTTATATAGATTCGAGTAAGTACGGTATTTCATAACAGAGTGGAAACTTGATTTGAGAAATCAAATATTCACAGAACCAAATTTTTTTTAAAGAATTACTTTATAATTTTTCATTATTTTTGTTATTAATATTCTGTTAAGTGTATTTTTCATTGCTAATAAACTTGTTCATCATGATGCAAAGTGGATAGAAGAATCACACTTTTATTTTTTTTAACACACATGGTACAAAGGTCATTCTAGTTTCAAAATATCTGTCTGATCATTAAATATATGAAAGATAAGTAATCTGATTCATTGGTTACATTCATTTCATCATTGCTTAAATTCGTCTGATTGATTTCTGAATTCTTGTAAAAACTTTTTGATCTTGTCAGTGTAAGGCCATGTTCCCTATGTTATTTGCACAATAAAAACAGCAAAACATATCCAGCATATAGAACACTATGGACCGAATTCACAGTTTAGGTTTGATTTGTAAACAATCCATGTTTTTTCACATAAAGTGAATTATTCTGTGGCAATAGTTGGTCATATATTGTATGTGCTATTCATCACATGTATCAGACTATTTGGAGTAGTGCAACGATAGACACATCTTAATAAGGACATAGTTTCTGCATTTCAGTGCACTTACACCATCTATTGACTATTCATTAAAATGTTGTATATTAAAAAATAAATTAACTTTGCTTTCATTTTCAAGCATGTTAATATTATGGGTCTATTCAATCCAGATAGATAAAATATCACTTCCCCCCCTTGGTTATGGCCGCGGTAGCCGAGTGGTATAGGTATCGGATCGTGGCTTGCCTGGTCACGAGTTCGATTCCAGTACCACTAAAGACCCGCCGTGTAGGGCAGCGATGCACGTTAAATCTGTCGAGAGCTGAAACGTCCTCCCGTTGGTGTGGTGTGGTAGTTAGGAGAGGGGGTGCCAGCTCAGGTGTCGTCCACGTCACTTGACCATGGTTCAAAATTACGTGGTCCGTCGCCAAAAGCCCTCGTGTAGCTGAACAGTGCGACGTTAATATTAAATCAATCAATCAACCCCCCTTGGTTATTTAAAAAATATCTATGACTTCAAAAACGTTACATATTTAAGGCATAATTTTGAAGAATGAATAGCATTTGAACAATCATAATTAAAATCTGTTGAAGGTAATGAAAGGTCAATTTTAGAAATGAATCGATTACACCCATACATAGTAAAGAGTTCATCAGCACAAGAACTCAACACTGATTTATGATAAAAGAAATATTCTACTAGAACTTCACTGAAGATGGGAAAAGAAAACTTTTTTGTTAAAAATACATTGTACTGTCAATATAATCAGAAATTTAATATTGGGTAGACTAATAAGTTATTCTAATTGGTATAACATTTAAAAAAAAGTACATATATATAATGTCCTAATGTTAGAAGCTCACGCATTTAGTAGACAGATTTCATATTTTAAGAGTTGATGTTCTGAATAAATGAGACGCATTTAAAAGATATGAAATGTAATCGTGTTATAGCACCTTAGATATTGTTATCATTATGTTCAAGCATTGATTAAGATTGCGAAATAAGAAAAGGTTTATGGCTCAGAAAATAAAATGGGGGAAATTAAAATGTAATATTACAAAAGCTATTATACTTTTTAAAAAATACAATTTCAACTAAATATTTTGGGAAGGATCCGCATGTATGGGGACCAGCCTCATTAATATTTTTAAGTTAGGCCCGCATATTTATTTCATTGCTCTTGATATGTTATCCTGTACTCTTCCTTAAAAATAAAAATGTTTTTGTCTATTTTAAACTGTAAAAATCCCAACTAGAAAGGGAAATAGGCAAAAAGATAAAATGTGTATCATTTGGTAAAGGACTAGAATCTACGTTTAAGTATTTCAGGGATAATTTAAGGGAAGTATAGATCAAATCTAAGCAGGCAAATGTTTACTCATATGAAATTAATTGTGTGGCTGAAAAATTTAATAGAACTGTAATTAATCCTCTCGCTGCGTAGTGCTATGTCTGCTATGTGTACTTTTCCCGTGGAAATCGCGGGATGCGCAGCGAGAAGGTTAAAGGATTAAAGGTTATTCTAAATTAAATAAAATTATTAAAGGGTGTTTTTTTTAGAGGTATAGAACTTTAAATTGCAATAAAACAACGATGTATTATTCTATTGACATGAATTTTTTTTTATTCGAAAGATAATCTTGTGGCATTACATTTTAAATATGATTTCTGGCATATGACTGCCACGGCTGGCTCGGATGTAGTCCAATCTGATTTTCGATGACTTTTTCCAACATTTGTGGTCGTATATCGGCAATAACACGGCGAATGTTGTCTTCCAAATGGTCAAGCGTTTGTGGCTTATCCGCATAGACCAATGACTTTACATAGCCCCACAGAAAATAGTCTAGCGGTGTTAAATCACAAGATCTTGGAGGCCAATTCACAGGTCCAAAACGTGAAATTAGGCGGTCACCAAACGTGTCTTTCAATAAATCGATTGTGGCACGAGCTGTGTGACATGTTGCGCCGTCTTGTTGGAACCACAGCTCCTGGACATCATGATTGTTCAATTCAGGAATGAAAAAGTTAGTAATCATGGCTCTATACCGATCACCATTGACTGTAACGTTGTGGCCTTCATCGTTTTTGAAGGATTCCACCAGCCCATAAAGTGCACCAAACAGTCAGTTTTTCTGGATGTAACGGTGTTTCGCGACATACACTTGGGGATTAGCTTCACTCCAAATGCGGCAGTTTTGTTTGTTGACGTAGCCATTCAATCAAAAGTGCGCTTCATCGCTAAACAAAATTCGCTTATGAAAATCGGGAACAACGGCAATCTCGTTTTGGGCCCATTCGACGAATCTACGCCTTGCTTGATCATATTTGAAATGTAATGCCACAAGATTATCTTTCGAATAAGAAAAAATTCATGTCAATCGAATAATACAGCGTTGTTTTATTGCAATTTAAAGTTCTATACCTCTAAAAAAACACCCTTTATAAGCTGAGTTAACGAATACTTTAAAATATTTGAAAAACAGGTTTCCCCACAAAACCTTTAACGATAAAATTCCTCTTAAGTATCTAGTCCAGTGATTCCCAAAGTGGTCCATATGGACCCCCAGGGGTCCATCTCAGCGAAAAATAATTTGGGGGTCCATGAGGTGTAAATGGGGTCTATGATGGTGGCTCTCATTAAACCTAATCATGATTTTAATTTTAAATGAAAATTTAGTCAAGTGGAAATCAAGTTTTATCTATTTAATAGATTTACTAATTTTAATAAGGTTAATTTGAAGTTACAAGATGATAGCATAAAATTTATTAAAACAAGAGCCATGTCCACACTTTCGGCTTTAAAAAGACATACATGTTATGCATCACAAATTATGGAATATCATGAGAAAATTTTTAATTAATTTTCTTAGTGAGAAGGAGTTTCAGCGTGGTTGCCAATCTCCAAAACAAAAAAAGAAGGGGGGGGGGAGAATAAGGTCTGGGCACTACAAACCGAGGAGATTTAGCGTTAAACCTGACACGATTGATTCCAAATGTTGAAAAATTGTTATTGAAGCACCAGATTTATTCCTTCCTTTAAAAGCATTTGTTTGTTGCTCAGTTATTTTATGTATTAATTAAATTTTAATTTAATTTACATGTTTTTCTTCAGTTTTAAACATCATACTTCACTTCAGTTAGAAATTTAAATCGTTTAAAGTAAGTAGATCTATACCAGCTGTCAAAAACATTTAAATTCGTAAAATTGCAAAAATCCAATATTAGATAAACAGGGGTCTACCACAAATTGTAAAACATTGCAAGGGGTCTATGAGATAAAAAAATTTGAGAACCTATGATCTAGACAGCAAAGAAATTTTCTGTAAGCATTTGAAAACCATTTGGAGCTTAACCTATCTATGCTTACCCAGTGGCGCGTAGCATGGGAGGGGGGTGCAGAGGGGGCATGGTTCCGGGTGGCATACGAAAAGGGGCGGCGGCAAGCACCACGATATTTAAATTCAAAAAATATTTTGAACTCCAAATCGCACCCGCACGACGAAACTGACGGAAACGAGTGAAAGCTTTAATACACGCACAGATGCAGGAAGTTAATTAGTCGCTTTGCAATCGCAGTTTTTATGTTACTTGGGCTTCTGCCAACCGGTACTGTATGAAGTCAATGATGCTCACACACACACACAAAATTATTTGCAAACAGAGTGACTAAATATCCATCAATGTGCTCAAAAAAAAGTGCAAGAGCGTATTAGAAGCAAAACGAGAGGAATTCGAAAATGACGTTTTATTTTATTCTAAAAGTTTATGCGAAGAGCTTGAAATTTCTTTTGAACTCCCAAGGCGAATCAGGAGGAAGCATATATTTGGCGACGGAAGTATAGATGTTCAGTTATCGTACAAAGATGACTCGAGGCGAACAATGTTTTCTTCAATAGACAGAGTAACTGCTGAAATTCGAGAAAAATTCTAACTGTTGCAGAATCTAGTGCAAAAATGTGCTTTTTTAAAGCTGAAGTGATATTGGGCTTGGACGAACTTAACTTAGATATTCTCCATTTTGCGAATCCCTCTATTTTACGGACTTTTTTCTGGAACTAAGAACGTGTGTGTGATACATATTGAAATTAGATCTCTATTTAACGAATTTTCCACATAAAGAAACTTTTTTCCCCGGGATTTAGCAACTTTCTTAAATAAAGACCTGTATTTATTAATATGCATACATTTTGAAGTGTGTTTAAATACTTTCAGCTATTTTTTCTTGATCAAATTGTCGAGAATTGTTGAATATCTCTTCCTCCCCCCTTAAATTAGAATTATTTTGTTGTTGACCATCAACCCATGTTAACAAAATATTTCCATCCATCATCACTATACAGCGCCATCTAGAAACAATCTTTGCAAATATAGTTGCCATATTTTTTCAACGTATTCTTTAATTTTACTTTTATTTTTCCTAATTGAACATAATGTTCATATAATGATCGTACTAACGTCCGATTGAAACGAAAGATTCTCCATTTTCAGAGCGTTTAATATCTATCTTTCTCGATGAAATTTGAGTCTTTTAATTTATTTTTTTGTTCGTGTCAGTACTGCAGTTTCTTCGTTTATTATCCTTGTTTATCAATTCATTTGGGGAAAATTTTTAAACATAAAACATTAAATTAGCAAAACGTATAACACGCTGATGTACACCCTAATGCTAGACTGAAAATGGTTTCACCTCCGGACAGGAACAACGCAATAGTGATAACGATTTCGTGGTCCGATATTGTGATATGTTAAGTGTGTCCGAAAATGTAGAGCAAGATCTGCTGCATTTAGGAAAATTTGCTTCCTCTGCGTGGAAATTTTTTTTAACATCAACAAAAATATTTAAAATAGTTGAATTTTTAAAAATAGACGAATTGTGCGAAAGTTGAGGGCCACAGACGTTTTAAGGCAAGAGCCGAAACCTCAGCCTCTGTAAGATCATGATCTTAATATTTCAATCGTCGAATGTTATTCCCGGCCCTATTCTACGAAAAACTAGGAATTTCGGACTATATGCCAATTAGCAACAGTGCCAAGACTGCATTATTATGCCATGTTCGTGCCTAGCCCTATACCTACCACTGTACACCATCATTACTCATTTAGTCGAAAGGTGACAGTCGGTTGAATCAGTTTTGGAGATTGTAAGTCAACAATGGCATAACTTACACCCCTGCAACTCCCCCATCGCGGGCAAAGGTTATGGTTTTGCAATCCTTTGTATGGTTTTGCAATCTTTTGTAATCCAAAACCTGACTTTGCAGGGGGGCCTAATATTCTCCGTTACGCCACTGTAAGTCATGCACATTTATTTGTTATGGTTTACTGTTTGTTCGAGTATTTGACAACGTACGCTACTATACGGTCCGCTTAAAAGGGACCTACTTGAGCGTAGGGGTCCAGGGCCTCAAGAAGTTTTAAGACGTCACCAGTGGTGCACACAAAGGGGGCGGGGTCCGGACCCCCGTAAGCCCTTGATTTTGTTTCGATTGATTATAATCCTATGTATATAGTACGTGAAATTTAATTACGTATTTGTTATTAATTATTAATTTTATTAATAAATGCTAATTATTTATTCAATAATTAACTTTTGACTATTTTTTGTTCCCTAAAATCAACAAAACCAAAAGAATATGTTGGGCGGCGTATTGGAGCCTGATTCGAGAATGGTGGACTTTCGGCCCTGGATCCCGCCCCCTTGAAAAATTCCTGTATCCGCCTCTAGACGTCACAGTATATGTAGTTTTTCTTAGCTAAATGTAACATAACACATATTTCCAAATTTATAATCTACGAATTGGTTTTAACATTTATACAAAGTATTACTTGGCTCTTTCTCAAACTAGTAAATTCGAAACAAAAACACACAACTTCTTTCTCATGGCTCAACCATGCTGTTCTCCCGTTAATACTAAACCTACCACAATGGGTCAGATGCCCCTGTTTGAACTTTTTGTTAAAAAATCTTGGAAATAATATTCTCACCCTGCCATTTGAATTTACTGCTTTTATTAAAAAATATATGAAGTACATTCTTCAATATTCACCCATCTTTTGTTAATTATTTTTACCGAGAAGTATACGTAATTTGTGTGACTTATCTTGCGCAACGAGTCATCTGATCGATTGAAGTATTTATGTAAAATTCATATTGGTATGAAATGATTGCGTGCCAAATTCATTGAATTACGTTTTTTTGCTATTGTTTATATAAGTTTGGAGGAAAATATTTATAAGTTCAAAGAACCTATTGTTCGTTGAATGGGAGTTCGTTGTATTCCATATTTGGCTTACCGGTTATATGTAAATCATTTGAGGAAGACATTCGTTATACACGCTTCAAATAGCATTGATGATAAAGCAGATCATTTACTACAAAGAAATATTCTTTGGTAATTCTACGGAGTACATAGCCCTGTCGAGCTCTAAGCTTCAATCTAAACTTTTAAATTGACTATGATAGCATTGACAGCTTCCTCTTGGTAATGAAATTACTTGAATATAAAAATTTAATGTCGTAATAGTTGGAAATAATTGGAATTTTTAAATTAATTTGAAGATATCTAAAAATCAGTTAAAAGCAGAGAAAAACTGAAAAAGACAACTAAGTTTGGATCATGAGGATGGGGCTGAAAAGAAATAAGATCATTGTAGAAATTTCACTATCACGAGTTCCGAGTTGGATACAACCAAGAATTCTCTGTATTCAGAGTTTGTAGCATTTCATTGCACATTTTGTTTAAATATTAACAAGCTATAGTAATATTTCATGAGGCAATAGTTTTGCTATTGCATTGATAACTTTTGTCCTAAAAATGTCGAAAACTTAAGGTGTGTGAAATTACTTAACACAAATAAAGAGTTTCGGAATTAAGTAAAGAGAAACTATCTGAAACTGTAGTGGATAACTTAGAACTTCAAAATTATTCATGTGTCACTGGGGACAGATTCAAGTTCTCAGTAATAGAGAATGAAGACGAGAATATTTTATATAAATCTAAACGACAAAAACAGAGGATAAGATTATTTATTAAGTTCAGAAATTGAGAAAAAAATAAGATCGATCCATCGAAATTGCAGCTGAAGTGCAACAAACAGAAGAAGGTTCAAAGCCTGAACGAATCCTGATTCGTAATATTTTTAGGAAAACTGCAGGCCTGGCGGGATATTCCAAAAGAAATATTATGTAAGGGAAGGACAACCATGTAATTTTTGTCTATTAGTCAAACAGAACACATCAGAAAATGCACAAAAACAGAGGCATTTTGAATGAGACTAATTGGGAACTGTCTCCTGCAAAAAGGGATGCATTTATTGATCTTCTATGTGCAAGAGCTGCATGTGAGATGAGAGAGAGAGAGAGAGAACAACTTAAACATTTCATAGCTGTAAAACAAAAGATGCCCCCCACCAGTATCATGAGTGGAAATAGTTTTAAAAACACTTTTAAATTTATTAGATTCGATAAAAAAAATTTCAGCGAATTTTTTTTTAATCAAATTTACGAACCGATACATTTTTCTAATTTCTGATGTATTGCTTGGTGTTTACGGACTATCGATGAACAGCTTTTACCAATAAAAGTTAAATGTCGATATATTCAATATATACCAAACATCCCTGATAAGTTTCGAATAAAATTCTGCCTGTCATTAGATGTTACTACCAAAAACTTTATAAATGGGTTTCCACGTGGGTTTTTTTTACGTCCCCGTGCTCCCCCCCTTCCAGGAGTTAATCTCCGTGAAACACGTTCTTTGTGGATCTGTAAACAAAAGAAACATGCCTACCAAATTTAAAGTTTGTATGTCTTATGTTCTGGAGACCTCGTAATAAGCTAGTCGGGTTTTTTTCTAGATGTATATATATATAGAGAGAGATCTGTCGTTTTTAAACAGGAAATGCCACAAGTGTTTCTGCAGGATCTTCTGGTGGCTGTTATAATCTGCTCCCATGTATTATATATAAGGTAATTCGGGGGAAGACTCCAGTTTGTTAATAGTAATTTTATGCGTCGATAGATGGCAATTTTGGGCCACTTGAGTGAAGAGTCTGGTCAAACATTGAATGTGGCTTGTGAATTTATCTGAATTAATCGTCTTTAATCTGCCTTATTTTTCGATCTTGTGAGCATTTAAAGTGGAGAGTACAACTTTTACAATATTCCGTTCCCTCATATTTAAAGTTTATAAACGTACTTGTTACTTTAAATAAGGTATTAGCAATATAAATGAGTTACGCATAATGTGTTACACATACGATGCATGTATATAGAAACGGCCATAACGCTGCAGCAATAGGAAATAAGAGCATGTGGCATCTTCCCCCTACACTTGGGGGAAGACGCCACATGGTTCAGAAATAAATTAAATGAACTTAATTTTTTTTAATTTTATAGCACTGTATACTATCGTATAAAATATAACTACAATTATAATAATTAAGCTGTGAGGATGTCACAGGGGATCTCCACGGGACGACAATGTACAAGACTGAAGTCAACTACTACTTTAGCCTACTGGACCCGTTCTGCAGGAAAATTCATTTTTACCAAACTAATTATGAAAGAATTTTTTTTTCTATAGTTATTGTTTTACATTTAATTTGGTAATGTTTTTTTTTTATTTATTGTGGTGTTGTCGTATCTTACTCCATGACTGATGGGGGAAGACGCCACAATTAAATGAATTTCTTTAACATTAAATTTCTTATTTATTTTCATACTAAGAAGATAATTAACTTGTATACAAATAACCAATTAAATATTCAAAAATAAAGTGTATTTTTTTCATGGTCTTGTTATTTCAATTTTCAATGTACTAATCGAAAAATCCATAAATGTGGCAAAACTTCTCCCGATGTATCTTACATTAAGAAAATTCACTCCAACTAAAATCTGATATTTCCGACAATGTAACATAACTTTTCGATGATTCAATTACAACTTAATGCAGAGTTTTCACATATGAAATGAGAATTGAAAAACTAATCAAACTATTAATACCTTTTTTAAATGGTAAATATTAAATGGAAAAAAATCTGTAAATACTTTGCTATGTTTTTATGTAATATTATTTTAAAGAAATATGTATATATATTCTATATAACTAAAAATTGTTTAAGTAATATATTGTGTATAACTAAATAAAAGTGCTAGAGAAGTGTATATATACTGTCCATTTCATTGTTTTTCATGTTTTCTAAGTACACCAATATATTTTTAGCTACCATACCATACCCTCTCTTATATGGTCATGTCATTAATAAAGCTTGTGTTTTATGGGATGAATCTTGTGGACATCATGGAAATTGTTGGCTCTATGACAATACTCTGTTTCGACAATATCTTCATAGCTTGTCTTTAAGTTTCATCTTTTTAAGTGTCTGCTGTGATTTTGTTGTTTTTGTTATGAGCTCTAAAATTTCTAATTTTTATGGTACAAATACAAAAACGGTTGAAAATAATTTGCATGAAACAACTTTTTGAGAGAGAGGGATTTTAAATTTATAATTATTTTAATCAAGAATGATTTGATTCTAAATATTGAATTAGAAGGAGGTTTTAATTAATATTTTCATTGCTTTTCATTTGCATAATATGAATATGTGATATTTTTACTTCAAATATCTTTTTATGCTATTTTTTTTTTACAAACATACCTGCTTTTTTTTAAAATTATGTACCCACCTATTATAAATATATAGCTTATATTATTTTTAAATAAAAATGTATTTAAGTTTCTCTAAATTATTTCTGATATTCATTGGGAATATCTTTTTTTAAAATAAAAGTGAAGAAAATCGTTTTTTTTTAATTTTATTTTTTAGTCAAAAATAAAAATGTTAAGTATAAATTTTTATAATAGCACTTCCTATAATATTCTAAAAATTGCATTTTTAATTTCTTATGTAAATTAATCTATTTTTTTAGTTGATTGATTTAAAACTAAAAAATATATAATTATATTATTAAAACTTAAAATTGTGTCCAGCTAAGAAAGACTGAGAGGTAGTCAATTATGTTTATCTAAAGCACTCCATGTATAATCAAAAAACCTACATATATCTATAATCAGTTTTTGAAAAAAATTGTATAGGAACTGTACCATTTGCAATTAAATGATTTTTTATATCACTTTCTTATTCATTTTACAATTTGATAAACTTGAATATATTTTGAATATGACAAAATAAATTGCCTAAGCTGCATTTCTTGGAAATTTTTATTTATAAAACAAAAAATTTTCAAAATTTCAGTATTACATTTTCTGTTTATAATAAAATTGAGACATACTTTTTAACTATATTTTCAAAGTGAAGTGCTTGTATTTCATTGTACAATTGATTACTTATGTAATAGTGCAAATAGTTTTTTGCCAAAAAAAATTATTTTGAAATAATTATTCTGTATTATGAATTTTTTTTTGTAATGTCCTTTTATTTGTTTGTTTTTGTATTGTGCAATCCTAACTCATATATGTTTTTTGTATTGTGGTATATTTTCAATTTCTTAAATATATAAAAATACTTTTAGTTTCTAAAGATAGATCTGTTATTTTTTTTTTCATTTTTATCTCATATTTTGTGCTCTTGCTAATTTTTAGTTCAAATATTTGTTGCTTTATTATAATTTCATTTACTTCTAACTATAAAAATAAGATTGAAATAAATAAAAATCTATATTTTTTGTTAACTCGTATCATTTTTTTTAACCAACAAACTTTTAAGATAAGATATGCATGGATTCTTTTATATATATATATACTCTTTCAAGATTTTTTTGTTTGAAAATAACTCGGCAAATTCCTGACTATATATTTTCATATTGTACTTTACCTATTGAAAAAGCAAATATTCTGTGTGTTAAAAATATATACATGTTAGACAAATTATAATTCATTTATATTTTTACTTATTTCATAATAAGTCTCCACTTAAAAAAGTTATACCAAAAGATTAAGTTCCATATACACTAAGAATATTCAACTTCTCATGACAAGTAATCTATTAAGATGTTAACTTTATTCTTAGGAAATGAAAGCAATAAGTAAGCAACTTTTGTTTTTACATTTGAAGCATGCAGTGTAAATAAAATGTTACAAATAAGATGTTAATCTAAATTTTATTAGACTGTCAGTCTTAAGCAAAATATTTTATATTTGAGTCTAATCAGTATTTGTTTTTCTATATGAAGATAATAAATATAATGTATAAATAAGCATCATATTAGTACACAATGCAGTGAAAACAGGTTTGTGTGAACAGCAATTAATGAATTCCTTAATGAGAATAAGAGTGGTGAAAATTTGTTTCTATGATATTCAATACTTAGAGTATCAAAATAAACTTAACATACTTATTAGAAAACTAGGTAGTTTTAGGTGTAATAAAGAAAACACTTTTTTAAACGGGAAAACCAAACATTTTTTTTACTAAAGATCATTATTTAAATTTAAAGGGCATGGGATTAGACACATTAATTTTCCACATTTTTTTTTACTTGATAAGAAAAATTTTGATATAAATGCATAGCAAATTAACTTGCTAAACACCATCTAGAAAAAGATGGAGTACAATTTTTTAATTGATAAATTATTAATAATTACACACCTCATTCTTATTTTATATAAAGTTAGTCAAGATTCTTGATTTCAAGGTAGTAACTAAAAATTTCAGAACATCTCTAAAAATCCATTTGCTGAGAATCTCATTTTTAACAAAGTTTTAAAAAATATCATTAAGAGTAAAAAATCAAAGAGTGTAAAATGGAATGTAAAAATTTTTCAGTATGTCGTATGTTAAAAAAAATTAGAGAGTATAACTATTTTGCTTCAATAAAATCATAATTAAGAAATGCTTGAATTGAAAATTGACAATTAAAGATAAGAATTTTTCAGAAAATAAAAAATCTAACTGTGTTTAATTCTAATGGAGAGCCTGACACACATGCAATTTTAAAAATATATATATTTGAAAAATCATATGAATATAAAGATGTAATAGCCTAATAGCAGGATGTTACTGGCTGTGGTTCAAGACATATTTTTCAATGTTTAGGAGTTGCTACATTTTAACAGAATATTAAATTCATCAAATGAGTTGCATGATAAGGATGTTTGATGAGAGGAATACCAGCTTAGGAGATTACTCTTCATTTATGTGCATGTTAGATACATTGAATCTATCCGCAGACAACTTATTTAATCTTTTTGATTTTAGTATAATTGAAATGCTTGATGCCATTGAATATGCTTCAGCACCAATCTTTCCTACTTAAAAAAAAAGGCATGATATAATAATTTTTCTTTAATTAAAAAAAATTTGTGTATGGATTGAATAAAAGAGACACAAGTCACATTTTTAGCCTTTATTTGGCTCATTAAATCCTTTAAATGCATTCATTGTGGAAGCATAAAGAACAGAATAATTAAGCTTTCAAATATATGTAACATTAATATACCAACATAGCAAAATAACATTCTAAGATTGTTCCACAATCTGTAAAAATAGAGGTTGACCACACTTAGGTGGAGTGAAGTGAATGAACACATAGTATGATTACATCAAAGGAAAGCCATTTGCAAGGATTTCTTTTTCCATTTTCAGAATTACAGTGAACATCATCTTGTTTTCAGTTGTGATATTCTTTAATATATAAGTTTAAAATTACATTATAGAAAAATCTTATACATTTTTTAATTAGATAACAAAGATGAGAGCTTATTAATTAACAAATATGTAAATTAATATATTTTTTTTTAAATTTTAACATTTTTCTTATTACACTAAGTTAAAAATTATATATTATAAATCCATTAAGTTAATTTAATTGAGCTTTGAAAATTGTATGGTCTTTAATCAAGTAAAGATAATTTTGAGACTTATAACTTTTTTTTATTTTCTTGTGCTTAATCATAGGAAAGGGTAAATTTTATTTTTTAAAGTAATCTTCACAAATGGCTTTTCTTTTAATTGTAATAAAATGTTGTGAAAATGAAACACAACAATACATGGCACAAATGCTCTGTACAAAAGGGGGAAATGCAACACATTAAGCATTCAAGCATGTTTATAATTACATGCAAAATTGATCATTTAAGTCGTATATATTTAAAAATTTTCACATTCAACGAACACAGTGATCCAACAAACATTAGTCTATTATATAATTTTACATCATAAAAAACAACAAATACCGACATAATAAATAAAATACGTGCTGTATTACTCTTTTTTGTGATTGAGATACCAATAAGATTACTCCCCTTGTGAAAAAATTTTTCAATTTACTTTTTGCAATTAAATGAAAAAGTTGATTGCAATCATTTTTTAATTTTGAGGAAGCTTTCTACAATACTTTCAATGTTTTTGAAAACTTACTTATTTTGATGCTTTAAAATTTTCGTTTTTGAAACAATTGCCAAACACAATATTAATTACAAGTTAGTGATGACAAGCTACTATATTAAAGTGATTTATAACAATAATCAGAATATCTCAATAGTATATATCACTAAAATTTGATATTTCTTTTTAATTAATAACCTTTTTTAAATAAATTATTACTTAACTGCTTCTTCTAACTTAAGACAAGGAAACAATAACAGAAAATAAAGTAAAAAATATTAATGGAAAAGTGTAATAAATAAATATATATACAACAAGCAGCAATTGAAAAAAATAAGTTTTTTAAAAAAAATTGACAAAGAAAAATAAGAATGAAATGTATATTGGGTTATATCAATAACATAAGAGATAAATATAATGAACATACATAGGACGAATTATTAAGTAAATTTTAAAAGCATGAATATCATTTAACACACAAAAAAAGGGATTAAATAAAATTAAGATACAAAAGAATCTGGTTCTTTTATCTTTATAAAAAAGACAATTTATAATGCAATTTTTACAATTGTATAATTTAATCTGACTTACTTAAAGGTTACAAAATTAAAATTGGAGGAAAAAAAATTAAAACCGCAACTGATTTTGGAAGAAAAGACCAATTTTGATGGCTTACAGTTCCTGTTTTTAAAGGAAATACATGGGAGATGGGATTGAAAATCGCAAAGCATTAGGTATTGTATATGAACAAATGAAGTTTTTAATTTTCATCAGAAAATTGTACTATATTTAAGATGAGTTTCTACAAAATGTATGGAATTTTTAATTAATAATGCCGTTTAGTATAACAAAATCAAACATAAATAAATTAATTATGAATTCATCATGTACATAACAATAGGATGACCATAATAACTTATCAGTTGATTTAAACTTAATAATATTTAATAACATTTAAATAAATAATCCCTAGCACATAGATGCCAACTAATTTTAAATATATTTAAAGATTAACTGTTAAGCCTTTTATAAATTCTTTTTGCATCTTTGGCAGATATACACATATATATAAGAAATCAGTGCAAAACTCAATGATATAAAATGCTGTGTACAACAAATGGTAATTTACAACCAACATATATTAACCATCATAATAAGTACTGTCATCTCGTGATCCAATTAGTAACTAGTAAACCCTTACACCTGAGTAATTAGCACAGAACAGTACTTGTTTAATTGAGCCTAAGTAGGAACCATTGAATGATATATATAAAAAAAAGATGGCTCAAATTCATATTTTAAAACAATGACTTTGAAAATCACATTTATCAGGAGAATCCAGGATGTTTTGTACTAAAGACATAAACAACTGCATTAACATTTTAATACTAAAATTAGATTAAAATAAATTTTATGCAAGATGAAAAATTATTAATATGTATTTTTTTACATAATTACTTTAAAAAATATAGTAATTTTTGTCGTTTTTTGTCAGGGTTGCACTTAAAAGTTCATTATAAATTAAAATAATTTGATTGGTTATTTCCAAAATTTAAATTATATAATAATTATTTATATAAAACTAGACATGATAAACAGCAATATTTATACTGGACTGATTATTTTTTACTATTAATTTCTTTCTATGACACTAAGATTCACTTCAATTATTATTATAATGTATTTATTGCAAAACTTGCACTTTATACTGAAAAATCATTTCTGCATTACTTCAAGGAAAATATATTTAAATTTGAAAGGAAATATATTTATATATAAAATAATATAGGGTGGTCATTCTTCAACAATGAATCTTTTTGAAAAGAATATTTTGATTTCAAATTTAATATCAACAATAGTTTTACATAAATTATAATTTAAACAAATCTCACAATATAATTGTAACAGAAATTAAATATCTTATAATTTGTGAGAAATTATTTACTTATATAGCCAGTATATATTTTATCCATGCATATTTAATTTTTTTTAATGATAAACTTTTTAATTTAAAATATTCTATCAAATAAATTTGAATACAATGTATACTTTTATTAATTTACGTAAGGTAGTTTTTTTTAAATAAAAATCCTATTTTCACAATTACTATTACTCTAATAAAATTTATAAGTATATTTGTTAATAAAAAAACCTGTATCTTTTACATTAAAAAGCAAATTTTATTTTCTGTAATGTAGCAAAATAGCTAAATAGGTTTCAAATTCAATTTTAAATGTCAGTTAAAGAACAGTTGTAAATTTTTAAAATCCATTGGACCCTACTCCTGCTAACATTACAAGTGTGTGTTTAGTGTATACATAAATAAAAATTAACATTAAATCAATGTCATTTTTAACAAATATAACTTTACAAAGAATTCTTTAAACATCCTGGGGTCAGGGCTGATAAATTACAACCTGATTTGTAACAAATCACGAATATAAAACCACTTGAATCACAACTAGGCATATAAATTTATATCATAATTATGAACTACTATATACAAATACATTGCAAATGCTAAAATTTAACCATTATTGTTCAAGATTGTTTTTCATAAAACATTCATACATTCTCTTTAACATCTTACTTTACATGAAAAGTAGGAAACAAAAAAAATGTGGATATGTTTTTAGATTTTATATAGATGAGATGACATAAAAAGTTTTGAAAAATTCGGTCATTAATACACATCATCATACATTTTTCTAAGAATTGTTTTGCCATGCAATGTGACACATACAGCTTGACATCACTGCTTGATTCACTATGCAGGACAACATCAAAGGGAGATAACAGTCAATTCGAAAATTCCTCACATTTCAGAAGAGGACATAAAGAAGAAATATATATATAAGATGTTACATGTTTAAAAATGATATATTTACAATGTGTGAAAATGTCTTGAATGATTGTAACTGATAAGAAGAAAAAAATAGAAGAGACGAGGTAAAAAAAGTGTCAACGTTTCAAGTGGGATGATTTAATGTTTGTACACAATTTGTGTGAAATGGAATATTTGCTTTTGTTTCTTTTTTAAAAAAAAAAACATACACGTAACACAATAACAGCTGCCTCTAAGAATTCGGGCATAACGGAATTGTATTTCTCAGCTGATTTCCTTCTCCGTTCCCAAATGTTTTAATTGGTAGATCACTTCATTCTTTCTTATCTATCCAAAAAATTTAATTTTTTTTAAAAAAAAAGCCAACTTTTTGACTATCCGATTTCAAAACAATATAGATACTTTGCAGATAATTTTTCTTTAAATACATTAGTATCTCAATTCTCACAATCATATTCAGAAAAGGACACCTAATTTAGTTTTCGATTCCATCTTTGAAAACTGCCTCATTGTTGTAATTGCAAATCAGCCTGCTGATGAATTTTCTTTAAAGTCAGCTTGTTGCAGTTATAGCAAATGGATCTGTTTCTTTGATCAAGAAATGGCATCACACACTGCTTTCTGATTGTGCGCTGATCTCATTGAAAGGTACCGTTTCCTCTACATCTATAGCTTCGTCTTCTTCTTGGAACTGTATTGACTGTGCTTTCTTGCATACAACGAGGTCCACACAGAAAGCCAGTGTCATAATGACGGCCGTCACTCCGTGAAAAACACCACGGAATTTGGACGGATCGTATAGCCGGCATGCACCCGGTTCGCCACAGTTGTCCTCCCAAAATAAGCAGGCTGAATCCACGACGGCGCCGTAGATGATGGGACATGGGACATTGCCTGCATAATGAAAAGAAAAGAAATGAAATCATGCGTAAACATTAAAGAAATATCGATTTTTTTTAAAGTTCTTATTAGTGAAAATTATTTTTAAGTGGACATGGTACGATTAACACAAAATATTTTAATTTAATAATCTTCATAATTTTTTGGTTGCCTCCTATGTGTATGTAAAACAGATTTTGTGTTCAAAATTTTATGAAAAGTTAACTATTTAATTTTTTAAGGGAAATACTTGAAACTTATGAAGTGATTTTAAAATGCTACTCCCCCTACAAAAATTGACGTACATATATGAAATTTGATTTACAAGAACGTCGAACTATGTATAACAAAAGTTGGTATATGTTTTGCGATAGCATGATTGGTATTCGCACAATACTTCTTTTTATGAATGCTTATTAAAAATTTCTTAAAAAATGTGTAAATTTAAAATTCAACTATCTTTTAAAAAATAAGTATTGCTTTGATTGAAAAATGCATACCAACTTTTGTTCCGTGTACTATCAGCAGCAAGTGAAAAATATTTCCAAGTATTAGGCACAAAAGAAAAAAAAGCCTAAGCACACACATTTTAAATGAAGACAAACGAGTTAAACTTTCCGAGATAAATCAGTTTAAAGTTTTGATTTGCCATAGGGATGTGCATAAAAACAAAAGTAAAAGTTATCCCAACTCTGCCTTTTTAAACTTAGAGCTTTCAAATTTTGCAAGTTTCTAGAAAAGTATATAAAAAGTAATTTAGGCTAAAAAAATTAGATTTGATTTTTTGACCAATTTTTGTCGATTGAATCGTACTGTGTACTTTTATTTCACATAACTGAACTGAATTAGTATACACAGGGGCGTCTTAAGATCGTTTGAGGCCCTGGGCCCGTATGTAAAAGTAAGCTCCGTCTGTGATGTTTAAAAGTAGACAACATGTAGCCCGTATTGTCAAATACTCGAACAAACGGAAATTTGAAACAAACAAATGTGCATGACTCACAAATCTCTAAGGACCCATTAGACCGATGACCGTATTTCAACTAAATGAGCTGAATGATTGTTCATGGTATTAGGCCAGCGCCTAGACACGAACAACGGCCATCACATAATAGTCTTGCTACTTTTACCAATTGACATGCAGTTTGGAATTCTCAGTTTTTTGGATATGTATGGGAATAATATTCGACCATTAAAATTATCTGGATCATGATCTTATTAAGAATGAGTTAAGAATAAAACGAGGTTCCCACCAAGAGCGAGGCCCTGGGCCTAGGCCCAAGCCTTAAGACGTCCCTGAGTATACATCTATGTACTGTATGTATGAAAAATACTGGCTGTATATGAGAAGAGGAAGTTTCAGGTTTGAAATAACTGATTTTGAACATTTTTTGATTAAGTAATTAATGATTACGAATTTACTTGCAAATAATTTTTTAAAAAAACGTTTTCATTACAAAATATTTTTTTAGTATTATTTTCAGTTACAGATGTTTTAATAACTTTGTTAATTGTACATGAAATGAATTATGAAAATATCTTAACACTTATAAAGAAATTAAACGTTTAAATTTATTTAAGAAAATTTTTCACTGAATGTAGTAAATAAAATAAATTTCATTTTGATTTACAATTCCTGAACAGTTTGATTTATTCTAGTTATAAAATGCATGTATCTATTGTAAGAAGTTTATATTACACTGCATTTCAAAATGATACACATAACTAATGATTTGAAATTAAACCACTTTAAATTGTACAAACCCAACATAATTCAGAAAAATTTTACAATTCTTGAACAGAAAAGCAATGATTTATTATACAAAATACTATTTAAAATATTCGATCAGGGGATTTTAATATGGACGTATTTAGATATCTTAAATGCATTAAATACATATTATATGCATTATAAAAGGGATACACAAAATACAAATCATAATGTACTGCTATACTTAAATATGGATTCATAGTTAACACATACAAAAAAAGATAGCCTTAATTTTTTTTTCTTTTTGTTGTATATAATAAACTAGATCAATGCTGTTGTCTTAAATCTTAGAAATGATTTTAACATTTTTAGCTAAAAGTTAGATATATGGTGTTTTATTAGTGGCTTAACATATTGAATCCATGTTTATTTATTTTTAAACAAAAGAATATGTTTAATGTACTAATTATTTCGAAGATTTTTGCTTTATAATTATTTTTTGTTTGCTATATCGGTTGTAATAAAACATTGATTTTGATCTATAGTGATTTTCATTATGTCTCATTTAGTACACAAATAATAAGCACAAAAATTTTCTACTTCCTACTCATTAAAAAACGACTAAATTTCAGTCAATTTAGGAGAAAATGGAAATTTTCTTAACATATATCAAACAAATTGCCTACTTCTAATTTTTTATTTTGATATTCTAATCCATACTAATATGATTAATTTCACTCGCTATTCTTGTAATGCAGTTTCAGAGAAATTAAATTTTTCGGAAAAAGCTATATGTATTAATATTTTGTAATTCTTAAGAGTTAAAAATATTTTATTTTATATGAAAGATTTTAATGGTTTGTACGGTTTTCAAGCCTTTTAATCTCAAATCATTGAGTACGCCGTATCATTTCGAAACGCAGTGGATTCTACTTACCAAACAATCCGATAGCAAAAGCAATAAGTCCCAAGGCCATAGCTTTATCTTTAGGCTCAACACACCTGAAAAAAGTCAATCAAAACAAATAATTAAATTTTGAATAATTTCAATTTATATAATTTAAGTTACAAAAAATATTCGAGATTTGCAACAAAAAAAGGTTCAATTTCCACACAATGAATAAATTTCCTCTTATATAAATAATTCTAATTACGGTCGCTCTCAGACTACACGGATGGGCCTTATATTTTTTAGACGAGATTGCTACTTAAGTTGATGCTATATTTTTCACCAGTAATTCTTAAGATTTCTTGAGGCCCTGGGCCTTGTCGAACTGCGAACCAATACTATGAGAAGATAATTTACGGATAGATAAAATGAAATATTTATACAAAATGTACATTGTCTCAAATACTTATACAAATAATAACTCATAGTGTGCGTGATTCAAAATGACACAAACCGATTTGACCACTTGCCATCTTTCATCTAAAATATGGTGATAGGCCTAGACATGGACGTTAAATATGATGGAATAATGTAGTCTTGCCATTATAGCTAGTTGCAAAAGGTTCGAAATTCCCAGTCTTATGTCCAGGAATAACACTGACGATTAAAATTATTCTTATCATGATCTTGTCGAGAACGAGTCGAGATTCTTTACGAAGACAAGGCCCAGTTGATCCATGCCTTACTTATAACCTGCATCACATTTGAGAGATTAGATACTCAGTTCCAATTAACCCAATAATAGTGCAAAATGGGCCTTTAGTAAAAAATCAAAACTTGAACTAATAACATAAACATTACTGATCAAGGCATTTGAGATCTTAATATCTAGGCTATAAGATCCCCATACAGCAAGGGTGTCAAACTCGAAAGCTAACTTGGGCCAAACAAACAAGATTTAACTTTGGGTGGGCCGCAAGAAAAAAAATCAATATTCGTACAAGCGTAGGTTTATTTTGAATAATATATATGATAAACATGGACATAAGAACAAGAAAAATTTAATGTTTACGTCCTGACACTTGACATCTCTTTTCTGCTACAATCTTTCACATTTCAAGAAAAATTTTGATGTTTTATTACCGTAAAATCCGACGTATAACGCGCACACCCTCTTTTACGAAGGAACCAGCAATGTACGATAGCAATGCTACTATGTTTTAAAGCCATTTATTCGAGGGGTATTACCCCATGATTTTCAAAAAGTAGTATATTTTTAGGAAAACAACCCTTTAAGTTCATAAGGTATGACATTTCTTTTAAATAAACAGTATTCCGAGCTTTGTAGATGTCAAAGTTTTTTTTTTAATAATGCATCTCTCTCTCTCTTTTTTTAAAAAGCTATCATTTTTATACCCGGCGCATAACGCGCACCCGAAAATTTCAATCTTATTTTTTTGTGTTAAAAGTGCACGTTATAACGCCAGATTTTATGGTATATATTATTGTGTGCCGATATATTGTGCAGGCCGCAAAAAATTTCCGTTGTGGCCCGCGGGCTACGAGTTTGACATCCCTGCCATGCAGGCAATGAAATTTTTTAAAAATATAAATACCAGTAGAAATAAAATAATTTTTATAATAACCTATCATATTCTACTTATGCAATACCATGTACTTGTTTTTTGGTACATTTTTAAAAGGATTTTCTACATTACCTTAATGTTAGCAGCATTGATCCAACTTCTGATGTTGAGTGAACTAGCACAAAAATGGCGAATACAAAGATGTATGGGAGTAAATTGTTGCATTCCAGAGAGCAAAATCCATTAGTAGCAGTTACATTAGCACCCAAACATAGACAGTCTCTATAAGTGTACTAAAAGAAAGATAGTAAGAGTCATGAAAAATGGGTACGCATCATTAGAAATTAATTTAAAATCTTAAAAAGAATTAATTACATCTAAAAAAAGTTATTAACATACATATGTGATTCTAAAAAGATTCATATAATATGCTGTGAAATACTTTTATTATACAATAAATATTTTATATTATGAATCATAACAAACAAGTTTCCTTACTTCTTCATAAGAAGCACCATAAACTTGTGTGCAGCCAGCTAAACATGGGGAAAGATAAGTAACTCCTTCACTAGTACAAATAGGGGCGAATTCTCCAGGTTTACAATTACAAGTTTCATTGCAAGACTTTTGTGTGGTGTCTTCGTATTCACTACATGGATGAAAGTTGTTATGAGTATTTTGTGATAAATATTAAAATGAAGTACTATTAAACACAACACATTACTGAAGAGTAAATGAAAATAACTGTAATGAAATTATTTAATATTGACAATTGCAATAAAAACTAATTCAAAATCACAATTCAATAATAGCGTAAATATTCAAAAAAAAAAGGCTAGATACATCATTGAGAACGAACGAATTTACGAAAGTAATTCTAGAATCGTACACACATCTACAAAGATAAAGAGTGAAATAGATTTTTAAAAAAAACAGTAGTAAAATAAAGGCTAAATTCTTTAGAAAAATTTAATTTGGGAATTTCAAGGCTCTTTTCATATGTAAAGTTTAAGAAAATAAGACCCCAAATTAGAAAAATCTCCAGGTAGAAAAAATATTCTATCAATATTGTATTTTGATTTTCTATCCAATAATCTCAGCATATTTTATTACATTACTTATTTCTATCTGAGTTGATCCACCTTTTCTGATATAAAATAAGTTCTACATTCCGTCTCCCCTGCATCAAAACGTTCAATGAATTTTCACTTTACATGTTTAAGAGAAGAATTCCTTATTCATGGAATGTTTTTAAACTTTAGAATACAAAAAAAAAAAAAAAAAAAAAAAAAGCATCGCAACGTTACGAATTTGTATAAAAATTGAAAATATTTTTTCAGTTTATAGTTCAGGCATACATTTGGCAAAGTCCTCAACATATGCTGTGATGGGTTTTCCCTCACATCCACCTCCACCAGTGTTCGGGAATTAGAATGAAGGTCAGCCATAATGAAAACAAATATAATTTATTAATCCTTTAACAAGTCTCAACAACCAAGGCTAGGAAATGCACCTACAATTAAGTATTGGAACAAAAGCGAGGTGGACGGGATATTTAATATTTAATTACGAATTGAATCACTTACTTTTGGAATGTTTTGGTAATCTACGTTCCAAATAATCTTAATTCCGTTCTGAGTTATTCGACTTCTAGTTGATATTATTATAATTCAAATATATCTTATCGACTAAATCGTCAATTATCAATCTTAAATAATAAGTAATTAATCGATGAGTCACTCTCGACTAGCTTTCTACTACTTTACGTTAATCACTATAACTTCTATCATTAACTCCTAACCTCTCTCTCTCTCGAACCTAAACGTTAATGCTTAAATATATGCCTTGATTTACATAAACCGCATCTTCTTCTGCGGGAGAAAGTTTTCAGTAGAATAATAATTAAAGAAATAGATTTTCCCCAAGAGGATTGGTAAGAGGCTCGCGAATATACGCGTTACAATACAATGAACAGAATCTCTTGAAACACGGAAAATTTCACTTTAATCATTAAGCATGCAATTACTTTATTATCAGAAATAAATAGATAAAAACTAAAATATATATTTCCAAAATTAAATTTCAGCCAAGGGTATTTGATTGAGACTGTGTATACGTAAGTAAGGCAACGTTCTTGAACTTTTGAATACGTCATCCCATAAGTGAACACTGAGCTTATAAATAAAAACAGAAATTTTCTATTCTAATATTTTAAGTATATTTACAACACATCTGCTTAAGTATTTATATAAAAAATAATTATAATGAATCGAAATTCAAATTTATACAAGAAAATATAACTGTCTTACCTTCCGGCATTTAGTCCTACATAGCTATTCAAAGGGCAGCCAAATATCATGAGAATCAACATTCCAATAGCATATAAAGCTGCAGAAGCGGCTATCCATCGGGCAACAAATTGGGCATTCGGCTTGAATTTTCGCATGTATGATCCACTGGCAAATATTCCAATTCCCATAACTAGAATTCCAGCAATTCCTACAGAGAAATGCATAGCATTATAATACCATTCAATTCGCTAAGCATATATGTACAGAATAACTTTGATATTTTTGTTTTTACTTTTATAATGTTAACTATGTTTATTGAAGTTTACAAATGTGTTAATTTTTTTTTTGAGAAAATGTCTTTCTATTATTAGCAATCTCATTAAGTCTCATTATTAAATAAATGGCTTTTTTCAAATAATTTCCATTTTCATAAAAGCTTTTAATTTACATTTTATTGTGTGCAGACAAAAAGTGTTAAATAATATATTAAATTAAATGATTTATTAAAATCATACTTACCTGAAACCATGTTGGCCATTGCAGCAGTAAGCTGAAACTGACTTTCTAGATATTTTGGTAAAAATGTATATAATCCAGCAATTGGTAGAATGTGAAGAACACTACTAGCAGTTCTATAGAGAAGAATTTCGTTCTTTAAAAGTCTTTTGATAGCTGATGGAAAATCTAACAGGGAAAAAAATTAAGAAACATTTGTTTATAGAGCAATTAAATGTTTCAATAATTTATATTAATATTAGAAAAAAACAGGAAAATATTTTTTGATAGAATAACAAAAAATGGAATATGATGAGTATATTAAAATATGCAGGGCCGATTTAAGCTCGTTTCGGGCCCTGGGCGCAGAAGATCTACAGGACCCCTTGGTAGTGGAGGATCGAAATTTGTAACCAGAAAATCTGGTTAAGTCCACCTTATCCGAGCCTCTGGGCGCCCGCCCAATGAATAAACCGACACTGAAAATATGCATAGATTTTTCAAAAAAATTATTAAAAAATGATCGAAAAAGTTAGTTTTCGTCGAAATTAGGCAAAATACAAGTTCATATTTATTAGTATGTTATGTTCAAGTACGTATATTATTAGTATATTATGTATAAGTATGTATCGAAGTATGTAAGTAAGTCGAAACGATATAACAATAAAAAAACTGGTTAAAAAAAGCATGTTTAAGCGAATTATGTGATACATCGTTGAGTTTTCACATTAGGTTCATTGCAATGAAGGATAAATATATATTCGATATAATATATATATGCATTCTACTAAGAATTTTTTTTTTTACTTTAAAGTAAAATTTACAAGAAAAATTTCTTCATTAATTACAAATTTAAAATAATAATAGTAAAGAGGAAATAAATATTATCAAGGAAAATTTCTTCTTGAATTTTTATTGCAACCGGTTTTTTTTTTTGTAATAAAATTAAACAAATTGAATTAATTCTACAAGGGTCGAAAATATTGTGAATATTTTTCTTTCAACAACTACGATAAAAATATGTCACTCAAGATTATCCAATCCCCCCCAACTTTTTTAAGAAAAAAAAAAAGCCCGGTTATACATGGTGATTTCACATTTGACATTGAAAGAGAGTTTTGGATTTTTGTCAGGATGTACAATTGTAGATTGTTGTTTAACAAGTGAGTAACAGTAATTTTTTTTTAAAAATAAAAAAATCTTTTCTCTATGTTTAAATTAAAGAAATTATACACAAACATTTGTATGGAGGGGCTATGTGAATGATTTCATGGGATACCATTTAAAACTTAAAATTTTTAGCAAGTCATAAATTTTTTATACACATTGTCGGATTTGTGACATTCTAGTGTGTCTTATATTAGTTGTACTCTGGGCCACAATAAACACATTGGATATATCGTGATCCAATAATTACCTTTGAGACTAGGCTTTGTGAGCTCTTCCTTGTGGTTACTGTAATACGATGTATGTTGGCACAAATGGCATTGATTGTTATCCGCACCATTTGCTTGAGGCGGCGGACCGTTTCCATTTAACTTGACAATCTTGTTCCCATTGTGGTTTAAGTTCTTTTGCTGAAGTGGATTGTGAAAACAGGGTTTTGGCAAATTTCTTGGGAACGCCATCATCGGAAATGCCGTCAAGATTAAAGCGGCTCCCACAATCAGTACACCTAGCCACCAAGCGCCCAGCCATTGCGGATTATCTGTTGTGATTTCGGTGTTTTCTAGAGATAAACGCATTACTGATTTAATAAGATCAAGTAATTCTAAAATATATATCTGAAACACGTATAAAGACACGAACCTTATTAACTGAGCATATAGCAGAAGTAAATAAGGTTAAAAATATTTCCTAACGAAAAGATAAATGCATGTTTACATCAATAAACGGTAGGTATGTAATTTTATCTACCGTATATTTCTGAATAAATGCCAATCCATGAAAAAATCAAGAGTGCGTTTTTTTTTCTTCAAAAATTTACCCGAAATTCGAAATTTATATATAAGTTGAATTGGCACGTGATCGTCGACCTGTATTTTATGCCCTGAAGGAAAAACTTACTGCACGATGATTCAATGCTTTCAGACATTCCAATAAGTGAATGCAAATGTGAATTTTATGAACTATTCGAAAACTAAGATTTGGACTCTATGTTCAAAAGATTTATATGACTTTTTTCCCTATCTTAGAAATAAAATGTCCATTCAAAACGACCAAAAAGTTAAAAAATTTAAATCGCTTGCGCGTGTTTAACGGAACATGTCTTTTAAAACAATGTTTTTCCTAAACTACTTTTTTCCTAAGATTGGTAGATTCGTATATGAGGCAATCCCCTCCCTTACTATAACTTTAAAAAATTGGGAAACTTATTATACTTCAGCTTATACAAGGAAATATACAGTATGTAATACTTATAACCTTTAATCAAATCAGGATTTAGAATAAGATTATTACAAATATTGATTTTCTAATCTTAAATCTACCATGCACATCAAAATTACATTTGGTTGATATATACTTATACTGGTAAATATATACAAGATTTTTTTTAATTTTCACGAAATAAATAATATTTTTTGCAGAATAATATTAATACATGTTTTATTGTAATATCTTTAAAATATTATTATTAGTTTTTAATCAAAATATTGCATTCGTCAAATTACAGTTACAAGTAATTCCTTTAAAACAGCTATTTAACTAATCAAAACAACTTTATTTTGAATAAATTTGCTTACATAAAATAGATAACAGAAGGATATTTAATTATACTTGATAGCTTATTCTTGACTTTTAAAACAGCAAAAAAGGATTTTCAGATTGTTAGTTAAAAGGCATGTAAAATTGAAGTTCAGGCATAAGGGTTCTCTTAAAAGTTGCTTTACTTTCATATGGTGTTACTGCAGGAAATACAGTTTTACAGAATTACTTAAACTATCAAGAAAATGTTTTCAAATAAAGGGGGGTTCTCATGTGTGTCCCATAGTAATAAATAAACACAGGTAATAAATAAACGTTATCTAGGGAGGAGGGACTTAAATGTGAAATGCCTTAATCTTATGGTCATTATTGTATTGAAAAATGTTTCGAGTGTTTATTTCCTCAATAAATATAAATTTGTGCATCACATATTAAAAATTAAACACACTGATTTTTGGACATTGCAAAGATACTTATTTTTACATAGATATAAATATTCTTAGAATTATCATTTTCATAATTTTTTTTTCAAAACCTTACTTATTAGGCCACTAATTATTACTAAATTTAATCTAGAATATTAAAAAAAAAATACTTAATTCATTCAAGTTTTCGAAGTTTACTTAGAGTTTATAGCTGCGTAAGTAATGCTTTTATATTTATGATACATGATATATAATTTAAACTTACCAAAGGGAAAATTCACATAAATACTCGTACAAAAAGATCCAAGTAGAAAACCAAAAACGGGACCAAAAATGCGTACACCAATAGTGATACCTATTTCAAACCATGAGAAGTGTTACTAATATTATTCTAAACACTTATTAATAAGAAATAGTCATATTAGAAAGAGCAAAATATTTTAAGAAAAATATCGAAGAATCAAATTCTAGAAATTTTAGAATATTAATAAACATTTTCAGACATTTAATTAGACTAAATACAATTAACTCAACAAAACACATTTTTTCGTCCAATGAAATCAGGTATGGCATATGAAACATTGAATTTTTTTCCATTAAAGCTTCTCCGTTTTTAAGATAGTTCTTTCTTTATATTGAAATAAAACAATGGAATTTGAAACTATATATATAAATTATTGTGTAACCATTGCTAATAATTATCATGTTGAACTTTTAGAAAAGTATTCTATCACAGAATGTCAAGATAGTTCTTTCTTTATATTGAAATAAAACAATGGAATTTGAAGCTATATATATATAAATTATTGTGTAACCATTGCTAATAATTATCATGTTGAACTTTTAGAAAAGTATTCTATCACAGAATGTCAAAGATAGAAAGAAGAAAAAGATTAATGCTTCTGAAAATTTCGTTCAAGAATTATTCATCATTGCAGTATCTTTCTTCATCATATTAGAAAATTAATTAAATATGTAATATAATCAGGAGAGAGAGTGGCGCACACAAGGGGGACACCCACCTCCTAAAGCCCTTGATTTTTTTTTCCGATTGATTATAATTCTAAGTATATAGTACGTAAAATTTAATTAAGTATTTGTTATTAATGATTAATTTTATTAATTAATGCTAATTATTTATTACTGTGTTTTGTTCCCGAAAATCGACAAAATCAAAAGGAGCATGATACAGTAATGGTGAACTTTTGACCCCGGACCCCTTGAAAAATTCCTGTGTGCGCTACTGAATATAATTGTAAATAAAATATAACATATATTAATTTTAAATGTAAAGAAAGTAATATTATATAAAGTTGTGTGTTCTTTTGAAAACCAAAATAATTTTTAAAAATTTCAAAAAGCGTGCATTAAAAAATAAATATTCAGATCAAAATGAAATCTTTATAAGATAAATGAACTTGATTTATATTTCAGAATAATTTTAATCATATATTGAATAAGTTACTTTTATATTTGGTTACCAAAAATAGACGAACTAGCTCGATGGACTAAATTCATGTGACGTCATAGTTACATGATAATGATAAACACGTGTTTCTAGGATATTAGCTCATGAATTCATGTTACGTCATACTCATACGATAAATGCAATCATGCGCTTCTCGCTAATAAGTTCATACGTTTCGTTGTTGCCAACTTTTGCTCCTAGCAGAAATTTTCTTTTGAAAAGCACATATTTGTCAACAATAATGACGTGCATAAGTAAACAAAATATACTTAATTTAAAAATACACGAATAAAATTTTTTAAAAATTTAAAATCTTTTGATGAATTTTTGTTTATTACATTTGAGTATCTTTACCTAATTGAGAAATTTGAAATTTTACCTAAATTTTACAAATTGAACAAGTACAAGTTTGTTTAATATCATGTACATGTTAGTTTGAATTATCACATTGCCTTTATCACGTGACCATCGTGAATGGGGCCCATTGAAATACATTGAATTATTTTCTCAATTATAAAATGACAAAAATAAAGAAATTCTACCTAACTCAACACAATTCTATTTATGTCACAAATGAATAACAATTTTTACGATATAATTACCAAAATACAGTGGAGATTCCCTTGTGGCTACATTGTCATCGATATAAGGAATACCCAAAGTATAAACTGCTGTAGCACCTATTCCAATGAGCAAGAGGCTAGCGAAAAAGATGACCAAGACAGTTTGTGTAGTTCTCGTGTGAGCACCGTTCTTGCTTCTTTCCTCGCACTGGTCTTGCTTGCTGAAGAGGGCTTCTTTTGATGGAGTAAGCATGGGTGTTGATAAACCACTGTTGGAAGAGGATACACGAAGATCATCTGAAAATAAAAAGTAACAAAGGGATGATTGGTCAATGTCGATATTTCTTTGGATTATATAATTTTACATATATTAAAAATAAAGCATTCGATGCAGCTTGATCATCGAAAAGAATTGAAATCAGAGTTCCTTCAAGAAATTTACTTAATAATTTTGAGAAAATAGCTTTCCATATAACATAATTTACATATTATGTATTTTTTATACATCGTAGTAACATTTATTTATAATACTTTGAAAGACAAATCGGTTCTACGATCAAAAAACATATATACAGTAAGTAGATTTGGACTTACATGCAATTAAATTACAGTAAGTAGCTTTGGACTTACTTCAGTATATGATATTTTTTTGTTGATGGTCACTAGAGAAGTAACATTATGATCTCGAAAAATCATTACTTTCTGCATCAATTACTTATTCATAAATGATTTTTATTACTTTTTCCCACTGGAAAATAAATATATTTTCAGAAACCTGAGTGGGACTGCAAAGCACTCCATCTAGCGATATGGGTACTGAATTTTAAACAACAAAGTTAAGGATTTTTATGAAGTTTAACTGAGTTTTATTACAACATGAATTCATCCCTAGAACATGTTCTTAAAGGTTTATTATTAGTTCTTAAAGTGCATTAAAATACGTTACATGGTTGCAACGAATATTCTTGGTTTTACAGTCATTGGCTTAAAAATATTCATAGGATGTCAAGCGAATTTAACAGTTTTTCTTCACTTAACTGAGATATACAGATGTGATTTATGATTCTGAATTCACAGGATTTCAAAATCTAATGTGAATCATTTACACTAATCGAATGCCTTAAAATGAACTAAAACGGGTAAATTTTTAAGGACATAATAAAATTGAATTTTTATTTTTCAAAAAACAAAAAAAAGTCTACAATCCAAACTGAGGGGAAAGTACAATTAAGCGATTTCTTCTTAATTTAAAAAATATGACTGAAATTGTTTCTTTTCCTGGTATTGGCAAAGTGATAGGTTTTTTTAAGGCTGTCTTCGGCAAAAGTACGAGAGCTTGAACTAAACTCGCAGCACACTTTCAGAGAGAAAAATGCCTCAATTTTCAAGAAAATTTGCAACATTATAACTCGTTAATCTGTTAACAATATAGCGTTCCTAAAATATCAAAATATTCGGTGAATACTTTTTTTCTCATTTTAACACGTGAAGGGACAGCTGATTTAACATTATGGTATAGGAGAAAAAACGCGAAACACATTTTACGCAAGAAAAAGTGACTCAACTCGGTTAAAAATGTGGGTATGATAAAATATGTTGCTCTCTAAAGAATAGCGAAATCAGAATGTAATATTAATTTTTCAATTATTTTATATCTGAAAAAAATGTACCTAATTTGGGTCCAATTCTTTAACATTAACCAAAGACGGCCTTAAAAAAACCCCAGCATATTACTGCTCCACAAGAAAACAACAAATTCCCTACAATCATATATACTTTAAACTAAAATATTATTTCGAATATTTTCAGATTAATTTATGGTTTTTGAAAACACATACTCCAAATTCTTTGTAACTAATGCTTACATACATTTAAAAAAAAACTTTTTTTTTGTAAACTTGAGTAAAATTCATTAATATTCATCGACCTTTAGATGTGTATAATATTCAACAATAACCGAAAACGACAGACAGCGCACAGTAGAGACCTTGTGAAAAACAATACAATACCGTAAAAACAATACTGAAAGTTACTTATATTCCCCAGAAGTTATACACGTTATCAAGTAGCGTCCATTATCCGACATAGAAGTAAATTGATTCTACTGGTTTTCGTGACAGTGTAGTTTTCTCTTTAATGTATCCCGAAGTTGAGCAAATGTGGAAGTCCTCAGCGCTCTCCTTTTTTTCTTTACTCTCTCACTGTCATTAATTTCAGAGAAGTTAGACGAAAAGATGGATAAAGATAAAGAAAAGACAGAATCAAAAAAAAAAATGTATTGTGTCGTTGAGCATTTTGATTATCAGCTTAAGCAAATAATCACGCCAAAGGTTTGTTTGTTTTTTTTTTAAAAAAAAAAGGGTAATTCAAACTAGGTGGAAACTTTCATCATTAATGACATCGGAGAATGCACTTTTTTTGACACGCAAGTTTTGATGACAACGGCAAAACGCACAATTCAATACTTTCCAAGTGCATGCAGGAAAGACACTAAAACAATTGGATTAACTCTGTAAAGCCAGTTGACTCAGAAAATAAATGATAATAGAGAAACAGATTCAATACTTTTGGTTTAAACGCTATTTCAATGTATTTTCGTGATACATTTTTCTATTTCAATATTTCTTTCTTAAATATGTAATTTTGAAACATTTCGCGAAGAAGGGTTTTTTTTTAATCTTAAAACAGAAAATTCAAGCGTTTGTAGTTTATTTAAGTAGACAAATCGCAGGAAAGTTAAGAATTAAAATAGTTTAAATATAGCTAATTTTTTTCATTAGAATGAGAAATTATGATAGTTATATGCAATTAAAAAAAATTATAATTATATGACCCAAAATAAAATTTACTTTATGTTTATATTCTGTACAATATTATTTTAATCAAAAGCCATATTCTTAACAGGTATGAGTATAAAAAAGAAAAAAAGATAAAATTATTAGCATAAAATATTCCACAAAACGTAGCGTTTTAGTTTTGGATTTTGAAAAAATACTGATAATTTATTTAAACATATCTGGAAAAAAGGGGCTAAAGTTATCGCCAAAGAATACAGGCTTAATAATCTTAATTTTTGAGTTAATTTTTTTTACAAATCAAATGAGTTTTACATGTAGAAGTTATATAAACCGTTGCAAAAGATGATAAAACAGCTAGTTTCGAAATCAAATCTTAAGTAAACTGCAAAAAAAGTTGCAATATCTTAAAAAATTTCCCATAGAATACGCAAAATAGGAGTTTTTACATCACTATTCACACGATTTAACAAAAAAAAAATCAAAGCATAAATACATTTGGTATCAAATAAATAAATAAAAATAGCACATGGCACATTTCTGCATAATTTTATATTCATTCTACAAGAAGGAAGAGCGTCGTGACTATAAAAGTCTTCAGATCACACACAAGCCACTAATTTGCATTTGTGCTAGAAAATCCGAAAAGGTTACAATTCCACAAACAGATCATTTCTTAGATTCTGTATTCTTAAAGCAGGTCGAATCTTAAGCAATTGGAGATGCAGATGTAAAGTTAACACATTTCAAGAGGAGAGTAAGTTTAAGAAGTAGTAGGTGAAACCAAAAGAGTCTGGCAGCTTCGAGAACGTCCATGAGACAGGAAATGTTTCCAGAAGTCAAGGTCGCATTAAGTTCAAATGCTCACAAAAACACCGTTAGCTCGCTTCGACACCTTTCTGGGTGATGCAATGTTTTCAAGCCGATTCTTTTTTTGCTGGTATGTAAATGAGGAATATTCAAGTAAGAGATGACATTTTTTTTTATTTGATAGTCCAACATGAATTTCCATGAATCACGAAACAAACATCTGAAAGGCTGAATTATGATCGTGTGCCTAGCAATTATCATAATGAGATGTTTCTGAAAAAAATATTTTCCGCTTTTGAAATTATACATCATTGGCTCATGTGTTTCACACACAGAAACCCCTAACTGTGCTGGAGTCCCTATGTGTTGCGTTTATTGCTGCATTGCTTCTTGAAATTTTATCCTTCATAGATCAATAATACGATACATCGCAAAAAATAAATCCTGAAATTTTGTATTGATTCTTTAATATCTTTCATATTCTGAGATATTCTATTATTTGTGCTAAACTATGATTCAATACAATGTTAGCATTACAGTTTTTGTGGATGCAATGTAACATCCATGAAAGATCTTTTGGAAGTCAAAAAATGAGTGAAACTGAATAATTTCCCCAAAATATGTTTACTTTAATAAATTTAATACTTTAAAAGTATTGACAATTTTACTAGAAGATTTTTGAAACAACGTGTAAAAGAAATTCAACTACAGATAGGACAGAACTCAAGACTCTAGAGGGGGGAATCTGAATGTATACATATTTTAGAAATCCCTGCGAGCTCATCATATGGGAATAGTTTAAGTCCATGAAAAAAAAAAGGATTTATTTCTTGAAGAATTATTAAATTGCCCTAATCAGAAAGGCACTACAACAACTAGACACATTACAGTTCTTTACTACAAATAGTAAATAAAATGTCCACAGGAGATTGAGTTTACCGAAGATTTTGCGTTTACAATACTTTAATGATTGCCAGTAGCGTCACGTACACCCCCGCATTACGGGGGCAAGGGTTCTAGAGAGCCCTAAAGCCTGATTGCCGCCAAGTATCTACCCCTAGTAAAATCCAACTTGAGGGCCCAAATGTTCTCCGTTACGCCACTGATGATTGCATTCATTTGCTAAAATTCAATAAAAGATTTGGGAGGTTATCGACAGGGTAGATTTCTTTTCTTTTAAATACTTTTTTTCCTCAGATAACATAATGTCATTTCCTAAAATATATGAATCTTCTAATCGGACATTTTTCATGCATAACAACATCTGATTATGATATATGAGTAAAACTAGGCATATGCATAAAATGAAAATGATGGATTACACACAACCAATTAGAGAACACTTTTAACCAGGCATGGGCAAGTAGTGACCCGCCAAGACAGCCAGAAAACCAAAAAAGACAGAAAACGTTTTATATATTTGGGTTAACATTTATTTATGAGCAAAGTTTTTCTAGCATGAAGATCAACAACTGTAAATATAGATGCAAGTTGGCAGACATTTTGTACGTTGTGACAATCATTTCAACAAGTGATCTCACTGCTGATTTTAAAAAAAATGTAGAAAAGTGTGATAGGATACACATTTGTCTCATTAAACTGATTTTAAAATTAAATTTGCTTGCAGCTATAGACAATATGAAATTAGCACACTATATAAATTAAATTAAACTGCCACTATTTTATTAAACATATTTATTGATTTTATGGCACAATTTATACCTCTTCTACGATGCAAAGATAACTAATGAATGTAATGATTTTTAAAAAGTGTGGCTTTCCATTATCCTCCGCTTCCACAATGTGGCCCTCAAGCCAAAACCTGCTTTTAACAATAATATTCCCAATGTAATTACATGTAGATCTTACAGCAACATGAGACTAAAAATCTTCATACAAAATATATGACAAAGAAAGAATGCATTAGTACAAGAAACTTCCAACAATTACCACCGAAATTAGGAAAGTAGTGTATTCAAATATAATTTACTACATTTTATACCGCGAAATAGAACTCATAATATTGACCTACACTTCATCTGCATATTAAGACAATGCTGCATATGATATTCAATTTTTTTTCCTCTAAAACTGCTAAAACACTCATACTAAAAAAAAGTTAAGTCGTTCTTTAGAAAACTTCTGATTCAACAATACCCATTCGTCTAAACAAATAAAGAACTCCTTGAGAGGAAGAGAAATACATTAATTTTCCAGGTGAGTCGATGAAAAATCAGCTATGAAATTCCAGACGTTGATTATATTCCCAAGGTAAAGTATTTAGTCAAGGTTAATGTCAAGTGTAATAATCATGAGTTATTTATGAGCAAAACTGCTAAGTGAACTCTATTTTTATGCGTGATCAGATACAATCTTAAGAAACCTAAAGGGATAGTTTTTATTTTATTAATGCATGCAACAGCAACAGAGTTGATATTTATAAAAATAATAGTTGAATATGAGCACTGAGTATGTATTAGTTGCAACAAATTCAAAGATTAAACGCTTTAACATAGTTTTTAAAACAGAAATGTAACAAGTAATATAAAAAAAAATTGTAATCAATTCCTATTTTAAATGGATGAATAGAAAGTATTTTATTAACGATTGTAAGTTAAATAAGATATTAATATGAATTGAAAAAAAAACATGATTTGTCTGCATTGTTGTAACAAAACATACCCAATTTGGCTAGTTTGGCTGAAAAACAGGATTTCGACGCCAACTTTTGTCTTTTGTTTTAACAGTTACATAGTTACAACAATAGAGACGAATCGTCAAAAACCAGTAATTAATTAAATTTAATTTAATTAAATTAATTAATTAATGTTTGAAAAAACTGCATTAATATCAAGTGTCATCCACGACAAGTTTAAAAAAATTGTTTGAACTTGATTGAATGAATAGAAAGTATTTTATTAACGATTGAAAATCTGAACAAGATAAATAAATATATAAATAAATATAAAGAGAGAGTGAGCTAATAGTAGGAATTGAAAAATAAAAATAAAATAATAATAATAAATAATCCGTGACACGGCTAGATAGTATATATTAGTATTTATTTACAAATATCACAGCACCGGAAGAATAAGAAAAGGAATAGATATGGTAATACATGACTATTGCAAAACAACCTAGCTACTGCCAATCGTAAGAATAGGATGACACTGAATCTGGCTGCTGCTCGCCCTACCGTGGATCAAATGGTGCCGGGCCGGCTAATGCCATTTTATTTAAAGTGGTGCCCTTCTCTCGGATTTGTGCAGCTTTCCACGAAAATCTCTTTATAATCCACGTTAAATCACTTTCATTCATTTTTGGTGTAACTATGTTTTATTCTGAAGGCATATTTAAATGTAACTAAATTAAAATTGTTAAATCAAAACGATCTAAAATATAAATAATCAACGTGTCCTACCCTCAGCGGGCCTCGGTAAAATTATCAAACGTTGACAGGTCCGCAGCGATAAAAAGGTTGTGGAGCACTGCTCTAGGAGACATTGTTGGATCCGTTACAGAGTAAAATTTTTTGATGTTTAACTTACAAACTAATACGCTAATTATGAACGCTTCTGAACTTAAAAATAATTTAAATTGATATTTTAAACACATATTGCATATGAAATGATAAAAAAAACCTTGTTATATTAAAAATAATACATCAATAAAATGATCACTTCAAGAACTTACCTGCATGAGCTGAACGATGTGATCTATTGTACATTAAAGTTGGCTGATCTAATCTCGTATCATTTGTGAAATTTCCTAAAGATGACACAAAATCTTCATGAGAGGCATTGGATGAGATTAATGGTAAGGGTAACGTAATCCTCAGAGAGCTACTTATGGAAGTCGGTTTGATATGGCAAAGTTTAGTCCTGAGTTCTCTTAGAGCAACAGTAGATGAATTTTCTGTATCTGAGGTAGGCCGTATAGGACTCGTTAGATCACTATATAAAAAGTGGGGCGTGGCACAAAAAATGGAAGCTGCAGCAAATACTAGCATACCGCAGGCTATCCATTTCGGTCTATGGCCTTGTCCACCGTAATACGTTAAGAGAAGAGCACCACCGATTTGACCAACTTCAGTCGCTGACATGATCATGCCAGTCGTCTTGCTTTGTATTTGATACAGTTTTTCTATAGTAGTCAATACACTGACGAAATACGTATAGTACATGCCCTGAAGGACGCTTGTTAAGCAAAATACAGCCAGAAACACCTTCTTGTTGGCAAGTCCCTGGAGCCATTGAGGTTTGAAAGACCATAGTCCACATGAGTCGTTTTTGTCCTCTGAAGATTCTTCCAGGTGTTTTTTGGGTGATGGTTCAGATTGTTTGAAACAACACAAACTTTCTTTAACTAAGTTCAAATGGTGACCATTCTTCTCCATATGATGGCCGTTCTTGGAATGACCGTTGTTGAGATGAGCTTTGATGATGTGGCTCTTGGGGTGACCATTTTTGATGATGAGACTGCCGTGGCAACTAGTGGTGAGGTTTTGAGGATTCTTCAGTGGAGTACCATGACCGTTTGGAGTGATCATGTTGCAACAAGTTGGGAGAGGTGATCTGTCGTCGAGAGTTTTCAAACAGGATTTACAGGCGAACTCTTGTGGAATCTTCCACCGTTCCATCAGTGAGATTTACAAATGATGAAGTATCTAAGTAAAAAGGAAAAAAATTCATAAGATATCACTTTTAAAGGTATTAGCTTAATTAAAAAAAACACTTATAAATGCAAGTAATAACAGAATGATAATTGCCAAATCTAATATACTAGTTTGATAAAAAAAATTAATAATAAATGTCATTTTTTTTATCACTGTGTGTGATTTGATTTTCCTCTATTATTCAGAATTTAAAAACCAAAGCAAACAAAATCTTAGACAAACAGTAGCTAATCTTAAGTACATTACAGAAAATAGCAATTTTTTTCGATAAATGTTTATAAATTACGTTGCAACAAAATGAGATAAAAAGGGTACTTTTTTAAAAAAATTATAAGTTACTAAGAAACATTTGAATTTGAGCAAATAAGAGTGCAAGTCTTTTGCGCCATACAAAAATATTTTTCTAATCAACAGCACTTTTTTAAAAAAATACCTTCTCAAGCACAAAAGTTTTAAGTGCAAAATCAGATATTACGTTGGATGCTGAGAGACGAACTTTCTAATTCATACACAAACTCAAAAAAAGGCAAAACTGGGTGAGATTACATTTTAAATAAGATAACAAGTTAGATACCGGATATGTCGAAGTTAGATCTATTGATGGCAGTCAGGCAAAAAAAAAAAAAGAGCAAATTCAGTAGAGCAGATTATTCATGATAAAAGGAAGGGGAAGAAAAAACGTGTCCACTTCAACCCGGAGATCTTTTTGAATGTTCACGGACCTTACGAAGATGCTGTATTCACTCATGCTTTATATTTTTGATCATATTTTACGCTTATAGTCAAACAAAAGGCATTAAAGTACCTTACAATAGAAGCTAGTTCTCTTTGTTTATTTCAAAAGTGACCTTAACAACACCTTATCTATGTATATACTCCTGAATAAGAATATCAATCAAGGTCCCCTTACGTAAATAGGTTAGTGCTATTCGAAGACGAAAACAAAACGAGTTTTCGTCTTCGAAACAAATCCGTTTTTGCATGAATCAAGGCGAATAGTTAACTTCACTTTAAATCCATCCCCAGAGTTGAATTCTAACGCAGGACGAGAAAGTGTGTCACTGTGGCAAGACAATGGTCGAGCGGCAATTAGACCAAACCTGACCTAATAAGCCGATCAACTTATCAACTGATACCTGGTTCAGGCGATGGTCGAGGCCAGGGTTACCAGGTCACTTTCATAGGATTTTATTGTTTTAAAATCGAGCATATTTTTTTCCAATTATTACACCTACGTGCTTTCCTGTTCATACGATGAGTTTATGCTGACGTATCATAGAAAAATGGAATAAAATCGTGCCATGAAGGAAGCTCGAAATGATGTCGCACATGATGTTTTTTTGCATAAATTAATATTGTAAGAATTCAAATCCTTTTTAAAATTGAAATTTAATTGCTAATAAATTATGTATATAATATTTAAGAGTACAGCATTTGTCTCAGTGGCGTAGACAGACTACATTTATGGGAGGGGTTTACATTTAAAAAAAAACACATATAAATGAAAGCGCCGAGGCATAATCGTTCTGCTAAAAATGAAAAATCTTTTGGGGTGTGGGAAGGGTTTGAACCTCCCCAAACCTCACCCCCACCTAGATTATAGATTTGTCTACCAGAAATGAATAATTCCTTATGTTCTTTAGCTAATATCTATCAGATAACACGAAATTATCAATACAGGGAAATTTTAAAGTGATATTTACATAATGAGATAATCACATAAAAAATTTTACAACATATATTTATTTTTATTATATATTCCACAATTATTGTAATTTCACGATGATTTCACGGTTAGTTTTTTCACATGTTCTGTTTAAAATACGATCTCTTAAAAAATCTTTTCACTTGATAATTTTTTGAGAGAGAGTTGTCACTTTATTAACGTTTCATTTTACATGAAATTAAAACACTATTCGCTTATCATTTTTCCAGCTTATTCGTTTTACTTAATGTTACGAACTATGAAGTTCATATCACCAAATAAATAAGGAATTAATACATTTTCTAATTCTAAAAACTTAAAACAAATAACAAAACGTATAAAATATTAAGAAACTGACAGCTATTTTATTCAATAGAATATTGTATTTTTATATATTGCATACATTGTTATGCAAAAGCATTTAGATGAGCATGTATTTCATGCTCTTATTTATAAATCCACCCGTGACGTATACGAGTAAGGGGGTTAAATTCTCTCCCCCGTAGAGCAACCGGATTTTTAATTTTTATCATACAGATTACCCCTCGGTGCCTTCGTCAGCGGCGTAACGTACGCCCCCGCATCACGGGGGACCCAGGATTCTAGGGGCCCAAAGCCTATGATAAGTTATGCTTTTGCAATCCTTTGTAAGATGGCCCTGATATTCTCCGTTACGCCACTGGCCTTTGTTTACGTTTTTTTTATAATGTAACCCCCACCATAAAAGATGTCTGTACACGCACACAACCATATATATATTCTTACAATTATAAAATAAAGAAATCAAGAGCATATAATCTAAAAAGAAACCAACCTATTAGTAACTTATTTATTTCTAATCTACCACATTAATTATTGAAAAAAGTGTTCGATTCTTTTTATACGATCGACAGAGAGGGAAAAGTTGCATCAGTTGAACCTCCCAGTTAATGAGACACAAAACCGTCACGCAAAAAATTGTATAAAAATTAACGCAGATGAATGCAGGTAAAAAAAACATCTGCCTCCTTTTAAAGCCGATTCCTCTACCGTTAAGAGAGTAAAATGAATGTAATGAGGTCGTTTGTTGCTCATTGTTCATCAGAGCTACAATGTGATGCACCGAGTCACGTGGTAAACGCTGCATACAAAACAAAAGTCTACGTCTTCTCTTTTTGTTTTTCTTTTTTTAAGATCTGAGATGGAGATGATTTAAAGATTCCGCTTTTCATTGTACCAAAATAAACAATAGAACAAAGTAGACCAGCAGAGCTCAAAAATAAGGAAATGATACATAGTAGCAATGCATCACACTTTTTCAATGGACTTCTTCATAATTGTCGCGTAACTATCACAGACTTTCTATTCATAGTCGGTTCACTATGTTGCGATTCTTGTCAGGTATGATAACGCCTTGTTATATAGTGCAAGGTTTAACCACTCACAAGAGGAATTTACAATTTGTGATAGTACCAGAATTCTAGGTTGATTTGTTAGATCTAGTTAATGATTCTCTCTCGTGATGCTCTATTTATATTTCAAATAGTATTAGTTTTATTTCTTAAGGTTTGAATTATTGCATAATATTTACATGTTATTTAATAGAAAATATGCCATAAAGAACTAATATAAATAACACATTTCATATTGTTATATACAAAACATATATATTGGTACAAATGAGAATTTTCTCTTACTTTCTTTACTAAGACAGAAATTTGAAATTTAACAAGGGATCGATGAAAAGTCCCCGCAATAGATAGTGTAGAAATATGCAGCAGTTTATTTCAATCAATGATAGAGTAATATATTGAAAGAGCAATTTAAATTTAATTTTGGAAATACATAAAATGACGTGTATCTATTCTTCATAATTTCAAAAGAGAGAGAGAATTAAATAGAATTCGATTTCATTGGTACAATTTCACTTATCTTGTTCCATTTAAAATAACTAATTTGATAATTTTTTAACTATTAGTTTGAGAAATTCTTCAAGGAAGTCTTCAGGTGAATTCAATAAATATTCATTGTGTGCTTTCTAAGGTGAATTCAATAATATTCAATTAATTTCAGTAATTATTAGTCAGAAATCAGAACCATAGCAAAAGGCTTATTTACAATTATTTTTCTCCGTATTGATCAAGAGTTGCCCCCCTTTTGTAACATAAAAACGAAATTTACCTGATATCATGCACAACAGAACTACGAGCCCTTTAATCAACAACGAAATCTTTTAATAACTAGTATTATATTTTTAATAGAATCATACTTTTTGTAAGAAAATATGAATAGAGCTGCCCAAAGTTTTCCCATGAATCTCACTACTTCCTCAATTTCAATATACATTTCTTAAAATATTAAAAAAGAAGATATCAGAATTCATTGGCAATGATAAATATATGTTAGTACCAAATAATTAAGAAATTTTAATTGTTCTTCATCTTCTAAACATCATGAATTAGTTTGACGCTTGTTTAGAGATGGCACCGCAGATTAACTCGGAAAATTAAAACTAAAATATGGGGGAGGATTAAAATGTAATTGTCACAATAAAAGTTTTATTAATTCACTTATGTTGAAGGATTATATTTTTGGGCCACATTTTTTAAAACCTTACTACTATGAAAATTAGAACTATGTCAATCAGTTCTTTATTAAAAGATTTATTACATGGAAATATAAAACACATTAAAAAGAATATCCAAAGTAATTTTTTTCTCTGAATGTGTGTTTTTTAATTTTATCACATCCGACAAAAAAAATAAGAAATATTATATAATACAAAATCAATAATTTTGAATTCAACAAAAATATTTTAATTGTCTTTCAAAATTGTTTAGCATAAACTGAAAATGAATATCATAAAATAACTGTCATCATAACAATTTTAAATGAATGGGGGAAAAATATATTGAAAAAGTTTTTACGGAAAAACAAAATCTTACTTTTCTCTTCCAATTTTAGAAAATATAACAACAAAATTCCAACGAGAACATTTACTAAGATGTCCTGGTTTAGAATATTTTCCTAAATGTAAAATTTCCCGAATTCAGTTCTGTCTATTAAGTATTTTTCACAATAATTCGTAAGCACACGCCACAAATATCACATACGCGACAAAATCGATAACACTTTTATAAATATCACAACTTATTAGTTATAGTATTTTGTTAATCAATTAAAACGTTTATTTATGCCAATTTTGTAAAAAAAAAATTTCAAGAGATTTTTTCCCCATTAGTATTAAAAAAAAATTCATACACAACAATTACTAAAAATACATGGAGAGAATATGAAAATTGATTTTTTTTTGTATGTAATTATTTTGTGAAATATTATTTATTTCTAGTAACAATTTTAATTGCCTTCTATATATTTCACTTTACTCTATAAGATTTTATTATAAATTATTTTTAAAAAAATTCTTTATTCCTTCCAAACAACTAACTAAAAATAATGTTTATAATTCAGTTAATTTATTCATGCAACTTTTTCAAAAATAAACGAACATGTAAATCATTAAACTAATTTTCAAGTTTTAATTACTTCTACAAGTTTATGCATGCTTTAAAAATATCACCTGCAAGCAAAAAGAAAAATTTATTTCAATGCCCACTTTTAATTAATTAGTATTCCACAGAGTAAATTTGCTAATGGCATATTTTATACAAGGTTATTACACAAAATGTAAACACGTAATTATTTTTTTAAAAAAAATATTGTATTATAGAAATTTGAGTATTTTCGATTATTTGTCTTTTATTACTTTGTAAGTAATAAAATAAAAGCAAAAAAAAAAAAAAAAACTGCCCTAAACTTTGTTTTAAAAGCAACAAAACAAAACAAAAATGCTAACAAGTTGCTCACTATATAATTACTAACTTTAAATCAACCCTGTCAGTTTTAACTTTTCACGCGCCTGTCGCTTGCTGCACGTGCAAACGTGATTTCCGCTCTCAAAAAACTGGCTCGACTCTTCTAATATGGGCCACTCGGTTTATAAGAGCCAAGTGATAGAACGAGGGCCCCATGCCCCTCCTCCTTTTTTTGAATATGCCAGTAGATTTCCCACAATAAGGATCCGGGATATATCCCAAGTGGTTCCGGCAACGCCTTTGGGTTAATATTAACACGGAGGTGGAATTATACAGATTTTATCGACAGCACTTTAAGACACCTGCTAAGAATATAGCACAGGGTGTTTGGTCTTTGATTTATAACAACATTTAAGCTATTTTTATCGAAGATATCAAGTATAGCCGATTATAAATAAATCTTTCTTTTAAATACCCTTCGGTGAATGAGCGCAAAAAATAGGCAAGGCTTAAATAAAAATATATTTACTTTGCACATACTTCACAGTCTTTTTCTTGACTATCCTAGAATTTTTTACTTGAAAGAATATTTTTCAAATAATTGTTTTTGGTACTTAATTTCACTGAACATTCAAAGTTTTCTATAAGCCTTATTTAATGCAAAATGCTCCTATTAGCAATCGAAAAGAAGATTGGAAGATTTTAGAAATAAGAAGAGTACACAAAGTTTTTTTCCTAAATATTCCCTCTTTTCTTTTTTTTACAAGAAAATTAGTGTTAAATTAAATAAATAACGTACACCACAGACAACTTTTGAGAGGGATGGGTTATATTTTTAAATATATATATATATATATATATATATATATATATATATATATGAAAAAGCACCAAGACGTAATCATTATTCTAAAAGTTAGAAATCTGTTGGTCAATGGAAGGGGTCTGAGCCCCCAAACCCCACCCTTGTGTACACAACTTCATTTTCTAAAAAGAAATTTTATTTTTTATGACTATAAGATGCAGTATTTTCATAGACTTATTAAGAAAAACTTATTATAAAAAAAAAACCCTATAATACCGTCAAAAAAATTTTCCAGAAATTTTAATTATTTTTTTAATTAAACTTTTTTGTTGCATATATCATTATTCTCCATTGTGAGTTAAAATTCGCATTTTCTCTATACATTCTCTTAAACAGTCAAGCTTAATCCGGTTACCACAATATATTTACTTTATCACTGCTAAAATAGTTCCAATAAAAAATTTAAAAAAAAAAACGTGCTTGAACGTTTAAATGCAAGTTTAGACAAAACGCTATAATTATTGTACTCTTTTGAGTGTTTTTTTAAAAAATTTTATTTTTATTATACCTTGTTTAGAGTCGCAAAAAGGTATTTAAAATATGTGCATTTTATCCCGCGTTTAGGGTTTCTTATAGAGGGGGAAAACCCTATTTCTGAGTTGCATTACATCATTACATTATTAGATCATGATTCCATCTGAATTATTACATCATGAATGGATATTTTTTCATAATTATACTTTTTCAAAAATAAACACAACGATTTTATGACTCTTTCCTACTTTATTACTTATCTCATAGCTTTTATATTTAGAAGCACTTCTATCTGAACAAAATTCAAAGCCTTTTTATAACACAACACAAATGTTTGTTCTTCAAAAAGCGAAACACATTTTTTTCATTCTAAATTTGTTTAAAAGAGTCATTTTTAAAATAGATAAAATTTAAATGTAACAGATAGCATATACATATAATTAATTAAAATAAATTGCAAACAAATTTTCAACAAAATATTTTTTTTTTCGTTATCACTTGCCACGGACACACATAAGTAAACAGAAACTGTATTTATTCAAAATTATATTCGATAGTATTTTTTAAAAATATTTCTATGTGGGAAGAAAATACGCCACGTTTATTCACTAACAGCTATAAACTGAAACAAACAATTATCTGAATTACAAGTATAAGAGAAATGTAAAAAACGAAATAAGCATTACATTATGGTATGCGCGAATATTACAGAAAAGAGAAAGAAAGCTAAGAGAGGTCGAAAAGAAAAAGTGAGGATAGGTAATGGTCATGTATGTACCAGATGTTCCAAATTGGCGAACAGCTGTACCGAAGTAAAAAAAACAAAAACAAAACCGATAATAAAAAGAAAAAGAAGAAAAAAAATAACTGTTCGCGCGAGGTAAATTATCCAGGTTCTTTTAATTATATATTCTGGTAGTTTCACTGCCATTTATAAATACCAAAAAGATTTTTAAGAGTTGAAAATTTCTAAGCTGAGAATTAACTTCTCTTGTCACTTATTTCTTTTTAAAATAAAATGCTCTTATTATGAAGGAAAGGTTAGTTATAAAAATCACGATTTTATGCATGTTACCGTTAAAGTATATAATTCAGTTATTTCATAGAATAACTAGGTATTTCATGAAATCACTAAGCAAGTTCAGTTAAAGTATATATTAGGTGTACAACTTTGCTTCCACCGTTTTTCAATAAATGGCTGTAGTGGTAAGTGGTAGTCGAAATAAATAGATCGTAGATGTCATACAATAAATTTAGGTATTTGTAAACATAACGCCATCGAAATATTAGTCGATTTGTGTCTGCATCATAAAGTTATTCTCGATTAAACATGTCAGCTTACGAGCCAAATTCTCGTCATTTGCGGGAGGTTTTAATTTTCTGCTTTAATATGAAGAAATCTGCGGCTGAGGCTCATCGAATGCTCTCAAATACCAATGGTGAGGCCGCTATTAGTGAAAGAACGTGCCGAGAGTGGTTTCAACGCTTCAAGAACGGTTATTTTGACGTCGAAGACTAGCATGGCATTTGGTGGGACCAGCTCGGCGTAGTGTATTATGAGTTGTTAAAACCGACTGAAACAATCACAGGCGATCGTTATTGAACGCAATTATTGAATCATAAATGTATAATCAGTTTTTTACAATAAAGCCTCGAATTTCGGGAAAAAACGGCGGAAGCAAAGTTGTACACCTAATAATAGATGAAAAATTCCATATTTTACCTAGTTATTGTATAAAATAACTAATGATAGATCATTAAAGTGAAAAGTAATAATTTCAACGTTATTCTATAAATTAATTGATCATAAATAGCGAAAATCTCTCGGAAAAATACATTTTATCTGTATTGAGGATGATTAATTGATAAATAATAAGGAAAAGCAGAGGATATTATTTATATTATTGCTCATATTGCTGACAATCGTTAAACAGAAAGGGAAAAAAAAGAATATATGTTGCAGAAAGTTATATTTAAATATTATCAACAAAAAAAAATACATATGCTGGGAAGAAAAACTATTACTTCACGAAAACACTGTGTAAACTTTTTCAAACAAAATTGAAAGAGAATATTAATTAAATGTTAATGAAATACCTTTATTTTACTCTTCATTACTTATTAAAGCAAGGACTGCTCTGATGACACTTTGAATTGGGATTCAAAGTAAACTAAAAGAAACTAGAACCAGTTCAAAGAACTTTCGTGTACCATATTTTATGCTTAAACGATTAATTAATCGTTATTCTATAAAATACCTAGTTAAATCGTAGAATTCAATAATTTTATACACTCTAACTGACTTGTCTAGTTATTTCATGAAATACCTAGTTATTCTATGAAATAACGGATTTCACACTTTAACGGTAACATATACACGTTTTCTTATTCTCATTTCTTTCTTTGTCAATGTTGCTGTTTCGGTGCTACAGATCAAGATCTACTTACAGTTTACCTAAGATTTAACGGCTCGTTGTATCCATAAATAAAAAGAGCTACAACGTAGAGAACATTGTTTTAACTTGTTAGTTCGCGTTTAAACAGAAAAGCTGAAAAATGACTGGCGTTGGAAAAAATGACGCAACTCAATTCCAAAGGAACATTTGTTGGGTTGAAACAGTATGAAACGAGAAGTGAAAAAAAAAAGAAAAGAAAAGATGGCTGATGTGGTGACTAATACGATAAAATGTTACAAATTTACCGTCATTGTTAATTTTCTTTTAGTTTCGAAATAATTGTAATAATTTTAGTGAAATTAATTTTAACAGAAAAGTATTAAGATTTTATTAAAAATGTTTAATAGTATTAAGTGATAATAATTAAATGTAATGAAAATGATTAAGTGTAAGGCCGTAGCTAAACATATCGATTATATAAAAAATGAATTTAAAAAAATATGTATACTAAGTGTGCATCTTGTTTAAAAAAAATATATATTAAAATTTTTCATCGCATCTATTGTGAAAAACATTTTCAAAGGACGGGAGTGCTATTTCTACAAATATTTTAGCACGTGTCTTTCGTAAGGATTTAGAAATTGAACAGCTATATTTGAGGAAAGTCCCCATAAAAGGATTTGTTTGATCAGAAAACATCAAAAAGTTACTATGTTTCATTGTTCAGTAGAAATCTTATGAAACTTCTAAATAAAAAGAAGATGGAATCAAAAAATTTAGTTAACAACTCTTCTCTTAAAAGGAGAGTTAGTTATGTATCAGTTTGAAAAGAAAAAAATTACGAAATGGGTTAAATCCTCACTTAACGTCACTTTCAAGGTGATCGAATGTAAACTAGTAATTCTTGTCAAATCTTTTTCTAATAAAGTACAAGTTTATACAAGGTCAAATATAACGGGACAGTCATTTACTCACATTCTGTTTTCTAAAGTGATGTTTAGTTTATGCATCTCGACTTTTGTCATGAAATGTAAACGAAAAATTAGAATAAATAGTATGATGTTCAATGATATTCAAAAATTCCGGTTTTTAATCGTCAAGAACTTAATTTCAAATCCGGCAATAATCTCTTTTCGAGAAGGAAAAGTTTATGGAAATATCTTTCTAAAGTCCTTAGTTTTTATCGTTAAAACGTTCATCGTTAATGTGCCTTAATATATTTCAAAATAATACTCTTGCGATTATTCTCATCATTAGAAGTTCAAGCGGTCATTTCATCATCGTGAGATAACAGTTTTGAAATTAAAAGCGGAAAAATAAAAGATTAATTTTGGATAAAAATTAATCGCGAGATAAGTACTAATTTGAAACAAGTAATATAAAAAAAAAGTTTTAAGTCAATTCTCCTACTTAGATCAAAGAAAAAAATTTTTTCGCTACTTTTTATTAATAATTACAATTAATATCAATATGTATGTACATATGACAGAATCACAACATTAAATGGTAATTAATTTTTATTAATTATCATTAAAGTATCGTGTTGTCCTCCAAAACAATCTCGTGTATATAAAATTTCAATTCAACTGAATGCTTTAAAACGTGAGAAAAAATCTTTTCAAGTTTTGACACAAGTCGCCAACGTGGATGTATTTGTAATTCTTTAAATAATTGGTTTTAATCAATTAACTTTTATTAATTAGAATTAAATTATTATATTATCATCCAAAATAATCATGTATATAAAATTTCAGCTCAATTGAGCGCTTTAAAATGTATTTTATTAACGATTGAAAATTCCCCCAAGAAAAATAAATATATAGAGAGTAGGAATTGAAAAAGGCAATGTAAGTGGTAGAAAAGTGATTTTAAATTTTTTTTAATTCTTAATTATACAATTGACATATGATACTTTAATTACATACATGACAAAAATTGTTTACAGTTAGCAGAACTATTCCGAAGCATTTATTTACTGTACAAATGAATCTTTCTGAAGCGGATACTTAGATAATTGAATGAATAATAGTTATTTATGTACGAGATTTATACATGTTCTCATTCACGATGTAAAAAAACAATGACATACAAATAATGTACTTACTGAGAGCTTAGTTTTACTACTTAGAATAGTTATGATAACCAATGGCGCAACGGAGAATATAAGGGCCCCTCGGCAAAGTCAGGTTTGGGGGTCCAAGCCGTATTTGGTGTTAGTCAGGCTTTGGGGCTCCTAGAATCTTGCCCCCGGCGCAGGAATGTACGGAACACCAATCAGTGGCATAACGTACACCCCCGTACTGCGGAGGGGGACAGGACTCTAGGGGGCTCAAAGTTTGACTGATGCCAAGTACATACCCTTTGCCATGGTCCGACTTGGCATAAAACCTGACTTGGAGGGGGCCCCTAATATTATCCGTTACGCCACTGACACCACTGATGATAAAACTCTACTAGTAAATGTTTTGTTACGAGTTCCAGAAAAAAAAACAAGAAATGAACAGCAGAGAGCGGTCAGTATCTGCTTAAGAATTACCAACAATGTGAAAGAAACTACGGAATTCAATATATTTTAAAAATTAAATAATTTTTATGATTTAAGCGATATTTATTTATCCATTTTCTTATTTACTTAAAAAAAACAAAGGATTTGCAAAGAATTTATCAATTATCCGGTATCTTCATAAAGAGTATCAATTTTTTTTATCATTATTCAGCTAAACAATTTATCCACACGAACAGTGGCGCACACAAGGGGGAGGGGGTCCTGGGGGTCCAGACCCCCCAAGCCTTTGTTTTTATTCCGAATGATTATAATTCTAAGTATATAGTACGAAAAATTTAATTACTTGTTATTGATGATTAATTTTATTAATTAATGCTAATTATTTATTCAAAAAATAGTTTTTTACTGTGTTTTGTTCCCGAAAATCGACAAAATCAAAAGGATCATGATACAAGAATGGTGAACTTTCGACCCCGGACCGCGCCCCCCCTTGAAAAATTCCTGTGTTCGCCACTGCACACGAACGATATGGTATCTTAAGACTTCTTCATTTTGGGTCTCTATACAAAAGTATAGGCCTCACCTGCAACCCTTTGAAATTTACAATATATAGTATTAATTGTCAAACATTCTTATAAATGGTAACCCGCGGCAAATAAATATGCGTGACTCACGATCTCATAAACCCAGGTACAAACCGACTCGGACAACTGCCGTCTTTCAACTAAATCATGGTGCATGGTGGTAGACCTAAGCCTAGACATGGACATGATATAATAATACAGTACTGCCACTGTTACCAACCAGAATGTAGTTCGAAATTCCAAGTTTTTCGGAGAATATGTCCAAGAATAAATAACATCTGACGATTAAAATTATTTGGATTGTTATCTTATTGAGGCCGAGTCGAGAACGTGAAGAGGCCCTGTGCACAGAACGTTCCCTGAGCATCCATCATTTCAGAGGGATTTAAAGGCGAAAAAAAGGGTTATTATTAATAAACTATCTAAACCAAAATTCACTTATACATAGTCAATTTTATAAATCCAATTAAAAATAAAGGTGTTAAATTGCGTACCTTTAGAATTAACTAGAGTTTGACTACTAATTCATAAATTATGGAAGAAAAATGAGTATGCAATAATGAAACAAAATTATGATAATTACAAGTCAATATGCAAAACATTTGTTTAAAAGAATAACAAATACTTGAAGAGCAAGAATAAAACTAAAGGAAAGAAAGACAATTTTTTTACAATTCAAATGATTAATTTAAGTAAGCAATTTCTTTTTATTATTATTGTGTGATGATACAGATATTTGAAACAACCTTGACCTAATGAAGCCAGCATATTTCACCCAGCATTTTTTCCGTACCCTTTTCTTCGTCATTGAAAATGTTTTCTATAAACATCCGGCCGTCTTGCGATAAAAATACGTCTAATTTTTTCCCCTCCGACTTTTTTTTTAAAGATATCATCTTTCGAAATCCGCTGCTCTGTAGAAAAACATCGGCAAACAAGTAAAAGTAACATTCAAAGGCAATGAAAAATATGGCAAATATGTCATCGATTTTAGTTCAGTTCCGAGAACTGGTGAAATAATGTAGGAAGCTTTATCATTATTAGATCGATGAAACATAAAGAGGAAATAAGAAATAAAAAGAAATCCACATTGACTATAGAAAGTAATTTCGATAAATATTACAACATGAATGTCAGATAAACTAAAATTTCAACATTTACTACGAAATTATAAACCCAGTGATGTAAACTATCAAATTTCGGTGGAAAAAAGTTTGTTCTCAGAGTCACACAAACGATTTCCGATATTCCTAAGTATTTTAGAAATTTCTAAATTAGCTGTACTTTTTCTCCTTTATCAGAATAGAATTATTGCTTAATTTTCTTCGACATAAATAAAAATAATGTATTGAAAAATACATAAAGAAAAGAAAAATAACATTCAAAATTTAGGCTATTTGAAACTAATTTAAGCATATAGAAATTGTAGAATGAATAAGTGCTCAACTTTCTGAAATCTGAAAGACAATAAACAAGCTTTAACAAATATTTTTGTCTTTATATTAATATCGCTGTAGCGTAATTTTAAAACTTCATAATGATGTAAATTTTCAGTTCAAAAAACAAAAGTTGTAATCTTCCAAGTATTGTCGTTCATAATTGTTTGAAAAAAAATTAAAAAGTTAATAATAATATATGATTCTAATTATAGAAAAATGCTGAGAAGATTTGAGATACTAATTAATGATTACAATGGATTTCTAATAATCTTATAAAAAACAATGCCAATTAAAACGCTTGATATTCACTTTTGTGTGAAAATGGCATTTTTAAAATTCAAAATGTTTAATTATTTCAGAGAAGTGATTTTTGTAAAGCAAAAGATGAATGATTCCAGAAACTCTTCTGTTTGGGATATAAATTTATATTTAGAACCATAAAATAAAACACTCAAAATTAGCTAAAATGAACACTTGGGCGTGGAGGCTCACGTCTAGTTACCATGACAGCAGACGGGGAGAGTTAAAACCGTATAAAAGAAAATATTAAACGGAAAATACAGGAAAAAACTATTAAAAAGTTTTGGAAAGCATAATTATTAAAAATAGTTTTCAACATAAGCGTTTGATATTGAAAATAAATATAACAAGGTGAAGAGTGTGTGTGTGTGTGTGTGAATCTCTTCCATGAATAGTTTTAAGAACTTTTTTTTAAGGTTTTATTACTAATGTGAATAAAAAAAAAACATCTTAGTGAGTAGGATTTAAATTTCGTTTATATTTCCATTAATTGCTCTCAGTCGAAATTTCAAAATAATTATGCGAGAATTTACTTTTTCGAATATAATAACACGGTTAATTCCTAAATATTTATATTAAAACCTTTGATTTTTTTTAATAAATAACTTTTCTTATTAAACGAATTATTTAATTGTATGGTTTAAAAATGTTTATTTTGAGACATAATGAAAACCACAAGATCCAAAATAAAACAATTTTTGGTTTATTCTAGAATATTTATATTTTAATTATATATTTCGAAAACAACTCTGATCGTGATAAAATAGATGTTACGATGGTGCGCTTTTAATAGCTAATGATTTAAATGTCGAATTGTGCATTCGAGTTCTGGTTTCTCAAAATACCCTGAAGATTAGAGGTTGGCTCTATTGTCTGGTTACGTTGGTGACGGTAGAATTTTGTTTCAGCCAAATTAAACAACCAATAAAGTAAGGTATTAATCTCAATTTCAAACTCAATTTTTAAATTATTATTTTATTCAAGAGACATGAAATTTTAATAACTTGCAACAATGAAGAAAAAAGGTTAGTTTTTGTGGGGTAGGGTTTACCACTATTAATAACTTATTACTGGCATTTGGCGATTTATTTCATTTTTATGGCCCATAGAGACGAAAAAATACCTTATAAAGCTTATCATTCCACAATGAGAAAAACATCTTTCAAAAAAATGGTATTTTTTGTTTATTATCACAGCATCCTTTTAAAAAAATATTTTTTTCAAGTGTACTTAAAATATATTTATTTTAAGAAAAAAAATTGACTTCCTAAAATATATTATATTTAGTAAAACACATTTTAAGAAAATGCCATTTATCTGACTCTGAAATGTTCCCTGAATTTTTCACTTAAGATTCCTAAATTTCTTTCAAAACACATGGAAATTTTTTTTTTCTTTTAGAAGCAAATTAAGATTGCTTTATGCTTTAGAATAATATCATAAATAAAAAACACTGCTTATTATTCCAAATAAAATTAATAATCAGATTTTGTATGACAGTAAGAAAATGTTGGAAATGTCCCAAGCAATCAATATTCGATTCTTTTTATTAAGTCACGTGTTCGGCAACTGTTGCAGGATGACAGTTCTTTTTATTTCTTTCTGCTGTCAGATTGTCGACAATTTGTACACTTTCTTCCTGGTTATTGAATTTCTTTTTAGTTTTCATATGTCCTATATATTATGTATTTTTTCTTGTGGAATTCAAAAGAAAGAAATGCACAGAATAATTAAAAGAGCAATTAATAATTCTGTTCATTCTTTTTTGTTGTTGTTAAAGCAAAACTACTATACAGTTTCCTTCAAATGAAAAAAAGGAGTTTTTTTAAAAGAAGATACTGATATGTATCACGGATATATTTTAAAGAGTTAAATTTGCACAGTTCCTTCTAAAACTAGAATAACCGAAAATCTTAATACAGTTAATGCTTAGGCAATTTTTACAGGATTTAAAATTAGAATGCGTGACAAAAAATAAATTATTAATATGTACAAATGAAAAATTATTTAAGTACTTCGTTTCATATAAAATAATAATAAAATAATGCAATATTTTAGTAAATGAACAGCTGTCTCATAAAAAATAAGAAAGGCCTAATTTGTATAATATATTCACTTTAATTTCAAATATAATAGAAAACATAAAAAATTTTACAAATATAATTCGATGAAAATAAAAAAAAAAAAACTATTTCGCGCGTTTTCTCTTCAAAATATTAGAAAAAAATATCGGTTTGAAAATCCCGAGCTAAAATTGGCATTCAGAAAACATTTTAAAAAAATTATTTAATTATATCATATTTTTTTACCTTTTTCATTCATCTTTACCTATCACTAAGATAATACTTAAGTTATAGTAAGTTAAAAAAAATAAATATTTGATTTTAAATAAAAGTTTCATTTTAAAAGTCTCGAAAATTTTTTTTATTTAAAAATCAGATATTTCAATATAGCAAGCATAACGTTACCAAACGTAGCTAAACTAGTAGTTCTATACTATTTTTCAAAATAAAAGGAAAAAAATCCTTGTTGAAAGAATGGGGTTGAATGAATATCAACAAAAATCACCGAGATTTCATATTAGAAAAGGACACATAAAGAGATTTTTTTAACATTCCAAAATTTTCCCCTTTCTCATCAAAATTAATTCCAATTCTGTGATCATCATTTCACTTTTCAATATGTTGGAAAGTCTTTACAGGCAGGAATACTCAACAATGCGTAGCAATACCACGACCCATATCAGCAAGAATTCGAATTTCACTAACTTATCCAGATGCAGACAATTGAAGCAACGCCAGCGCCTCCTGGCAATCCGGAAATTTTACTGTGGGAATATTTATGGTTGACACGCGGTTTCAAGGTTATGTTTCTTTTTAAGATGTTTCGTTAGTATTTTCTTTTCCAAGCAAATGTTAAATTATACAATTATGCTCACGAGATTCAGGAAACGGCAAGAAAGATACGCATCGACGAGCTAGTACGCATACGTCTAGCATTTTTTCCCTGTTTGTTCTCTCTCATTTTATTTTATTTCCTTCGCTTGTGTTCTGTGTCTATTTTTAAAAATGGGGGAGGTATTTTGATTGGGTTGATTTGATCGTAGGAAGCGGCATTCCAAAGTCGTTGTACCAGGAGAAATTTTAGAATATCTGTATTTTTTTTTTTAAAGAAAATATTTTACTTACGTTAAAGTAATCATACTTGAATTATGGCATAATTCAAAAAATAATCGACAAAAACGACAAAATAATCCGATCTTACGTTATGGGTAGTGAAGTACTTTAAGGTTAACGGCTACAAACAATTGCACTATACTTTTTGAATATTTGCGTTGTAATTCCTAAATCTTAAGAAGGACTGTTGGGAACAATCGGCGATAGTTCATGAATATTTCGATAAAAAGCATAGTAAAACTGTCGAGTGAAATTTGCAAAAAGGATTAATGTAGATTTGTACAATTTGAGTGTACAAATCAACCTAGACCCAGTAACCGGGCCGCTCCCCCCCCCCTCATCACTCTTGATTTTTTTTAGATTGATTACAATCAATGGCGTAGCTACCGCCGTACCAGCCGTTTCAATGATACGGGGACCACAAGCTACAGGGGCCCCAATATGTGTAACTACAGCCCACTAACAGGGCTCCTACATCTAAAAAAGAGCTCCGAAGGAATCTTGATACAGGGCCCCTTCAGAGCTAGCTACGCCAGTGATTATAATTCTATGTATATAGTACGCAAACTTTACAACAATTTATTCTGTTTTTTTTTTTTTTTTTTTTTTTTTTGTTCCCGGCAATCGACAAAATTAAAATAATATGTTTGGCGGCGTATTGGGGTATAGTACGAAAATGGTCGAATTTAGCCCCCCTCCCCCTTGAAAAATTAACGTGTGAGCTACTGACTCCAGTATGACTACTTTTTTCTCTCCAAGATATAACTAATATTGTATTAACACTAATAAATAATAAAAACTAAAATATTTAGTTGAAATTACAAGGTACTTTATCATACGATTAAATTTCAGAATTAAATACTTATTTTTTTTTTTTATTATTACTGTAGAAATTTATTTGCTTTAATTTTCATATAACTTGAATTTTACTAATCTTTACAAAAATAAATGTGTTTATTACTTTCTTTAAATTCCCAAATAATAATGGTAATAGCTATTTAAAAATAATTTCACTGTTTATTTTGTGGCGACATAAATATTTTTTCCGTTATTTATACATTTCCAAATGTTTTAATAACTATTCGAAAATAATTACTTAAAATTCCTAAGCTAATTACTTTTATATCATATTTTCGAAAAATATCTTGTTGATTGCATATACATTTCATACAATTATCATTAATTTCTTCTGTAAATTAATTATCAAATTAAAATACAATTTTTTTATATGAGCAAGAAAATTAATTACAAAATTTTTTGTTTATCAAATTAACTGTATAAAATTAATAAAATTTCATTCAAACTGCATATAATCCCTGAGTTCACCGTGTTTAAAATTTAAAAAAAAGATAATTAATAATAATCGATTCTGCATTAGAATTATAGCAAATTTAATTTCAGGCAATTCATTATTCGCAGAATTTAAAAGGGCTTTTATTCACTATCCCTTTTTTTAAAAACCTGCTTAATAAGAAATAATTTCCATCATAATAAACAAAACAAGATAAACCCTAGATTCAATTCCACAGTTCCAAGTAGAAATATTTCCGCCATAACTAACGCCCACCGTTCTAGAGACCCGGAAGACAAAAGAGTTTTGCCGATTACAAATTAAAAAAAAAAAGAACACCAAGCATAAAACCGACTGCATGTACAAGGCTTTAGTTAGACAAGTGAAGCTTTATAATTTTCCATGGAGCAGAAAAGAGACGGAATCAATAACAACGTCTGGTCCCAGATTTCTATACGGTAATGTCTAGAAGCCAGTCTAGAATTATTTGAAGTAGGGAAAATGAAGTGTCTCTGTAAAGTCTAGACTACAAAGCAGATTGGAGCAGACCATCGAAATATTAGGTTTGCCAAAGCAAACTCATCAGATGTGTCGAATTTCTCTCTTCGATTTTCCCATCTTCTCATTATTTCATTAGAGAAATTTTTTTCTTCTTAATATTGGTGACAATGGAAATAAAAAAAGGATAAAGATACGTAAATATAAAACGCATGGATAATTTCGGGTATAAGGGGAGGGGGAAGGGGGATATTTCTCAAAACAGATAAAAGTAAATAAAAACATTAAAACACAGAAGGTTGTTTCTTTTAATCCATTTTGAAAATAATTTATTTTAAAATGGATTGCAATAAGGATTATAGTCGATTTGCGGAAATGGAACATTTGAAAAGAAGATAAGAAGAAAAACAGAAATCCCCGTAATTTCAACGAAAAAAAAAGAAAAGAAAAGGAAATCAATGAACATTGAAATATGTACATAGCATCTTTCTTAAACTACATATTAACATCAGTTGTCATTAAATATAAATAATTTTGCAAGAAAAAAAAGCTTTATTTTTTAGAATCCTAAAAACATAATATATTTTTACAAGGAACATTACGAAGACAATGAAATAAAAATGAAATGAAAATGATAAGAAAAAAAAATCGTTGGATAAAATAGTTGTGGTATATGTACAAATTTTTTGGTTGCAATTAGAAATACCATTTATTTTTTAAGTCTAAAATAATCACAAATTAATAATCTTATGGTATACGTTGATATCATTCAGTTTTTATTCCACTGTATAACAAATCCATTCATTTTATATTAAGCACACACATAATTAGTATTTTAAAACCTTTTTCTGCTGCAGTTTTTTAAGCCACTAAATTATATGCATCTAAATAACATTACTTTTTAGTTTGTGACAACATGTATCAACGTAGTGTTACTGACAATGCGTAACCGTATAACTTTAACAGCCAGGGTAAATTACATAGGAACATTAAAAACTACAGCCATTTTGTTAATTGAAAGATGCTGTTTGAGTATTTTTTATGTGTTGCACAATTTTCAATTCCTTAAAACTAAGATCTCAAGGATCAACGAGGAAAAACAGTTAGATATTCTTTAGAGACAACACACACAAATGTTTTACACTATCTCTGTTTTTATTTTATTCTTTTTGACTTAGCACAAAAATTGAAAGTTTAACAATTAGTGATTTAAGGCAAGTTGAAGATGTCGCCATTTGTATTTTTTATTTATATTGCCGAATGTTTCATCTTTTGAATGAGGGAGGGTCCTTATTGACCCTTGTTATAGCCAAGCATATGATGTCAATTTAACGGTTACTAATACAAGACTAAACTATTACTGATTAATAGATTGGTGAACTATTAAACATTGCTCGTTTAAAAGTAGTTATGACTAGTATTGCAGTTAATGGATTCGAGGAATAAGACGTTGGAGCCTTATGATTTTCCTTGTCCAAGCATGACTTGGCTGTAGCTGAAATACAGATCATGTGCTTGTTAAGGCATATGCAAAAGTAAATGTATAAAAAAAAAGCACATTTGAATTTAAAATGTTTTACTCATAAAAATACAATTAATACATACAATCTTGAATGAATAAATATAAACACTTATAAAATTTAAGTATTTTTTAAATCTATAGATATATATCATCCAAATCTCTCTCCCCCTCTCTCTATCTATATATATGTGGCATGCAGCCAAAAGCAACGCAGTCTTCGCGCGCAGGCGCATTGAAATGAAACAAAAACTTTTGGACATTAGAGCAGAAAAAGAGAGAAAGGAGAACGCGAGAGGTGCGCGAGCAGGCGTTACCTTCTGAATATCATCGTCAAACTTATCTGTAAAAACTACCTTTTTAATTAATTTTTGTTTAATGTTAAAATAAAATAGAAGATAGACCAACGTATTGGACCCCTTGTTGTCTCCCACAAATTATGGGGGCTCGGCCGCGATAGATAAAATTTCGATTTTGAACCAAAGTCTGGACAATGAACAACAGCGACCGTGAAGGAGACGCGCCGCCATTTTTCGGAAACTTCGTTCAACCTGTGTAGAGGTTGAATTTTTCAACTTCATTCCGCCTGTGTAGAGGTCGGAACAAATAACAAAATAACCTGTGTAGAGGTATATTTTACAACGAACCATCGACAAATATTCCGCCTGTGTAGAGGTTGGAAAACCCATCGACGAAAATTCCGCCTGTGTAGAGGTTGGAACTAACTCAGTGTGAATAATCCGCCTGTGTAGAGGCCGGAACTACAATTTCAACTATATTACCTGCGAAGAGGTGACATCAGTGGAATCAACGTTTTTATTGGATACATCGTACGTGCGAGCAACAAGGGAGCCAGAAAAAAAAAAAAAAAAAAAAAAAGGTAGGTAGGATCTTTCCATTTCTAAAATGTATAAAAACGCTCTTAAAGAGGATCTTATAAGAGTTGTTCAGGAGCTAGACGGTACTGTAGAAAGTACTGACACTATAGTTAAACTAAAGACTAAAATTGAGAACAGTAGTACATTTGAAAGTGATCCAGATTTCGTTAAAACTTTAATTCAAAACTGTATAGATGAGAGAGTATCGCGAAACGAAAGAGAGGTAACTTTAGAAAAACAGAAAATTGAGCTCGCGGAACTTCAGTTAGCAAAATTAGAAAAAGAAATCGAACTTCAAACGGCTAAAAATAAAGCATTAAGTTTAAATCCTGCAGCTAAAGTCGAAGAAAAACAGTTCGAAACTAACATAGAAAATATGATAAAAAAGTATAAAAACTTTATCTCTTCCTGTTCCCACCAGATCTGAAAATTTTAATCTGTTCTTCCAATCATTAGAACGCGCATTTTTAACCAAGAAAATAAATGACGAATATAAATCTGAAATTTTAATAAATCTTCTGGGCGAAAGAGCTCATAACGTCTTACTGTATATTAAAGAAGAGGAATTAAATGACTATGAAAAACTAAAATCTATAGTACTCAGAGAATTCCAATTAACCCCTCGCGAGTGTTTAAACTCATTTAAAAATGCTGTAAAATCATCAGGCGAGACATACATCCAATTTGCTGCAAGATTGACGGCAAACTTCCAATATTATTGTTCGTTAAGAAAAGTTAATTCCTTTGAATCTCTATGTGATCTTATAATTTCTGATAAATTATTTGAAACTTTAAATAAGGAAACTGCAACTCATATTGGCATTCGAGAAGCAGAAGATTGGTTTAGGCCTATTGATTTAGCTAAAGAGTGCGATATTTATATTTCATCTAGAAGCGGATCACATAAAGAAATTCCTATTACTTATGGATATACCCAAGACCCCTTTAAAAATAGATCACAAAACTTTAAACCAAAGATTAAAGAGAACTATCCCCAATATCACGAAAGAGAAAATAAAAATTGCTATATATGCGGTGATTCATCTCATTGCGCAAGAGACTGTGAGAAGCGTTTTAAACCTAAAGAATCTAATGATCACATCCATAATAGAATAAATGTGAATACTTTGAAAGTCGAGAGCGAAAAACAAAATAGCGATGAATGCGCAAATCTTCAATACGTAAACATTTTTGTGGAAAATCAGCCCGTAACAGCATTGATTGATTCAGGTTGCCAGATCCCAGTTTTAAATTCCTCACTAATTAGAGTGCAAACACCTTCCGAAGAGATCATAACATTAAGTTCATGTTTTGGCGAACAGCGTATGGTAGAAGTTAAACCCATAAATATTTCTCTTAATCAACAGTCTCCTAGCCTAAGTGTGCGAACGGCGATATCACCGACCTTGACCGAAGAATTTATTATACATCCCAGTGTATATTCTGAAATAGAGAAACTAGGCCACGCAAAGAGCGATGTTTTATTGAATGAAAGTGAATCCTCTTTAGGTGCTCATGCTTATGCTTATCCTAATGCTATTTCTTTTCCAAATGTTTCTGTTTCAAATGTGAATGAAAACTCTAGTTATGATTTGTCACATGTTAAAAACTTTAATACTAGAAGTGATTTGAGTTCTGTAATTAAGGATTATAAATGTAATAAAATTAAGAGTACTAAGTTAAAATTGAGTATTATAAGAGAAAAATGTTCTGATATAGTATTGTGTAAGAAAGCCAATGGTGCCATGAAAACGAGTTCCGTGGAATTCATCTCCCGCTCACCTAACCCTTTACCTATGAAGAGTGAATATCGACGGTTTGTGTTGCTCCGGAAAATTTTTGAGCCTTGGCAGTGGAAGCGAAGGAAAAAGAGGAATCGTTTTGAACAGACGTCCAGAACTCTACAGGGGAAAATATCGATGCGTTCAACCAAAGATCAACTTGTTGAAAAAGATGTTCTTATGCCGGTGAAACACAATGTTTTCCTGTGGAACCTTCCGGATGTCGAAGAGGTGCCTTCACATGATGGAGAAACTGTCTAGTTCAACAAAATTTTGATATGTTTAATCTCTATATATTTGTCGTATAGTCCTTGTCTGTTCCGTTTTTTTTTTGTATGTTTCAGATTCTCCTCTGGTCTCCATGGAAATACCGCTGCGGACAGCGTACGGTCAGAATGGCCGTTGTGGCATGCAGCCAAAAGCAACGCAGTCTTCGCGCGCAGGCGCATTGAAATGAAACAAAAACTTTTGGACATTAGAGCAGAAAAAGAGAGAAAGGAGAACGCGAGAGGTGCGCGAGCAGGCGTTACCTTCTGAATATCATCGTCAAACTTATCTGTAAAAACTACCTTTTTAATTAATTTTTGTTTAATGTTAAAATAAAATAGAAGATAGACCAACGTATTGGACCCCTTGTTGTCTCCCACATATATATTTAGAAAGGTAACTTAAAAAAAAAAAACGAAAATAGTGTTAAAGAAAGCGTATTTTAAAATTTTTTACAAGATTTTCATTCTTCCAAAACGTCTATCAAAATGTTAGGCATACTTGGATTTAGAGGCGTAGGTACCCCCGTATTAGTCGTATCAATGATACGGGGCCCCCCTAAGCTACAGGGGACCCAAAATGTGCAAGTAAAAAAATCGTAAAATGTTAAAAATAGTTCGATTAACGCTAGGCATTGTTTAAACTGAATTACATTACCAAAATTTTTACAGGACATTAAATTTATAGGACTGAACACATTTTATACTGTGTCTTTCAATCAAAGCCTTGAAAAACTTTCATTTTAAAAACAAAAAATATAAATGTATTGGTATTACTTTAAAATTTGTCGTTCTTTTCACTAGAAATAATAAATAAAAATTCTTCTCTAATATTAAAAATATCACTTTAATTTGTACGTCATTTATTTCTTAGTAAAAAATATCATTTCTCACCTCAAATATCAATTTATTTCTCATCTTATTAAAAAGAATAGGTGCATTTCATTCTTTAAATTACCCCTGTTCATTGAGATTTTTTATTTGCACCTGCAAAGCCAACCAGTTTCGTAATGATAAAAAAGAGGTGTAAAAAAAACAAGGTAGAAAACTTGAAAATTTCTGTTTCGTCTTTTAAATTTTGTCTCAGACTATTCTTTTTGATTTCTAAGAAAGTTGAAAATTCTAGGAAAAGAATATAAGGCCAACGTCTTGCTGGAGACATTTGCTCGTCATCGTAAATATAGGTCTGAATAGTGTGATGAAGCACTGCATGCATTAAAATCGGCATTCTCCTTGTACAACAGAAAAAAAGTCAAAATAATTACATTTGAAATTCTTATTATTACAATGTATTCCAAAATTCCAAACAACTTTCAGACAGACAAAACAAAACTACTTCTTTGGATTTTACAGTAATTTCTTTTGGGATGTTATATCGCTATTTGGTAGATGTTTATTTATTTTACTGAATATAAATAAATATCAATGATCGATTACATTGCCAATTTAAGATTAAAAAAAAGATGTCATTCTTGGGGTGGGGGAATATAAGCATTGAAGTTCTTGAAATTAAATATCTTTATGTTTAATTGAACATATATATATATATATATATATATATATATAACACTTCTTGAACATATCATTGCTAATGATTTTGGAATTAACATTAAGTACACACATAAATGTATGTATAACGAAAAGATTGACTTTTTTCGGTGATGTTTTTAATGAAATAAAAGATTATCTTCGCTATTTCTTTTTCTTAAAACGAGTAATACATAATTTTTTTTTTCAAATCAATTCGTACTTCGTTAAAAAAACGTACTGGCGCCATCTGTTGTAGTTAATTGTAACTTCGTCAGAAATAACACAAAATAAATTTAAAAATTAAAAAATAAAATTTAATTGGCGAATTAATATTTGAAAAAACTATATTAAAATCAAGTATCATCCAATACAAGTTTATAAAATGTATTTGAACTTGAATGGATGAGTAGAAAGTATTTTATTAACGATTCAAACTTTGAACAAGGGAGATAATAGTAGGAATTGAAAAAAAGAAATGATAATACCGCACTTGAGAATAACATGACAACCGTGAAAAAAAGGCATTTAATCAACGGGTAAGATACCAGTTCCTGTACGAATAATTCTTATTATTTCGAAAAAAAGATATATGTATAAAAACATGAAGAACTTTTTTTTTTATTTACGTCGACTGTTCCGTAAATAATGGAAACCATCATGGTTGAAATATGAATTTTGAGGAGATTAATATTTCAAGTTAGACTGCGCAGTACTTCAAAGCTAAAATATTTATTACTCTTCAATTTTAAATATTTCTGAAACTGACAAAAACTTTAAAATGTTTTTATAATAAGCTTCATCATCAACAAAATATGAATTCGAAATGCAAAAGCTGAGATTTTGATTTGAAATGCTGAATGAAATGATTTTATCATCATTTTACCAAAAGATTTAAAAAAATTCCACTCTGTATATCATTTTATCAAAAGATTCTTTATATATATATATATTCATTCGAGGGTCAATAAAAGAAGAAATTATCGAGAGAATGTTTTAGGATTTCTAATGCAAAGTAGCCAAAAGCTCTGTTTACAAATGCAAAGCGAACTCATTTTAATTAACTGGCACTTTCAATTCATGCATAAAGCACTGATTAAAATGTTCCATTGGAACTGCCAACACAACACTTAACTGAATTCCAGACAATCCAACATAGGGCAGATGTGCGAACGACCAAAGGGTAATTAATTTCACCACTCATTTTCGAAACGTCAGTCTGTTAATAATCTAAATGGACAAGATATACAAGTACATGTGCGTGTGCGATGAATTTACAGTTTAGGAGAATGGGAATACACATGCACAATTTGCTTAAAATATTCTCCATATTATTAAATCACACCAGCAGAGATTATTAATTCTGACTGACCAGAACTCAAATCAAAGCTTTCTAGAAATATGAGGATTATTAATGGTATAGAACAATCAGTTTCATGTGGTAATGCAAGACAAATTCGACTTTTAGTACTTACGCAGTTCAGATAATTGTTATTTTCTTATTGTCGAGATTTGTTTAAAACCTTTCGAATACATTTTTCAGTATATTACGCCTTTATAAAAGCTTAATAGTGCATTATTGTTGAGAGAGAGAGCCATAACTTCCATAAAAACTCTGTTATAATCTTTTGATACATTATTTTAATGTCTTCGAAGTTCACAAGATTTTGTAACATATGATTTACATTTTAAAATAACAGAATTTTTTATTGTTTCCAAAACAGGATATATTTTTAAAAAATATATCCTTAATGATGCTGATGTTTTCGAAATGACGCCATACACAATGGTGGAGTTTGGGGGCTCAAGACTTTTCCATACACTAAGAGATTTTTAAATTTTAATATAAAGATTAAACCTCAGTGCTTTCATCTATGAGGTTTTTCTAAGGTAAACCCCTCCGATAAAAGTAGTCTCAGAGCGCAACTGCGCCCCCCTCCCAAACCATCAAGTTCTTTAATCATAAAAAAAATGATTTCCCAAATTAAATTGTGTTTACTTGAAGAGGGAGGGGATAGTTTATTTTTTCTGTGTTCAATTAACACCTTACAGTTGATTTTACCTTCAAGTTGATTTGAGGAAATATAGTATGTTTAAGAAGCATTATACTTACATCGAAGCAGTGAAAAAAAAATTTAAGTATATTTATTCATTTAGATGCTGGGTAACCCACAAAAATAAACAGGAACTAGAAATTGGGCAATTTTATTTGTACAAATATTTCCGGCATTGAGGAAGAGGATAAAAATATGCATTTAAAACAGACACATCTAGGTGCACTAAATTACAGTTGCCAAAGAGAAAAAGAAAAAAAATCCTAAAACAAACGTTTCCACAAAGCAGTTTTTACTTCACACCCAAAATCCATACTAAGGAAAATTCCCAACCAGTAACCTGAATACAAAAAAGAACGTTAAACATTACAGCTAACAGTACTTGATTGATTGTTCAGAGAGAACCTTATTTTCTTTATAGGATTTTTGCAGCCATTTTTATTGTTGGAAAAAAGAACAGAAACGATCAATTAGTGTCATTTTCAACTCAACGACTGCTTTAAATTCATCAAGTGTTTCGAGGTCTAGAGGGATGATCTAATTATGTTTTTCTCGTGATTTCACGCTCTTCTGACTACTCAGCAAAAGAGCAAGATAAAAAGTTGATGGTCGCGATCGAAAAAACGCGTTAAGTAAATTTACGAACCAGGATATGTTAAATGTATAACTGAGATCGAAACGAAATGGTTTTCGGAACTTTTAACCTAACTAATCAAAATTATTTTATTACTCAGAGAAAGAGATTCCATATTCCTCTTAGAACAACAGTTCTTCAATTGTGGACCTCGGACGCCCGGAGGTCCCCTGGCGTTTTTCTAGGGGGTGCGTGAAAGTCTCTCATATAATGTTAAGATTTTCCTCTTTTACAGACTCTGAAATGCCTCTTGAAAAAATAGAAAGATGTGCCATCCTGGACAAGATAATTAAAATTTCCCCAATGAAAAAATTCTACAAGTACATGAATTTCAGTCAAGAATACTAATAGTTTTTTTTAATTGCTTACAACAAGGGTGGCGAACCTTTACGAATCAACGTGCCATTTTTTCTAAAGAAGTGTTTGATGAGGTATAGACGTGCCGTCAAATAATTTTGATTAGCGATTATTGGGAAAATAATAAAACTAAATACTAAGAACACCCAACTCTTGATTTACTACGAAAAACTACCTTTTACACTGTATATAGTTGTAAATAATTTAGTTATATGTGTAATTCAAATTAAAGTTACATTAGTGTGAGTTCTTTTGTTGCAGATTGGTTGACAAATAACTTATATTAGGATTGTAAGATGTTACTTTTTATAGAATGCAAACTCAATTGGAGTCATCTGCCAATAGGGTTGAAAGCAATTAATTATTTTTGCTGCGGTTCACACTTTTTTGACAAGAGGATTTGCGATTTGTTTCAAAATGCCGTTTTACAGACGATGCTCTGCATATTACTATTCTAGAAAATAAAGCACACACCGCTTTTGTCGCCTTTACTAATAATGCCATATTTCTAGATTCACCTAATTTGAAATTCTCTCTCTGTTACACTTACTATATTGCCTTTTTTATTCCTTTGTTGAACTAGTCAAGCTAAATAACACTTAGAAAATCGTAAATATAACATAAATAAACTTTAAGATATAGATGCGTCAATGAAATTGACTATGCTATACGTAGACAAACTTTTCATTATAGCAATTGTAATCCACGACTTAACTAGGCAAGCCAATAACAAACGAGTGTGCTCCCCGCCGCACGGCGACCGATCATTCGCGTATGTTCGTAATACTTCATAGTGAACTTTGCTTTATATTTTGAAATAAAATGCAAAATATTTTGATCGATGGCGTGCCCAAAATATTGTGTCGCCTGCTATTCACGGCACGCGTGCCAATAGTTCGCCATCCCTGGCTTACAACTACTCAGATTAGATGTTTATATATGTGGCATGCAGCCAAAAGCAAAACACAGTCTTCGCGCGCAGGCGCAGCTAATGAGAACTGAAACCGTGGAAACTTTTGAACTAGTGAAAGTAAAACAAAAACTTTTAAAGAAGAGAAAAAAGGAGAACGCGAGAGGTGCGCGAGCAGGCGTTACCTTCTGAATATCATCGTCAAACTTATCTGTAAAAACTTATCTACCTTTTTAATTAATTTTTGTTTAATGTTAAATAAACCATAAGAGAAACGTATTGGACCCCTTGTTGTCTCCCACAAATTATGGGGGCTCGGCCGGGATAGATAAAATTTCGATTTTGAACCAAAGTCTGGACAATGAACAACAGCGTCCGTGAAGGAGACGCTCCGCCATTTTTCGGAAACTTCGTTCAACCTGTGTAGAGGTTGAATTTTTCAACTTCATTCCGCCTGTGTAGAGGTCGGAACAAATAACAAAATAACCTGTGTAGAGGTGTATTTTTCAACGAACCATCGACAAATATTCCGCCTGTGTAGAGGTTGGAAAACCCATCGACGAAAAATCCGCCTGTGTAGAGGCCGGAACTACAATATTTCAACTATATTACCTGCGAAGAGGTGACATCAGTGGAATCAACGTTTTTATTGGATACATCGTACGTGCGAGCAACAAGGGAGCCAGAAAAAAAAGGTAGGATCTTTCTAAATTTTTATAAAATGTATAAAAACGCTCTTAAAGAGGATTTCATAAGAGTTGTTGAGAATCTAGACGGTTCTGTGGAGAGCACGGACACTATTGCTATACTAAAGACTAAAATTGAGAACAGTAGTACATTTGAAAGTGATCCAGATTTCGTTAAAACTTTAATTCAAAACTGTATAGATGAGAGAGTATCGCGAAACGAAAGAGAGGTAACTTTAGGAAAACAGAAAATTGAGCTCGCGAAACTACAGTTAGCAAAATTAGAAAAAGAAGTCGAACTTCAAAGGGTTAAAAATAAAGCATTAAGTTTAAATCCTGCAGCTAAAGTCGAAGAGAAACAGTTCGAAACTTTAAATAAGGAAACTGCAACTCATATTGGCATTCGAGAAGCAGAAGATTGGTTCAGGCCTATTGATTTAGCTAAAGAGTGTGATATTTATTTTTCATCTAAAAACGGATCACGTAAAGAAATTCCTATTACTTATGGATATACCCAAGACCCCTTTAAAAATAAATCACAAAACTTTAAAACAAAGATTAAAGAGAACTATCCCCAATATCATGAAAGAGAAAATAAAAATTGTTATATATGCGGTGATTCATCTCATTGCGCAAGAGACTGTGAGAAGCGTTTTAAACCTAAAGAATCTAATGATCACATTCATAATAAAACAAACGTGAATACTTTGAAAATCGAGAGCGAAAAACAAAATAGCGATGAATGCGCAAATCTTCAATACGTAAACATTTTTGTGGAAAATCAGCCTGTAACAGCATTGATTGATTCAGGTTGCCAGATCCCAGTTTTAAATTCCTCACTAATTAGAGTGCAAACACCTTCCGAAGAAATCATAACATTAAGTTCATGTTTTGGCGAACAGCGTATGGTAGAAGTTAAACCCATAAATATTTCTCTTAATCAACACTCTACTAGCTTAAGTGTGCGAACGGCGATATCACCGACCTTGACCGAAGAATTTATTATACATCCCAGTGTATATTCTGAAATAAAAAAACTAGGCCACGCAAAGAGCGATGTTTTATTAAGTGAAAGTGAATCCTCTTTGAGTGCAGATTGTGGTGTTTCTTTTCCAAATGTTTCTGTTTCAAATGTGATAGAAAACTCTAGTTATGATTTGCCATATGTTAAAAACTTTAATACTAGAAATGATTTGATTTCTCTAATTAAGGATTATAAATGTAATAAAATTAAGATTACTAAGTTAAAATTGAGTATTGTAAGAGAAAAATGTTCTGATATAGTATTGTGTAAGAAAGCCAATGGTGCCATGAAAACGAGTTCCGTGGAATTTATCTCCCGCTCACCTAACCCTTTACCTATGAAGAGTGAACATCGACGGTTTGTGTTGCTCCGGAAAATTTTTGAGCCTTGGCAGTGGAAGCGAAGGAAAAAGAGAAATCGTTTTGAACAGACGTCCAGAACTCTACAGAGGAAAATATCGATGCGTTCAACCAAAGATCAACTTGTTGAAAAAGACGTTCTTATGCCTATGAAAAACAATGTTTTCCTGTGGAACCTTCCGGATGTCGAAGAGGTGCCTTCACATGATGGAGAAACTGTCTAGTTCAGAAAAATTATGATATGTTTAATCTCTATATATTTGTCGTATAGTCCTTGTCTGTTCCGTTTTTTTTGTATGTTTCAGATTCTCCTCTGGTCTCCATGGAAATACCGCTGCGGACAGCGTACAGTCAGGCTGGCCGTTGTGGCATGCAGCCAAAAGCAAAACACAGTCTTCGCGCGCAGGCGCAGCTAATGAGAACTGAAACCGTGGAAACTTTTGAACTAGTGAAAGTAAAACAAAAACTTTTAAAGAAGAGAAAAAAGGAGAACGCGAGAGGTGCGCGAGCAGGCGTTACCTTCTGAATATCATCGTCAAACTTATCTGTAAAAACTTATCTACCTTTTTAATTAATTTTTGTTTAATGTTAAATAAACCATAAGAGAAACGTATTGGAGCCCTTGTTGTCTCCCACATATATATATACTGCTTTCATAAAAGAAAAAAATTAGTCTTAAAAAGTCTGTATATATAAATAGCAGAGGCAGCCTTAGGATTATTAAGGAACCTTTAAATCACACAGGCATGTGTTGGGAGTCAGGAAGAATGTTCAAAATCCTGGGGAACGGTGATGTCAGGCTGATACATTCAGATGCACCGCAGCAATCGAAAGTTTAAGAACCCCTGTCTTAGAATATTTACCATTTTCAAACAGCGAAATCTAAAATATTATTCTTTTTAACGTATTTAAACCTAATTTAAAATTATCAAACAAACATATTGTTATCATGAGCTTAGAAATTTAATAAAACATCAATAATAAATTAATAGATTAACTAAGTAGCGCAAACAGAAATTTATGAAAGGGAGCAGAGAATCGAGGGTCGAATGTCCACCATTCTGGTATCATACCACAATACTCCACCAAACATATTGTTTTGATTCTATCGCTTTTCGGGAACAAAATACAGTAAAAAATAAATTATTGAATAAAAAATTCGCATTAATTAAGAAAAGAAAAATAATTACTAACAAATATTTTATTAAAGTAACAGAGAAATTCTATATATATATATACACTGGCCTCAAAAAGTTAAGGTACAACATGTTTTTCGAAGCTCACCATAAAAAAAATGGCAGTAACAATAAAATGCATAGTTTACATGAATGATAATAACGAACTTTAAAAACATTAATGCAAAAACGATTGCTACAACTTTTATTTTATAGAAAAGAACGTATATTTATGAGTGAGAGAAAAATATGCAAATATCAAGCTTTCGTACTTTTGTGTGTAAGTTGTGTTGATTTTCAACAGTTGATGGCAGTTTCGGTGACAATAGTCAATAGAGTTTAGAAAATGTCTCAGAGACGTCGTTTACCCAATTCGTTAAGGTGGCGGGCAGTTGGATGGATGGAAATGGGATTGTCGCAGGCTGATGTTGCTAGACGTCTCAATGTGTCTCGTAGTGTTGTTCAGCGACTTTGGGATCAATACCAATCCGAAGATTCTGTGTCCAGAAGACCTGTTCCAGGCCGACCACGAGCTACAACACCTGCAGAAGACCGTTTTCTAGCTCTTTCGGCACGAAGGAGAAGAACCACTACTGTACCGCAGCTCGTTGCAGACCACTTTCAAGCATCAGGAAGAAGAATCTCCGCTACTACGGTGCAAAATCGTCTTCACAATGCAGGTCTGTATGCAAGAAGACCAGTTGTATGCGTTCCCCTCAACGGGCGACAGCGAAGGAACCGCTTATGCTGGGCAAGAGAACATGTTTCTTGGACGCAGCAACAATGGGCTTCTGTGCTGTTCACAGACGAGTCCAGATTTACAATGGAGAGTGATTCAGGGCGTCCTACTGATCTGGAGGGAACAGCGCACTAGATACCATCAATCCAACACTGTTGAAAGACACATTATAGAGGTGGTGGAATCCTGGTTTGGGCAGGGATCTCGCTCGGTGGCCACACTGACCTGCATGTGTTCCATGGAGGAACCGTAACTGGTCTTAGATATCGGGATGAGATCCTTGATCCATATGTCCGCCCATATGCTGCTGCTATTGGTAACGACTTCATTCTGATGGATGATAATGCACGACCTCACCGAGCTGGGATTGTTGAGGAGTATCTAGAGGATCACGGTTTGGAACGAATGGAATGGCCAGCTAGATCTCCAGACCTGAATCCGATAGAACATCTTTGGGACTATCTTGGCAGAGAGGTTGCTGCTTTAAATCCTCCTCCAAGGTCGTTACATGAGCTGAAACAAGGCTTACTCTGTGTCTGGTCTTCGCTTCCTATTCCGGTGTCCGACAACTTAATAAACAGCATGGGAAATCGATGCCGCCAATGCATTCAAGTTAGGGGTGGACACATTCCTTATTAGAACCCATTTTTGTATTGTTTTTATGCCATTTTACCACATAACACTGTGATGTGCTGTTTTCTCCAAGAATGGACATTTCCGCAGAGATTGCTTTTTTTGTTATAAATCGTTTTTGCAATACACTTATACAAATTTCTATGACGCATTCAATAAAAAACTATTTAATGCACATATCCTCCAAATTTTTTGTTTCTACATTCATTCATTTGCAAATTAGACACAAAAACCCGGTTGTACCTTAACTTTTTGAGGCCAGTGTATATATATATATATAGTATATATTACTATCAGTGGCGCACACAAGAGGGGGGGCTGGAGGTAGGGGTCCAAAGCCCTTGATATTTTTTCCGATTGATTATAATTCTAAGTATATAGTACGTAAAATTTAATGAAGTATTTTTTGTTAATGATTAATTTTTTTAATTAATTCTAGTTATTTATTCATTAATTAGTTTTTTTACTGTTTTTTGTTCCCGAAAATCGACAAAATCAAAAGGAGCATGATATAAGAATGGGGAACTTTCAACCCTGGACTCCCCCCCTTGAAAAATTTATGTGTGCGCTACTGATTACTATGTACATATGATTATAATCAATCGGAAAAAAAATCAAAGGTGATGAAAGGGGGGCTTTCTGGGTCTCCCCCTTGTGTGAGCTACTGGATTAGCTAGATAAAATTTGTAAGAGATGCTTTAAACTTTTTTTTTCCAAAAGCAGATTATTACATGGTCGCGGTAACCAAGTGGTCATGGCCGTGAACTCGCTGCTGGCGTTGTTTCTCTCGAGTCTTAGTACCACTGAAGACTCGCTGCGTAGAGGGCGTGACGCATGTTAAATTTATTCTTAACACCTCAAAGTGACGTGATGTGGAAACTCGGAGAATGAAGCGCGCGTGATTCTCGCCTCGCGCGTGATTCTCGCCTCTCAGATGTCACTCGCATTCAAACCGTGGCTGAAGTTTGAAATTATGATCCGCTAACAAACAACCATTCTCACAGAATATTAAATGTTTCTTTGTATTGCTAAAGAAATATTATAATATATAATAAAAACTATAAAATTCTTATATAATCTAATTATAATTTCATTAATTTGGTTTTAATAATGTTCAACAAAAGTTTTACAAAATGTATTTCTATCTCAATGAATTTTCCATTGTGAATTAGAATTAGGTTATTTAACTAGCTTCTACAAAGCGTTGAGTGAACATTTTAAGTTAAAAAATAAATTCAGTACCCTTTTTAAAATAGATTGATTATATTGTAAAAGGAATAAAAGAAAATATTCCAAAAATATCAACAACAACAAAAAACATGTGACCCAGATAAAATAAATTTCTTTAAAAAAATGTATTTCCTTATATCAAGGTTATTGATTGAAAATCAATAAAGTATACCAAAATTGAGTAAATCGTTAGATAAATAAAATTCCGATGACATTTATATATGACCTCTAAACATTACAAAATGTCCTAGTTCGAGTGAAAGATGAATTGATATGTTTCAGATTATTGCAGTACAACAACAATTAATCTATCTTTTATAAAAGAAAAATTACAAAGAAATGTTCCCACGGCAGCAGTAGTTCTGAAATAGAATACGTCAAGGTTTAAAACACCGATTACCCTAACGCATAGTGACCGACAGACACACAAAAGCGTGACAAAATGATATTACTATTTGTATTTAACCCAAGCGGCAACATTTGGCGAAAACCTGCGGACGCCTGAGTTTTGGCGACGAACGTTTTATCGATTTGGCTGGAGTCTGAAAATCGCGACGTGAACTTGACCTCGTTTCTAAATAGGTTCTAGTTGCAGGGCCAAGGTTACAGCAAACGCTCGTCGCTGTTGCTTTCACTGCCAGATGATGCTCGGGAACCGTAACTAGTGGCGTTTTAATCCATTAAAAGCGCCTTTTTTCGATCGTTATCTCATTGCTTCTTAGAATAACTGTGGGCAGAAATTTCCTGCCCCTATATGATAAGACGGCGGACGCGTGTCCCGTCACGATACGATGGCGATCATTTTTCGAAGTTGGCGATATGTCCATTTAGAACTACATCTGCAAATTTGAACCCTCTTGAATTATTAATGAGGGGAAGTTGATTGAAGCCTGGATTGAGGTTGTGTAAGCGAACAGTGGTCGAGTGTTATGTTAATTTTTTAAAATTTGTACGCGGTGCTCTTTGTTGGGGAGTTGTGATGACGGAAATAGAGGAAGGCTGGAATTAAAGAGGTGTGTTAGATGCGGAGATTTTCTGCTACCTTTGAAATGTGGGTATGCAGAATTCAGAAGTAATTCATGAGAAATCATGTCCTTCTATTTTTGTAATATGTTTGACCATGAGCTTAAATATATACATATACAAGTGTGTGTGTGTGTTCGTGCGTGCTTGGATATACATCAGATAATTTTCCGTTTTGGATTTGTTAATCTGAAAAATTAAATAAAAATACGCAGTGAGAATAAATATCTTTATACGTAAGAGATGCTACTTTTCAGCATTTTCTGTTCATCTACTGTGTATTTAGAACAAACACGCATGCCATAAGAAGACATCACCCAGATTCTTTAGAAAAACACAACATAAATATTCTGTATACAGTGCAAAAATGTTTCAATAAAACTTTATAAAATTCAGTTCGTTTAAAAAAAGTTACACCTGCCATTTCAACTATGCATAAAAAATTTAATTAAATTAATCTCAAATAATAATAATAATAATCATAACAATACGCTAGTGATTAAATGTATTGGGATAGTTGTCTAAGCTTTCACCAACAAAGCATAAATTTTGAGTGAAAGTCTAAGTATTGAACACAAATCGAAGAACATTGATTCAAAGTGTGCTATAAATAAGTATATTATTTTCCCATAAATTAAAATACCTCTATCCTTTTTTTAACATTAAATTATATGTTTATAATGTTTCAGGGTTTTTAAATTGATTGTGCTCTGCAACTTAAATATATAAATTAATCTATTTTTTGTTCTGTAAATAGAAGCGTATATTTTGGACGAATCTCTTCCTTAAATAATGAAATGGAACATACAACAAACACTAAATAAATAATGTACCGTAAAAACTAATTTTAAAACCATTCGGTTTTAGCGAATCCTGCATAAATTTTGTATGCATTTTGATAAATATTTTTTCTCGAATAAAACTAATCCACTGTTATGGATTTATTTAACATATGCAAATATTTTAAAATTGATGAAATTCCATTTAAAATTTTTAAAATAAATTATCAAAAACATATAAATTGAAAGATTATAAATAGATTTATGATGAAGAATAAAAAAAAAGATTAATCACACACATCATCATAAAAACGAAAACGATTTGTTTAAAAATGCTATTGATGACTATTTTGCTTTCAAAAGTAAAATTTAAAAAAACGATATTTAAGAATGTTTCATTTAAGTGGAAATGAAAGAATACGGTTCTTTTTTTTTACATAAAACTTGGAAAGAAAGCCGAACAGAAAAAAATGAGGTTTAAATTATTAACGCTACTAGTAATATAACGGGAGCTATAGCAATACACTAGTTGATACGTTAAAACTGTTATAATTTGGCTTCAAGCATCGTGTATATGATATATAATTCGATCTCATCCAAATGTCAAATAGAAATGGATCATTGAAGATGATTAGTTTCAACTAACTTTGAATCGAATAAAACAATCTGCAGATATTAGACAGTAAAAAAAGTTTAAGTATTCAAATCTTTGAAAGATTTCAGTAAGAGAAAAATTGGTGTAAGAAAATTTCAAATTAAGCTCGAATTAAATTTATATCACTTTCTCGTACTGTTAGTTTAACTAAGTTTGTATATTCTTATTTCAAATATTTTTTTATTTCAATAAACCCTAAAATGATAAACACGCCAAGCAACTTTTTATGCTTAATCGTTTTCGATTTGTTTATCGCACGTTCTTTTCACTTTCTTTCGGGTTACTATTATTATTATTAACGTCAAATGTTAGCTGAAACTTTTACTTTTTCAATAAGATTACAATGATTGATAACGAAACAATGTTTATATGTTTTTTTAACTAGTTACTATTATTATTATTAACGTCAAATGTTAGCTGAAACTTTTACTTTTTCAATAAGATTACAATGATTGATAACGAAACAATGTTTATATGTTTTTTTTAACTAGCCAATTCTTTTTTTTTTTTTTCAAAATTTAACCAATACCAGTCTCAGTCTAAATAATAAAAATGAGCTGGCCTCAGAAATTTATAAAAGAATCACAGCAGCAAATAGACGTTTTTATGCCTTGAAGAGTTATTTAAAATCCAGTTTTCTCAAATTAAGAGCTAAATTGCTTTTTTACAAAAGTCTTATAAGATCTGTCCTTGACTTATACATCAGAGAATTGGCCAATGACTTGACGCGATGAGGAAGCTTTGGCAATTGTCGAAAGAAAAATCATACGCAGCATTGTTGGTGGGATCCAAGTGAATGGATTATGGAGAAGAAAATCTAACTTATATATAACTTAACAAAATTTACAAAGAACCAGCTATTGTAAAATTTGTCAAATTAGATTTAAACGGGCTGGTCATCTGAGCTAGAATGAATGAAGATCGTTGCTGCAAGAAAACCTTTCTGGCAAAGCCCATGGGAAATAGACCTAGGGGCAGACCCCGTTAAGATGGACAGACTGTGTTGAAAAAGATCTAAAAATTTTAAAGGTCAAAAATTGGAAAACAGTTGCTAAAAGTAGGGATGCCTGGAGAAGACTTCTGGAGAAGGCCAGGGCCCACCCAGGGTTGTCAAGCCATTGAAGAAGTCTCAGTATATTTAAAAACTATGCATAACACTATTATGATAACAATTGTGTTGTATTATATATATATATATATATATATATATATATATATATATATATATATATATATATATATATATATATCTTCAACAAATTTAAACTACCCACTATAATTTTTCAGATAAAAAACAGTTTCGAGGGAAAAATGTTCCGCATTTTGAATTTTCCATCAGATGATTTAATTCATTATTAAGGTTACGAGAAGTTATTACATCAAAATGCATTTAAATTCAAAATTAACACGTAAAATCCCATTATCCTTAATAGCCAATACAAATAAAATATAATAAAAGCAACTGTTAAGTGGTAGTGTTCAGACATGTACAAGAGATTACTTTTACACGATTAGCAACTCAACAAGATCTCTTATTTTTGTGTGCTTCGAATAAACTTCTTGAATCCTGAACTAGCTCACTTAGACGAAACAGAAACAAACCCATTTACTACCGTAAAATTATAGAGGAGTACTGCTGGAAAAGTAATGTTAAGCAATCATTTTCTTATCAAGGACAAAGTTAAAATTCAGCGGAAACAACCTTGAAAATCCGCGGGGTTTGTCCATGGTAAATGCCATTATGTGTACTGTTCAGATCTTTTTTTTTAAATATATATATATATATATATATAAAACTTTTGTTTTGTCATCGTTATTATTATTAGTAACAAATGCAATTTCTTAGCAAGACAGCTTTCTTTTTTATCTTGTTATAAAGTCCAGAGAATAAAACTAAGCTTCTTATTTATTTCAAACTGGTGATAATCATATAAAACCAAAAAGTGTAAAATATTTTCAAAAAGAGGAATTTTTTTTTTTTCAGATTTTTATTTTATTTATTCTAAGACAAAAAAAATATGAAATATATATATTTTTTTGAGAAACTATAAGTTATTTTAATTATTGTTATTTGCCATTTATAAATGATTTAAGTCAGTTTTGAAGGTAAGGATTGAATGTTGTGCTTAGTTATCATACTTTAATAAAAAAAATTATCAATTGGTTTATTTAAAAACTTTACTTTTAAACTTTAAACTGTTTGGTATAAATTGCATCAGACAAAAGAAAATTAGAATTCTCATTAGAATTAATAAGCACAGAGAAAAATTAATCATTAAAAATCTGTGTACATTTTCTATTAAACACAATTCAAGAATATTGTAAATACATATAATAATTCTATAAAAAAAGTATTTTAATAACCATTGTAGTAGATCTGAAACGCAATAATGCCTTTACTTTATTGTAAACTAGTTTTGAGCGATAAGAAAAGACTTCCTTTTGCGTTTATAATAACACAGTACTCTAGTAGTTCGCACAACACATTAATTTAGCATGTAAAAGTATAGATATTATACATATTAAGTGTACTTCTGAGAAACGTTTCTGTGTATTTTGTATGTATTATGTAGAAAGTATATGCTCGTTTTTAGTTCAATACATCATTTTCCACTTTCTAAGAATATATTAAAGGGCTGTACCAAAAACAGTACATTGAAAAACTTTTGAGGAACTAAAAAACCTTTGCCAATAATGGAGAATAATATGCTTTTAAAAAATGTAGAGGGAGATTTTGAAAAAATCAACATATTCTATAATAGTGTTCGATGTAATAATTTAAAACCTTTTTTCTTTCTTTAAAATAATGTCATTCAATAATACACGAGATGTATATGTAATCTGAATTTTCTAAAAAACCATTTAACTTTAATAATTTTTTTAAAATGTTTCAAAAATTAATATTCCTCGTTTATTTTCCACAGATTTTTCGAACACTTTCTTCTTTAATCGTTCTCAGTTACTCAACTTCCAAAGAGAAGATCTTTAAAAAAAACGGCGAATATAACGTCTTATCTAAAGAGAGGCACGGGCTTTTTATTTCTTCTCGTCAGAGCTTAAATACATCGGAATTTTGATTTAAAAGCCCGCTTTCAAGTGCTGTTATTTTTAACACCAATAGTGAACAAAAAGAAAGGGTGTTTGTCTTTTGTGCACGAAAAGCATTAAGTTGGTGTGAAGGGAAGTCATTTTTTTTTTTAAATTGAATTTTCAGGAACCGAATTAGTTTTCAGTAAATTTATGTGGCGCATACTTAGCTTGTTATTTTCATCAGTGAAATTTTCTTTTAAGAAGCATTACCACAGTATTAATTTTATAACTACTGCTGGTATTATAAAATAATTTGTATTATTAATTAAACGGTAGAAAATTAGGTAAATGTAAGAGAAATCCATATGAAACATACTAGAAATCCATACAAGATAAGATTATCAATATTGAAAAACATAAACATGAAACAAAACATAACAAAAATGAAAAAACAAAACTTTTTTTTTAATAACACTTATTTACTTCCCAATTTCAAATAATTGCATAAAAAACGAACTTATGTATCAATTTTGATGGCCATGGGAACAGCTTAGTGGTCATGGTCACGAATTTGAGGCTAACGTTGTCGAGTCGTAGGTTCGACTCTTGATGCCATTGAAGACCAGCTGTATAGAGAGGGTAATTAAAATATAATAAGCAAACGATTTGTATTAAAATGTTTTTTAAATAAATTAATAACTTTTCTCACGATCCTGTACAGAAAAATTGAATCTCTGTTGAATTGTAATATTTTGAGCAAAGCGAGAAAAGCTACAACCTTTTAATGGCTCTCACAGTCAGCCTCTTAGACCGTTATGTGTGATGCAACAAATATTTTGAGCAAAGCGAGAAAAGCTACAACCTTTTAATGGCTCTCACAGTCAGCCTCTTAGACCGTTATGTGTGATGCAACAAATATTTTGAGCAAAGCGAGAAAAGCTACAACCTTTTAATGGCTCTCACAGTCAGCCTCTTAGACCATTATGTGTGATGTAACATTGTGGTAACAATACTGGGAACGTAAGGTTTATCTTCCCAATGAAGAGGCAGTTTTAAACCAAAATTGGTTTATTATTTTTTCACACGTTTACAGTACACATATTTAAAACACTAAAGAAAAATTCAAATTCTTAAAACTATACATTCCGATGTCCGGGAAGTTCTCGCCCCGCCTTTGTTCTCTCTCTTCTACTACTTGTTGCCATTCGGCACAAACTGAACTTAGCGTTCCTGTTGCGCCCTCCAAAAGGGCTAGTTCTTCCGTCCTTGAATAGGCTAGTCCTTCAGGCCTTTACGGTGGCCTTTCGTTTGAATTCGTGGTCGTCTAGTGACTATGGTCCCGAACTCGTGCCGGGCATTGTCGAATCTCGGGTCCGAGTCTTTGCGCCACTGAAGACCCAGGGGTGAGGCACGTTAAATCAGTCGGGACTCAAAGTCTTAACGTTGGCGTGAGGCGCCAGCTTAGGTGTTATCCTCGTTAATTAACCGAGGTGCAGAATTACGAGGTTCGTCACCGCCAAAAGCTCTCGAGTTGTTTTAAGTGCGACGTTAATAAATACTCTTTTTATTACCAATTTTAAAGAATTTAAAATTCCGTATATCAAAACCAATCAAAAGTCTCTTTCACACTTCATTTTTCATTCAATATACCGTAAAATCCGGCGTATAACGTGCACTTTAAGCACAAACAATAAGTTCGAAAGTTAAGGGTGCGCGTTATACGCCGTGTATAAAAACGATTGCTTTAAAAATTACAAAAGAGATTAACATAAAAATAAATTTACTTCTGCATGTATAGAAGTACTTTTTATTTAAAACAAATGACTGGCCTTGTGACCTAAAAGTGTCGTAGTTCTAGAAGTACACTATTTTTTCAAATGTCTGGGATAATCCCTCGAATAAATGACTTAAAAACATAAAGCAATATACACTAATATTTCAGGTTTCTTCGTAAAAAAAAGGGGTGTGCGTTATACGGCGAATGAACCTAAAAATTAAAAAATCGGCTTCAAAGTATAGGTGCGCGTTATACGCCGGATTTTAAGGTGTGTATAATGCATTTGTTTTAAAATAAAATGCATTCGAAAAACTTAAAACATTTCAAGTAATTTTTAAAGTATACAAATAACCAAAATAACTTAACGTTCAATGTGAAAATAAGATTATTAGCAGTCAGAACGAAAAATAACAAGTATTACAACGAAAGCATGATGAAATACATTCGATACTACGTGATTAAAATCCAAATTTATTTATCGTTACGAAAAAAGCTTATTTGTGCACTTAATTTCTAGACTCGCATTCCAACACACCGCAAATAAACAAAAGTTCTTCACAGAAGCAGGTAAACAATCTTGGGAAGGATTTCGCGAAGGATTACAAAATGACTCTAATTGTTTTATTACATAACCAGACTTGGATCTAGAAATAAAATCATTGGCATGAAGTATTTACTTTCTACTTAAATAGTTTCGATTATTATATTCGTCTCGCATCTATGCATTTAATCCTGTTTATGACAACTAAAATGTTATCCATCAATGAGCATGCTCGCTATTGAAGATGAAAATTAGAAGAAGGAATTTTTTCAATGGATTTCCAATCCACACGACTAGAATCTATTTTTACTTTCCTTTATCAATGATATTTATGGTTGAACTTCTTAATAAACTTCTTAAGAAAAAAAAATTAACTTCTTAAGGGGGAAAAACTATCAGTCTTAATATCTAATGATTAAAATGTTACGCAACGCTCTCTTTTCATAATCGAGTTTTAAAAAAAATGGAAGGAAGTCTTCGTTTTATTTCGGGATAATCCCATTCAGTATTTACAATATTACAAATTTAATTAATTTAGTGATTATATAATAATATCTTATTTATGAATTTCGGTCCAAAAAACAAGCATTAGTTTAAAAAAGAATTCACTATCTCTTATAAATTTTAAGTACAGCTGACTGTTCAGATTGTATTATTTTCATAGTTGTTGGCGGGGGGGAAGATAAATGGAATATTTTCAACTAAAACTAAATACTAAGCTCAAACGAATGTGAGTGTTTATTTTTTATTCAAAACAACATGGGGGCTTTCCGGCCCTTTTCATGTTAAACCATGGGCAAGTAAGGAAGACGATACCTGGGCTGGCACACCATCTGTCCGAGCCTCCACACCATCGGTCCGAGCTTCCACACCACGCCAAGTGAGTGAATGTTAATGTCGCACTGTTCAGCACACGAGGGATTTTTGGAGATAGTAATTTTGAACCATGGTTAAGTGACCTGATCTGGCACACACCTACCCTCTCCTAACTACCACACCACCCTCAGCACGCCAACGGGAGGACTTTGAGCCACGACAGATTTAACATGCATTAGGCCTTCTACACAAGTTGTCTTCAATGGTACCAGGACTGGAACCCGAGACAAGATAGCGCCAGCCTCGAGTTCGGGACCATGACTAATACACTATTACGGTCACGAACTCAAACTAAAGGTCTAAGAGGCTGGCTATGAGAGGAATTAAAAGGCTATAGTTCCTGACGCCTTGCTCTAAATATCACAACAGAAGCAACTTTTTTCTGTTAACAAGGTAGTGGGAAAATTGATATCGATTGAATCAACAAATGTGTTTTAGTTTTTGCATATTAAGAATTGATTTACAGCAACATTTTTATTGTTTATTTTAAAACTAGAGACTATATCTGAAGTTTTTCTCACAACGAGGATTAATTTAAAACGGAAGTTCCTCATTCAAATTAATTATATATTAAATTTTTTAGCAAAACATAATATTTACTTATTAACAAAAAAAAGATACTATTTTAATCGTTATCATTATAATACAAATTAATAATGAAAAATTTGAGAAGTCGAAAATAATTTTCTTCCTACTCTCAAATAATGTACTCGATTCTATTTTGAAAAGGATACCGTAAAATCCAGCATATAACACGCACCTTAACTTTCAGGCTGTAATTTTTTATTTTTAGGTATATTCGCCATATAACACACGATGATCTTTTATTTTGAAGTCATTTATTCGAGGTATTATGCCAAGCTTTAGAAGAAAATAGGACACTTCTAGAAGTACAACTCTTTAAATTCATAAGAGTAATGTCATTTATTTTAAATTATCAGTAATCTTTGTAGAAGTCTAATTTTTTCTATGCTCATCTTTTTATTTTTAAAGCTCTCATTTTTGTAACCAGCGTATAATGCACACCTGTAAATTTCGATCTTATTTTTTGAGTTAAAAATGTGCGTTTTAAGCCGGATTTTACGGTGTGTGAATACAATTCTCCAGCAATATATTGAATGAATGTGTGTGCTTGCAATGAATTGAACTTTAAAAGAAAATTAGTATTGGCATAAATATATGTTATCAAATGATTGTTCTGTTAAATACATACGGTTTTTTTTCAACATAGTTCAAGCAAAAAGAATTTTATACTGTTAAGTAAACAGATGAAATAAACAACATTAACACTAAATGAAAAGTTCAAATATATATGCGTATAAAATTCTCAACAGATTCTAATAATAATTATGAAACGTTACCCCTAAAGCAAATATTTTAATAATTACTACTTTCTCATCCTTCTCTATTTTCGAGTCATTACAACTATCCTCCAGGGTAAGAAGATAATAGTAAACTCAACCCAAAAGATGCTCAGTTCATTCACACCGCAAAACAAAAATTAAAATATGCGGAAACGGAAGTTGGAGCGCCGATCTCGAAGAAATATTCAATTTTTATAAGGCACATGCACACCGAATTGAAATAAAAACAACATTACGTCACGGACAATAAGAGAAAGTGATGTAATTTTCTCAAGAAAACAACAAACTCTATTGAAAAAAGAAAACTATCCCGTTATGTTTGGTTAAAACTAGTTTCAATAGCAATCCAACTGATAGATAGAATAGAGGTGGAGGAGGAGCAGGAATCCCGTCTTGAAGTTCAACGTACGAAGACATCCATCCCAGCAAAGTTAACTTTCCCTTTGCAACAAAACTAACTCATCGCAATCTTCTATATTTATTTACTTATTTATTTATTGCTTCTTTTCATGTCTAAAAACTGAATATAAAAGGATTTTTTTCACGGGGATATAAACAAGAATGAAGGTAAGTTTTCTTTCTGGAGTAATTGTTTACATGAGCAACTTAGCGGTCAAATACCTCTAGCAAGTGCACTATTTTCTCACTCAACCACCATATAACTGTTTCCCCGAACAAGGAGTGAAACAAAAGGGATGATTTTTTTCCCATTACTTATTTATTTATTTTTTTATCGTCTGAAGTTTCTTTTAAAGAAGTGGTGTAAACGAACGATAATAAATCTCAGCCTGTTAAACCCTGGCTTGTGAATGAACACTGTGGACTTCACTTGCGGCAGTATTACGCGCGATCCTACGGTTCAGCAGTTACAGCACACCCGTTTTCAGATATAGTTAGACAAGTTTTCTGAACTAACTAACCGAAAGGGGCAAGGGTGAACGAACGGATATCGAAGATACAAACAATAGCGACTAATTCGGCGATTCACTTTCCGACGAGGTGCATACGCAGGCTGACATACGTCCACATTATAGGTTCTAAATTAACTGTCCGCACACACTTTTACTATTCCTCTCTTTTGTTCCTATTTCCAGAGCTTTCTCTCTACTCCAGTGCTTCTCAAACTTCCAATTTTTGCAACCCAATATTCAATCATGATTTACATTGCGCCCCCTTCCTTATAATAACAAAGTATAGAATACTATATACTTTAACGTTAAAGCTACAATGCGACTTTAACCACGTAAGTACCACCGACGTATATAAACGTCTCGCTCATCCAAAGCCTTGATTGTCCCGGACTTATAAATACGTCTTTCCGAAGTACGATCTTTTCTGTGTTTGCTATCTATAAAATTGTTCCGAAGGCTTTGGATTCCAATAAAGGGACCTTGACAGTCGAAGGATTTACTTATTTCAGAGGATTTGCTTATTTATTCCTTTTCTCTTCCCCCCCCCTCTCAATACATGGCATACGAGTGCCTACGTGGAAAACGGGGGGGGACATTGGGGAGCGAAATAAGTAACTTTTTGTCTTCAGTTAAGGGATTAATTATAAGCCACACAAATTATCAAGAAAAGTGTTAATTTTTGTATATAATTTTATATATGACAGGCCCTTGATAAATTATTAAAAACTTGTTCTTAACTTAGTATTGTTAATTTAATTATAAAATAAATTGTATAGTACTGATACATTTATAAGGCTATTATATCATTGTAAATGTGTGTAATTATGTGAGTTATGTTAATCACAGTGTAATTATGTCAGTATGTATTTTGTTTGTGTTTAATTTCAGTAAATTAATATTTTTTAAAAAAATAATCTTTTGTTTACAACTTTTCAATATGCTCGCGCCCCCTTGCAGAGTTATCACGCCCCCTAGAAGTCGCGCCCCACAGTTTGAGAAACACTGCTCCACTCGCAACATCTAATATGAATTTGGAATTGATGCAGTGAATTTTTACGAAATAAGAATTAACTATCGTTATATACTGCTGACTATCGATTCGCTCTACTCTGATGGATATTTTCTCTTGAAAACCCAACAGAGAGAGAGAGAGAGAAGCATCCAATAATCAAATAACGCGCCAATTATTTGTTAAAGTTACTTAGAGGGCTGAATATGCACCGGATGCAAGTTAAATGCGTTTAATTTATTTCAGCAATTAAATCTTAAAAACTTTTCGCGGGAAATGTTTAAAGAGTCCACCAAAGCGTGCAGACTACTTTTTTAGGAGGGGTTCACTTTAAAAAATCACTTAGATGAAAGTACTACAAATTAAAAATCTAATGTGTGGAGGAGGGTTTCAATGCCCAAACTCTACTCTTGAGTCCACCACAAGACCAAAGCGGTCAATTAAAGTGTTGAAAGTAGATTAATAATATTGCTACTATTTTAATTTATGAGCTTTACAAATATAAGTGAACTTTATTCCGTAAATTTGAATTGGAAAAATTAAAACTTGAATTTCTCGATTTATTTCAAACCTTAATTAGAGTAATACGTATTAATAAAACACTTCATCATTCTAAAAATAAATTTTAAACCTGATAAAAAAGCTTATTATATCGTCTTCAATTATTCTAAGTGACAAAACAGCATTAGCGTAGCTCCACCGTATCAGTTATATCAATTTTTACGGGGTCCCCAAGCTACAGTAGCTCCAACATGTTTAACACTTTGACACTTTCAAGTAAGTTTTATAAATGCGATGATTTTTATTTAGTTTCCAAAAAAGAGCCTCGAAGGAATTTTCATACAGGCCACACACACTCAGGACTAGCTATGCCAGTGTTGAAAAGTGAATTGGAAAATAAAGGAATACCATCAAAATAACAACTGAATTTCTCTAAATAGTACAATACCAATATAGCTATATCTACATTTTAAACAAAAACACAATAATTCTAAAATCCTTCCTTGAATAATTTCGGGAACAAGTATTAATCAATATTCAAAACTCTGGGTAAAGAATACTTATTTTTCAATGGAGCTTACTTGTTTGTACAAATAAAGATTCGAATAAAACTTTATGAAAAGCAAGATTATACATAATCGTCAATGTCACAAGCACGAAACCAAGGCTGTGATGGGCTCATGCACTCCAGACTTTCCACACAATAGCCAAGCCCTCATGTGGCGATTACGACGTTCTTGGGGAATCCGCACTGTGGTTCTGGTGAGGTCATGTCAGCAGACGGTCGCAGCAGTCTCGTTCTTTGTCGGCAGAACGTTTGAATACAAAAGGGACAGAAAATTCCAAAAGAATATGAAAACCAAAGAGGGCAGAGTGCAGTCACACAGCAGAATGTGCCCTTCTTGAACAAGGAAGTAGATGTTCCTCGGCTGATTACTTTCGGGTGATTACTCGTTATGTTTGAGGAATCGTTAGGGTAAGTAGAATAAAAGTTAAGGCACGCAGAAGGAATGTTCAACAATATTCCCCATTTCGCTGCATTCAGTTTACCTTTAATTGCTGAAGTGAATCAAAAAAGAGAGTGATATATATATTAATACATATTCATGCAGCAAGATTCAGAAAGACATCATTGAAGAAGCACAATATCTCACAACTGGGCGTTACTATAATAAAAACAGAAATAAATTTTGGCTTTGATACTGATCGACGATGATTAGGATAAAAAAGAACAATGGAGTAAAGAATGACTTTCATGTTATTTCTCTATTTGTATGGTGATGAATTTACATATCACAGAATTTAATGAATGCGCGGTGCCTTTTATACCTTAAAACAAGAGTGCTTATCTATGTTTTTCCAAGAAAAATATTGAAGTGCAGTAATTTCTCCTTTTAAAGATAGGAGAATTTTCTAGACACTTATATATATTGACGTAGACACATCCGCTTGGGCGACAAGATACCTCGTTGATTCATATTACTATGTCAAATATCGAAGCATTGTTTCCACGCAGTGTTAGAATAAAGTTGTTCTTTTACATTGGATTACAATATAAATTAATAAATTGGTATAATTGTATAAATTTACAGCAAAGAAATCAATATTATAATCATTCAAACGAGTCTCGATTCTTTTTTACGCATCTTATGAGACAAGCACGAAAAATTTACAGCAAAACACCCAAATTACTCAAGTTATATAAAACAAAATTTTTTAAAAAAAGAGTATCAAAGACACCAAAAATGTATTTTTAAATGAATACCTTCTGGAAAGAATTCAGAGCTATCCTTACAAATAAAAGATGATAGCATTTAGAACTAAGTGGACAAACATTCCGCCAACCGTCGCGATGCATTCGAGCGCAACTTTAATAAAAGTCAAATCAAACTACACCAGATATTTCGCCACTTTGATACCTTTTAGGATAAATTGCATCACCAAATATTCACACAAAACAATGTAGCGTTTCAATACACTACACTTCCTTCGATATTTTTTTTTATGCATTGTATTGTTTTTTATCGTATATTTTAAAAGAAAGTCGATCTGTGTTTTAGCTGAAAGTTTACTTTTTCTACAAAATGTACCAAAAATTAAAAAACCGTACATAAACCGAATTGAAAAAAGGGCTTCCTGAAATTTTTAAACAAAATGTTACCAAGTGGATAAAAACGGATGGAATATTTTCCGGTGAAATCGCTGTAAAACAAAACGCCAACTATGATAGCTTTTTTTTGTAACCCTATCGAAACCTAATTCGTTTTTTCATTCATTTAGAGTATCTTGGACAGCATCTGTGTTAGTCTTACTTTCTGTGCCATTTTTTTAAATTAGAAAATAGACAAAAGGAGATATTCGAATACGACACGTGATCGTCGACCTATGTTCCGTTTCAAGCCCTGGGGGAAAACTCGCTACATATGATCATTTGCATTCAGACATCTCAATGAGTGAATGTGAGTTTTGCGAACTATTCGGAAATCGGGATTGTAACACACAAGTTTGAGTGATATGACGTATGATTTATTAAACTTTTTTTCTTCCTTTGGAATAAAAGTTCCACTTAAAAAGTTAAAAAAAAATTTATTTCTTCATAAAATCGCCTTAGTGTCACTTGAATGAAATGCAAACATGACTTCACTTATTTAATTTTCCCAAAATGTATATAAAAAAAGGGTAACATCATCAAAAATACAGAGCCAAAGCAATAAAACTGAATATAAATTCAGCTGCACTGAAAATAGAATTATACACTTCAAAGGCAAGTTAGAAGTATCATGTACTGTTTCCCAATTATCGGAAAATTAGTATATGTCATTTCAATAAGACATTTGAAATTTTAGCAACTCACCCTTAAACAGGAAAACAACATCCAAAAATTCAAAACTTATATCTTTACGCAGTATCACTGTTTTTTCGCGCGGCCAATAAGCCTTGAATAATTTATAGGTTGAGCATTGAGGTTAAAGTAATAAGAAAGAAAGGGGGAGGGGGAAAAAAGGCAATTTCACCCACTTCTCTACCCATTGCTCACTGATGAAAGCAGGTGAAAGTTAACTCATCATGCAGTTCAATGTAGAGGACAGGTTTTTGCATAAATAAAGTGTACGAATGGAAACGGGTCAAATTGACTGAACGTTTTTCTTTTTTCAACGTAAAGTACACTCATTGAATATTCAGCGCAAGATCTTACATCTCGAACAAGTAAATGAATTGACAGAAAATGAATACATTCGACGTTTTGCGCTTTACAACATCGTTTGATCACTCGTCTTAATTGGGTTAATATAGGAGTTCTATAGTGAAAGTAAAAAATGCAAATGAGTTGCTGTTAGGAAACAGTTTCATGTTCTTGCCAACTTGTGACAACTTTTTTAGGTTAGTTTGAATAATATTCATTTAAAAAGTATCAAATTATTGACATGAATAAAAGAAACGCGCAAGATTTTCAATTATGACTATTTGCTATGCATTTTAATGAGACAGTAAATTAATAAAATAAATACGATCATTTCACAGTTTATTTTATAATCATCTGCGTAATTAATAGTCTATTTTATTGCAAGTTTCAGGTGAGAGGGGATCAAATATGTGTACAGGAAATAAATACACAGATCCACCCTTCATTACCTAAAATGTATAACTTTTTTTTATTTTAAAAAACACTTCTTTCAAAACATAATTAATTAAATTCTTAATGATGTTGTATCTATGGATGAATATTATGTTTCAAATTAGAGGGGGAGGGAGACACATAATTTCACTATTTTTAAACCATTAAAAACTGTTTCCTTTTTTTATTTTTAAATTATGATAACTACTCTAATACGAATTTTAATCACAAGAATGTTAACTATAACTATTATACATATGAATATAATACATTATTAATGTAAAATATTTGGTATAAAACATTGACAATAAAAAAACATATTTATTTTAGCTAAAAAACCTCATAATATTATTAAAAAAAAATTGTTTTAAATTCTAAATATTTGTACTTAATTTCGAGCAAAATATCCAATAATATATGACTAAATAAATCATACTGAATCCCCACAGACGTTTTAAGGCATGGGATAACTGGGTCTAGGCCCATGGCCTCGGCTTCAAACGGGGCTTCATCCTCATTAAGGTATCCGACTACGTTCGGACCCGTGATTTTGCAAAAGCGCATAGATGGATAATTTTCTTGATATTTAGTGTCACTTATATTAGAATACATGTATAAAGTTGTTTTAAGGATATTTTGACAAAAAAAAACTATTTAAATAGAATATTTTGGCAAAAAATTAACTTAGAATAATCTTTTTCAAAATGTTCTCCTTTTGTGAAAAATGCTTCTATTATAATAATTGTTTGCCTTTATATAGCTCAGACCTCTCTACAGAGGCTCAACTAAACTTTTTGAAACATATATCTTAGAAGTGGGTTTATCCGTATTTTACGACAACAGAGGAGAGAAATTTTAAGAAAAAAACGCCGATAATTATTTCAATGGGTTGTAACTCTGAAAATAATGTGAATTTTTCAAAAATTCTAGTTGAGCCTCTGTAGAAAGGTCTGAGCTATATACAGGCAAAATATTATTATAACAGAAGACTTTTTCACAAAAGGAGAACATTTTGAAAAAACATTATTTCTAAGTTAATTTTATGTCAAAATATTGTAATTTATTTTTAAATATTTTCTTTTTTTCAAAATGACCTTATAAAACAATTTTAAGCCTCTATTCTTGATTGAGTGACACTAAATATCATGAAAATTATCCATTTATGCGCTTTTTTAAAATCACGGTTCCGAACGTAGTCAGATACCTTAAGAACAAAATCCGAATAATTTTAATTATCATATGTTATTCCCAGACATATTCACAAAAAAAACTGGGAATTTCAAACTCTATGCCAACTAGCAATAGTGGCAAGACTACATTGTTATGTCATGCCCATCGTCCATGTCTAGGGTTAGGCCTACCTCCATACACCATTCATTACTCATTTAGTCAAAAAGTGGCAGTCAGTTTGTGCCTTGGTCTGTGAGACTGTAAATCACGCACATTTATTTCTTACGGGTTATCATTTGTACGAGTATTCAACAACGTATGATATATACTGTTTGCTTAAAATGATCAAAGGCGACACCTAGTTTTGTGTAAAGGCCTAGAACAAGCTTAATTCAGTATCTTACATATATGATCAAACAAAATGTGTCTAATATTCATTTAACTTCAGCATTTAACATAAATTTCGGCTCAATTTATGCATAAAAAATAAACCACATCTTTTGTCTTAAAATTTTCAATAAGAAGTTTTGAATCTAGAAAGAAATTTTCAGTACACAAATATGACACCACACTCAAGCGCAGTTTCAATTCCTCCATGTCTTAAACAAGATAATTATTTTTCCAAGTCAGTGCCGATTTAAGCTCATTTCGGGACCTGGGCACAGAAGATCTAAAGGCTCTCTTGACACTGGAGGATCGAAATTTGTAAGCAGAAAATCTGGTTAAGTCAAGCTTATCCGGGCCTCTAGGCACCCACCCCAAGCGCTCAATGGATGAACCAGCACTGTTCCAAGTAACTGTCTATTACGATTAAAATTTTTGGAATAAGCAATCTAAGCAAAGTCATCACTTTTCCTGATAAAAAAAGGAAAATAAAATTAATTAAATTTAAATAAAATTAACCGCAACGATTTCGAGGTGAAAAACAATTTTGCATAAAACTAAGTTATGTCTATGTATTTTAAATTATAAGATTTCAAGGACAAATAAGTTAGAAAATGAGACGATTCATCAAAAAATATTTAACAGTAAAAAATAAAGTGACATTGAACTTATTTTTAAAAAATTAATATGCAAAAAAATGCTTGCGAAATTTTATCCTCTAATTCGGAAATGTACGCGTATCACAGATGCAAATCTGTAACTGACACATACATTTCTAAACTTCGATTAATTGAAAATACTTTGAATAAGCAAATGAAAAAAATGCTACACTTTAATAAATAGTGGCGCCTATGAAAAAGCAAACGCATAATTTATAGCGGAGGAGAGGGAGAGGAATCAGTAGTACGACTTAAAACATTCGATAAAAAAGATAATTGCAGCTTCATACTGCTTTAGATTTTAAATTTATTTTTAGTTTTTAAATTTCGAAATAGATTATTCTATATTTTATTTTTGATTGTAAGAGAGCCTGTAAATGGTGACATTACAAACAATTACTAGTTTCAGCACACACACACACAGTTGAATTTTAAAATAATTTAAAAAAACTATTTCTCAAGTACCTTCCTATAAAAGAACAAAAACAAAACTAGTGGAATTTTTAAAAGTTATCAGGAAAAATATAATTTTGTTTAAAAAAAAATATTTTTTTTTATCTCTTTTTGTTTTGTGACAAATTGTAATTTTGAAAAAAAAATATCATTACATCTCCTTAAGTATCCCAATGCTTCATTGTAAATTAACAATACGTACACATGTATACATAAAATTTTTCACAATATTTAGTATATAACAGTAATATTTTTTATATTAAAAATAACATTCTAAAGTTTTTATTATTATTATTATTGACATATTGGAATCAATTACAAATTAAAAAAAAAAATTTAAAAAAAAAAAAACCACTTTGCACTGTTTTTACTTAAATTGCTTCTGTAGTCACAACTTAACCACAAAACATAAATTCCTTAAAAGGTGGTAATAAAATATGAAGCTAATTTTTATATAAAAATACAGTTTAAATATAAGAAAAATATAAATCTTTTTATATTAGACCAAAACCACCACAATAAAACGACATAACAAAGCATAAAGTCTTACTTTCTGAACAGCCTTAAGTGATATATAGGAAATGACAGAAGGCAAGCCCATTAATATCAAAATTATATGGTCAAAGCCAATGGCCGGTGAACATACGTCCAACGGTACAAACAAACCTAATGTCCAGAAGTCAGCTGGACACCGTCTGTTATTCTAGAGTTCACTGAACTTCACACCTGCTTTTCTCAGGGGCCTTCTTAAGGGGCGGGAGAGGAGTAAATATGTTGAAGGAACAAATGATTAATACAGCTATTTTTAGAAAAGAGATGAGATTCAGGAAGAGCACAGCCGAATTTCGTTTTTGACAACACATGTTTATATTCTCCTTTTAAAATTAAATTCACTCTGGAAACCTGTTCACTTATGTAATTTAGTAGTTTCTAATACATGTTTATCTTTAACTAATTTTCTTGAAGTTACCCTAATAAGGATTACTCTTTGTAGATAGTTTTCGATCAGGCATTAAAACCAGAATTAAATTGTTAGAAATATTGCGGAGAAAAACACCTCTGTATAGCAAAAAATTCTTTGCAATTTTACAAAAAGCAAGGAGATATTTTTAATGGGGTCTTTTTGAAAAGAAAAGTGAGTTTAACCATTTTTGGCCCAAAATACCTTTGAATTTGTTGAGTTATCCCACAACATTCTCCCCTCCCCCTCTTTTTTTTACAAAAATAATTCAGGAATTTCAAAACTAAGACACCTTTTTCGAAACGAAGAATACACAGTAATAAAATAAATCTCTCGTGATTCTTCTTCACGAAAATAAACTTGTATATGATAGGAAAAGAAAAAAATACTGTTTCTGAGTTCAAAAAGTAAGTGAAAAACTAAAAACACTCGGAGTTTTTAATCGAAAACCCAAAAGGAACAAATTTGGCTTTTATGTTTCTATGAAATACGAAAATTTTTCAATGGGATTAATAAAATTTTTAAGAATTGAAAGTAATTCTAGAACTCTATCACAGTTCAAAGCAATATGATGCGACAAATGCTTTGTCTGCTAAACATGACGACAAAGAATGTAAAATGACAGTTGAATAAATAAGCACATAATTCAAAAAATATTTAAAATTTGATTTTTTTTTTTTACAAAGGAAAATTTATAGTGAAGAGTTGTTAAATTTACACAGATGAAGTCATCTGTGTTACAAATATTCAAACAATTTTGAGAGGAAAAAAATCAAATTAAACGATTTTGAAAAAGATAAAAAAAAAGAGAAGACTGTCGAATATTATACTCAGATGCAAGAGAATAATAATAAATTTGCTGAATAATTAATTTAAATTAAGCCTTTCAGACTTGCCAGTAACGGTCTTCGAATCCTCTCTGTCAGGTATCAAACCCAAGTGAATCCTTCATAAATCAAGGAATTGAATGAAAGCGAAGATTTAGCAGAGCCCTGCTGTTCCAGACGCATAATTTTCCCAATTCGAAAGTTGAAAAAAAGAAAGTTCCCAGAGAAAGGGACAGATCTCCCAAGGTCACTACCTGGGACTCTCATCAAGGTCAGTTCTTCCTGACCGGATGTTTTTTCGTTTAACGACCCTTCCGGTTTTTAACTAGAAAAGAGGCAGGAGAACATCAAGACAGCCTACGGTAGAGTAAATAAAAACAAACTTCTCTCAGCACACCTGGCGTTAAGGGACATGGAGGAAAACTTATGGAGAGTCGAAATAGAGAGAGAGCTATTTTCGGGACAGGCTCCATTATAAATGAAGAACTGTTGCTTGAAAACAAACAGTTGAAACATTGTAAATAAATTAAGCGAGGTTTGAAACAAACTTTCGTTTAAACAGATCACCAAACTGGAAACAGAAATGAAATAAATATTATTTGGAGTTTAGAGGGGGAAAATTTAGATTATTTTGAGACTCTTAGAAAGATGATATAGAAAGAAATAAAAGAAAAAATAGTATAAAAGAAAGAAATTGCTTGAGATAAATTCAAATATAGAATGATTATAAAGATAGTTATCGAATTTTATATTGCTTTCACATGTCTCTCAGATGAATCATATATAATTCACAATTTTTAATTACCAATATCATATCAAATATTGTAATGAAATTTATTAAAGCAAATAATACTAATTCTTAAATTCATTTTGTAATGCTCTAAAGACATTCAGATACATGGCTTTAATGTAATAATTTAAAAAAGATATCAATTTATATATATATTTAAATTATAATTTTTTTAGTTAAATTAGTTTTTCAATATTGATAACATTCTGTGAAATTTAAAGAATTAAACGCCAAATTGTTGCATTAATCTATAAAATATCAAGCAGTTAAAAAGAGAGTCTTATCTGTAACATTAACGTAAATAACATTGATAAAAACTTCAAAAAAAGATTCTTAATTTTATATTTGCTTTAACTTCTTATTTACTTTTTGACAGTTCTTTATAATTGTATTCTATTGTTTCAAGCGTATAATCTCAGCGATATCAAAATACTTTGAAATTCAAAATTATTAACAACTCTTATCTTATAAAGTTCGAATGTATGAACTTTTAACTAAAAATAAAACTATGCAGATACTGGACAAAAGGATATTCTTTTATAACCATACATAATTGTTTAAGGTATCCGAACACGTTCAGAGTACTTCTTGACAAAATAACATATTTAAACAATATAAAGGCTTTTTTAGGACTCAATACCAATAAATACTAATATTTAACCAACAATATTTACAATAAATTGCCTGAATTTCACAAAAATCACAATTATAAGTGAAATTTTAGCAATATTTTTGTAAAACTTCAAAGCAATTAGAGAAAAAAGTGATAAATTTATATTAGTAAAAGAATTACCAATACAATCTAGAGGCATTTATCTAGAAAATACTAAAATTTTAATGTTTTATTAAAATTTGAAAATTTTAGAGCTGATTGAGTAAGCGTTATATAAGAAAAATCACGCTTTTATGAGACCATTATTTAAATAACAAGCCCTAACTCAAAAAGTATTCATACAATAAGAAATATTTTAGTACATTCTCTAGAAAATAGCATAAATATCAGGTTCAAAAAGTTTTATAAAAATACATTTGTAATATCTTGTGTGATCAGACTCGCCATGACAGATTTCGAACAATTTAAATTCCCACTTCTGGTAGATCAAAGACCCACCTCCGGTTTTTTTAACTTTATAAAATTTATTGTAACTTGGCCTCTAAGAAGCGTAGAATCAAAACAAAGTATGTTTTTTAAAGCCAAAAGATAGCTGTATTTAATAAAAACAGAAAACAAAAATATCGGTCTTGTCCGAATTTGGTTATTTTCAACGTGTTTAGATACCTTAAAAACTATTTTTGTTAAATTTCATAAAATAATCCAATGTACTGACTAATAATTATCATCCAATCTAAGTATTTAAAATTATTCTTTGCAAATACAAATCAAAATAAACTGATTTTTTTATAACTTCAATAATTAATGGTTTTCATATTGTTACATTTTCCATCAATATGTCTATAGGCATTCAAAAATCTACTATATGCTATTCTATTTTTAATGAAATGATTAAAAATTAAATTTATTAATTTATTTTGATTAATTTTAAGTTCAAGTGAGTAACCTGAGAACTTCCAATGTCTACCTCTACATCAATTTAATAATAATACTAACAATAAACTGAGCAGGCACTGATTGATAACAGCAATAAAATGCGTAAAAACAAAAATTTCATCTGATGCTAATATCGTAAAGTACGGAAATGAATGCATAACACTACGAGATGCACAAAAAAGAAAATTCCTTACCTTTCACACAGACATTATGCTTAATTATCTCATTTCGTTGCAAGGAGCACTAATTACACAACAAGAATTCCCAGAGAATACCTAAGAAATTATTTAGAACAGAATTTCTTTAATTAGCGCACCAATTTACATCTCGCATAAAACAAACCATTTACTCTAATCACATGCAGACACAGAAAAAAAAAAGTATAAATCAGGCAGTCATAAGAGATTCTTTTGTGAAAATTTCAAGGCTCGTTCAGTCAGTCACCTTCACATAGTGACACTGTAAACTCGACACAGAAGCTCGGCAGAACATTGACCTAAAATTCCCGCAACATGTTTCTTTTATACATGCATGCAGTACAACTTAAGACATCACGAATTTTGACACTCTGCGAGTTTGGTAGATATTTTTAGAATCTTGAAAAGAGGAATAAGGGGTGCACGAACCACCCTCCCCCCCCCCAAAGTATTTTTCAGTTTCAGAACAAAAGAATTAAAAGAGGAAAGAGAGAAGTCACCGTTCATTTCCCTGTGAAAACATTTTCATACTTCTGTATTTACTTATAATAGTTTTTCAAAACGCCCCCCATCCTCTCTTTTTTTTTCAATTCACAGTTGCAGGGATTTTGGATGTATCCGGTTTCGAATACTTCCCTCACCCCCCGGAAGTGACGTTGTGTTATTTAGAAACTACGAGGAAGCAGTGGCTTGCAACAGGTGACAGTATTACTCAGGGTGGGTGGACCGCAGTGGTACAGTGACCTTCAGGGATGAAAGACTAGGAGGAGGGGATAGAATGTGTGGTACAATGTTTAAAAGTTTATTGCTCTGTATTCGCCCCATGATTGATTAAACTATAGAAAACCGGAACATATAAATGCCAAATCTGAAAATGATACTATATTATGTAAAACGAAATGAAATTCTGACACAATTATTAATTTTAAACAATTTTTTTGTAAGCACTGAGGCACAATATTATGTAGAAAATACATCAAAATATACAGAAGTAATGCAATTTACAGATTAAATTAAATATTTTTTGAAAACCTTGACGCGTTGCATTGAGCATATTTGATATATATATATATATGTGTGTGTGTGTGTTATACATATACAAACATCTTAACCATTGTCGTAGCTAGAACTGAGTGAGTCCTCAATCAAAATTTATCAGGGGGCCCCTTTTAGGAAAATAAATAAAAATGATGCATTAATAAAACTTATTTGAAAGTGTCAAAATATTACACATGTTAGGGCCTCTATAAATTTGGGACCACTGCCGATTTAAGCTCATTTCGGGCTCTGGCCACAGAAGACCTACAGGGCCCCTTGGTATAGGAGGATCGAAATTTATAACCAGAAAATCTGGTTATGACTAGTTTATCCGGGGCCCTGAGCTCCCGCCTCAAGCGCCAAATGGATAAACCGGCTCATATAAATGGGCCCAATGGGGCCCAGGATCATTAATACTGTTGTAGCTATGCCCTTATCTTAATGTGCTTTCAACTTATACTACTTAAAAAAATATAATTGAAAAATTTTCCCTCTAATATATTTTGCTTCTTAAGGTGTCTTTATATATATAAAAAAAGAGAAGAAAGATATTAGGTTCATTCTTTTAGAAATAAAATATACGCCAAATTTTGTCGTTCGAACAAAAACGTTCAAAAAGAGATAACCGTAACACAGTGGCGCACACAGGAATTTTTCAAGGGGGTCGGGGGCGAAAGTTCACCATTCTTGTATCATGCTCCTTTTGATTTTGTCGATTTGGGGGGACAAAACACAGTAAAAAACTAATTATTGAATAAATAATTAGCATTAATTAATAAAATTAATCATTAATAACAAATACTTAATTAAATTTTACGTACTATATACTTAAAATTATAATCAATCGGAAAAAAAATCAAGAGCTTTGGGGGGGCCGGTCTCCAGGACCCCCCTTGTGTGCGCCACTGCCGTAACAGAACAAATACTATTAATTATAAATCACATAAAACTGGAAGTTTTAGTCTTGAAAGAATTTCAAGTAACATTAAAAACGATATCTATTCAGTTTGTTTCAATTTTTCATAGATACCAATAAATTCAATTTTTTAAATAAAAAAAAAGAGAATCACTCGGAACTAATTATATATATATCTAAATTTTGTTTGGAAAAAACTATTTAATCTAAACGAATTGAAAAAAATAATACAAAAAAAAAAAAAAAAGGTTAGAGTGAAATTCAATAAGGTTATGCATCCCTTACTAAATGAAATAATTCCTTATTTATACAAACTTAAACTAAATGTCATTTTAATTTAACGGTGGTTAGTTTCGAATGACTATCAAAACACATACATACATTACGATCGAATTAAAATCATTTGGCGTTATCTTGGCGAAAAAAATAATAAGTCTTCCTCGCAAACAAGTAAAAAAAACTCAGACAACCATTCTTTTGGCAGGCGAATATCGCACGCTCAGAATCTCTGAAGTAAACTAAAAATAGCTCCGTGGATAACAACCCTGGGTTTTTCTCTGGAAAAGATGGAAGTGGAGGTAAAAAGAGAAGGGGAAGGGGAGGGGAGAGAAGAACCTCCTCCTTAGCTTTGGGGGGTAACGATGGTAACCAAACGACTGAATTTGTTGTTCTCTTCGACAGAAAAATCACCTGTGATTTCCCGTGATCCATTGTGTTTCATTTTTCGGATTTATTTTTATCTCGGCGGAACTACTGTCCAAGCTTTCAAGTCTATACATGAAGCGACTATTATTCAGCAACGTATTATGAAATGAGGGATTTTTCGGCATTTATGTAAAAACCTTGAGAAAATTTTGTTAGCCACTATTATTACATCTCTATCCGGAAATCGAATAACGCAAGTGTGAAAAGTCGGGAAAAACTCTATTGAGTTAGGTGGATTTTCTGTTATGCATTATAAAATACTGCAGGTCATAACATGTGTCAAAGAAACCATGCATTAAATGATTGTGTAAGATCTCAAATGTATACATTAATACTATTACTTAATTTTTGACTTCGTATTTGTCAAAAATATTACTGTAAAATAATGATTATTGATAATATTACATTACATATTGTTTGTATAGTACCACTAATGCAATTGTTGTTTCATTTTTGTGAACGTATTTTTGAATAATATACAATTTAATTTTTTTAAAAAATGGAGTTTTTTTATTTAATCCATTACCTTTTACACACATTAACTGCAGGCTTGACCAAAGCACATAATAATATAACTTTTTAAAATAAGTAATACGAGGATTTTTTTAAAAAAGTCAGTTAAGAAATGAATTCTTAAAAATAGATTATTTTTATGTAGTGAAAATAATAATTATAAAACAGCTGTGATTTTAGACGATTTTGAACGTTAAGTTAAAATTCCAGTTTTTCATAATTTAAATCGCAGATAGTACAAGAAGAAAACATTCAATATTTCAAAACAATCTCATAATTCTTAAGGGTTCGAGCCCCCGGGATATTTGTATATGCCAACATATATATATAATTTATATATATATATACAACCTCTGACAATAAAGTTCGGTAAATAACCCTGTAACATTAACGTAGATGAATTATTAACGAAAGTTACCTAACAGTCCTTTGAAATAGTCACCTCCCATAACTAAGCACCCCTGAGATCTCCTATACATGTCTTGGAAACTTTGCAAGAGGTCTCCTTTTAGGATGGAGTTAAAAAGCCTCGTCACGTTTCGTTAGATGTTAGGAATATCGTCAAATATCTTTAATTTCAAAGCGAGTTTGAGTCTTAAGAATAGGAAGGAGACTAGAGGATTGAGATCTGGCGAGTATGGTGGATGTTCAATTTACAGCACCCCTTTTGTTTGACTGGCCTTTTGTTAGTTCATTTTCCTTTTCTCAGTTAAGAACCAACGAACTAAACAAGCAGTTTGTAAAACAAGTCTTACATTGAACACAAACGACGCTCAACTGAACAACGGTGGGAGCAGATGGTCAACACTCACCACTACACATGTGCAGCATTTTGTTTCGCCAGATCGGCCGTTCATTCACCGAACTCTATTGACAGAGGTTGTATATATATTCGTTTTGATATTGATTAAATTAACATAGTTCAATAAAACCTTTGAAACATGATAATTAATAAACATCATAACAAAATGGCTTTTTAAAAATCAACTTCAAAATAGCTAAAATAGCTACAAAAAATTAGCTAATATGAAATATAAAAAAACTTATTTCAAAATAACTTATTTTAGGTTCTTTTTAATAACTTAAATCTTTGTTTATTTATAAATGTAAATTTGCATAATTTTTTTCAATTAAATAATATCAGCAGTTCATTACTACGAAAAATACGAGTAAATTTATTTCCACTGCTAAATAGCAGAAAGGCTTGTTAACATTTATTTAAAGAAAATGTTTTGCTTAAGAACACTTGAAATCCCTAAAACAATATTTTTAAATAACAATAATTTAAATTCAAATTGTTGCAAGCTAATTAGTATTAGCAATGCACAAAATAAACTTTTAAAAAAAATTTTAAGCAATATAAAACGTTATTCATAAAACTTCCAAAATGATTGCTACTGAGTATAAATTAACATAACTTAGAGCTAGAATAAACACAGCAACATTAAAATAAAAATATATATATTTCAAAATATTTATTAGTGTGGAAAGACTTACAAGTATAGACGATGATTTTTTAAGATTTTCTGAATATTTACTCCCAGAAAAATTGTGCAAATGGATCATCTCTCGTAAACAGGCTATAAATCTGTGAAAGAAAAGTACATAATATATTAATTATTGCAAACACATTTGCTTGCAGCTTAACATTCACAAGATAGACTAATTTGCTTCCCATAGAAAATAGTTAACGCTGCTGAAAAATTTACTTTAAACAAACAAAAATATAAGGTTTTTTTTTAGAGAAGCCTTTTTTAATACTTTGAACCACACTAAATTACCATCAATTTTTGTAAAACTGAATTTTAATAAAAAATTAAAATAACGTTTTTTTTATTGCATATATATGTGTGTGTTTCGCATACATATTAACATATAACTAATTCTCAGCTCTTTGAACACTTAATGAATCGTATATCTGTCGAAACATGTCATATAATTTAATTGAAGACTTCGAATCCATAATCAAGTACATTTCATGTATGAATATAAAAATCGTATCATCACCGTTTAAAATCAAGGAGAAATTTGAAAGGACATGAAAAATTGATTACACAATACGACAAAGAAAATCGCAGGCTTAAAAAAAAGAATATAGACGCGCACACACACATGTTGAGATATTTTTAACATTAAATATATCTACTCTTTATTTTATATATAGTGTTAATAAGAATATTATAATTCATTAAATTTTCCATTTTCTAGATTCTTTAACTACAATGTAAATCAGACAGAGCCAGTGCATGACAAACGATAAAAACGACTTCCAGTTTGCAGTCAGAAAAACTTCTAAAACTTGCCTGGCTATAAGGATTATCTATTTTTAACACATACAGAGTTAAAAAAAAATTGTATATGCTGATAGCAAATAAATAAAAAAAAATCCGGAAAACTTGTAGATCTTGTTACAAAACGAATGAAGAAAGGCGAGAAGAACACTTTTTTTTTCTTTTCTCTCTGAAGCTGATCAATGATTTGCAGGACAATGACTTCTCAACCCGAAGAATTTGTCATCACCGGTAAAGAATTTCTTTCGAATAGTTTCTTTGTATTTCGAGAAGGAAAATATTGCAAACGATTTCTTTGTGGATGTAATTGGGGTTTAGAAGAAGAAGAAAAATGCATGTAAGTAGGAAAAAAGTCACATACTTTCGTTGATAAAGTATTTTTAACCGTAACTATACGAATAATTGAAACCTGTGGAATTTTAGAGGTTAATATACTTTTGGAATATTACTCATCAACAAATCATTCTAGCATCACGCTAATTAGGTACGATTATTTATCGAGGAGGGTTAAACAAGGATAATTTTTCTATTAGCTATCAGAAACTATTTTTAAACAGACTGAATTGGAAATTCTTGATTCAAAAAATAAAACAAATATAAACACGGTCGTACATAATCATTCAACCGTGCGAAGAATGCAAATTGTTATCTAAACTCTATCCTTTGATTCAACATGAAATGCATTACAAGTCAGAGAAGAATTTTTATAACGTGTATACAATTCGAGTTTTCTTTAATTTGTTGATATATTATAAAAATAAGGGGGTCGTAGTAATTCATTCATAAAAAAACGCCGATAAAAAAATGAGGTTTTTATATATGTAAATATAAACATGGGTTTTCTTTCATATTTTACACTTTGCGCGTATTTTCAACCTTGGTCAACATTAGCCCCTTTACAAGATTTATTCAATAATTAATTTTAATAATTTAATTTTACGAGGGATAGTTTAACTTGCTGGTTTCAATATTCAACTGTTTCACGTTGTAAACAATTGGAATTATAAAATAATTAGTTTTAATCATTGAATTTTTTATTAATTATAATTAAATTATCCTACTGTCGTCCCAAACAATCGTATATGAAAAATTTCTGCTCAATTGAGCGCTTTAAAAAGAGAGAAAAAAGATTTCAAGTCTTGATTCAGACATACAGGAAGAAACAATGTGAGTAGATGAAAACCCATTAATAAGATGTTTTTTCCCTTTAAATGTATTACTCTCTACGCAAAAATTGAAAGTTTTTTCTCTCTTTTTTGCAATTCTTTTTCTTTTTTTTTAATTTTAAAGTCAAATGAAAATTAAGGAATTGTTAAACATTGTGTGTAAAGATTTCTTATTTTGAAAGCTATGATAACGCACATCAAAGGAGTGAGTGTTTATAAACGTCACACTACAGTGGCGCACACAAGGGGGGGTCCTGGGGGTCCGGACCCCCCCTTGGAAAATTCCTGTTTGCGCCACTGTCGCGCTACAAAGCAACACGAGGGCTATTGGTGACGGACTTCGTAATTTTCAAACCTCGGTCAAGATTAGCCCCTTTACACGACGGGTCTTCAGGGGCACTACTGCTCAAACTCATAACACACTGCCCATGAGTTCGTGAACATAACCATTAAGCTACCACGGCCTAGGGATGGCTATCTGAGATAGATTAATCGAAAAATCGATTTCTCGGGCCAAAAAAATTGTTTTTAATCGATATGTAGCACTGCATCGATTCAGTGAATCGATATTTCATCCTATAAAATCGACTTTCGATTTTTTTTCCGTATTGGTAAAAACCATAAAAAAAGCGAAGAATTTAAACACTAATTACCGCAGTCAGTTGTGTACCTGAAGTATGTTGCTAAACTTTACTGGCTAGAACAAAAAAACTCTTATTTATCATCCCGTTCACTCAATAGCCATTTATATAATTATCGTGGGGTCATCTGTTTCTTGTGAGCGCATTTTTTCGATTGCCGGCAACATCGCAAGTAATGAGCGGAACCACCCAGTAGACTTGAGAGACTGTTGTTTTTAAAAAGTTTACATAATAAACACTGAGAATTATAAGCAATATAATTTATTTTCTAAACTTTTTAATGTAACAAATGCATTTAGAAAATAAATGTCTGCTTTTATACCTGATACGTTGATATGGTAATAAAAATAATTGTAATTGTCGAATCCCCTGAACTAAATTTCCCTGATTTTACTGATAAGAGATAGTTTATTATGGTATTTTTCTTGTTTTCCATAAAATGGATTTATATTTACATTGTACTTGTAGACATGGGGGGGGGGTGGAATCGATTTTATTGTGAAGCAATTCATCAAGTTACGATTCGAATCGATTTAAAAATCGATCTTTTTCGGAAAGAATCCCCATCCCTACCACGGCCACGTACATAAAAAATGACCCCCCAAAAAAAAAAAATATCAGGTTTTGCAAACATACTTCATTGTAGGTTTTTTACTTTAATACAAACAGTTGAAAATTATTTTTAAATTATTTTCCCATAGTTAAAGAAAAAAAAAAGATTCTCAGTTGCTAGTTTTAAAATATTATTTAAACACATTTATAGATATCATGTTACACAGTGGCGTGCACAAGGAATTTGGAGGTTCAAAATCACCTGTAAAACAACAGATTTTTAATATTTAGCACAAAGATTACACCTCAGCGTTTTAGTAAATGTGTTTTTCAAAATATAAGTTTTCGCATACAAAAGAAGTCTATATACGACACTGAAGTCACAAATTTTGAAACAAGAAAATCTCCACATACAAAAATTAAATCATTTAGAAAATATTTTTCATTTAAACCCAATTTTTAAATTAATTATTTAAATTTTAATTTAGCTTTCTTAAATTACATAATTTTTTTTCAAAATCATTAGTCCTAATAAGTATATTAAATAAAGAATTTCACGCTGAAACATTCCTTTGGGCGCTTTCAAAGAGTACCCATATACTTGCGACTTGTTAAACACAAAAAATGGGAGAAGAAAAAAAAGCGGAAAGAAGTTCATTAAAAATCACGAAGAAAACAAAACTCATCAGCTTTCAACTGTCGGAAGTTCATTTGTAACGAAGGAAATTGAAGAGGAAGTGCTCCAAATAGCAGTATTTCTGTTCGTAATTGCAACTAATCCTTCGTATGGGCATTTATTGCGGACTAAGAATGGAAAGGAGAGAAATAGGCGGTTGCCCGCAAAGGGTTGAAACTTGGCTTTTAAAAGTGACGAATTGAGACCGGTACGTGACACAATTAACCACAAATTATTTTCTTATTTTATTCATTGAAGCAGGTATAAATTTAAGAATATGAAGCAAAATATTTTTTTGCGTACCGTTTAAAAATAAATTTATAGTTTTAAAAAAAATTAATTTCAATTTCATAAAAAGAAATGCTGGGAATCGTTCTTAAGAGAAGATTTTTTTTTTTAAAACGGCAGTTTAACAACTAAAAAGACAGTTGTTCAAGCATACTGATTTTTGTTAATATATTTTTAAAATAAAAAAAAAGCAAATATGTACAAACCTGCTATTTTTTTATTCCTACTTTACGATGAATATTAAAATATACAAATTTAATAAACATAAATAATAAGTGACAATATTTTATAACAAAAGTTCTAAGGGTGGTGTGATTAGTCTAAAATTATGTTGGAATAGTTTCATTTCATCTGTTCATTCAAAATTATTTTATTTATGCTAGCTGACGTACGACTACAGGGGCGTAGCTACCACCGTATCAATGATACGGGGCCCCAAAATGTATGAGCAAAGCATCGTAAAATGTAAAGCCCGCCTCTCGTTTCAGAATTACAAGATCTATAGCCAATAGCATGCAAGCAATTTCTAAGTCTGGGGTTAATTTTAAAAAATCAAATCCAATTGTGATATTTGCTATTGAAAACTTATTAAAGTTTAAATGTTAAAGTAGTTACCACAAATTTATTATTAGTTGTTGAAATGAGAAGTTGAATTACGTCCATCTGTGTGTATTTTATCGCTTAAGTGTAAAAATATGAGACAATGAATACATTGGCCACAGTAAACTGCAGATAAACTGGACCGATCGGTGAAGCGCGAAAATGTGTTACATTTCTCACATTACCTAGTAAATGAGTGGATTACATAAATAACCTGTTAGGCACACATTAAAATAATAATATTTTTGCAAAAACAACAAAGCAATGATTTTGTATGCTCAATTTAATATTCAAACACACAAATAGACTCAAGCATACTAGGTACTACTAATTGAAAACATGCTATACTTTTATCTCACAAACTTATAAACAATTTTATAGAATAATCGACAGATTTGTGTAAATAAAATATACTAACAGTTGTAGAAACATATTAATTATTTGCTCTTTGATATCTCCAAAAATAAAGCTGGTAGAATTGATTAATCAGCAAAATAGAACATAAAGAATCAATTAAACAGTATAAAAGTATTATTATACAATTAAGGAAATAAATTTTCAAGTAAACGCTCATATAAATATACTCATTTTTTAACGCAATTTACAATTTTTAACAAGCACAAGCTGCTAATAACGGCATATATACATAGAGTCAGTGGCCCACAGAAGGGGGGAGGTCTTGGGGGTCCGGACCCCCCAAAGCCCTTGATATTTTTTCCGATTGATTATAATTCTAAGTATATAGTACGTAAAATTTAATGAAGTATTTGTTATTAATGATTAATTTTATTAATTAATGCTAATTATTTATTCAATAATTAGTTTTTTACTGTGCTTTGTTCCCGAAAATCGACAAAATCAAAAGGAGCATGATACAAGAATGGTGAACTTTCGACCCCCCCTCTTGAAAAATTCCTGTGTGCGCTACTGCATAGAGTTAAAAATCACTCTTTGCAAATACTTAATTCAGATATCGCATAAAATTGACTAAAATTCTGTTGTAGAACCAAATTTATAATGATTCAGAACACATAAATGTGCACATCACCTACGAAAAGTGTGGAAATTTCTTACTTTGTAGACTGCACTTAATGGCACAAATCAGGTAATCTGTAGATTAACTAAGAAATATACCCAGTGGCGCGCACAAGGGGGGGGGGCGTCCGGATCCCCTCCAAGCCCTTGAATTTTTATTAGTGATTATAATCCTGTGTATATAGTACGTAAAATTTAATGCGTTATTTGTTATTAATAGTTAATTTTATCAATTAATGTTAATTATTTATTCAATAATATTTTTTTTTACTGTTTTTTGTTCCCGAAAATCGACAAAATCAAAGGAATATGTTGGGCAGCGTGGATAAGGATACAAGAATCGTGGTCTTTTGCCCCTGGACCCCCCTCCCCCTTGAAAAATTCCAGTGTCCCATTAACAGTTCTTTTGCACTTTACCAGTAACAAATACACATAAAACTTCGTCCACTATCTTAATATTAACAGATTAAATTTTTGCAATTACACAACGATTTTTTTTTCTAAATTACTTACGAACTAACATTCTTTATTTTGATAAAAAAAAAAGGTGATGTGTTGAAAAAGTAAACACACACTCAATACCTAATGATAAAAAAAAAACATATTCTCATAACTTATGCACTTAAAATGAATTTATTGAACATTTAAAGTAGAAAATTTTTTTTACTCTATATTTAAAATAAATTAAATACTCTCGTGATGGAACTAATTACCAACAAGAAAATAATATATATATATATATATATATTATTTAAACGCAATACGTAACTGTATGTTCCTACAGCGTTTTCAATAACAGAATTTGAAAAAAAGTTCAAAAGCAACACTCAACAGCAGGGAATGAATTTATTGTAAAGTTAGTAAATAATAATTAAAAAAATGTTTGCCCACAATATTAGGAACAGCAGTCAGTCTTTATTACCTGTCATTTTAATCTTATAATTTCACCCCAGGATTCAACAATAAATAATTACACTCTTTAGCGCCAAAAAAAAAAAAAAAAGAAAAATCCCCCGTTCCTCGCCAACGCATCTTCAAGAAGAGCAACAAGATTTCAGTGAAAAGTCACCACACGACACATTTGCATGGCGTGGAAAAAATTGGACTTCCCCACGCATTCACCTAGATATTATGTCTAAACGGAGAATTAAAACAAACCGGAAATTTAGACAGCGTCTTCCTGAATCTACGGGAAACCGTTTACCAACTGGCGGCTTACAGAGAGTCTTTGGGCAAACAGGATGGCGTAAAATAATAAAACTGTAGCGAAAAAGGCATATGTAAATGCGGCGTTGTAGGTGTGGGCTCATCTTCCTTTCGTGACCTACAAAATTCTGAGTAGGCCAGTCGACGTCACGCGCCAGCTGACACCTAAAGTCAATATTTCCTATCAAGTGGGGGGGGGGATAAGGTATGTAGACAAGACATTGGGTCTGCTTAAGAAAAAATGGGGAACACATATCTCAAAACTAAAAAAAAAACCATACTCTGAGGCAGTTTGGTACACATGCAAATGAGCACAGACGATATGTGGAGATCGTCAATAGGTATTAAGATTTCAGCATATATATTTATCCTTCAAATGATTGAAAGTTCCATTCTTACGATATCAGAACATACATCAAAACTCAAACAAACTGTTGATATCCTTAGGCAATAAAGAAATTTATGTAAATGAATATGAACATTTCACTGAAATGTGACTGATCAACAGGTACCTGGATTCAGTACGTTTTTTAAAGGATTAAGGGTTATAATATAGGACGAATGATTTCTTGCAAGGTGTCGGATGTTTCCACCTAATTAGATACATTAAGGTCAAATCTTAGTATTTACTCATAAACGCATAATGCTGGAACATAAATAACAGTATGAAGACATGAGGAATTACACTACCAATGTAAGACAATGAAATAATGTAATTGTTTACTGAAATTGCACATAGAAGCAACACGGAAGCTATTAGCGATAGATCTCATCATTTTTAACCACGATTAGGCGGCGAAAACGATACCTTTTCTACCTTTTCTCCCACCATGTGAGCGTGAGGACTACAGATTTAATGTCATCCATCCCGCTATACGACTGGCCTTTAGTAACACAAAGGTTCGAGAGCCCATGACTGGATTTCAGTAATACCAGTCACGTACTCCTGCCAACGATCCATCGGTTCCTATGTCTATGATTTGTATGTGTAAAGATTTCATTGAATGGACGTTCTTTATATTAAAGCTGCACACACTAACTACTACTAATAGCAGGCCCCGAATTATGAACCACGTCTAACTGAAACTTGAGCCAGTATCTTATTCGATAGGCTCTTATGATAAAAATCGAGAAATATGTTTCATTAGTCTTTGCGATGATTGGCTATGTACTCAAAACGGTCAGCAAATTCCGCATTGGGAAAAATACTTTTTAATATGGAAGCTAAATGACTATTTTGAATTAGGATATTGTATTCCTAAAATGCTTTAAAATAATATACATATTAAGCAGATATAATACACTTTTTCTTCCATCTGAGATAAAGTTATCAAAAACTATTAGAATTTTTTTTTATCCGAAATCTAGGTTAAATGTATCTAGAGAAAAATTGAGTTTTTAATATTAGACGCATGCAAAATTAGTATATAAACAAAACTTAAAATAACATTTTACAAGGAAGAGAAAATTTCAAGTTCTACGTGCAAAATAACAAAATAAGTGAAATATCCATAATAAAAGCAAATTTTCTTTTTATATATTCATGAATATTTCACCATATCAGGATTTCATCAAACACAATGATTTCAGATAACGAATTTCTTTCATTAAAAAAAAAAGAATGTCACAAAACGTGTCATTTATTTTCCATTGAATTTAACACATAACAGCAAATTATACATTCTCTCGGCAGTTCTATACATAAAGCACCATTATATGTTAACCAAAAGTGAAAGTAGGACAACTGAATTTGTATTAACCAATTTTTATTCAATCAGTCCTGTATTACCAAAAAAACCAATCTGATTATTCCAGAAAGACTTTTTTCACAGTGCAGTTCATTCGAGTTTTTAGCTCAAACGAATCAGATTACAGAATAAATTCAACTCTACCGACTCTCGTTTTCACAAAACGGCCCATTCCGTGCGGCGGCAGGACATTCTCCGGAACTCTTCTGCATGCAGAAGCAGCAACAACAGGACTAACTCATCCACAGGTGGTTTCGATGGTCTTCCCCCGGCTGCTCGCAGAAATGGAGTGATAAAATCTGGCGCCACACTTTACATACCACAAACGTCAGCGACCACTTAGCATCAAGTTCCGGTAAATGACTCCCGCAGCGCAAACCTTCCCAACATTAGAAATTGCTTTTGGCAGATAATCACTTGTGCTTTGGCAAACGCTTAAAGCTTTCCGTGAATCGACATGGGGGTATTAGGTTCGCAATTACAACACCCATTGGACTCAGTTTACAAACAACTTGGGAAATAGAATTGCTGGGCCGAGATATGACGTAATACGGCTTTTCAAATTGCTTATTTTGGATTTCTGAATTTTAAGGATCTTGGGTCAAAATAAAAACATATTGAGCTGTTCTTTCAAAGAAATAATTTCTTGTAAGAAATAATATTTGTTGTAAGAAGTAATACTTGCTGTAATATGCTTGTAAGAAAATATAGTTCGCTAACGGGCTTAACTCAGACGGTCACGTGATAAATGCAAACATGTGTTCACCATTGAATTCAAAACTGACATTAGACTTGTACTTTCTGTTCTGCTAGTAAAATTTGGATAAAATTTGCTATTTGGGTAAAGATGTACTAATATTAAAATACTCTTCAAAAAGTTTTTCTAAATTACAAAAAAAAAAAAACTCTTATACGTGTGCTTTTATATTAAGTGTATTTTGCTTACCTATGGCAGTTTTTAATTTGACAAATATGTTCCTTTGTAAAGAAAGTTTCTGCAAAAAGCGAAGGCTGGCAACAGCGATTCGCATGAAGTGATTGGCTGGAAACACGTTATTGGATTTATCATGTGACTATGACATCACATGAATATAGACCAATGCTTATGGTTGTTAGATGAACAAAAAATAGATTGTATACAAAACAAAGAATTTCTTGAAATTAATTCATGGTTTTTATGTACTTAACGAAAGGAAATTGTAACGGAGATTGAGAATCAGAATAAATTAATTTTTACGCTTAATATGCTTTCCACATCGCTTTAAAGTTGAAATCAGAAGTTAATATTTATTACTGAATGAATGAGTGATTAGTAACGTCACACTATAATGTAACACGAGGGCTACTACCTCGTAATTTTGAACCAAGGTCAAGTGACGCGAACGATATTTCAGCTGCCCCCCTCCTCTTTCTCCGAGCTCCCACACCACACCGACGGGAGGACTTTGAATCTCGACATGCATCAGCCGCTCTACACAGTGGGTCCTCAGTGGCACTAGGCTCGAACTCATGACATACCGGCCACAAGTGGGTGCCCCTGAAGACTTAACTACCGCAGCCTCAATTTGTTGCTGAAAGATTTTTAAAATAAAAATATATGCTCGGGAAAAACGACTAGAAGAGATGTATCGCAAAACAATTTTACATGAAAATTAGTATTTAAGATCCTGAATAGTTACAAACTTAAAAAAAAAAAAGAAGAAATAGATACGGAATATGCGAAAATTTGAAACACTGAATTCATCTTCATTATTCAATTAATTCTGGATTTTTTTTAAAGAAAGTAATCCCATGTTCGTATCTTACAAATGAACTTTACTTAGATATGAGCTGCAATCAAATCAAACTAAGGAGAAATTGCCCTTGACGTTTTCAAGGGAACAAACAGGACGAATTACTGAAAAGAGACTTTACAGACCAAGGACATAAATCATGAAAATAAGCATTTTAAATTGACAGTTTATCGATAGAATAAGACATTGATGTCTTAACATCTGAAACCATTAAAAACATAGTACCCGTAGAAGACAGGCGTGACTAATACGGTATGGTTATTTAAGCTGACATGCCCAAATTAAGCTAATTTTTAGACCTACGCACATGTCGCTATGGGATCTGAATACATTGTGTCTGATATCCTAAGATGAGCCACATTCCTACGCTCTCATTTAGCATTTCAAGGTCGATAAGTGTTGGAATTAATAATTGTCAGATTATTAAAATCATGGAATATTATTTCGTGACGTTTGAAGTTAGATTTCACCTATGAAGCAATTATTTTTAGTCCCAAGTAGAGCTGTGAATTTATAAATCCAATTGGAAAGAGTAATTACTTAAACGAAAAAAATAGAGAAAATTGTGTATCTTACAGTGACTACTTAAAATAAAAGATTTAATTAAAGCTCAGTTATATGTGTTTAGTCTCATGTATTTTCGTTACTTCGGTATTCAATTATTCTGATATTCAATAATGATGGTATTCGGTATTCAATAATGATGTGGAATATATTAAAGAATCTTCATCATATATCATTGAAACCAATAGCATTTTCAACATTTTGTGCAAGGAAAAAAAAATTAAAGTGTTTCGTCCTCTGAAAATATAAAAATATTATCTGTTGTGTTTATTTAAATTACTCGTTATCGCTTTAACTTTTCAATTACGAATTTGTAAAAATAAAAACGAATATACAAAAATTCCGTCTACCTCTTTTGGGGTGAAAATATGTCTATCGAATTAGGGCTAAATTGAATAAATCTGGGTTAGATTCTAATCTATAATACAAAGAACTAAAAATTACAAAATCGTAAAATAAATTTTACATCCTTCTCACATACGAAACGTTTCTGTATTAACACTGCTGAAATACTATTATCATTCATTTCACTTATAATTTATTGGAAAGTAAAATAAATATTGGCAGTTAAAAAAATTCCAATTTTCCTACAGTAATTAACAATCCGCTATTCCATATTCAATTTAAACAAGCATATAAAAATATTTCAGAACGCTGTTGGATATTGCTACTAATGTTTAATTCTTTACTTCTGGAAACAAAATTATTTAGCTCTGATGATATTTGCATCATGCAGTAATTAATCAGAGCAGAGAAACATTAGAAACCTATATTTATTTCTCTCGTTCAATGATGAGTTAGCTATAGTCAAGGCTGAAAAGTGAAATGATAGGTCCTTAGGCAATTGACATTAAAACCAGGTTATAATTTTGTAACTCACTTACGAAATAGGTCACGTGGTGTGGAAGCAGTTGGTCGTTCCCTACATCTTAACATGTCCTGGAAAAATGGCAGTTTTGTAGATACGGGCATTTTCCAAAAGCTGCAGTTTGTAAAAAGCAGTTTATGACTTGCACGGAGTTCGAATGTTGTTTTTCCAGCTGCAGATTGGTTTTTTTCCTCTCTCTGTCGAAGTAATTTCAACAATACAAAAAGATTTCTCAGACAATGTCTGATCTGTATCCCCTTCAGACATATTTTGTTAAAGAGGAATGATAAAAATGATAGTCCATAATAATATTTGAATATATTTAACAAAAATATAGTTTTTACTTAATTTTCGTTGTTTTAGAGATTCGATGCATGTTGATGCTTTACGTAAGTTATTGCAACAAGATATTTTTAGATAAATAGAATAACTCATATTTTTATATATGATAATAAAGAACATATATCTAAATAATTCATTATAACAGCCAATATAAATAAATAATTATCATAGTTTGATAATTCATAGGAAAAATATTGAAAAAATACCGCAGTAACAAAAATGATAAATAAAAAGTACTTTTGAAACAGGCTCGAAATGAGAATCTGTCAAGCACGTTAATTAATTATGCATTTAAGTAATTACAAAAAATGTAAATATCATTTGAACAAATATATCAAAATTATACTATTATATTAGGAGCAATTTCATTCTCTTATTTACCACTCTCATGTCTTACAATACAAAATTTACAAACTTAATACAAATATTACCTTCATCTTCATATAATGCAGAAATTAATATTTTATTCATCAGTCGATACTATTTAAAACCTAAAAATCGAACCATTCTCAAAAATTTTTGATCTTTTACTATCACTTTATAAAATTTCAACTGCGAAAAAATTTTTAATTTAACTTAATTCAAATTTTTTTTAACTAATTTTAAAAAATCAACTACGAGAAAAAAAAAACACCATTTTCGAAACGAAATAGTACATTTTACAGCAAATGAAATTAGACTGTCATCTTATTTGGTTTTGTGTTTTATTTACTCTCGTATTTTACATTCTTGCATTTCATTTGACAATATCAGTTGTCATGCTTAATTAATAAAAATGGATAAATAATATTAAAAATACTAAAAATAGAAACACACATTTAAAAATGAGTATTATATTGAGAGATGATACATCGATACATCATCACTATTTCTCTCTTTATCAAACATATATCGACATTATTCAATTTGATTGTCTACTAATGAATAAAAAATATATTCATTAGAATAAGTAAACAGAATATTTTGAGTCAATAAGCTGCATATTAGTTGTATGAATCTATATGGTTGATAACAACAGTTGTCCCAAGACCTGAATATATGATAATTACGAATAAATTGATTTTTAAACTTAGGGAAAATGATCTCGAAATGCTACAGAACTTTTAATGGATAATATATCGATACTTTATAAATGAATAATAAAATAAACTAAATTAAAAGAATTTTTTGCTCAATATGCAATAAAACAGAATACAAGAAGTTTCCCCAGAATAGCATATCAGAAAAAAGGAAGAGTTTTGTTTTGAAATAATAAATATTTTGGAAATTTTCCCATACCATAAAACAGTTAAAATGACAACACAAAAACTAATTATCATAAAATCAAATTTTTTTAAAAATAATAAATAAAAAAAAATAATAAAATACATTTTTAAAAAATTAATAAAACTTGAAAAGATAATAAAACACATTTATGTCTAAAACACAGAAAGAAAATAAAAAAGGTAGAAAGAGAGAGAGAAAAAAAGTTACCAATGTGTGGCCAAGAACAGTTTAAAGTCACGTAATGGGCATTTAAAAAAGAAAACATATTCAACTCAATAGTAATAATGAAGCTTCATCCGTCGCAGCATATTCTTTTCGAATCAAATGCATTTCTCTAGAGCAGAAGTGGCGAATCTTTATGCATCAACGTGCCATTTTTTCCAAAGAAATGTTTAATGAGGTATAAACGTGCTCTCAAAGAATTTTGATTTGCGATTATTGGAAAATAATAAAACTAAATACTAACAACTGAAAACTCTTTATTTACTACGAAAAGTTATATTTTGCAATGTATAGTAGTAACTGTTTTAATTATACGTATAATTCAAATTAAAGTAACATTAGAGTGTGATTGTTGCAGATTGTAGAGTGTAGACTGTTGTCGCAGATTAGGTGACAAATAGCTTATTTTAGGATTGTAAGATGTTACTTTTAAAAGAATGCATGCTGAATTGGAGTCATCTACCAAACGATTTCTAAGAGTCTTTAATGTTTTTCATCTCTGAAAATAATAATTCGCAGGCATAGAAAGATGAAAATATGGTTGAAATAGCATGATCCATCTTCTTTAAATAGCTAAATGTGTCTGGAATCGATTTCCATGTTTCCAAAATTTCATTACTCGTGTGTTTACTTGTATGTATATTGCTTGTTAATCTTTCTGTTTCAATCAATTCCAACTTTTTTTCCTTGTCTCAATAAATTCTTGAACCCATATTGAACTAGACTGGAAATCGCTTTGTTGCACTTCAACTTTTGTCAATATTCAACCAATTGAATTGGGACAAGTTCAGTTAATCAAATGAAGTCACATCAGGTACGTAATAAACTTGAGCGTTTAGAGAAAATCTGAGAATATCTCGCTAAAAATAGCGACCGTCCACTCGCGTTTCTTTGAAATACTTCGTAGTGAAATTAGTTTTTTGAACTAAAATGCAAACCGTTTTGATCGGTAGCGTGCCAAAAATATTGTGTCGCGTGCCATCAATGGCACACGCGCCACTGGTTCGCCATCACTGTTCTGGAGGAATTTCTTACGATCATTTATGTTCTTCAAAAATCAATTTCCAACGAGAACTATCAGTTGTTATTCTTAATATCTATCTAACACGTCATTTTTTTATACAACCACTATTGAACAAAATGCACGTCAGACAATCGCAACTGCAAACTCCAAGACATAGCTCGAACATAGAAATTATTGTTTTTCATAAATTCTATTTTATAAATCAGTTACAAAAACAGCTATCAGACAGTAATAAATAAAACGAATACATTTTAATCATATAATAACAACCCAATGATTTATAAGAAAATGTAAAATTAATCCACCGAAAGAGTATTTAACAATAGTTTATTCTAAAGAGTGATCTAATAAAGAATTCATATAGAAAAAGAACAGCTCCGTAAGTGGCTGAAAAATGGGATAACGATTTGCTTCAAAATTTCCTAATTATTTTGAATTAAAATATATTTAATTATTTAAAAAGAGAAATAACATTCATCTCAATTTAACATTTATGAATGTTTTAAATTGATAATTAATATTAAGTAAATACGTATCGAATTTCATGATTAAATTGCGATACGTGAATCCGTGACTAAGATATGATTTTGTAGATACACCCTTTTTTATCTATCTCCGAAAACGATTGGGTTAGAAAAACAAAATTCTGAAGTAAAAGATATATCATTTAAGGAGAAAAAAGAATGGAGATATCAAAGCTAATGTTGTAGGAGAAACATTATTTTTCATTGATCGGAGCGTGATGCCATATTAGATGCCAAGATCTTAATCTATTTAAAAGAAAACGAAAAATTATTAAGAGCGAAACGATGTCCGCGAAAAGAAATTGGGGGAAAATAATGAACATGAGGGCACCACCTCTAATGCTAGGATGCATTTTCAAGGACAAGGTCTATTCAAAGAAAACGGTGAAAAAAAACGTAATGATTCGACTTAGATATATTAAAAATGAATATTAAAACTGTAAAACTTTCTACTAATGGGATATCTAGTTGATATAGTTCTTGCACGTTAAGAAACAGTTAATAGTTTCGGTATCTTATTTTTGATTTGACTACTTGAATATATGAATAAACTTAGGGATTAAGAGATGAGAATAACAAAACATATAATTATAAAGTATTACGGTACTATATTCAGGAATAGAAAATATGGATATGTACACATATCGCAGTAATTCTTTGCCAAAAAACATATCATAGAAAAAATTTATAGTACACATTAAATAATAATTAAATTGTAAATTAAAACACTAAAATATTTAAAAATCTAGGTACTTCAATTTGCAACACACATAAATGGGAACCGAAAAGGGTACAACTAAGTAATCATGGGAATTAATTAGGAAAAGGGGGAGGGGAATCATGAATTTTAGAAATTTTTGGATTACCAACAAAAATGGTTTTAAAAAAATTTAAACCAGAAAAAAAAATTAGAAATGGTGAAATTAGAAATACAGTACAGTCCCGCTAATCCGAAAACCAGAAAAAAAAATTAGAAATGGTGAAATTAGAAATATTTATTATTGATGCCCCTCCCCCGGAAAAAAACGAATTTTAATTAGATTTTCACCCTTTATGTAACTACCAAATACAGTGAATGTGATTTATTACCGTAAAATCCGGCGTATAACGTGCACTTTTAATTCAAAAAACAAGATCGAAATTTACGGGTGCGCGTTATACGCCGGGTATCAAAATAAAAGCTTGAAAAACGAAAAAAGATGTACATAGAAAAAAATTAGAATTCTACATAAATCTCATACTGTTTCTTTGAAAGAGATAACATTCCTTGAATTTAAAGGATTCTAATTCTAGAAGTAGGCTATTTTTTACTAAAGCTTGGAATAATACCTCAAATAAATGGCTTCAAAATATAAGAGCATTGCGCGCGTGCATTTATAGTTTGTCGTAAGAAAGGGGGTGCGCGTTATACGGCGAATATACCTAAAATCTAAAAATTGAAGCTGGAAAGTATAGGTGTGCGTTATATGGCGAATATACCTAAAATCTAAAAATTGAAGCTGGAAAGTATAGGTGTGCGTTATATGGCGAATATACCTAAAATCTAAAAATTGAAGCTGGAAAGTATAGGTGTGCGTTATACGGCGGTGCGCGTTGTACACCAAATTTCACGGTATATCCTACATTTTTATAATTTCTGAAGTCCTACCACATTATTTTTGTTGTATCATTTGAAATATTATGCAATAATTAAAAACACACAGATTGTGTGTGTTTCATAACTACAGCGAATAATTGTATAAGATAGAAACATCCCCTTTTCGAACGATTTCTATGAAGTATTTTGTAAGATATGAACATTCAGAATCTCTTTAATTAATTAAGGAATTTTTAAAAATGCATCATATAAATAGATTTTACGCGCTTCACAAAAGCAATTATCAGCATTATTTCGTGAAACATGTGAAATACACAATTCCAATGCAACAAACAGCTTTTTAAAATAAATATTAAATTTTAAATGAGTGCGTTTAATAATTTTAAGACTATTAACCCTTTATTATTTTATTACGAGTAAATTTAATGACAGATGTAAAGTTTGTTGGATACATTTTTTAATGATGTAAAAATTGCAACATGCACGCGTCTGTAAAAAACGTGTCTTCTCAGTTTCTATATTATACTTTAACGTGCTCGAAAATCAATTCACGTTCCGTATTGCGAGTTAAGACGCATTTTAACACATCAGTTTTACGTCTTTTAAAATTTTCCAGCACGCTTAAACATAATCACGCCAGTATTTATATTTTGAACAATGATTTTTTTTTCAACTATTTTTGCCCAATGCATTGTTGATGTTTCTTCATAAAACAAGAAAACATCAAAACAATTTGAATAACACTCGTAGAATTTAACCGAAGTTCAAAACTAAATTATTTACATACTTAATCTTCCGATTTACTCGTAGGAAACCAGTTCTGTGTGTTTCAAGAGGTTGAATTACTGAAGTATATCAAAAGTATGCATTAAGTAGAATGATAAATGCCAAGCATAGACCATGGATAAACGCTTTTAAATTTATATCTTCTTTGCATTAATGTATATTATACCGACAACGCAAAAAAAGCGAATTTGAATTCATAAGTAGATCATTAGATCGCTACCGTAGAACTGAATGAAAACGAAAGTTTAAAAAAAAGAAGGGTTGCGAAAATTCTTCCCGTAATTTGTCTCGAATTTCGCGTAATACTCCTAAAAGGGAGACGGGGGGTTGGATTTCACATAACAAACGTATAATCAGAAGCACAAAAATATAAATCAAGTTAGCTACATTGTAACATACGGTTCGGCGCTCTCAGTACTATTATTTACAACTAGGCTAGATACTCTGTCAAAATGCATTCCCCCTTTTTCAGAGGAATACAATGGTCGTTGCACGGGCCACCAACAAAAAGAGAAATAAATTATAGATATTAAACAATCCTCGAAACGACGCCGAAGGGTAACTAAAAACAAATGTAACAAGGAAGAAAACTTTTTGTTGCTGTCAAGAATATATCCGTCAGTAAAAACAGTAAAGTCAGAAAGAGAGAGGCAGGAAGGGAAATATTCAAAAATAATAATAATAGAAAAAAAAATTAGCATACTAACCGGAAGTATGTGACTGACCTGTGTGAAGGCTTGAACCCGAATGCCTACTACTAAAATCCACTTTAGGTAGTAAACCTGTTTCGCACTAAAAACTTGTACTTTCAACAATTTCTACTACTTGTATACAACCTCATGCGGATGATGATTTTCCCAGACTGCTGTTTCAGGGAAGGTTCGTCCTGTCGCTTTACGCGCGTAAAGCGAAATGATGCGCTGTGGTTAACACGTTACCGAAACCGAAGGCACAGGTTGGCGAGGGATCTGGAGGAGCGCCAAGCGACGCCGCCAAACCGGACTGCGGTACCAGGAAAAAGAAGCAGATATATATATATTTACCTTTTTGTGTTTATTAACACACACACATCTTCCGTTCGCTCGATCAACATCTGTCAGTTAAGATGATAGTAACATTTATATTGGTGAATATTTTTAAATAATTATTCGGCGTAAAAACTTACGAATGCATCATAGTGAAAAAGGAGTAAATTTTGTACATATGTAAACGCATTTTACAAGCTTTCAGATATGAAATATAGTGTTACTCGCTGAATTATGCAGACTGCATATTCTAATAAAATATTTATTTCTATAGATTTACCCGAAAAATAATACAACATGCATTATATTTCTAAAACATATAAGACAAATTTTAACTCTACACACTAAATTCTATTTAAAAAAATTATTCTTTAACGAAAATGCTCTGATTTCGTTAACCATTTACCGGGCTATTTTTTTTCTAGCGATGATACATTAAAATATTTAGGGGGACGAGACTGATTTAAGAAAAGGAATTAATATTTAAAGGAATTTTGATTTTTAACGCTACATTGTTTTGAGGGAATATGTCTTCCACAGCCCCTTGTGTGCTACTGAAAGGCATTATTTATATATATATTATGTATATACCTTTTGTAACCTCTCCCTATGAAAATTCCTAAAATAAAATTTGTAAATACTACAGCCTTCAAAAGGAATAACGTGTGTGTGAATTAGAAATATTTTATATTCTTAGATAATATACAATTAAAAATTTCTATATAAATACATATTATTTCCATGAAATTTATGAAAACAGAGATCACAGTGTATAGTAAACATAACAAATTAATGAAATATATTTGAGAATTCTACAATATGAAAAATGAACTGTAAATTAGACAGATGAAGATGACCAGTGGAGTACACCGGAATTTTTAAAGTTGGTCGGGGTCGAGGGTCAATCTCCACCATTTTCGTATCATATTCCAAACACGCAGCCAAGCATATTCTTTTGATGTTTTCGATTATTGAGAACAAAAAACAGTAAAAAATAAATTATTGAAAAAATAATTAGCATTAATTTTTTGAAATAAAGTATTAATAATAATTGCTTAATTAAATCAGTAGTAGCACACAAGGGGGTGTCTCGACCCCCCCTCCCTTGTGTGAGTTACTAAAGATGACTGATAAAGGGATTAGATTGATGAATTTGGTGGTAAGTATATTTAACAAGACCAGGTAAAGGGTTAACTTACGTTTTGCATTCATTTATTAAAGAGACAAACTTTTACATGAAAGTGAAAAGTGACACAGGTAGAAAATTTTATTCATAAATTCACGATGTGAATAATATATAAAAAAAATTAAGTCAGTTCCTACAAAATTTAATTATTCTAATAAAATAGTATAGTAAGAAAGAAATCACATTCTCGGAAAATAGGTCATCCCAGACGGGATTCGATCCCACGACTTTTGGATTAGAAGTCCAATGCACTACAGGGACACAATGAAAGTTTTTCCTTTCTCTGTTGAACTATTATTTTTGTTTGTTACTATTTGTTCATTTTTTAATTTAATTAATGAACTAATGTTTGAAAAAACTCTATTAACATTAAGTATCATCCACTACAAGTTTTAAAAAAATGTATTTGAACTTGAATGGATGAATAAAAAGTATTTTATTAATGAAAGAAATTTCGAACTATATATATATATATATGTGTGTGTGTGTGTGTGTGTGTGTGTGTGTGTATAGGGAGAGAGAGAGAGTGAACTACTAATAGTAATTTGAAAAAATGATGATTAAGTGAAACACTTAAAATTATACCTCCATTAGCCGTAGAGCAATCGAAATGGAAAATGCACAATGATAAAAAAACAATAATAATAATTGAACTTATACAAAAATTGACGCATTTGATTGAGACCATTTTTTATGTCTCATCACATCAAAAACGAAGAAAAGCTCTCCATATTTGCTCCACACGTCATTTTCTTGGAAAAGTCTGCAAGAAAAGTTGATGAAAAGCAGCTCGTGTGCCCAGTGCATGAAAGAGGAACTTTCTAAAATAATATCGTCGGGTGGGGGAAAAAATTGACCTTGACAATGCAAGAAGGAGTTACCATCTTGTTCCCAAGGAGACAGATAATTTTTGGTTCCACGTGGTTAATTCTCTACGGAATCAGTATGCAGTCCTATGCGTTTTAGAATGCGGATATGTGTAGATTGTTTATGTATCTTCGACAACTGTTAGGTCTGAGTCATTCTGTTTTTATGTGTTTGGTTCATTTATTTTAAAAATATTAATGGGTGTAAACATCAAATTATAATAACTCTTTGAAGTAGATATGAAATTACCTTCGATAAAAATTAATCGTAGCTATTTGTTGTGAGTAGTTTGTTTTCGGTTCTTTTCCTAGAAAACTGCAGCATAGTTGATTAAATGAATTATGCAATTTTTCAGAATAAAAATGGATTTAGATTCACCAAATGCATAAGTCACGTTCCTAAAATATTTTTGGTCTCACTCATTCCTCGAAGTTTAGATTAGTAGAAAAATAAAGTAAACTCTTATGACATCTATAAATAGTCTAGTATAAAGATAGCTCGTGTTATTGATCATTTTGAAAGGTTAGTAGTTCGACGCGCGGCTGTATGGAATAGTTAGGTTTAAGTGTACGGAGACGTACTGATGTACTTTTTTTTTACTTTAAAAAGTTATAAAAAAATTTACTTTTCAAATATTGCATTACAACATACACTCACACACCTGTGTGATCTATGCAGAAGATTAATTTTTCTCATACACATCTCTTTTTTTTTTTTGAAGTTATTATTTTTATATACTCGGCGTATAACACTCACCCGCAAGGTTCGATCTTAATTTTACGTTCAAAATGCGCGTTATAAGCCGAAATTTACGGTCATTGAATTTAATTAATATGATTAGTTAACTTACATAAAATTTCCTTTGCGAAATCCAATTTTTTTGTAGAATTAGGTTTAGATTGGCATACACACAACTAATATTATTTTTCGTTTTTAATCGTATTTAATACTTTACAATTTTCTTAATATTAGATTTCTAATATCTTATTTTTCTAGTATTAGATTAGTTTCTGATTTTATTTTTATGCTTTTAGAATCGGGAAAATAAAGTTATTTTTAACTTTATTCCAAAATTTTAGAAAAGTGAGGGAATTTTTTTTTTTATCGTTAAATATTTGAGACACTCATGTAACGTTCCGAGCTTCTTTTTTAAAACTCCTATAACTCAGAAATTTAAACAGAAATTTTGAAAATTTCAAACTTAAACTAATTTTATGATGCAAAAAATTAGATTCACACACACACACAAAATTCCATCGAGAAAACATTATTTTCTTAGAAATGAAAAAAGCTAATTAAGTTAGTTAATTAATCTGTTAACACCACAATTTCATTCCTTTAGAGCCATTTACATTGGTAGCAATATCGCCCAATTACATTGCATGATAATTTGTGATTTGTGCACAAATCAAGAGAAATTTCGAAGGGTGTAGTGACTTTCATGATATTCAAAGTGCAAGCGAATGTAAAGGTAAATTGTAACAATTGTAACGTGGAAATGAAGCTATTTATTATTCCTATTCTTATTGACAATTAATTCTCTGTCTGACTTTATTGCACACATTTCTAAAAAAAAAGAAGCTATATCTTATTCCTAAATAATTGATATATCACTAAATACAAAGCTAAGGAATTGATGCTTTTCATTTAAGAGCTTTTATACAATGAAATATTTCTACATATCATCTAAATGGTTCAATAAATTATTTAAAACCTATGCAAATATAAATTTAAACAATGTAAAATGTTTACAATTTTATCTATTTTATCCCACCAAATACAAATCTAATTAGTCAGTTTTAAATATAAATAACTAGAAATAAAATCTACCACTATTATCCACCACATTTTCAACTATGTATTTTGAACATTTAATTCATTCTAACGGATTATTAAAATTATACGAAAAACACAAAAAATTTTTATTTATGTATTATTATAGTACATATCATGAAAAAAAAACATGTTTGATAAGTGGCCATGGTACCCTAGTGGTCATGGTCATGAACTAGTGGCCGGCATTGTCGAGTCGAGGGTTCAAGCCCTGGTGCCACTGGAGACCCGCTCTGTAGAGGGGTTGATGTGTATCAAATCTGCCGAGGCTCAAATTTTCCCAGTGTCGTAGTGTAGAAGTTTGGAAAGGGGAGCGCCAACTCAGTTGTATTGTCTTCGTCACTTTACAGTGGTTCACAATTACGAGATCCGTCGCCAATAGCTTTCGTGTTACTCAGAGTGCGACGTGAATTAATAAATTAAACTTATGTTGTAAGAACAAACGTACTGTGATGTCCAGACGCTGCTGCACTTTAGGTAATTAATTAGTTCTGGAAACTGCTTGATTTTCATAATGTAGTTATTTTTCTTTATTTACTATTTTTATTTCTTTATTGTGCCATAAGTACGGATGATCGTACGACGAGGAGAAAGCTTAGCAACCAGGATTTTGTGAGTTCATTATTTTGACAGTAAATAAGAAAATAGACTAAAAAACACGTCAATGTGACACATCGCAACTCAACAAATTTTTTCCTCGGATATCTTAAAACTGGAATAATATTCCTTTTTTATCTTGATATCTACATAGTTGAAAACGAGAACGTCCTAAAGTTAATTCGCTGAAATGTAGTACACACGAAAAACAGAGGTAGGAAATATTTACTTTACTATTATCAAATTGTACAGAAGAGCGTATATCCACTAAGGTATCCGACTACTTGCGACAACTTTTTTTTGAAAAAATGGAAATATGAGGATTTTTTTGTGATTTTTAGATTTATTTAGTATATTTTAAGGAAAAAATCTTAAAATTGAAAGCAGAAAAAAAATTTATTATTATTAAAATGGGAAAAAACTGGTAAAAATGTACAAAAAATTACATAAACGGGGCCCGCTCTGTACAAAATTTTTATGAGAATATTCTTAATTTTTCAATTTTGATGTGTTACTTTATTATTCGTGTTTGAAATGACCTTCAGGATAAAAGATATTTCAATTTTTACAAAACCTAGAGCACTTTATCTTAGTGATTATATGAAGTTGCTTAAAAAGAAAGTGATTATATCCACATAAAGGACTGTAAATTTTAAAATAAAGCAGCGATTGATAAATCTGAAGATCAAAACACTTCTACTGTTATACATAACATACACAAAAAATTTCAGCAAATTATTTTCAAAACTTTTTGAGCAATCGCAGTGCCCGTTTCAACTTTTCGCAAAAAACACATTTCGAGTAAAACGCATTTTAAAGTTTGTCATCTTGTGTAAAGTTATGGCATCTGCTTTTACTAAAACACTTGTAATTTTTGTTCTAGGGATTGGAAAATAAAAAACTTGGTATTTTTATTAAGCTTATATGATGGCCTATAAAATCAAATCATAAAATAATTTGTCAATTTTTGAAAAAAATCATGATTTTAGGGTAGTCAGATACCTTAACAAAACTTACCGTAAAATCCGGCGTATAACGCGCACCTATACTTTCAAGCTAAATTTTTTTAATTTTTAGGTATATTCACCGTATAACGCGCACCCCCTTTTTAACGAAGAAATCTGAAATATTAATATACATTGTTTTTGCGTTTTGAAGTAATTTATTCAAGGTATTATACCAGACTTTTGAAAAAATAGTATACTTCTAGAACTACAACTGTTCTTGTTCATAAGGCAAGTTGCTTTGTTTAAATAAACAGTGTATCGATACATCTAGAAGTAAATTTTTTTTATGTCCATCCTTTTCGTTATTTTTAAAGCTATCGTTTTCGTACCCGGCGTATAACACGCACCCTTAATTTTCGATCTTATTTTTTGTGTTCAAAGTGCGCGTTATACACCGGTTTTCAAACACACAAGTTTTTTCAAACAAACAAAACAAACTACTTGTGTTATGTTCTGAATGTCTCATTACAAGCTGTATTCAACAATTTTCAATGTCATTTTAAAATTTAAAATTTTTTCCGGATGCAATTGAGAGACTTATTAGAATATGAAGTTACATCATAATGGCGATGCAGAAAACGGAATGAGATATAACATTTTCTTTTGCGCATGAAAAAAACGAACAAATTATTTCAAAGGTTGTTGCACGCAAAAGTCATTTATTATTCTAATTGCAGGTTTCTTAGAAACTCGTGAAGAATAAACATAGATCTTGTAATACCCCTGGAAACACGTTTCAGTAAGAAGCAAATGTTAAAAAAATTGAAGAGAGAGAGAGAGTAATTCTCACAGAGAGGTGTGGTATTACTAAAATTAAGATTTTTTATATACAAGGGAAAGCCATCTTTTTAAAGGTAAAGTAAGATATTCACAAAGGTTAATGCTCGAATATTTGAGAAATGGGAAAATTTTTGTTATGAGAATTTCTGTTTCGTTTTAAGGAATTTCAACTGTAATTTTTAAAACAGAATTTTTCATCCGAATTAAAATTAAGCTTTATTATAAAACTCTTTAATTAAAAAAAGACAATGCACTCGCAATTAATACATGCAAAATAAAGAGGAATTTTAAAATAAAAACTTTGCAAATAATTAATTAATTTTTTTACCATGTTATTATGCTTTCTTATTGAAAATCTAATAGAATACCTTTCTTAACGTTGCTTGTCAGTTCGATTTTAAAACGAAAATTCAGAAGAAGCTATAAAATGTTTAGAGTTTGTTAAATCACTGGGTGCTTCTGTCAACATACTACTGGAAATATATATATATGTATGTATGTTACCATTAAAGTGTATAATTAAATTATTTCATAGAATAACATAATTAAGTCAGTTAAATTATATAATAGATGAAAAATTTCACATATTTTACCTAGTTATTCAATGAAATAACTAGTTATTCAATGAAATAACTAGTTATTCTATGAAATAACTAATGATAGACCGTTAAAGTGAAAAATAAGCAAATTCGAAATTATTTTATAAACTTATTGATCATAAACAGCTAAAATCTCTAAGAAAATATATTTTATCCTTAGTTCGGATGATTAATTGATAAATAATGAGGAAAAATAGATATAATTTATTATTACTCATGTTACTAACATTAGTTTAATAGAAAGGGGAGAAAAGAATATGTTGCAGGAACTGCTACAGTTAAATATTATCAAAAAAAAAAAAAATACATGCTGGGTAAAAAACTGTTGCTTCATAAAAACATTGTGTACAATTTTTCAAACAAAATATTAATTTAAATTTTATGAAATACCTTTATTTTACTTTTCTTTATTTATTAAAGCAAGGATTGCTGTGATGACAGTTTGAATTGGGATTCAAAATCGACTAAAAGAACTTGAACTAGTTCAAAGAACTTTTGAGTGCCATTTTTCATACTTTAACGATAAGGTTTTCGTTATTCTATAGAACACCTAGTTAAATCAAAGAATTCAATAATTTTATACACTTTAATTGACTTTTCTAGTTATTTCATGAAATACCTAGTTATTCCATAAAATAACGTATTTCACACTTTAACGGTAACATATACATGAGACAGCACTATATAAAGGAAAATAACTTTCTTTCCCCCTACAAACAAAACAATTGTTGCATGTTGAAACCTGATCCTTATTACTTGCCATTGCATATGTCACTTTGATCGGGAAAGGTAAATACTTCTGGTTAACAGGAATACTCCACGCAAGGATATACAGACAATACTATCCTTCAGATCACCTTCTAAAATTTCGAATGAAAAGATTTTGAAAAATGCTACCCCTAAAATGAGATAAAATTTCATAATGCATGAAAAATGCTGCCTCTAAACTGCAATGAAAATCGTTGAAGTACATAATTTGGTAGTTGAAGTACATAATTTTGGTATAATTTTATTTTAGTAGCACACACATGGAATTGTTCAAGGGGGTTCGGGGTTTCACCATTCTTGTATCATGCTCCTTTTGATTTTGTCGATTTTGGGGAACAAAACACAGTAAAAAACTAACTATTGAATAAATAATTAGGATTAATTAATAAAATTAATTATTAATAACAAATACTTAATTAAATGTTACGTACTATATACTTAGAATTAAATCAATCGGAAAAAATATCAAGGGCTTTGGGGGGTCTGGACCCCCCCTCCTTGTATGCGCTACTCATTTATTTATATTTTACTATATCAGAGTAGAGAAATTTTAACAAACACAACACCCGTTATTATTTCAATTGGTCGTAACTCTGAAAACAATGTGAATTTTTCAAAAATTTTTGTTCATGTTCTGTAGAAAAGTCTTAACTATGTATGGGCGAGATATTGTTATTATAGAAGTTGTGACGGGGCTTTAATCGCAATTTCTATTAATGTCCTCTTGGGGTTTCTTTAGGGCCGAAATGGCAATTCTTTCCAACCAACTCAAGAAGAAGAACGTGGTTATGTAAATTAGGAATCATATATATATATTTGAAGTTAGCAGTAGAGCAAAGTCGATGCCCGGGTTTATGTCTATGCGCAGAAGTGATTGCTGAGTGGGAAGTGAAGTCACTAAGTAGAGAGTTAGCTGTAAAGTGATTTGAGTTAAAGTTAGAAGAATCCTAACTCCGTGAAATAGCCTAGCCGTGCCCGTACTGACGAACCAAAAGTGGGTTCGAGGCTATAAGGAACACTTTCATATTAAAGCCACATCAGAACAGATAAAGAATGTAGCTGATTACCTAAGATATAGCGGTAAGCTATTTTATATAAGCTATAAGGAAAAGGCATATATTAGTGATAGGGGAATTAAGCTATAAAGTTAGATTCAGTGGTCAAATACGCGACTATTTGGTAATACGTGTTGCGTCTTCTTATTCTAGATCATTTTACTTAATTTTTATTGTTGTGTATTGTGTTTAAGCTAAGATCTTAATAAACAGATTGTAAAATGAATAATTTGAGGGGTTCTTCAATCTTCCCCACAGAAACAGGTCGCGTAGATAATGTAGAATTGTGGTGCCCACGGGTAGGGGCTTCACAAAGTATTTTTATAAAAAAAAAAGAATGTTATGAAAATATGGCATTCGTCCTTCTTTTTTTTTCAAAAAAAATTGCTTTTTAATAATAATAACATTCTTAAAACAATTTTATACGTATAGTCTAATTCAACTGACTCAAAATATCAAAAAATTACTCCTTTACAAGCGTTTCAAAATCACAGTTTCGAACGTAGTCACCTTAATACTGGAATGATCATACCATTACAACAACAACAAATAACCCCCAAAAAGATATAACCTACGATTTTAGAACTGTTCAGATCACGTTAACACCTAGCTTTTGTTAAGAAATACCTGTGTTAAAAATGGATAAGAAAGTGATAATTTTCATTTTACTTATTTCAATACAAGACTGATAATCCAGATCATCCACAACATTAGTTCACCAAATATAAAATTTCTGCATACGACCTACTTGTATGTTGTAAATTACGTGAGAATAACAAAAAACGGAAAAGCAAATAGGAAGAGATAGTAAAACAACTCTGGAGAGAAAGTAATAAATATTTCCTTCTTTAAGATAAGAGATAAATATGAAGAGGTCATTATAAAGTGTCGTTTTACATTTTCTCTAGCGAAGACAGCTTCAATAAGGAGACTCATTTACGAATGTAGATTTTGTTGATTTTAAGATACAGAATGCTTTTTTTTTTTGCATCTCTCGCTATCTTATCCCAATTAACAGTAAATTTTCTTCAGAAATACATAAAATCTAATGAAGAAAGAGATGATAGAGTAAAATACGTAACAGTAAATAATAATAGTAAACGTATTACTGAGGAGCTTTAACAATTATTTGTGTTGGTAATAAGATTAAAAACTGCGCACAAAATAATAAAAAATATTTTTGCACGGATAAATGTTTTTGAGATACAGTCTGATACAGATTCTGCGATTCTAAGTACCCAATGAGCTTACTGAAAAAAAACTTTAGGTAGATCAATTCAAAGAAAATATTTAAAAAAGGCCTGATTCAAATAAAACTGAAATAATTCTTCCCAAATGTCATTTGGTTTATACTTTGAGAATATTTTATTATATTAAATCCAAATGGGTTTTAGTTTTCGTTGAATAATTTTTAACAGGAAGATATCATTTAAAGACAATTATTTGCCTTTAATATTCCAGTCATCTTTCCCTACTGACTTTTCTTTTGAATTTCTCAAACACGTAATCCAAGGTTCATTGTTTAAGATCGCACGTTACAGGAGGCATCGGGCCTCCTAATTCTGAATCATGTTAGAGCGTCGAGAACGAAACCTGAGCTTGCACTTCTTTCTCTAAACTTCCACACCACTCCACCGTAAAGACTCTGATCCTCGACAGAAACAATTCCAGCCATGAGTTTGTGATTATAATCACTTAGCTACCGCGATTTCAAAATAAGTCCCAGTGAGAGAGGTTTGTTAACATCGCACAAGAACAATTGGCGACGATCCTCTTAATTTTGAAACGTGTTTCACTCTCCAAGCATCAAAACCACGGCAAAGTTAAGTTTTTGAGACTATTTAACAACTCAAAAGATTTAATGTGTATGAACTCCTCTACACGGAGGTTCTTCTGTGGCATCAGAAATTGAACAAAAGATTTGATATAACCGGTCACGATTCCATAATCATAAACTCTCAGATACTGTGATCACAAATATGCTTCACAGCTGATACTTACATTATACAGTGAAAATCGCTTAACACGAAACTGAAATATTTTTCGTGCTAAAGGATATTGCAAAAAGAAAAAAAGATTAAGTTTATTAGAGTACGTTTTATTTACTTAGATATGTATTTTTGCATGTATTTAATAAAAATCAATGACACAAAAACATTCACAAGAAATTACGGAAATTTAATACAACATTTTCAATTTTGTTTGTGTTTTTGGAAAATAATCTGATATTTTTCTTTACATTGTTTTTTAGCATCAAATTGTCTACAAATTGTTACATATCGTCCATTTTGTTATTCATTTCACCACTAGAATGTGCGTCTAAATGACCGCGCATACTTTTTTTTTTTTTACCTCATTTCGGATGATGTGGGAACAGAAGCTACATTATTCATTTCATTTTCGTCATCGGAATCTGCCTCAATGATACTTTTTTAAGCTTTGAACAAACTCCAAAATGTCTTTGTCTACCATAATTGGGGCTGAGCACACATTATCATCAACTACTGCAGGGGTCTCAAATTCGCGGCCCACAACGAGCGTTAATGCGGCACAGTCAGTATATTCGCACACAATAATATATAATAAAATATCAAAATTTCTCCCAAAACAGGGAAGATATTAGAAGAGAGAAAAGATGTCAAGTGTCAAGTAAAAATTAAATTTTTCTTGTTCTTTTATATATGTTTATAATAATTTCTACGAATCGTTTCTACGAATTTTGATTTTCTTTGCAGCCCACCTTATGTTAAACCTTGTTTATTTGGCACAAGTCAGCTTTTGAGTTTCACACCCTTGATCTAATGCAATAAATTCTTCTGGTAATATAATAGGACAATCCAATCCAGCTGGTGTTTTCCGTATTTTGTTCATTCCCAGAAAAGAAATCTTTTCGTGTTAAGCGATTTTCGTTCCGTGTTAAGATGCGAAAAATGCATGAAAATACACAGCAGTTAGTCGGGACAGTTGTATTATTTCGTTTAACCGATATTTCGTTTTAAACGCGTTTCATTGTCCACGGAACTTGTGCATGAAAAGAGCACTTGATATCTTACTGAATACGCACATAGATTAATGTGTTAGATTAATTCACATTCTTATTAAAATATTCGGAAAATTTAAGATTTTTTGCATAATTACAACTTTTTTTTTTTTATTACGATCGCAAACTTGTTTGATTTGTTGGTTTCAAAATATGATTAACATCATGTCTAAAAAAATTTGGATTGCATTTCAAAAAGAAAACCTTGGATAAAAGTAATTTTTTTAAAAAAAGATATTAGTTTTTTTCCCCCTAAAATAATTATCATATATAGGTAGAATTAAAACATATCCGTCGTTTCAACATGGATTTTCATTCTTTCTTTCTTTTTTTTTTTGATTTTCTAGTTAATTTTATAATAAAAATAAGGTTATTATGGTATCTGCAAAATGGACTTGCGGAGAATAAGTTCAATTTTGCAAAACCCAAAAGGTATTAATAACAAAATAATTGCTATGATTTATTAAAACATCGATAATTTTAATAAATTGTACAGACCACAATAATTTTAATAAATAAACTAATGGATAATTTTAACAAGTTAGGTATAAAGAAATTGCTTATCATATGAATGCTTCTAATAAGTGTCTAAGTAGATGCTATAAACATTTGGGATATTGTAATTTACTAAAATTAAAATACGTATACAATAGTAATCATATCACTACGATGGTAATAATATCTCTGAAACAGGTTTCTGTTTTCTTTTTAACCATTCGGTGTTATTTTTTCACTCGTATTTTTTTCACTCTATTTTTTTAAAGCGCATTCCATACACCCTAGTGCTAAATCGTAAAACTGGGTAGTTTTATGAGATGCTGATGATTATTTTTTTCTCATTACTTTGAATGTTTTCTTCTAAGGGTATGACATGTCAAAACATCCGAAATTCTTGTGTACGTTCTTACGAGTACAACCAAATGGTGCTGATAAAAATTCCGCGTGTGGTTCGTTCAGCACAAATCTAATTACCGACAGATTGGTTTCAAGAGAAACATCCGGTGTGTTTAAAAATTATATTAGAATGAACATCGGTTGGGGGCAATAAACTTCTTTTTTTTAAAAAAAATCACGTAGAGAACAAAAAAATATTTGTTTTTTTTTATCTTTTAACCGTATAATTTTGAATAATACTTGGAATTTTCGCAACGTAAAAAGCCATCAGGTCAAGTTTTCATTAAAAAAAAAAAGGTAAAAATAAATAATTAAAAAAATTGTTCAAATATGTACATTCAGAGCTCTTGTTCAGGGTCTGGCTAAATTTGTGGTTTCTTACCACAGGTGTGAATGACCTGAACCTCCTTCCGCATGCAACTATCCTGCTATAAATTTTTATGAGTTTGGATAGTCGCTGTGTGTTTGAAGAAAGATTGCGAAAGGTAACGTAAGGAGTTCTCTCTCTCGAAAACCTCTTGACTTAAAAGTGACGCGCAGAACTACTCAAATTGCCAATTTTCTTCTAGGATATAGGGAGGTCTCACTTTGCATTAATTTTTTATTTCGCCATGTCGACTTTCTTTAACATCCATTTTAGGCCCCCAGTGCATTCCATTCTGTATATGGAAGGAATTATAATTATTTTATACAGGGTACACACATGCTTTCTGCGTACCTAATTAAAATTGTGTAATGATTTTAGTACTCAGATTGAGGAACTACATTCTTCGCCGCATGTTGTGAACTGAGTATTGCGTTATAGGTTGTTGACTTAAGGAGTACAAAATGAAATGCATGGTCATGGAAGGTTTTAGTTTGTGATAATTATAATTTTTTAAATCAAGTAGTATAAAGGTAGTAGCGAAATAACTGTCAATAGCTGATTTAATTTTTTTTACATTGAAGAATATGTTTGAAATAATAGCTTGATCAAAATAGAGAGATAAAGAGTCACGATACTTCAAAAATTTATGAAAAGGTTTAAACAATGTGCAAGAAAAACAAGTTATCACTAGTCAAGAAAATTTTGCCCCTGAACATCGAAAATCGAGTCATCTCTTAAAGTACCGTAAAATCCGGCGTATAACGCGCACTTTAAACACAAAAAATAAGATCGAAACTGAAAGGTGTGCGTCATACGCCGGGTATAAAAACGATATCAGTAAAAATAACAAAAGAGAGGAGCATTAAAAAAAATTTACTTCTAGATGTATTGAAACACTGTTTATTTAAAAGAAACGACTTGCCTTATGAACTAAAAGAGTTGTAGTTCTAGAAGTATACTATGTTTTCAAAAGTCTGGAGTAATACCTAGAATAAATGACCAAAAGGTAAAAGCAGTGTATACTAATATTTGAGATTTTTTCGTTAGAAAGGGGGAGGGGAGGTGCGTTATACGGCGAATATATCTAAAAATTAAAAAATTCAGCTTGAAAGGTTAGGTGCGCGTTATACGCCGGATTTTACGGTAATTACTTGCATGAGAGAAAAATAGGGGGGGGGGGAAGAATTTCGATTAAAAAAGCCGCCTAAAAAACTGTTAGTGTTCCAATTTTCAAGAATTTTTTGAATACTACGAAAAGTTATTGATATAGATCATATAATTACAAGCATATATATTGTTACTCATATTATCATATATTTTTTTATTCACATTATCTAGAAATGGAATGTGGCCACGGTAGCCCAGTAATCATAGTCAAGGACGGTGTTCTCAATTCCCGGACTCGAAATGTATTGTCACTGAAACCCGCCATGTAAAGGGGTTGATGCACGTTAAATCTGTCGCGGTTCAAAGTCCTCACGTTAATGTGAAGTGGATTATGCAAGAATGAAGTGCCGGCTTAGGTGTCGTGCTCGTCATTTGAACATGTGAGGTCCGTCACGAATAACCCATGTGTTTAAATGCAACGTGAATAAACACTCGTTAGGAATACAATAATTTCACACATTACATAGTTATAATTCTCTCTCTTAATATTTTCTTATAATTCCAATACAGTGACAATAAATTAATAATTATTTTAAAATACTAATAACAATAAATTAATTTAATTATTTAATGACAATTTTCTGTGTAAATGTATATATATATAGTACACTTATAGTTAAATATTGTATGGTTATTACAAGAAACATAACTATTTATGGTAAAATGCGTTGTTACTTAAAACTATTGCTGGCCAAGCACCCCATGAGATGTACTTTGTAAAATGAAAACGCGCTCTCTCTCTGAATGAAATATCTTCTTTTTTTTAAACTTAGCCCTTCGATTCCCTTAATTCTTGTATAATGCCAACGACGCGTTGTGCCTCAGTATTTACGATGATACTGCAAAGAATACAGGCAAAACATGTGCTCGTCTCCAAGATTTACTCAAACCTGCAACATTTACCCTCCATTCTCTCTTCAAATATAGCTGGAAAATAATTGATTTGCCCTAACTTGACTTTAAGACTATGCTTTGTATCATATTTCTTTTTACTTTTAGAACGCGGGAGAGACTGCGTCTGTCATTTCAAAAAGCTTCAGCCCCATGCTAGGACTAAATATAGGGCCCCCACGATAGTGTTGCCAGCTTCAACTCGGCGCTAGTAAAATTCGAGGTTTTATGTTTTACTCTACTCGGTTTTGCTGATGGATGTATCCTGGAGCTGTGTTCAAGTTGTTCAACAAAGTATACTTTTTGGAAGATAAGAGTACTGATTTACGAGAGTTAAAAAGCATCGGAGGGAACGGTTTGGGATCGTTTGAAGGTCACTTGCCCCCACTGCCTTTTGGATGCTGCTATTAGCCCTATTAAAACATTCTCTTTTTTATTATTCTTCTGCAGGGGGCGAAAGTAAGGGTGGACGTTTCGGACGATGAGAGGGAACTTGAATTCTTTTGCTGAGTTAGGAATTTCGGTTTTATTTGCCATGTTCAGCAACTGAGTTCGGTGGTAGGAATGCTTTCGAGGGTACGCTTTTTTATATTCTTATGTGAAGATAAGAATACATGTAAACATTGATATTGGGGGGTACAATTAAATCATTTACTTTTCTTTTTATTTTTGTCGGAGATAAAGTTTATTCACCCTAGAATGTTAAAAGATACGATAATGGAACGGAATTCATGAGAGAGATTTCGTTTGGAAAAGTTAAAAAAAAAATAATAATTTTTAAAAATTTAATACATATATTATTGAATAGTAAAAAGCAAAAAACAAATTAATAAAATAATGAATATAAATTATTATTATTATTATTTTAGCAAAATGTTTTGGTGAAAAATAGAGGTGTAAATAAAATGTTGCAAATGAAAAAGTCGTCATTCTTTTTTGTAAAATACTTTTGATAAAACTTCAAACACACAGATTTTTTTTTTTTAAATTTCTAACACTACTAAAAGAATACATCAGAAATAAAGAAAATAGAATGATAGATTGCTTGTCTAAAAGTCAGTAAATCATAAAGAGATGCGCGACAGAAATAAATAAATAAAAAATTCCAAACAACAAAATAAATACCTCAAATCTTCCACTTAAAGGTTATGAGTCTGTGTGTGTGTGAGTCCTGATATTCTAGGGAAGACCATTGCTGATCTGATTTTAACAGATCACTATGAAGCACTATGAAGCAACAAGAGGGCTATTGGTGAAGGACCTCGTAATCGTGAGCCACGGTCAAGTGACGAAGAAGACACCTGAGTTATAGCACACTTTCTTCTCCAAACTTCCTGATCACGCCACGGGAAGACTTTGTTTCGAGACAGATTTAACATGTATTAGCCCCTCTACCCGGCAGGTCTTTACTGACACTAGGGTTTAAGTCCGTGACTCGCTGACCACAAGTTCACTGCCATGATCATTTGTCTACTGCGGCCTGGGAAGACCGTTGTGAGGAGCAATGAGGGTTACAGTACATTTAATTCAACAGAAATTTTCCTTCGAAGTTAATTCAGCACTAATAACCTATATCAGTAAAAAAGAATGTCACTATTTGGATGAGAAGAATTTAACAACAAGAAAATCATAGAAGGTGTACACTAAATAGTTTAAAATACCTTCGTATTTACGAGGCTAGTGTCTAAATCCTGTAAAAACAGCTAAACAAAATAAATATCCTAAGCTTTTCTCTTACAAGTGTAAACAGCTGAACAACCACCGGAAGGAATCGTTTGATCTTTTGCCTCAAAATAAACAGTCCTTCAAATATATTACGTTCATTGAAAAAAGATTTGTGACACATTCAATGCTAATGAAACAAACAAAAAAGTGCTATTCGAGTGATAACTCGCCAAATGTTTCGATCTCAAAACAAAACCTTTTAAGAGATGTCGAAAAGAATACCTGTAAAAAGAAGAAAGGAGGAGGGAAAAAAACTGAAAATAAATAAATAAATAAGAAAAACACCCTGTGACTGCGATGCAGCGGCGGAATGTTCACCGATTCAAGCTGTGCAACTGGGGCGTCCTACCTACTGGACATTAGGCCAAGGTTTGACTGAGTGAACTTAAGAATGGAAAGTAGAGAAATGCAACCAATCAGCAGGGCAATGGGGAATTGTATCTGTGTGCACTCACTTCTTTTAAAGTTTCATTATCTTCTCTTTGAAGGCGATTCAGAATAAATTAGCATATCGAAATACTCGTGAAAATACATATTTTTCCGCTTATTATTGAACAAGTTATTACTTTAATGTCCTTATGGTTTTTACGGTCGCTAGTTAATTCTTTTGATCATGAGAAAAGTACTTTGATTTTTTGGAGAGTGTAATTACCGAAAAATCCAGTTTTTAACCCGCATTTTCAACTGAAAAAAAATAAGATAGAAATTTACGGGAGCGCGTTATACGCCGGATAAAAAAAAAGATGATAGCTTTAAAAATAAAAAGCGAGATAAACAGGAGAAAAATTAGACTTCTACATACATCGAAATACTTTTTATTTAAAAGAAATGGCATACTTATGATCTTAAATAGTTATAGGCTTAGAAGTATACTATTTTTTTCAAAAGCCTGGGACAATACCTCGAATAAATGACAAAAACAAAAGATCATTGCACACATACATTTCAGATTTCTCCTTAAAAAAATAGGGGGGAGCACATTATATGGCGAATATACATATATATATATAAAATTCAGCTAGAAGTTATGTGTGCGTTATATTTCGTACTTTATGGAATTAACTTTTTAATTTGTGTTACCTTAATATTTTTTTCTTACCCTTGTATCTACTGTGACGATAGATTTTTAAATTTTTAACAACTGTCAGAAAACAGGGACGCTGTGTTTGAGCTGTTATCTCTTAACTTTTACACCAAACTATAGGAGGGGGGTCGATAGATTCAATATACAAATACTTCCATTATTCTGTATAGTCTCCGTAAAATGCACGGAAATAAACAACTTAGAAAAAATTCATCGTACAATTTTCATTCATATCTCGCTTCGGATATGAAATTCATGTCCTCCGACTTTTAATAAGCATTCAGATTTAAAACATTAGATTATCTTAACACATGAGGTGTCAAACTTGCTGCCCACAACGAACATTTTTGTGGCCAGGCCAGTGTATCGGCACACAATAATTTGCCAAAAATATCAAAAATTCTCCTAAAATAAGAAAGATAGTAGTAGAGAGGAGATGTCAAGTGTCAGGGCCTAAGCATTAAATTTTCTTGTTCTTTTATTTAAATTAATTTTAATGTATTATTCGAAATAAACTTACGTTTCTACGCATATTGATTTTTTTTGCGGCCCATCTAAATCCAAATCTTGTTTGTTTGGTACAAGCTAGTCTCTGAGTTTGACACCTTTGTCTTAGCAAGTCGCTGAGTTCTTTAAAAATTTTAATAAAATATTTATAAACATATTTTTAAATAAATTTGTTTGCAAGTTTTTATTTTAGAACAGGGGTGTCCAACTCGTGGTCCGGGAGCCGCGTGTGGTCCGCCTTGAATAGTTTTGCGGCCCGCGAGATTCTTTACAACTTTACAAAATTCGACTATTTTGTACAATATTTTTTGCTTTAAGAGTTATTATTTTTTTTTATGTTGTAAAAAATAAATCCCATAACTGTTATTATTTTATCAAGTTGCTTCTGTTACTGCAAATCTCTTTTTTTGTCTAAATTGAAATTTATCAAACATAAATCATGCTCATACTTAACACACGAAAATCTGCCACATCAATTACGATACGCAAATACACATGCATTGAGATCGACTTGCAAAAACTAAGTGAAAGAGTTGAGAAACAGATATCCTCACTAATTAAGTAAATTAAATATTATTTGATCGTTGCATTATTATTATTATACTATCTATGTTTGTATACATGAAAAACAATGAAAACAATAATAATATATCAGTCTGTTTTAAAGTTTCACTCCAACAAATGTTTGTAATGGATTCAAATCATGTAAAGATATATATTTTTATATGCGGCTCGCGGGATCGTAAAGTTCTTCCGAAGTGGCTCTTGAGGTCATTTGGGTTGGCTACCCCTGTTTTAGAATATGAAATGTTTTATTCTCAATTCTGCTTCATGCATGGAATTCTTTAAAAGTATATTATAAGTAATTTAAAAATGCTTATATTTTTTTCCAAGTATTAACTAATTTTTAATTTTCACTTTACGTTTATTTTAGGTATATATCAATAAAATATTTTGATTTGTAGCAATATTATAGTTTCATAATGCACTGAATAATATTTTTAAATTAGAAACCATTTGACTTAACAACAGAAATGACTTATAATATAAAGTCGATTCGATTTTATACTGTAAGTTATTTTATTGATTTATTACTGATAACAGTATTTCTTCATTCACATTGCCGATTTTAGGAGATAAAACGAGTACTTAAATAAAGCAAAAAAAGTTAAGTTACATTAAACAGATAATTATTTCATAAATATTTTAAAAGTTAATCCATTTTTCAATGAACTTTAAATATAACTTAAATTAATCCAATTTTCTTATAGTTTTTTTTTTTTTTAAGGACTGAATAATTTGTTAAAGATAATATTCGTAAATTCCAAGATTAGTTCATAAAATGATTTATCTAATTTTTTTTCAAACAAGAGAATTAAAAAATTGCTATTTTACTGATACAAAGTCTGTCCAAGTTTCAAGTGCAAGGTATTGCAACGAGAGATAGATAGAGAGAAAATAAACGAAACAACAAATGATTTCAAAAATAAACGCGGAAAAAGCACCATTATAAGCCACACTTATTGCATTAAAATATAATAACTCTTTTTGAAGACAGAAAGTATGAAGCACAGATAGATTTGACCGAATTTTGAAAACATTTCTTATCTACTTTCCTGTTTGAAAACTATTGAATGTAACACCCTGCTATTTCTCTCAACTTAAGCACAAAATTTCGGTCACAGATTTGTAAAATATTATAGCTAAGTCCTAAAAACACAGAAAATATTTCTAGTTCCAGTGAAACAAAACAAACTTACTTTTTTAATAATTTGGAAATATAATTTCCACGGTCACTAACCTATATTTGAATCTAAGAATACATTCGAAAGACAAGCATTTAAAGCATTTAAGTTGAAAGCTAAATAAAATTTAGTTAGAAAAGATTTCAAAAACATTTCACTCAAAATATTTTTTTCTTGTTCCAACAAAAATGTAGAATTGAATTCTTACATTCATATGCGTATTTCTTCTTAAATTTAAAAGCTTTTTCTTCCAGATGTCATTGACAAAAGCATCTTATTCTTAACAATTTATCTATGTAAGAATTTTAATAATGTTTTGACAAATTCTTAAAAGTATTTTTGATTGAAATGCACTGCTTAATGATTTACAATTCTCAAAAATAAGAAAACATTTCAGAACAACAAAATTTGAATAAGTTGTAAAAATTTATTTATAAGAAATGCGAGAAAATAGGAACTTTTGTATTTAAGTTAAAAGATGAGATATTTCTTAAAGATACATCGATAAAAAGAGAAAATAATTCAAGAAATTACCAATTTTTTGAAAGATTTGAAATAAATATAAAAATATTATCCATGCGGCTGATTAGACAGAACTTAAACTTCTATCCTCTTCAGAGAGGACAGTCAATATATATGTTTTACTTATTAAAAATATATATATAAAAATTTTTCAACAGTTTTTGCCTCAAAACAGCAAATATATATAAGAGGACTTTTTAATTTACTGTTATTTCCTATTAGGTTGCTTTTGTTTTGGAACCATGTGAAATCCTAAAGGTCAATTGGATCCTAATGATAAAAATAAGACATTGAAGACCCTAACAAGGCGGATGTAATACTATGATTGTAGCGAACAACACAGTTATACTAGAAGAGAAAAAAATTATTACCAGCCCAAAAAAAAAGTATTATTTGGTTCAATCGGACACACCTTGGTCCAGAAATACCATGACCAAAATCTGTAAAAAAATAACAAGATTTTGAGCAAAATCAGTAACATGTTACAGTACTCTTAAGACCTAGTTCATACGAGTTGAACAGATAAATTGTTCACCATCAGCAACTGGTTCGAAGAGATGAAGGTCGAACTTTTTGACCTAAAAAGCACTGCCGGTGTAAAATTTCAGGTTTTTTTGGTGGAGTAACCCAACGGCGACTGCTGGACATCTATCGCCCGGTGAACTGCACAACTTGAAGACGGTCCGTGGGAAAGGGTTCATGCACTCTTCCCGTATGGCAGTGATTCGTGCTTTTAACATAGAATCCATTCTAAAACACCATAGGATCTTATTTGAAGTTATTTGTAAAAAACAGCAAAAGATCTCTTATCAGAAAGATTTGTCAAAAATATAGTAACAGTTTAAGCTACTTTCAATGATTCTAGACCAGGAACGGCCAACCCGCGGCATGCGTGGCACATTGTAACATTATGGAGTTGTAACAGTAACACGCAGACTTACTGAAAAGTTTAAAATTTCGCTAAAAGATAATAAATAACCATTTCTTACAATTTTATTGAAGTGGGGTTATCTCAGACCCCCTCCCCCCCAAAAAAAATTTGAATCAAAATATGTTTGTGAATAAATTTTTTCTGCTATGAGCACTATAAATAAATATCATTCAAAACTATTGATGTGCACCTATAATAACCTAATTTTATTAGCATCTGTAAGAGCTAATCCTAATATAGATGACTTAGTAAAAAAAAATTAGTAATTCAAAAGCCACATAGGTACCGAGTATTTAATAATTATTTTGAATTAAACGATTCAAGTTACTCTCATTTTTTTTATATCTAACCTAACTGACTGAACTTATAAAAAGTTTATTAACAATAAAGCCTTAGTTTGTACTTGCGTCTAATTTATTTTTTAATTTCGACTACATAGACTTGTATTAAAAAATGAGCTATTTGCGTAAAAATCCTATAATAATCGGATAAGTAACATTTTTTTTTTGTTAGTTGGAAAAGTTGGAAGTGGTACGCATAGTTATTATTTTTATCTAACAGTGGCACTCTTTCCTAAAAGGTTGACTACCCCTGTTTTAGGTTCTCGAAATGGTTCTTACAGACTCCTGATTAATTTCGGGGTGCGTGGACAACTTTAGAGGCATGGGAGTTTGATATAAAGTAAAATGTTTGAGACCTATTTCCATTATTACGAAAGTTAAAATAAATTAGTCATGATTTTTATGTGTTAAAAACATTTTTGAGTAAAATCTTAAAGATAGGTACATATATATAAAATACAAGTAATGGATGGCAAGCGTTGCTATTTGGAAATCGGTGGTGAGTGACCCTCTGTGAGGTTTAAATAGGAACGGAATCTCTAGCCGCTAAATGCAACAACTTGCCTAAAATATGGCAGTATAAAAGAATCGAGACATTTGAAGTGAATGCAACTAATTTTTCTTAGTTTTATACCGACAGCAGTATTATTCTTTGTATTGTTAAGAAGACTCGTTCCTTTTGAACATTTTTTTTATTTATGTATTTAGAAAGTATATTTTAGCATTTCATATATAATGTTTCTATTCAAGAAAACGACACAAGATGAAATTTTACACAAATTATATATATATTCACACAATTTTAAAAATTAAAATTATTTTTAAGAAAATTTTAAAATTTTACTCTTTTTGTAATTATATAAATTTTTTTTACCTAAATTTTTTTTTTTTTTTTTTTTGCAATATTCTTAATATTTTAAACAACTTTACATTAACCTAGGATCGATTTTACAATAACTTAGATTTGAAGAAAAAGAATAAAATGCTGATGTGCATGCTAAAATTCAATGCAAAAAAGCCACAATATCTCCTACATTTTAATTTTTTTTAAAGTATTTAGTTTACAGCAAAATTTTTCTCTAATTTTATTACATGCATTATAAATAATACACAGGAGAAAAAATGGAAGTGATTGGTAAATAATTGTGAAAGGAGTGGCATTTAGAATGCACCAATGTATCAAGAAAACACTTACTGATGAAAACCACTGAACGCCAAATGAAATAGAGTTATTTCATTTAAAGGTTCATGATCAAAGTTTTGGCGTAATAAAGGTTCCATGGGCACAGTAAGTTTGGGAACTACTGCTCTAGAGTGAATTTAATTTGTAACACATAAAGAAATTACAATCTGGGTATAGTTTTTAAAATTTAAGGCAAGCTTTAGCTCAATAATTTAAGACCTGTAGAATTTTTTTAAATTTTACCATGATGAGGCGCATAGATATCAATCAAATTGAGAAATTACCGTTATACTAATTTGAACTATCAATTACTCAAAACGATGAAGAAGGTATCTAAATAAATCTTAACTGTGCATAACATTTAAACACATATTATATACATTTAAATAAATACATATCTTTAAGATCTTCTTGTAATTTGCAACTATTTTTAAAAAGGTAATATTATTAAGCTGTCGAATATACATGTACCAATAATTGAACTAAATTAATGTAATTTTCCTGAAAAATTTTAGTTAATATGTAAAATTTTGATGACTTAGGGGCTGCAAAATTTCTTATTCTTGAGTAACGAATAAGGAATTTAATTTGAAGAAAACTTGAATTAAATTGAGAGCAAAAAAATTGGATCAAATGAAATTGAAATTAGGTGTATCCTTTACGAACAAACACATTTTTAAAAGTAATTTATTTAAATCTATTTTTTCTAGTTTAGTTTTAGTAAAAAAAATAATACCCAACTTTTGTCCTGTTCCTTAAAAAGGAACCTGTTAATTTTTTTTTAATTTAAATTTTCGACAAAAGTTTTATTTTTAATTTAATCATTTAATTATTTATCTCCAAAAGGAAAAATGCGTATGTTAATGTTCATTATATTTCATTAGCTCAATATACTTTCAAATCTTTAACAATTAAAACGAAAATATAATTGAATTTTCCCTTTCTTAAGCTCTTAATTCCTATAAAAAACCCTGCTAAAACAAAATTTAAAATTATTTTTTACAGCACAAGATATTTGTCGGGGATTCCCAGGATTCCTAAGTAAGCTAATTTCACACGCTTTAAGACAGCAATTTAAAATTTTTATTCACTATCTAAAACCAGAGTAATTAGGGATAAATATGAAATAATACACCAAAGGACTCTCTGAAACTTCCTTAAACAGAGTGATTTAAACTTTACGAAGACATATTTCACTCAAAAAAAATTGAAGCCTTGCATCAAGTTTGACTCTTCGATCTATGAATGAAGATAATTTTTCATGGTTATTAAAGAAAAAGTTAACCTAATGCGTCTGCAATAGTTTGACTTGGTGAAAACCTTTTCATTAATTAAAGTCTGCGGTTAACTCAAAATAAATATGTAATCGATAATGCTGTATGAAAATCGGAACATAATTAATTTTACAGGAGCGGTGCCAAGTAGTTGGGGAAAAAAAATCGAATACAGTTTTTTTCTGTTTTTTAAATTTTTTTTTTAATTTTCAGTTTCTGTTTCTGTAACCGTTTCTGTCAGCGAATGCCAAATTAACTGTCATAACGTATGCTTGAAGCTACCCATTTTATGAAAGAAAATGAAGTGATTAGACTCCAACGCCCACACGGTCTGGTCACCTTACACAGAATGATCCGGTTACTGTGAAAAAAAATTCGTAGGAAGGGAATCAATAGATGTCTAGGACATCTAATTTTGTTTAAATGAGTCGTTTAAAGTCAACACTCACTCTTTAAAATAGAATCTGAATGGGACGCTGATTACGAAAGAAATTATTTTGTATTTCATTTTTGACTCCCTTGTTTTCAGAATCATTTATGTTTTTTTTTCTTTTTCATAATAACATTTAGACAGAGAAAAAGGAAGAATTATAAAGTACATTCCTCCTCTAAATCAGATGCTTGGAATCAAAAACTATCCATGCTATTAAAGTTATATCAAACTTATGTATAAAATAACTAATTAGTCAGAAAACTTTCCGCTCATATTAGAGATGTTAAATAATATTTACAAGGAGAGAAGTGAATTAATTGGATATTATTGCAATTTTTTTTATTGAAGATTGATAAAATAATTCTCGTGCACCACAAGTATCAGAAGTAGAAAAACAAATAAAATAAGATAAATAAAATGAAAAGTAAATAACAAAAAAGTTGCAAAATAATGAAATAATAAAAACAAATAAGTTACGAAGACAAAAAATGCATTACAAAATAAAACAATAACGTAAACAAAACGTAACCAAATCATACAATGAAGTTACAAAAATTTATATAAAATTACAAAATCAAATCAATGAATATACAAAATAAAGTAGATGAAGCTTTACTTGAAACAGGTTGAAAAAAAATTGGAGGACAGTTGATTTTAAGAGCATGCAGTTTAACTTTCAAGCACTTTTTTTCTTTCTTAAATTTAGAACAAAGAAGGATAAGATGTTCAACACTTTGCTCCACACCAACATTGCAGTCACTAAGTTTGGAAGGGCTCAGTCAAATCTATTGAAGTACATTTTAAAATTACCATGACTAATAAGGAACTATGTGTTTTTATAATTCGTAAAAAAAGTTATCACACGATATTACTACATGTTAGAGGCGGATTAATTAATAGTTTGGAAAGCTACTTTCACCGAAATTCAGGAAGAGTACATTTGTAAGAAAATCGAATTTTAGATGAAATTTGACAAATTCACATAATTTTAAAATCGATGATCTCTCTCTCTCTCTCTCTCTCTCTCTATCACTAAGAGATACCGGAATTTTTCAGAATTTTCCCTACATAAAATGTAATAGTAATGAAAATAATTCTTTCAACAATGAAATTTATTAATCGTAAGTAAGAGTATAAATTTTTTTTTGTCCTTTTTAAGACTACAAAAAAAAAGCTTCTGAAGATCTGCGTAAAATATATTTTATAAAGAGAAGCATTTGATGAGAAAATAATTTTTTTAATTCTAAATATACTTTGACCTCGTGCTGCATTGGAGTATAACGTACAAAAAACAATCAATCTGAAGATCCGAGTGTGAGATACATTTAATATATAGAGGGAAATCTTTAATAAAAAATATTTTGAACAAAGAAAATGCTGGGATCCTTACTTGATTTTCAACAACTTTGGGATATTTTTAATGAATTTAAATCCAAAAACTCTGATTTGAACAAACTGAAATCTAAAATTTAAAGCGAATAAAAATGTATGCTAGCTATTGCTTTTTACAAATATATAATACCTTTAAAAATGTTGCGAGGATACTAAAATTGTTTTTATAGATATTATACAATAGTTTGCAGAAAATTACCTAATCATCAAAACAGAATGAAAATGCTTTAATGTTTTAGCAAAAGTAGTGCTATACATGAAATATTTATCATTGTAACATTTTTCCTAATGTGCTATCTGTATAGTAATGAACTCAAACTCAGTGGCGCAACAGCCCATGAGGGCCAGGGCCTTCTGTGCCCCTCCCAGTATACGTGACCATTAGGCTCTGAGGTGCATGAGCAGATGTCCCCATCGGGTAGCCAGTCTGAAGCGAGACCCCCAGTGTTTAAGTCCCCAAGCAAGCTTGGTGCTCATTTATCGACCCACAGCAGTAAGGAGGAAAATTTGTATGGCAATATATATATATATATATAAAGAAATATGTATTATATATCAAAAATAAGAAATAATAGATAAAGAACATAACAAGAAATAGCATATTAAAAATATAAAACCTGAACATGAAGAACAAAATTATAGAGAAAAAAAAGAAACTACAAAAAAGAAGAACCTAGCTAGTCAGAAAGCAATTTCGGACTTAGGACCGAATAAGTGGGGTTAAACTAGTTTGAAGGCGTCAACCTTCCCCCTTTGCAACTCGGTAGGAAAACCAAATAAAATAAAAATAAACAAAACTTCAGAGTTTGGATAACTCAGAGAGTATGAAAAACCACTCATTACTATTATGTAACAAACTCTCCCAAACTCTTAATGCAGAAAAATCACAAAATAATTACGTAAGAAAAGTAGAAAAATGCTAAAACAATTAATTACATAAGAAAAGTATCTTTCAAGAAATAATTTAACAAAATTTCTTTACTCACAGAGCTTTTACGAGGAGAATCAAGCGTCTTGACATTAATGAAAATCGATTATTCACCAAGTTAAAAATTCGAAAATACATAAACACATCTTTTGAGCTGACTTTTAAACCAGCCAGCAAAGACAGGTATAAAAAAGACGACAATCAAATACGGTAGAATTTGAATTGGTTGATTGTCAAAAATGTAAATTTGCTAGGCTCTAATTTGGTTGGTTGTCAACAATGTGTAAGATGTTCAAGATGTGTGTGGAAAAAATGTAAACTGTGATATGAGTGTTATGATATAATCTTCACAGCAAGACCACTAACATGCTGACTTTGAAATCCTATTGTTGTGTGGTGGTTTTGGAATTCCCAAGACGGTTAATGTATTTGTGATGAATATAAGTTCTTAAGAAATTAAAAGGGTATTCATGATCTAAACAACATTGAAAAAATTGTTTTATATTATTGTATTTATCTATTTTGTGGGTAGTTAAGTTATCATTTCTAAATAAAAAATTCAAAATGATATTTCTGTAAATTGATATATGCAAATTACTATTCCATACGGGAATTTTAATTATATGGAACTTAAACGAATCTCTTTTGTCAAAAATGTTACTGACTACATTATTGTTAATAAGATGCAAGTCTAAATCCAAGAATTCCACCCTATTAGAGTTGAAGTTAGTTTTAAGGAGCTTGAGATAATCAGGGTAGAACGTAATATTTGGTTTGTATTCACTATTTTTACCAAAAATTAGTATATCATCTATATAACGATAAATTAAGTAAGAATCATTTACAACATGATCTATTTAAAAAAAAATGTAAATATAGGTTTGCTAAACAATTACTAGCTGGACCACCCTGAGGTAATCTTTTGATCTGTTTATAAAGATTCTGATCAAATGCAATGAAATTTTCTTTTAATACGAGGTTAACAAGAATATCAAATTTATCTTTTTTCATTGAAGTATATAATTCATATTTATCATAAATTAACTGTAGAACCTTAATCATATCGTCAATATCTATAGAATTAAAAAGGTCCCCGAAATCAAAGCCATGCATGGAAAAAATTAACATATCCTTAGTAACTCTAGCAATCTCTAAACTATTTTTAATTATTGCCGTGTTTTGTAAATTATCAATTAGATTTTGAAGAAGAGATTGTAAGATCTTCCCAGACCTCGTGATATATGTATTGTATCCATTAGTGATACTACGGAATTTTATAGGGCTTTTATGAAATTTTGGTGTTAAAAAAATACTTGAATATTTAATATTATTTAGATGAATATTCAGTTAGAAGACGATTATCATCTTCTCTATTAATGTGAATTGATTTTTGAAAGGAATTATTATTTAAAATGTGGTTACATAATAATTTACTGTAAAAGTATTTACAAATTATGGCATAATTAGCAGAGACCTTATCAACATATGTAATCACGAAGTCATTTTGGATATTTTCTATTGATGATTTAAGATCTTTATACATAATTTCATTTTCAACAGTGAAATCTAATATATATATAATAAATACTGTTTTAATATTCTGATTTTTTAAATTTTTAAAAGTTTAATATTTTTCCTCAACAATTTCATATTTTTTAGACGTAAACAATTATTGTTTCCTTTTAATATGTTTCCAAATGAATCTGAAAATTCCTTTGACGTTAAAACGTAGAATACAAATAATAAAAGCATATTGTATAGAGATGAGAAATCAATTCGATACCAAGATAAATGAAGAGAATTAGGAAACGTATATTGTCTTTAACTGAGTTTAGTCAGAGTATACATTTTTATACAGAGTCAGAGTATACAGAGTATATGACATTTACAGTGGCGCACACAAGGAGGGTGTCCTAGGGGTTCGGACCCCCTCCCCCAAAGCCCTTTTTTCCATTGAATATGATTCTAAGTATTCAGTACGAAAAATTTAATTAAATATTTGTTATTGATGAGAGAGATGAATTTTTATTAATTAATGCTAATTATTTATTCTATAATTAGATTTGTACTGCTTTTTTCCCGAAAATCGACAAAATCAAAAAGAGTATGATACAAGAATGGTGGACTTTCGACCCTGGATCCCCCTAGGAAAGTTTCTGTGTGCGCTACTGGATATTTACATTATACATTTTTTCTTTCAAAATGTTTCGAGATTTAACTTCATTTCTACAATACAAAACGGAAGAAACCTTTGACAGAGCAACTTGGCAATAGTCGGCTTTGAGTACCGCAAGCGATTCTTATCTCGCAGCGGATTCGAAAACGAGTCTAAGGAGGATGAGGGAGAGATGGAAAAGGAACAGTCCCGTTCACTTTGTCATAAAACAAACACAAAATTCGACAGAAAAAGAGGTGTAGTAGCAGCAGAGAAAAGAGCGTACAGCTTTTGGGGTCGGAACGGACAGGTGGAACAGAAACGGCAGCAGTGGAATCGGTTGAAAAACCCGAGAGTTACCCACCTTGGACGGAAAGGGGGCAAAGGGAAAATGATGGATGGCTTTTTAAAAAGCAAATCACAGCATGCGTCGACTGCGGTGATGAAAGAAAAACTCACCTTCCTTCCAAAAGTGAAACCAGTTTTAGAGAGGATTACTTCGTTCTGGAAAATTTTCTGTACTTTTTCATAGGTGAAGAGGTACTGTTTAGATATGCCTTTGATAAAGGAGTTGGATTTACCAGACTAATACAAATTAAACATAAGTCATTTTAATGCACAATTCTTATCAATACGAAATGATTCTAAATTGTTCTAAATAAATCAGAAAATAAACTAGTTATCTTTCTCTTCCTCTTCTAACCATAAAAAAAAATCGCATTTACGAAAATAATGTAAAAACAACAATTTAAGGAGACACAGTACGGTTCAATTCACAAAGGTCTATCAAAAACCCAAATTAATTTATTTTAGTCTAAATTATTCTCTATATATTTTATTATAATCTCACAAAATTTGAAAGCTCTAAGTTAAAAAAAAACCAGGATTATAATAACTTTTTTTGTTCGTTTTTATTCAAACACTAGTTTTCTACATCTCAAATGCCTTTTTTTTATCGTGCCAAATGCTTTGATATTTTTTCTTGCTTTTGCGAATAATACACGTAACAAAAGTTTATATGTATTTTTGAATCAAAGCAATATTTATTTTTTCCCCTCAAAATAACTGAATTTAGAATTTTTTACATTTTTTAAAGAAGTTTCAAATAAGCATCCACAAAAAAAGCATTTTGTGAATATCAATCATGTTATCACAAAATCCACACACACTTTTGTTACACGTAGCGCAAAGTACTTGTATATAAAATTTTATGAGTGTACGTCGATAATTGTATAGAAGGAGCAGCATTTTAAAATCATTTTTTAAGGAATCTTTAAAAACTTAAATTATTAGCTTTTTATGGTATTTTGAGCCCAAAAACTATGTTAGAGGGCAAGCAAAAAATTTGTGAAGACCCTTAAATGAAAGAGTTTTTTATAAATGGCACCATGTCCCGATACAGTGGAGCACACAAAGGGGTGGTGTCCTAGTTGCTGGAGACCCTCCATAGCCCTCGATTTTTTTCGATTGGTTATAATCTTATGCATATATTACGTAAAATATTATTATTTATTAATGCTAATTATTTATTCAATAATTAATTTTGTATTGTTTTTGTTAACGAGAATCGACAAAATTAAAAGAATATGTTGAGCGGCGTATTGGAACTTGATACCAAAATGGTGAAATTTCGATCCTGGACCCCTCCGTAGAAAAATTTTTGTGTGAGCTACTGTCCCCATAGAATTCAAAGAACTTACAGAATCTACTTCTTCATAATGAAAGCAAAAATCATAGTTAATTTTTATTAAAACCCCTTCCCCAACCTAATATTTATTTTTTCAACTACAAATATTGTATCAGAATATTCATTACAAGCGCAATCTTCTTAGTAATAAAATTATTTTGATTTAATCCCTATGAACAAAGAAAAGTATTTTTCATCACACACAGTACTTCTCTCAGCATATAGCTCTTTTTTAATTAGCCTATGAGTTTCAAGAGAGCAGCTTAATAATGAGAATTTAAAATACTCGACAAAAAGTTAAATTTCACTTATAATCTTAACATAAATTTTAAAAATTAGAAAATATAAGACTAGCTATGTCATTGTCAAAATTTGTCTAACTTATAACATAAAATATGTTAACTAAGTACTTTTTATTCCATCAAAAAAGTTTGATAACAAATTTTGCATAAATGAAGTTATAAATGTTCAAGAAGTACAATACCTACACTGGAAAATGTTTTAGTAACTATGCATTTTAAGTATACTCGAATTTATAATTTCATAATATTTATAAAAGTATGCTCAGCAGTTTCTAACTTTTCTTGTGAAAAAGATACATCAGTCCGGTATAATAGAATAACAAATTTCTAGCCAGCCTATATGTTATGCAGGAAGGAAATTAATTAATAGCATGAAATGTGTCTTCAACAATATTTTAATAACAGAGACAGATAACTAAGTCTTGAATAAAAATTTAATCGAAACGAATTAACAAGATGATACTTTAAGCAAGCAAAAACAACTATTAGCGCTATAAAATAAAACACAGAAAGAGTTTTACCATTTTTTTCTTCAATTCCTGCGAATTGAAGAAACATCAATCTAATTTCATTCGCTTCAGTTGCATTGGAATGAAATTTATTTTTGCTTTATTCGAACGATATAAAAAAGCGCGAGCGCACATAAAACAAATCTCCAAAAGTAAGGAAGGAAAGTACTTTTCCAAAAATTATAATCGAACTCGGGAAAATTTTATCATGTTTATTAAAATAAGCAACAATCATCTACGAAAGGTAACAGGAAGAATACGGCGAATTAGAAGAAAAGTTTTTTTTAATCTTCTACGCACATGCACTGAACTTAATAGAATAGTTCTTGTGAATTACTTTCATCTCTGTAGTAAAAAAAATGAGAAATGAAAAATAATAAAAATTCGTACAAAGCGCTTACAGTTTGTCACCATGTCATCGATTATTTTTGTGTTCGAGTTGATATTTATCAACTGAAGATCTTACCAAATTCCTTAAAACAATGCGACTTCCTTTTACAAACATGAAATTATAGACTTAAATATCATTAAAAACAATATGGACAGGTTACGCCTGAACGCTCTTGTGTGAAATTAATATTATATCGCACTATTTATATAGGAATGCTGCTGGTTCCTTGCCCGCGCAAAGAGGAAAAGTTAAGAAAGAAATAAGAGTAAGGATTTGTTTGAAATGCGTGTTTATGCCCGTCAAGATACATTCCAGCGCTTTTATTAGTTCGACTCTTTGCTACAGATTTCATTCAATACTTTCTTTTTCATCGGAAGACCTACTAGTACTGAATTCGAATACATTCCAATATCTATGTAGACTGAATTACGTAAACACAATTTTTTATCGAACCGCATGCATTGCGTTACATTTTCGCAATTCTCATAATAAACACGAAAATGAGTTCAGTAACTTTTAGTTCGTTCATATATTTTCGAATTGTTATCATGGGTTTTTTCTTAATAACTTACAGACTGAACTGGATTTATTTCAGAACGAATGTATTAAAACAAAACGAACTTTTTTTGCAATAAACATGAAAATGAGTTCAAATAATTTATACTCTAATCGTGTGCAAGTCTCCATTTTTTATATTTTGGTTATCGCTGTTAACAAATTGAACTGAAACTATTTTGGGATGATAGGAAATAATAAGAAATGAGTGAGTGAGTGAATATTAACGTCGCATTGTTCAGCTACACGAGAATAAGAAATGAGGCATTAATAAAAAAAATATTAATAATGACATTTGCAATATTATATGACTAAATATATTAAGCTGCCGCATAATTCGACATGAAGCCTGCTTTTAACACAAAAATATAGATTGTAATTTGTGGGTGCTCGCGCGCTATACGCCGGGTATAAAAATGATATCTTTAAAAATAATAATATATTTTAGAATAAAAATATTAGACTTCATATATCGAAATACTGTTTATTTGAAAGAACCTCTTATGAACTGATAGAGTTGTAGCTCTACAAGTGTACTATATTTTCAAAAGCCTTTAATAATATCTCGAATAAATGACTTCAAAAAAAAAGAGCATTGCATACGTATATTTCAGGTTTCTTCGTGAAGAAGGGGGTGAATGTGTTATACGACGAATATACCAAAAATTAAAAAAAGATGCAGCATTTGAAGTATAGGAACGCGCTATATGCCGGATTTCGAGGTATATGCTTCCGGGATTGTAAAATTATATATTTTACGCATTAAAATTTCAAAGAGAGAGAACACAAACATTTTTTTTACTTTGAATACATGCTTGAATTTCAAGAAATACAGAGAGAGAGAGAGAGAGAGAGAGAGTTTTAGTCACATATATTAAGTCATAAAATACATTAAGATGAATAAATATCGTTAATTAAAATCAAAATTCGATACCAACCTTCAACAAGTCTCGGCGTACTGATCACTAGAATTCAGTAATAAAAATTATATTAACTTATAACAGTCTGTGAGTGGCAAAAATGTTTTTCGATTTGTCCCCAAAAGGGTTAACCATGAGATTTAATAGAGTTTTCAAGGTTTTCTTTTCTTTTCTTTTTATTTGCTGTTTGAAGATAAAATTGAGCCGAAATCAGCAATTTTTCTATGGCAGCTATTGACTTGTATATAAAAGCATCACATAACACTTGTTTCTCAATTGTAAGCCTCGTAGACAGGAAAAATGATGCTTGTGTGAATTCCAGTTTTATCACTCTTACAACGTAAATATTTGCTGTTCTAAGCTCAAAATCAATAGCGACTCAGCTGTTTAGGAGAGTCAAGTCCACGAAATGTCCTTCTCCCGAGGAACGGAAACAGCAGATTTTCCAAGATAAAGGTGATTTGAAGTCCTTGAATGGTTCAGATTTTCTAAGTTCATTGGCCATTTTTTCTGATTGTGCATTATTTCTGCAATTATCGAGACTACAGTAGCCTGATAGAAAGTCATCAGCTTTGTGATTGGCAATTGATCTTGAATCTACCCCAAATTGTAGTGCGGAAGAAGTGATACTGCTTCAAGTTAAATCGAATTCACTCTAAGTCGTGTCTAGGAAACTTGTTGAGTTAGATACCAGTTCTAATGTCATTACCCATCGATGTATAATGAGTTGCGTATTTTATTATAAAGAAACTTGATACTGATATATACATATTAACCGTGAGTAAAATTAACCAAAACGCAAAAAAATGTTTAAATGAATTTCATAACTATTACTATTCTGAAAAGTATTTTATCGTATAAGCTGGCGTACAACTCACACTTTTAAGACAAAAAATAAGATACAAAAATCCCATCCAAACTTTGTGACTGCAATGTTGGTGGCGAGCAAAATTCAGAACATCATCCGTTTTTGTTCAAAAATTAAGAAAGAAAGAAAATGTCTGAAACTGAAACTGCATACTCATAAAATCAACTGACCTCTTATTTATTTATTTATTTATTTTTTGCTTGTTTCAAGTAAGGCTTCTTTCGCATTATTTTCGTGGCCGCAGTAGCCTAGTGGTCAAAGTAAAGGACTCATGACTGGCTTGCTACAAGTTCGACCCTAGACACCTTAAATTTGTCGAAACTCAAACGACTTCCTGTTGGCGTGGAAATTAGGAGAGGGGGCGCCAGCTCAGGTGTCGCCCTCGTCCCTTGACCTTTGTTCAAAATTTCGAGGTCCGCCGCCAAAAGCCCTCGAGTAGCTGAATAGTGTGACGTTAATATTCTCAGTCACTTATCCACATTATTTTTTATCTTCATTGATTTGATTTTGTAAATTTGTCTCTTCTCTATCAGTAAAGTTTGTTTCTAATCAATGGGCACGGAAACAATTAAGAAAAAAACCTGGCATTTAAATTTTAAAAATTAAGGTTTATTAAAAAAAAAAGATTTAAAGAAAACGGTTATTATACAGTTAGCAACACTCGGACATGACTTCACTCCGTCGTACCCAAAGACCGAATCCCCTGCCACTTGCCATTCCACATTCCAAGGGGAGGGAAACTACCATTTCCCTTAGCTGGTGTCAATGGGCCTTCCCACTCCTACACCTCCCCCTTAAAAGCTCATCCGTCATTCCAGGACGATGAAGCTGAAAAGAAACTATAAAAAAACACATGCACACATACATGGCAAGAAACAAGATAACGAGAGAAATTTTTTTTTTCAGGTATCATGTAAAAAGAGCTTTTGCTAATACAACTCCCAAAAAATAGATTTACAAATCACATTAATATGCTAGAAAATTAATATCCGTACAAGTTTTAACACAAATAATACTTAAAAAAAATATTAAAATATAAAAAGAAGTTACAAAAATATATCATAAAATCTAAAATAATTATACAACATGTACTAGCAAAGCATATTTAGAAGCCAAAGTTTTAATCTTTAGAAGTTTCCAGAAATTATGGTACTGAAAAACGTTAAGTACATATATAATCATTGGCATTAATCTTATCTATTTAACAGGAGCAGGCAACCTGAATAATTCATTACTTTTACATGCTTAAACCTTCAGCCAAACGTTAATTTCGTTTATTGTACCAGGTTTAAACGTTTAAAAAAATTCTCTTTCTCTTTTTCTTCCAATTTCTATGTAGAATGAAAGCAAGAAAAATCCTTTTCAATCCCAAAAGCGACAAAAAGCAACCAATGCATGTTATTGTCCATAAAATATCCACGCGATCCTTAAATACTTCCAATCCTGCTTTCAACTCCAATTTAACAATACCTGTTATGAGATCGCGACAACATTGCACCAGGATTGAATCAATAAATTCGAAATACATTCCTTACGGGGCTGACCCCGCCTATTACTATACAAGATTCTATTTTTAAATACACAAGTAAAGGCAACCTCTCTCTTGCTTTCTTTTATACCATGTCCATTTGTTTGGACATTCGATGTATTAATTTTTACTGCAACCAAATCTCCGTTTGGAACATTCAATAAAGACTGTGTGTAAGTCTCAGGACGTAGATTGGTGATCACTTCTTGGCTGCAAACTGATTTTGAATCTGTTGAACTAATAATTCCTTCTTCCTTTGAAGGTTCTCGAAGTTTCGCAGGATTGCGAATCATTTGCGAGTTTTCTATTAATCCTTCAAAATCAGAGGAACAGATTAACATGTCGTTAACCAAATTTTTAGAGACAGGCACAACACCGTGCCTAAGGTCATTCAATTCCATGTTGGAATCCTTTACTTCACCATTTCATGCTCCCCAAATGCAGACGTTACTTGAACTGACCCTCTATTATCAATGCTTTGTCCTTCGACAACATCTGGTCTTACCACGGGCATCTGGGCACCTGTGTCCATGACAGCATTCGCCATTTCTTGCTCACCCTTGACCTTGACGTAAACAACCCTTAAATCGTCCATTCCATTTTCTTCTTTGATAGGAGTAGTAACTGGTATCGTAGCTTCAGCCATCAACACAGCAGGAGATGTTTCCCTCATATGTTCCCGGCCCTCCCGATACTAATTCGGTAATTTGAAGATGTATTCTTACGATCTTCTGCACAACTCGTCCGCTTAACATTCGACCGAATACTTTCGATCTGTAACCGCAGTTCATTTAATTCTGATTCATAGCACAACTGCCTGGCGATTTTTTCCTTTGTTTCCCTTTCAACGCGTTCTTCTAAAATAACGGATAACTGAGCTCTAACGAACTCCTCTTCGTAATCTTTGCTACCGATTATGATATTCTTTAAATCTATAATCGTCATTTTATCTGATACCTTTTGACCTAACTCCTCAGCCAACAAAACTAAATCTTGTTTTCTAGCTTTCCCCAAGAATGCCATTTGAAAATTTTTTTTCTCTTAAAATATACTCAAACTAACCAATAATAGGACGAAAATAACACTAAAAGGAATTGCAAAAATTATAAGTACCACACATATATCTTTCATTAAAACACCTACAAACAACGTCCGCTATGCTAACTCAATACTCGATGAACTGGGAAGAAACAAAATAATAGTCATGTGTTTCACAGTATCCCAAAAAATGTACTTAATACTCTATAAATAGAACTTAATATATTACTGATTATTGAATAATCACTTAAAATATTATTGATACACAATAATCACTTAAAATATTACCTATACACAATAATCACTTAAAATATTACTAATACACAAGAATCACTTGAAATATTACTGATACACACGAATCACTTAATATATTGCCGATATTTAATAATCACCTAAAATATTACTGACACACAATAATCACTTAAAATATTACTGACACACAATAATCACTTAAAATATTATTGGCACACAATAATCTCTAACCTATTTCTGATATACACAATATAATCACTTAAAATATAACCGACATGCACCACTTAATCTATTCCTGGCTGGAATAATAGAACACTACAAAATATATTCGGTAGTTTTTCTCAATTTAACTGATAATATATATATATTTTTTTACATTAATCGAAAAATACTATGCATACATAAGCACAAAATAATTTCATTGACATGAGATAAGTATTATTCTTTAACATTAATTTTTAAACAAACCCAATTGCTATTCACTGACGTGAATTTATTACTGTGTACATTACAAAATAAATAAATATCATAAAGGAAAAAAAAAAAAAAACATACAATCTTTCCTTAATTCATAGAACTGATGTTCTAAAACTTACTTTCCATTGATATGGAACAAGAAATAATAAAAATATACTGATATATAATAACTGAAATTTGAACTGGCGTTCAAAATTTTATAACTGCATGGATATGCAATAAAATAATATACTGAGAATTAATGATTTTGAAGTTTTCCTTAATTCATAGAACTGATGTTCTAAAACTTACTTTCCATTGATATGGAACAAGAAATAATAAAAAAATATACTGATATATAATAACTGAAATTTGAACTGGCGTTCAAAATTTTATAAATAACTGCATGGATATGCAATAAAATAATATACTGAGAGAATTAATGATTTTGAAGTTTGCCTTAATTCATAGAACTGATGTTCTAAAACTTACTTTCCATTGATATGGAACAAGAAATAATAAAAAAATATACTGATATATAATAACTGAAATTTGAACTGGCGTTCAAAATTTTATAAATAACTGCATGGATATGCAATAAAATAATATACTGAGAGAATTAATGATTTTTGAAACTTCTTAATTTTTAGAACGGATGTTCTAAAACTTACTTTCCATTGATATGGAACAAGAATAATAAAATATATATACTGATGTATATAATTAATTCAAAATTGAACTGGCGTTCAACAAGTTACAACTGCATGGATATGCAGAGCAAAAAAAACGTACACTGACGTATACAAAAATAAAATCAAAATTCTCTCTTAATAAATGGATATTAAACAGTATAATTTTATAAATTTCTCTCGTCTTACATTACAGGGGTTGCAAGCAAAAACTCTTACCTGATTCATTTCACGCGGGAATCAGAAAACTCGAAATTTCTGGAACGTTCTTCCTGTGGGGTTTTCCACTAAGACTCGATCATTAACGGCTGCGCCAGTAAAGTTTGTTTCTAATCAATGGGCACGGAAACAATTAAGAAAAAAACCTGGCATTTAAATTTTAAAAATTAAGGTTTATTAAAAAAAAATTTAAAGAAAACGGTTATTATACAGTTAGCAACACTCGGACATGACTTCACTCCGTCGTACCCAAAGACCGAATCCCTGCCACTTGCCATTCCACATTCCAAGGGGAGGGAAACTACCCATTTCCCTTAGCTGGTGTCAATGGGCCTTCCCACTCCTACACTATCTTTGTAATTTCATTGTATTGATTTTTTCACATAATTGTTTTATTTTGTAATGCTATTTTGTCTTTATTTTTTTTATTTAATTTTTCTGTAACTTTTTTTTATTTACTATTTATTTTATTGATCTTATTTTGTTTATTTTACTTACTTCTATAAGCCCCGTGGGATATTTGTGATGCACGGGAATTACACTTAATCTGTCTTCAATAATATATATACATTCTTAAAATGACGCTTCCCAAAATAATACCTTAACTACAGAAATACAGTCGTGAACGAATCTGGACTCTTAAATATATATATATTAGAGGACCCGACAGACGTTGTCCTGTGCACACATCTTAAATTCAAAATAAAAGATTTTTGAATATTCGATACTGCGATCGTAGCGCAGTCTGCCGGATCCAATGTAAAACATTCCAAGATCAACAATTTATAAATAAAAAATTAATTAAATAAACATTTCTAAGCCGAATTATAAATCTAAACCATTATTGAGTCCACTGGAACAGACAAAAACTTTCATCAAAATCAGTCCAGCCGTTTAGGAGGAGTTCAGTTACATACACACGCACAGAAGAATTACATATATAAAGATTATTTGAAAAGATATTAACTAAAAACGCTAAAAAGCGTGAGAATCGTCTGCATTTTCGTATCAATAAATACCGGGTTTGGCCAGTTTGGCTGAAAATTAATTTTCGACGCCAACTTACGTCTTTTTCAATTCCTACTATTAGCTCACGATCTCTATTCTTATTTTATTTGTTTGTTTGTTTATTTATTTATTTATCTTGGTGGAATTTTCAATCGTTAATAAAATACATTTTAAAGCGCTCAATTGAGCTGAAATGTAATGTACGTGATTATTTTGGACGACAATACAATAATTTAATTATAATCAATAAAAATTAATTGATTAAAACTAATTATTTAAAAAATTATAAATACAGCCACGTTGGCGACTTAGCGACCCTTTTGGCGACTTATGTCAAAATTTGAAAAGGTTTATAACAATAGCGTTGTTACAACAATGCAGGTGAATGTTGAGTTGTATTTTTTGAATGTTTTAAATTAATATCTTTTTAACTAATTGCGATATTGGACCGAATTGTGAATCTAAACCATTCTCGAATTTACTTGAACCCACACAAAAACTTTCATCGAAATCGGTCCAGCCGTTTAGGAGGAGTTTAGCGACAAACACACGCACAGAAGATTTTTATATATAAAGATATATTTGTATATATAACTACTAAGACGTTAAATTACTTTTTGGAAAGATCCTACATCATTCTTTGTGGATATTTGTTGGCAGAAATCTAGAACCTTTTCTAAATTTTTATAAACTCTGCTGTAAATGTGATATCCAAATTATACATAAAAGAGGTTCCCCAAAACAACTTTTACTTATTACGTTTCAGTTTATTAAAAAAAGTGTAGAGATGAACATCAATCAATAAACTGTAATAAATAAATTCAAACGATAGTTTTAATTAAAAATCTAAAAACTTTTTAAAAAGAGAATATAAAAAATATCTCTTATGAGAGAAATATTTTAAAGTCAACATTTTTTTTGCATTACTACCAAGGAGACTTTGTGGGGAAAAAATTAACTGTTATACAACTGTCCAATCTTGACGAAAAGATCGATAATCAGTTGGAAGATGATATCAGGGAAAGGGGAATCTTGTTTATTTCAAAATAAAAGCCAAAGGTTTAACTAAAAAACACGCATTGCGTAATCAATAAATAAACGTACGAATCATCTAATAAATACCATCTCACAGAACTTTGAAGTTTGGCATCGAATCCAGTAAGTTTTATCAAAATCGATTAGCGAAAAAAACAACTACCCGCACATAAATTAATAAAAGTAAATATGAAAATATGAATCTTAATTTGCTCATTTTGTAACGGATATTATTCGGGTTCTTCTACTAATCATCTTTCAGAAAATATTCTTTAACTCTGATTTTAGTTTAAAAACCACTTTCCGTGAGATGACTTGATTTTATGCAAATGTAACTACGATTTAAGTGTTTGTCGTTGAGTATGTGAGGTTAAGGGTTAATCGTTGATCGTTAAGCGTGAAATCCAAGTATTAGGAAAGGCGAACAGTGACTAGATAGTGACGCGTCTTGAGATTAATAGTCGACGTGAATCTACAAGGAATTATGGAAGCAAACAACCTTGGAGCTGACCAAGCTATCGGGATTCGAGAAGGATCAGAACAAGGAATTCCAACCGAAGGTAACTGAATTTCAATAATCTAGTATTTCCGATTAAGTGTTAGGATTTCAGATTGCTCCTAGAGTTAAGTTATAAAATTGTATACTTCATAAAGTGCTAAAGACAGAATAAAAGTATCTATTATTTTTAAGATCATGCCTGCTTCTTCCTCGAACTCTTTTACACCCGTGACAATTTTTATAAGTAATTTATAAATATTCTTAGTTTATGATGAATAAATTTAAGAATTTTAATTTTCAAAAAAATTTTCGGGAGAGCTTTTGATTTTCGGGGTCAGAAGAACAAATTAATCAATATACTTAATACTTATTATAATAGAATCCTCCTTCCCTGAACAATTTTTAGCAATACATTACATAATGATGTTACTCGAAAATCGTACGCAACCTTTAACACATACGTGATGTGAAGATTATAAACATAAATATGCATATCTCAAATAGACGCTTTGAAACGTCAAAATTGGAATAAAACAGTTAAGTTCAGAAAGCATATAGTTATCGTTCAAGGTAAAATAGAACGGCAAAGATTACATAGAAAATAGTTTAAGAGTTAATGAAATATAAATGTTAAAAATTTAGATTGCGGAAATTGAGCTAATGCATTGACTTAACAGAAGTTATTTTTTTTTCAATTTTGTTTCCTTAAACAATGACAATAACCTAATTTGTATTGGTAAGAGTAAATATGATAAAGTTGACACCTTCTTTTAATTAATGTATTAATATGTAGTCCAAGTTCGCTTACACTTAACATTGAACATTTAGGTGAGTGAATGCATATTTATTTCGCACACTATGAAGAAACACACGGACCTCGTAATTTAGAACCGTGATCAATTGACGAGGATGACACGACAGGTAGAACCTTCCACTCCAAACTACCACATCGCACCAAAAGGAGGACTTTGAGCTTCGACACATTTAATGTGTATCAGCATCTCTACATGGCGAGTCTTTAGTGGCACTAGGGCTCGAACTCATGACACGCCGACCATGACCACTAGGCTACCACGGCCCTTTCAAATTGCTTAGGAAAATAGTACAAATTTTATTGCAAGATAAAAGATGAAATAAAGATAAAATTTTCATTTAAAATAACGCTGTCTACAGTCAATAGTTTTTTTTATTCATTTTATTACTCCAGTTTTTCTTTTTTCTTATTTCCAAAAACTAATTTAAATGGGTGTTTTAAAGGTGGAAAGGTAAAAAACTCTCCATGAATAGATTGAAAAAAAAGTTAAATACGTTATAAATTTGAAATTCTTTTTAACTAAACATAATAATTAATAAATGACACACACAAAAGATTTCTGCACATTATATACTACTATTCCAATGAAGTGAAAAAAATTTCCTTTACGTAAAAGAAATATTTACGCACAAAAAAACTATACGTCTTCAAGAACACTGTTCAGTTTTTAGGAGCACATATAAAGAAATGAGTCAAAAACGACTGTTAAGATTTTCCCCAGTTCAGAAGTGATTCAATCCACAGCATTATGTCGATAGGAACAAAACCGACCATGTCTGCTTACAAGGGAGAAAAGGGAAAAAAAGTCAAGCCACCTTCTTATGACAGTTTATCAATACTCTGAAGTTCAACAACTCTTGCCTTCACTCCTCCTTTTTTACCGCCCTTAAGAGGATCAAAAGGGGGGAAAAGCAACCCCATCATACACACGCGACTAGCTCGCGCGCGACCAAAGCACCCTACCTTTGAGGAGAAGGGGAAAGAACTGCCCCATTTTTACTTTTATCGACGTGCAAGTTCACCCCAGCAGCCCTTCACCCCCGCTAAATTTATTTGCGAGGGACTCAAAGAGGAAGGAGACCCAGAGGGGGAGGGTAAGAATCTGGCACAAAGTTATTAATACCGCCCTCCGTAGGGCAACGTTCGTAAATCTTGATATCCGGTGGTGGGTGCACCACCCCACAGGAAAGATACACAAAGGTGTAGGTACGAAGTTGTTTGGGGAAGAGGTGATTTTCTTCCCCAGGGGAGACATCTGTTGCTGAATTCCCCTGTCTTATATTGGTGTGCTCTTTTAGGGGTATATAACCTGGATTGCACGCGAAGTGCTTGTTGCAGACCACTGTTTTAATTTGGCTTTAAAGAAAAAATCAGTTCATTTAATTTTATCATGTCCCCATCTCTACTTAAATTTTAAAAACATTTAAATACTACTTTTTAAATTATATGGGTGTTTCCCTGTACAAAATCTTACAAATTTATTTTACATGTTAAACAAGAGGCACATAAATTGTAATATTTTATTTACGCAAAATGGAGTGTGATGCTATGTTAGTTTATCTTATTCTGATGCTGTTACGTTAAAAAATCTGGATTGCAAGTCAAATAATTTATAAATTATTCATTGTGAGGAAAAAATGAGAAGATAATGCACAGCATTGTGTTTTTACATTTTTAAAAAGTATCGAATTTTAGGGGGAAACGTATTCTTACATCTTGTTGGACATACATTCACAAATTAACGAATTCTTAATGCAATAAAATAAATGATAAAAAATAAGCTGATACATAACTATGCGGGTTTTTTCTCCCCCCAAGACACAAAGTTTATAACACAAAGAAATATATTTTTCATAAATATTTATCACAGAGAGAGAATCCTTCTTACCTTAGTGGACTCTTTTATCTTACGATAGAGGGATAGGTTTTTTTGGGGGTTACAGAATTTCAAAAGCTACATCTATTCAAAATTTGCTTAATTTATAATTAATATGTGACCAAATCTAAACTAATACTGTAAATATTAGTTTTTCACCCTTTTAAGAAACATATTTCAAAAAACGGAGGAAGAAAAAAAATAATAATTTTACTAAATTCGGTATCGGAATCATGAAATGAAGCTTAAGCTGCACAAGATCAAATAGTAAGCTGTGTTTAAGAGCATTACTACATGTCCTTCGAATCGTAATCCTTTTACTAATAAACAAACATACATTGAATCTATTACGAAAGTGCAAGATGATATCCTTCATGTCTGAAGAGAAATTGTAATCGGATTTGTAGTGAAATAAGTTAATCCAGTTAACATTGCGTGATCTTTTCGGAGACTTATAAAAAGTTACAAATGTGAATTTAAAAGCCATAAGTACTTTTATAATTAAAACATACGAATTAGACACTTTTTAGTTAAAAACTTATAAAGAATTACAGTTTCTCAAATAAAGTATGTGAGCAGAAATAACAATGCAAAATGTAACTTCAATCAATTTCTATACATTTTTTAAAAATCTTTTTTTTTACAATGTGTTTAAGACATTTTTTTAAAAGACAACGTTTGAACTTTTTTTTTTTTTTTTATGTTTAAGATATCCGACTACCGTTCGGAACCGTGATTTTGTAAAAGCGTATAAATGGATACTATTCAGTGGCGCACACAAGGGGGAGGGGTCCTGGGGGTCCGGACCCCCCAAAGTCCTTGATTTTTCCGATTGATTACAATTCTAAGTATATAGTACGTAAAATTTAATTAATTACTTGCTATTAATGATTAATTATATTAATTAATGCTAATTATTTATTCAAAAACTAGTTTTTACTGTGTTTTGTTCCCGAAAACCGACAAAATCAAAAGGAGCGTGATACAAGAATGGTGAACTTTCGACCCCGGACCCCCCCCTGAAAAATTCCTGTGTGCGCCACTGAGACTATTTATGACATTTAGTGTCACTTAGATAAGAAAATATTTTTTAAATTGTTTTAAAAATATTATTACAATAAAAAATTATTTAAGTACAGTATTTTGACAAAAAATGAGCATAGAATTACCCATTTTCAAAATATTCTCCTTTTGTGAAAAGGCTTCTATTATAATATTATTTTGCCTGTATATAGCTCAGACCTATCTACAGTCGGCTCAACTAAATTTTTGAAATACATAACTTAGAAGTGGGTTTATCTATGTTTTACGACAACAGAGGGAAGCAATTTTAAGAAAAAAAACGCCGATAATTATTTCAATTGGTGGTAACTCTGAAAATAATGTGAATTTTTCAAAAAACTCCCAGTTCAGACTTTCTGCAGAAGTCTTTACTTTATATTAGCAAAATATTATTATTTTAGAAGCATTTTTCATAAAAGGAGAATATTTTGAAAAAAGATTAATCTAAGTTAATTTTTTGCCAAAATATTGTATTTAAATAATTTTTTTTTGTCAAATTGTCCTTAAAACAATTTTATACATCTATTATAATCTAAGTGACACTAAATATCATGAATATTATCCATTTATGCGTTTTTTTTTTAAATCACGGTTCCGAACGTAGTCAATACCTTAATAAATATATTACTTAAACAGTATTATGCTAATATTTTAGGATGTATAAGGTATAAAATTATGTGTATTGTGTGCATATTGTATCATCTTATGTCTTGCATTATTAATTACTAATTTTAAAAATGTAATTAATATGTATAATGTTTATGATAGAATTTAATGTTTCAACCACTTTTACGAAAATCAACCATGTTTTTCTTAAATTTACTGCGTAGTGTCTATTAATCATCAATTAGTTGTGTTTAATCTAGAGGTCTGTAGTAATAAAAAAGAACTATGTATTACTTATTCCAGTTATTCTATTTGTGACTCTTAAAACGATTCAAAACGTTTTCATTCAGCATATTTTCCCCCCATATGTTTTACACATCAAAGTTTGCAAAAGAAACTCCCTCAAAGGGAAGCGTGTCACCTGGTTAACGCCATGTGCGATCTAAGACGATCAAAAGCGTGTGACACACTTACGGCACACGACAAACGCCTAGCTCAGATGTAAAATGAAAGGAAATTTGAATCAAGAGCGCTTTTCATGGATGAGGGTCGAAGCACTTTCTTCTAGCCGCGCTGCAATGGTCCAGAAAGTCTCGATTGAAAAAAAAAGGCTTATTCAATCATACATATAATTCCATTAAATATTTTTGTGTTTTGAGAAAACTAAATTGTCCGTTTTACTAACGCAAAATAAATGTATAATTACAGTAAAGCGTTACAAGGTCAGAGTCATTAAGACAATGAAAATAACACGTTTGTTGTTCCTATCGAGACAAATCTTACGAAGTAAACCATACGATTAGGGAGGATTGAAAATGTGAACACCACCCTTATTTTCTTATATTACCTGTAGAGAGACTTAAATATTTTTTTAAAGAATTCTCCAACATTTTCAGGAGCAGCCAATTTAAAAAAACGACTATACTATAATTATGACAGCTGAATGCTGTAAGTTGTAATCAAAGCTCGATAGAACGAAAATGCTGTTAACACAGGAAAAACATTTTTTTTCCGGCTGTTTACAGAAATTTCTTCCGTTATGTATGACGCAGTGCCGGTTTATCCATTGGGCGCTTGGGGCGGACAGTTGGACTTAACCAGATTTTCTGGTTATAAATTTCGATCCTCCAGTGCCAAGGGGCCCTGTAGATCTTCTTCGCCCAGGGCCCGAAATGGGCCTAAATCGGCAATGGTATGACGGCCACGCTCGTGGCTGACGTGTCATGAGTTCGAGTCCTAGTGCCTATGAAGACCCCCCCATGTAAAGGAGCTGATGCACGTTAAATCTGTCGTGGCTCAAAGTCCTCCCCCTGGTGTGCTGTGAAGTTTGGAGAGGGCGGGAGGTACCCGTTCAGGTGCCGTCCTCTCATTTGGGCGTCGTTCAATATTACGAGGTCCGTCACCACTTATCCTCTCCTTGCCTTACAGTGAGTGGTTAATTAACTCTCACACCCTCTGGTATGTATGAGAGATTATTAGCTATTTTTCAGCTGTCAAAAATGCGATTTATAGGAAAACAGAATACAAAAAAGAGTATCATGTTTAGTATTTGCAGAAAAGTATTAAGTATTTAGTAAAATTCCAATACAATAATAAATTTTTGAAAAGATACAGTAAAAATTGAGCTTTTAATTGTTTGTAGATTTTGTCGTGAAAGGTTGTTAGGATAACATTATGATTAAGTTATTTTATTATTAATCACATTACATGTATACTAATTATAAAATTTGAGTCTTATTGATATCTAATAAAGACAGTAGAAAATGTTTCTTAACACAGAGACTACTTATACATGTTTTTCTTCCGATATCATTTCTTTATTCATAGCAATTAGTTGGCAAACTTTATCACCTTGAAGGAAGAACGATATTAATTGACACCCGTCTAAGGCTATCTCTTAAATTCAAGGGACATCAGGGTAGGCGTTAATCGCCTACAATGTACTGAATTTCATTATAATACTGATCCTATCTATAATGACAAATGGCTTTTTCTAATCAATGCAGGGATCGTAAAAGCAGAATCCTTTCATCAAATGTATGCAAATTTATCAACATATTTTTCTAAGGATTCTAGGTCATCAATTTTCTAAAACACGTTTATAAAAAAAAATTTCTAAAATTCGTGAAATTCAATCTATTTTAATCATTTATATAATAAAACAGTTAAATAAACATAATGAAAGGGAACTGGAATCTCTTAGAATCTTTTTAAATGAATGCATAAGAATGAATCTATGTAGTAATAAGCTGTCTTTTATAATCATAACATTTTCCAAAACTTAAAAACAAATATGTGTTACTAAGGAATCAATTCAAAAAAAGAGATCTGTGAAAATACTCTTTTTTTTAAAAAAAAATTTAATGGGTAACTTATAATGTACACGATTTATAGATATGTAACTTTTGGCATAAATACAAATCTCTCAAAACTATTTCTTCTCATACAATTTTGTTTTAAGGATAAAAACTACTTCAAAGAATTGTTCATGCACATATTGCGCTCCTTTATCCTTTTTTAAAATAATTTTTATCAATGTTTTTTTATCACAACTTAACAATTACAAAACTATTTAAGGAACGAGAGGATGAAAACAAAATCTAAAAAATGAAATTTTTTTTGTCGTTCTCAAGAGAGTGAGCGAGAGTTATATTAACGTCGACCGATGAAGAAATACAGGGGCTACTGGTGATGCATCTCGTAATTTTGAGCCTCGATCAAGTGACGAGAACAACACCTGAGCTGGCAACTCCCTCCCCCTCTCCTAACTACCACATTGAATGTAGTTCTGAAGAGTTTATTTTATCTTTTAAGCTAAAAATAAAAAAAGATAAAATATGCGAAAAATAACTAAGGCTAAAAATTTAAAAATGGTAAAGATATTAAGATTTTTAATACATGAATGCTGAAATAATCAAAATAAACAAGATCCTCTCAGTATAAAAATGGATTCCTTTCGGAAAGTTTTCATTTTATACGGTTATTTTGGCAACAAGGGATCAAAATATTGTATAAAAATTTATACTAAATATGTCTAAGACATAGAATGAAAACTTTTTTTTCTTTAACGTATAGGACAGTAAAATGTTTAGTGTGAATGTTGTCCCCTATTTCTCATGTACACAAAAAAATATAAATTGATTTTTCGCATGTACTATCTATCGATTATTCTTTGTCCAAATATTTTCTTGCTAAAATTTTCACTTTAAAAAACTAAAATCATAAAAAGGCAGGAAACTTCGATAAAGTTCTAGAATAACTTACGTGACAAACAATTTTTCTTATAAATGTGTAGGCTCTGTGTTGACAAAGTCACTTGGCCGTTAAACCCACCTCCTGATCAATTTTCATTCAGATGCTCTTCAGTGTACCATATTTTTTTATTTTTTTCACGTGATACTAAAAATTAAAAATAATTTTTCAGCCTTTCCTATCATCGTGCAAACCCACACACGCTTAGAACATTTTACATTTTTCAGGTACTATAAAAAATTGATATCTTTTCTGGTTTCCGTTAAAAACATGACATCTTTTGCTATTTATGCAAATGGTCGTTGCGTAAGAATCGTACTTTATAAAAAACTTTTGTTTAATTATAAATAGGTCGTTCAGCTATTGTGTTTATTTATCATTATTAATTTAAAAAGTATAACTGATGATAATAGGCTAAAAGTAAAAAGTAGTTTAAATACCTCTGTACATCTAATTTATATATAGATTTCCAACTGTCAATTTCTTTTTTTGCATATTGCTTTAATGCGGCTTTAAAAATTTCAACAAAATTATTAATTTTTTTTAAACTACAGCAGAGAAAAAGTTTTTAGACGATTCTTATTCTAGAATCAGAAATATACAAAGAACTGAAAAATCCAGCGTATAACGCGCACATATACTTTCACGCTGCAATTTTTAATATTTCGGTATATTCACCGTATAATGCGCTCAAGCTTTTCTACGAAGAAACACCTGAAATGTATTGCACAATGCTGTTATGCTTTGAAGTCATTTATAGGAATTATTCTAAGCTTTTAGAAAAAAAATATTATACTTCTAGAACTACAAACCCTTTAGCTCATAAGGTATGTCGTTTCTTTTAAAAAAACAGTAATTCGATATATGTCGAGGTCTTATTTTTTTCTATGTTCATCTTTTTATTTTTATTTTTAAAGCTATCATTTTTATACTCAGCGTATAACGCGCACCCGAAAATTTCGATCTTATTTTTTGTGTTAAAAGCGCGTGTTATACGCCAGATTTTATGGTAAATATTAAACAATAGTTTATGCCACAGATCTCTTCCTGGGTTTCTTGACAGGGGTTCCGCAAATGATCGCTATTTGCTTAATCAAAAAGCCAAACTTTTAGTAAAATTTTAATTTTTATAAAAGATACAATGCTTAAAGGTGATTTGCTTGTATAAAGAAATATAAATAAATATATATTATGGATATATATAATATATAAAATCAGAAATTTTGTAGAAGTCACGAAAACAGTTAAGAGACTAAAAGATTTTAAACCAAAGAATACACATACATTAGGTTCTTTTAAGAAAAAAAAAAGTTGGATATTTTTAACTCACTGCAGAAAAGGTTCTTTGAAATATACCGATAAAATTTTCTGATTCCAACGCAAAATTTTGAAGGATGATTATTAAGTAGATAATAATTATTTAAATATCAGTAAGATGTCAACACATAGAAAAATTAGCAGCTCTAACAAGAAAATAGCAACTATTTTATGCTTAAGTCTCAATAATTTACTAAGAATTCTTTAAACTGATTTGCAACTTTTATAAAATATTAGAAAAAATTTTTAATGTCAAATGCAACACTTTTCTTTAATTGTCTGTACATAAAGTAATTTGACTACAACGCGCGTGTTGATCTACTTTAAATATTATTTTACGATATGTTCTTCTAATGATGGGTGTGTGTGTGGGAGGGGGTTCTCCTGAAAACACTGTATAGTCCTGAGGGTTCCGCAAATCGACAAATTTCGAAGATCACTGATTTATTCGATTAGAAATTAAATACTGTTTTCCTTCGTATGGGAACGCTATTTTAGAGGAACAGAGTGATTAATGAAGTAAATGACATGACAATTACTTTGGTGTCATTGTGCATTTTGAAAACTTCAAAGGTCTTTAGAAAAATTGTTCATAATTACCTCATTCTCTTTTGAAAGCTTTCAAACTGTGGGATATAAAAACTTTTCGCGGCAGGGACAAAAACTACCCACAAAACCAACCAATTCTTCTATTTCTTTCCAATTACGCTACCAAATGTAACACCTGCACCACAGCCGAGCGGAGGTGATTGATTGTGCCTACCTTAAAACACAACCTTATTGTTTAAGGGCATAAGAGAAAGTTCTAACCTTCTCTTAGGAGGAATCTTTATTCCGTTTAAGGAGCCGGTGTCAAGGAACTTGAGGGCAAGTACCCTACAGCGTACTTCAACTTCCCATCCTCTACCGGTGAGTATCAGTTCTTGACTCTTTCGATAGATTGTTAAGATTTCAGGAAACAATCCCCTATCGTTTGAGTCGTACAAAAATGTCCACCTTTGGGTGGGGCACGCGCTTTCTGGGTTAAATTTCCTGTACGGGTATTCAACAGGTGAAAAAAAAGTTTAAATTAGGTCTTCGAGAGAGCGTTTTATAGGACAAGGGTATGCAAGACCCATCTCTCCCCCTCAATGTGTGACACTACCTAATAAATAACAACTGAAGTTAAAATGTAAAGTCTCACCCACCTGGTCAGGGAGAGTTAGCATTTTTTGTGTTGTGGCACGCTTTTATTGTTGAGAATCGGCTATGCTTAAATGAAAACTTGGAATAAAAAGATTTTGTAGCAGATGAGAGAGCAGGAATTTTGATATAACCATCAATAAGACATTTTCTTCTACTTGAAATTATATATAATTGACAAAATTCTTTAACAATAATTTTAAAAAACATTCTTAAAGTGTTTTATTATTAAAAATTTCAAATTGATTTTTTTAAAACTGATTTGAAACAACTGAAAGTATAATGACTTAAGAAAAGAGTGAATGAACTCTTCTTTGTACTAAATGTAGGAATATACATTTTCTTATTTTAATGAAACATTATACATACTAGAAATTTTAACGATATATATATATATATATATATATATATATATATATATATATATGTGTGTGTGTGTGTGTGTGTGTGTGTAAGCTATTGTGTTTTTTACAATAACTTCGGTTTTGGAGCTTTTCTTTCAATAATTTCCTTTTAGATAATTGTTTATCACACACGAATTCCAAAACACAAAGTAGCAATAATAAAACGTTCGATGAAATAAATAAACAGCTAATTAAAATTATACGAAAAAATTCATCATCTGAAAAAATATATATATCAACATTTTAATCCCAAACTAAGCAACCTCTGTCATTGTTTTAATAAAAATGTTTTGTTTTAAACTATTATATGCGTTTGTTTGAATTTATACTTTTTTTCATGTATTCATCTTATTAACATATTATTTTAAGCTTCTTTATAAAGAAAAATAAAGGTTTTTGAACTCTTATTCCTCTCATTCTATATATATATATATATATATATATCTCTCTATATATATATATATAATATATATAAATAATTAATAAATATTTATTTATAAATATTTAAATATTTTAATTGAAGCACCTTTTTTTTAATACAATGTTACAGTAATAAGAATATTAAGAGCTATTGATGTGTGGTTCTTTTGTGGTTTAAGTTTCAATGAACGCCTTTTTCTTTCTGCTGATAATCTTTTACATTACTGATAGCTTTTTAAGGCTTTAAATATTTGTAATTGGAAATCATAAAACTTTCCTTAAGGCACGTTTCACAAAACCATTTATGCATGCAGAATTTTTGCTTTGGTTTTAAAAGACAGGCGTTCTTCCAACTAATCCTCTTTGGGAATAATGGGTCTTTAAATATTATTTTATTGAAAACTTTCCTCCGAAGAAGAAGACATGATTATTCAAATCAAGGTTTGTATTTAAAGATTAAACTTTTAAGTTCGGAGGAGAGGGAGGTGAGAAGCGAATAGGATAACAAGGAGTGATTAACGTGAAGCTAGGCGAGAGCACTTCGTAGATTATTTGATTAATATTAAGGTTGACAATTTGGTCAATTAGTTATTGAATTGGATTCCGGTCGGTTTGAATTAGATTATTTTAGAAATTATATTCAAACATAAGAAGGAGTATTGCCTGGACGTGCTTATTGTAAGTGATTCGAATTATTATTATATCTCCAATTATCTAGTTTTTCTCTCTATTGCTTCCATAATTAACAATTGGGGCATTTCTTAATCTTGGTTGTTGAATTTGTGTTGTTGTTGAGAATTGTTTATAAATAGATATTGACTATGGCTATCTTCCTTCTGACTTACACTAATGGATAAGATAGCCCATCCATTACAGTGTTACGGGTCACCAAAAGTATGTCCCAGATAGCTATAATGTTCTTAAGAGCATGGAAATTCGTTTTCAATTTGAGTGATTCAGCGGAACACCTTTAATCTTAAAAGTTCATCAACAATTAAACAGCATGAATTGTAAAGTGAAAAATTTTCAATTACAACAATTAATTTTTATTGCTTGCAGAGAGTAAGACGAAGATATACTGTCGAAATTTGCTTTAGCTATTTCTTTAATTGCACAACTGTCAAAAACGCTAAATCAGTGACGTGCGCAGATTACTTTCAAGAGAGGAGTTAAACTTTTTTTTTTTAAAGAAGGCGCTGTAAGTAATATTGATGCAAAAAATTTAAAAAATATATTGGTCTATGAGAGGAAAGGGGTTTGAACATATCCAAACGCCACACTTGTGCGTTAATCATTAGTTATTCCTCGAGAAGTTGATGGAATAACTATCAAATGCGTCGGTGTAAGATAATGTCCAAAAGCACTTGAATAGCAGTTTCCTGACAGGAAATCGATCGATCAAAAGATTCATATGCCTTGACATCCTCTCCGATTCCTCATTAGTCTCAGACCACAAGTATTAGAGCTCAGAAAAATCAGGACACGTAAAGTGAAATGGTAAGAGTTATGCCCCACATAACGCCTATAATGATGCTGTCTCTTGCATGCATACTTTCTCGTTGAAGTTTTCTAAAGCTAGAGAGAGGCCTGCATCTCCGTTATACAGTAATCTCTCAAAAATATTACTTAAAAAAACTCAATCTATAAATAAAACTTCTAAACAGGGAAATAAAAAAATATATTCTTCGTGATCAGTAGGTAAGAAGGTTATGACCCGGAAGTGGTGATATAGGCGCCGCTAGCTTCCGGAGGCTCTTTATAATAGTTTTTATTTAAAATTGAGAAACGGAAGCTTTGTAAGAGGTGGGTAGGGACTTCGATCACTTGGGGTGTAGAGAGAGAGAGGTCGTCTGGGGTGATATCGTGTTGTATGTGTGACGGGAGTTTTTTTTAAATTTATTTTAGTCTCTCTCCCTCAATTTTTTTTTCCTTTTGAGGTTTCCGACCTCAATTTTAGGCTCGGTCAAGTTCAGGGATAGAAAAAACCCTATTTTTCCCCCAAAGTTGTATGTGTTTATTTATAAACTAACAAAAAAAAGTTGTGAGGTTTTTTTCCCGTAACTATCAAAGGAACCTGATTATTTGTTGGTAAACAATTCGTTTTCTGTGATCTTCCTTCCGTTATTTAGAAATTCATCCGCTACTTAAGCTGTCCTTTTATATATATATATATATGCATGAATAAAGTGTGCTTTATTTCGTTAGCATTCTATTTTTACCTCAACGAAATCTGTTTCCAATCTCGCAAAAGACACAATGCAGTAATTTTAACGCACCATCCTCCTGTTTGTCAAGAAGTTGCTGAATCATAATGTGTAATAATTTTAACAAACCGATAAAACTCTCTGCAATATTCATATTTCAAATAATTCTTTTATTTTTCGAAAAAATTATCATTGTTATTTGAATGTTTGTGATGATTTCTCTTTGGGAATAAAATAGATTCCTGTAAGTGAGGAACAACAGACTTACTTCGTTGGTATTACGTGGCTAATTTGATTGATAATTAACACGAATTTTTTCAATAAATTGCGAAAGAATGTCTGAATGGAATCATGAAAGAATGCCAGAATGGAATCAAAGTGATAAAAAAAGAATTTTCCAGGCTTAGATTTAGTTTCATTAGATAACATTATTCATGAACTAGACATTTCTAAATCTACGATCCATGCTTTTGAAAAGCTATGCGTGTTAAATATGAGGGATGCTAAAAATTGACTTTTAAACTTATCATCTTAAATAAATCATATTTAAATTACATAAAATGAGTAAGCATAAGAAGTTCCAAAAACAAAGTTGGAATCCAGCACAAACCTGCTCTAAGTATATTCTTCTGATTTTTTGGAAATATATGCATAAAGAATAAATTCATTGTCATGATCTAGAATTCCATGTTCCGTAAAATGGTAATCCTGTAGACGACATCTGGACGACCGTACCCAAGGTGGTGTGATTGATGTGGCTAAGTTCACGACATATACGTGGGATAGTTCACAACATATTCTCGTGAGCTTAGAGATCATTTCAAACTATAAAAACATCTTTTTGAGGGCTCAGTAGTGGTCCTACAAAAGCAATGACGACGGCAGACGACCGTACGTAGTTCTGCAAAAGTGAAGGGACTGATTTTAAATTGTGCGGAAAAAATTGCAAGACACATGCAATAGACCACTGGACGATTGACATCGCAATTTACCATAGCCGGAAGAATGTAAAATGGCGGTCTATTTGTGACTGCAACTAATATTGTGTTATTCATCAACTCTTGTTAATTGGAGATAGTATCCAGAATGCCAGATCAGGAAAGGGTTGAGTACTCTTTATGAATAAGAGCAGCTTAAGATTGACCACTGATTCCCAACGCATGTAATCTAGAGAGCTCGAGGAACACACACACAAAATAACTTCTTCAACATCATCAAAAAGGGACAGGTTTGTAGGTAGACAGATTCTCGTGTCATTCTTCTCTCAGACAGGAATCATGCTTAGTACCCGTACTAAAATTCATATTTTCTAAGGAGGTTCAATCACTGGTGCCAGCTTTGCTATCTTACCGACAAATGTCTTTGTGCAGGTGCTGTGGTTCCTCTGGATGAACGATAACGTTACACCTTATTGTATAATGACAATCAAAGAGAGCTCTGAAGATATTCATAACACGGATTGACAGGCAAAGTCTACGCTGCAGGTCTAAATCCATTGCAACACATGCCGAAACACGTTTGACAATACGATTCCGGAATGGAGATTGGTGTTACACGAGAAATGAAAACAACACCTCAACAATTCGCTTACAATTTTATATTCAGCATGAAATCCCGCACAGCAGTCAGGGGGTCCCATATTCCTACAAAAGTGATATTTCTCTCGATATCCACTTGTCACATGGTTGTTTTAGTCTTCTATTCTACAGAACTCGAAGCTAACTCTTCAATAATATTCTTTTCTATCATTTGGATTAAATGGCTGTACTTGTGAGTAGCAGGAAATTGAAAATTGTCCGCTCATCCATTCATGGTGCCAGCTCCAATGTTTTCATCACTTGACCCAGCCAGCCGCTCCATCACCAACAACCCTTGGGCAGTTTTAAAATCTAACTTTGATAAAAATCAAATCAAACTCATTCACATTTGATACAAAGTTTCTCGGACACGACTAACACACATGAGCTACGTCAGGCACCTTACCTTCTCGATTTGGCTCTGTGTGACTTCTGACTTTCCTGTGGTTGAAAATGCATCTGAAAGAGATCAGATTTAACAACATATTGAATATAACGGACAAACTGCACACCATCTCAAAAAAGGATTCTAACGCTGCTTCAGAAAACGGCATAATCATTGGGAGAAATGTGTGGTAGCATTTCAAAGGAGATTTCGCGTTTATATGTATATGTGACAGTAGCGTACACAGGCCTCTCTTATGGGGTGTTGCATTTTAAAAAACACGTAGACGAAAGCGTTGAGAAGTAATTTCTTAAGAAAGAATTAAAAATCTGTTGGTCTATGGCAGGGATGGCGAACAAGTGACACGCGTGCCATCAATGGCACGCGACACAATATTTTGGGCAAGCCAGCAATCAAAATGGATCGCCCTTTATTACAAAATAACAAGGTTCACTATGAAGTGTTGCGAACAAATGTGCGGCCGGGAGCACACTCTATGTTGTTACGTCGTTATTGTTGTTCTATTGTTATTATTATTGTTCTATGTTAGTTACGTCGTGGACTAGAGTTGCTTATGTTTCAAAATTTGCATAGCATAGCCAATTTCGTTGAAACTACTGCAGTTTAAATTGTATTTGTGTTATATTTACGATGTGTAATTGTTATTTAACATGGCTAGTTCAGAAAAAGAACAAAAAGTACGAGATAGTAAGTGTAACAACGAATTTCAAACTTGATGAATCTAGAAATATGGCATTATTAGCAAAGGCGATGCGGTGTCCTTTTTATGTTCTGGAACAGTGGTATGCAGAACATCGTCTGTAAAATGACATTTTGAAACAAATCACAAATCCTCTTGTCGAAAAAGTGAACCACAGCAAAAATAATTAATTACTTAGAAACCATTTGGCAGATTATTCAAATTCAGCGGCATTCTACTATAAAAGCAACATCTTACAACCTTAAGATAAGTTATTTATCATCCATTCTGTAACAACAGAAGTCACACTAATGTTACTTTAATTTAAATTACGCGTACAACTAAATCATTTACAACTATACAGTGCAAAAGGTATTTTTTCGTCGTAAATATCGAGTTTTGAGTTGTTAGCATTTAGTTTTATTATTGTTCGAATAATCACAAGTCAAAATTATTTGACGGCCCGTTTATACCTCATTAAACACTTCTTTAGAAAAATGGCACGTTGATATGTAAAGGTTCGCCACCCCTGGTCTATGGAAAGGTTGAGCTCCCAAACTTCAACCTTGTGTACGCCCCTGATGTGTGTGTGTGTGTGCGCGAGCAATGATTCTCTATTTCAGTTTACTTGAGAAGAACGTTCTTTAGTTAATGATGATCCTGAACCCTTCAAAGCATCGCGTGATATAATTTTTTTTTCATTTATTCGCCTATTGAGGAAGGAATACAGTTTTAATTGCAACTTGAGCGCTTCAAAAAAGCGGCGTCATTACATTTCGGTGAGAGATGGTGCAACATTGCTCTCAGTCATCGAATTTGACTAATCAGATAAAATCTGGAAATCATATAAGTAAAGAAGACTCTAGAACTTCCGATAACAGGCGTATATAAGCAGAGATCTTTTGAGTGAAAAGAAATAACGCTCCAATCCGTTGTAAATTGTCCACAAGTATTATGCTTTATTGCAGCTAGCTGTTTGTGTCTTCGTAAAATATATATATATAAAGCATGAAACTGAAAAAGTTTCTTCATTTGTCACAACTGCAAACAAAAACCAATAACGGATTTGCTAGGAGTTAAATTTCAACAAATAAACCATTTCAACTTCAAGTACTTCCTTTAATATAAGATTATACTCATATATATACAAGGGTGTGTATGTTTTCTATAGACTTATTGAGATAAAAAAAAAGGTAAAAAATATTTAAATACTATTCCCTGCCATAAAAATGTTGTACATTTTTATTTTTAAAATGTATTCAAAATGTGCCTACATAAAATATTTTTTCCATGCTTTTTGCTACAGAATTAAATAACTGTTGAGTGGAATGATAATTAATCAAACAAAATATAAATTTTATTATTTCGAATGCGTACGAGTATAGCATTTTAAAAGGCAGATTATTCAAAGTCTGATCTAAGTTTGAAGTGTCTGATAAGTGACTTAACCTAACTACTTATACAGCCTGAAAATAAATGATAACCACATGTTGCGATATAAATTAACAATGAAACATAAGATTCGAAGGTAAATTAAATTTAGGATACAATAAAAAAAAGTTTATGTTATTATCACACACAAAATTCGTACAAGTCATAGAAAATAACTGTCATTTTCATTTCATTTTTATCAGCTATTAGCATAATAATATCAGATAATAATTACATTTTTGTGCACCAGCTTGAAATATTGGCAAGCATTCAAGGTCGTAAGAAACGTTATTTTGCAACTTAGGGACGTTTATGGAAAGATTCCGCCCATTTTGTTACACATGATGTATTTTTTATAGACTTACAACATTATACTTTTTACCCTACTTTTTCTGTCTGTCCTTATTGATAGTAATGCATAGTAAAAGTGTAATGCATAACACATATTGATTGTTTGAAAAAACAAATGACAGACTTAAGACTTTTCAAGGCAGCCCAGGTGAGAAAGCAAAGAAAATTAATTTTCTGTGTACCATCTATAAGTCCTTCCTGTAAATGAGTCATAAACGAGTTTTAAAGAAATTGAAATCTTTATATGTGCACAACTACGCATACGTAAATCGTTAATTACGCTTAATATGAAAAACATTCGATGGAATTTTGTAGTGCCTGAAAAAGTTTCTCATAAAGATATTTACAGCTATAAGAGGGGATATTCCTAATTGATTTCTAAAATGTTTTCTTTAATCAGAACCTCATACATAATAAATAATAGAGACGCGTACTTTTTGCATTGCATTTGGGCTGCGTATTTCTGAAAAAATTTCTCAAACTTATATAGCATATATCTATAATCTCATGCTCCTTGAAAAATTTATCAACTTTTCTTTCAACAATAATTTACCAATAAAAATATATTCCTACCTTTTCTTTCAAAGTACAGTTTTACTTAAAGATTGAAAAAAAAAATCGTCCCCACAAGTTTATGGAAAAGTTGGGAAAATGTAGTAAATTTTAAGATCAGATTGATTTTTTTTAATACAGCAAGTCTTAAATACTTTTTCAAATCTAAAGAGGCCAGATTCAAGAAACTACTTTATAAATTTTTTTTGTAAAATGGGAAAAAAGAAGTCACACACAGAACTCCGTACGCGGAACTTTTTTTTAGTAAATTGGTAATTTAAAAATTGCTTGAAGAACTCGTTAGAACTGAATAAAATTTAGAAACAAGGGATTAAATTTTCAAGGGAAAAAAAGAAGACAATGTTACACGACAAAAATCAGTACTTAGCGAAGCCACCACTTGTTTTACAATAAGTTCTTCTATATAAATATACGAGACGTATAACATTGCGCAAGTCAGATTTCAAATCCGTGCCCGAGGAAGAGTATTTCAGATTGTTTCTATCTGTGCTCGATATCGGATACAGGACGAGATAGACACCAATCGCTGTAACCCCAAACACTTTAAATAGACCAGGAAGAAACCTGTATCTAATGTACTGCAAAGAACTGAACATTGGTAGCAACATGTGAACTAATGTAGTTCTATTTCAACACGGCTCCAGAAATCAGTTGATGGAATTGTGCGATTTCGGATACGAATCATGCATCACACACCTTGACAATCAGGAATTGATAACCGAACTTATTTAGTTATCTCATCCTTAACTCCCTTTCAACAAGGCGGTACGTCGATGAAATTCTGAGCCCCTTTTTCCTTTCGTGCCTTCCCCTAACCGGGTTTACCTTTCAACGTGATGACATAAACCGCACACTGAACACCTTCCTACTGCTTGTTTTCGAGTTTTTCCAACATTTTCCTCGACAGCGTGATCACCATATCTCTCCCCAACGGAGATAGCGTGGGTTTTGTTGAACAAGCATCTTAGGTCATCTCTAGACCGTGCTGATCCAACTCGCCAATTAGAATGCATATGGCAAGCAATGTCGTAAGAAGACATCCGCTAACTCTATAAATCTCTAACAGCTTACATGTATCAGGGCCAAAGGTAGAAATAGTTTTTTTTTTCATTCTTGTAGCTGCATTTCCTGATCAGAATATATAACTCCTCTGATACCCCGTAAGCATTTCGTTTTCAATATATGTACATAACATCTACTGATTCTCGACCCAAACGAGTAAACTCCTTTTTAGTGAGTCGTTTTTTTAAAGATATAGAGTATATTATTATCTTTCTCTTAAATACATACAGGAAGTAATTTATGACTTCCTAAAAAATTGCATCGCTCAGGCTATGTGAATAAGGTGACATGGCAAGATCATGCACTTAATAAAAAAAATTACAACATCACAAAAATTACAAGACTCGTACTCTCTCTCTCTATTTAAAATTCTTCTTTTAACTCTACCATTTCAGGGAAAATACCTGTTGGAATTTCATCAAACAATGTAATTAAAAAGCGATCCCACAAAAAGGTTTCTTCCAATTACAGCTCTCAAAATAACTTTTGCCTCAGCGCTTTCAAAAACAAAAGGATTTAAAAATAACGTGTGTGAAATTTTATTAACTATTTACTTTCAGAAACAGGTCCACATTTCTTTCTTGCAACATTCTATTAATGAATTGCAGTTCTTGGAAGTTAGTTCAACGACCGAAAGAGCAAAAAAAAAAAAAAAAAAAAAAATTACATTAAGGATCAAATTAATCGCAAAAAAGTACTTGTACAAAATATTGTATGAAGCATGTTATTCTAAACTTTTTAAGTCGAAAATATTCTTCTGAAATAAACATTAAAAGAAAAATGCCGCAAAGAAATGCTTGAACATCAGGAGGGCACAGACAAAAATGCTCTAACTACATTTCGAAACAATTTCTAACAAAATGAACCTAGCAACAGAGCATAAGGAAGGAGGGGATATTATGGAAAGGGGGAAATTAAGGAATATGATGTATTGAGGAAAGCTCAGGGTTAAAATATACCTTTGAGAGCCCCTCAACAGGTTGACTTCAAGTTCTGGGGCTACAACTTCAGTATATCTTTAGCCGTTTCAACATAAGCTTGTTGCTCAATGGCCTGATACTATTTTCTCATGATCATAAAAATATCGACTCACTGATTTCAATATAATGATTTTTTTTTCGCTTTTTCTTAAAGTTAAAAGAAAGAATATGTTTCGATTTATGTTTAATTGGCGAGATAATATTTTCCACAAAATTTTAAATTTAATTCGTTGTTAACTTAATATTTACTATATATACCGTAAAATCCGGCGTATATCACGCACCTATACTTTCAAGCTGCATTTTTTTAATTTTTAAGTATATTCGCCATATAACGTGCACCCTTTTTTTTTAAAGAAACCTGAAATGTACGGGCTCAATGCTCTTATGTTTTGAAGTTATTTATTCGAGGTACTATTCCAAGCTTTAGAAAAAAATAGTATATATCTAGGCCTACAACCCGTTAAGTTCGTAAGGAATGTCATTCCTTTAAAGTAAACAGAATTTCGATCTTTGTAAAAGTTTCATTTTTTTTTCTATACTCATCTTTTTTTAATTTTTAAAGTTGACATTTTTATACACGGCGTAAAGAGTACACGTTATACACTGGATTTTACGGTATACACATTTTGTTACAAGTAATTATTAACCCCCACTGAAACCATGTGTATTCATTCTGTAGTGTGAAGCATAGGAAAATTATAAAAGAAACGGTTTATACAATAAATGGAAATATTTAACTGAATATATGGTGACTATATGTTCGGAACCAAGATTTTGAAAAAGCGTATAAATGAATAATTTGATTAACATTTAGTGTCAGTTGAATATAAATACATACATAAAATTATGTTAAGAACATTATTACAAGAAAAAATTATTTAAATGCAGAAAAAGATGGACTTATGTTCAAAAGTTCTTATGTTCTTAAAGAAAGATGGACTTATGTTCAAAAGTTCTTATGTTCTTAAAGAAAGATGGTCTTATGTTCAAAAGTTCTTATGTTCTTAAAGAAAGATGGGCTTATGTTCAAAACATTTTGCCTTTATGGAAAATATTTCAATTAAATAAGAGAATATTGAAGAAAAGAATTATTGAAAATATTTCAATTAATCTGTAGAGCATGAACTAGGATTTATGAAAAATTCACATTACTTTCAGCGTTACGATTAACCGAAATTATAGCCCATGTTTTTCCATAAAAGCAGCCCAGGTGACGTCTTCGTCACTTGATCCATGTTTCAAAATTACGACGTACGCCAAAATCCCTCGAATAGCTGAACAGTGCGACATTAATATTCACTCACTCACTCTCTCATTTACGATTACCCTCCCACACCCAATTATCAGGGCTTTAAATAATATTTACATTTGCATAAAACCAAGTCTTCTCTACAGAAAACGGCTTTTAAACTAAAATCACAGTTAAAGAAGAGTTTTCCCAAGAGAATTAGTAGAAGAATCACGAATAGAACCCGTTACATGTTCTTTTTTATTCACATACTAATGGCAGATAAAAACTTTAAGCTAATTTATCTAAGGAAGAAAAAATAGCTAGTTTGTCTTCATTTAAAATGCTAGTTTTTTTCCCCTATTGTGCCGAACGCTTTGATATTTATTCTAACTGTAACCATTTATACATGTAACAAAATTTGGTGTGCATTTTTAAATCAAAACAAAACATTTTTTTTAAAAAAAATTATTGAATTTAGAATTTATACAATTTTTAAGGAATTTTCAATAAGCATTCATGCAAAAAAGTATTTTACGAATACCAAACATGTTATTCCAAAATCCATACCAACTTTTGTAATACATAGTTAAACGTACTTGTAAATCAAATTTTATGTGTGTATCTCAATTATTGTCGCAGGAGTAGCATTTTAAAATTACATGACGAATTTTTAAATTTTTTAAAATCTATTAAATCAAAGATTTTTGTATAAATCGTACCATGTCCCCTTAAAAAGAGTGAAACATTGTGAAAAATTAAAAGTGTCATAATTTTCTTTACTACGGAAAACTTCTTTATTTAAAATGTCTTAATCACTTCTGAATTAAATATTTTGTTCGTTTTTTAAACAACAGAGCTCTTCAACTTTAATCTTAACGAATGCTGGTTTTCTATGTTTCGAAATCTTTCCAGACAAGTGTAAAATTATTTTTTTTTTTTTGCAACGAAAACAACTTATCGGTTAACATTGTTTGTCGAAAGTAAGCCGCGGGCCAAATGCCTTACTTTGATAAGAAGTATTTGTTATTGTAGACATTTTTAAGGCTATGTCCAGATATATGTTCTACAAATGTTTTGATGATAGCAATCAAATCCTGTTAACAAACAATAATATTTTGTAGACACCTACTCTTTTCCCTAATACACTCTTAAACGATATATTGTTTCAGATCGGTTTAAAAGGTTTTGAGAGATAAGTTTTGAAAATAATAATAATATTAATAATAATAATAATAAATTTTCTGAATCGTTCATATTTTCTATAATTATACAAAATAAAACAAAAGAAAGGTTTTTCAAGAGTTAAAAACTTTTTATACTGTATGATAAATTATTATTAGCTTTCGTTTCCTAAATAATTATGTCAGTTAATATTTTCTCTTACATGCAAAATGGTTTTTATTTAATTCTTAACACATTTTGTATAAAATTCAGGTATGAAAGCGGTAGTATATTTAAAAACTATATTGATACCTTGTTAAATTATTTATATGAGATGAAATATCAAATGCTAAACGATGAGTTCTGATTACAACGTAACTTAGCAAAATAGGTGTATTTTTTTATACTTATTTTCGTATATCGACGATCAATTGAACAAATGTATCATTTTGTCAATTTATTTAATGTGTTTTATAAATGAATATATTCTCAAAATACCATATAGTTAGAATATAAATTAGTTTAGAACAAGACCGGAAAAAATCAAACTGTTGAACCCCTCTGTGATTTTCTGAATCTTCGATTGAGGCCTTCATATCAATTCAAATTTTGTGTAAAAACTCTTTAATTTCCATTAATATATTTTTAATCATTTATGATTCATTGATGAAAATGATGATATATTGATTTCATGCTACAATTAAAACAGTCTAATGTCTTATATATTTTATTTTAAGTAAAGTTATTTAAAGTGAAACTAAAGCAAAATGAAATATCTTCAAATATCCTTTTATTCTTCTGATGTGAATAAAAACTATACTAACTGCGTCAATTGACTTTCTGAAGGAGAAAAAATACATACATTTTGTCTGGAATTACGGAAAAGGATAAAATACGTTTAATTTAGAGAAATGATTCCAATCGAACGACATCGAAATATAACTGTGAATAAATCCGTGTTGCCAAACTGAAAATGATATTTTTCAAAGAACATATTCATGATGATTTATTTAAAAATCAATTGTAATTCCGCCACAAAGAATAAAAAAAACAAATAAATGCAGCAATAAATAGATATCTCTCTATATAAGAAGAGTTTTCCCCGATGCTGTAATAAATTTATTACGTACTATCACAGGAATGCCAAAGTTCAAGATTACTCGCCAAGTTGGCAACCTCGGTTTCGCATGTGTCGTACGCATTGAATTGTTAACTATGTGCTTCGTTTCATATAATGTCGCCAATACGGTTGCGACAGTACCTTATTGCAAGCTCTCGCAGAAAAATATCGCAACGATTACCTGAACGGGAATTGTTGCTTGGAGAGAAAGGCGTTGTCTCATACGAATAGTACTTATTTACAATCAATGGAACTAAATACTCAACTTTCCTGAACTTGCAGGTTTATCAAAATCTGAGGACTTTATCAATGAAGTGTTGAACAATATGCAGTTTCAGTGATGAATTTAACTAAAGAAGAGCGCCAAGAACAAATTTTCCGAAAAAAGAAACAAATAAATAGAAATACATAATACATGTACTTGCATTTTTACAATTTGATCAATGAGTATGAACAGTTGTATAATTTGTACAATGCTGGTTGGTCCTTCGTTAGGTGGACAGAGGTACCCTCCCCTCCCCTAGTATTTACAACAAAAATATGTAAAAATCCCCCCAAAAGATGTACGAAGCATTAATTTTCGTACAGTTACACGTGACCTGATATGACGTCATATCACCTGTTAGTTGGAAAATAGCATAAAAATTAAATTTTAAAAACATTTAAAGTGGATTTCAAAAAATTCTCTTCCAGGTGTAAATCATCATGACCTATTGCTTCTAAGAGCCAAGCTTCATACGGTTGGGTTGCTAGTTTTTCCTAAAACAGCCAAAACGCACGAACTTTTTCTTTTATTAATACAGATTACAAGCACCATAAATAATTCTTAAATAGCTTCGAAAAGTTTTTCCATCTTTCATCTAAATCAATGTATTTTATCAAAACAAAAGATATTGCAGATCTAAAAAGCGATGGTCGCTAATAAAATTGCGAAAAAAAAAAGTCCATCTGTTGCATTAAATGAAAAACATAAAAGCGAAAATTTTTTTCAGAACAAAGATGGGAAAGTCTTTCGCAAAGAAAACATGTAGAAATATATAGATATTAAAAAAAAAATGTTTAAAAAAAAAACGATTTCCTGAGAAGAAAAAAAACGCTTTAGATGAAGAAAGAAAATGATGCGATTAAAAAATGAAGTACACTCATAAGAGCACTCCTTGAGAGGGCCTCTAGAAATCTACCTTACAACTTTGGCTGTAATTGCACAAACCTACTGCTGAGTTTAGAAAGCGAAAGTGAATGCCTCTCACAACCTTGGACGAAGAAAAAATAAGTCCCTTCAGAGGGTAAAGGTGAGACAAAAGAAAGTTTATGCTCGGGAATCGCCCATTGCTAAAAATTTCGTGTTCTCTTTATGTGTTTCGCAAGGGAAGAAATAACAGTAGTATTGACAAGAGTTTTAAAAGAGGGGAGAAAAAAAAAGAAAATAATTACGTAACAAAGTGAAGCACACTTTTATATTGGATGATCATTTATTTTAGAAACTATTCAACCGCGTGGTGGTCATTTGAAAGGCAACATAATGTGCTACAGTTTCGTCAGAAGGGAAGTTAGAGAAACAATAGACTCAGTGTGGAGATTTATATAGAGTCGCTAATATCTTCAAATAATAATGCAATAGATGTCACGTTGTGGCAATAGTGGGATAGAGATAACAGACGTACTGTGTCTTAATGTCACATTTTGTATGCTGTATGAGATTTTGAAAATACTGCAGGCATTATCTTAACGTTGCTGGTAAAAAAAAAGGACGTAGTTTTTGCTTTACGAATCCTTATACAGATTTAAAAAGAAAGAAGAAAGAAAACAGAAAGATGGAGGTTTTTGTTGTATTTTTTCTTTTTCAGAATTGTGTTTCGTATTTTCACGAGCAACACAATTAGGGGAAGTTTTAAAAGTATAAAATTACGCACACATATTAAAATTCAGCAAGCATATACTTACACAAATGCTTTTTTTTAAAAGAAAATCTAACTGTTTCTCAGTAAAAACATCATCTTTAAGAAAATGAAGTTCAATTACTGAAAGTTAAAGCAAAAATATACATCCTTTGAGTTTCTTCTGTAATAAACATTTGCTAAAATATTATTATTCCTTATTTTTTTTTATTAAATTCATGCATTTTCAGTAATTATTAAATCAAACAATTAGATTTTTAATTATTTCAAATCAAAGGTTACATGTATTCAGTTAAGTTCTTTACGTATTTTTATTTATTTTATTCTATTCATACTTTAAGGATTCTGTCTTGTTGATACTGATGCCACCTGATCGACAAAAACATCAGTTCAAGTCCCACGAAACTCATCGTGGCAAAGGGCTGCATGTACACTAGCCGTAGCTTTGAGCACAATACATGCAACAGTGCGATTTGGCTCTGTTCCGCCTCAATTTTGAAGAACACCCCGGGGGAGGTCAAGGACCTTCCATCTCTCTTTCCTTCCACCAACCTCACGAGAGGACTTGCCGCTCGACAATTTTTTAGTGTACCTTAATTCCACAAAGGCACTATATACATTTACAAACATCCGCACCTTCTCCGAGATTCGAACCTAGGCCAAATGGCATAGCAGTCAGCATAACTAACCACTATACCGGATAAATGAATATCAAATAAAGCTGATGCAAAGAATAATTTTTTTTAAATTTAAAATAAAATAATATATATTTTTTAAATATATATCTTTTTAAAACTGAATTCCCCCGAATCATGATCCAAAATGTATAATAGTTGGAAATACTTTTAGAGGACAATTTTTTTTTAAATTTGAAGTATGTAAATATTTGCAATAAAAAAACCTATTTCGATTCAGATAAAATAAATCCAGAAAGGGGTTTAGAGACCCATTTTAGTCAAGATGAATATATATAGTAAAAATGTACTTAAAAAATGCTACTGAAAAATGCAGCTTATCTAAAAAATAAAAACATACTTTCTATTTTTACAACAAATGTTAAATACTACTAGCAATAGAGAGGTTGAAACAAAATGAGTTTTATATACGAGTAAATTTGAAAAATGCAGGTGAGTTACCCTGTATTACAAAAAACAATACATATTGGTGACCAGCAGTGGCGCACACATGAATTTTTCAAGGGTGGAGGGGGTCGGGGTTGAAAGTTCACCATTCTTGTATCATGCTCCTTTTGATTTGGTCGATTTTCGGGAACAAAACACAGCAAAAAACTAATTATTGAATAAATAATTAGCATTAATCAATAAAACTAATCATTAATAACAAATACTTAATTAAATTTTGCATACTATATTCTTAGAATTATAATCAATTGGAAAAAAATCGAGGGCTTTGGGGGTCCTGACCCCCAGGACCCTCCCTTGTGTGCGCCACTGGTGACCAGGACTGGTATCTCGCTATAGCTTAATAGAAATAAACTGAACACAAAAGAACAGGTTACGCGGTTCCTTTTTGAGAGATTCAGTATAAAGTCCCAAAACCAGTGGCGCATACAGGAATTTTTCAGGGAATGGGGGCGAAAGTTCACCATTCTCGTGTTATCATGCTCCAATACGAGGCACAACATATTCTTTTGATTTTGTCGATTTTCGGGAACAAAAATTATTAATAAGTAATTATTATTGAATAAGTAATAATTATTGAATAAGTAATTGGCATTAATAAAAAATAAAAATGATTATTAAAAACAAATATTTGTTTAAATTTTATGTACTATATATATATAGGATTATAATCAATCGAAAAAGAAATCAATGCTACGGGTGGTCCAGAGCCCCCCTGTGTGCGTCACTGCCGAAAACATATACATAAACTATTCAGCTAACTTCACCTGCTCACAAAATTTACCAACTGCCACTCTTTAAAAACTCGTAAAGAAAAAAAACCCTGTGCGTAGAATGAAATAAATAAATAATTTTCCATCCCTCCTTCTCTTTCTCTCCCTGTGAGAATACCATTCAAAGTTTTAAAACCTTGTGCCCACAATAACAAGATTCTTTGCATATTTGTTCTTGAAACAAACAGTCTTCCCCCTCTTAAGATCGGCAACAGATGTACGTGGTTTTACGACATTTCCCCCTTGATCCTGCAACTATTTTGCGCACAATTGCTTTTATTACTGGATCACTTTTGTGGCTGAAATTCACTGCCTGTTTATTGCCCTTTTGGTATATTGACAACTGATGGTTTTCTTTGAAAATTACGGATGTTTTTATTTATTTATTTTTTATACTCGTAAGTTTTCTCTATATGAGGACTCAAAAGTCAGTTTTAGGCTTCTTCTTTTTACGAATGAGTAGGGCATAAAAAGACCTTTTACGAGTATCGGAAGTACTAAAATAGTTGTGTACAATAGAGAAAGTGTTCCTTGATTTGGGAATCTCACACAAAAATCGAGAATAACTCTCACTTTTACAATTTATTATTAAAATTTTCTACGAACCAGAAGATGTGATCTGGAGGTAATTTTCGGAGAAGTCGATGTGAAAATGCTCTATATCAGTGGTCTCCAACCCCCAGTTCGGGGACCGGTACCAGCCCGTGGATCAACTACTGTTGGTCCACACAAGAAACATTAAATTATTTCCATTTTATTTACTGCGGTATATTTTTCTTGGGTTTGGGCTACTTTTTTATGAAAATCACTTTATATTCCTTGTTAAATCACTTTATATTCATTTTTAGTGAAGCTATATTTTATACTGAAGGCACGTTTAAATACAATTAAAATAAAGTTATTAAATCAAAACAATCTAAAATATAAACAATCAACGACGTCCTCCTCCTCAGCGGACCGCGGTAAAATTATCCAACGTTGACAAGTCCGCGGCGATTAAAAAGTTGGGGAAAACTGCTCTAGATGGCAAATACATTTACTCGTGAAAAATGTTTGAGATTTTTTGTAATGCACAGATTACGAAATCTTTCTCCTGTAAATCAGAAATTTAAAAAAAAACAACTTTGAGGATTATATTTTGTATTTCTAAATTACTCTTTAAATGTTAACGTCAATTTGATTTAGAATTTAAGAAAAGAAGAGTATATATAATATTTTTTCTAAATGGAAATTTAGATAGAAATCTTTTTAGAATCAATTTATCGTTTCTAATAAAAATGTTTGAATACATCTTCTTCAAACAAAAAAATAACAACATCCACCTACATTTACAATGTGAGTGAGTATTCATTATCGTTGCAATATAAAGCTACAATATGGCTATTGGTGATGGAGCTCGTAATTAGAACCACGTTTAAGTGACGAGAGTGCCACCTGAGATAATCCTTTCCAAACTACCAAATCAGGAGGACTTTGAGCTACGACAGATTTAGCGTACATCAGCTACGCTACACAACAGGTCTTCAGTGGCATTAGGGCTGGAATTCACACATATTAGGCCGGTCACGAGCTCATGATCATAGCCATTAAGTTACTGCGGGCACCCTGTATTTAAACGACCTTATTAGAACGACAGTTAGTATTTGAACTTTTAAAAAGTAGTGTTTTTCAATTCATATACATACTCATAGGGATTATTAAGTCGAACCTCCATATTACGAACCTCTATATTGCGAACTTTTTCCTGGAACCAAGATCATTTCACGATTTTCTTCGTAAAATAACCTCCTAATAGTGAAATGCATTTTCTATATAACGAACTTTTTCTCTTGTGATTCAATTTTTTTTCTCCCTATTTTAAAAGTATTTCTGGACATTTCAAGTTGTTCTCTTCAACACATTTTATGATGGTCATAAATCTTGAACTGGTTTTAATAGGTGCCTAACTCGCCGAAAACAATAGAATTCTGAGCGTTTCATCCAAGAAGTGCAACCTTTAACCGGCATTGTCCAGTTCACTATAAACATCTTCGATATCCCCTTTCACCCTCATTGGAATTCTCCTGTTCTTGAATTAGTCTCTCTTCATTTGTAGTGTTGCTCAGTCGTACTGTTAACTTGGTTTCTTGTAGCTCGAAAATGTCCAAACGTAAGTACTTGAGCATCAAAGAAAATTTTTTAATTCTTCAGGAATTATATAAAGGCATCAAGAAAATGGTTAGTAGTTTCCTTGTAGTTTTTCTTTCTTTTTCGATAGGTAAGACAATGAAATAAATATATATTAATTTTTACAAAAAGGTGTGAATTATTACTTTTTTATTTTATAGTGTTCATGAATTTAAAATTTGCTGTACGTGGTTTATGAAAAAAAAATTGAAAGATGAACCTCTATATAACGAATTTTCCATATAACGAGCTTTTTTGGGGGATTTAGCGACTTCATTGTATAGAGATCAGACTGTACTTTTTTTCTGTTTGTCATTGAAATACAGAAGTAAAAAAAAATCTTGTAGTAAATGTTATTATGGTAAAAAGTACAGCTTTATTTTCGTAAAAAGCTTCATTCAAAACCCTAAATGATGTATTCCTTAATATTCTAAGACGATCTATAAGAATCTTAGTCTTAAATTGGAATTCAAAAACTTTTTTACATTTTCTGAAGGAATTCCAATGCTTTTAAATGTGCAATTAACAAAATAAAATTTATGCGAAAATGAGATTGATAAATATAGCTTACAAAAATCGTAATACTATTTTCACTTTTATCTCATTGTCCTTAATCAAAATTCGTTTTCTAATTTTATGCAAATTTTGCTTGGTTCATTAATTAAATGAAATCATGATGTAACAGCAACTTTGTTCAAATCAAGGTTTATGCATTTTTTTTATTTATTAGAAATTCCTTCAAAAGTTAAAAAAAATATTCAAAATAAGATATCCTTTATTATTATAATAGGATCATAAAACCTTACTTGCAAATGTTACTCTTCAGAAAGAGACATTTAGAAATAAATTGCGCGAGAAGTTTTTGACGAAAAAGCCGAATTCTTACCAAAGTTTCTTTTGTCTGTGATCTTAAATATCTGTCGCTAAATTCATTTTCTGGGAAAAGCTAACAATAAAATTTAAAAAAAGAAAAAGCAACCAGTAATTTTTTTCATCAAACAAAATATTGGAGTCAAGTTCTCCGAACTTGTCAATAAATTAGCTATCTCTAAAGAAGCTTTTAAATATTAAAAAAAAGAAAGTAGGGAAAATTAAAGAAAAGTAATAGCTTAAAAGACTAATGACGATATCTTCATTACGAGCAACATACCATTCTTTTAAAAGAGTTTAATTCGAAAAAAAGTTTTTAAGTTATGATTATTTAAATTGTTTTTTTAGATACTAAGCTTCAGAAAATATTTTTTAAAAAATGATTTAAACTAGTTTCTTGGAAAAGTTAATAATGCTCTGCAAAAAAGTTCCACATTTAATTTTTTAGATTTTATTATTAAGCCTTAATTTGCATAAATGTCATGGAAATAAAACACAAACACTTTTCTTTTAGTAATGAGATAAGCTTGTAAGAATGCACAAGAATGTTTTTTTTTAAATTTAACTTTTCCCCCCGTATACAAATTGTATTTTTGAAAGAAAAGTGATAAAAAAATATGAACAAAAGAAATAAGCCGATATTTATTTATTTATAAGTCTTACGATTAATTATATTTTTCTTCAAAAAAAAAAACATGTTCTTTTAAAGAATTTAAGGAATATATAAACAAGTTTTTTTTTTTTTTTTTTTTAAAAAAAAATGAATCGTGAAAATCTTTGCTTATAACACTTTCATTACGCCTGGCTTCTTTGAATGTTTATGAATAGAATTTTTGAAATATAAAAATACTGAAATACTATTATTCTATTTTGCCTTTGCTACCTTGTAGAGAACAGCATATTTTATCATACTCCTCATTTTTAGCCGAGTTGACGCATTTTTTCTGGTTTATAACGTGTTTCGCGTTTTTCTCACTCCTAAACCTTAATTCTCTTGTACTTTTATACGTTAAATGGTACAGTTAATTATCTATTGAATGTTTTAAAATTTTAAAAACGGTATATCATAAGCACAAATGTATGAATTATACTACAAACTCAAACTCGGTGACGCAACAGTCCATGAGGACCAAGGTTTAGTGTGTCCATTTCAGTATACGTGACCAATGGACGCTGAAGTGCATGAGCAGATGCCCCGATCAGGTGGTCAGTCTGAAGCGAAACCCTCAGTGTTTCAATCCCCAATCAAGCTTGGTACTCATTTATCGACCAACTGAAGGGATAAAAGGCCGAGTCGGCCTTGCCCAGCCCGGGAATAGAACCAAGACCTGTGGTGTGAAAGCGCGATACGCTACCACTCGACCACTGGGCCTCTAATGTATGAATTATAATGTTGCAAATTTTAATGAAAATTGAGGCATTCTTCTGTCTGAAACTTAGCTCCGCGTTTAGTTCAGGTTCTCGTACATTTGGCGAAATGAAAACGCTAAGTAAGGCTGTTTTCGGTCAATGTTGAAGTATAGGAACCCGAATTCGGAATATTTTTCCAGAATATTAATCCAGATCAATTTTGTCTGATATAAAATGTGTTTCGCGTTTTCTTCCCTATATCGTAATGTTAAACGAGCTATCTCTTTAAGTATTAAAACAAAAACAAAAAAAATTATTTATGGAATATTTTGAAATATTAATAACGCTATATTTTATAAGCAGATGTATGAATTACGACGTTGTAAATTTCCCCTAAAAATAAAACATTTTTCTCTCTGAAATTCTGCTCCACGTTGAGCTCAGGCTCTCATAGACTTAACAGGAAAAGAAAGTATTAACGCTGTGTCTTCGCCAAATGTACGAGAAGATACTAAATGCTAAACACATTTTCAGACAGTAAAATGTCCCAATTTCCATGAAAATATAAAACACTCTTGTTCATGCATCTTTTCACAATATAGTGTTTTTTAAAATTCCAAAATATTCCGTAAATATTTAGTTATTCATTTTGACATATATGCAGGGAGAGCTCATTTAGGCATTACGGTATAGGAAAAAAATTGCGAAACACATTTATACCACAAAAAATGGGTTAACTATGATAAAAATGAGTAGTGTGATGTAACACGTTGCTCTCTTTTAAGATAGCGAAGCTAGAATTTTATATTAATGTTGGAATACTTTTTTATTTGAAAAAAATATTCCAACGCTGGTCCCTATTCATTCACATTACGCGAAGGCAGCCTTATGAACACACTTCTTAACTAAGAACCATCAAAATTCATTCTTTTTTCTCATCGAAGTGTTTCAATAACCAGGTTAGTATTGGATACCATATGAAACTTAGCCTTGATTTTTGCTCGAAAATATCAAAACCTTCATAAAATGAAAAGCTAACCAATAAATTTTCCTCTACAAGTACTTCTAAAGGCTGTGGGAAGGGGGAGCTAGCAGAGCGAATGAAAGAAAAAAGCACCGAAACCAACTTCCTCGCAGACAGACCATGTTTTCCAATTCCCACAGAAATTGATCTTTTAACCTTCAGTCCGTCAACAATAACACTTCCGGTTGTAAACAAGGCGAAACATCAAAGAAGTTGAAAGTGGGGAGAGTAGAAATTTAATGGAATGGAGGGGGGAAAGACCACAACAAAACAATCTTCTTCCAAATATCCATCCCCATCGAAATTTTCGGCAGCTGACAGCTTTTCCAAAATTTGACCTTCATCATCTTCTCATCAATCAAGCGCGGTGCTTTACGGAATTAACTATTCCAGTTCGGTAACAGCTCGTTTAGATCAGTACAGTTTCCATTATTATGTATATTAGAAAATGACCGGTGTTTATGCGTTACTATTTTGGGACCGTTATCAATACAGAAAAGGAAGTGAAGAGCGGAGGAAGGTGTCAAAGATGCTCCGTACCGTCTGTTGCGCATTTAGAGGAGGCGGAATTATAAGGAGTGTTTCCAGAGATGATGATGCAAATTGATGGGTAGTACAGCTAAATGTTCTGTTATTTCCGATTTCCTGAGTTATTCTGTGCATTAATAGAGAAGATTGACTCTTCGTGCTAAATTTTAAATTCCAGTTCTGTAAATATAATTGTGTGTGGATGACACTTCAAAGGTGTATATATTCACTAGAATATATATAAATGAAGTATTTGCTAAGTTGGATTTTTGAGTTTAAGAGCTGTATAGCATAAGATTTATACTATTAATCCTTTTTTCTCCATTAAAATATTGAAAACAGAAAGTTAAAAGCTGTTCCTGCCGTTTTATATCAATATAAAATGCTTATATTATAGAGGTTAAAGAAGCAGAGCTACTCAACCTTTTATCAATTAAAATTTGTGAAAAAAATTCGTGGACCGGAGGATTTCTTTTAGCAGGAGAGACCCCTTCCTCCCCTACTAGGTGTAAAAGAACTACCCCAGTTACAATAATATTCAATATAAACATGAATATTGTTTGCAACATTAAAATGAAAGTAAATAAACTTTTCTGAGATAAATCCCCCTAAAAATTAATTAAGAATATTTCAAAGTTAAGGAAATATGATTTATATATTATAATGAATAAAACAATTTTTTAACGGTATAGCTGACAATCTCTATGTACCTGTCAAATATTTGATCGCACCAGGAACGAGGGAGTTTGTTAAATTCACGTAATAGAGCAACATGAAGGCTATTGGGGGGAGGACCACAAAATTCTGAATCTTGGTCTAGTGACGAGGACAACACCTTCAGTGCACCCCTTCTCCAAACTACCACACCACGCCAATGGTAGGACTTTGAGCTCGATAGGTTTAACAAGTATAGCCTTCTATATGTGGGGAAAAGTCTTCAGGGATACCAGGACTCGAACCCGGAGCAACCCGGCCACGAGTTTGTGGTCATAACCTCTAGGCTATCGAGGGCACACGGACCAGTGGAAAAAATCCCTGATAAAGAGCGCTATTTGCCGAAGCACGATAGACACATTTCAAAATAGCAACAATAATTTAAGTACAATTCAAATATATTTTTACAAAGTTTCTATGAAAAGTTTCGATCAATAATATTTTTAGGAATATTACTTGGAAAAGCATCAAAATTATATCATGCCATTCTATCAGTAGTGCCAGAAATACTTTAAAGCATAGTTAACATGATAATAGGCATTTAATTTTGCATTGTGAATGTCTACTTAATGCAAATTCTCATTACAACTTGTTCAGCAGTTGTATTTAAGTACACCATTTTATCACAATTCAGATTTTAATATTTAATTATTTAAAGTTCAAGTATGTAAGAAATATAAATTATAAGGACTGTGTGTTAATTAATAAGCACTTAAATTTTGTTTCTATGAGACGTGCACTAATCTTGCAAATTAAAAGTCACAGTCATTACTTTATAGAAAGTAAGCCAAATACAATTATTATTCATGGTGGATGAGATCTATGGGTGATATTTCCGCCCTACGGCGAAAATGAATATACGCATTTTTAAAGGTTGTCTTTCTATGTCTGGTTGTACTTCAAAATGCTGAGAATTCGACTTCTTTTTACATATAAGGGGCAGGTTCAGTGCCAATAATATTCATGTTGTCATGCCGACGAGTCATTTAGTAACAAACCATATATTGTCACGATGGGAAAGGTTACCTAATCTGATGACCTTCACGAAATATGATGAACACTATATACATAAGTAGTTAAATCGAGTAACATTAAATGTAAATTGATAAAAAAATTTACACAAAGAAAATTATTTTATAAAAATTACTTTTCTTTTTTTCTGAATTTGAGAGCTGATCTAACACAGTATGTCGCAAAATCCAGAGTACAACACACACCTATACTTTCCAGCTGCATTTTTTAATTTTTAGATATATTCATCGTATAACGCACACTTTTTTTTTTTTTTGCAAAAGTACTTGAAATGTACGTGTGTAAAACTCTTATGTTTTGAAGTCATTTATTCGAAGTCATTATCGCAGGCTTTTGAAAAAATAATATACTTCTGAAGAACTATAACCTCTTAAGTGCATAAAGTATGTCATTTCATTTAAATAAACTATTTCAATTTTTGCGGATGTCTAATTATTTTATGCTCATCTCTCTTTAAAAAAAAACCCCTTTCATACCAGGCGTATAATGTGCACCCAGTAAATTTCGATCTTATTTTAAAAGTGCGCGTTATACGTCTGATTACCGGATTATTTAAAATTGTAGAATAATAAAACTGTATTACACGTAAAATGATAAATTTCACAATATATATATATATATATATATATATATATATATATATATATATATATATATATATATATATATATATATATATATATATATATATATCTTTTAGTTTAAATATTTTAATTAAATAAATTACATTTTTATGTTTACCTACAGCAAAAAAGAAACAAAATAAATAAACAAATAAGTAAAATTCTCTTTAACGTCTGTCATTAATAATTTTAGTAATAAGTCTGTTTAAATGAGAAAACACTCACAAGTTCTTTAAAGCAAGTTTTCCTTTTCACGAATTTGTACTATTTCAAACATATGGTCTTCATATAACACAATTTTAACAGTTAAAAGTTTTTATATTTGTAGCAGGAAAAACAGAAATCTATCCTTCTTTTATTGATGAATTTGCTGTATATATTTACTGAAACTGGTTGTCTTTATTCCATCATTATGTAGAAAATTTACTTATACATTTTTTTTTACTATGCAATAGACTATTGAATAGTTTTGAGTGTACAATAAAATTTACGATACTTGCTTAGTTTAGAGTTTCAAGCACAGAGATTTACTGAACAATTTTTATTTATACCGAAGTATACTTTAATCTTTTTAAAAAAGAGTAATTAGAATTAAAACCTTGACTTTTTTTCAGAATTTTATTTAATTAAAATGAAGTAATTCTGCTAAGTGTTACTTCAAAAATGAATTAATATCACTAAAATAACGTTTTTGTCATGAAAATATTTTACTAAGACCTATAACGTCACATGATGACTTTGAAGTAAATAGGCACACACACACAAGAAGGACGATAGATCTTTTGTTTCACACACCGCATCTGCTAAATCCAAGAAGAAATTTTGTAATTTTCGTTTGTGGCATTGAAATGCTATTTTTGTATATTTATGAGTACCCGACATCCCATAGTTTCTAATGACTCACCTGTTCTTTGTGTAGGCTATTTTATGGCTCTGAGGATGAGAGCTACCAGACTATCAAGGACGACAAGTATATTTTATTTTAACAAACGCCCTGCAACGCATCATTACGACCAAATTTCACGAATTTTTTTTTCCTCTTCTGCTTTTAATTTGGCGGTATACCTCACGCCAGCACACCCATCAAAACATTTACAGTCTGTTCCTGCATTGCCTATTTCCTCACGGACCTCCTTCTGCTACAATAATTGGTTTTAAAATGCATCAGAGGTATAGCTGCTTGCATGGACTCCAGGTAAACTTTGGCTCTGGCGTGATTCTGAGATGCTATTATAAATAACAAAACTGTACGAGTACCTCAATTCATTTTCAGAAAGCAGAACATGTTGAAATTATTTCAGAAAATAAATAATAGTTATCAAAAAATAATTGAAGGACTGGTTAGGTGTCACTCAGTATAATTGACCGTGGTACAGATCTAGTAATTTTAAATACGTGATGTCCTTGACTGACAATCAAAGCAATGAACCATCGATTTGCCCAATGGGAGATTTGGATTTTTTCCTAAAATATATCATGTGTTCAATAAATGACAATGCCAGTTGTAGACAAACATTGTGCAATGGCATTTCGGTGCTAGTTTGCGTCATTTGCCAATGGATAAAAGATTGCGCAATGTTCAGCCCCGAAAGCTGGTTTTAATTATAAGGCTTTTTCACACAAAATGTCAATTTTACTCTTCATTTTGCGAAATTTTTTCACCATTTTACTTTTTACTATTCATCATATTTGTTGATACTCGTTGGATAATTGCTACTGAGCATGGGTCACCTATGCCATTTAAAAACACGAAGTTAAAATCTTTAAAAGCAAGATTCATTGGTCACCCGAGAGTACAAAACAAATTTCAATAAAAAATTGCTAAAAATTTTCATTTCTTAAAAAAAATTGGATTTGATGTAAATTTTATTGATGATGAATAAATGATTGTGTACAAAAATTATGTCTCTGTTTTCGAGTAGCTAAAGTATTTGATGCGGATTACTCTTAGCGTTAATTATCTATATATATATTCTAGGATTCTTAATTTAACATCTTGAAACAGAGATAAAAGAATAGTTTTTTCTCTCTCATAATAGAAATAAATCCCCCCTTTAAAATCAGGATCTAAAGTGAGATTGATTAAACTTAGAAAATTAATCAGAAATTATTCTCTTAGTTGAGTTTTACAGACTTGAATCGTGAGTTAGGGCAGGAGGTTAGGTTCTGGGTAATAGTTCATCGTTTATTATAGATCGTTCTATCCAATAGCCTGCTCAAGCAGAAATATAATAGCTTCAAAAAATTTCAGGAACCAATTGTTTTACCTTAGAATGAAGCTTGACACCTTTGCTGTAAGGTATGAGTTAAGCAGCTGGCGCTCGAATCGCGTCCCTCTGCAGATACTATTGCCAATAGCTCCTGCAATGAGCCATGGAATTTCAGCATTCGACCATACAAGAAGGGAAGATAGTCCCCTGGTCCGATGAATCATGTTTCTAGTCAACTACAATGGCGAGCGAGTATTTCTTGGAGATAATTTTTAAAACTTTTTGATATTTTTCGTAGAATAAAAAATATAGGATCTTAGGAAAACATTGTTTTATTTTTTTCTGCCTAAAATTATCCCCTTTTTTAGTTTCACCTGAAACACTAGATCGCTGATAGTTGAAAAATTATGTATAACGCTTAACAATTTTTCAAATGTTACGTAAAAGTTTTTCAAAATGAACAAAACTTATAAAATTTAAATTAAGTGGAATTCAGTGGATATAATCCTTTTAGAAAATAATATTATAATAACACTGCATAGTATAGGAACATAAATTAAAGCAAGTATTAAACACCATGAAGAAATTAGCATGAACATTTCCGTTTTTTATTTTATGTAATCATTTTAAGCCCGAAGTTCTAACTTATCATTTTTGTTTTGCGAGAACTATATCACATTGCCCTTCAGAGAGTTAGAAAAAATACATGTATTAATTCATTTTTCGCTGTTTTTTCCTTATTTGCATAAGTTTTTTTTGGCGAAATGCAGTAGAATATACTCTCGAGATGCATTTTATCGTTAAGTATGTTTTAACTATGTGTTTGTACAAAAATATCTTCAACATAAGATAGTAGACAGCGAAAAAATTGCATAGTATATAAAGGAATTTATTCGAATTGCACCATTGAGGATTTCGAAAAGCTATTTCATGGCTTTTATTGTATAATTTACATTTATTTTTACTATCTCTTTTTAATTTGTATTCGTTCAGCAATATTAGCAAAACATATGAAAAGACAGGTGCCAAAATTATGTTCAGCCCAGTAAGGTTAGTCCTAAGCCTAAGCATTTGTTTGAAATAACCGTGACTAATATTTTACTATGTCTTATTAATATTTCATTGTAGTTCTCTATTTTTCACTTTTGTTATTACTTAAATAATTTTAATTACTAAGTATCATATATTATAATTTCTCTCTCTCTCTCTCTATATATATATGTATAAGAAGTTAGTTCTTTTTGGTGTATAGCTACTTCAGTTTCATTTTATGCATACACGAGCATGTTATGCTAAGTATCTGCAAAAGAGATGAGTTCATATGATAAGGAGCCTATCCCAGAAAGAGTTCTTAGAACAGATGGTCGAAGGAGGGACCATGGTCTTCTATTTCACAAAAAAAGGGCCAAAGGTTGAAAAAAGTAATGAACTCCAGACATAGTGTCCGACAGCACCCACATGTATTTTGATACCCTACTCTGGGTTTCGGGGTGAATGGGCAAAGACCTTGAATTAGCCAGGAAATGGGGTCAAAGTTTACATCTGGAAATCTTAGTCACCATTCCGCGTCGTGTACATAGCAGTAGCTTTACAACACTTATGTGTTCACCCTTTTTCAAAAGTACCTCCACTCAACGTTTTCTCAAGCATTTTTTCCCATACGAATCATCTTCTAATTTAATCTAAACCAGTGGCGCATACAAGGGAAGAGGGCCCAGGGGGTCCAGACCACCCCTTCCTGCACCCTTTATTTTTTCTCGATTGATTAAAACCCTATGCATATAGTACATAAAATAATTCAAAACAAAGGTAGCAATAATTACAGTTCTAATCAATGAAAAAATGCAATTTCTTTTTTCTCTTTTTCTTCCCCTTCAAAACCAAACGGCATGCGAACATTAAACACCCTCTTATTCTTAGATCTGATCTACTCAATTGCTTCCTGTTGTACTCTGTAGGAAATTGAGGAAATTGGTTATCTTTCTAGCAATGGCGTAACGAAGAATATTAGGCCCCCATCTACAAAGTCATTTTTTGCCTTAATATTTTATAAATTGATTAAATACGTACTTGGCGTCAGTTAAGCTTTGGGCCCTCTAGAAACCTGCCCCCCCCGATGGGGGGTGTTACGGTACGCCACTCCCTAGAAGTTATAAATGCCCACCCCCCCTGAAAATAGACTTTACCCTGTGAATATTTGCAAGCCTGGTGACTGTAAATGAAACGCTGCAATCAACATGTTTTTAGTTTTGTAATTGCAGATTCAAGTGGGGTTTTTCTTCTATGACTTGAGGCTTCTATAAAGATGAATTTGCTTTGCTGTTTTTATTTTTTAATTATGAGAAAAGTAAATACACAAGTTCTTGTGCCTCATGGTAATTTAATTAAGTATTTGTTATTAATAATTAAATTATTTAATTAATGCTGATTATTTAGTATATAATTTACTTTTGTTTGTTTGTTCTCGACAATTGATAAAATAAAAAGAATATGTTTGGCGCCGTGTTGGGGTATGATGCAAGAATGGTGTACCCTCGACCCCCCCCCTAAGTGTTGAGAACACCTTAGCTAAAAAGTAATGCTTTTTAGAACAATGTTTTTCTCACAGATATAAAAAAAAGAGTGAATAGTGCCCATGCAAATATGTTATAAGCCACAAATATTTCATAAGAGAAAAAATAGAGAAAAAATTATCTTTGCAATGGAGGAGAAAAAAGACACTTCAAAAATCATTTTACGGCGGTACGGTGGACGCAAAGGGCTTAACCACTTCCTTCTCCAATAAGCAAAATTAATTCGAAGACACTCCCCGAGTAACAGAAGCAAGTGAGAAAAAAGAGAAAAGGAAGATACAAAGTTTCATCTTCTCGGTGTTCCTCTGGATTTTGGAAGGCGGCAGGCGGAACGCCTTAGGCTGTGCTGTCAATCAAGAGAAATTTACGAACAGAGAATTTCGAGAATACCTTCTCATTATCCATGCACAACCGAGGAAGTATGTTTATTTTCGAAAGAGCAAATAAAGTAGTTTTCCCAAGGTCTCCAACGCGGTAGGGATTCTATCGCTAACGGAGTGAAGGGAGGAGGGGGCTATAAAACTGTCTAGCCGTTCGAATTACGGTTGCCGTTAACCAGTTAAACGGTCGGGGGGCATCCAGTAGTTTTTAAAATGGTCGTGCATTTAATAATGACCCGAGACGTTTGACTTTATAAGGGTGTAAAGGAAGAGAGGGAGGTGGGAGTTTCTGGATGAAGGAAGACTACATTTCTGAGAGAGGTAGTAAAAAATATCAATTGTGTGTGTATCGAACAGGTAATAATAGCAACAATAGGATTTCGTATTTAAATATTTTTATTTGTTTAAATATATATGATTTGCCATAAAATTCCTCAGTATTAAGGCTGTCTTCTTTTAAAATTAAATAATAACACTCTATGTGAAAACACTTTTTGCAGATTAAAAAATTCTTCAGAGTTATAGAGCATTTCATTCTGACTTCAATAATGAAAAAAAAAAAAAAAAGAAGAAAAAAGTATATTTTAATATATAATTCTATTTTTTTCTTGCATTCATTTTTTCCTCAGTCTGTTATAAGTTTGACATTTCGTTTTCTATACGTTACGTAATTTCATTTTGCTTTTAAATAAAAAAACCACATATTGCTTGAACATTTTTAAATTTAAGAAAGTAATATGTCAAAAGAATACAAGTGCCATAACCAGTGGCGTACATAGGAATTTTTCAAGGAAGGGATCCAGGGTCGGAAGTCCACCATTCTCATATTATGCCCCAATACGCCACCCAGCATATTCTTTTGATTTTGTTGGTTTTCGGGAACAAAAACAATACAAAATTAATTATTGAATAAATAATTAGCATTAATTAATAAAATTAATTATTAATAACAAATACACAATTAAATTTTACGTAATATATATAAAGGATTATAACCAATCGAAAAAAAAAATCAAGAGCTATGGGAGGTGTCCGGAACCCTAGTATACCCCCTTGTGTGTGCCACTGTATGGATCCGATGAATAACGAAGTTAGCCTTCAATAATTTCGTAATGGCTTTATTTGTTTTGTCTATAAAGGGACTGCAACACTGACAATGAGAAAAAATATTAAGTTCCCCAATTGTTGTCTATTTGATACAATGCTAGTGGCACAGTAGACCGGCAGAGTAGCAGCAGACTCACTGTAACCGAAGTTCACATTCATTGACACTGAAAAGTGAATCACATATGCTATATAGAAATTTGCATGCCAAGTTGTGAGATAATAGAATTATTTTCTTCGAAAAGAATGTATTCTTGACGAACACCAGTGAAATTTCTGCCTTTTTTTCTAATCGTTAATGCCATAAAATTCAAGCGTTCTCTATTTTTCAGATGTCATTCAATAAAAATTAGATTAATAATACTATTTGCATTGTGTCGCAGATCACCTGCATTTTTTATGACATTTCCTTTCCATTTAAAGCTAATGGCCGTAAGCAAAATAAAAATATATGGTTTGAAATATTTTTCATTATTTGAGGATAACTTTATTATTAATAGATTAGCATTTCATACTTTAAAAAAAAGATTTGGTAAGACTAATCTTCATTTCTCAGAAATATAAACTAATAAAGAAATTAACACACATTTTGCATTTAGACATCTTTGAGTATATTTATATATATAGTAAATGCCATTTATAAATTATTTTCATTTCTTAATATTACAACGATAATTGCTTAAACGAAGATGCGTCTTTTAAATTTCAAGACTTTAATACTTATATTGTAAAAGGAAGTATGTTACAATTTTTTAAAAAATATTTGTTATTGCTAAAATTTGTATGATATATAAATTTGTATAGTTTATGAAAATATTATTTGTACTAAAGAGAAAGCACCAATTTTTTTAAGTATGTAAGGGTGATTTAAATAAAGAGAAAAACTTTTTTGGCCCAAAATATACTACATGGTTGCTAAAATCCAACACAATTTTACAAAAAACAATGTAAAGTGTAGGATTGTTGGGTGGCGTAGTTGGTTTGTCGTTGGCCCTGTACTCCCAAGTTTGCGGGTTCGATCCCGGCCCAAGTCGGTGGATTTTCAAGCTGCAGAAAACTGACAGAATCAGTGTCGTATGATTATGCGGCATTTTAAAAGTCCCTAAAGGAGCTGTTTGACGGGTACTCAAGAAAATCAAATTCCTAGTACGGTTTCGCATCATCAGAGATAAGGTGCGGCTTCCTTGGGAGTAAACTATGTGGGTGTCAAAATTACTTGCGGTGATGGATGGTGTCGCACCAAAAAGAGATTCCGACTCCCGGGAAATGCACTATATCCGTAATGGTAAAGCACCAATCAGCAGCCCCATTAGAAATTTTTTAAAAAAACTAAAGTACAGATATAATTCATAATTCAAGGAATTTTTTTTTTTTTTTTTTTGCACAATTAATGTACAATTGACATGTTTTGCATTAAACTTTTGTTTGACAAGGTTTATGACACTAATTGAAAATATTCTTGGGTTTTATAACTAAAAAAAAGTCAGAAAAAGAAAGGGGGGGAACGAAGAAAGAAAAGAAGAAGGAAGGAAGAAAAGAAAAGAAAAACTGTAATAATCACTTTACTTTAATTGAAAATTAAAGATAAATAAAAACATATACCATTAGAAAATACAAAAAAATAAAATGTACTTACATCAGTTGCGTCTTTCCGACTATCTCGACTTTACTTTCACTTCATTCTAAATATACAGTTATCAGTAAAATTCGTTGCTGGTTTCGAGCACTTGGTATACTTGAAACTTCTCCTGATAAAAAAAGAAAAATATGAATTAAAAATTTAAAAAAATATTAACTGTAAGAAATATATATATATATTGGAGAAAAACTTTGGAGCTTAGATAAAAAGTTTGGACACAGAATAAAAAGAATATTCCTATATTTTACTTTTTCTGTGCATTTAATGCAATAATTTGTAAGCCTAATGCACGCCCATTGTAACGCCACTTCTCGAAAACATCAACATCTAGTCGGCTTTTTTTGTGGACCCGACACCCACACGTGCATCTGCAGGTGCAGCGCAAACCCTGTTTGACCCCCGAGGAATCTAGCTCGTCGACCGGAAGATGAGGGGAGAGATGCTTTGAACTGGCACGAGAGCGGTGACCAACGGATCCTCCTCTCACAAAATATTGGACTCTAACAATCTATAATTAAATTTAATAACTTTAATGTATCATTTAGTACATAATTTTCAATAGTTGTGACGTAAATAAATTCCATATTTTAATTAACCAAGAATACGCTACCGTTATTCTTTCAAACGTTACAGCTTGTCAAAATTCTTTGAAAACGTTTTATCCTAAGTTCAATTAAGAAGAAATTATTTAAAAATAATTTTTAAAAAATAGCGCACGAGAACTCTATAAATATTGGTACTCTATAATTTTGTGTGCGTGTAAAAGAACCTATTTAATTTCTCCTTATATATATAAATATATATTCAGTAATTTTTCTTTTCTTTATTTTTTCTTCCTTTTAAGAAATAAATTTGATCTTACATTAGACACAACTTTTTTTAAAAGAAATAATACCTAATTTTTAAGTATTAGTTTTGATTTTAATTCATCAAACGATTTTTTTTTTTTAAAAAATTCTACTTCCAACTCTATTATTTGAAAAGATTGCATAAAACTTTAATTTAAGTGTGAAAAAAAATGTTTTTTCAAAAGGTTTTTTTTTTAAACTTCTAACAGTTTTTCAAGAATATTTTTTAAAAGAATACGAAACCGAGCGAGTAGAAATATGGAGGGGATGACACTTGAATTGTGGTTCCTCTTTCTTCTAAAATATCCGTGTTACACAATCTATGAATATTGAAGTTAAAATGATTTTAAAGTGCTGAAGAACTTATAAGTCAGAACGTGGATCTAGATCAGCGATTCTCAACTTTCGACCCACCGAGCCTTTTTAAGTGGCCCGGTCATGACCCATTGCTATGAGAAATTCACTTATTTAAGAACATTGTATTAAAAATTTGGTGGGAAATTCTTTGTCAAGAAATCAAATACACCAATTTTGCTTTTTGCTGTCGGTGTGGCTCCGGTACAAATTGACATTCTTTTTCTATTTGGAAAGGTTACGGTTAGTGATAACAGACAACAGTGGAGTAGCGACAATTTTATGGGTGGAACTAATTTTTAACTATCTTTCATATCTTGCAAGTGAAAAATATTCCAAGAAAATTTTTTCGTTTCAAGACGATTGGGATGTTGACAATTTTGTAGTGAAAAATAAACATGGACCAGTAATTGTTTGATTTGTCACGAAAGTGCTGTATTTAAAAAATACCAATGGACAGGAATGATTCAATGACACTTTTCCTCGAAGATCTCTTTCAAGAGGTGATAAAAATAGCATTTCTTAAATAATCTTTGCAACAGCAACAAAGTGTGACGAATCTATACGGAACTTTATCACTAACCTTCTGAGTCGACCTTTTTAGGGAAATTTAATTCCCTACCTATTTCCAATCAACTCCAAAAGCGGACAGGCCCTTGTTATATGCAGATTAGATAAAGTATTTAAGTCAAACGAAATAGTAAAGTTAGAGCAGTAGGAGATAGAGATTGAAACAGAAAGTTTTCGTGGATTTAAATTGAAAATTTCTTGTTAGAGATATTTAATCTCAAGAATTGAGATTCCGAGCGGTAAATATAGATTTGTGTTTAAAGTCTCATTAAAGTTTTAAGAGTGAGATTAAAGTTAAATGTTCAATAAGAACATTGTTAAATATAATTCTGGGATCTCTTATCGTGGTAATTTCTGCGTGATCGTTATTTAATAAATTAATTAATTAGATCATTAATTAATTAAGTTAATTTAAAGGATATTACCTTTAAAACCTCATAATATTAGTAGACATATTTGTTAATAAGTCTTTGATTCTATTTGGGAAAGATAACCAAATAAAGAAAGTTATTTATAAAAATGGCTACTGGTTCTTCTTTGACTCAAAATTATTCTCGTTCTCAAAGTGAGGTCCTAAGGGACCTTCACAAAAGTATCTTGTCAGTGGTAATATCACAGTGGTAACAAAAACATCCTATAAGTTTGCTATACTCGTATTATTAGTAATCATATGAAACCGTATACTGAGAGAGATGCAGAGATCGTGGAGGAGTGTTTCTTAAATGCTTCTAATTTAGTGTTAGTGACATAAAAATATAAAAAATAATAATTAAAAAAAGCAAAACCGGAGTTATAATAATTTGATCAATTTTCCACATTTTAAATTTCCAATGTTATCTTGTTGTTAAGGCATTTCCCCCATTTATTCTCATGCTGCGGCCCGCGTGAAATAGTTAACATATGTATGCGGTCCAGCAGAAGAAAAGGTTGAGTACCCCTGATCTAGATTTTATGAATTAATTGAAGCGCCATCATCATCAGGACGTCTTAAAACTGTTCAAAACTTACAAACTGTTCAAGACATTGAACAAAGGACATTGGACAAAGTTTTCCTTGGAAACTATAAAAGAGTAAATCATCAGATCTCTCTAAAACTTGATTGAACTTAAATAAGAACAGGTATGCGAAATATCCTTTAGGAATGTAATTTTTTTTCCTTTAATTTCTGTAACTCTTCAGTAATAATTATTGTTCTATGTCTTGTCTGAAGTAACCAAGAAGTTTTCCAAATAAGAAAAAAAAATTTTTTAGGATCCCTTAAAATAACGCTAAAGGCTTCTCTACTGAAAAGTAAAAAAATCCTGTCTAATAAGTCTCTTTTTTTTTTTGTGGAAATTTTTTGCAAATTAAGAATTACTAATAAAAAATGAAACGGCAATCTGAAAATTAAAAAAAATGTTTTTCATGTGAATTTTTTGCAGTGGTCCATGAAAAAATCCGGGTGAAATTTTATTTCAGTAATAAAACTTTATATTTTAAAACGTAACATTACTACAAATAGTTCTTCATTTCTAATGGTTCGCTTACAGAAGATTTGTCAAACTGTAAGAAATCTCAATTTCTATTTCAAGTTATCAAAAAAAGTAATTATAAATGTCAATAATTCCTTATACACTTGTATATATTCAATTATACAACTGTAATTATACATAAGAAATAAAACATCAAAATCATAAACGACTTGTTGACTATTCTTTTCACATGATTTTATTATATAATCATTACTTGTGTGCTCTCTTATAATAAAATCATCATTATTTTCTTTTTTGCAAAGGATTCATTAATAAAAGCTTAAGTCAATATTAATGGAATCATAGTTTATTCTTATAATATTTCGATTTTTTTTAAATACGTGAAGAATTGTATATCTTATCTGTATTTAATGTTCTACAGGAAAATTCAACACGATTAAAAGTTGATGATGGATATTAACTATATATGTATGTGAAAAGATTCCACTTGACTTACGACATTTTACTGGATAATGGTTCTATTAATTCGTTGCAGTCGTTGAAAGATTGAAGTGACTTTTTTTAATTTTAGTTACCCATTTATTGAGTTAATCAAAACACATACAACACAAAGACACGCAGACATTACAACAATACACAAAAATATTATCTGTTCCACTGGAGATCTCAGATTTTATAGCTTTTTCAATCGGAAGCTTTTCGAATCATATGATTTCCGCTAAAGACTTTTGTGATTGGTCAGAGTACATGGATGATGTAATATTGCTTCATTTTGTTTTAAAAACGCGGACGTGGCAGTTTCTCAGGAGATAAAGTTGTGGTTATTTCCCGTTTAACGTGAGTAAACACACACATACACACTAACTTTGAATAAAATAAACATTAAACATCGTTATGCTTCCATTATATGCAGAACCTTTTAACATTAACAATTTCAATATAACAGTTGCGAAAACAAAATTTTGCCTGTAGTAAACTTATTAGTATAAAGGCATGCTCTAGGTAAATAAAACAAAATTATTTCTTGATAGCTTTCTGCTTGTAGTATATTAAATTTGGCAATAAAAAGTAATAATTGATTTTAATGTCAAAATTTTGCGAACAATAATATATTATTGCTTAAATCTTGAGATTTCCTCATTTTTATCAACTTTATTTTCTGCAATAGATTAATTTAAACTAATCATGCGTTGGTTCTCCGGTATCGTGCGTGAATAGGAAACATCAACATTAGTCTTCGATGACAAATGTTTAAAACTTCATGATTCAATATAATTTGATACATAAACTTACTTGAGTAAAAGTATTTTCTCATTATTGAATCAGTTTCGATGTACTTTTTTACCTATGCTTATTTTTCAATTTTCAAGACTTGTATGTTAAATAGAGTTAGATAGCCATAACACTTTTGATTCCACTTTTTTAAAAAATATAATCATTAGTTATTTTTCTATAATTATAGCTTTTAAATAATGCAGATTCATATATTTGCATATAAAATATATATATATATATATTTGTTTCTTGCTTGTAATGGATTGATGTAAATGCATTTGCTTCAGAATAAAATTGAAAATTGCTTATCAATTCCTTCAGTATTAATCAAAGCAATACTCTAAAAGATTAATTATTCCATTTTTAATAAAGAGACCTTTAGATTTGTGTTCAAATATATATATATATATATATATATATATATATATATATATATATATATATATATATATATATTTAATTTATAACTAACTTATTTGTAGTACTTTCTGTTGATTATATGTATCTTCATTTTTATAGGTACATTGCTACTTTCTGAATAAAGACTTAAAATGTCTTCCAATTTTATTTTTCTTGCATTTTTTAACAAAACATTCATTTCGTAAAATTGTACGCGAAATATTGCAATTTTGTTCCAAGTAGAGGTACAAATTTGACACCCCTTCGCTTAGATATTTATACATAAATCTATAGACATTTGTTGAATGATTTGTATTTATAATAATGAATTGAAAATATTTTTGACACATTGACAATTTATGCAATGGTTACGAATTATGCATATCATTTATTTTTTACATTTAGGCAAAATATTAATCCCTGTAAAAAATGTCAAAGACATTAAATACTCGAATAATATTAATAAAAGAAATAAAATTACGTATGTTCGATTCAAAAAGAATGAATCACTTACCAATAAAAAAGTACACAATATTTTCCAGTGAAAATGCTAAAACTGATGGCATCATTCAAAAAACAAAGTTCGATATAGCAATATTTTAAATTCGCTGCCAATTTATTTTATCGCATTGTTCATAAATATCTATTCATTATTATCGTTTGTGTCTTATTTTATTCTCACAATTGTTCGGTTAAAATTCGTTTTACAAAGCATACATTTATTATTTTATAGAAATACACCAGTAATGCATTTCTCTTTTCAAATTTATGCAACAGAAGTCATAATTTTTATTAAAACTCAAAGAAAAAACAAAATGTTTGCCAGCTATTACTAAATAAGTATTCTAATTAAAAAAAAAGAAAAACTTTTTTTCAAAATGTTTGCTTTATTCTCCTTACTCTAAAATTGTAATATATTTTTTTTAATAATACAGTTGAATTAGTAATTGAACACAAATATTTCCTGAGAAATTTGACATAAAAAAGGTTATTACAAAAACGTCTGAAGTAGGCGAATTTCCTGAAAATGAATAATGCTACGGCACTAGTTGAATATTTTTATTGAAAAAAGTTTTTTTTTCTTTTGGAATTTTACCTCAATAGATGGCAGCACGAAGGAATTTTTTTTTGACAGCTTATGAATTATTAATTTCTTGAGTGAAGAATAAAATAATTTTTATATGAGAAAAAGTTAAAATTGACATTTTTTTTGTTCTTTTGAAGATCAATTATTTATTTTAATGTTTTCAAAATTTATTTGAGAACGATTGCTTAAGATTTTCCTTCCTATCAATAAGTTAACAATGAAATAACAATGAAACATTTAGACATTTTAAAGTTGATGTTCATCAAGTGCCTTACATACTACTTTCCTTGGAGAGGTTATATTTAATAATAAAACGTAGACAAAAACACCGAGACGTAATTTTTATGATAAAAATTAAAAATCTGGTGGTGGATTGAACCCCATACTCCACCTATGTTTACGCCACTGTGTTAAGCAAAAAGGTTTTGTTACATCTCTTGAATCATAGTTTATATCATCGTTAAACTGTAGGTTTGAGGGTAGATTCTACAATATATATATATATATATATATATATATATATATATATATATATATATATATATATATATATATATATATATATATATATATATAAAGATCGCGTTACGCGAAATTACAATGCTTTAACACTCTACTTTTTTAGCATTGGGTGAATAAGATACAACAGATTTTTAGCTCTTTTTTAATATTTTAGTCATGGATTAAAATAACAAAACAAATTAACTTTAGTTAAACGAATTAAACAGCATCTGATCAATATATTTTTAAAAAGATATATGAATTAATTTTATTTTACTAAATATTCTGTAAAATAACAGTATATAGAGTTAAATAATATAGATTTTATTATTTGGATAGTTAATATTTAAATATAATAGATACAGCAATAACAGAATTGTGTACTTCTACAAGATTAAAAAAATTGAACATCAAAAAGAATATTTTAAATTTTTTTTTCATGAAAAGTATGAATAGGTCTATTCATACTTTTACTATGCGTACTATATACTTAGAATTATAATCAATCGGGAAAAAAATCAAGGGTTTTGGGGGATGGTTCCGGACCCCCAGGACCTCCCCGTGTGTGCGCCACTGATGTGAATGATTGCAAAAATTAAAATATTTGTAAATAAATTCCAGAAAACGATGACTTTCTGGTTCTAAAGTTGTGGGTTTGAACCAAAAAATCTGCTTTATACATAAATAACATTGAAGAATACATCGCATGTATTTCAAATAAAAATCTTTCATGCCTTGAATACTGTATTTTGAAACATATTGGTTTTTTTCCTACTTTCTCATGATAACAGACATTAAAATTACATCTCATTTGATTAAAGATTAATTTTTAATTGTTAATATTTATGATTAAAATACTCGACACCCCAAGTCTAATTATTAAAAAGGTTATTGAACCTACTATTATTAACCGAAAGTAATAATTATGATGACAAGGTAAATGGTCCTTAAAGTCTAATTAAAATTTTTCAACTTCATAACAGTTTTTATTTTGATAATACTAATGTTCCTTCCCGATTTTCTTTACTCAAAGCAACATTAATTACATTTAATTATATTTCTGTTTTTAAATATAAGAGAGATAAGTAAGAACGTGATTAAATATCAAAAATCAGAGAAGGAAAATGAAAATAAATTTTTTTAAGTTTCATTAAATGATTAATATTTCTTCAGTTTCTTTTTTTTATTAATTAAAGACTTAATATTCAAAACATTCATTAAAGTTTTAAGTAATCTTCGTTTTTCGTACCTTGATTTTTAGCATTTATGTTTCGTATTACAAGTCCTCCCATATGATAACCATTAGTTTTTAATTTGAGAAGTTGCTAATAACTTTGCATCAAAAATTATTTACATTGTTGTTTTATGATACAAGGTTATTTGTACGCTGAATGTTTGATAACAGAATTTACGTCATAAAAATGACATCCATCCGGTATATTGGTTAGTGACGCTGACTGGGGTCTGGGTTCGAACGGCATATAGTGCCTTCGCGGCATGGGGGTACTCTAAATAGCCATCGAATCGCAAGTCCTCTCGTGAGGTCGGTGGAAGTGCCCTGACCACCCCCAGGGTCCTCAAAATTGGGGTGAAACTGAGCAAAATCGTACTGACACCTGCATGGTGCTCAAAACGAAGGCTAACGACAGGCGTAAAAAATCTAGCCCTTAAACGCGATGAATTTCGTGGACCTTGATCCGATGTTACTGTCGATTAGGTGGCATATGCAACAACGTCTTAAAATGCATATAACAGGTGCAGAAAAAATTAAAAGTTATTTATTTATTACCCTGAAAAGTTACATTTCACTAAAAATTGGGTATCGTATATTTCCGAGTATAAGTTTAGAATTTTTGAAATTTGTTTTTAATTTAAAGGGGGTTGGTTGGCTTATATATACGGATCCGCTAATCGCAGGAGTAAACGTAGCTTAGAAGAAACGGATTTTTTAAAACATTTTCGGTCGTCATGCACAAGCCATTTTAACCATAACTTTTTGAGTGTTTTAAATGGAACTTTTATTTAAAAAAAAAAGAAGAAGGAAACCACAGAAATCTTTTAAAGTTAGTGTCAGAATCCGAGCTTCCGAATAGTTCGTTAGATTCAAATTCACTCATTGGGATGAGCCTGAGTTTGAAATAAGCCGTATACAAATTTCTCTTTTTGTTTATAAAAAAAAAAAGTAGGTCTAACGCAGAAAGTGAACAAAATAACGAATGAACAGAGAGAAAATAAAATATGGTTTAAAAAATTGCTCGATATCAATTGTTATAATTTTTTACTAATTTTATTCCAAAATACCGAGTTAGTGTAAAAATGTAGTACAAAGCACCCCACGCTTTTACCACAATGACATTAATTTTCTCGTTTCTCACTTTATTCTTGTGTCAATTTTTTTTTATACTTTTTAGTTCGATTAACCATAAAAGCGTGTTATTCAGTTTTTTTTTATATAAACTATATTTTATTTTTCATTTTTTAATTCGATCTACAATGAAAGCATGTATTTTTAATTTCTTAAACTATCATTTATTCATACATTTCTCAAAAAAAATTTTTGGCCCGCGACCGAAAACGTTTGCCCATTTCTGAGTTAGAACAGATTAGTCTTTTACATATGCACGCGAATCTTTTTTTTTTTTTATATTATTATTATTTCCATTTTCAGAAAAACTGGACAATTGTTTACATTATGGTAAGAAATTGCTGACGCTCACTTCAGCTTTTAGGGCTGTAACTTAATCTTTTAGTCGCAAATCTGAAATGGTAGATGGAATTAGTCATCAAATTTGGAAATCGTTATTCCTGATGATCCTGATCAGGACAATGAAACAAATTCACAAAATTTTTGTATTGTTATCTGTCCTTGACAAGTGAGCAAAATTTCGAATTAATCTGACCTTTTAAAGTAGATAAAAATCGATTCAAAGATTCCGTTACATACAAGTGAAGCTTATTAAAGCGTGTTAAAAAAGGAGCGTCAGATAGGGTAAGGAGAATTTAAACTACACGTCGTTGGTGTGTCTGGCGTTTTATTTTACAACTTGATTGGAAAAAATTTAACCTATTTTACCCGCGGGCAGCATTTTCGCTCTCATGGCAACATGTTTGAAGATAACAGGAATTCCTGTCCTCCTTCCCAATTCGACTTATATACGCGTTTCGAATTTTGGATAAATTTTTGAAGAAGAAACGCATTTTCGGCTTTTACACTAACCGGCTTATATTCGAATCAGAAATATACGGTACTTAATTTCTTGAACTAAGTTGTTTGCTTAAAAAATATAGCGCTTAAATACATTTCATTTTTTTTTAAAAAAATAATTAAGATTTTCATTGATATTTAAATTACATTATAGCGTATGAAAATTCAAACATATTCGCAAAATAAAAAATCAATAGCCTAAAGTAAAAAATTAACAAAAAAGAATAAATTAAAGAAAATTAGGATGAATTTTCGGAATAATTAAAAGTAAAAAGTAATGTGAAACAACATCCAAAATAAAAAGCATTATTTATATTGAAAATAAAGAAATAAAACTTGATGCAGTTGAATTTATTTTTCTGAGATAAAAAACTTTTAAAATGAAATATATATATATATATATATATATATATATATATATATATATATATATATATATATATATATATATATATATATATATATATGTGAGGAGACAACAAAGGGGTCCAATACGTTTCTCTTATGGTTTATTTTAACATTAAACAAAAATTAATTAAAAGGTAGATAAGTTTTTACAGATAAGTTTGACGATGATATTCAGAAGGTAACGCTGCTCGCGCACCTCTCGCGTTCTCTCTTTTCTCTAATTCTGCTCTAATGTCCAAGAGTTTTTAGTTTTTGATTTGCTGCGCCTGCGCGCGAAGGCTTTGGCATGTTTGGCTTTTGGCTGCCACAATCGGCCCAGCCTGACTGTACGCTGTCCGCAGCGGTGCGTCCATAGAGACCAAAGGGAGAATCCTGAAACATACAAAAAGACGGAACAGACAAGGACTATACGACAAATACACAAAGATTTAACATATCATAATTCTGCTGAACTGAACGGTTTTCCCATCATGTGAAGGCATCTCTTCGACATCCGGAAGGTTCCACAGGAAAACATTGTGTTTCACAGGCATCAGTACGTCTTTTTTAACAAGTTGATCTTTGGTTGAACGCATCGATATTTTCCTCTGTAGAGTTCTGGACGTCTGTTCAAAACGATTTCTCTTTTTCCTTCGCTTCCACTGCCAAGGCTCAAAAATTTTTCGGAGCAACACAAACCGTCGATAATTACTCTTCACAGGTAAAGGGTTAGGTGAGCGGGAGATAAATTCCACGGAACTCGTTTTCATGGCACTATTGGCTTTCTTACACAATACTATATCAGAACATTTTTCTCTTACAATACTCAATTTTAACTTAGTAATCTTAATTTTATTACATTTATAATCCTTAATTAGAGAACTCGAATCATTTCTAGTATTAAAGTTTTTAACATATGGCAAATCATAACTAGAGTTTTCTATCACATTTGAAACAGAAACATTTGGAAAAGAAACACCATAATCTGCACTCAAAAAAGAGGATCCACTTTCACTCAATAAAACATCGCTCTTTGCGTGGCCTAGTTTTTTTATTTCAGAATATACACTGGGATGTATAATAAATTCTTCGGTCAAGGTCGGTGATATCGCCGTTCGCACACTAGGCTAGGAGAGTGTTGATTAAGAGAAATATTTATGGGTTTAACTTCTACCATACGCTGTTCATAAAACATGAACTTAATGTTATGATCTCTTCGGAAGGTGTTTACTCTAATTAGTGAGGAATTTAAAACTGGGATCTGGCAACCTGAATCAATCAATGCTGTTACGGGCTGATTTTCCACAAAATGTTTACGTATTGAAGATTTGCGCATTCATCGCTATTTTGTTTTTCGCTCTCTCTTTTCAAAGTATTCACGATTATTCTATTATGGATGTGGTCATTAGATTCTTTAGGTTTAAAACGCTTCTCACAGTCTCTTGCGCAATGAGATGAATCACCGCATATATAGCAATTTTTATTTTCTCTTTCAAGATATTGGGGATAGTTCTCTTTAATCTTTGGTTTAAAGTTTTGTGATCTATTTTTAAAGGGGTCTTGGGTATATCCATAAGTAATAGGAATTTCTTTATGTGATCCGCTTCTAGATGAAATATAAATATCACACTCTTTTAGCTAAATCAATAGGCCTAAACCAATCTTCTGCTTCTCGAATGCCAATATGAGTTGCAGTTTCCCTTTATTTAAAGTTTCAAATAATTTATCAGAAATTATAAGATCACATAGAGATTCAAAGGAATTAACTTTTCTTAACGAACAATAATATTGAAGTTTGCCGTCAATCTTGCAGCAAATTGGATGTATGTCTCGCCTGATGATTTTACAGCATTTTTAAATGAGTTTAAACACTCGCGAGGGGTTAATAATTCTCTGAGTACTATAGATTTTAGTTTTTCATAGTCATTTAATTCCTCTTCTTTAATATACAGTAAGACGTTATGAGCTCTTTCGCCCGAAGATTTATTAAAATTTCAGATTTATATTCGTCATTTATTTTCTTGGTTAAAAATGCGCGTTCTAATGATTGGAAGAACAGATTAAAATTTTCAGATCTGGTGGGAACAGGAAGAGATAAAGTTTTTATACTTTTTATCATATTTTCTATGTTAGTTTCGAACTGTTTTTCTTCGACTTTAGCTGCAGGATTTAAACTTAATGCTTTATTTTTAGCTAATTGAAGTTCGATTTCTTTTTCTAATTTTGCTAACTGAAGTTTTCGCGAGCTCAATTTTTTGTTCTGAAGTTACCTCTCTTTCGTTTTTGCGATACTCTCTCATCTATACAGTTTTGAATTAAAGTTTTAACGAAATCTGGATCACTTTCAAATGTACTACTGTTCTCAATTTTAGTCTTTAGTTTAACTATAGTGTCAGAACTTTCCACAATACCGTCTAGCTCCTCAACAACTCTTATGAGATCCTCTTTAAGAGCGTTTTTATACATTTTATAAAAATTTGGAAAGATCCTACCTTTTTTTTCTGGCTCCCTTGTTGCTCGCACGTACGATGTATCCAATAAAAACGTTGATTCCACTGATTTCACCTCTTCGCAGGTAATATCTTGAAATTGTGGTTCCGGCCTCTACACAGGCGGATTATTCACACTGAGTTAGTTCCAACCTCTACACAGGCGGGATTTTGAGGGTTCGTTGAAAAATACACCTCTACACAGGTTATTTTGTTATTTGTTCCGACCTCTACACAGGCGGAATATTTGTCGATGGTTCGTTGAAAAATACACCTCTACACAGGTTGAACGAAGTTTCCGAAAAATGGCGGAGCGTCTCCTTCACGGACGCTGTTGTTCATTGTCCAGACTTTGGTTCAAAATCGAAATTTTATCTATCCCGGCCGAGCCCCATAATTTGTGGGGAGACAACAAGGGGTCCAATACGTTTCTCTTATGGTTTATTTAACATTAAACAAAAATTAATTAAAAAAGGTAGATAAGTTTTTACAGATAAGTTTGACGATGATATTCAGAAGGTAACGCCTGCTCGCGCACCTCTCGCGTTCTTTCTTCTCTCTCTTGAAAGTTTTTGTTTTACTTTCACTAGTTCAAAAGTTTCCACGGTTTCAGTTCTCATTAGCTGCGCCTGCGCGCGAAGACTGTGTTTTGCTTTTGGCTGCATGCCACATATATATATATATAATTTCAAGTTGCATGATATTTGTGTAAGGTTAAAAAAAGGAATGAATATATTAAGCTTAGTTTATAAAAATCAATTTTTTAATATTTGTATTTTGCACACGTTTCTTTTTTAAAATCAATTTTTTTTACCAAGTATTTAATGTATCATTTTTATCTTACATTGTAAAAAACTGGACAGATATTTTCCAATTCTAAGACATTTTAATGTTTATAAGAATCGAACAAATGGATAAGACGAAAAAGAATCATACAAACTATTTTACAGAAATATTCGAAATTCCTGATACTTAAACATAAAAAGTTAAGTTGCCGATAACAAACCGTATTCCACCTCTTTACCCATCCCACAGATAGCTACATCAAATGAAATTATCCAGTCGAAACTATCTCGTTCATTTTTCTGAAGTTAAGATGCCAAAAAAGAATTGAGGATTTTCTCCAATTTACTTCTTACTTTAAAGGCTCTAAACTAATTCCAAGATCTTTTTATAACTCTGGGTTTTCATATAAGTGAATTCTTCTGTTATTACTCTTTTTCTGACCCCCCTGTTCATAGATTTACGAAAAATCAGATTCTGGGTTTATTATTGCGGTAAGAAATGTATTTTTAGATGGTTTTCTAAAATAATTTTTTACGTTGGAAATCCTTTTAAGAAGTATATATAATATCTTCCTACAAGGTTAGGATTTTGCTTCTTTTTTGGTTGGAAATGTGTTTGTTTTATTATATTATCGTATATAAGAGGCAATATCTTGAAGGCCAAAATTTCAGATATCTGAGGAACTTTGATATTAAAAAAAATAGTGACTTTTTTTCTTTCAAGAACATATTAGGGAGCCTACATTCATAAGTCTTCTCAGCAGTGCAAACCGACACTGGATTTACTTCGGAATTCGACATCTTTTACTTTAGATTTCAAATAGAGGATAATGTGGGAAGTAGTTTGGGCTATATATAACCATAAAAGGAAAGGAAATTGGATTGGAATTTTAAAATTGGAGATTTTAAAATTTACTGAGAAAATATTAGACGTTGATTATCATATACAAATATGTATAAAATGCAGGAAAATTAATTTAAGAATAAAGGGGAACTAGATTTTTGGGTACACATTATATATATGTGTGTGTGTATGTGTAGTGTCCTTCACCAAGAAAATTTTGTATTGATTATTAAATATTATGTTCATGTTGTTGTGGGACATTTGAGGAGACTTGGTGCTTTTCAATCCACATTTATTACTGCAGGAGGATATTTCAAACAAACATAACAGTTGACAGCACAACAAAGACAACACGAGCCGCAGCAATTTACATGATGAAGACAAAAGAAGGCTCTTCCAGAATATTGAGGCTTTTTATGTTATTGATTCTACAGAAGGATTAGTAATCTTCTCAGATTCTCTAAATCAGCTATAGAAGCCATAAGAAACGGAGAGACCAACATCTCCTGTGATATTATTACCCTTCTAGAACAGCTGCACAGCAAAAGAAAATCCTGTATCCTGCAATGGATACCCGCACATGTCAACATTGAGGGTAATGAATGTGCAGATAGCCTCGCCAAAGAAGCTAGAGACATCGAACATAAGTACACCACCATCACACTTGATGATGCTAACGCAGTAGCCAAACATAGAATTATGAATCACACTTTTAAAAAACCCCTAGTTACGGAATTTGACTGTCCCGAATTATAACATCCACAATTGCCAGATTGAGAACTGAACACCTTAAGGGCATGAAGATTCACCCAGATAAGAAGATCATATGTTCAATGCAAACACTGCCCAGATCTTCAACTCACGCCCAATCACATCTTGGAATGCCCAACCGTCGCAACAAAGTTACTAAAAATGGACTCTTTGCGGGAACTCCTGTACAGCCCTGATGCTCCCAGAATAGCAGAGGCAGTGATCAAGACTTTCGACGGAATTTAGTGATATCTACTGCATTTATTCATGGACACGAGAACAACAACAACAGGAAGTCTTGGAATCCACGTGATTTCTGTGGGCTGAGCCCTTGATTGGTGTGAAGGTATTATTCGATAGATTCTGATGCATTTAAACTTTAAAAATGCAAGCTGCTAATTTTCAAGAGATACTGTAACGATTATCCAGTTATGCGGGTAAGCTAGTTAATTATTTACGCACGAGTCCTGAAGGCCAGGACCATTACAAATTAAAAAGTTGCTTAGAAGAAATTAAAGGGAATTATTACACACACACACACACACACACATATCTAATGAATAAATATATTTACTTAAAAATCTATTCTCATATATTTTTCTCTGAATCCTAATTCCGAATACCCTATTTCGAAACGCGTTTCATTTCATTTTGCATTAAAGGATCAAAATCAATATTTTGACAGGTTTATTGGTAATTCTTCGTTAAAAGGATTAGACCTTGAATTTTGAACATATTTATTGGTGATTCCTCGTACAAGAATTTTATAATATCTGGCATGTGCCTTACTAAGCCCAGTTGGAACTTTCCCTAAAATACTGATGCAATTTCTAAAAAATAACTCCAATTTCCCAATATTTTTTACATTACATTTTTCTCTGTTCTTTCGTGAATAGTTTAATCTAGAAAACGAATAATTAATTCCCTCTTTTGTATTTTTGAACTTAAACGAAAAGCACGACCAAAGTAAATCTCCTGATGATAAAATTAAATGAATGATGATGTAATCAATATCAAGCAGTTTTTTTTTTACTACCACGGCTACAGTTCACAAAATGAATACCTCCTGATCGATGTTTTACACATTAATGGACCTGTAAATTAAATTATAAATTTTTAAATAGTTTGCGCACTTTGAATTTCAAATATTTACTTGAAAAGAAAAATTTGCTTTTATAACCGAGTTCAAGAGTAATACTAAAATCAAATTTTCTTATGTATGTTAACAATTATAAATGCATTTGTAATTAGTTTAGCTTAATACGTTTTTTTATTCAAGTAATAAGTGTAACTACTTTCCTGCTTACCTTGATATAAATTCATGGATGCTTCATCGTTGATTGAATTCACTTTTCATTTAAAAGAAATTTTAGCTAAGAAAGAAGTTCAACAAAATTTCTCAAATTAAATAAGTATTATTTTTTTTTACATAATATTGAATACTTTAAAAATATTTACGATTAGAATCACTAAGATTAATGATACCAATATATCAAAAATAACGATGGGATTGAAGAAGGGAAATAAGTAGTGTTGTTAACGAATGCATTAAATTCCAAGTAAAAAAAAGAGCAAATTAATTATTTGATTTAGGAAAGAAAATAAGTAGGGATTATAATGTATACGTCATAATTATATTAGACAGTTACGTGTGTGTTAAAAATTAAAAGCACGCATACAAGTTAAGTTTTATGTAATAAACATGTTATAAAAGATGACAGACAAATTTTAAAAAGATGAATTTTCACGAAAAACATCCTAGTACAGCTGAGTCCTGAAAACTCCTCACTAGACAACCCGGCAATCAAGATAAATCTCTCACTCGTCAAAAAAACTCCACGCAGAGTGCAGTATGGAAGACACAACAGAACATTACGCACTTTTTTATAAAAAGTAACCAGTTTCTGCAAAGTAACTTAATTAAAATACTTAATTTTCATTATAGATAGCTTTAAGCCTTCATAAAGTATTTTTCTGAGTTGTGACTGATCAGGTAAATTAGTGTATACTATGTATTCATTAAATTTCATTTTTATGTAGTAGATTCTATATGCCTTCATAAAGTATGTACTTCTCCTTTGTTTAAGGGTATTTGGCAGTATTTGTAGTATTCTCAAGAAAACGATACATACAAGTGCAGTATAATATTTTCTAAGGAAACACTAGGATTTATTTTTTTTGAACCGCTTTCTCGATAACCCGGCATTTTCACAAACTCAGCCACTCTTCGGTTCACATTACGCCGACTTTTCGGGATTCTACAGTTTTTCTGTAACATGCTTTTATGTAAGCCAAAATTCAAGACTCAGCTACTTTTTAGTACAAATGTAATTCTTTATATTCTTTTTTAGATTACTATAGGAAGAATTTTCATATTGCTATTTTTCATAAAATAAATTGGAAAAAATTCAGTCTTTTCAACAAACAATTAAGACAATCAACATTTATTATGTGTGCTATGATGTAGAAAAACTGAAAAAAAAAGATTTCATAAAAGTAATAATGTGTCCACCACATATGATACGACAAAGCTAAATGTTTACGTTTAAACATGTAATATATAAAAAAAAATTAAAGTCAATTCCTACTTAGGTTAACAAAGGAAAATTTTACTTTAGTTACTTTTTATCAAATAAATACAATTAATACAATTATGTATATACGTAAAACAGAATCACAATACTAAGTGACAATTAATTTTTATTTTTGTCATTAAAGTATCGTTTTGTCATCCAACACAATCGTGTATATAAAATTTCAGTGCAACGTGAGAGAAAAAAAATATTTTAAAGTTTTGATCCAAATCGCTAAAAATGAAGCCAACGTGACTGTATCTGTAATTCTTTGAATAATTGGTTTAAGTCAATTTATTTTAATTAATTATAATAAAATGTCGTATTGTCATCCAAAACAATCGTGTATTGAAAATTTCAGCTCAAACGAGCGCTTTAAAACGTAAGAAAAAAAAACTTTTAAAGTTTTGATTTAAGTTGCCAAAATGGTCACTATGTCGCCAAAAATGATGTCAACAGGGTTGTATCTGTAATTCTTCGAATATAATTAGCTTTAATCAATTAATTTTTATTAATTATAATTAAATTACCTTATTGTCATCCAAAATAATCGTGTCTATAAAATTTCAGGTCAATAGAGCACTTCAAAATGTATTTTATTAACGATTGAAAATTTGAACAAGATATATATACAGAGAATGCGAACTAATAGTAGAAATTGAATTAAGACAATCAACATTTATTATGTGTGCTATTGACGTAGAAAAACTGAAAAATAAATGATTTCATAAAAGTAATACTGCCTACCTTTGAACTCATTTTTTTTTTTTTATAAAAACGAATTTTTGAAACAAATTGAGTGTTTTTAGGAAGAAAAAAAATACGCAAATACATAAATTTTTTTAAATAAGTATTGTACTTTTAGAAAAATTGGTTTTTTTCAAGGAAATTTTACCAAATTTTTACTAAAACGCGTAACACTGTATAAAAATTTCAAATACAATTGTCATAGTTTTTTATATACACAATATACATATTACGGTGTTCTTCAAAATGAACCAAAATCTAAGAGAAATATTTAAATACAAAAAATTACAGACAATTATACATAATAGTATGAAATTTTTTATATATTTAAAGTTTTTTCTTTATAAAAACTACCCCAAATGAAAAACTATTTATATAACCTACAACAAAACTTATGGTCCACTTTATGAAAAAAAAAATAGTATAATAAATGTTCCCACAAAATTTCAAAACGTTATCTGGTTTGGTTCTTAAAATATCGTGTATTTGGTAAAGAGTCTCTTTCGAAATTTTATTTTGAGAAAAAATCATTTAAAGTTTTATCTTACTGCCTTTTGCATAGAATGATGTTTTTAAAATCACTATAACTTTATTTCTATTTTGCCTAAAGGAAAAAGAAAAACTGTTTTGGAAAGAAAAATGTTCGAACTATAAGATTTTGAAATAAAAAAAATGCCTTATGTAGACGAAAAACGACATTTTCAAGGTAAGCAGTCACCTTAGACATAATAATTTCCACCACACATCCTACGACAAAACTACATTTTTACGTTTAAAAAATGGTAGTTTAAATTGCTTTAAGAAAACAACTATAACGTGTAACAGTTTTTTCCCCCTTTTACAGGCTGAAAACTGTTTAAGGAAAACAATTCAAAACCAGCATCCATTTCAGACGTAATCCATCACAAAAAAACAATCTTGCCGACATAGAAGAGACATTGTTTTTGTCACAGTACCGCCACAACGGTGAACGATTAGTATCTATTACGCTATCGCACAAAGACACTGGAAGACATTACTGCCCTTAACAGTTAATCCCGGCGCGGAAGAGAAAGAGAGAGAAACGAAAATTATATTGTTACGTCTGGAAAAAGAGGAACGAAAATTCGATTTAGCCCTCTCAAGGTCTTTAAGGATGAGTAGGTTTGAGTGATAATACGGTCAGAGGAGGGGATATAAACACATCTTTCATCGTTGTTATGAAATCAGTAGCTGTAGACGAGAAAAAAATGAATAGAGACGTAGATTTGTAATGAATTTCGTGCATCTCTCTCGTATATTGTGGAATAACATGTATTAAATGTATGCTGGTAAAATAAATATTCTAGGTAATACAAAGTTAATGTGCATAGGTAACTGCAATGTTGAAGAGGGAAAAAGTTTAAAAATCTTTGTTTGGGTATTAAAATATTGGTAAAAAAAAAGTTTGGAATAGCTGAGTGTGGGAAGGTGGGCAATATTTTGCTTTGTATTTAGTTGGTATATTTCAAACATTAAAATGTTGACACATTTTTAGATTTTTATTCTAGGAAAAGGGATATACATGCTTGTCACCAGTTGCACACACAGGAATTTTTCAAGAAGGGGGCGGGGGAAGGTCTAGGGCGGAAAGTCCACCATTCTCGTATTATGCTCCAATGCGCCAACGAACATATTCTTTTGATTTTATCGATTTTCGGGAACAAAAAACACTAAAAAATTAATTATTGAACAAATAATTAGCGTTAATTAACGAAATTAATTCTTAATAACAAATAATTAAATTTTACGTACTTTATACATAGGACTATTATCAAATATGGGTTATTGGGTTCTGGGGGTTCAGACCCGGAGACCTCCCCTCCTTGTGTGGGCCAATGCTAATCACTATAACTGTAATTAATGATATCGAGCGAAACAACGTCGGATTTAGGGAACAAAGAATAACAAATTAATTTATTTAATCACAAAATACTTGCAAAACAAAAAGAAATCTTCCAGTTTAACACCAAGCAATTATCATTCAGTAAGAAAGATAAACTTTAAAATATACAGTTTTCATTACATTTATAAAATTCTCATTAACTTTGAGAAAACAAATTGCCGAAGAAAATATTTTTGAAAATTTTAGACAATCTTTGTTTTAAAGTTCGATTTCAAGTTACAACCAAAAAAAAAACACCATGATGAATTCGAAGAGAAAATTAAATTTACATTACTTTTTAGAATTCCAGCAAAAGTTACGGGATTATTAATTTTTTAATCAATTGCAGTTTGAAGACTTGAATCAACTTTTCGAAAATTTCTGTTTTAAATGGCCTTTTATGGATGAATTTAATAATGGAACGAAGAAATAAAATTGATGTTTGTATGTAATTTATGAATAATTAAAACGTGTAATTCTAAAGGCTATTAATTGAGCAAGAAACCTAATGGCTGAGTGGTAGCGCATTACACTTTCTAACCACAAGTCTGGAGTTCAAACCCAGGGCTGGGCAGAATAGACTCAGCCTTTTATCCATTCAGTGAGTCGATAAATGAGTTCCAAGCTTGCTTGGGAACTAAACACTGAGGGTTTCACTTCAGACTGATCACCTGACAGGAACATCTGCTCATGAAAATTTAGACAATTTAATCTCAGTGCCCAATGCCATGACAACTAAGATAGGCACAGTGGGCCTTGGCGCTCATAGGTTGTTGCTCCACTTAGTTTCGTTTCGTTTTAAGTGGAGCAATGCAGCCTATTGCTCATGGTCACAAACTCCTAGCTGGCATGTCACAAGTTTGAGCCGAAGAGCCTCTAAAGATAAGCAGTGTAGATCAGGGGTAAGCATAAAGTCGATCGCGACCGACCGGTGGACAGCCAAGACATTTTCGGGGGACCACCTGCAGATTAACAGCAAAAATTCTATACCGAAATATTCATGATTGGCTGATAGTATGCAGATTAAGTCTTCTATTGACTATAACAATGAAAACTAACTTTAGATGAACATGTTTTATTTTTTAATATATTTTGACTTGTTTGATAATAAATGCATCATTTGATATTATATTTGTGACTATTATTATAATGTTTGAATCTTGCGTTTTAGTTTAAGTGCCTACATGTTTTTTAAATTTTTTTATTGAATTTATTTAGGCAAGACATATTCCGTATTTATTATTAAGGTGTAATAGATATTTTGTAGACCTTTTTCTAAATTCACCACACCTACACCACTGGGTGAACCGCAACATCTTGAAAAAATTTGAAGTAACTCGTTCCGGTAATGGGCTCAAAATCCTACCCTGGAGTGAGATGGTAGCTTGGAGAGGGTTTGCCAGCTCAGAATCGTCCTCGTCACTTGACAAAGGTTCGGTATTACGAGTTCTGTTGCCCTTCAGTCGCTTAAGAAGGGGGATCTTATAAACACGCATTCACTCAAAATGCAATCATATAAAATTAGTGCCTTCTACAGAAAGTTTAACTATCTGTCTTTAATGAGTATGAAACAAATAATGCGAATAAACACGGATACTGATACCAATTGGAAGTTTCCAAACAACTATCCTAACAAATCTGCGACACAGAGTGCATCTCGTATGGAATGTTTAATTTTGAAATTGAGATCGCTAAAAATAGCAACGAAGGCCAAATGTCCATATCAGCATCCTGAAGGCTGATTGTAACCATTAGAGTATTGTGCAAATTTTTAATCGGAATTGTATTTTAATTAGATAGCTAATTTTTTTAAGGCAAATATTATAGAGTCAAATGAGTACTTTTAGAAGTTTTCTTGGATCAATTTACGTACATATTTTGAGTTTTTAGAAATTTTTTTACTCAAAATTATAAAATAATTAAGTTAAAACATTAAGGAGCAAATAATTAAAAAGGTTTGAGTTAAAAAATATAAAGCAATTATTATACTTGCAATTATTATTTTTTACATGTGCTTATGAGATATAACACTTAAGTCATTTTATTTGATGGAAAGCTTTTGTGCATTATTTTATATGGTTACGGGGACTTTTTTTTTAAAATTTCATTTTTTTCCATATTTAGATATAAAAATAAAATGTTTCAAGTATCAGTTAATCAAAAAGGCAGTAAACAACACTACTCATACGGGGTAGAAAAGCGGCTTATTCACACTCTCGTCACGAAATCTCTCAAACTATTAGACATACTGATTTTAAATTTGGTAGTCACGTTTCTTTTGTCGAATAGAAATCCGCTAAAAACGGGTTTCGTAGAAATCGACTTCCAAGGAGGAATTGGGGTTGTGGAAGAATTTTAGACAAACAAATTCCCGTTTTTGAGCTATTAGAACCGCAGATTTTAAATTTGGCAGCCATGTCACTTTTTTTTTTATTGATTAGAGATCTGCTAAGAACGGATGTTGCGGAAACCGATCTCATGGGGGTTCCGGGACATAAAAGATAATCGGTCTGTCTCTCTCTCTATAAGGTGAAAGTAACATCGCAAGATCTCGGAACTACCTGACCTGCAGACTTGAAATTTGGCCATCAAGTTTCTTTTATTGAGTAGAGATTCGCTATGAATGGGTTTTGTGAAAATAGTCTCACACTGTAGTTTTAAAGGTAATATTTTTACATTTGATTTAGATAATGTTTATATATTAAATGACAAATGAACCTAGACAATACGGGTCACTTAGCTATATTCATTTCTTTTACTTCAACAGTTTCCTTTTTAAATCTTTCTTTCCTTGGAGTTTAATAAATAATTTTCTTAAAATTATTCAAAGCATTAATTGAATTTTGACTTTATTAAATTTTTGTTATCTTTCTACCACGGTTGTTATATTTTTCAATTCCCTTGTTTCAAGCAATCATTACAGAACCTTTCATTTTTAAATACTACGTACAAGAGCGTTATTACAGAGTAATATTTTCAGAAAAACTAACGTAATTAAGCTTGAGTGTTACCGATACAGTGCAGAAATAAGTTAATCTGTAGATTAGCCTGGTAATCTGCACATTAACTAGGGTAATCCGTTAAAGTACGAAAAATTGTTTCATTTTTCAAATTACCAAAGTAATCTATGAATTACACAGTTTATCTGCACATTATCTACTAGACACTTGTTAATTTGCACATTACCTACTAGGTACTCGTTAAAATGAAAATAGGATCTATGGGGGAGCTTCTGTTCGCTTAAAATAAATATTGTTTACTTATTTTTGTGATATCTAAGAATTCAAGTTAATGCAATTGAAAAATCAACACATTAGTTGATAGAATTCATCATCAATATTAATTGAAAAACTACAAGACAAAGAATCAAATGGTTTAAAATATTATTGAAGAAATTATTGAAGAATTATTGAATATTATTAAGAAAATTTTCTATTCCAAGGCTGGGCAAGGTCGACTCAACCTTTCATTCCTACTGCAGTGGGTCAATAAAAGAGTACCAAGCATGTTTGGGGACTTAAACATTGGGGGAGAGAGAGAGAGTTTCTTATTAGTCTTATTAGTCTCTTATTTCTTCAGACTGACCACCTGATCGCTCATGCGCCCAATGGCCACGTATACTGAGATGGGTACAGTAGGCCCTGGCCCTCATTGGCCGTTGCTCCACTGAGTTTGAGTTTACTAAGAAAATTGATATAATGATATTTATTTATTTTTACGGTATCTAAAGAATCACGTTAAAACAATTAAGCAAACAACAAATTAGTTTATAAAATCAATCATCAATCAATTGAAAAAGTATAATGCAAAGAATCATTTATGTTAAATGAAGATGATTTAATATACAGTAGAATGTCGTTTATCCGAATCAATTGGGATCGGACACCGTTCGGATACGCGTTTTTTCGGATAACCGAAAACCGAATGCGATCCATGCGGTATATGAAATGTGCTTGAAGAAAAAGCAAAATTGGTGCAATATGTCGCAATTTTACCTTTGTTGTGGAACATAATCACTTATTTTTCGCTGTACCATTGTACACCTTCGTTTTTTAGCTGCAAGGTCTCTGAAAAAACTGGTTCGGATATTTGCCGCTCCGGATAATTTAAGTTCGGATAAACGACGCTCTACTGTATTATTAAATTTATTATAAATAAAGGAGTCATCGAATATACTGTCTCTGCCAAGGTGTTTCTAAATGTTTAGGATAAATTATTTTGGGAAGGTCACCGTTCTATCAAAATTCCTATGAGAAAAGAAATGAGAGAAATAAACTTTTGAGGTTTAACGATACGGAAACCGCTAATGTGTGTGTGTGTTAAGATTAACTAGTTAAAACGCGGAAAACTCTTGATTCCGCACTATAACGGAGTAAATCATTTAATCTGCACATTAACGGCTTTCGAGTTCTAACAGTAACATATATATTATTAAGCTTTAAAAAAGTCAGCGAATAGTGTCATGTCTATTAAAGAGGATTGATTGTAGGCTTGAATAAGAAGCCAATTAACTTCATTAAAAAATAAAAGAACTTCTATGTTATTATTCTTGGCAAAATGTCAAACGAATATTTATTTATTCAACGCTGAATTCTCAGGAAAACTTTAATCGTAGAATGTATTTTTAAACAGAGGAAGAAATTTATTTTAAACTCATTTCAAGAAATCGAAATTACTCGTGTTTTAAAACTCAACCTACTAATTTTGGTGAAGAACACTCACATTCTCGAAATGTACAACTGCGCTTGTTTTTTCCCCAGAAAAAGAACATGGTTTACTGTTACTCATTCCACGCACTTTCTTAAATTTGAAAGGGATGCACAAGATAAATAGTTTTGGATTCGAATTCGAACATATTTTCAGGGAAAGTGAGTAAGTTTACATTAAAGGAATAAGTTTTGAAATCCTTTGAGCGAAACACAAAACAGTGAGTCACGTTGAAATGTATTTTATAGCCAAAACACTCCGGCTACGGTTCAAGAAGCTAAGGATATAAACAGACTAAACTAGTGGAAGAAATACTAAAATAAATCGATGAGGTAAATGTTTTCAGTCTACAGGAATGAGTAAAAGCATTATCATTAACTGAAAATTCTATGCATCGATAATTTGATTTTAAAATTACTTGAATGTTTCTGATAGGCCTATGGAATGCAAAGAAAAAATGCAAAAGCTACTTTGGTTGTTAAGTTGACTTATACATGATTGAATTTAAATTTACAATAGTAAATAAAATGCAGAACTCATTTTATCTTTACAAGATTAAATTTATACTGTTTTGCATAATGGTTTTTTTTAAAAGGAAAATTTTAATTAATTTAAATTAATATATGTTTCCATGGGAGCTATCGATTTAATACACTAATTATGCAAGAATTTATTATTTGATTTTCAAATGTAAATGAAATGTAGATTCAAATGTAACTAACAAAAAAAATTAAAAATATAAAAATATTTTAACTATAAAAACTATACAATACTCTCTCTCTCTATCTTACAGCATAATGTTAGATATTATCTTTTATTTTAATTTTTATACATGACATTAGAATAATAAGATCTTAATACGAATAAAACTAATAAAAGAATAACATCAATTATATAAAAAACTTACATAGCCACATGCATACATCCACCTAGCTTGCATTTAAAATTATTTTAATTTCATATTCAAATTTGTTTCCGTAATTTGTACGAATAATAAATTGATGTGTGGTTGCATTTATACACTATATTTACTTCCACTTATTTTTGAACATGCACTACTGTATTTTTTACTTTAGTTCTATTCAATGCAATACCAGACACTTGAATACTTTCAGTGTAGAAATAATATTTTGGCACAAATTAGTATTGTTGCCAATTGTATGATTTTGTATTTTTATATGTATTAAAATATTTGACATTATTTGTGACGTATTACTTCTACCCAGTAACATTGACAAAATAAAGTTGAATGTAGACTTAGTAAAAATGTTAAGCCCAGTTAGTTAAGTTCTGAGCATGGGGTATTATGAAAATTTGTGGTTCCAATTTTTCTTATTTTTTCCCCATATTTTTCACTTGATATAATTACTTTGATTTAGGTAATTTTGATGACTTAGAATACAAATATTATTTATGTATCTTTCTATCATATTTATAAAAATTCTGTTCCTCTCTCTCTCTCTCTCTATTTATACAGTGGTGGCCAAAATTATGGACACATTTTAAAATTGTTATATATTTCAAATTTGTATGCTTATAGAAAATTTTATGTTGCACAAAATGCAAAGTATTTTACATCATTTTAAAGAGAATTTAATACTAAATTCAATAAAAAAAACCCCAAATATTTGCAAAACAATAAAAGTTACGCTGCAATAACTGTCGATATACATTAAATACTCATGATAGCATTGAGTTATCACAGTGAGGTTACCTTTATTCTTTATTACAGCTTCTCATCGATGTTTTATTGAGTTGAAAATAGTTTTAAGCTCTTTCTTCGTTATTACATGATGCCAGGAAACAATTCTATCCTCAATTGGTTCTTTTTTTATTTTCACAAGTTTTCGATTGGATCGAGGTCATGATTGTTTCCAACCCAGGACAACAACTCAATGATCTTAGAACGGTACCAGTCTTTCAATTACTTTACTGTGTCGCAAGGAGCAGAATCTTGCTGAAAAATAAATGAAGCATTGTTGGTAAATAGATCCCTGATGGAAAGCAGAAGTTTGTGTTCTGGAATGGTGTCAACGTATTTTATGACATTCAGTGTCCCATCGATCATATGAAGGCGACCGATACCATCTGCTGATATGCATGACTAAAACCATGCGAGTGCTTCACAGTTACCTGAATGCAGTCACAATGCAGCATTTCTGCTATTCCATGTCTTTCATATTTTAGGCTATCACTACCGAATAACGCTATTTTAGTTTCGTCCCTCCATATAACTTGTGGCCAATAATCATTTGTCCAATTAATGTGTTCCATTGCCCGCTGCCGTCACTTTTAGCACTGCGGTAAATTAAAATAGGGCTTTTTTCGTGGAATTCTACCTTTTAGCCTTACATCTGCTAATCTACTCCGGATTGTTTTTGAACCGACAGAAACACCAACATCACTCAGATCATTTCTGATTGCTATCTATGAAATTCTTTTATCTCTCATACATATTATTTTTGTTCTTTTGTCATCAACCGATGTGGTACACCTTTTTCGCCCTTTTCTTACTCTTTTTTTTATAAAATTTGTCTCCTAACAAGTTAAACAAAACTTTCAGTCTCGTGATGATGTAATCACTGAACTACCCACCTGTTATGTAATTTTAACATAGGAAATACCACTTTCTCGTCACACATGTGTCCAATTTACTCTTTTATTTGATGTCATTGTTTTTTGACTATCATTGCTATATTGGCCAGGAAATAGTCCTGACCTCAATCTATCGAATACTTGTGACACCGCTTGAAAACTTTTGTCTGAATGAGGTACCCATGAAATTAAAAGGAACTAATTAAGGATATAATTGTTTCCTAGCATTATGTAACAACGAAGGAAGAGCTTAAAACTATTTTCAATTCAATGAGACATCGTTGTGAAGCTATAATAAAGAATAAAAGCAACCTCCCAAAGCTCTGATAACTCAATACTATCATCAGTATCTAATGTATACCGACAGTTATTGCAGCATAAACTTTTTTGCTCTGCAAATATTTGAATTTTGTTTTTTTTTGTGTTGAATTCAGTATTACATTCCCTTTAAAATGGTATAAAATCCTTTCCATTTTGTGCAACGTAAATTTTCTATAAGCACACAAACTTATAAAAAAACATAACAATTTAAAAAAAGTGTCCACAGTTTTGGCCACCACTGTATACCTGAACATTTTTACAAATTTACAAGTAAAATTCCAATATCAGATTTTTTTTTAACACATATAATCTAAATTCTATATTCTATGCTGGGGTGAAGCGAGTGAACTATTTTTTCTGCCGGAATGATAGCTGTGTGATTCGTCCACGCGCTTTTCCCCGCTTCCTCCCATGCATATCTTCTACGGGGACCACAGCCTTATCAGATGCTGAGTGCAGTGGTCAGACTTTTGTTCTTTGCTGTGTGCAGTATCCGTAATCGTTTTTTCGTTTTGCTAAATAAATGTGTGGTCCAGAAAGCAGTGAGGAAATAATTTCACCAAAAAGAACAACATTCTACTAATGCACTATGCAACAAGACGCAAATTACACAATTACAAACTCCAAGACGAAATTCGGGGAGTAGAATTATTCTTATTCACAAATTCTATTTTTGTCAATTACAGAAACAGCTATCTCAGTTAAACATTATATCAAATAATTTATATATTCAAATAAATCTAATGTTACGATTGTATAATTACATAATTACCAAATGATTGATACGAAAAAATAAAGTTGTCCTCCATAATGCTAATCCCCCAATCACACAATCAAAAATAAAACTGAATACTGTAAAAATTTCGTAAAAGATTAAACGGATACATGTTTCGTACTTTTCTTTAATTATGTCTTTTAATCCCCACAAAACTGTTATAAGCATTTTGGTTAACGCCAAAATATTACACTTATATAATATGCCTGCAAGATTGAACAAATGTAAATAAATAAAAGCTAGCTATATTAAACAATTGTTTTTGGAAATTCAGAAAATTACTATATAAACAATGTCCATAAATATCAATGATTATATTGCTTGCTAAGAATTTAGATATTTATATTTTCACACTCACTAATATGTATATCAGTCTAAAAGGCAAGACAAAAAAATAATAAGTATGAGATTTATCATACTAAATCTCACATGTGTGAGACATTTCAAAAATTGAATAGTCGAGCTTTTTCAGAAAATGATGTTGAAACACATTACGAGAACTGTTAAAACACTTCTATGTATAATTTCCACGAATAATAGCACCAATTAGTGTAGTTGTCTACAAATAATAATCTAGTTGAATAGAATGACGTTTAAAACATAAGCATAAAATTCCGTTTGTCATCGCAATAACAATTCTTTTTTAAATACACGACCGTGACACTAGTGACACCATTTCCTGCAAAACTGTCATTAAAATTTGGCAAAGAAAAGCATCTCGAAAAAAAAGAAGAAAAATATCGTTTGGCGCTCGCTTTTATCAGCTATTCCTATGTTTGTGTTTTCTATTTGTGCAGACGATCTAAAACGAAACATTACGAAGAAATTTGATTTTTCGTACTGACAACCTCTGTTGGCGACCTTGTATTGAGTCTCAATGTAAATGGGTAGCCTTGAAGGTTTTGCAGATTTCTTAAATGATGTCGAATTTCTCAGAAATCGTCACGTCGGTATAGAGAGGCAAACAGCCAAAACAGATAACGCCGTTTCAGTTACGCCGCTTTTAAATTTCTGTTTTGCCATTTTCTTTGTCTACGAATTCTTTTTTATCGTTCGAATGCCATCTTGACACTTGCTACAGTAGAAAGATGGATTGCTGTTTCGCTCGCGTAAAATTATGGGTTTCTCACTTATATTTCAAGAGCAGCTTGCGTAATATGACAAATAAAACGGGTTGGAATCTGCTAGTTGAAATAAATTACAATTCGAGTTTTATTTGTACTGACCATCTGTGATTGCTGAAATATAATAAAAAGGAGGAAAAAAAGAGAGAAGAGATTAATAATAAAGAATAGTCTATGTGGAAATATTTTGTACGGCTATCTGGTTGTTGATGGAATTCCAGTGGTTTCTGTTTGAAATTTGCTTACTCTTTTGCGACCTTAAAAAATCTCCTATTCCACACTTTTTTTGTTTAAATTCGAAAAAAGTAACTGTTTATCAATTGGTAATTTTTTAAAGTTCTACCTAGAAAGAGTTTGAATATATTTTTGTCTTGCTTTTTAACTGCGGAACAAATTTTTAAAAAATTCTAAAAGTTAAAAAAAACAACTTAAAAATAGATTTATACATAAGTAAATGCAAGTACAAAAATATTGTGCATATAATAAAATGTATTTACGAGAATAAAAAATAAGTTTATTTTTAAAGTTTTGAAATAATTCAGATTGATGTGTTGAGAGAGAGAGGAAAAACTCTTTTATCTTCCCCTATATTATACACGTAAAGTTTTATAATATTATTACATATATGTTTTGGTCTTAGATCCATCTTTATTTCTATTAATGTGAAGTATAAAATTAACATATGCAAGGATTTCTGTAACAATTTAATTTTAAAATTTCGATTTTTACTTTTTTTCGTTTTGAGTAATTTACCTGTAAAGTTGGTTTTCTGTACGGCAGAAATCACTTGACTTTGGAGTCAGTTCCCATTAACTATAAATATAAAGCTTACAATACCTAGCTTTTATCTAGAATTACCAATTTTATTTATATCTTTTGCATTTACATAATTATGAAATTATTAATCAAAATTTGAAAACACATATAACCAACATGGCAATCTGGACAGTAGAATCTTGTTTCTCTTTTTACCTTATTCCTTTTACTGTTTCTCTCTAGTGTTAGATTAGTTTTCTTCTCTGTTGGGGGAATTAAGTCAACAGTCTTTTTCAGACAAGCGTGAAGGGGGGAGGGTGCTCAGCAGAAGGACATCCTCCTTTTGCAGACATTCCCACCGAGTGGTACTTTTCAATTATTCCTAATCATAAAAACACTTGTGAAATAATTCGGAAAAGATCCATTACACAGTGTTATTTTCACAGTGCCCGAACTGCACTCAGGATAAGCCAGGATGGTGTGTTTTGCCTGCCCGAGCTTATCTCGGGAAAAACCTGGAAGGGGTTAACTCAGCGATATTCAACCTGCGGCCCAACGAGCCTTTTTAAGTGGCCCGGTAATGACCCATAGCTCTGAAAAATTCACTTAAGAACAATGTATTAAAAATTTGGTGGGAAATTCTTTGACAAGAAATCAAGTATATCATTTTTGCTTTTTTGTTGTCGATGTCGAACGGCTGCGAATTGATATTCTTTTTCTATTTGTTACGGTTAGTGATAACAAACAACAGTAGAGTAGCGACAATTTTATGGGTAATTTTTAACAATCTTTCATACCTTGCAAGAGAAAAATATTCGAATGATTTCGAAGTTGACTGTTTTGCAGTGAGAAACAAACATGGACCAGTACTTGTTTGATTTGTCACGAAAGTGCTGTATTTAAAAATACCAGTAAACAGGAATCATTCAATGACACTTTTCCACCAAGATCTCTTTCAAGAGATGTAAATAGGCTTTATTGAATGTTCTTTGCAACAGCAACAAAGTGTTTCGTCAGTGGTAATGTCACAGCAGTTACAAAGACATCATATAAAGTATATTATACTGCTGGCAATCATATGAAACCGTTTAATGATGTAAAAATTGTGAAGGGACGTTTCTTAAATTCTTTTAATTTAGTGTTATTGACAAAAATAAAAATATATAAAATAATAATTAAAAAAGGCAAAGCAGGAGTTATAATATTTTGATCAATTTTCCACATTTTAAATTTCCAAAAAACATTTCTCTCCCCACCACACAGTTTAATCTCATGTTGCGGCCCGCGTGAAATGGCTTTCCTATGTATGCGGCTCAGCAGAAAAAAAGGTTGAGTACCTATGGGTTAACTCTATTCTACGAATCTATTACGACAAACATCGTGAACGAGGATCTACATTTGAGGTGATGCCTGCCTCTTTTGACTTACGCATCACACCCTATCAGGACTTAGAGATGGTTACGGATGGATAAAGCAATTCAATTTACAATAAGACAGATTTGAAACTGAGACTTGATATGGGCATAAGCTACCTCGACTACTGTGTTACCGTGACTTTTAGAATTCATGGAACATCAATTTGCTATTGATGTTTATATAATCTTTAAATAATACATCGAATATTTCCGTGTGTAAGTCGAGGATTTTTGTAATATTTTCAACTGGACTCGAGTTACATACAAATTTGCTAATTTCGAAAGAAAAAAAAAGTATTATTTTCTATATTCGATTTTATAATTATTTTTCTTGCATTTTTAATTACCCATGAGCAAAGAGTCTATCTTTTAACTTTTTGGGTGTATTTAACGGAACTCTCATCCTAATATACACTGTTGGCCACACAAAATGCAACACCAAGAAGGACCAGAGATATCACAGCGAAATTTATTTGGCAGGTAACATATTGTACAAAGATCAAACAATTAAAATTACAGCCTCTTGTGACGTGTGGATGATGACATCTGCGCTAAAATGTCAATGATTTGCATATTTCATCGCCGCCAACGCATGAAGTAAATTTCACATGGTTCGCAGGCTCCCTGTTGTATTTTGTCTGGCCAGCAGTGTAGGGAGAAAAAAATCTAATAAATCTATTAATGCTAAAATTTGTAAAATTCTCACTCACTTTTAAATATCTTAATGCATATGATCATCGTGCAGTGAATTTTGTCTCCTAAACATGAAACATAGGTCAACAATCACGCCCATATACGAATTTCTCCTCCTGTTCAATTTCCAAGCAAAAAAATGCTACATAAACTATGAAAAGCATAGATATTGTACAAGGTAACAAATGAATGAAAAAGCTGTTAGTTTCAGATAGTTACTAGAAATAAAACTAAAGTCGTTAGCAGTTTACTTACAGCAATTCAGTAGGAAAATATTCCATTCCTTTCACCCACTCATTAACATTTTTTGCTCTCATGGTGAAATGTTTTGAACTGTTTTCGGAAATTTTCTTTTTTTTAAAAGTTTTATAGGGGTTTTGAATTTATAAGATAAATCTTTGGAGAAAAAACATATTTTCGCCTTACACGCATATCGGTTTATATTCGGAAATATACATGCGAGAATTCTATTGGTTCAGTTATCATTTAAATGTATCACTGCTCAATTATCGAGCTACATTAATCATACTATGAAATCAAAAACAAATAAATATTGCATTTGAAAAACTTTTTTTTTATTGTTCAAAAACAACACCAATTTGTTGCAAGACTGACATGTTTTGAAAAGAAAACAACGATGAAGGTCGCAATATTTTGGTTGGCTCTGGGAAGAACTTGAATGCGATGATTAGGAAGAGCCGGGACTTACATTACAATAATAACATCAGAAAAAGAACGCTGGTCTCAATGTATCATGATTGAATAGTTTAATTCAGGTAACGATCTTAAAAATATCGATTCAAGCTTCAAAAGTACTCAGCATGGTTGCTTATAAATAATGGACTTTTGATTGCCGGTTGATTGACTGCATACTAAACGTCACACTAAAGCTTCATGAGGACTAGTAAGAAGGGGCCTCATAATTGTGAATCTCGGCCAATTGACAAGGACGATATCTGAGTAGGCACCCCACTTTTGATTGCCAGATATTTTCAAGAAAAATGATACGTTTAAAAAAATTATGAAATTATAATCTATTTGCAATTTTTCCAACCTAAATGCATTAATTTAAAGCTATACTTATGTTACCGAAGACCATTAAAATTTATTTATGAAAGATTTGCTAAATGTTATTGAGAGTAATGTAATTGAATAAAACAAGTAATATAAATAAAAAAATTTTAAGTCAATTCCTACTTAGGTCAACAAAGAAAAGTTTTATTTAGTTGCTTTTTATTAAATAATTACAATTAATATAAATATGTATATACGTATGACAGAATCACACTATTAAGTGGCAAAATAGAAAGCAATTTTCCTTGCAATTTTCCATTTTCCTTTCTATGTATAGTGTTGGACTATTTATTCATTAATTAAATTTAATTATTCCAATAAAATAGTATAGTAAAAAGAAATCACATTCTCATAAATTAAACCATCCCAGATGGGATTTGACCCACGACCTTTGGATTAGAAATACAACGTGCTATCCATTGCGCCACAGGGACACAACAACGAGCAATTTTCCTTTTTATGCATGGTATTGGACTACTATTTTTGTTTATTACTATTTATTCATTTAATAATTTAATTAATAAATTAATATTTGTCAAATCAAGTGTCATCCACTACAAGTTTAAAAAAATGTATTTGAATTTGAGTGGATGAATAAAAGATATTTTATTAACGATTGAAAATTTGAACAAGATATATATATATATATATTACATATATATAGGGAGAGTGTGAACTATATAATAGTAGGAAATGAAAAATAACTATTAACTAATCAAATTTATATTCTAACAATCACTCCAAAAATAAATACTTAAATAACAACTCATCTTTCCATAAAATTGCTCTCACATTTAAAACGACTATATATATGAAATTCTAAATTTTTACAATACTCCAAAAAATATCATCCTGTTATTCAAAAGAAATAGATCTTGTTTCAAGTGATAAAAAAAGAACAACTCTTCGAGAGAGAGAGAGAAGTCAATAACTTTACCTGAAGAGAATTTCTTCATTTCAGTTTTCATTAATAACATCCATAAGAAAATGGAAATCGAAAGGAAAAGAAAACTCTTATAACTCATAACTATTAACTAGAGTAACTACTTTTACTAATAACGTTCACTTTAATTCAAAACCATGCGAAAGGTCAAAGCTTCTTTAATAGAGAGTAGTGAATTCTTTAATACTATCTACATTTACTTCGAATAACAATTATGCAAATAGGAAGGTCTCCATAATGGTTAAGATATTTAAGCAGAAGCAGTAAATGATTGGTTGGAATTTCATACAATTAATCAAATGATTCACAAGGTATCTAGCCTACTTTCACATAGAATATATTTTTTTGTTATTAATTCTATTGTGTGTTCTTAGAACTAGAATCTTCACCATTAATCAATACATTTATTATTTTTTCTATCTAATTGCTTGCAGAAAAAAATTTTTTTTGTAAAGTTTATTTTAAGATTTGAGAATCATTGTACGCAATGATTTCCTTCTTATACACTGCTGGACAATTGCTAAGGACGGATAACACTATCATCCATAGCAACCACAAAATGAAAGGAAGCAAAATGTGGAAAATTAGAATAAGTGTGGGATATTAGTAAGAAGTATGAGTATGCACATTTTTTCCCACGTCTGTTCATCACGTGATAGCGTTCATAAGAGCTTTAAAGGTTTTGACGCGTGTGGACAGTTGTTGTTTCAAGTCAAAGTTTTACAGGAAAGATTTAATAGACGAACTTAAAATTTTTGGCATGTCTTCCCGACATCACATAGATGATTTTATGCGTGGCCGAATTATTGGAAAGATCGAAGAAGGGCGAAAAATAACAGATGTTGCCAGGGAGTTCGACATCGCTCACAGCGTTGTTTCACGGCTGTGGAAGTCATTTAAAACTACTGGAATGTGTAGTAGACGGCACGGGGGAGGTCATGTTAGAAGTACGACGCCTGCAGAAGACAGATATATCGTCCTATCAGCAAAAAGGAACAGGCGCACCACAGCTCAGCAAGTGGCAAATCAGTTTCTTGCTGCCTCAGGAAAGCAGATCTCCCGAAAAGCTGTTGCCAGACGTTTGAGGGGAGGAGGACTATACGCACGCAGACCTGTTGTGTGTGTCCCATTGACCAGACAGCACCGTACTGCCCGTTTGCAATGGTGTCGTGAGCATCACAATTGGACTGAACAGGACTGGGCATGCGTACTATTCTCAGATGAGAGTAGGTTCAGTCTGTCATCGGATTGTTGACGCCAACTGATCTGGCGCGAGAGTGGTACTGCTTATCGTCCAGAAAATATCCAGGAAAAGGACCGATATTCGACATGCAGTATCATGGTGTGGGCCGGCATCATAATCAATGGCCGCACGCGCCTATATGTGGTTGCGAATGGGACTATGACGGGCCAACGATACATTGATGAAGTTCTACTTCCTCATGTTCGTCTTTTCCGTGGTGCTGTCGGTGATAAATTTGCTTTTATGGACGACAACGCAACATGTCATCATCGAACACTCGCTGTTCAGGATTGTCTAGACAGAGAGGATATTCAACGTCTCGTATGGCCAGCGCGTTCTCCAGATCTAAACCCCATTGAAAATGTGTGGGACGCTTTGGGGAGGCAAGTTGCTGGTCGAAACTATCCTCCGACAAACAAGAACACCCTCATCCGTGCACTCACAGAGGAATGGGATAAATTGCCTCAACAGCTGCTGGATAATGTTGTGCAAAGTATGGTACGACGTGTGGAATGTTGCATCACACTCCACGGTGGACATATCCCGTACTGATACTTTTCTTTGAGGTGCCTTCTGACTTTTAGATGCATTGTTCCATTTCTCCGTACGCAGATCAAATGAACATTTTTTTTTCTTTCAGATGTTTCACAGCTTTTGTACTTTCCAGAACAATAAATATTCTTTATTCTAATGTCTGAGCAGTTTGGCAACTATATTTTATCCTACTAGGCCTCATGTCTCGCTTAATGTTATGCTACATAGCAATTTGTGATCCGTCCTTAGCAATTGTCCAGCAGTGTATTTCGAAGCGTAAAAGTTGAATTAATCATGAGAGAAAATCGCCGCATGATTGTGCATCAAAAATATCTTAGCATCATTTTCCTGAATATTTTACTTCACAATATACAATATCTTAATTCATCTCATACAGATTTTCATCGCACAAAATCCCCCTTCAACTATAAAAAGACGATGTATTAAAATGTAATAAATGAAAGGACACAGTAAGACTAATTCGCTTTCACCAATCTTCGCGGATGATATAAAACAATTTAATTATTTAAAAAGATATTTCCCAGTCTTAGATCTTATCTTCAGGCTTGAAAAATATTGGTACCTTTAGTAATGGCTCCCAGAAAATGCGGTAAAAGTAAGTCTTAAGTGAAGTAAAAAGTAAGGTTCTTTTCCTAGTGAATCCGATGAAAGTTATGATTCAATTCTGCACAACTTATTTATGTGAAATGGTCTTTTCATCTGTCACAGCCATCGAAACACGGTGCCGATCTCAGCTTGAAATAAATGTCTTGCAGTTACAACATTGGATCCAACTATCCATAATCTTATTTCAAGTAAGTAAAAACATCCATCACACTAGCAATGTATAACGCTAAAAGTTTGAAATACCTAAACCATTTTTTAATTGCTTTGTTAGTTTTATTTTATTAACTAGGTACATTTTATGTGTTGTTATAGATCACAATTTTTTTAAAAAATATATCTAAATCCTATTTGTGGTCCGCGGGATTTAAATTATGAATTTACTGGTCCTTGAGGTTAAAAAGTCTGGTGACCGCTGCTCTAAACAGCGGGTCCTCAGTGGTACAAAAAGTCTTACTTTCGACTCGGCAACGTTCATCACGAACTCTCGACCATGACCTTTTGGCTACAGAAGGGTTAATTCTCGAGCTGTGAAAATAACTAGTACAATTCATGCACACGAGGGCTATTGGCGAAGGGACTTTGTAGTCTCTAATCACGGTTAAGAGAAGAGGACGACACTTAGCTGGCATGCCCTTCTCCTGACTACCACACTCAGCCAAGGAAGGACTTCGAGCCTCAACAGATTTAATATGCATCAGTCGCTCTACACAGCGGGTCTTCATTGACACTAGGCTCGAATTCGCGACTCAACAACGCCAGCCATGAGTTTGTGACCATGACCACCTGGCTCCAGTGGCCACAATGGAGTTTGAGATATGAAGAACTTGGTAAATAAAAATGTCATTTCATTTGATCATCAACATTACTAGACATTCATTGTATTTAATGGATATTTGAATAATTTAAATAATAAAACAGAAAATTTTTACAATAAATATCGGTAGCAGATCTCATAATTTCGAATCATGGTCAAAAGATGGCGACTGCACCTGAACGGAAACTTCATCCTCTTAACTTCTGTATTACGCCACAATTATTTTGAAACCTTAAACAGTTTAATGTATAGAATATTTATATATTCCATTCAAAAGCAAACAACGGAAGCTGTATTAAGTCCAAAGACTTGATCAAGAATTCATCCATAAATTAAATTTTTACACACACAAGAAGGGTTTATACAAAAAAAAAATTAAATGCTATTGGCTTAGATAGCTAATTACTTACCTTCTTGAATTAAATGAAAAAAATGTAAAAATATGTTTACAAAAAATGATATTTTTACTTGAGTACCAAGCAAATGTCTTTAAAAATATTATCCGGGCAAAAAAATGAAATATTAAGATGAAAATCAATAAAATGCTACTAAGTTCCTTAATGCTCCTCATTGGCTTGTTAATTGGAAGATTAGGAAATATTTTTTCCCAACACAGCACTGGAAGCTTTGCCAAATATAATAGAAAAAACAAAGAGCGAAAAGGAATAGAATGCAATGTTTGTGAGTCTATTTCGGTGACACTAATTGGCGCCTTTTTTTTTCTTTCTTTCTTTTTAAAAAATAAAAATACTTCCAAAAATTTATTTTCCCGCCGAATAGAGTGACTAAAAAAATCTTTTGCTTCATTCAAGCTCCCTTTCACGACTTTCCGAAGGATTTTCATTGTCGTTTAATTTTAGCTACTACCATTATGTTTTTCGCAAGAAGTTTGCTTCTACTTTTTAGAAGACATATTTTTTTCTTCAAAGAATTTTTAGAAAATATTACATGTACGAGGGTAAGACAAAAAGTATAGGAACTTTTGAAATTTCTCTATCCAAGATTTGATTACAGCGCATGTATCCAGCGCTCAATGAGGGGTAGTCGGTAACACTTCTATACAGCGTGACCCCCGTCTTTTTTCTTGTAGTCGTTGGGGTGTAGGAGACCATTTAACTAGGCAGTTCCATTGTCGATCTGCACCAAGGAGGAGAGTGATTCACTTTTTGTTTGCGGAAGGAGTGAAACCTGTGGAAATTATTTGTTACATGGAAGAGCAGTGTGGAGATAGCTGCTTATCGAAAAGCAAGATAAACGAATGGATACATCTTTTTATTTTCCAAATTCTGTGTCTACTTTCTGATTCCGTTCCGCAAAAGAAAGGACTAATCACAGAGAAGAGCACAGATTTCTGCCACCTCCTTCCGGGATGGTGTTTTATTAAATATGTTCCATACTTGCCAATTGAATTGTTTCTCGCTCTCTCACCGGTAGTATGCCCTCAGCTACAGGTGAGAAGCTTTCTTTTAGAACGGCTCTGAGCTATTGTTAATAATTTTGTGACAGCAACTTTTAAATTTTATGGAACTTTCAATTAATTATTCTTTTTTCTTATTAATTATGATGAGAGGGTAATACCATTTTTTGGGAAGGTACCTCGTATTTTGAAGTCGTGGGCCATGGGCGAATGGATACAACGCTTCAGAACAAGGAAGAACTTCTTTATGTGACGACGAAAGACCAGTAGTCCATCGACGTCAACCACTGAGGGTCGTCGTCGTTGAGAGTACAGTGATGGAAAGGATGGCTAGTATCCAGCACAGGCATCACATCTTCTACAAACGAGAAAAGCGAATCACTGCCCATTTTTTCACCTTGATGCTGATTGACAATGAAGCTGCCATGCTGAACAGTCTCCTACTTCCCAACGACTACGAGGAAAAAAGTCCCTTTTTTTACTTACCTTAGTACATAGTAAAATAAATTACACTTTTTATATGTAAGGATCTGGTATATCCGTTCTTCGCACGGGTGAATTGAAAAATTAAACAATACAGATTGAAGGACAAAGAAGTTTTTTTAATGAATTAATTTTACGTGAATTGCAAATTAAATAACAACAACAACAAAAGCTTTTTTTTTTAGCTGAGATAAGATTTTTGCAAATCTCAGCTGAACAAAAAATTATATTTGTTAAATTTTAAGTATGTAGGTCTAATAGTTGATAAAAAAGGATTTTTTTTATTTATAATATTCCCGTAACAACTCCCTGGTGTGTGTGTGTGTGATTTTTGAAAACACCTTCCTAAGTTGATCTCTACTCAGCAAAAGTAACATATTGTTACAAATTTTGTGTAATGAATGCTTAAAACAGTGTAAATAACTTATATCTGGATGTGTAATACGTTAATATCACTTTCTGTTGTATTTATTTTATGTTAAAATTTTAATATTCGCAAACAACGCCGTTCCTTGCATTGTAATGGCGATTCAATAGAAACACAGTGAAATGTTGGCGATAGAGCCAAGTTAGCATAATTTTTTACGCCAATCTTAGCAACTTGGCGATTGATTGAATGGTGCAAAAGTTGATATACTGTAGCGCCACCTGGTGAGGAGCTGCAACAAAGAGGATAGCACAAAAATCTTCTCCACAAAAAATACATATACATGCCAATTTTCATAGTGATCGGTTGAACGGTGTTGGAGTGATGCGATTTCATACATACAAACATCCACATTTTTTTATAAAGGGTGTTTTTTTAGAGGTATAGAACTTTAAATTGCAATAAAACAACGATGTATTATTCGATTGACATGAATTTTTTTTTATTCGAAAGATAATCTTGTGGCATTACATTTTAAATATGATCAAGCAAGGCGTAGATCCGTCGAATGGGCCCAAAACGAGATTGCCGTTGTTCCCGATTTTCATAAGCGAATTTTGTTTAGCGATGAAGCGCACTTCTGGTTGAATGGCTACGTCAACAAACAAAACTGCCGCATTTGGAGTGAAGATAATCCACAAGTGTATGTCGAAACACCGTTACATCCAGAAAAACTGACTGTTTGGTGCGCTTTATGGGCTGGTGGAATCATTGGTCCGTACTTCTTCAAAAACGATGAAGGCCACAACGTTACAGTCAATGGTGATCGGTATAGAGCCATGATTACTAACTTTTTCATTCCTGAATTGAACAATCATGATGTCCAGGAGCTGTGGTTCCAACAAGACGGCGCAACATGTCACACAGCTCGTGCCACAATCGATTTATTGAAAGACACGTTTGGTGACCGCCTAATTTCACGTTTTGGACATGTGAATTGGCCTCCAAGATCTTGTGATTTAACACCGCTAGACTAATTTCTGTGGGGCTATGTAAAGTCATTGGTCTATGCGGACCATTTGGAAGACAACATTCGCCGTGTTATTGCCGATATACGGCCCCAAATGTTGGAAAAAGTCATCGAAAATTGGACGTCCAGATTGGACTACATCCGAGCCAGCCTTGACAGTCATATGCCAGAAATCATATTTAAAATGTAATGCCACAAGATTATCTTTCGAATAAAAAAAAATTCATGTCAATCGAATAATACATCGTTGTTTTATTGCAATTTAAAGTTCTATACCTCTAAAAAAACACCCTTTATATAGATTGTGAAGAAAGAACAGCAATATCTTGTTGTAATATTTCATTTTTAAGAGTTAAAAATCTCTAAATTATGAACACTTTCTGTTGTATAGATATGAGTTAAAGAAACAACACATTAATGTAGTTTAAAGGAAACCTATACTAATTAAACTAAACTAATCACACATAAGAGAAAAGAAGTCTTCAGAATATACATTTCCCCCCGCAAAACAAAAGTTTCCTTTATCGTAAATGACTAAGGCATATAACCTAAATATTGAACGCTTTTAAAGTTTCATCACTATTGTTAAGTAAAAAATTTACTGTTACTGTTGAATAATTAAATTTGTAAATTAAAGTGACAAAATAAGGAGTCCGAATTATACATTTATTTAATGTAAGTGTATCTTTCGATTAATTTTTTTCCAGAATTTTGAAACTTACGATTTTGATACCGAATCCCGAGTCATTGATATTTTAATATTTATTCTCTTTCAAGTAGATTTTTACTGTACCTCGAAGCACCCACTCTTTATAAACATGTATTCAGTAAAGAACCTATTTACAAAAAAAAAAATAATATTTATTGCATTAAACAATCCTAAAAGTGTCGAACATGATAAAGTGGTTAGAAATAAAGTAGCAAGGAAATGAATTTGTATTTGTTCTTGTTTGACATTGGAAATACTTTATCGAGTAGTAAATAATTCAAGTTTTAGCGACATGAAATGGAGAATAAAGTGTTTCTTTACGACAGCTGCTGTCGCTTGAAAACTTTCTCTCTCTCACTGGATTTATCGCACACAATAAATAAAAAAAAATCTGTTAAGAACAAACATTTATTCCTCACGAGAGAAAAATCATTGTCAAAAGAAACAATTATAATGTCCTCCGAAAAAAATCTCTATTTTGATTTTAGAGTAGTTTTCAATGCATTTTTTAAAATACAATAGTCTCGATAACCCGGCAGTTCGGATAACTCGGCTGCACCCTTGAAGGTCAAGTCTTATGTGCGATGTAGAAATTATTGCTACTGTCCCAGTTAATAAAAAAATGTCGGAAAATGATGAAGACCTTAACGTTGCCTCCATAAAGTATTTTTCTGAAGTGGGTCTGATCAGGTAAATTACTGTATACTACGTATTCTTTAACTTTCAATTTCAGATAGTAAATGCTTTATGCCCTTATGTAGTACGTATTTTTCTTTTGTTTAAGGCTATTTGGACAGTTTATTTTCTGTTGTATTCTCAAGAAAATAATACATACAAGTGCAGTATGATATTTTCTGAGGAAACTCTCATACTTATTTTTCTTTAGTTTCATTCTCGATTACCCGGCATTTCCACAAATTCTCGGTCACTCTTCGGTCCATTTAAGTTCGAGTTTTGGAAACTCTACTGTATAACTAAAATATTATGAAATATTATGAAAACTTACATAGTTTCCGGTAACAGAACAGAAACAACAAATATTATGAGTTTAAAATTGTTATTTCTGTTTTATAAATTACAACTGTCTTTTCGTTATTGATCTATAATTCTTGTTACTAGAATTTCTGATCCCGAGACAAACTTAACTTTATATAAGACAGGGGTGGTGAACCTTTTTGGATCAACGTGCCATTTCTTCTTTAAGAAATGATTAAGGAGGTATAGACGTGCCGTCAAATAATTTTGACTTGTGATTATAGAGAAAAGAATAAAACTAAATACTAACGACTCAAAACTCTTTAATTATAACGAAAAAATACATTTTGTACAATATAGTACTAAATGTTTTGTTTATAAGTGTAATTTAAATTCAAGTAACATTAGTGTGAATTCTGTTGCGGTAGATTAGATGACAAATAACTTAGAATCGTAAGATGTTACTTTTACCACAGAAAGCAAGCTGGATTGGAGTAATCTTCCAAACGGTATGTGACTCTTTAATTTTATTCATCTTTGAATATAATGACTCGCAGACATAGGTAGATAAAAATATGGTTAAAATAGCATGAACCAGTTTTTTCGAACAGCTAAATGTATCTGAAATCGAATTCCATGTTTCCAAAATTTGCTTTAGTAGCATTTTAACGTATATTGTTTGTTAATCTTTCTGTTTTAATCAATTCCAACTATCTCCTTTTTTTTCAACAAATTTTTGAATCCACATTGAATTAGACTTGAAATCAGAGTTACATTTCAAATTTTTCAATTTACAACCAATAGAATTGGGACAACTTCAGTTTATTAAATGAAGTCACATTAAGGGACATAAAAAAACTTGAGCGTTTCCGATAATTCTTTTAACTGAGAAAAAATCTCGCTGAAAAATGTGACCGATCACTCATGTTTCTCGTAATACTTCATATTGAGCATTGTTATTTTGAATTAAAATGCAAACCGTTTTGATAGGTGGCATGCCCAAAATATTGTGTCGCGTGCCATCAATGGCACGCGCGCCAATGATTCGCCATCCCTGATCTAAGATAACTGATTTCATTCGGTGCTGTAATTTTGGAAAAGTGTATAAATAATTTTTTTTTATATTTAGTGCCACTTGACTTAAAATATATAAGAAAGTACAATTGTTTAAAAAAAATATTAGTACAAAAAAAAACTATTAAATTAATTTTTTGGCAAAAAATAAGGAAAGAATAACATATAAAAGTAAATATACTCCTTTTATTAAAAATACTTCTATAATAATATTTTGCCTATAGACTTCTACTTTGGAGATTAACTAAAATTTTTGAAGAATTTACATTATTACTTTGGAGATTAACTAAAATTTTTGAAAAATTTACATTATTACTTTGGAGATTAACTAAAATTTTTGAAAAATTTACATTATTTGCAGAGTTTTGATCATTCGAAATAATAGGGGTGCTTTTTGTTAAAATTTCTCTGCTTTAATATAATAAAATATGTAAAAAAAAAAACCCCACTTCTCCCAATTACATATTAAATTTTTTTAAGTTTAACGCTGGTATAGAGAGAAGTCTTAGCTTTATATAGGCAAAATATTATTATATAAGCATTTTTAATAAAAAAGGACATTTTGCATATATGTAATTCTTTCTTCATTTTTTTGCCAAAAAATTGCGTTGAAATAATTTTTTCTTGCAATAATATTCTTTAAAAAATTATATGTGGATTCTAATTTAGGTGACACTAAATATCAAAATAATTATTCATTTATAAACTTTTTCAAAATCACGTTTTCGAATGCTGTCTGTCACCTTAAATTATTTTATAAATCGAACTATTCCAGAAAAGAATAGTTTAATTGGATATTTAAAAGTAATTGTAATTTATATACGAGTATATTTTATAATTAATACATATACAATAATATTCTCTTTAATTTCATCTAAACAACCTTTTAATTTATAATGATCCCGGCCTTCAGGACTCGCACGAAAATAATTAACTAGTTTACCCGCATAACGAGATGACTGTAACCGTATTTCTTGAAAATTAACAGCTTGCCTTTTGACTTCCTGTTGCTGCTTCATATAAATAGCCCCAAGACTCTGGAAAGTCCTTCTCTTTTGTCACAATGTAACGCGCGTCTGTCTTATTCAAGCTTTATGTCGTCAATTTCTGTGCTTCTATTTGTTTAATGTACAATAAACTGAACTATCTATAAAAGACTACCTCGACAATATCATCAATATTGCATCAACTATCTAAAATATAATCTAATTAAAGAAATCATTAGTCTCGCCACGCCCTGTTATATATATATATATATATATATATATATATATATATATATATATATATATATTTATAAAGTTGTGACACAAAAAAAGACTAAGTGTGTAGCTTGAAAAAAGAGTAGAATTGGCAACAGCTGTTTTGGTGACGTCATCCCATGCACCTCCTCTATCCATGTGATCAGTTTCGCCTTAACCGATATCGCCAGTTGGGAGTACTGCGCCACTGAATGAACACGTGCAACTCAATTCTGCAGGAAAAATGTCGCGCGAATCAACATCAATCCTAACGGAAAACAGCCACGAAAACTTTTCAAATATTAACTGAAGTTTATGGTGATGAAACTTTGTTTCGTGTACATGTGTGTGAATGGCATAAGCAGTTTTAAGGGGGAGTTGACAATGTGGAAGATGATGAACCTGCTGGGCGCCCAAGGCAGCAATTGCAGACCAAAACATTACCCAACTTCGTGATATGAGTGGGTTCCTACTCACATCAGTTGCCAGATTGTTTATCAACACAACTATAATACATTGAAGTTCTAAAACGACTTTATGAAAAAATTAGGGGAAAAAAAGCACATAATTGGAGAGTGATAAATGGCTGTTGCACCAAGACAATGTACCCGCTCACAGGGTCCTATCTTTCAAGCAGTTTCTGACAGTGGTGGGGTATCCACGTTATTCACCTGATTTGGCCCCACGTGACTTTTTTAAAAAATTTCCTACCGTTCAATCTTGCTTAAAGGGAATCCATTTTTCTCAGTTGAAGAGGTTCAGGCAAAAACGGAAAATTTCCTAAAGGGACTCCCAAAATCTTCGTTCCAGAACTGTTACTAGCAATGGCAACGCCGAATGCAGAAGTGTGTGAATGCTGAATGGAACTACTTTGAAGGTGATAATGTCACGGAGAACTCTCTCTCTCTCTCTAATTCTGTAAGTACAATGATTTATTGGACCAGCCTCGTTTTTTTGTTTCACCTCGGAAATACATACATATATATAAATATATATATATATATATATATATATATATATATATATATATATATATATATACATATAAATTTGTCCTGAAAATGTCTTATATATTTCCTTAAAAATATTAAAGGAAAGAAATGAAAAGAAAAAGAACATTGATATTTTGTTAATTGAAGTATAATAGCAGTAAGGTGTTTCTAAAATGATTATCGTATTTTTTCACAGAACGTTTTTTTTAAAAGATCAAGGTTGGGTCATTATTAATCGTTTTAACTGTTGTTATTTTTCTAATCAAGAAAGGTTTTGTTGCTGAGAATATTTTTTGGAACTCTTTTATTTATGTTTTAATCGTTTGTAACGTGTTCAACTAAATAAAACACTACGGAAAGTTTTTTAATAAAACATTTCTTATGATTTTAAGAAATGATAAGAAAGCAAGAATATTTTAGAAAGAATGAGCTTGAGATCCCGTTGAAGTATTACAACTATCTACCAAAAAGAACAGTAAAAAAAAGCAAACACTATTTCCTTCAATTTAATATAATCAAATCGATAAATGCTACACATACTCTTGTAGTGAGAGGGGATTTTTGTACACCACTTCTTAATATTCCGTTCTTAGTTTGTTAACAGATGAACGAATCGAACTAGTCACAAATGATTAAAAACGTCAGAAAAAAATAGTTCAAATAAACATACAGAAGATTATAGGTCACAAAAGAAGAAAGAGACTCACACAATATAAAAATAAGAATACATAGTTTCAATTTATAATAATATTCTTGATGTTGACAGAATTTTTAACACAAAAACAAGTGACTAGTAAGTTAACCTATTTTGATCAACAAAATTTTTTTTTTACAACTATCAATTTTTTTTCACCGTTTTAATGCCACGACCCACATTTTGCCTAGGTATATTGTGATAGATTGCCTTTTATGCAAATGTGAACGTGAAGTCATTATTATTCATCCTATCTAAAAGGTATTGCTTTCAGGTTGTCTTTATTTGGATGCTTCACGATGAGCCATCTTGCGCAACTTCCCCAAAATCGGGTTGATGAATCCCAGTCAAAAATATGTAGTTGAGTCAAGTAAAAGGCGAAAAAAGAATCCTGCTTCGATATGAGACGAGGTTGAAAATGCGCATTGAAAAAGTTGTGTGTTTATCTGTCTCTATAAATTATATTTTGTGGCCATTTTATCCAGACATGGATCGATATTTTTATAATAAATACGAGAAGTTTTCTACGAATGGGATATGAATGAATTCGAGTATATATTACGAAATATCTGACTTCTGTTTAAATTGGTATGTTGACTATTAATATTAAAGAACTGATTTTAACTCATCAAACACAGTGAGTAAGAATTATGATTTTGCATAAAGTCATAGACAGATTGAGCACACAAGGGGGGGCTCGGGTCCTGATCCCATCAAAGTCATTGATTTTGTGTTTCGATTGATTATAATCCTATGTATATAGTACGTAAAATTTAATGAAGTATTTGCTATTAATAAAATTATTTTATTAATTTATGCTGATTATTAGTTCAATAATTAATTGTTTACTTTTTTTTGACAAAATCAAAAGAAAATGTTGCGCAGCGTATTTGAACATGATACGAGAATAGTGGACTTTCGACTCTAGACCCGCCCCTTGAAAAATTCCTGTATGCGCTACTGTGGTCATAGAGTATAATGATTCTATAGAGGCACGTTAAAATTAAACGAAATCCTTATTTTCCAACGTCATTGTACCACAATGAGTGTGATGTCACATACATCAGCTTATCACATAATTTAATATGTGAAGTTTTAATGGAGCATAAACAAAACTCAGTACTTATATATTATACCGTCAGCCAATTTAACCAAATCAAAAGACATCTCTATATAAAAAAACGTCACCCAATGTTGTTTTCGTTTCAGTGGCATACACAAAAAAGGGGAAGGGTTCACCCCTATAGACTAACAGATTTTTAATTTCTATTGTTCTTTGGAGTTTTCGGCTACGGGCTGTTAAGAATATACCTAAGGTGACCAATATATTTTTTTTTACAATGAAAAGGAGGTCGAAAAACTTAAGAAAAAATTACCACGCAAATATATGAAACATTTTATTAATTCAAACAAAAATACACTAATTTCGCTTATATTCCTTTTTAATTATTCACTTAAATGAGTATTTTTCCATTGAATGATTTTTTTTATCAATATTTTCTAATTTATCGGAAATTTCGGATCAAGAAATATCCTTCATAATGGAATTTTCGGTAAGTGCAACAGCTAAAGTATTAACATTTAATTCCAAAAATCATTGCCAGTTGAAAAAACTCCTTCAACTGCTGCATTAGTTTCAGAGCAGCACATCGCAAATTCAACGAGAATAACTAAATTTTCATATGGATTGTGTTCATATTTGAAATGGTTAAATATTTTACCCATATTTTATCAATTTCAACATGCTGATTTTCCCATTGTTTTAATTTATCAGAGTTTAAATATATACACATTCAGTTCTCCAATTTTTTCCAACAGACAATTGTCATCTATTTTAATATAAGGCATTATTTCCGATAAAAACTCAACATAATTTTCCGTATTGGACAAATTTACTCTCTTGCGATGAAGTACAAAAAGAAACAAAACACCTTTGAAAGCTGTTATTTCCTGTGATATTTATTCCACACCATTCTTCGACATATTGAAAACATATTTGGTAAACATTCTGCACTTTTTTGGTAAACTTTTTATTATGCCTGGATTTGATTCTTCTAAGTTTGACAATTTTTTTATTATTAAGGTATCCGACTACCCTAAAATGATGATTTTTTTCAAAATAGACAATTTTGTTATGATTTTATTGTATAGGCCATCTTATTAGCTTAATAAAAATACCAAGGTTTTTATTTTTTATTCACTAGAAGAAAACTATACGTCTTTTAGTAAAAGCAAATGCCATAACTTTACACAAGATGCCAAACATTAAAATGCGTTTTACTCGAAATGTGTTTTTTTTCTCGAAAAACTCAAACGGGGACAGCGATTGCTCAAAAAGTTTTGAAAAAAATTTGCTGAAATTTTTTGTGAATGTTTTGTATAACAGTAGAAGTGTTTTGACCTTCAGATTTACCAATCACTGTTTTATTTCAAAATTTACAGTCCTTTATGTGAATATAGTATATAACTGTTATTTTTAAGCAATTTCATATAGTCACTAAGATAAAGTGCTGTAGTTTTTGTAAAAATTAAAATATCTCTTATCCTGAAGGTAATTTCAAACAAGAATAACAAAGAAACACATCAAAGTTGAAAAATCGAGAATTCGTTCATAAAGTTTTTGTACAGAGCGGGCCCCGTTTATATATAATTTCTTGTATATTTTCACCAGTTTTTTCCCATTTTAATAACTCTAATTTTTTTTCTCTCTTCAACTTTAGAATTTTTTTTAAAAAATATACTCAATAAATCTAAAAATCACAAAAAAAAATCCCCTTTTGAATTCTTTTGTGGAAAATAAGATACCTGATTATCTTAATACCTGATTACCTTGCACAAAATACATTAATATCTGTGATAGTTCATACTTTATTGGCACATGTCGCGAAACAGTTCGCATGGCATATCTGAATACAGACCTCGTATACAAATTTATATCAAGCAGTTGTGGTCTATGGCAGTTCGGAAGTCTCCCAAATGATTAGATAAATTTCTCATCTTTTAACAAATAAGGCAATGCAGTTTTATTTATTGAAATTACCAATCAATATCAGAGTTTTCCTCGAATACAATTCTTAAAAAAAGATACCTGCCGAAAGAATTGCAATATTTTATGAAATTACAATTCTTTTTTAGCATGGTTTTCAAAAATCTTTTCTTTTTTAAAAAAAATGATTAACAAATTTTTAAAACAAATATTTATTTAACGTTTTCATCATTTCATAATCATACGAAAAGTTGCTCAAAAATTTTGTCCGTTTTAATCATATGTAACGATTATTATATCAGTAGAAAAGATAATTATAACATAATGAATCTATGAAATAATTTTCAATCTTAATTAATGTAATATATATTTAAACTTAAGGTAATTAATTAACCTAAATAAGAAACAAATTAATGAATGGAGATACGTTGTAAATTAGACACAATCACCATTACTATATTCATAGCATTTAACTAACTAAAATTAGATACCTACCTAAGACCAGATACCCCTGCATCCGGGTTTATCTGACGGTTATAATTAGTCGTAAGTACTTGCAAGGTAGGAAAAAAATTATTTTTCGATTGCACAGTCAAATATCTTATCAAAAGAACTTAATGGAAAAATGTTCAATTGACTCTCCAAACAGAATATTCTTATATTTTACTTTATAAAATTAAATAAACAGGTTTCTAAAAGATAACGACAACATTAAATATAACAAGATGGGAACAAAAGCTGATGAAGTGTAATAAAATAAAATTTTTTTAAAATAAAAACATAGTTGCTGCATTTTATAAGAAAACGAGTCATCATTATTTTATGTTGACTTAACTAAAACAAGCATTCCAACAAAAATGTTAGGTCTCTTCAGAGATTAATCTTTGTGTTTACTACAGTCTTCAGACTTTCTAATGGCTATGAAAAAATATTCCTTTAAGTTATATACTTTTAATTTTTTGATCTGAGAAAATCCCCGTTATAGACAGAGAATATTATTAATATTTTATTCTATTCAAAACATGTTTTTCACCATTTAATAAAAAAAATTTAGAAAACCACAATGACTATATTCTTAGAGGTTCTTAGAGGCATATTAAATCTGAATAGCAATCTTTTTTTTTCTGATGACGTATTAATTATACTTCAGACCTCTCCACCTGAATTCATCTTTTGTTCAAAAGCATCAACCGCCATTTGAGGCCTTTTATTAATTTAAATATGATGTAATTATTGAAACATTTTTCAAAAACACAACTGTAATTTGCTTGTAATTTTTTTTTAATTTCCCGTTGCGTTATTCTTTCAGTCGAATAAAGCTTTATAAATCGACGTGTATACCTTCAATTTATGTTCCACGAGGGTATATTAAAAAAAAAGGAGATAAATATTTTTTTTCTTTCTTAGGGTGATTTCAAGAATGCAGCTCATAAATAAAATGAAATAATAAAAATTATCACGAACGTTATGCAGTGTACAGTTATGCTAATCCCCATTCATTGCCAGAAACCTACATTCAGAAGCAATAACAATTAGAATTATGTCTGACGCATGTCTATCTAAATTGAATTCGTTGTTCAGACGCAGTTAGTTTTTATGACGCTTTCATACAAAAAGCTTGTAATGACTCCGTAACTGGATTTACAACTCATAAACTTCAAAGCAATAAATTTGCACGTTTAATACGGTATATATACATTGTATTTACTTTTCTGAAGACGACGGGAAGGAGCTACGACAAGTGATTGCCACTTGTAGATTGGAAATGTGTCTGGTTCTTAATGTAGCATTCGAAAACGAATAGTCTGCCTCATGACTAGCCTATTCATTCCCTATGTAGACATTTTTAAAGGACAATCGTGTGTATCTATAAAAAGTTTTCAAAAAGAAATGGTTGCTGAAATAGAATAGATTGTTATTTGGCGTTAAATAATAATTAAAAATGAAAATAATTTTTGTTTTTAGGTGAACTGATATTTTCTGCCTTATACCAGCGTTTCTCAAACTGTCGGTCGCGCCCCCTAGGGAGGTGTAATAACCCTACGTGAGGACCCCAAGCACATCGGAAATAAAAGATTATTTTAAAAAATGATTGATTTACTGAAAGGAAGCAGAATAAAATACATTCTGAACTATGAAAGTAACTTAAGGGGACTTGGCACCCTTTGAGCAAACTTCTTTATTTACGTATTTAAAAATTATATTTTAACATTTTATACAATGTTTCTATTCAAGAAAACGTTACCAGATAAAAATCTTCATATATTATTCACACAATTTTAAAAATTTAAATTTTTTGAAGAAAATTGGGAAAATTTTAAAATCCTACTCCTTTTGTAAAAATTAATTTTTTGACCTGAAATTTTTTTACAATATTCTTATGGATGTTCTTAACAAATTTAGGGATCGATTTTAGAATAACTTCATTCGTTTTCGAGGGAAAAAAAATGTTGATATACAGGCTAAAAATCAACGAAAAAGCCAACATGTCTTACATTATATTTTTTTTAAAAATAAGTATTCAGTTTATAGCAAAACGGATCCCTAATTTTATTACATGCTTTATTTTTAACACGCAGGAAAAAAATTGAAGTGATTGGTAAATAATTGTCGAAGGAGTAGCATTTTGAATGCACTAAGGTTTCGAAAAACACAAACTGAGAAAAACCACTTTAAAGTTTATAATTCTGAAAAAATAATTATTATAAGCTTAATTAAACTTAAAATACCACTTTAAGATATTACTTATACGTTTTTCTTTAAAATAATTGCATTTTCATATGTTTTCAACCCACACATTTTTATAAATGATCAACTTTTAGAGAGTACTAATTGCACAAGAAAAAACTCAAGAAAAACTTTAAAAAAAATTTTTTTTCTGTCACGACAGAAATTTTAGCTGTTTTTCTTCTTATAATATTAAAAGTATTACATTTGTATGAAAAAATATATCAGGAATAAGAACTGAAATTATAAAAATTATTAATATAAAATGCCTTAATTTAAAAATTTTACATGCATACATTTCACAAGGAAGAAAAATTACGTTATTGTATTGCCTCGGAAATATTCTGCTTTTAATACTACACATTCTTTTTTATAGTTATTATTTCTATTTATAAAATAGATTTTTTTTATCATAACGCATTTTTTAGCTTTTTTTTCTAAAAAGGGGGTGTGACTGAATTGCCTAATTTGTTTTCAAATGAAGTTTTATTCAACTTCTAACTTTCCGACATGCACAAGTGATATATCAATCGAAAGATAATAATGCAAAGAATAAGATTAAATGAAAATAAAAAAAACGATAGGTTTGTGATTTTTAGGGTACCAAGTCCTCTTAATACTTATCCTATTACTTAAAAGTAACTTAAAATATGTATTACTTAGAAATAACTTAAAAGTAACTTACAAGATGTATTACTTAGAAATAACTTAAAATACGTTGTTGTTGTTGTTGTTCTCGTAAATAAATGCTTAAAATTCCGTCGAAAGTGTCACTTATTCTGGGAGCATCAGGGCTGTAAATTCCCACAAAGAGTCCCTAAAACTAAAATACGTATTACTTAAAAGTAACTTAAAATATGTATTACTTAGAAATAGCTTAAAATACGTATTACTTAAAAGTACGTAATTTGTATTTTGTTAAAATATGTATTACTAAAGTAATTTAAAATATGTATTACTTAAAAGTAACGTATACAAAATGTAATACTTGTATTGATCATTTGCATGGTTTATAACTAAGGTCGTATTGCAGCTTAAGTGTCAAAGTACATTATTATTGCAAACAAAACATTGTCATTTTATGGGAGGTGGGTGATGAAAACTATTATTGAAAGTTGGATCGCCAATGTTGAAAGTTTGAAAAGCACTGCCTTATACAATAGAATCTCATTCATCCGGACTATCTGGGGCTTACACTTTCCAAATTAAAGAAAGTGTCACTATAAAATGCGTCAAAGTATGTACCTAAACACTGTACTTTATTTTTAAATAAGACAAGGCAAGATGATAAATAACAGCGTTAGAGAGAATTGAAATCAATACATTTTTTACTTGCACGATATGCATTAGAAAAGGGGGGAACTACTTAGAAATGATAGTGAAGATTCATCCTCACGGACCTGGGTTTGAACGAGATTGATCTTCTCGTGTGCCGTTAGTGTTAACTTCTTGAACAATTTTTTGATGAAGACACCTCAAATGTTCTTAATATCAAGTTTCTATTAATCGTTTTTATGATTTTTTTAAAAAGAAGAGGTTTGAAGAGGATCCGGATTAAAGAAGATTTACTGTACGTTTCTACAAAGCAGCCATTCTCAACATCTTTTGCTTTACGTGAAATACAATTTCATCTACTAATAGAACGTGTGTGTTATTTCTGCCCTTATTTCTTCTTAACAAATAAGGAAAAGATAATATAAATTCCTGTAACAACTACATTTAAACTCTACCTTCCCTTGACCATTAGCGACGGAAGGGGGCACCCCTTGTTCTTATGAGAAACGGGAACTCGTTCTTCCTTCTCTTCTGCTCTAGATCGCCCCCGAAGAAAGATGTGTACACGTGGAGTCAGGGAATGTCTGTTTCCCTCTTTTTAGTCCTTAAGCTATTTTCTGTAACTAAATATAATTGATGTGTGTTGTTTATTTAAGTGACCCCTTGTGTTGTGGAACGTAAGAACATTAAAATAAGATTTGTTCCTGTTATACAGCCTTCTTTCTTCAGTACAACGAAGACTCGACTTGGAGGATTGTCATATTCCTTAAATAAAATGCGATAGTACATCCCACTTTGTAGCATGCGAATAATTAGTATTGATCAAAGATTCAATGATTAGAAACATCAACTATACCACGTTGTATCTTATAGCTGTGTGTACTTTATCATATAAACCAGTGTCAAGTTTTTATGCTAAAAAAGCCTATGTACTTAGAAATTTTTAAAAAATTGCAGGATTTGGTATCCTTTGCTAAAACATAAATTATCTATGATTAAATGCTATCTGTAATAAAAAAATGCCAATTGTTTTTTTTAAATAGTGGTTGTTAAAACTATGCTTTTCTATCGTAGAATATTACTGTAGTAATATTCATAAAATTGCTACTAAACCCTATGGATAATCCACAGATCTGATAAACAGAATGAAAAATCCTTCTGAAATCAATGCGAAAATTTAATAAACAATACTTCAAAATAAGCAAATTTTTTAAAAACATTTACTTAAATTTCTTTTATTGCAAGGTTTTATTAGAGACATATTGCCGACATTTTATCGGCTATTGTGAATCTGTTTCCAAGGTTTCCAAGTACTTTTCATAGATTTTCAGTTTTTTCTCTTTCCAAAAATTAAATAACACAGCGAGATTTTTTTTCAAGATTACGATTTCTAGAAAACCAGTTATTTGCTGAGAGAAATTCTGTTACGTTACTGTCAAAGATGTGAATGAATGGTTTCGTTCTTGTGAGCTGATACTGCATCGACGTCTTTTTGATAAACAACGAATTTAAGTCACTTCGCCGGTTTTTCTTTTCTAAAAATTCTGTAGATTTTGTTTCCAAGGCTCCGCTTTCAATGACTGAAGTTTATCAGTAAATCCGAGTTTTTGGAATCCTCATTCGTTTTTTCCCCAGGATATTCAATGTACAAAGTCAAAGTAAAAAAAATAATTATGTGTTATGCTGATTAGTTTTGTGGTTCAATATTCACATACTTTTATTAGGAAATCTGCTTACCTAGATTTTACAAGAATGTTCCGAGAAAGTAAATTTGCCTTCAGTTATGATTATTTATCTACCCTTATCTTAAATTTATTTTGCTTCCCTATTGCAAAAAGGGAAGTTTATTATCAAGTTTTTATTCTAAATATTAAAAATTGTTATAACAAATTTAGCAGTTAATAGTCATAAGCCGCAAATCTTAATTTCTTTTCTAATTTCTGTACTTTTATAGTAATTATGACTTTTTTTAGTTGTTATCAGCGGCGTAGCGTGGGAGGTGCCGAGGGGATCATGGCCCCGGGTGGCATACGGAAAGGAGCGTCGTTAAGCACCACGATATTTAAATTCAAAAAATATTTTAAACTCCAATTCGTGCCCGCGCAACGAAACTGATGGAAACGAGTGAAAGTTTTAATACACACACATATGCAGGAAGTTTATTAGTCGCTATGCAATCGCATTCGTTTTTATGTTACTTAGCTTCTGGCAACCGGTACTGTGATGCTGAAAATTGTTTGCGAACAAAGGGACAAAATATACATCAATGTGCTAAAAAAATATGTGCTTTACAGACCGTATTAGAAGCAAAACGAGAGGAATTCGTGGATGGCGCTTTAATATACGCTAAAAGTTTATGTGAAGAGCTTGAAATTTCTTTTGAACCCCCAAGACGAATCAGGAGGAAGCATACATTTGGTGAGGGAAGTAAAGATGTTCAGTTATCGTACGACGATGACTTGAGGTGAACAGTGTTTTCTTCAATAGACAGAGTAACTGCTGAAATTCGAGAAAAATTTCAACAGTTGCAGAATCTAGCGCAAAAATATGTATTTTTAAGGCCTAAAGTGATCTTGAGGCCGGACGAACTTAACTTAGATCAACCTCCGCGAGACATTAATAAAGAAAAATTCCAACTTCAGCGCGTACGTCTACAAACTATCTTTGCTGCAACAGACCCAGGCAGTAGAAAGGAACTTATTAGGTCCGGCTTTCTCGGGGTTTATTAAAATATATTATTGAGTCCAACTTGTAGATGGCTTGCCAAGCGTTGTCATAATGTTGAGAATTTTTTTAACATCTGCCATCAGTAATGCCAGTTGCGAGAGAAGCTTCTCTATAAGCTAAAATTAATCAAAAATTATCTCATATCGACTATATCCAAGGCTAACAAATTGAGCTATTCTGGCAATTGAACATGACATACGTATTGATATTGACAATTGTATAAAAGATTTTGCTATGCAAAAAAACACGAAAAGTGCACTTTTAATCAATAAAAAAATTTAAAGCTGCTTTTTTTTTTTTTAACTTTTATTAATTTTCTTGACTAATAATTAAAATAGAGAGGATACAAATTTCCGGTCGGCCCCAGGCAGTGAAAGCCCACGCTACGCCACTGGTTGTTATGAATACTTAATTCGTACCGTCCAACTTATCATTAGCTAAAAATATTTTTATTAATATTTAAGTTGAAATATGCTTCTCATTGATAAGAAACTATATGAGAAAGAAGGATTTTAGCAGTGGTGTAGCGTACCCCCTCCCATTACGGGAGGGCTGAGTATTCAAGGGGGTCCAAAGCCTATATTATGTAATGGTTTGGCAATCCACTGTAAGATTTAGCTTGGTGCACAAAATTTGACTTTGCGGGGGGCCCTAATTTTCTCCGTTAAGTCACTGGATTTTGGTATCTTTTTAAGAAATGCAATGCTACTACATGCACAGCAATGCATTAGATCTACATCCCACTTTTATTTAAGCTATATTAAACTGTCCTAAGTCAGCATTGCTTACAATAGTGCAGCATCCGTATTTCTAAGTTTCCGATACCTATTTCATACTTTTACCGTTAGTGTTCAGTCATTTATTATTTTTATTAATTTTCTTGACTAATAATTAAAATAGAGAGGATACAAATTTCCGGTCGGCGCCAGGCAGTGAAAGCCTACGCTACGCCACTGGTTGTTATGAATACTTAATTCGTACCGTCCAACTTATCATTAGCTAAAAATATTTTTATTAATATTTAAGTTGAAATATGCTTCTCATTGATAAGAAACTATATGAGAAAGAAGGATTTTAGCAGTGGTGTAGCGCGTACCCCTAGCGTCTCTTTAAAAGAGACATACCGTGAAATAATCCGACGTATAACGTGCACCTATACTTTCAAGCTGTAATTTTTAATGTTCAGGTATATTCGCCGTATAATGCGCGCCCCCTTTTTTACGAAGAAACCGAAATTGTACGCGCGCTATTTTCTTATGTTTTGAAGTAATTTATTCGAGGTATTATTCCAAGTTTTAGAAAAAAATAGTATAATTCCCATAATTACAATCCTTTAAGTTCCCAAGAAATGTCATTTCTTTTGAATAAACGGTATTTCGATATATGTAGAAGTATTAATTTTTTTTCCAATGCTCATCTTTTTTTATTTGTAAAGCTCTCATTTTTATACCCGGCGTATAACACGCACCCGTAAATTTCGATCTTATTCTTTGTGTTAAAAGTGCGCGTTGGATGCCAGATTTTACAGTACATACATGCATCATTTATCACAAAAAATAACGGAGAAAAATTAAGTACCCTACCAAGCAAGGCCCAATTTCTGAAACCAAAAACCAAAACCAAGAACAAAAACCAATTAGGCGAAAAATAGTCTATTGAACAAAATGGAAAACTATTTTGTTTTCTGAAGATATAACCGACTTAGGGCAGGAGATACATTTACACAAATTTTGTCTATGATTGTAACTTTTTGGGAAATCTAAGAAAATATATTTTCTTTCCGAAAAGTTGTAATCAGGATTGTAAATGTAGTTTATATTTCTTTTATTTTGAATCAAAATTCTTTCCTTTCGTGCAGTCCAAAAATTTAAATATTTTTGATTACTCGACTTTAAGTTTTGAATAGTATTTATATATTTCGTAGAATATATATATACAAAATGAAACGTAATTTGAAAGCACTTAATCTTGGTCGAGCTTTAAGGCTTCAGCCTTTTAAATAGCTAACATGTTCTAAGAGCAAAGTAAAATGTTATGAAAACAAAATGCGATTGAGAGTGATGTTTATGTTTAGAGTTTCAAAATTTACTTCGCTTTATCATCGTTTCCTATTTTCAGCATGTACACATTTTCCGTTTCGTTTAATACACCTCGACTACTGAGATAAAAATGCGACAGAAGCTCTGTTAACATATAGAAATTTTTTTTTACCATTTATTCATGTGAAACTTTAAAAACAATAAACGAAAGAAAAAACTGGATTTTTTCATCGAAAGTGGAGGGAATAAAATGTCAATAACATAGTTTTCCTTCAGGTTGTTCTGTAAGTGATCCATGATAGGTATTCCTAAACAAACTTTGTCTTTAAAGAGGAATGTAAATTTTTCACTTAACACACGCAATGCTTCAGTCATTTTCACGCAAATAAAACAACCAAGATTCGATATGTTTTTCTTATCGTACTAATATAAACGTACCTAATAAATCCTCACATTTCCTTCGATTTTAAAAAGATTAATTGTTTCGGTTTTCGTTCACTTTCATTAACTTTTCTTTTTACTACTTAAGGTATCCGACTACTTGCGACAGCTTTTTTTTAAAAAATAGAGATATAAAATTTTTTTCGTGGTTTTTAAATTTATTTAGTACATTTTAAGAAAAAAAGGGCTAAAATTAAGAGAAAAATAAATTATTACTACTAAAATGGGAAAAAATGGGTAAAAAAATTGACAAAATAATTACATAAACGGGTCCCTCTTTGTATAAATATTAAATGAACAAATTCTCAATTTTTCAATTTTGATGTATTACTTTGCTATTCCTTTTTGAAATGACCTTCAGGATAAGAGATATTTTAATTTTTACAAATCTAGAGCACTTTATCTTATCTATTATATGAAATTGCTTAAAAAACAGTCATGATGTTCCCATAAAGAACAGTAACTTTTGTAATAAAACAGTGATTGATAAATCTAAAGGTTAAAACACTTCTACTGTTATACAGATCATACACACAAAGTTTCAGCAAATAATTTAAAAAAAACTTTTAGAGCAATCGCTGTCCCCGTTTAAAGTTTTCGAAAAAAACACATTTCGAATAAAACGGATGTTATGTAATTGGCATTGTTATTAGCATCTTATGTAAAGTTATGGCATCTGCTTTTACTAAAACACTTGTAGTTTTTGTTCTAGTGAACGGAAAATAAAATACTTGGTATTTTTATAAAGCTAATAAGATGACATGTAAAAAAAAATCATAAAAAAATTGTAAATTTAAAAAAAAAAATCAAGATTTGAGAGTAGTTGGATATCTTTATAGAACTGTGATTCCAAGTCTCTTTGAAATTTTATTACCTTTAGATTACATGCAAATAATGCATCTTAGAATGCTCAAGTAATATGTAGCCAATCACACGCTCATTTTTAAATTTCTACTCCTAGTGCAGGGATGGCGAACCAGTGGCACACGTGCCATCAATGGCACGTGACACAATATTTTGGGCAGGCCAGTGATCGAAATGGTTTGCATTTTGTTTCAAAATAACTAAGTTCACAATGAAGTATTACAAGTAAGTGTGTTTATTTACGAAGTTTAACTCTTAATTAACATGGCTAGTTCAGCAAAAGAACAAAAAGTGCAAGATAGTAGGTGTAACAGAATTTCAAACGGTGAATCTAGAAATATGGCATTTTTAGTAATAAAAATGGCCAGGTGGTGTGTGGTTTATGTTCTGGGACAATGGTATGCAGAACATCGTCTGTAAAATAGCATTTTGAGACAAATCACAAATCCTCATGACAAAAGAGTGAACTCTTTTGTCCACAGCAAAAATAATTTCCAAAGCAAAATTTTTTCCACAGCAAAAATAATTAACTGCTTAGAAACCAATTGGGCAACTGCAATTCAGCATGCATTCCACTAAAATCAAAAAAGCTACTAGTCAACTGCAACAACTTTAATTTGTATCACACGTATAACTAAAACATTTACAACTATACAGTGCAAAAGGTATTTTTTCGTAGTAAATAAAGAGTTTTGAGTTGATAGAGTATTTAATTTTATTATTTCGCAAGAATCACAACTCGAAATAATTTGACAGCACGTCTATACCTCATTAAACACTTCTACAGAAAAAAATGGCACGTTGATCCAAAAAGGTTCGCCACCCCTGTCCTACTGCATCTTAATCATTTGAAAGAAACAGAGGTTCCCAATAAATAGGGGGAGGGGCATAGAGCCTTTGGACGCAAAATGGAATGTTTACAGTATATAATAACAATGATATATTAACGTTCATCATGCTTTGTCATGTCTCTTTAAGAAACAAAATCTGACCTTAAGTTCCTGTGTTATACTGTTCCCTTGAGTGTCTGTTTGGCTTGGGTGCTCTCAGTAAAATTAAATCCTTGTACAAGTTCGCATCGTGAGAGCTCAGGTGTCTCCCTCTAGGGAGGAAACTGGGCGTCAAAATTACTTGCGGCGATTGGTATCCGCCTACATGGTGCCATACTAAAATTAGAAACCAGCTTAGTACATACCAGAGGAATGTACTAGGTCTGCAATGGTAAAACAACAATCCGCAGCCCATTAGAAATAAAAAAAAGTGTTATACTGTTGTTTTAAATAGTAACTGGTTATTTTTACGTTTAATGTACTCATGTGGTTTAATATACAAAGAAAGAATTATATATATTTATTTATGCTATCAATTGTTTTCCAATGCTGATTTGTATGATAAATACAAAAGGATAGTTTTGTAAGAGGGATATCTATCTGAGAAAGATCCAGGATTTGCAAAAAAAGGACCATGGACCAAAAATACTAGTAGGTGCTCCAACTCTGAAAAGCGTTTATTAGAGATAAAATCAAGTGGCATGATCTTATGTGGCTTGTAGCTTCACCATTAGAACTATAAGTAATAAAATCTGTAAAATGACAAAAAGAAAACATGAAGAAAACGAAATGTGTCTGGTGTATTTTTTAAAGTAAAGTCTGAAGGTCTAATTTTATCCTTGTGTATACACTGTTTTCAGTTTATATTTCTGTGTCTTAATCCATCTTGATGATTCATTTAAGCATCCATACAATAAAACCTTATTTATAATAATAAAATTTTACTTGTTTATTCATGCAAATCAAATTCAAAACATATAAAAAATTCCAATCAAAGCCCAACGGATTAAAAAAAATGAGAAAAACTTTAAAAAAAAACATCGAAAGTGGCATGAACACTTGTCAACAATACGCTTTACCTCCGGGTAAACTTATCAAATGATCCATGAAAGGTTTCCTAAACAAACCTTGTCTTTAACTACTACATAGAGATGGAAATTTTTCAATTAAAACGAGCTATCTTCCCATCATCGTCACGCACACCAAATTGAAATTCGAGACGTTGCCATAATCATGGAAGCAGACGTACCTTATAAGTCTTCGCTGCTTTCTAAATTCCAATAACAAGCGAACAAACAGCTTATGGTGAAAACCAAACCAAAGTTTGTCTCATCACACACCGTTAATGGCACAAGCCATCCTTCGCTTTATTGACAATACAAAACCTGGTCGACCTACTTCGTTATGACTTGCCACCAATGCGTGCGGTGGAACCTCCCAGTAGGAGCAGAAAACGGTAAAATCACAGTTCTTCGCTAAATAAACGATTGGTCTAAGTCTTTGTCTCCCTCTAGGTCTTCCTTTTGACAAGGGCGCGCAATGCGGTACTTTATTCCAGCCAAGGACGTCTGGGAAGTTTCCGCGCACGTTAGACTGTGTCTAGACACGAAAGTATACTTTTAGAAATAAAATGAGATTACCAAGAGGGAAGAGATGGAGAATGAAAGGAGTTTCATAAACATCCAGAAGTTTTAGATTTGTTTTCTGTTGTAGGGAGTGGAGGACTCACAGAGAAACTCCGAGCCAACTGGCTTCATCTGTTTGTCGCTGGCAATCATAAATTGGAAGAGACAAGAATTTCCCTAATTGCCTGTTTGTTCGATATTTGAATTCCCGTTTTGAAGTTGTCGGAACAAAGGACGTGAAGTAAGATAATAAAATCCCTTTTGGAATCAACGAAATTATTTTCTAATACTTATTTTTATGTCCGTTCAATTGATTCGTTTAGAAATGCAGCATCGTAATTTATTTGCAGAAATGATGATCGATATTTAGGTGCTTCGTTACAGACAGAGCACGTTAATGGAGCAGAACATTTTAAATTTAACTCATGGAAAATGTTTACTTAAAGACATCAAGAAACGTTTCAACACAAGGATCATAGAAATAGTATAAAAAAAAGGAAATATTTTTTTGCCTTTTTGTTTGTAAAAGTGAAAGCTACAAATAATACATGCTTCTGGATGTTTTGTTCTATAAGTACATATTTCTAATGATGACTTTGTAAACTGCATCCAGATCTTTATTCATTGTTTGAAAATAGTTGTCATCGTTCAAATAATAATGGTGTTTTTTAAAGATTTTGCATTTCACTAATGTTTTTGTTCTGAATAAACTGTGCAGTCAAAACATTTTAGTTTTTTTAAAACTCTAACGTTATTTTAATATCGCAACATAGAATTTACAAATAGGTATTCTTGAAAAAAACTTTTTTTCTTGGACTAAGAGTATTATTTATAGCAATGAGCTATTCAACTGTTACCTATTTTTGAAATAAGAATTCACTTAAAATGTCATTTCATCAATTGCTTGTTTAATAAGGTAACATTTCCAGAATAGAAATAATTCCAAAGATGTTTTCATTGCACAGATAGATAAAAGATTCGAATCTAAACAATTCTTTATATATGCATATAGATACACATAAAATTTTTAAAAATATCCGATCTCTATCCAGAAAAATACTCTTAAATTCAGATGCAATAGCCTTTCACTATTCCTCAAAATAGCCCCCTTGGGCTGTTCCAAACTTCTTACACTTCGGCCATTATAGGAAGTAGCATTGGAACACATCTTTCCAAATGGCGATCAATTGGTCAATCGCAATTTGTGTAACATCTTCTCTGGATTGGAATAAAGACCTTTTTTTTTACACTAATCCCTGGAATTGTCAGGCTTCGCATAAAATTTAATACATAACTTTGCTAAATTTTTGTCAATTTTTCGAAGCATATTATCTGACACGATGCTCATTTAAACTTCGTTATTCGTTGGTGCTGGAACTTCTGCTCGAGGATAAAATTCAGACAAGCACATTACGGTGTGAACGTGCGACTCTTCCACGTTTAAGAAATTTCTTTAGTTAGATCATATTGTAGATGGTTGATGAAATATTGATGGTATTGACGATCCAGTCTTGTTGAATGGTAATTTGGTTTATGTAACACTTAGACACTTGAACAACACACATACAAACAAAGATGCACGACACAAATAAGACATACACCAGCTGCAGCTGGTTTCAGCATGACGAAGACAAAAAAGAAGGATTCTCCAGTCTTGAGTATTTATAAAGGGTGTTTTTTTAGAGGTATAGAACTTTAAATTGCAATAAAACAACGATGTATTATTCGATTGACATGAATTTTTTTTATTCGAAAGATAATCTTGTGGCATTACATTTCAGATATGATTTCTCGCATAGGACTGCCACGGCTGGCTCGGATGTAGTCCAATCTGGACGTCCAATTTTCGATGACTTTTTCCAACATTTGTGGCCGTATATCGGCAATAACACGGCGAATGCTGTCGTTTGTGGCTTATCCGCATAGACTTACATGAACTTACATCCGCAATGACTTTACATAGCCCTACAGAAAATAATCTAGCGGTGTTAAATCACAAGATCTTGGAGGCCAATTCACAGGTCCAAAACGTGAAATTAGGCGGTCACCAAACGTGTCTTTCAATAAATCGATTGTGGCACGAGCTGTGTGACATGTTGCGCCGTCTTGTTGGAACCACAGCTCCTGGACATCATGATTGTTCAATTCAGGAATGAAAAAGTTAGTAATCATGGCTCTATACCGATCACCATTGACTGTAACGTTGTGGCCTTCATCATTTTTGAAGAAGGATTCCACCAGCCCATAAAGCGCACCAAACAGTCAGTTTTTCTGGATTAGCTTCACTCCAAATGCGGCAGTTTTGTTTGTTGACGTAGCCATTCAACCAGAAGTGCGCTTCATCGCTAAACAAAATTCGCTTATGAAAATCGGGAACAACGGCAATCTCGTTTTGGGCCCATTCGACGAATCTACGCCTTGCTTGATGATCGTTTTGATGAATTGCCAAACCAAACTGAGAATAAATCACTTGACAGCTATTAAATCGGTCGCCATCTTGGAAAGTAATGTCAACTTAAACTTCTATTCCTGGAAAAAAACACTCTTTATAAAGCGACAACAGGAAGTTTTGGGATCCGCATGACTTCGGTGGACGGAGACTATGATTGGTGGAAAGATATCGTTCGATAGATTCTGATGTAATCTTATTTTAAAAACGCAAGTTGTTAATTTTCAAGAGATATGGGTACGATTACCTCGTTATGTGGGTAAGCTAGTTATTATTTAAGCGCGAGTTCTGAAGACCAGGACCGTAACAAATTAAAAAAGTTGCTTAGAGAAATTGAAAGGAATCATTATATATAAAGAAAAATATAGAAAACATATTAAAGTAATGCATTTCTAAAAGAATTCTGTGAAATTATTCTTTTTTAAATCATCGTTTATGTCTGGCAACAAAGGAAAATTACATGTGCATAAAATTTAAGGCAGCGTTTCTCAAACTGTGGGGCACGCCCCCTCCCTCTAGGGGGCGTGATAACTCTACGAGGGGGGCACGAGCATATTGAAAAGTCGAAAACAAAAGATAACTTAAAAAAATTATTAATCTACTGAAAGTAAACAAACGAAATGCATTCTGACATAATAAGAAATAAATACATATTTACACTGATATAATACACTTATAAATTTATCAGTACGGCACACTACATTTTACATTTAATTTAGGAATACTAAGTTAGGAAGGAGTTTAATAATTACCATTGACTCCATGGGCTTGTCATAAATAAAATTATATACAAAAATTAACACTCCTCTTGATAATTTGAACGGTTTATAATTAATCCCTTTACTGCTGATTAAAAGATACGCGATTCACTCCCCAATGCTACCGTTTGCAACGCAGGCGTGTGTATGTAAATTATTGCAGGGGAAGGGGAGAAAAGGAATAAATAAGTAAATCCTTTGCAAACACTGTCAAGGCCTTTTTTTGCATTCCAAAGGCTTCGGAATAATTTTATGAATGGCAGTGCACAGAAATGATCGTACTTCGGAAAGACGTATATATACGTCCAGGAAAATTAACGCTTTGGTTGAGTGAGATGTTTATATACGCCGGAACACTTAAGAAGTTAAAGTCGTATTGTAGCCTTAATGTCAAAGTATAATATTATTGAATTCAATACATTGTAATTGTATGGAGGGGGGGGCGATGAAATTTTGATTGAATATTGTGTCACAAATACTGAAAGTTTGAGAAGCACTGATTTAAGGCAAAAAATATAAGAGTTGTTGTCACAGCATATATTTCATAATTTTCTATTTTCAGTTCTAACAATCGTGAGAGAAATGTACTCTGGCATGTAAAATTAGCAAGAGAAGAATTAAGATAGAAAATTCTGGAATTTCAATACCTTTTCATGCTTTAAGACAAAAAATTTACTATCTAAAGGATACTTAATAGTCATTTTCTTGAGAAATATCTGAAAGTAGCTTGTATGAAACATAGATATGACAGAACATATTTAGGAACTTTTTCCAAAACGTACCTCCCTTAATTCTTGGGGAAGAAATGTGTTGCGAAGCATAACAGTCGCGCCAGAGAACATTAAGGAAGAACTAAAGCGAAGAAGTTTTTTTCACACCTCTTCAGGTTTAAGACATTAATTTATGTTCTAAATGCCACTTTAATGACAATTTATCATCCATTTTTCTTTCACATGGCTAAAATCTTGGCAGAAATAACGCTACTTTTAAAGAGATATAACTCGCTACATCTTTTGAAGGAATACATGCTGTATCGTGTAGTGTTGAAATTAACATAGCACAAAATAAATGATTTCACACAGAAAACTCATAGACACTAAATGTCATCAGTCTACAAGGTATTAAGGATTATGCGGATTAGTTTATTCTCTTTTTTAACTCGATTATTTTATAATCTCCGCACTTGCTAATTTTCAGCTTTCTTCTGCATTATTTTTTTTACGACATATGTCTCCTTTTTACAGCGTTTTTCTTCTGTGATGGTATTCGATTATTTTAATCTCAAGCAAATGTTTTAAAGAAACGGTGGGTCATAGAGTAAGCTTCTGTAATAAATTTTTTGGTTAAAACTTGTTCTTGAATGGAAAAAGTACGTTTCTTCTTATTCTACTTGAATATAATAGGTTGTTTATATTAATGCTTAGGTCTACCATTTTAAAATATATAAATATGTTCACGAATATAACTCAAAAATATATACTGAGGAGTAGCTTTTATGATTCCATATTTGTTGGAAGACAAAAACCAGTGTGTATGCATACCTTTTATTTTGATTTACAATCTTGTGAAATAGAGAGGAACATGCATATATTTTTCAATAGTATTTTTTCTTCAAACAAAAGATTCCGAAAAATATAAATAATTGAGAATACGTCATAAATATACAAAATAATTTTCAGAATTGATTCATTTAAAAAAATTTTGTCACTCATTTACAATGTATTTTCTCTTCCTTTATTCATTTTACACTAAGTAATTGTATATATATATGTATTGCACTTTTCATAATTGAGGGTTGCCAGAGCCCTGAGAGGTTGGACTTCTGCTAATTTTAGTCGTCTTTTTTATAAACAATGACTGTAGCTTGGACATTCTTCACTCGGATCGTGCCATGGATGTTGCCACGGCAGTGATTCACGCCTTTGGCAATATCTGACTATATCCTTATGTTTTTTTTTTATTAAAACCCCTGCACTTTGTCATACACGACAACAACAGCAACAACAACAACACACACACACACACACACACACACACACACACACACACACACACACACACACACACACACACACACACACACACACACACACACACACACACACACACACACACACACACACATACACTCTGTCGCAAAAAAATATATACACAACAGAAGAAATTGAGCTACATTCACGAAATTTGGTATGCATGTAGTGTATATGAAAATAAACAAATGATTAAAAATTCAGAACAAAATATCATTTTATTAAGCGGTTACAGCTTGCAAAAGGTTAAAAATCAGTAAGTAGTAAAGCCACCTCTGGCAGCTATACAAGCCGAAATTCGGCGTGGCATCGATTCAATTAGATCACTTATGACCCCCTGTGGAAGATCCTGCCATAGTCTTTGCATCTGCGCAGTTAATTCTCCTGTATCTCGGGACGGCTGCAGTTGACTTCCCAGCGCGTCCAGACATGCTCTATTGGCGAAAGATCTGGTGTCCTGGCAGGCCATGGTAGGACGTCATATCCTTGAAGACATTGTTGGGAGAGTCGCGCAGTATGTGGACGAGCATTATCCTGTTGATAAATGGCACCTGGGCGACTTGATAGCATGGGTAGCACAATCGGCGTTAAAATATCGTCCACGTATCTGCGAGCTGTCAAAGTGCCTTGAAGGACCACTAAAGATGATCGTGTGTCCCAAGAAATTGCTCCCCACACTGTCACACCTTGTGAAATTGCTGTATGCCGCTCGACAATAAATGCCGGATCGGACCGCTGGCCGGTGCGCCTCCAGACACGTGTGCGGTGGTCATCAGCACTGAGACTGAATCGGGATTCATCACTGAAGATGACACGTCTCCAGTCTGTCACACTCCAAGTTGCCCGAGGTCGGCAAAAATCCAGTCGACACTGCCTATGATGTGGGGTCAATGGTAAGCGTCTTAGCGAACGTCGGCTCCTCAAGCCAACTTCGCGTAGTCGTCTCCTTATGGTTTCTCTTGATGGCACTGGATGTCTGGAAGGAGGTAAGTGGCGTTGAATCTATGCTAGCGACGTTGTTGGTGCCGAAGTGGCCACTCTTCTGATTGCACGATCCTCGCGATCATTTGTGTTCCTGGGACGTCCTGACCCTCCGCGACGGTACACTCTACCTTCTGAGATCCACTGTTGCCAACACCGAGCAACTACCATATCGCTCCGACCGAGGTGGCGGCCGATACGTCTATTCGACCAACCTGCTTCTCTGAGGCCTATTATACGGCCCCTATCAAAGTCCGTCAGCTGCTCGTACTGCCGCCGGTTACGTCTTAGAGGCATCCTAAGTCTCAATATCGTCTATCAAAGTCATCAGATTCGTTTGGATAGCCGTACGGCGCTCGTACTCATGCTTTTAAACTCTCCCAGTTGCGCAACTAATATGCGCATAGCACACTTAGCCTTGTCTCATTGGCTTCGAAATTTTAATCATTTGCATATCTCTTACCAGACTACATTCTTGCCGAGTTTCGTGATTGTAGCTTGATTTCTTCTGGGTGCATATATTTTTTTGCGACAGAGTGTATATGTGGCAGCCAAAGCCAAGCAGTCTTCGCGCGCAGGCGCAGCAAATCAAAACTAAAACTCTTGGACATTAGAGCAGAATTAGAGAGAAGAGAGAACGCGAGAGGTGCGCGAGCAGGCGTTACCTTCTGAATATCATCGTCAAACTTATCTGTAAAAATATCTACCTTTTTAATTAATTTTTGTTAAAGTTTTAAAATAAATGTGAAGTAAGACAAACACGTCTTGGACCCCTTGTTGTCTCCCACAAATTATAGGGGCTCGGCCGCGATCGATAAAATTTCGATTTTGAACCAAAATCTGGACAATGAACAAAAGCGTCCGTGAGGAGACGCTCCGCCATTTTTCGGAAACTTCGTTCAACCCGTGTAGAGGTTTGAACTCAGCATGAAAATTCCGCCTGTGTAGAGGCCGGGATTGAAAAAATTTCGATTTTGATCAAAGTTTGGAACGTGAACCAAAGCCGTCCGTGGAGGAGACGCGCCGCCATTTTTCGGAAACTTCGTTCAACCTGTGTAGAGGTTGAATTTTTCAACTTCATTCCGCCTGTGTAGAGGTCGGAACAAATAACAAAATAACCTGTGTAGAGGTGTATTTTTCAACGAACCCTCAAAATCCCGCCTGTGTAGAGGTTGGAACTACAATTTCAAGATATAACCTGCGAAGAGGTGTCAATTCGAACAATTTCAACTATATTACCTGCGAAGAGGTGAAATCAGTGGAATCAACGTTTTTATTGGATACATCGTACGTGCGAGCAACAAGGGAGCCAGAAAAAAAAGGTAGGATCTTTCCATATTTTTCTAAAATGTATAAAAACGCTCTTAAAGAGGATCTCATAAGAGTTGTTGAGAATCTAGACGGTACTGCGGAGAGTACGGACACCATAGTTAAACTAAAGACTAAAATTGAGAACAGTAGTACATTTGAAAGTGATCCAGATTTCGTTAAAACTTTAATTCAAAACTGTATAGATGAGAGAGTATCGCGAAACGAAAGAGAAGTAACTTTAGAAAAACAGAAAATTGAGCTCGCGGAACTTCAGTTAGCAAAATTAGAAAAAGAAGTCGAACTTCAAAGGGCTAAAAATAAAGCATTAAGTTTAAATCCTGCAGCTAAAGTCGAAGAGAAACAGTTCGAAACTTTAAATAAGGAAACCGCAACTCATATTGGCATTCGAGAAGCAGAAGATTGGTTTAGGCCTATTGATTTAGCTAAAGAGTGTGATATTTATATTTCATCTAGAAGCGGATCACATAAAGAAATTCCTATTACTTATGGATATACCCAAGACCCCTTTAAAAATAGATCACAAAACTTTAAAACAAAGATTAAAGAGAACTATCCCCAATATCATGAAAGAGAAAATAAAAATTGCTTTATATGCGGTGATTCATCTCATTGCGCAAGAGACTGTGAGAAGCGTTTTAAACCTAAAGAATCTAACGACCACATCCATAATAGAATAAACGTGAATACTTTGAAAATCGAGAGCGAAAAACAAAATAGCGATGAATGCGCAAATCTTCAATATGTAAACATTTTTGTGGAAAATCAGCCCGTAACAGCCTTGATCGATTCAGGTTGCCAGATCCCAGTTTTAAATTCCTCACTAATTAGAGTGCAAACACCTTCCAAAGAAATCATAACATTAAGCTCATGTTTTGGCGAAAAGCGAATGGTAGAAGTTAAACCGATAAATATTTCTCTTGATCAACACTCGCCCGGTATAAGTGTGCGAACGGCGATATCACCGACCTTGACCGAAGAATTTATTATACATCCCAGTGTATATTCTGAAATAGAGAAACTAGGCCATGCAAAGAGCGATGTTTTATTAAGTGAAAGTGAATCCTCTTTGAGTGCAGATTATGGTGTTTCTTTTTCAAATGTTTCTGTTTCAAATGTGATAGAAAACTCTAGTTATGATTTGCCATATGTTAAAAACTTTAATACTAGAAATGATTTGAGTTCTCTAATTAAGGATTATAAATGTAATAAAATTAAGAGTACTAAGTTAAAATTGAGTATTGTAAGAGAAAAATGTTCTGATATAGTATTGTGTAAAAAAGCCAATGGTGCCATGAAAACGAGTTCCGTGGAATTTATCTCCCGATCTCCTACCCCTTCCCCTATGGAGAGTAAATATCGTCGGTTTGTGTTGCTCCGAAGGATCTTTGAGCCTTGGCAGTGGAAACGAAGGAAAAAGAGAAATCGTTTTGAACAGACGTCCAGAACTCTACAGAGGAAAATATCGATGCGTTCAACCAAAGATCAACTTGTTAAAAAAGACGTTCTTATGCCTGTGAAACACAATGTTTTCCTGTGGAACCTTCCGGATGTCGAAGAGATGCCTTCACATGATGGAGAAACTGTCTAGTTCAGCAGAATTATGATATGTTAAATCTTTGTGTATTTGTCGTATAGTCCTTGTCTGTTCCGTCTTTTTTGTATGTTTCAGATTCTCCTTTGGTCTCTATGGACGTACCGCTGCGGACAGCGTACAGTCAGGCTGGCCGATTGTGGCAGCCAAAGCCAAGCAGTCTTCGCGCGCAGGCGCAGCAAATCAAAACTAAAACTCTTGGACATTAGAGCAGAATTAGAGAAAAGAGAGAACGCGAGAGGTGCGCGAACCGGCGTTACCTTCTGAATATCATCGTCAAACTTATCTGTAAAAATATCTACCTTTTTAATTAATTTTTGTTAAAGTTTTAAAATAAATGTGAAGTAAGACAAACACGTCTTGGACCCCTTGTTGTCTCCTTACATATATATATATATATATATATATACATTGGTGTCCAAAAGCTAAGCATAATTGATAATTACGTTAATAAAGAAGGAACTGTAAATCAGAATGGTGGTAAACGTGATATGCGAGTGTAAAATGGTTATAAAATAAGGAAGCAAATCAAAAGAATGATAATAATTAATTTTATTATTCAAAGTAGTAGTTTGAAAGAAAACTGAGTATAGCAAGTATTCACACTTTAAAGAAAAATTAAAGAAAACATTAAATAAAATACTGATGCTGCAATTTAATAAGGTGTGTGGTCACCTTTGACAGCCAGGCACGCTGCACAGCGATTTACCATACTTGCTATGAGATGAAGAATGAGTTGTAGGCTCAAATGGTTCCAAGCTTCTTGGAGAGCTCTCTTCAGTTCTGTAACGGAGCTTGGTGGGTGCGAAAGGGCTGCAATTCGTCTCCCGAGCATATCCATACATGCTCGATAGGATTTAAATCAAGGGAGTTCGCAGGCCACGACATGCGCTGGATGTTTTCCGTTTCAAGGAAGTCATCAATCAGTGCCGCTTGGTGACATGGCGCATTATCATCCATGAATATGAAGTCAGGACCGACAGCACCTCGAAACAAGCGAACATAAGGCTCAAGAACTTTGTCTCTGTATATTTGAGCAGTCACAGACCCCGTGTCAAAGAAATGGATGTCTGTGCGGCCGTCCATCATGATGCCTGCCCATACCATTACTCCTTTTGATGGAAAATGATGTCTTTCCGTTATGTTTCTTGGTTCAAAACGTGTTCCACGTTCTCTCCATATCGTTACACGCCGAGAATCACTACTCAAACTAAATCGGGACTCGTCACTGAACATCCCATTCGCCCACTCTCCCACACTCCAATGTTGATGTTTCAAACTCCAGTTCAAACGAGCGCGTTTATGCGTAGACATGAGGGGAATGCAAACTGCTGGTCTTCTGGTATTCAGGCCAGCATGATTGAGTCTCCTATAAACAGTTTGTCTCGAAATTCGTATTCCTGTGGCGACTGTGAGCGCCGAACCCAATGCTCTGGCAGTACTGCCCCTCTGACGTCGCGCACTTATTACCAGATATCGGTCTTGACGAGGGGTTGTGACTCTTGGTCGACCTGATACTGGTTGTCAGGTAACATCTCCCGTTCTTTGAAACCTCTGCCACAGTCTTGAGATCACAGACTGGTCCACATTCAGAATTCGAGACACTTCGGCTTGTGATCGTGAGGATTCCAGCATTCCAACGATTATTCCTTTCGTAAACATGTCCAATTGGCGTCTTTGTGCCATCATTCACCTTGTTTGATGATTAACAACATTCCTTCGCACAGCAGTTGCACGAAACTTGTCTGAACTGCCTGTACTGCGTGAATCGGTTTCTCCGCGTTCCGACATACGCCGGTGTTTCGCGCAGGACGTAGTCGACTGAAAAGTTTTGCATGAACCCAATGTTTCTTCTTCACCTAATTAATATCCGCAAGAAATTTGGAATAATTTTACGAATATTTACTCCCTGTTTTTCGCATTTTACGATTTATGCTTAACTTTTGGACACCAGTGTATATATATTTATAAAAATATTTAATAACTAAATTTTATACTGTAAATCTAACGAAAAGCAAAACAATAAGCAAGCTATTCAAACTCTTAGACTTAGTAAGCTACAATTGCAAGCTTAAACATAGTTTAAGGCGGCGACTTTTCTCTTTATTTGCGCGCGTATATATATGCAGATAATAGGTTAGGATCCTATAAAGTCCTATAGTTTAACCCCCTAATTCACTGCCCTAAAATCAGAGACACTTCTTGGTTCTCTGTTTCATAAATCAGGCTTCCTCAGATTTGTAGAATAAATAATCTATCCTCCATCGTTTCTTTGCTTTATTGTTATATAAATATACTATATAACATCTATAGGGCCGTGAGTAGCCTAGTGGTTAGAGCATCGGACTCCAGACCGGAAGGCCTGGGTTCGATGCTCGATGTCACCAAATACCCTCCGAGTGCACACGGAGTACGTGCTCGTTAAATCAGTGGGTCCGTAGTCTTGTGGGCTTATTCACTAGCGCAGGAACTGGAGAATATTTCCCTCCCCTTCAGTTCACTTGCAGAAATTGTGGAGGTGGAGATAGAGGTCGTGTCGCCATCTATCGTCCCTTGGGGGAGTTTCACCGAGCTTAAATCGCACTGTCACCTGTATGGTGCTCAAGGCCAACGACAGGCGTACCTCTTGCCCATGCCACGATGAATTTCGTGGACCTCGTTCTGATTACGTCAGACAGGTGGCATTAGGCACAACAACAACATCTATATAACATTGTTATATAGATAAGGTGACCAACCGTCCTCCTTTTATAGGCCATGTTCTTCCTCGAAAAGTGTCCTCCTACTTGTCCTCCTTTTCAATCTTTTAAAACTGATCTGTTAATCTCTGTATTCAAAGGTGAACCAAACATGTTTCCAGTATATCGAAGAATAGTGTGAAACACAAATATCACAGGAAATAACAGTTTTCAATGGTGTTTTTAGACTTCATCACACAAGTTAATTGGGCAGATATAGAAAATTGTATTGATTTTTTTTATCAAAAGAAATGTCTGATATTAAGAAGACTTGGTACCCTCAAAATCACAAACCTATCGTTTTTTTTATTTTCATTTAATCTTATTCTTTGCATTATTATCTTTCGATTGATATATCACTTGTGCATGTCGGAAAGTTAGAAGTTGAATAAAACTTCATTTGAAAACAAATTAGGCAATTCAGCCACATCCCCTTTTTAGAAAAAAAAGCCCAAAAATGCTTTATGATAAAAAAAAATCTATTTTAGAAATAGAAATAATAACTATAAAAAAGAATGTGTAGTATTAAAAGCAGAATATTTCCGAGGCAATACAATAATGTAATTTTTCTTCCTTGTGAAATGTATGCATGTAAAATTTTTAAATTAAGGCATTTTATATTAATAATTTTATATATAATTTCAGTTCTTATTCCTGATATATTTTTCATACAAATGTAATACTTTAATATTATAAGAAGAAAAACAGCTAAAATTTCTGTCGTGACAGAAAAAAATTTTTTTTTTAAATTTTTCTTGAGTTTTCTTGTGCAATTAGTACTCTCTAAAAGTTGACCATTTATAAAAATGTGTGGATTGAAAACATCGGAAAATGCAATTATTTTAAAGAAAACGTATAAGTAATATCTTAAAGTGGTATTTTAAGTTTAATTGCTTATAATATTTTTCAGAATTATAAAGTTTTTCAGAATTATAAAGTCAGAATTATTAAGTGGTTTTTCTCAGTTTGTGTTTTTCGAAACCTTAGTGCATTCAAAATGCTACTCCTTCGACAATTATTTACCAATTACTTCAATTTTTTCCTGCGTGTTAAAAATAAAGCATGTAATAAAATTAGGGATCCGTTTTGCTATAAACTGAATACTTTTAAAAAAAAAAAAAAAATGTAAGACATGTTGGCTTTTTCGTTGATTTTTAGCCTGTATATCAACATTTTATTTTTTTTTCTCGAAAACGAATGAAGTTATTCTAAAATCGATCCCTAAAGTTGTTAAGAACATCCATAAGAGTATTATAAAAAAATTTCAGGTCAAAAAATTAATTTTTACAAAAGGAGTAAGATTTTAAAATTTTCCCAATTTTCTTCAAAAAAATTTAAATTTTTAAAATTGTGTGAATAATATATGAAAATTTTCATCTGGTAACATTTTCTTCAATAGAAACATTGTATAAAATGTTAAAATATAATTTTTAAATACGTAAATAAAGAAGTTTGCTCAAAAGGTGCCAAGTCCCCTTAAAATCGTTGACAATGGTCTGTTTGAAGAAATTGGAAGACTTAATATATATTTAAATGATAATAAATAGAAACAATTGTAAAATTAACATAATGAAATTGATAAAAGATGGGTTTAAATATTTAACCATTTCAAAGATGAACACATTCCATATGAAAATTTAGTTATTCTTTTTGAATTTACGTTGTGCTCCCCTGGAACTAACTCACCAGTTGAAAGAGTCTTTTCAGTTGGTAATTTAGGGACAAATGAGAAATCATGATTGAATGTTGATATTTTAGCTGCAATACTTACAGTAAAGATGAAGGATATTTTTTGCTCTGAAATTTCCGATATATTAGAAAATAATACACTGATGGACAATTGCTAAGGACGGATCACAAATTGCTATGTAGCATAACATTAAGCGAGACATGAGGCCTAGTAGGATAAAATATAGTTGCTACACTGTTCAGACATTAGAATGAAGAATATTTATTGTTCTGGAAAGTACAAAAGCTGTGAAACATCTGAAAGAAAAAAAAATGTTCATTTGATCTGCGTACGGAGAAATGGAACAATGCATCTAAAAGTCAGCAGGCAGCTTAAAGAAAGGTATCAGTACGGGATATGTCCACCGTGGAGTGTGATGCAACATTCCACACGTCGTACCATACTTTGCACAACATTATCCAGCAGCTGTTGAGGCAATTTATCCCATTCCTCTGTGAGTGCACGAATGAGGGTGTTCTTGTTTGTCGGAGGATAGTTTCGACCAGAAACTTGCCTCCCCAAAGCATCCCACACATTTTCAATGGGGTTTAGATCTGGAGAACGCGCTGCCCATACGAGACGTTGAATATCCTCTCTGTCTAGACAATCCTGAACAGCGAGTGTTCGATGATGACATGTTGCGTTGTCGTCCATAAAAACAAATTTATCACCGACAGCGCCACGGAAAAGACGAACATGAGGAAGAAGAACTTCATCAATGTATCGTTGGCCCGTCATAGTCCCATTCGCAATTACATGTAGGCACGTGCGGCCATTGATCATGATGCCGGCCCACACCATGATACTGCATGTCGGATATCGGTCCTTTTCCTGGATATTTTCTGGACGATAAGCAGTACCACTCTCGCGCCAGATCAGTTGGCGTCTACAATCCGATGACAGACTGAACCTACTCTCATCTGAGAATAGTACGCATGCCCAGTCCTGTTCAGTCCAATTGTGATGCTCACGACACCATTGCAAACGGGCAGTACGGTGCTGTCTGGTCAACGGGACACACACAACAGGCCTGCGTGCGTATAGTCCTCCTCCCTTCAAACGTCTGGCAACAGTTTTTCGGGAGATCTGCTTTCCTGAGGCAGCAAGAAACTGATTTGCCACCTGCTGAGCTGTGGTGCGCCTGTTCCTTTTTGCTGATAGGACGATATATCTGTCTTCTGCGGGCGTCGTACTTCTAACACGACCTCCCCCGTGCCGTCTACTACACATTCCAGTGGTTTTAAATGACTTCCACAGCCGTGAAACAACGCTGTGAGCGATGTCAAACTCCCTGGCAACATCTGTTATTTTTCGCTCTTCTTCGATCTTTCCAATAATTCGGCCACGCATAAAATCATCTATGTGATGTCGGGAAGACATGCCAAAAATTTTAAGTTCGTCTATTAAATCTTTCCTGTTTTCATTGTAAAAAAATGGTAACCTTAATATAGATATACTAAAAAACGCGTACGCATAATACACACACACATACGTGGATATATGACGACTCACGAATCCTAGAAATTAGTGGTGTTTCTGAAATTCGCAAAGATTTTGGAATTCTTCCGAAAAATTTTACCTTATAATTCTGAAAAAAATTTCTGTGAGTGAATGGAAAAAATTCTTTGTTTTCGTAAGAAATACGTTACTTCAACACTGCTTTTCTATACTTTTTATTCTACATATCAATAAGTAATTTATATTTATTTCCCTTCATTAAATATTTTGTTGAATATCTCAATCCACGAAAATAGGGATTTTGTAGAAGTTATTGGTAAGAGATTAGGAAGAGCCGTTTCTCTATTTTACATTGTTTGTGCAATGTTTTAAAGGCCATATTCCTGATTTTTTAAAATTGTTCAATGATTACTATTTTCTTGTCTTTTTTTTTTTTTTTTTCATTGTTATCTTAACAACATTTGGTTGCAAAATAACAAACATCTCATTAGATTTTTAAGCTATCTTTTTACTTTGTCATTTGCCTCATTTGGCGCATTCTTATTTATGATGACGGTCGCCACATTCGAGGTTCTCTGTTTAAAATTAAGGCACTACAAAGTACAAACATGTTCTAATTTAGGCCCTAATAAGAAAGTTTAAAACATAGCCAAGCCTGGCATGCTTTTTCTTGCGATAACTTTTAATACATTCTCAATTTTTAAAGGTTGACCTGTTGGAGTTAACAATATAAATCATAAAAAATTAGTATTAATTTCATTGATGATTATAGTTAAATATTTGACAATTAGCTTTTTTTAGATTTTGTCTTTTCTTGTGTTGGATTAAATGTTTGCAATGAATAAAAAGTAATTGCAAACGAACAGTTCCACAGAAGATAAAAACAAGATAAAAAGTGGTATACCAAACACGAAGGAAAAAATATGCGAGCCCAACTATAAAATTTGTGTTTTTTTTTATATTTCCCGATATACATCCCTAAGGTCGGCAGAATGTTTTATTAAAATAATTAGATGTTAGAATATCTCAAGGTTGGAGGAAGTTTAAAACTGAATTAAAGAAGAGAAAAAAAAATAACGTGTGGTTAATTAAACCCAAATGATATATTCGAATCACTTTCGAGAACAACATTTTCATAGAATAAAAAGGTTTGTAATTTGGAACCTTGCCGTCCTATAAAATTTTACTAAGTAGGTCAGTACGGATAAAAATCTAATGAATGTCCCTTAAATGTTTATATTATTGAAATACATAGAAATCTTAAGCAAGATAAGATTGATTTGATTCCTGAAATTAATGTAATTTATTTCTAATTTAGAATGATAAATAGCATGTTTCATCATTCCAGTCTTCATAGGACCTTGTCAGAAACTTCTTGAATCTGATTTTGAAATCTTTCTATTTGTGTATAAATAAAATATTTCATCATTGAGTATACGAAATTTAAAAAAAAATATTTCTTTGTGTTTAACATTGAATATTTCAGGACATTTATTTTACATACCAAGTACTTTGTAGTATTTATGAATTGAAAAGCATGTGATAGTTTATTATTAAAATGTGCACTGTGTGTACTTTTCGAACTAGTTCACCAAACGAACACTCAAAACGACTTATAATTTAAAACTAGCTGCATGGCCTGGCGTTGCACGGGCTACCTCTACTTTTATAAATTTTCCCTTTCTTTCACGAAATCAGAGCTTCTAATACTCATTTTTAAAATGACTCCCCCCCCCCTCTCCATCGCTTAGCCTGACGTTGCTCGGGCTTTCTATTTTCCTCGTGACTCAGCATTTCTGTGTGTGTGTTTGTACGCGCACAATGTGAGTGATTTCTAAAATTATGTCAAAAAATTTCCCTTTTTCAAAATTTTCTCCATTCCACTTATTTTTGATTTAAGACAGGTTTCTTTCCCCTCTCTATAGCCCGAACACGGTTTTTTTAGTGTAAAATTATTGTTCTATCTTCCCCTCCTTCTCACAGATAAGATATAGCTTCAAATTTCGATGTATGACTTATAAAAAAAATATTGCGTTAGAATTAAAAAAATTATTAATGTGAAGCAGTAAAAAGAAAATGATTCTGATGCTAAGAGTAAAACAAAAAACGTTCATCATTTTTTAATAATAGTTAATTTCTAAGAAACTAAAATAATAAAATAGATTTCAGATTCACATGAATCAATCAATCGTTACATATAGTTAGCTTATCATTTCGTAATGAAACAATAAAAAATAATCCTTTTAAACACACACACACGCACGCACAAACACACACACACATATATATTAAAATCAAATTTCTGTAAGTAATAAATGAAAGAAAAATTAACAGATAGCTATTGAAACGATTGCTTTTTTCTGAATGTTTGATTAAACATATAAATATATAAGTAAAAAAAACAGTATGGGGGAAAGCCTATATATATACACACATGTACTGAAAAGAACATTAAAAAAAAACCGATCTGATAAAGATATTTGGATATTTCATTTTAATTTTAACTTTTTCATTCCACTAAAAAAATATTAATCTTTAAAAAGTAGCGTAGTGTGGAATTGAAAGTTTCTTCCTCTTCAGTTTCAAACCAGCGAACTGCCGTTTTATAAAGCAGTGGCTTATCCAACCAAGCTATCAGTTACGTCGGAATTGAGCTTTAAAATAAAGGCAGATTTTTTCAATATCCCATTTCGTTATTCGTTAGAGTAACAGATTTTTTTCGGGCTTCATTTTTAAGTTAATGCTTTCAAACTTCATATATCGATTGCAAACAAAGGTAATTTTTAAACAAAATCTTTAAATAAAAGTAATGTTTACATATTTATTGCAAAAGGGAAAAAAGTTGAAAAACACATTTTTTTAACCGTAATTTTTAAGATATTTTATCAATCTTTGTACAGATTACGTATAATATTGTTCTACACGTGGAAAAAAAGTTTCGTGAGAAAATAACAAAATAGATTTCAGATTTGCATGAATCAATCAATCGTTATTTCATTTTAATTTTAACCTTTTTCATTCAACTAAAAAAAATTTAAGATGATCTTTCCGATTCTCTGCAGTCAAAAAGTATGAAACAGAAATAAAGAATGTAATTAGAATTATTTAATTATTACTGACATTTTAGGCAATTTTTTTCGTTCAATTTTGCAGCCACCGGAAACGCAAAAGTACATTTTTTTATAAAAAAAAATAGTTTATGTATGAAAATAAATAGAAAAATAAAAATTTTCAAAATTACAAAATTACCTGAAAATTTTTAAAGGAATTAGCTTCAAAAAATAACCGATTTAATTTTAACCTTATTTTATTCCACTAAAAAAATTTTCAAATGATCTTTCCGATGTTTTAAGGTCTTAACAGTCGTGCTTTAGAATTAAATAATTATTAATGTGAAGCACAATAAAAAGAAAACGATTCTGATGCTAAGAGTAAAAAATGTCTCTAAAATGTATTTTGATCCAAAATAATAGATGGATGTACTTTTTAATTAACAAAGAGTTAATTTATTTCATTTTAATTTTAACCTTTTTCATTTCACAAAAATTTTTTTCTAAATGATTTTCCGATTCTCTGCAGATGGCGAAACATGTATAACTATGCGCTTTAAGGTTTTTAATTAATATCTTTTTAACTAATTGGAATATCGGAATATAAATGGTCAAAACGAATTCCTCGGATCATTCCCTAAATTTTGATACCTTCTGCTAGCTTCTGCGTCTTGTGGTTCTTGAGAAAATTGGGATATATACATAGATACGTTTGTTTACCGACGAATTTTAATAGTGTAGATTAGAGATGGATTTCCTTGATCTATGATTGTTATTGTTTTAATGAGAGACTGATGAATTGACTGCGAGGAGTTTTCTAAGGTATCTAGCGTTTATTAAAATGTATAACTTATTACTATAAAATCGCTTTAGAACTCTCAGTTTGTTCGGATCACTTATGTTCTCTTTTCGGTTTGTTTACAACAGCTCCATTGAGTTATCACTCACCTTAAACAAAATTATACATAAATTATAGTTTAAAAAAATTAAAAAACACCCTTTTATAGTTAATCGAACGAAGTTTTAACTTAATCTTTCAGTCGCCAAATCTGAAATTAGTCGCCAGATGCGGGATGGGATCTGAAAATGGGAAATCGTTAATCCTGATCAGGAAAATGGAACAAAATCATTAAACTATTGTGTTGTCATTGGAGTCCTGGACAAGTGAGCAAAATTTCGAATTAATTTGAGCTTTTTATGCGGGTAAAAATTGAGTTCAAAGATTCCCCATTTCATACAAGTGAAGCTAATAAAAGGGCGTTAAAAATAAGTAATGTTCTTACCATAGATGGCGCAACATAAGCATTGGATTTACCCTCAAAGGAGTAACATACATCCCCGCAATCCCCGCAGTGCCGGGGGCCCAAAGGATGACTGAGTCTTAGTGCGTATTTGGGCTTGGGGCCCAAAACCTGACTTTGCAGGGGTGTCTAATAATCTCCGTTACGCCATTGCCTATTCTACATTTTCTTATAATCAAATAGATATTTCAAGGATATAACTAAAATTTCAACCTAAAATTATTCAAAAAATTCTGAAAAAAAAAAAACCCTACGAAAAATTGTTATCACATCGTTTTCTAAGACAGAATGTTGAATTTCGTTATAAAGCTTTGAATAAATCGACTCTGAGAAATCATCACCTATTTCAATGGCCTTTGTCATTCCTTTCATGCCAGAAATATCCTCGAGGATAGTTGCTATCGCAATAACTTTTAAAATAAAGTCTTCGTACATCTCGACTGTTTTTACGACTAAATTATCTAACACTACTCATTTTATTGAGTTGCAATAAAACAGTTTTAACGAGACTTGTTTCATAATTTCTTCAAACTCTCTCTGATCTGTAGATTCAAAGACGACATTTAATTAAATTCTAATTATGTTTTCGTTTTTTTAAAAAATTATTTTGAAAGCTTTACGAGTACTTGCGAGCTCCATAATCATATCAAAGGCAAAAATCAAAAATTAGCAATTCGAATGATCTATTTATTTAACTTTCTACTGTCAATTCTTTAGAAAATTATTGCGGGAAAAGAAAGAACTTTTAAAAAGTTCATAAGAGTCATAATCTTAGTTGCAAATACTTAATCATACAAAATAATTAAAAGAAAAATTCATTGAATTCATAATGTAATAACAGCTTAAGTCTTAATTTCCTTGTCAACTGTCTTTTTTTTTGTATGAAGCAAATTATTATGCACGATCTTCCTAGTTCCTTCAACAGTATTAAACCTATCATTCTGCCGAGCGACCTAATTTTGTTTTTACGAATTTTATTCTAAGAATGATGTTGTAAAAGAATGTAAGTTCGATAAAAGATTTCAAAAAACATGAATGCCACAGTGTTTTAGTTCAAAAGTTGCATGAATATATGATGAATAAATCTACCTTATTAATAATGATGTTTAAAACATTAAAACATTGACTAAACCGAACAATATTATTTTTGAATAAATTTTTTCTGAAATGAATTTTGCGTTTCAGAAATGGCAAAATATTTTTCTCTTTATGAAATCAAGTCTGGTTATTGATTTTACATGACAACTGCAAAAAAGGTAGAATTGGAATTTATTATGTATATATCTTTTATTATAAAATTACCTTAAAATTTATTCATTCTAAGGTTAAAAATGGTTTTGAATCATTATTTTAATACGTAGAATTTTATATTTTATTTCTGTTTTAATGGAGGTATCATGAGTCATCCCTACTTGATATATAGAAGGTGGAGTCATGGATAAGAGAGTTGAAGGCCAGATAAAGTATTCTTGATGCTTTTATTCTTGCAAGATTGCTTCAAGAACAAAGTATACATAGATAACCCCACAAAATAAATGATCTGCACAATGCAATTACAAAAAGAACAAAAGCGGTGGTTCCTACAAACTTGAAACGTGTACCTGAAACTCGACGTCATACGTCTTTGGTTAAATATCAATAAAAAATGGCGCCATGAATTTCAAACTTTCATTACTAAGGTCTGGAAAAATGAACTTTTAATAATTTATATCGAAAATCATTCAATAAACACAATATGAGCCTGCATTTGCTATCCTGATAGTAAAATAAATTTGTGTGTGATTAATTCATTAAAAAAATAAAATATTCTTTTTAACAGTAAAACTCTCAATTGATTTTCGAATAAAAAGTTGATTCCAGAAGCTGATAGTGCAGAAAACCACGAAAAGTAAAATTTTTTGATTTTGTATATATAAAAGAATTTGTATAGAGATATATTCGCGAATGTGTGAAATCATTTTTCGAAATATTCTGATGCTTTTTTAAAGAAACATAATTATTTTAAACTGAAATCCATTAATTAATCATATTTTTTTAACTTAATTGAGCTTATTTATTTACAATAATAAATCCATATTAATGTGCGCTGACATTAATCCAATCCAATTGCATTTTCTTATTATGTTGTTATTTATGTTGGTGTTTATGTACGCTAACGAAAGGCTTGACATTTTTTATACCTTGTTTCCATACTACCCTTGGGATTTTCTCATGTTTTACATAGCAATAGAACTGAATAATCTCTTTCGGAAATTACAATCAATAATGTTAGTCATGCGTAATGGTAGTTTGCTAAGTCATAAACATTTGCAGTTTGCTCAGACTCTTGTTTATTCTAATAGGGTAACATTCAGAAAATTACCTTATATCTTGGGAAATATTGTTACAGTTTTCAAGAGTTATTTTGTATTTTGAGAGAATGTTTTAAAATGAAAATAATTTTTTTATGTTCATAGGTCATAACAAAAATGGTTGAATTTAATGCATTGATTAATTTAATATTTGAATTTAAATAATATCAGAATTAAAGCTGTAGCATGACTTATAAATAACTATAATTATGAGAAATGCACTCTTTCACTAATTATGGACCATTTACTACGAAAACACGTTACAAATATATAATGTCATACATATAGTATAGCTACGTTTTTCATTTCACTATATTTTTATAATTCAGACCTGTACTACATGTATTGTAAGATCGTCTTATAGTTGAATTAATCACCTCTATATATAATTAACCGGATTTACCGTTTTTATAATTTCCTTCAAAACACATCACTATATTTATAATTTCATTTACAATTAAAAATCGCATCGGGAACTACAGGCAGCTTCCTCCATTTTACGTTCGAGACCACCCTCTTCTTCTCTCCTTCCCGCTCAAAAGCCAAAACAGTTCACAGCAGCGCCCTCTTTCTAGATCGTGTGCTATGTGTCAAGCCTCCTATGTACCACGCCGTTACAGTATTATACTAATTCAAAATTTTCCATGTATTCTATGTTTAAAAATAGAGACCGATGTATTCCCGTTGCTTATCTTTTTAACCTGTACGTTATTCATTTGATCGAGTTTAATCTTTTTAAGACAATTAGCTCATTACTTTTGGCAAAACAGCACGAGTTTAATTTTTTTTTCTTAATGAATCTTTTTTTACTTTTTTGAAATAAAGAGAAAGTTAGCGAAACGTATTAATTTTTTTTAATATTATATGTTGTATGGTGAGGGCCAAGAAAAAATAATGAAATGGAGTATTATAAGTTAGCATTAGTTGCTCCCATTAGAAATTTATTACAGAACTAAAATTCCTTAAAAACAAAACCTTGAGAAAAGCATGATAATACACCTCTGGTGATCCTGTACTTTTAAAAGCAATAGTTGGTAACTTTGTGTAAATGATTGCTCTGGAAAACGTTTTACATTTTATTTAACAATATAAATAAAAAAAAATTCTATGAGTTTTTTTGGTAAAATCCTACTTAGGTGCACTCTTTGGCAATAATTTTTAAAATCGCTCCAAAATAGCGTGACGTAAGATTGTCAGAGGTAACAAGAGTTATCGGACTACTAGTTTTGTGGATATAAAAAATAAAGCTAGTTAACTTGTCGAATTTATCGCTTGGTTTGGCGACAAAGATAAACTGGTGCCAAGCAGTAGACTAAAATACTGCCACCGTTTTTTTTTGAAATACTGTTATTAAATATGTTTTTAATTAATGTTACAAGTTTTGAAATAAAGCTTGTTCATTGCATTTTTCGGTTTTTAAACTCCAATTGATATGATACAAATTATTAAAATTGTAACGTAGTACATGGCCGAATTTTGATTTTGGCTGATGCCATGATGAATCAAAAGTGGTAGAGGGGCGGGAGGGGGGAACACCCATGATGAGAATTATTGTAATTAATTACGTCATTTAAATTAGTTCATGTATTTATTAAAATATTAATTTAGTCAATGACAAAGATATAAATTTTGGAAACTACGAAAGGTATTGAGAACATTTTATTTTTTTAAAATTAATTATTCTCTGAAATCTAGAAGTTTATACTGAAGTTAGTATTTAGAGTAAATCAAAAACCGGGCGATTTTCACAGATTATACTAATACTTAAATAGAGCGGAACCATTGTTATAAATAGAAGATCAAGCTAGAGCAAATAAACAGAAATTTTTTTTAAATTTAAAAAACAAACAAAAACAGGGGGAAGGAATCACAAACAAGAAATGACATTGAGTGAAGACTAATAGATACCGCTATTTGCAAGGCAGTTTGTTGAGCTAACAGTCACGTTCTGGAAATAAACAACATAATAAAAATCTGATTCGCAAGCTCGTTTACGAAAAGTTAGTATCTCGAATGCATTATTTAAGAGCACGTTAAATTCGCTCCTGGGTTTTGAAGAAGCGAAGCAAAACAGTCGGAACTTTTCAACTGCATCCAATGATTTATTCCACAAAAAGTGAAAGAGTGAAACAGAGATGCAAAAATAACCTGTTTACCACTTTAGACATGCGAGTATTTTCAATGTGTCTTTTTTCACAGTTCTAAGTTTTGAAACTAAATATCAAATGTCAGAACGTCTACTGCGATAGTTAAGAAAGTTTTCCTGTGTTTAGGTAGTTTAAAATGCCTGTAATTTATTTTAGCAAGTTTTGTGACTGATAAAAAGTTCAACGTTTAGAGAACAACTTTTTTTGGAATTGTTGTTGTTGAGGCTATCTCATTTGGAATATTTCAGATACAAAAGTATTCCGACGTTCCTATTCTGGCTTCGTTTTCTTAGTGAACAGTATATTTTATCACTCTATTCATCTTTAAAAGAATCGATCTATTTTTTTTCTGGTATAAAATGTGTTTTGGATTTTTTCATCCATGCCATAATGCTAAATAAGGCATTCCTTTGCACGTTAAAATGAAAAATTAATTATTTATGCAACATTCTGAAATTTTAAAAACGCTGTATTGTGAGCAAATGTATGAATTACAATATTGCAAATTTTCATGAACATTTATACATTTTTCTTTCGGAAATTGTGCTCCGCGTTTAGTTCAGGTTCTCGTACATTTGCAAAGACAAACTTAAACTCCTTTTATTCTATTTAACTCAGCGTTTCTCAAATTGTGCGGCGCTTCCCCTGGGGAAAATTCAAAATTCACATTGATATAATTTTAAAAATCTGAATAAGAAAAAATAAAAGTATTTAAACCATCATTCAATATACATAACCGATAACTACATTTTATGAATAGAAATTTTCTAACTTACGTATGTAAACATTGGACTATCGAAAAAAAAATCAGCTAAGCAAAATAACTTAGGTTGTTTTTTTTTTTAATAAAAGCTACTTGATGGGACTGAAAATAATACTTCCGCTTTAAATTGTGAATTTTCAATATATTAAGATAGACCTAAATTAAAACATAGATATTTTTTGAATGTGAACCTATTTCAGTGGGAAAACTGAATTATACTTCGTTGTTGAATAAATAAAAGTTACTTTTATATAACAATGTTAACTCTTAAATGTTAATTTTTAAAAATGTATTATTTAAATAAAAAAAATATTTTTTTTAAATAATACAAAGTGACCAAAATAAAAAGATTAGCGAACTTAATATACAAATTTTAATCCGAGAAACATGACTTCAAAGTACTCGTATATTGCTGGTTAATCATTGAAAAATGACATCACATCAAGTTTTAAGTCAAGTTGAAAAATTACGTCACATCTCTGTTTACAAAAGCATTATATACATATAAAATCCTCAACGTTCAATATATACTTTCACTGACATGTGAAACTTTATATTTCTCTTGTAGGAAGAAATCCCCATCAGTTATAACCAGTCTTTCTAGTCGTCAATTTCCCATTACACCTGTCGATATAGACTGACAGCAACATCTACCATCTTTCCTTGCTAAATGGTAGTCAGAGTTTCAACTATCTCTTCAATCTTCACTAGACTTCTCCCTAGTATTTGTTTGTTGTCAATTCCATCTATAGAAACAGAGGTTGGGGAGGGGGAAAAAATGTACCATACATTAAGCGTGCAATGATCTCCCTCCTCAACGACTTCCGGTCGCTAAAAACTTGTAAATGATGCTTTGTGACTGACGACGCCTGAATCTGCAATCGAGTTTGTCCAGCTATTCTCCACTACAAGTGCTTGCCTCAGTGGGTGAATGACTCAGGCGTAATGTTGTTAGGTTGGGTTTGCATTTGTTGTTGATGATATTCGACCATACAGATAATCTGTCAGTGGTTGGGACGCTTTTGTGAGCCTCTCAGCATATTATTAGAAGTCTTCTTTTTAATTGTGGCAACCTTAGGTGGAAGATTGAGTAGTATAATTCGGAAGTTGTGAAAATAAAGAACTTTTTAAAGATAAAACAAATTTGAATGTTTGGATGGTTGAAATCATTTCTCATGAAACGAATAAGGAAGAGAATGGATAATCGACGAGACCGTAGTGGTTTTCCTGTGATGATTAACACCAAGCAGATGAAGATTGATTTGAGAGTTTTATCATTGGCGTGGCGTATTATCTATCAATCACCAATATAGGAAACATCCCAAAATAGTTCACTAAAATTTCAAAAGAATTATTTCTTTTCCAAAATAATGTATACTAAATCGATTTTTTATAAAGTAATGTATATAAGGAATTAATTTTAAATTAACCATAATTTTTAGATTTATTAATTAGTCGAAAAGTTCTACTATTGAATAAAAACCCTAAAATTGTTAAAAAACGAGTTATTATTTCTTTTTATATAAAATTTATGTAATATGATAAACATGATAATATCGTATGAGATAATACAGATAAATAATAAATAAATAAAAATATTTAAACAGGGGCAATGTGGACCACTCATAGAGTAAACAAATGATAAATTAAATAAAATAATCAAGTAAAATATGTCACTTCAGAGCAACATTTGGAGGCTGGTGAAACATTTTATGCAACTGTGCGAATTGACCGAAAAACTATTACAATAGAGAGAATATGAGAGAAGGATTCAAGAAATTTGATAACATTTTGATCATATCAGTGTGAAATTTATTTATTTAAAATTATCAAATCATCAAATATTTTCACAATTCATTTCGATATTTTGTTCTTTCACACCATTGTTGCGATATAAATAAATCATGCAATATTTATATCCCATGATTTATTAACAGGGTACTATCGGTAATTTTCATAGTTAATTTACGGAGAGTGCTATATAATACCAATTTTTGTTAAACACGTTAACTTATAGACCACGGGTCGGCAACTTTTGGCACATGTGCCACATTTGGCACGCAGTACAATTCTAAGCGGCACATTACACTACAAATTTGTCAATTTTTGAGTGGCTGGAAAATTATAATTTTGAAATGCAGTTTATCGCAATAACATCTTCAGAATTCTTGAAAGCAACATTTACGAAATAACGGAGAAATATGAAAGATAACACTAACGATAAATCGACAGTTATTTTAATGAACATCCTGCATCATATTGGTAGATTGGTTTGGTCCATTACAGATACAAGGTTGCCGGCCTCTGTTATGGACATTTATTTAGTCCCTCAGAGCATTAAACTATTAAAAACAAGTAACATAAAAATTTTTTTAACGTCAATTCCTATTTCGTTAGAAAAACGCCCTGGCGCTATCTGTTGCAGCTAGTTGTAACTACGACAGAAGTAACGCAGAATAAATTTACCATTAAAAATAAAATTTAATAAATGAATTCATATTTGAAAAAAGCTGTTATAACATCAAGTGTCATCTACCACAAAATTTTAAAAAATTATTTGAACTTGAATGGATGAATAGAAAGTCACTTAATAACGATCGAAAATTTGAACAAGATAAAGAAATACAGGGAGAAAGTGAACTAATAGGAATTGAAAAAAAAACCGTCTTCTTTAAAATGTGTTGCATGAAGTTCTAGCTATATCAAATAGTAAAATCGCATTTTATATCATCTGTCGAATAATTTATTATGATTGATTGATTGCTTGATGTCAGTTTAATCAGTGATAATGTAAAATTTATCAGTTTATTAAAAAGAAAAAAGAATTTCGTTTTGTTTTAATAATATCAAACTACATTTTTTTCTGCTCTTGAACTTCTAAAACCTTGTCCTTTTCATCCCCAACAGATCTTTTGTTAATCATTCTTCACGGAATAATCACTCCACGAAATCTAATCTTTCTTCCCTGAATTTATCGCATTATGGAATCATTGTGAATGTTCCCAGAATTCATCACTCCAAAGAATCATTCATATCGCTAATAATCCCATATCTTCCTTGTATTCCCGATTCTTTGATTTCATAACTGCATGGTATTATCGCGTTATTCTGTTTACTGTTTATCAGATCCGATTGTATTAATGAATTTTCTTTCAGCTGTTGGAAATGGAAAATCAATAATCATAGTAGTATATACGTATTTTCTTTTAATCTCCCTAGATGGAATTGGATTAATTATTGGTATCGATGTCAGAGAAGATTACAGAATCAGTTTTCTATCTTGTATTTCACAGCCACATGTTTCTGTAATCCATCTTATTTTTTCTCGTGTTAAGTAAGATTCTCTGAACAAGGATTTTTTTCTCCGAAATCCAGTAGAATGGCTTTAGTTAATATTGCAATGAATTTTTCTTCTAATTGATTTAGTTTGATTTTAATTCACGCCGCACTGTGAAGGACCACGAAGTCTATTGGTGACGGAATTCGTAATTTTGAATCATGGTCTAGTGTCGAGGACGAACCTGAGCTAGCCTCCACACCACGCCAGAGGGTGTACATAGAGCTTCAACAGATTTAACATGCATCAGCACCTTTATTCGGTGAGAATCGCGTCTCAAAAAAGATTTTCTGAATATTAGAACGTCCGTCGGTGTCAATTGGACATCGGAAACTGTTTACTTTGTTCTCCTTTCCGCATTTTTGCAGGGAATTAGAAAATTTTTGGTGACTTTTAATAATTTTCCATAGTAATTACACTGAAAGTTTTCTACTTCTAGGTTATATATAATTAGGAGAGATTTTACATTTAAATATACCTAGATGGTCTACTGGTGTCATTTCGACCCCAAGGCAATTTATCATTATAAAAAGCAATCGTTCAACAAAATATAGTTCACTAAGCAGATACTATATTAGTAAAACTAACTTCCCAAAGTCCTATAGCACATTTTTTTGACATTGAATGCAGTGTTATTAAGTTCACAGTGGGAATGAATCAATTATACTACAATTGCTGAGTCTAAGTCAGGGGTACTCAACTTTTTTTCCCACCGGGCCGCATATATATTTCATGCGGTCCGCAACGTGAACATTTTTGAAAAAACACCAAAAGACCAAGGCAATATTGGACACTTAAAATGTAGAAAACTGATCAAAATATTAGAACTCATTTTTGGTTTTTAATGCTATATATATATATATATATATATATATATATATATTTATCAACATCAACACATAAAAAATTTCAACAACATCACACACATATCAAACACACATAAAAAATTTCTTCGTTTTTACGGAGTTATGGGTAGCTTCGGTTCCCTTTCATTCATGACCATACAAACAAAACTGCCAATACGTTTGATAATTTGATTCCCCCCCTCCCCTTTTGACAATGCCACTCTTATTTTTATTTCAAACATTAATTTATCAAATGCAGAATGGCAGCAAAGAGGAGTTTTGACTAAATTCCAGACTGAAATCAGTATTAAATGTTTATAATTAAAAATTATTTTTTTACCAATAAAATGGTCACTACTCCAGTTCATTCCCTGTTTCACTGTTATTTGTTATTACTTACCGTTACAGTTCCAAATAGAAAAAAAAAATCTTGCAATTCGCACTGGTATGACGTCCACAGTGGTCGATTTGATTGTTGGATTGAGAGTATTTCGTGCTAAATTTTTAATAAATTGTTCTTATATAATTTTTAAGGCCATGAGCGGGCCACTGAGAAAAGCCCGGTGGGCCACATGCGGTCCGCAGGTTGAGTATAGATGGTCTAAGTGTTTCGTTACGTAGTATTTGCTTATCTGCTCATAAAAAAAAAATTCATTCGATTTTAGAACTTGGTGCAGAACACACACCCTGAAACCCTGATGAAATTCCTAAATTGTTGCGAAAGCTTTCTGAGAATGAATCGGCTCTAATTTAGATTCCGATGAAGACATAAGATCGAATGAAAGTGAATGCAAGGAATCTGAAGAAAGTGCAGATGTGTAAATGATAATATTCCAATAAGTCCTGATATAATATGTGTCGCTAGGGATGGCACAGAAAGGATACCGCGTAATAGTAATATTCCTGGCAAAATTGCTACTCAAAATGTGTTTGGAGACAAAGCAGTGCTCCAACAAGCTTCACGAAACATAATGTCAACGTCAGTTTTTTATGATATAAAGGTTCATAAGATATAATAATTACATGAAACAATATTAAAATATCTTAAGGTATCCGACTACGTTCGGAACCGTGATTTTCAAAAGCGCATAAATGGATAATTTTCATGATATTTAGTGTCACTTAGATTAGAATATATGCATAAAATTGTTTTAAGGACATTTTAACAAAAAATTAACTTAGAATAATCATTTTTCCAAATGTTCTTCTTTTGTGAAAAATGCTTCTATTAGAATAATAATTTGCCTGTATGTAGCTCAGACCTCTGTTCAGAGGTTCAACTAGAATTTTTGAAATATATAACTTAGAAGTGGGTTTATTGATACTTTACGACAACAGAGGGGAGCAACTTTAAGAAAAAAAAAACGCCAATAATTATTTCAATTGGTGGTAACCCTGAAAATAATGTGAATTTTTCAAAAATTCTAGTTGAGCCTCTGTAGAGAGGTCTGAGCTATATACAGACAAATTATTATTATAATATAACCATTTTTCACAAAAGGAGAACATTTAGAAAAAAGATTATTCTAAGTTAATTTTTTGCCAAAATATTATATTTAAATAAATTTTTTTTGTCAAAATGTCCTTAAAACAATTTTATGTATGTATTCTAATCTGAGTGTTTCTAAATATCACGAAAATTATCCATTTATGCGCTTTTTAAAATCACGGTTCCGAACGAAGTCGCATACCTTAAAATTAAACCCTACTTATTAGTAGTCCTACAATTATTTAGTTAAAACAATTACTTTATATATTTTACATCGTGCTGTCGAAACGACACTGGTGGACGTTTAAGGCTAATCAAAATCCTAGACATCCTAGTGTTAAAGCAAACCACAAAACAACTGCATAATAAGAGAGGCATTTTAAAAATCCAAATTTTTAAAGAGGTAAACATAAACAGTTGAAGAAGAGTTGTATGTAAACGTTAAAATATTTTGAATATCTCTCTCTGTCGAAACATATATTGAAAAATACTTTGAAATATTAAATTGTATGAAATTATGCTTTATGGAAGAAGTTTATTTAAGAAGAGAGTTTTAAGTAATTTTTAATATCATTTTATGGACAAAATGTGAAATATGATTTAAAATTAAAAAAAACTAAAAAAACTTTTGTTAGTAAAATTAAAATTGTCTTTTTTTCATATCAAAGTCATTGAGAAAGAACTTCATACGTAAGTATATTATTCAAAAAATGTTTGATAGAGATGCGTTATTTAATTAACAAATAACTGTGCAAAAGTATTTCATTTGGGAATAAAAAAAATGTTAACTTTACATTAATTTTGTTTCATTTATTAATTATGTAGAGTTAATACAATAAGACCATATATTTTAATTTTACATTTAAGTAAATAAAAAAAGAATATTTTAGAAAAAGCTATTTCAATCAATATTGAATATCTGTCTACTCGCAAAATTTTTTTTATCTATATATTTTTTTTAAAGAATACAATTACAATTTTTACATTTTTTAATGTATTCTCTGCTGAGAATTCTTTCTCTTAAGACTCTAAAATGCTGTAATGAGTAAGAATAATTTTTTCCAAATCTGAGCCTATAGCTAAATTATAAGTCGATAGATTTTAGCAACTTGAACTAACCAAAAGTAATATATGTCCGTCTCTATTGAAATTTATACAAAAATAAATCTGAATGCTACAATGATGAATGAATAATTATATTATGATTAAATTAGTTGAAAGAAAGAGAAAGAAGTTGGAAATGGCGGATATTTATCTCAAGCTTGTTAATTGCAATTTATAATCAAATAGTTACTTAAAGTAATATAGAAAAAAAAAGTGTCGTATATAGTTTGAGATAAATAGTTGCCGGGGAAAAAAGTGATTCATAGAACATTAGATTACAACACAATGTTGCAATTCGCTTAAAAGATATATAGACCATTTTGCACTGTTTTAATATTCAGAAGGATCAATTAGCTTAAATATTTATTGCCTAAAGATAAAAACGATAATATTTCATGTATTTCTTTTTTTAATGAATCGCATGCTATTTTACTTGGCTTAACAGTACTAAACGATATATTATATAATTAATGTCGCTTTAGATATCGGTCATATAATTATTTCGATTGCTACATAATTTTATATTTAAATATTATTACAATATACAATTTTCTAAAATAGAAAATAATAGTGTCAAATTGTTTAAATTAGCAGAATTTCGTAATCTTTAAATTTTTTTAAAAAAAGTTAAATCTTTTATCATGGAAGACATTAATAATAAATATAAACGAAATAAGAGGTTGTATTTAAAAACGCTTTGTAACGTACAGTTTTAGTTTAAAATTATACCATTTTTCTCATTGCTTCAAGTAGCCGCGGTAACCTAACGGTTATGGTCACGAACTCGTGGCCGAAGTGTCACGGGTTTGAGTCCTAATGCCACTGAAGACCCACAATGTAGAGAGGGTCGATGTATGTTAAGTCTGTCGAGGTTCAATGTCTTCTTGTTGGTGTGGTAGTTAGGAAAGGGGGTAGTCAGTTCAAGCGACGTTCTCGCGTTACTTGACTGATGCTCAGAATTACGAGTTCCGTAGTCAATAGCCCTCTTGTTGCTTTGAAATGCGACGTAAATATGAATCTCCTTCGCTCATCATTTTAATTATATTTATAAATATGTTATATATAATGACATGCGCGATATTTAAATGAAATATAATAGCGAACAAAAACAGAAAAAATATAGATTTTAAAAATATTCTTTATTAAAGGTATATTTCTCATCTGTATTCTTAAGGAGTTGATATAAAATCCAAACAATACGGTAATGTATCGGAAAAATAATCATTTCTCACTTCGAGTTAAGCTCATTTTCGAATCTACAAATACACTCCTTTTGGTGTTTTTTGTTTACGTGTATTCAAAATCTTTTATTTTTCTCTTCCTTGCTTTGCCTTGCAGTTCATATTGAGAGAAAGCATATTTTTGAAATTTCATGAGAACAAGATTTCGTAAACAAACTCACTATTTGCCTCTATCGTATTCTTTTATTTTTTGAGATTTTTCAGTTATAGAAAAAAGGGAGATCCAGAGAGAGAGAGAGAGAGAGCGAGAGAGAATTTACGAGATTTACTTATTTATTTTGCATCTTATATCATAACATCCTATTTTGAACAAGCTTTAATGTGTTTAGAATCTGTTTAAAAAATGGAATTTGGAGAAATAATGTATTTTCAAAAACATATCAATATAGAAATTCTTTACTATCAGTGATTTTACTAATTGAGCTGCTGATAATTTAAAAAAAAATTTAAGTACAAAACTTCCTTCTGAAAGTTTGATGCACATTGATATTCTTCAAAAATCTTACATAGCTTCATAGTGTCGCGTAAAGTAATCTCTAAATTTAAAATGCTACAATAATCTCTTTGTAATCATGTTCAATAATTAATAATTTTTTAATTTTTAATTTCTTCTAATTGCATTCTCAGAATCTAAAACTGATTAAATATCAATTGATGCAAGCAAATTTGAAAAGAATTGAAGAGAAATTTTTATATTTTTAAAAATTCGAGACGTTAATGAAAAATTAAAGGTCATATTTTTTGCAACCTCCTCATACGCAAAAATGTTTCAGCACAAATTTACGAAGTTTTGAATTTAGGTTAATTTTATGATAAATAACCAAATACATGAAAAAGTGGTATTTATAACAGGGGAATTCATTTTTTGTGAAAAGTTAACTAAATATATTAATTACAAAAACTCCAATTTAATCAATGGTTCCTTTTGAGCCATTAATATAGATATCGATTTTTTCTTATTGCGAAAGTATCAGGGGTATCTCTTTCAATTCCTACTATTAGTTCACTCTCTCCCTATATATATGGATATCTTGTTCAAATTTCGATCGTTAGTAAAATACTTTCTCTATTCCTCCATTCAAGTTCAAATCATTTTTTTTAAAAAACATGCAGTGGATGACATTTGATGTTAACACAGTTTTTTTTCAATTATTAATTCAATAATGAAGTTTTATTTTTTTAATTTTAAATTTATTCTGCGTTATTTTTTTTTCTGTTGTAGTTCCAACAGATGGCGCCAGGACGTTTTTCAAACAAAGTAAGAATTCACGTTAAATTTTTTTTTAAAAATATTACTTGTTTTTATTGATGACAATACTTTAAGGGAAATGCTAGAGTATAGTCATTGGCATTTTTCTTCTTCCAGATAATTTAAATTTGTTTTGTTTAATATGTTGAATGGTATGTACCTTCACTTCCTGTACTTTCTTTTGACGTTAAAAAAACAGAAGACGATAACCTCGAAAAATACTTCTTTGATAGATGCCATTCTATAATTGCAACAAAAAACTCACCACATTGTAATCGCCTTCATTAACAACAGCTCTGATTCATTTAATTATAGTTTACTAATTTGCATGGAGGTCAGTGAACTAAATGCTGCTGGATTGTTGAGTTTTTCCAACCGCATCTTACGAGGAACAGCTGTGTTACGTCTTTTTAAACTGAACGAAATATCAATTACGCTTGAAGACTGAAAAAAAAATATCCCCGTCAATTGACAAACGATTCTATTTTTGAATCAGTGGTCGGTATGCAAAGAAAATAAAGATGCATACTGTCTGTTATGTGAGGGAGGAAAAAAATTCGAATTATTTATTCTTTGGAAATTATGTGTGAACAAAACCGTAATTACTTGTCGTTTCGGTAGGCGTATTATTTGTCATTGAGCGGTTTGAATGAAAAAAATAAATGATAAATAAACGTAAGCTAACTGGAACGAACATCATGTCACAACCTATGTTTCAGTTTAACTGAGCTTAAAAGTAGTTATACGGTAGGTTAAGCTAGGTTGCGTGAAAAGCGGATAAAAAAAAAAGGAAAAGACGATGAGTCAGAATTGATCTGCCAATTGAGATAGATTGTTGAAGTTCACTGATAATGTATCAGAGGGAAATTGATAAATCAAGTTTCAGATAACTATTAGAGTTTAAAGGAAAGGGTAAAAATTTCAAGACACAGTTGATCTCCAGATAAATCAATGGCAAAGAATATACCGTCGAAATTCTACGAATTTTTTTTATAATGAATGTTAGATTTGAAATGCTACTTTCTCTTATACTTTACATTGGAATAATAAACAATGCTTTTCCAGCTTTCTTCTTTATATAATAAGAACAATTATCATTCTACAATAGTCTTTCTACCCAAAGTATTTGTTCTATAAAAGAAACTAGCTATTTTTTTCTTTAGGAACAAGACACAACAAACCAAACTTATTTATTTTATAAAATTAAATTTATACACACACAAGAGAGATGTAATGCTTTTTTTATAAGCTGAACTATAAGCTTTCTATGATTATCGTTTGGAAATATTTTTAAAATGAACAAAAAAAAATCGTTTATTTTTAAGCTTTTATATTCCATTTAAATTGTTCGCGTTCTCCTAGGCCAGTGATTCCCAAAGTGGTCTATATCGACTTCCAGGGGTCTAGACGACCTGCAAGGGGTTCACGTCAGCTAGAAATAATTTGGGGGTCCATGAGATGTAAATGGGTCTACGCGATAGCGGCTCTCATTAAATAAGATCGTGACTTTAATTTTAAAAGAAAATTTAATCAAGTAGTATTGTACCTATTTAAAATAGATTTATTTACTAAATTTAATAAGGTTAATTTGCTACAAGGTGACAGCATACATTTTATTAAAACAAGAACTATCATTATAGTGTTTCTTACCAGAATTATATATATATATATATATATATATATATATATTAAATATATATAGTATAATATTGGACGCTGCGAATTTTCCCAGTGTCTCAATTTGTTGCTGACAATCTGCTAAGAAGATGACGTTTTAAATAGTGGTCTGCATTTAAACAGCATCTAATAAGATTTTGAAACTAGGCTTGAGAATGCTTTGTCTATGGTTATACCACAGTAGGCAATGAATTCATATGGTCACATTGAAAAAAAATATGTTATATTACAAAAGGAACTGATCGGAATAGGCAGGAACGAAGATCTTAAAGTAAAGTTTAGAAACAGATGTCAGCAATTTTGGCTTTAAAAAGTTATACCTGTTATTTATTCCAAATTATGGAATATCGTGGGAAAGTTTTTAATTGCTTTTCCTCGTGAGGAGGAGTTTCAGCGTGGTTGCCAATTTCTAATACAAAAAAGAAGGAAAAAAGAAAAGACTGGACACTACTATTCGAGGAGATTTAGGTTTAAACCTGACAAGATTGATACCAAATGTTGAAAATTTGTTATTGGAGTACCAGATTCATCCCTCCCACTGAAAGCGTTTCTTTGTTACTCAGTTATTTTATATATTACTTAAATTTTAATTTAATTAATATGTATATTCTTAAGTTTTAAACGCTATATTACAAAAAAGGAGCTTAAATAATCTTTTAAAGTACCGTAAAATCCGGTGTATAATGCGCTCTTTTGACACAAAAAATAAGATCGAAATTTAAGGATGTGTGTTATACGCCGGTTATAAAAACGTGGTAGCTTTAAAAAAATAACAAAAGAGATGAGCATAAAAAAAAACTTACATCTAACACATCATGTAATTTAAAAGAAATGACATGCTTTATGAACTAAAAGGTGATAATTTTAGAAGTATATGATTTTTTCAAAAGTCTCGAATAATACCTCGAATAAATGACTTTAAATCACAAGTGCATTGTATACTAACACTTCAGATTTCTTCGTAAAAAATGGCGTGCGCGTTATACGGTGAATATACATAAAAATTAAAAAATGCAGCTTGAAAGTATATGTACGCGTTATACGCCGGATTTTACGTTAAGTAGCTTCCTACCAGCTGTCCAAAAGACACTTAAGTTGATAAATTTGCAAAAATTCTATATTGGGTAGCAGAGATCTATCTAAAACCGAAAAAATAAATGGCAAGGGTCCATGAGACCTCTTGGGAATCTCTGTCCTGGTGTTCCCCTGATAGTGCTTTTTAGCTTGATACCAGGGACATTTTAAGGCACTAGCCAACTGGGATCGGGCCCAAGGTCTTGGTCTCAAGAGAGTGGGCTCATCTCGTTCTCGACTTGGTCTCAATAAGATCGCGATCCAAAAAAATTTTAATCTTCAAATGTTGTTTCCAAACACAGTCTCGGAAAAACTAAGAAATTCGAACTATAAGCCAACTGGCAACAGTGACAAGACTGTATTATTATGTTATGACCGTCGTTTGTGTCCAGGTCTAGATCGAATTGATTCGTGACTAGGTTTGTGAGGTGATGAGTTATGCACATTTATTTGTCACTTGTACCAGTATTTGATTACATCTGCTATGCTATCTACTTAAAAGTGTCAGAGACCTACTTTTGTAAAGGGGGTTAGGGTCTCAAGAAGTTTAAGAATTTACTGGTTGAAACAACAATAAAACAGTCTTTTGAAAAGGGTAGGATATTTTAGGATCCTTGATAAGATTTTCAGTATAAATATGATATTATTTTAATGTAGCTACATTTAAAATCGTACAGTAGGAAATAAATACTTATTGATATTTATAAATAAATTGATAGTGTTTTCAAATGCACTCATAAATTTAGCACTAAATCCTGTGGCGTAACGAATATGATTAGGCCCCCCCCTGCAAAGTTAAGTTTTGGTCCCCAAGCCGGATCTTACAAAGGGTATATACTTGCAAACAGTAAGGATTCGGGCCCTCTAGAATCGTGGGCCCCCAGCAATGAGGGGTGTACGTTACGCCACTGACAAAATTCAATAATATATATTACAGAGCAAACTGAAGTAAAATTATAGAATTAAGACAATACATTAAAGAAAAGAATAAAACTTCATATCAGAGTTCATTGATTAAAAAAACAAAAAAGATGTTTTAATGAATCTTATTTTATTTTATGCCGAAAATTATTTTCTTGTATTTTATCCCCAAATATGAGAAATATTAAAACAAGTATGAAGTAGTTTTAAACTAAAAATGTATCCAACAAATACGTCAACTAATATATCTGTCCCAATGCATCTATAATTTATTAGGGTTAATTGAAGAATTTAAATTGCATATAATTAAGCAAGAAAATTTTTTTGTGTGTATACATTCTTTTATGATGATTCTGTATCATTAATTAAAATTTATTGCTTTATTTACCTCAATAGTGTGTGTTCATAGCCACATGTGGATCAATAGTTATATAATAATTTTTGATAATTATGCGATAATTATGATACAGTAATTCTTTCGCCCTATCCTTTTCTTTTATTCATTTCAATGACGACATTCCTTTCCCAATGGGAATCGTAGGGAAAAAAATGGAACATCATTTATATTACATTATGAATGACGTTCGACATTTTCCTTTGGTTACTAGGGAAAATTCACTAACTTTTGGTAATAACCTAGTTTATTATAAGTCTGAAAATCCATTAAAGGTTTTTAAAGTTATTTCATGAACGAGTTTTTTTTTGGAATTATTCTTTTTATGAGATCTAGGGAAAATATATTTAGTCTCTTTTCATTTCTTAAAAGGATTTGATTTTTGTTACTATATTTCAATTATCTGTGATTTCCTCAAAGGTTTTCCTTGTCACCCACATGAAAAAACGGGATGTGTATTCATTTTTAACAAAAAAAGAAAAAAAAATTGTATTAAAAATATTAAGCTATCAATTTGTTAGAGTAGTTTATTAAAAAAAATTTTCCATAATATTTATGCCTACTGATGAATCCATAGTATTGTAAATAACTAATTTATCAGAGTGAGGCTAATTATATAAATATTCCCATAATAGAGAAAATTAAATAATTTTTCACATAAAAAAAGTAAAAGACTTTTAAAGCGTATTCTGCTTTTTAAAAAATTATATACGTATATTCTGTATGTAGTAACTATTATTTTCTGATTAATTACTGTAAATATGCTCCACATGCATTAATATCTGTTTATTATACATTGTGTGTGCGCGTGTGTATACATGTGCACACATACAAATACATATATGAGATTGCTAATTAATTTAGTATATATGTTCACACATTGAGTAATCATACCTAAGAATATTTATAAGATTTAAAAACTATTTTTATTCTTTAAAATAATACATGCTGTTAAAATATAAATTAATTGTTGATTTGTTAAGCTTTAAATTTGTATGCTATTTTATTACATTACATAGTTGAAAGAAAGAAAAAGTTTGGTTACTATTACATCTGACCATTTGTTCTTAAATGAATTTTTTGATGCTATTCTTTTGGAAAAAATAAAGGAAAAAACTAATATTATACGTAATAAAAATATCTTTGATTCAGATAGTTATTTTTGAGAAATTTAAAATATAAAAAACGCTAGTATTTTCTTTATTTAAAATTCACAGAATAACATAAAAGTAAGGCGTACTGTAGAAAATATGGAAATATGAACTTAATATGCAATCTTTCCGAGGCAAACTATTATTAGCAAGAAATACACTAAAATTATAGTATAGTAAATAAAGAAGTAATACAATGAATGGGAACAAACTAAAATCCTATTTTTATGCTAAATTATGTAAAAGATAAATCAATTTAAAATTCATTTTAAAAATGATTCAAAATATTTACTCAAGTAAAATTTTTTAAACAGAGGGAAGAACTTTATGCCTCAACTTACGAATGAAATCACGCTTGCAGCGCCATCTAGTATCGCATTTTGAAATGCAAATCATGAGGATTTTTCTTCTTTCTACCATGTTTTCATTTAATTTTAATTGTAACATATTTTTCTACGTTTAAAAGATTTGAACGAATATAAAAAAGTTAATGTATTGCATTTCGGAGGAGTTTTAAAATTAAAATTTTAAAAATAAAAGTAAATGCTCCTATATATATATCGAATGAAGATACTAGCAAATATTTAGGAAGAAAATAAAAAAAAAAAAAAATAAAAGAAATTTTAAATCATATAAAACATGAATTTAATGTAATTTTTAGTGAACTTTTTAATAGGTAATAAATTTGATATTTGGAGTAATCGGAGTGATTTCCCTTATATTTCAGCTATGTGGAAGATATTAATTCTTATGATATTTTTTTTGAATACTCAATCTAAATATTTGCAGTATTTTTAGCTTTTGACATATCATTAGAGTATGAATTTAATTGATTGTGCTTGTAATATTAATAAAAAACAGATTAACTAGTCAATAACTAATTTAGTACCGCTTTCTAAAGTAAAACATGTAGCTTAGATTTAAAACATCCATGCAAGGTATCATATAAATTACTAAAAAAACATTTATCCTTTCCAAAATTGGACGAACTATCTCAAATAAATCCTAATGGTACATGAAAATAGTTAAATGAAACGTTGAGCGAAATCAGGGTTTAACCAAAACCATCTTGAAGATGGCTTTGGTGGTTAACCTGGGGGTGAACACACCCCTGAGTTTGCGAGAGATAGGGAAAAAAAATCCTTGTGAAAAGTCACGTTTTTAAGATCTATTAATCATATTTCAGCAAATCTTATATTCAAAAGTAAGTTGGAGGTCACGCGTATTGTAAGATTCACAGGAGTTGTCGGCCCAGAAATAAGAAAAATTTAACATCCAAGGTAATAAATATCCTTAAAAATTTTGAATACAAATTTATAAAAAAAATATTACAAATAAAGGGAAGAAAGGAAATTTGTGCGTAATATAGATTCATGCATTGATATAACATTGCAGCATTGATATAACATTGCAATTTATCAATAAACAATAAAAAGAAATTTAAAATAATGAAGAATAAAATAAAACGTAAAGCTGTCAGATAATATTTACCACCTCGCCGCAAAGTATTTCTTCAAAACTACCCAAATTTGTCATGAAATGAAACCAAGAAACCAACGAAATCATACTGACATATTGTCTAATACGACAATATGATTTCATTACCTTTAAGTAATTTTAGATTCTCACCCTTTTAAGTAAATATAATGAACATATTTTTTTTATCGTCTTTTTTACAGTTTGCATTTATATTCATTTTGCATAACATTTTTTATAATTATTGAAACTGATATTTAAAATACATTGGACGAATTAATCATTTTACTTCCTTTTTAAGCTAATATTATAATTAGCAATAAAAAATTTTATGAACTAGTTATTAGATTAGAAAATTGAGTACTTTTCCGTTTCGCAGGCGCAAATCTCGCCAAGCAAGCTTTATTGGCGACATCACACGATACACACACACACACAAAAAAAAAATGTTAGTTCTCATTGGTTTTTCTTTTATTTTTGATGAATTATGAAAAAGATGTTACTGACAAGAAAAAGACTGCGACTTGTTTTGAAAATGTAATGGTAATAGGCTACATCCTGCGTATTCCGTTTGGCGTCCATTGTATCATTTTTAGCGATCACTTGATCGCTTGCGCCGACGAAACGGAAAAGTACCAAAAATTCTAACTTTTTTTTTAGCGTTTTTTTCTTTTTTTGAATTCTATAATCTTCAGAATGATCATCACAAATTTTGATATAAACTACTCTCTACTATAATTTTCTTTGTAATTTTAAAAACAATCCCTCGAATAATTTTGAATTAGAGAGAATTGCGAGATCAAACTTAGTACAATTAAAGTTTTAGCTAAATCATTTTTTTCCCTTTGCATAACGTAATAAAATCAAAGATACAAAAGAATGCATCATCTTTTTTCTAAAAAGGAATTTGTTTATTTTTTGAAGTACTTTAAATTTAAGAAATGTGTGCGTATATATGTAAAATATTTAATTTCGTTAGTTTGAAATTATTTCAAAGCAAAGTAGCTTTTCTAGATATTTATACAAGAAACATCCCAAACTTAAAACTTATTCTACATGATGTTTATATAAAGAAATTGAAACTAAAAGGAATTTTTTTTTTGAAAAATACTTGAACTTTTTTTCGTATGCAACAAGAAATCAAATATTTTAAGAACAAAACGTTACACATCATTCATAATAGAATGTTTTTTTTTCTTGGATTTTTTTTTGAGATTCAAAGCGTTTAAACAGGAAAAAGTGGAACTTGAGACATGATGTCAATCACTTAATTTACATATATGAGAGATTCATTAATACGCCTTTTGTTAATGAGATAATGCAAAAAATTTGCATTAACCTTGATAAAAAAAACTCATTTGACTTTCATGATAAAAATAAGGTTTTGCTGTTGTAATTTCTTGATTAATTAGAACTTTTTTCTTTAATAATGCAAAATTTTACAAAATTCTAATTTTAAAAATCATGCTCTTCCTTTACACGAGTTTTTATTTTTACATAACTTATCATGCTTACACTAATACAGGCATGTGATATTTTTTTTAATAATGGAATCTTCAAATACGTTGATTCTGATTTCTACACTATGACCACAAAAAATAATTTAATAGTTGAAGGGGTCTCAGGGGTGTTAACTTCGTCTCAGGTGAAAATACAAACAATTTTCAAATAGATATAATTCTTTGAAATTAAAATTAAATAATTCGAATCTTTTACACATTATTTATAAAGGAATGAGGTTTCAAAAAAAGTACAATATGTTTAAAATATAATCATAATTTTAAAAATTGTATGCATATGAAATTAAGAAACATTTCTGCAATAAATATTAAGTAAATTTTTTACGTTGTGCGTGCTATTTTTTAAAATAGACGCATTTAAAGTAGAAAACTTTATAGAATTATAAAAAAAAATGTACCATATTCTTTGAACTCTACCTAATTTTAGTATTATATATCTTTTGTATTTCAAGATATTAAAAAAAATATTGAAATTTAAAAAAAAATTGATTTAATTTTTTTATTTTTTAAAAAATATAATTTATTATTCCATTTATATAAAATAGCTACTGTGTTATAAAGATACATTTAACTTTATAAATCAACTTATTGCTAGGAATTAGAGCTACTAATTTAGAAAATATGATGCGCAAAGTAAAACTTAATTAATATTTCTTAAAGAAATGTTTCCTATTTTCCTATGCTTATAATTTTTTAAATTATGATTATATTTTGAACATTTTACACATTTTCGAAGCCTCAGTCTTTTATATATAATGTATAAGAGATTCGAATTATTTAATTTTAATTTCAAAGAATTATATTTATTTGAAAATTGTTTATTTTTTCAGCCTCTGAGACTAAGTTAACACACCTGAAACCTCTGAAAGCAATGAATTTTTTTTTAAAAAAAAGTAAAATTATAAAAATTTTATTAAAAAATTAAAGCTACAACAAGATTACATTTAAGAAGTCTTAATTCCATGCACACACATTTATAAAAATGTACTTGGTGAAAAAAAATTTAATTTTGCGCATAGCAGTTTTAAAACTAATTTAATAATAACTAATTACGGATTATAGAAACAAGAAAGCAAATGAAAAAGAAACATTCAGTACTCTCAAATTTGTACAGTAAAACTTTCCTTTCAAAAATAAGGCTTCTTTATCCATTTATGCGCCTTTTTTAAATCACGGTTCCGAACGTAGTCGGATACCTTAAAATTAGTGTTCAAGGATTAATTCTATTTACACACGTTAAAAATCAAAGGAGACAAATCCTATCTAAAAACTAATGTCAAAAAATTGTTCTATCAATATCTTTACAAGCTTTTGGAGATCTGTGAAACGGTAAATGCTCACTTTTTGTATTTACATTTATCTCTCATTTTCAATGTACTTAAAATAATATCGGTTAGAAATGCGGAAGTTGAGTGCATTTAAATATATGCTCGTTTCGCAGATAGTTCTAAAAGGTGGCGCCCTTGATCTGAGAGAGCTACTTTACAATCATAAAAAAAGTAATTTTCAAATTTTGAAACTTTCATTACAGCTAAATAAAATTGATATCACTGTTGCTTTCTAAAAGGAAACTAAATTATGGTGTAACAAAAAAGTTGATCGATTAACTGATTTTTCACAATTCGGAATCCAAACTTTTTCAAAATAAGAACAGGCATATAGCTTACGTTCCAAATTTCTTTCAAATATGAAACGTTCAGAAAAAATCATTAAAGGCCCGTATCCTAGAATACGTCGAACAAATAATTAATCTAATAACACCGATAAGAAACGAGTTTTTTAACAGGGGGTCTTTCAAACTTCACACTTTGCGTAACATAATTTTTTTATACCTGAAATTTTAAGAGTGAAAGGGAACGCTGAGTCAAACTGAATTTATTCAATAATTAGAATTAATAATTAAATTTTACTGTGGGATAGTTTAATTTGCTGGTTTTAATATTCAACTGTTTCATACTGTTAAACAATTTGAATTATGAATAAAATTTAATTATTTAAACAATTAGTTTCAATCATTTATTTTTTAATAATTATAATAAAATTATTATATAGTCATCCAAAACAATCGTTTACAAAAAAATTCAGCTCAAATGAGTGCTTTAAAATGTGAGATAACAGCTTTTAAAGTTTTGACCCAAGTTCCAAATTTGGTTGCCAGAATATGCCATTATATTTGTAATTATTTAAATTATTAGTTTTAATCAATAATTTTTTATTAATTATAGTTAAATTATCATATTGTCATCCAAAATAATCGTGTATACAAAATTTCAGCTAAATTGAGCTCTTTAAAATGGGTGAAAAATGCTTTTGAAGTTTTACCCAGACAAAGAGAGTAGTTACGTTGTAAATAGAAGAAAATCTATTAAAAACTCACCTTTTTAAAATCAGTTAGAACATCTTTTCCAAATTTCTTCTGAAAGTTTTGGCTTTTATATAAACTTTTATTTATTTTATGTTTATTCAAATGTAATTTTTTCTTTAATATTGTTAATCTCACAAACAAACAAATATACCAACAATACTTTTGGGCTATGTTACAGTATTTACAACAATACAATTCGTAACATAATATTCAATACTTCCTATTCTTAATAATATTAATTTAAAAATTTTTTTTACGTTTTAAAATTGTGGAGAAATTATCTTTGTATTGGTGTAAAGCCTGTGAAGAGTGTTAAACATTTAACGTTAAATGTGTAGCATATATTTTAAAATGACATATTTTAAAGAAATACATTTTTTAAAAGAAATGGAAAACTTAAAAAGGCATTAATGAAAAAAATACATTAACTACATAAATTGAACACGTTAATTAGGTTAATTAATGTATTAACATCATAATTTGCTTTCCTTTGAGTTATTAATAGGTGCATCAAATTTATAAAGCTGATAATGATGTTTTTAAGGGTGTCTGTTTTCTTTTTACAATAAAAAACATCAATAAGGTCAATGCCATAACATAATATAAAGAAAATATCTAACACGAAAACAAAGCACTGATATAAAAATTTAGAAAGAAATCAAGAAATGTCCATAATTTTTCTCTAATTTACTTAAAACTGGTACAGACTACTTGATGAGATAGAGGGGCACTAGTGTAAAAATAACGCGAAGGCTTTTTAAATAACTCTTTACATATTCCATCCGGTCTGCATTAACCTCAAAGATAAAATCCTTTACTCCATTAAATTATCAGAGAAAGGCTTTTAAGGTTACTGTATGTTACCGTTATTATTTCGATAACTTCTGTTTTTATGGAAGCTACTCGCATAATGTTTTTTGTAAGTCACTGGATTCAAGGACATGTTTTAATTTCAAATCCAGTTTTCCCATTTCTTATGTCTTAATTTTCTCTTTCTTTTCAACTTACTAGAACTCCTGATAAAGCAAAGCATTGCGATTCCCTATATTTTGAACTCACTTCTGGTTGATGACAATTCAACGAAATTTATTTCTACCTTAGATATTGAATTAAAAGGATAACAGATAGATAAGAGGACATATATTTTCCATAAACATTTTTTAGATAACGATTATCTCGAAAAAGATTAGCCCCTTTTTTACGAAAACAACTTTAGATAAAATGCACAGATAAACTTGACGTTCAATTAAATATATTTTACCAGGATGGGTAAACATTTTATAAAATGGTATTAGAAAAAAAAATTATTTGACATGACAAAAACAAACGAAAACAAAATTCGAAAACAAAATGCGTTAAATGCGTTTCTTATAAAAATAGAATATCTAAGAATTCTTCAATAATAATACGATAAAGGAATTTAAGAAGGAATTTCTTGTTTTTTCGATTGAAACATAAAAGAAAAAAAAATACTTACCTTAAATAATCTTATGAGTATTTATTAAGTGAGTCCCTTTTTAAGTTTTCAATAGTTTATAAAACAATTTCTACATAAATGATCGAAAATTGGATTTACGTTTGCAAAAATTATAAAAATTTTAATAGAGATTTTCATTTATAGGAAACACGAGAAATTTTTTTTGAATTGATTTTTTGAAATTTGAATTTTTTGAAGTGATTTAAAATTTTTTTTCACTGTGTGTGTGTGTAATTATTTGCTACAGACTGATAGAACCTCTAGAAAAGTGGTATCTAGTCGGTGGACCGTAGTTTTACTATCCCTATATTATGCAATAAATACTACCTAAAATGGAGTTTTGGTAAATGATTTTGTGTTTATAATCTTAAGAGTTATTTATTACACATCACTACTTATGTGACTGTCTTTTATGATGAAGTATCGGAATGTGACATCACGTTAACATTTTTCCACTTCACTTGTTTATAAATAACATCTCATTTCATTATGCAATGAGTTTTGATTTAATACATTGTTTTTTCGTACATAAAATGTATTCCATTTCTTGTCTTCTGAACATTAATGTCAAATAAACTCTTTATTTTGCTTACAAAAATGAAAATAATGCCTATTTGTAAAAAATAATCAATTTTAAGGAAGTAGTACAATTAAAAGGCATATATATTATCCCTGTACAACCTTATTTAATTTTTCTATGTTTGGGATCTACACTTTCTTCTTAAATTACTTATTGATTTTTTGTTTATTAACAGAGCTACAACAGGGCTATTGTTGGATTGCCTAAAATCAGGGGTGTCAAACTTGCGTCCCTTGATGAACTATATAGACCGACCATGAGAACCGACCTGTATATCGGCACACACAATCCTATACAATAAAATGTCACAATTTTCCCCCAAAGTAGCAGATAATGGATGCCAAATGTCAGGAAGTAAACAATAAATTTTTCTTGTTTTTCTCTATTTATGTTTATTACAATGTATTATATTCGAAATAAACTTACGTTTTAATAAATATTGATTTTTTTTTGCAGCCCCCCTAAAGTTAAACCTTGTTTGTTTGGCCCAATTAGCCTTTCAGAGTTTGACATCTTAGCCCAAGACGAACGAGCTCACCTAAAGGAGCCGAGAGCTACAAATTGGCGACGCAAGAAATAATCATCCCTTTATTCAGCCTTTAATGAGCAAAAAAAATATTTTTTTTTAGCAAGAAATTTATGAATTTTGTTTTCATAGTACATTATTTACAGTATGTGCATACCAAGCACAAAGCTCTTTGAAAGAGTAAGAAGCTAAAGTATACATAAATCATTTACAGAGAAAAATGGAAGTACAACATATGACACAAAAATCATAATTTACGGGAAATATTGGTGAGATCAGTAAGGTAAAAATATTTTATGAAAATGCATATAAAGGTCAACATTGATTTTGGAACACACAATGATCTGTGTTCCCAGCAGATCTCTCTCAGGCTTTAGTTTTTAATGTGAGTCAGTTTTAATTGAAATCTATTGGGTTATTGGCAAAGGACATCAGAATTTTTAAAAACAGTGAAATGACGGAAAGACACTACATTTTCTAAACTTCCGAACCATGCCAATGTGTGGATTTTTGAGTCGTAACAGATTTGAGATGTGCATCAGCCCTTCTCAACGTTAGATCTTTCGCGATAACAAGATTTGAACTCAGCACTCGACAAAAATAATGAATTTTAAGCAAGACAGACTTTAAGAGTATGTAGAAATACTTTTTAATAAATATTTATGACTTTTGATAAAGATATATATATATATAACCATACTAAAAATATATAAAAAACACTTGAAAAAAAAGTACCACGAATAACAGTAATAATTATAAACCATTAAAACATGACTAATCCTTGGCCTTCAACGATATTTTTACTTTCTTACCTTGTTTGAAATTAAGTTCGAGAATTTTATTATTTTATTTTTGGGATACTAAACATGAGAACTTGATTTTAGTAATAATATATTGAAAACGACATATTTTGATACACAACTCCTTTTAGAATTCAACCATTTTTTCATGTATGTACTATGTGATCTAGATTTCGTACTTTTTATCTCTTAACCCTTTAACTGCCACCAGTGTATATATCCATCTCGCTCAACCTGCGCTTTAAGTACTGGACGTATATATACGTCTTTCCGAAGTGCGATTCTTTTCTTCGCGCTATTATTATAACAACTAATCAAAAAGCTTTGGATTGCAATAAAATGACCTTGACAGTATTTACAAATCATTCGCTTATTTCTGAGAAAAATTTGCTTTTTTGTGTCTTTTCTTTCCTTCTCCCCAATACACCCATCGCAAATGTGCGCCTATATGATAAAATGGTGACACTAGGGAGCGAATCGCGTAACTTTTAATCGGCAGTTAAGGGGTAAATGTATTCAATTATTCAATTATATATGTTATGTAAAAAAAATTATGCATTTTACAATTTCTTAAATTTTAAGAAAATTGCCCGCATGCATGTTATAACTACAGGAAATATATTAAGATATTGTTTTCCCCAGAAAAGTATTCCGAGCTGAATATGCTCTGCTCTGTAATATTAAAAGAAAGTTGATTTGAATGAAGATGAATTTGTATAGTTTGGTAAAGGAACACTTGAAATGTGATTTAATATTCTATTACAATGTTTGCAAAATTTATCAGTCAAGAATTTTCAAGCGCTTGAATATTGAAATATAAACAATTTTGCTTGCTTCCCCGAGCAAGAGGACGCAGTAAAGTATTCATAAAACTAACACTTCCTGATTTTGTTCAATTTTTATTAAAATCAAAATTTTGTGTAAAACTTTAAGCTTATATAAAGATTGAGTTTAAGATAATGACAGTGGCTGTGACGTCCGCTAGGTGGCTTAGAGGTAGTGTGGCCACCTCGTAAGCTTAAGGTTGCGGGTTAGATTCCGGTTGGAGTCGATAGATTTTCTGGATGCGAAAATCTGAGAACGCATGTCATATGATTATGTACCATGCAAAGGATCCATTGAGTTTCAATATAGATCTGATACTCACGGCAAAATTTAGCATCTGACAAGAGCTTGAATTAAAATTAATTCAGGCGTCAAAATTTGGTAACGAGAGCCGCCACTAGATGATGGCACCTCTGAAGTTGCTCTCACATTTGAGGGGACCTGACGTGACTTCAAAGGCTTGTGTGCGAAAATGCAGCCCATTTAAAACAAACAAACATTGTATGTGATATTAAACACGCATTTTGTACTTCATTTAAAATTTGTATACATTTTCTTTACTAAGCAAGTAACTTGAGTAAATGTACCGAATTTTTAATTTTAAGAAATAAACAATTTATCTGGTAAGAACACATTCTTAAATTAAATTCAGTAAGAGGGAGAAAAAATTACTAGAAAATATTAATTTAATTTTGTTTTACAGGAGGTAACATTTTTTTTAGCACTATATGATTCGCATATAAATAGTGAAAGAAACGGTTTCAAACAATACGGAATATCTTAGGAAGCGTAATTAAGGACTTTGGGACTTTTAATATGGAATAAATAAAATGATAAAGAGAGAAATACAAAATAATATCAAAATCAAAATTGTAAGAAAATAAGCTCTCTTTTGGTTCAAGAAGCTAATTAGGTTTTTCCAACGAATATCTCGGTTGAAGTTTAACTAATTTATTCATTTTTTAAAACGAATTAATTACGGCAAATAATACTGCTTACATAGTTCTAATTAAAAGTCTAAAATGATGTACTAGGAAGAGAATTTTTTTTAAGTAAAATAACTATGAAATTAAAATATAAAACATTGGCCATCGTTGCTTTTTGTTATGTAAAAATTCATAGAAATCAATTTTTTTTTAAAAAAAGTTAACTAGCTGATGTTTATCCTTTGTTCATAATTAATGTATTCCAAAAACTTTATGAGCAGTTAAAAAGCTTTTTTGTTCTAATTATTATACATTTTAGTGAAACGGAACGTTATTTTTATTTGTTAGAATGCTCTAGAGATGCAAAAATATATTTCTAATATATATTTTTTTACAAAATGTAATTTTGTTTTCGCATTATAGAGATTGATAACCTTATAAAAACACGCTAAAAACATATGAAATATTATTCTAAGTTAATGCATTTAATTTTCAAAATAGTTTAAACGGAATTAAATATGTAGCAGTATTTCGTGGAAACCGGGAAAAAATCGCTTTTCTACTGGAATTCGAAAAACAGAAATGAGAAACTCTTATGCAAACACAACTGCAAGAAGATGATGTCAGATAAACATGCCAACAAACTCCAAGAAAAAACTCGAGCTGTGTAATTATTATTTTCCACAAATTTTATTTTACATATCAGTTCCGGTAAAAGTTATTATTTAGACAAAGTAACAACAAATGATTTATTTAAACGAATGTATTAAAATTACATAACTATATATTACTGCCAAAACGATTTATGAGAAAATATAAATTACTCTACCAAAGGCTAATTTAACAATTTGATTTTGAAAAGTAATCGTTTGAAGAGTTCGCATATTACCAAAGCCTTAAGGCTGTTTTCGCCATATGTACGAGAGTGTGAACTTGACGCGGAGCACATATTCGGACTGAAAAAGTGGTTCAATTTTTATAAAAATGAGTGACATTGCAACTCATGCATTTGTTTATAATAAAGTGTTTTAAAATTTCAAAGTATTTCATAAATAATTAAGTCTTTCTTTTTAACATGTGAAGGGATATCTCATTTAGCATTATGGTATAGGGGAAAAAAATGCAAAATACATTTATTTTATAAAAGAAAAAATGTGTCAACTCGGATAAAAATGAGTAGTATGATAAAATAAGTGATTCTCTACAGGATAGTGTAGCCAGAATAATATAATATTAATGTTTGAGTACTTTTATACCTGAACAAATATTCCGAGTTCGGCCCCTATTCTTTAACATTAGACGAAGATAGCCTTAAATGAGTAGCTAATAACCATAGGAAAAATATTTATAGGTTCAAAAGAACAATTGAAATTCATCAATATCATTAAGTTTAAATACAGTGAAATACGCTTAAAGCGAGACGAATTATCGGTTAAAACGAAATTGTATAATGGTTTCGGATTATGTATTTTTATACATTTTTTTTTTTTTTACACGAAAAGATTTCCCTTCTGGGAATGAACAAAATGCGGAAAACATCAGCCAGATTGGACTGTCTCACTGTATCCTCGGAAGAATTCGTTGCAATAGATGATGATAATGCGTGTACAGCTACAATTATGGCAGACAAAGACATTTTGGAGTTTGTCCAAAGTTCAAAAATATCATTTATTTTTGGAGTTTGTTCAAAGTTCAAAAATATCATTTATGCAGAATCCGACGACGAAAATGAAATGAATAACGCAGCTTTTGTTCCCACGTCATCCGAAATGAGGAATATCATGAAAAGTATGCGCAGTTATTTACACACATTGCAATGGTAAAATGAATAACAAAATGGACAACATCGAACAATTTGTTGATAATTTGATGCTAAAAAAGACAATTGAAAGAAAAATATAATCCCAAAAAAAAACTCACAATAAATGTTTTGTTTTTCAAAAGCTTGAAAATTTTGTATTAAATTTGTTTAAGTTCTTGTGAATGCTTTTGTTTCATAATTTTTTATTAAATACATGCATATATGCATATACCTATGTAAATAAAATGAACTCTAATAATTTTAGTTTGTTGATATATATATATATATATATATAATATCTATATATAAATATATATATATATATAAATATATATATATATATATATAAATATATAAATATATATATATATATATATATATATATATATATATATATATATATATATGTTTGCAGTATCCTTTAACACGAAAAATATTTCATTTCCCTCACTTTCGTGTTAAGCGATTTTCACTGCATACCTAAGTATCAGGTCCGAAAGATTTATTTATTATATAAAACAGGTAGTATAAAAAAATTTTTTTAAGTCAATTTCTACTTAGATCAACAAAGAAAATTTTGTTTTAAATAGTTATTAAATAGTTACAGTTAATATAAATATGTATATGCACAAGACAGAATCACAACATTAAGTGGTAATTAATTTTTATTAATTATCATTAAAGTATCGTATTGTCTTTTAAAACAATCGTGTCTATAAAATTTCAGTTCAACTGAATGCTTTAAAACGTGAGAAAAAACCTTTTCAAGTTTTGACACAAGTTGCCAAAATGGTCGGTCGCTAAGTCGCCAAAAGTGATGCCAAAGTGGCTGTATTTGTAATTCTTTAAATAATTAGTTTTAATCAATTAATTTTTATTAATTATAATTAAATTATTGTATTGTCTTTCAAAAAATCATATATATAAAATTTCAGCTCAATTGAGCACTTTAAAATGTATTTTATTAACGACCGAAAATTCCACCAAGATAAATAAATAAATAAATATATAGAGTCGGGGCTAATAGTAGGAACTGAATAAGTGAAAAGTTAAATAACAAAACATAAGTTAGGCAACTGAACTGTCTCGTGTCATACACGTGCCAAGGGCCCCAATAACGCATAAAGAGAAATGCCGAGAATCCCTTGTAAGAAAAAGGAAAAAAAGGAAGCCTCAGAAATGAAAAATCCTTTCGTGCTGCTCCGGTTTCAGTTTTCTTGCTCTACCATTATATTTTCCGTCGTGTTTTCTCTCCTTTATGATCATGTGATTGAATATCGTCTTTGTATAATTCGTTTTTGCTACTTGTTTTTATTACAGAAAATTGCAAGGCTTAACTACAAGAAAATTCATGTTCATTTTTCAGGCGTGTGCATGAAATGTTTGATCAGTCAAGTATTGTAGTATTTTGTGTCGCAAGGTACTTCTTTGAGTGAAAGTATAATGTGTAGGGGATAATTTTTCGCAATCATGTCCCTTATCGCTTCAATGTAAAAATGCTTCGTTTTTATTTGACAGTCGTAATTGTTTTTACTTATGTTGCTGTTTTGCTGATTAGGATCCTACCAGTTTCAAAGATAATAAATATCATCTTGTTCGGAATGTTCTGACTACTGTACCTGCAGTTAAGCATGCTAAATCTGAAACAATATGATTGTTTTAATTAATAAATAGTGAAAAGTATTTGAAAATCCAATGGTATGAAATGTTGAGAACTTTTAAGCTTTTAAGAAACATTTTTTTTTCAACTTGTTTGTACTTAATATTTTTCAACTTATAGATTATTTTGCATAACATTCCTTAGACGCACCATTCATTCTTAAAGTTTTCCACTGGTTTCAAAGTTTTATAATTTCGTACGCTTTTTATTTCCTAAATTAGAAGTAGTATTTCTTGAATTCGGAAGCATGCTTGAAATTCAGAGCTTCAAAAATATGTTATTTTTTTTATTAAAATGATAGAATTAACGGGAATAAGTTGTTAAAGATAATTTTAAAAACATTAAATATCTACAGATATCTAAATAGATGTTTGTATATATGACCTCGCTTCACTCCAACACCGTTCAACCGATCACTTAGAAAAGAGAGAAAAGAATTAATTTAAGAAGTAAAAATGTGCATTTGTATATATATACACTGGTGTGCAAAAATTAAGGACGAGACGGTTTTTTCAATATAACTTTGAACAAAAGCTTTCCAAATCAACACATTTAATACCGTAAGATACCCAATACGTAAGGACATGTGTAACATGTAAGCAACACTTACTAAAAGAGAAATCAGAGGGATAAAAAGAAGCTTGATTGAAAAAGTAGCATGGAGCGCAATGCGACTGAAGGCCGAAACATCCATGTGATGGGTGTCCAGCAAGAAACATCCGGTATTTAGTAGGTTATATGATCTCCCCTGACTGCTAGGCAGGTTTCACAGCGTCTGCCCATGCTGAGAATGTGGGTGTCAAGGAGTTGTTGAGGCATTGCTGCCCATTTGTCTTGCAGCGCCAATCGAAGCTCCCGAATCGTTACTGGTGGTAAGGTACGATCTACCAAGCGTCTGTCTAGAAAATCCCATACATGCTCGATGGGATTGAGATCCGGAGATCGTGCCGGCCAATCCATACGTTCAATATCCTCACTCTCTAAGAGCTGTTCGGCAGCTACTGTGCGATGTCATGGTGCATTGTCGTCCATGAAAAGGAACTGCAGACCCATAGCGCCTCTAAAAAGACGCACATATGGAAGAAGAATCTCGTTACAATAACGGGTCCCGTTGACTGAACCTGCGTCGAAGATGTGAAGGTCTGTACGACTACCAAGCATGATGCCTCCCCAAACGAGAACACCGCGATCTCCATACCTGACCCTTTCAATGATGTTCGAGGGATGATTGCGGCTTCCCCGCTCTCTCCAGATGAGTATGCGATGAGAATCGCTACTCAAACTGAATCTGCTCTCATCTGTAAAGAGTACTCGTCCCCATTCATTGTCTCTCAATTCCGGTGTTCCCGGCACCACAGAGAACGCCTTCTCCGATGGGCAGGCATTAAAGGTACACACCGTACAGGGCGTCGTGCAAACAGACCACCACCGTGCAGTCTTCTGGCCACGGTAAAACGCGATATCGGTCGTCCAGTTGCCTGTGTCGTGTGTCTAGCGATTTCTCCCGCTGTCTGCCGCCTGTTTCTTCTGGCCTGTAAGACAATGTACCGGTCATCTGCGGGTGTGGTTCCTCGTGGACGACCACTACTGAACCCCCGGATAGCTGTTCCTGTAGTTTGAAATTGTCTCCAAAGTCGTGAAACGATGCTGTGAGCAATTCCGAACTCTGCAGCCACACTTGTCACACTGCGGCCTTCCTCCAACTTCCCAATGATTCGACCTCGGGTAAAAGCATCCAGATGTCGTCTAACAGATTGATTATTCGCCATTTCTCGCTGAGGCAGCAACTCGGTGGGATTTTAACTGCTATACGGCGTGCAATCTCTTTGCCAGAAATACTGATCTTACACCGACAACATGCTTTATACTACTCAAACACTCCCCCATTACGTCTACCTGCATATCTGCACATGTGCTACCGTACATCACCTTACTTAATCTCCTGATTGGTCTTTCTGTCCGCTCTGCCTCTTCGTTCAGCTGATATGCTAATTTTTCGACTTCGTCCTTAACTTTTGCACACCAGTGTGTATATATATATATAATCCAATATAAAATTTTTTTTTTCAATGTATAATCATATACATACACATATATATATAAATTTATACACATATATACATACACAAATATATAAACAAAAGTATAAAAATAAACATATAGTTATATACCTAAGATAACTACAAATAGGATATATATATATATATATATATATATATATATATATATATATATATATATATATATATATATATATATATATAAGATATTTATAAAACAACGCCGATAAAAAGTTGAAATGATTTTAGAGATTTTTTCAACCTATACATATTTTTATTCAATGCGCTACAATTTAATGTCATCATTTGCTTTAAAATGAAATAACCAATAAAACTCTTAAACGTTAATACTTTATGAGATATATATTGATATATATGATTTAAAACTGTGTTTCAACAGATTTAAAACAAGTAATATACAATTTTTTTAACGTCAATTCCTATACTTCGTTAGAAAAATGTACTGCTGCCATCTGTTGCAGCTAGTTGTAACTAGGACAGAAATAACGCAGAATAAATTTAAAATTCAAAAATAGAATTGAATTAATGGATTAAAAATTTTAAAAACTGAATTTTCATCAAGTGTCATATACTACAAGTTTTTAAAAAATATTTGAACCTGAATGGATGATTTTTATTAACTATTGAAAATTTGAGGAGAAAATATAAGGAGAAAGTGATCTAATAGTAGGGATTGAAAAATGAAAAATGTTTTTCTTCTTTTAAACTTGTAATTAAGTCATGAAAATAAAATTTAAGTTAGAGGAAAATTTTTTTAAACTTTGAATTTTTCTGTTTAGAGAAGGTATAAAAAGTTCTAAACCTCATACGCATTTAATCAAAAATATTAAAAGAAATACTATGAATATTAAAATCATGTCTCATATTTTTATAGAATAAAGAATTAAAATTAAGAATTGAACAGTTATATTTATAAAATGCAGAGATAGAACTTTTCTAAAATCACAAGTGGGAGATTTAAATTCATTATGAATATCTAACGCATATAAAATGCTTTAAAATGTGTGGGGATTAACATAATTAATTCTTTTTCTTGCATATATGGTATGTCTGAAACTTGTTTTTTGAAAATTTAATTTTGAGATAATTTCAAAATACTTTTATTATTATATTTGTAAAGGAAATGAAAAAAAAAAAAAAAAAAAAAAAGATAATAAGACTTGACGGTTCAAAAAAATTTTTCTTTTGTAAGTTTAAATTCTGTAAATAAAACTATTTTGTAATTTTAACGAATTTGCTGTTAAATTCTAATTTAGAAAATACTCTTTATTCAGTGTAAACTTTAAAAATATGAAAATATGCAATATAATTTATTACAGAATACTCGTTTTTTATATTGACATTTGATAATTTAAAGAAATTGTTGTGCTTAAGATAAATTTAATATTCCATTAAATTTTTATCAAAAATTCTGTGAGCAACGATAATTAGATATATTTAACATATTAAAATTAAAAAATTGTGTGTTCGGATTTATATACTGAACATTAAAATTGAGTGTAAATATATATTTGCAGTTTTAGATTTCGATCAAATTTTAGATTATTTCAACAAATTCCAGCTTTATTATTTATAAATACCTAAGTGAATTGGATTTGAAAATTATATGCGTTTGAAAAGTGTTATTATGCTTTAATAATATTTTAACATCATATTTATCCCTATAGTTAAAATATACCTACTTAGGTTAAGGTATCCGACTCCGTTCGGAACCATGATTTTGCAAACGCATATAACTGGATAATATTTATGATATTTAGTGTCACTTAGATAAGAAAAATGTATATAAAATAGTTATAAGAATATTATTACAATAAAAAATTATTGAAGTACAATATTTTGACAAAAAATGAACATAGAAGGACCCATTTGAAAAATATTCTCTTTTTGTGAAAAATACTTCTATTATAATAATATTTTGCCTGTATATAGCTCAGACCTCTGTACAGAGGCTCAACTAGAATTTTTGAAACATATAACTTAGAAGTGTCTTTTATCCATGTTTTACGACAACAGAGGGGAGAAATTTTAAGAAAAAACGCCTATAATTATTTCAATTGGTTGTAACTCTGAAAATAATGTAAATTTTTCAAAAAAATATAGTTCAGATTCTCAGGAGAAGTCTTTACTTTATATAAGCAAAATATTATTATTTTAGAAGCATTTTTTATAAAAGGAGAACATTTTGAAAAAAGGTTATTTTTTGCCAAAATTTTGTATTTAAGTAATTTTTTTGTCAAAATGTCCTTAAAACAATTTTATACATGTATTCTAATCTAAGTGACACTAAATATCATGAAAATTATCTATTTATGCGCTTTTTTAATATCATGGTTCCGAACGTAGTCGGATACCTTAAAAAGGTGGAATTTGGAAGGCAGAGTGGAACGAAATTAATTAAAATTTCACTTTAAATTACTGATATAAATACATAAAGAGACGAAAAATTCAAAACAAATATAAAATTAATAGAAAGGGGTGTGTTTTTTTTAAATGGAAAAATAATGAAAACTTGCGTTAATTGATATATTTTTTTTCTGTTTTGAAATGGTTGTTTTTCAAACCATGGTTCTAAGGGTGAGAAATATTTAACCCTAACAAATGCCGCTTTTATACCTATGATATTCACAAATTTCATTTAAGCGGTTCTTTCTGCTCGAGGTACAATACCACAACCAAAACATTTATGGAATATAAAAAGGAATCATAATAGGTTTATACCATTTAAAAATTACGGAAATTCTTCACGGGTCAAAGCACTCCCTACAGTATAAACTATACTTTTAAGAAGACCCATAGCTTGGAAAAACAATTCGTTTACAGCATAACGCCAGCCAAGACGCTATGAAGAGCGGGTTATACTGCTGCGAAAAAACAAAATTTCAATCCAGTTTGTCGAGTTCCACATAACGTCTCATAACGATCCCTGAGAATAAACGGCAATGCTGTTTTGAAATTTGTTTTTAATAACCGTTCTCTTCTTTTAAAGGGTTGATAACCTTACTTAACTTTCTTTTCAACGTCCTTCACGAAAAGGTAAATAGATTATGTATAGTTCTTTTTAAAATTAATGTTTTGGTTGTTTTTGTAAAATTTCAATGGTTTTTTTTAAAGTAAATAAAGAGTGGTTAAAACTATCAATTAGATGTTGATTTAATATCGTTTAAAAATTTAAAAAAAATCTGAATTGCACTTGTACAAAAAAATAACACGTTGTGTACAAAAATAGCAACAAATGCAAACAAAAGAAACTACCATAAAATAGAATTATAAAATAAGTTTAATTATATTATCGTTATTTAAAGTCGTATTTTTAGCCTTAACAGTTATAATAATTTCTTTCAGCGACTCACAAATGATATGGCTCAACTAAATATTAATTTGAAGTTTTTCGATATTAATGAGAAAAAGTGGTTTAAAAATAATATCAAGAAATTTTATAAATTTTAAATTAGAAAATTTATATCTAAAAATATATTTACTTGTTATTATATGGATTTTTTACAATTCATGAAAGAAGTAATTATTACATTTTAAAGAATATGTTCTATTAAAATTAATTTATCAAATTTTATGTGTAAGGATATAAAATTAAATTAATCTTGAATGCAGTTTATTAAAAATAATGTAAAATCATTCAGCTATCCATTTTTTTCCCACATGGGCTGCATATTGGCTAATAAGCGTTTGCAGATACGTGAAATCCCGAAATGTGAGAGCCATTTTATGGTGGAGCCATCTAAAGGCAGCTATTGCTAATAAATCTGAGCACATGAATTAATTTTTAATTCAAACTGTCATCGGATGCTACATATTGCCATGATTTAATTTTGCCAAGAGTACCAGAGGCAAATTGATACTTAAGGGGTCTTTTACATGCCACAAAATCATATGACATGCATGCGTACGATTTCCGCATCCAGAAAATCTGTCGACTCCAACCGGGATCGAGAATCCGCAATCTTCAGCTAACGAAGAGGGAACATGGTATCTCTAAGCCACCGTGCCGACACATTCAGCTACCCACTACAAAAATACAGTACATGATCCACCGCTAAATGTAAGGAATAAAGATATTTTTGAATCAGTATGTTAGAAATAAATAGTACAAAATAGTCACATTTCATCAAAACTAATCAAATGTCACCATTTCTATTGACTTGTTTTTTAATAATTTTAAGTTATCTTAAAAATTCATAAAAATTAAATAGTCGTTATTACTTATGCCACCAGATCAACCTTAACATAAGATCAAGGCCCACGAAATTCATCGAGGCAAAAGGCTAGTTGTACGCCAGTCGTTAACCATAGCTTTGAGCACCATACAGGTGACAGTACGATTTGGCACTGTTTCACCCCAATTTTGAGGGAGAACACCTTAAGGGTGGTCAGATGCCTCTTCCACTTCTTCCATCAACCTCACAAGAAGACTTGCGTCTCGACAGCTTTTTACAGTATCGCCATGCCCCGCAAAGGTACTATACATTTACAAAAACCCATGCCTTCTCCGGAATTTGAACCCGGATATAACGACTTGGCACATAGCACTAGGAGGCTTGACACCTAGCGCCCGACAGACTAGAAAGAGGGCGCTGCTGTGGACTGTTTTGGTTTTTGAGCGGGAAGGAGAGAAGAGGAGGGTGGTCTCGAACCTAAAAATGGAGGAAGATGCCTGTAACTCCCAATGCGATTTATAATTGTAAATAGAGTTGTAAATACAGTGACGTGTACTTTGAAGAAATAATAATAAACGGTAAATCTGGTAAATAGGAATCCTGTTTAATTCTCAACCTATGGAAGACACTACACCGGGCCCTACGGCACTCCAGTCAGCGTCACTAACCACTATACCGGAGAGGCGACTAAATTTAATTGTACATATGTCTGCTACTTAGAAAGAATTATGAATAATGCATGGTAACTTATTCATCAATATAGTTTTTCCATCCTATATTGCCAGCCTCCATTATTTTCGCTTAGCGCCATGAAAACTGGGGAAGTTTCCAATCGAATAACCTTAATCCAATTGGATTTAATTGATGAACCATAAATTGAGTTACACTCGACACATATAAGTATTTATTTCTCATAAAATATCAATTAATGAAGCATAACTTCAGACAAGAATAAAGTTTAACTACGAATAAATGTTAGAAAAAAAATTCTTGATAAATCTATTATCTATTTATAAGTTGTAAGGGAAGATGACAATGTAACTCAAAATGTGTTAAGTGATTGAAAATAAATTAATGGCTATTTTAGTATTTAATGATAGAATTAACTCAACAAATAAAATACGCAACGAATAACAATAACTACTGTTTTTTTTCAGTGGGTATTTTTTGGGGGAAGTAATGTGTGTTTTAATAATCTACTAAAAATGAAAAATATATATTTTTTTACAGTGAAATAAATCTGAAAATCCTAGAGTTAATATTTTCACATTGTATTTGATTTCAATAGAATTAGTTCACAACTTTATTTATTAATGAATCATATAAATGAAATATTTGTTATAATAATAATAAAATGGAAGTGGCAATAGTGAAACGTTGTGCTTAAACTTGTAAAAAAATTCGAATTATTTTCTCAAAAATCTCTATTTATTCATTATTTTTCAGTACACTCTAAAACAAAAAAAAGTATTTTAAGTGTTAATACTTAAGAAGTGCAAAAAGAGGAAAAAAAAATCAGTCAAGGAACTCTAAGAGAATTAGTAAGATCTGTTGAGTTTTATTTCAGATAGTTGATATCTTTTCATAAAGATGTCAATAAACTTACTTGAAAACTCTTTTCTTATTGTTTTATAAGCATTGTAAATGCTATGATACATTAGGAAACGGCTCATTAATTTTGATTTATGTTCACTTCTATGTACAACAGGAATCAATCATTCGGAAAAATTAAGCAATTGTTTTTAATTTCGTAATTCATTTTTTTTATCAATGCGTGTTATCAGATTTCAAAATTTACTTGAAATTCAATTAACTCTTACATCCCATAATCAAACTTTTATGAAAAAGGAATATACAAATTTTTCATGGCACTTAACTGAATTTATTCTCTTTATAATATAGCTTTATACAGGGTATCCCACGATCACATTGGAGCAAACGTTAAGGGGTGTAGAGGACATCACAAAGATTCAGATTTGTATAGCAACCCATGATCGTGGAAAAGTTTTTGTTCGGAGCTAGGTGGCGTTGTTCATAAAAGCATTCAAGGAAACAGACATGCATAATCGCAGTCATTTGAGCTGTCATCGACCGCAGAGGAGCATCGAAGGCCTTAAAAACATCGAGCTGGCAGAGATGCACCTGATTTACAAATTCGCGGAAGGAAATGCACGAGCAGCAGCAGCAAAATTGTACCACGAAAGGTACCCACAAAGAAATGCACCGGACTGCCGGATGTTTGCTAATTTGCATCACAATTTGTGTGAATACGGATCATTACGAGTTAACCCTTTCGTGGGCCATTTATTTTCTTTTGAATGCCTCCCAGTTTTTTATGTTTATTAACAACTAAGCAATAGTATTTAAGAAAACGCATTTTATTTTGCCGAATTTTATTTTTACATTTAAGTTTCAGGGGTGGGAAGTATCCTTCCCACGGAACCATTTACAGTCAAAAAGAAAATTAAATTTAATGGTGATTATTTGCCATGAAAAGACGAGAAGCATGTTCTAATGCACAAGGGTACATCACATTCTACACAGATGCAGCGGGTCCTCTTTTCTTTTCCTTTTGTGCTACATTTCCTACATCATCTTTAGTTGGAAACCATCTTTGGCACATGATTTACTACACTGGCTAAGCGCACATCATCCGGAACTGCACACTTCTTTACTTGGAAGCTAGCAGGACGTCTTTTCCTCTTTCTTGAGGAATATCCGTCTATCAGCTGACAAGCTAATGCTACACGGAAAGTTAGCTGGTCTAAATTTCTGTTTTTTTTGTTCATTTGCCACAGAATGAAACTATTTACGATGCCAAGGTCAAAAAGAAAATAAAAGATATGATGCCACCATTTTACAGATCTTCTTCCTATTTGGTATCTTTCTTTTTTTTAATAATAATATTAGATAGCTACTGGCACAAAATGTACAGAAATATACGAAATAAAGAAGTGTTATTACAATAAAAACAGTGTTTTACTCACGTTTGCAGCAGAATCGTTGAGCAGTACAAATGTCACATCAAAACAGATGTAGTAGGACAAATCTCACATAAAGCTTTCAAACATTCGAAACCAAAATTGCCGCCAGTCGATTGAACACTAGATGGCAGCACAAAACTGAAGCGGGAAATTGTGTTCTCACCGTTCTAATAGCAACATCAAAATATTATAATGGAATTGCGCTTCCCACAAGCGTATTTTGTAGGATTTTGTAGGTGGGAAGTAATCTTTCCACAGCCCACGAAAGGGTGCATAGTGTGACAACGAGTAACTAGAGCTCCCAACAGGATACTCGGATCCTTTCGAACGGTATCCAACATATTTTGTTCCATGCATGAAAGAAAATTTGTTGGATACCGTCGCCTTATCCATATCAAATTCTGATATACAAACTAGAAAACATCCATTAGTCCGATGCATCTCTTTGTAGGTACCTTTCGCGATACAATCTTTCTGCTGCTTGTGCATTTCCTTCAGCCACTCTGTAAATTAGGTGCATATCTACCAACTCGGTGTTTGCAAAATGTTCCTTACTCCTCTGAGGTCGATGACAGCTTAAATGACTGCGGTAATGCATGTCTGAATCCCTGTTTTGCTCCTTACCTCACCTTAAAGTTTGTCCCAATCATCCTCTGGGGACATATCGTAAGAAAAATATTAAAAAAGAAAACTTATTATCAATTGAAAATTACTTTTTTATTTAATTGATTTTTAAACTAATTTTACTCTTAAATATCACATTATTTAACAACAACAACAAAATACTCCTTTGATATATCAATTTTGTTTCCCTAAGCATATTTTACGGAATTAAAAAAAACGATTTCAATGAGTCAATAAGTTTATTCTAAAAGAACTTAGAGGGATATCATATATAAGAAATTATATATGAAAAGATAAGCAATTGTGTGCTTACAAATTTTAAACACAACACATAAAAATCCATTGATACAAGTGTAAAAGAAAAATTGAAAACATCGTAATAAAACGCAACGATTAAAAACAAAAGTGAAAGTTTAATTTTTTAGTCAGATTTTACATTCATCCGTTATTATAATAAGTTTATAAAAATAAAATATTTCTTTTTTCCATCATTTATTTTTTTAAAAATATTAATAAATTTACGTGCAAAATACTCTCAAAGAGAATTTTTCTTCAAAACTCTTTTTAAGCTTATTTTAATTTTAACATAATTTTATGCATCATCACTCATTTTAAGTTTAAGCTCATATTTAAGTTTAGGTAAATATATATAATGAATTAAACTTACCTTTTTTGAAGACTTAAGTCAGCAGACTATTCTAAACTCGAATATATGAAAAAGGCGCAAAGTCTGAAAGAAAAACAAATTACATGCTTAGACATAAAAATAGGGAAAATAAAAGAATGCAAGTTAACAAAAAAGATTTCAAACATGGTAGGATATCAAATAATTTTATTTAAGTAAATTCAATTTATGTATCATAAATATTAATTCAATGTAATAAAAATACCGTTACTCTCATTTTAGACAAATAAAAATTTATTAATGAAAAGGAAGAATTTCAAATAATTAATTCTACGACTTTACTACAGTTTACGAATTATTTAAGTACAATATGAATTTTTTATTCAATTTTGATTAAGAATTAAAAATTGATACTTCATGTTTTGAATTTGTTTACTTATTATTTGAGAGCAAAATGAAAAATGCAAAAAGCAATCTGAATCAAATCACAGCTTGAAATTTTAAGATACTGCATTATAATCTTAAAGTATTCTTTTGCATAATTTTTAATAAGAAAGAATGGAATAAATAATTAATAAAGATGAGACGAAAAAGTTAATACAATGATTCTAAATTTAAGGAACATCTTTAAGCCTTGTAATCAATGGAAACGGTAACAGTTTTAAGTGCCTAAATTATAATTTCATTGCGGTAGTTATAAGCGATTTGACAAATAATTTCATTTAGAACGAAATTACAAATAATTATTGCAACTGCATTTAAAGTTTACTTTGCTCTTAATTATTTTGAACCTAAAAGCATATCTAATATATTGCTGTGTGCATGTAACCAAGGGTTTTACTGTTTAGTCTTTAATTATTTATGTTTGATAATATTAAGGTATCCGACTACGTTCGGAACCGTGATTTTCAAAAGCGCATAAATGGATAATTTTCATGATATTTAGTATCACTTGGACTAGAATATATACATAAAATTATTTTAAGAAGATTTTGACACATTTTTTTTTATTTAAATACAATATTTTGGCAAAAGAATAATATTTTTTCCAAATGTTCTCCTTTTGTGAAAAATGCTTCTATTAGAATAATATTTTGCCTGTATATAGCTCAGACCTCTATTCAGAGGCTAAACTAGAATTTTTGAAATATATAACTTAGAAGTGGGTTTATTCATATTTTATGACAACAGAGGGGATCAATTTTAAGAAAAAAACACGAATAATTATTTCAATTGGTGGTAACTCTGAAAATAATGTGAATTTTTCAAAAATTCTAGTTGAGCCTCTGTAGAGAGGTCTGAGCTATATACAAGCAAAATATTATTATAATAGAACCATTTTTCACAAAAGGAGAACATTTGGAAAAAAACTATTCTATGTTAATTTTTTGCCAAAGTATTATATTTAAATAAATTCTTTGTCAAAATCTTCTTAAAACGATTTTATGCATGTATTCTAATCTGAGTGACACTATATATCATGAAAATTATTCATTTATGTGCTTTTTTAAAATCACGGTTCCGAACGTAGTCGGATACCTTAAATATTATAGCAACTTTAAAAACAACTTATTTCTTAGATTTTTAAAAATTTTGTTAAATTCATGGACGTTTTACCAAAATATTTTAATAAGAGTTAAAAAAAAACATATTGGCAATAACCATAAATTCTTTTCTACGTATAGATATATTTTTATTTCTTTTAGTTCAGCCATACGAAAAAGATTGTCATTCAAAAAACCGAATCTATTACTGAGAGACCTTACAAGTTAACCAACAAAGGTTTCAGAAAATTAAAAAAAAAAGGTAAAATTCTTGAGAAAAAAGTGGCTACGTCGATTACCGGCTGACACAAAAATAGCTACCATTTTCAAATGACCCATTCTGTTTAGTTGATTGTCCTATTAAAAAATTTCACCTAAATTCTGTGATTATCAATCCAGGATAATAATTTATGACTTTTAAGAATTATTTTCATAAAATAAACAGTTCCTTAGCAGAAATAAACTGCCCCATGTAATGCAGAAAACACAAAATATTTAATTTTTTCAACGCAAATAATTTTAAATAGAAGATAAAGAGAGCTAACAATATTAAAGTGAAAATGCCCATTCTTAAAGATATTAACAAGAATGATTTATTTATCAGCCATGTTTTTAAACGGCTTTTATTCAAAAAGTGTAGATGAATACTATTTTGTTACAAAAAAAGATTAAAATCGTCTGAGATCAGAGCGCGCATTAGCATCTCTGTCATAAAACTCAGAATAGAATAAAAAATATTTTTCATTATAATACTAATTTATCTTAATGGTTAAAATTTCAACGAATTTTATGAACTGGTGATTTTGAGATGAAAAATAGATCATTCCACTCGTATTTTTTGAACAATTCTAAGCAGTTGTGCACATTTGTGAAGAGATTATAAAGATTCTGGTTCTTAATATACTTATATAGCGCCTTTTTAGTAAGAAAATATTCCATGCTTGTTAATATATAGTACCTTAGAGAGTCTGTAAATTGTTCTACTTATCGTATTTTTGAAACATTAGAGACTACATTAATTTTGTGTGACGTGAATTAAGGTTGTCTACACTAATATCTAAATTTGGATCCAAATTTGATTTATTTTTAGGTAGAAAAAAGTTCTTAAGCATTTTTTGTATCATACTTCGAAGACATTAATTCACTGAAAATGAAGCATATAAACATGTCAATAAATTCTGTTTGAATCCGTTTAATTTTAAATGCAAATAATGTTTCATGTTTTGTTCTTCGCACATTAATATCAAACGAATTTTTAGGTGTGATATGACGAAATTAAAATTATATAATTATTGAGTGCATATTTATGAAATCTAAAAGTCACAAGTCAAAAGGATATAAAGTGGATGATCGGTTAACGAACAGATCGGTTAGCGAACAGATCGGTTAGCGAACAGATCGGTTAACGAACACTTTCAAGAAAGATTTTTGTGTTCGGATAACGAACACTTTCAAGAAAGATTTTTTGTGTTTGGACAACGAACACATACTCGGAGGTGATCAGGGATACACCCCTGAAATTATGGATGAAATTTTGACAACTGCTAGAAATCTGGAATTGGAGGTGAACGAGGATGACATAGAAGAGCTCATAATGGGACATGAAGATGAATTGACGAAAGAAGAACTCCAAGAAATTTTGAATGAAGAACACCAAGAAACACAGCGAAATGTGTCTCCTTCTGAACAAGAGGAAGATGAAAGAGGACCAATGCCGACATCTGCCATTAAAGATCTTTTGAAAAAGTGGACGGATGTCAGAGCAATGGTCTTAGAATGGCACTCAAATCAAGCTGATGTTAGTAGGGTTGGGGATCTTTACGACAACAATGCTATTAACTACTTCTGGAAAATCCTGAAAAAGAGAGAAAAGCAATCGACATTGGACATTTTCTTCAACGCCCCATAAGCAAAAAATGAAAAGGACTGATCAATATGCAAGACTATATGTATGTATTATTTTTTTAAAAACTTACTAAGAAATTATATATTTTTTAAAATTTAATTTTTAGGGTCTCCAGAACGAATTAATCGATTTAATTGTGAATCGATGATCGGTTAACGAACATAGTCTTGGAACGGATTATGTTCGTTAACCGATCACCCACTGTATATACCGGGTGGGCAAAAAGTCCGTAAAAACTTTAAAAATTCATAAAATCCGGAGAAATGAACGAAAAAAAAAACTGTTTGCAGGATCAGCATTAGTATGTCACGGGATTTTTTTTAAGCTAGAAAAAATAATTCGAAAATCATCCGGTAGGTGGCGCTGGTACAAGCGTCTGTGGTGTAAATATGCAAATTAGACGGCTATAAAAACCTTTGCTTTCAATGAATCCCCATTCATTTCCCCATTACATACAGTGAATGTGAACAAGGATGCTCAGTGCGCCGGATAAAGCTTTATTGGTGAAGTTATTTTACATGAACGAGGAATCAGCGACCATTGCCTTGCGTAAATTCCGAGTTCAGAAAAATGTGAAGAGTGGAAAAGGCCCTTTAACACCTGCAGGTCTCTTAAAGTTTGTTAAACGTTTTGAGGAAACTGGAAAGTTGGAGGATCGAGCACAAGCCGGACGACCATGCTTGAAAGAAGCACGTGCACCCTGCATTGCTGTCGAAATGGAAGCGATTGCGTCCGAAGCAGCTTCAGGGGCCAACAGTGCTCGATAAGCTGTCAGACGATTGGGATTACCACCATCATCTGTCCACAATATTCTTCGTCGAATCCTCCAGCTGTATCCATACAAATTGCAATCGTGCCATGAACTTTTGCCAGCAGATACCGCACAGAGGGAAGCATTTGCGAAGTGGGCCTTCTCTAAAATGGAACAGGATCCCACCTGGGTTTTTAACATCTTGTGGACAGATGAAGCTCATTTCTCGCTTCATGGTGACGTTAACAACCATAACTGTCCCATTTGGGCGACCTCTAATCCACGTGAGTACACACAGAAGCCATTGCATTCCCCAAAAGTGACAGCATGGTGTGGTTTCATGGGTTCATTTATCATAGGACCCTTCTTCTTTGAAACGCAGTGCCCAGTAAATGAATGGATAACGGAAACGGTAAATGCTCAGCATTATCTAACGCTTCTGCGGGAGACTGTCGTGCCATGTTTAATTCAACGAGGTCAGATTTCGAATGTCACGTTCATGCAGGATGGAGCAACCAGTCACACTGCTAACCCGGTTAAGGCATTCCTGATACAGACGTTCGGGGAAGACAGAATCGATAGCAGGACCTGCAGGTACACATGGCCTCCTCGGTCTCCATATTTAACACCGGCAGACTTAAGGTTGTGGGGATATTTGAAATCTCGCGTGTATCTATCCGGTCCATCAAGTCTGTCGGAACTGAAAGATGCGATCCGCAGAGAAGTATCCTCCATACATCTGGACGTGTTGCACTCTGCCGTTGCTGGATTTGTCACTCGCCTGGAATGTCTTCTCCCCTGTGGTGGTGGTCATGTGGAACATATTCTGGTGTAATAAAGTTGTGAAAGTTTTCTTTTCATTATGTATGCATTGTTTCTTTGATTTGCGTACATCAGCGCCACCTACCGGATGATTTTCGAATTATTTTTTTTCTAGCTTAAAAAAAATCCCGTGACATACTAATGCTGATCCTGCAAACAGTTTTTTTTTTCGTTCAGTTCTCCGGATTTTATGAATTTTTAAAATTTTTACGGACTTTTTGCCCACCCGGTATATCTCCCAGTTCCAAAAATTAAGTAAAACTAGGTCATTCTCCAACAACATCGAAAAATGCTCGTAGGAAAACTGACAAACCAAACTAAATAAAGCAAAAAAAAAAAAAAAAAAAATTAAAATTTAAGAGTGAATTTTCACAATGTAAGCTAATTCTTCATTACATTTCAGAGATTAATGCACACACATTATATTCCTGAGAAAAATTTTGATTTGCTTGTGATTGATTATATTATCATGTAATGTCGTATCGGTATTGGGGGACTGCGGTAGACTAGTGATCAAGGTCACGGACTCGTGGCTGGCATGTCATGAGTTCGAGCCGAGTATCGTTGAAAACCTACCGTGCAGAAAGGGCGATGCAAGTTAAATATCGTCGATCTAATTATCAGACTGCGTAACTCCATCTGGGATGCTAATTTGATACAGTAGGGCTAAGAGCCAAGTTGTTGTGTATGTTCGCCAAGATAGGCGATAATATTACAATATGGTTTTCTTTGATATTTTTATCGTGAGATAATGTGGTTGCCATCGGAATAATGTATATTAGTGTTAGTTTTTTTTCCCCGCGGGGTCTCTGCTCAGCAAAAGTAACACATTGTTACAAATTTTGTGTAATGAACGCTTAAAATAGTGTAAATAATTTATGTATGGAAGTGTATATTACTTTCTGCTGTATTTATTTTGTTAAAATCTTGCCACCACCTCTCCCTTCGAAATCTAGTTTTATTATGAAATAAAAAAAGTAGTGATTACACTGATCGATGAATAAATTAAAAGCGGAGCGCGCACTGATGCATGGCGTAGACAAAACAAAAGGATTAAGGAATCGCTCCAAAAAGCGTTTGGCGCGTTACACTCCTATATCAAATCGTTTACATCGATGGAGTTACGAAGTCTGATAATTAGGCCGACGATATGTCAAAGCTCACAAAAATCCTTCTATTGGAGGGGAAGTTAGGAGAGGGAGGTGCTCGCTCAGGTGTCACTTGATCACAGTTCAAAATTGCGAGGTCGGTCGCCAAAAGCCCTCAAGTAGCTGAATAGTGTGACGTCAATATTCATTCACCGTCATAGCTGTAGTGCTCTTGCACACCACATCGCGTATTCTTACTAAGTCTTTGCAAGAAACAATACTTTTAGTTCCTTGTTAATACAATTTCATTTTTTTTCAAAACATAGTTTTCACGTATATAGTTTTTTTATACATATAAAAATGTATTAAACTCATAAAATATGTGTGTTTGAAATTAAACGTACAAAAAATGAGTTTAATTTTGTCATACATATTTCTTATATGAATTAGTAATAGTATAAGTTTGCTAAATATACAGATTGAGTACAAATGAGGGAACTTATTTAAAAAAACACTTTATAGAAATTAAATCACATATTACAATAAGTGATACATAAATGTAAAGAGAAATATACCAAGTTTTTTTCTATTACATGCGTTCGATGTGTGAATCTATTGCTAGATGGTTTACGTCCAATCTGTAATCCAGTTCGTTCCATACAATTTCTAGCATCACTATTTGTTAAACAGTTTATAAAAATTGTTAATGTTTTTCCAATTTCCGTGCCGTGATCTTGGATTCGAGTCTTTAATCCAATTTGAACCTGATCAGTGGACATTTAGTTGTCTACAGTTGGTAACACCTTAAATGCAAATGAGGACGTGTTATAAATAAACAACTGCAGATGACGATTGGAAAATGTTTTGATGTGTATATGTTCAAGTGATTTGCGAGGTCCACAAGATCAGGTCCGAATTATTTTTTAAAATATTTTTCAATTTCTACTATTAGCTCACACTCTCTCTATATATATTTATTTATCTTGGGAGAATTTTCAATCGTTAATAAAATACATTTTAAAACGCTCAATTGAGCTGAAATTTTATATACATGATTATTTTGGATGACAATACAATAATTTAATTATAATTAATAAAAATTAATTGATTAAAACTAATTATTCAAAGAATTACAAATACAACCACGTTGGCGACTTAGCGACCATTTTGGCGACTTGTGTCAAAACTTGAAAAGGTTTTTTTTCCCTCACGTTTTAAAGCATTCATTTGAACTGAAATTGTATATACACGATTGTTTTGGATGACAATACGATACTTTAATGATAACTAATAAAAATTAATTACCACTTAATGTTGTGATTCTGTCATGTGTATATACATACTTATATTAATTGTAACTATTTAATAAAAAGTAGTTAAAATAAAAGTTTTCTTTGTTGATCCAAGTAGGAATTGACTAAAATTTTTTTTATTACTTGCTTATTGGAAGTATATTTCACGTTTAAATATACTCTTTACTACAATGGGAAGTACCACGTACTTGATCCTGAATAAATTATTTGTAAAAAAACTTGATCTCGTAATTATACCAAACACCCCTACGAACAGTCTCTTAGAGAAGACTATCAATGGTTCGTAATGCTGAAATTCTGAATTGTCATCCTCTGTTATTTTTTGCATCAATTGCAAATGATACGGCTTGAAATTTAATTTTTTTCCATAAATTTTCCATACAGTTTTCTGGGATATTCCAAGTTCACAGGCGGTAACTCTAGGAGACTTCCGTGGACTTAAAACAAAATTCTGCTTCTTCCGAGACGCTTGGTCGGTGCTATTTTTCTTTTACACAAGCAACCTGTTTTCTTAAATTGACGATACTATCGCAGAATGCTTTTGTTGGTTAGGGCTTCTTTTCCGTTGCGATTTCTAAATGCACTTTGCACCGAAATAACTGAAAAAAAAAACCCATAATACTCTACCCAAAATCTTTTCTCGGTCATTGTCGCTATGTTTCGAATTAAATCACAGCGATTTTGAATATATTGTTGATCATTGGTGGGAAAAAACTTGATATATATCTCTTTACATTCATGTATCACTTATTCTAATATATACAATTGTTTCGAAAGTATGATTTTTGGAAATCGGGTTCCTTATTTGTACTCTCCCTATTTATATGTAGTGTTTATTTTGCTTATAAACCAGCGTATTTGGCAGATGAATTGTTCAGACAATTCGTCTCAAATGTTAGAACTGTATTGACGAATTAAAAAACATAAATCGAGATGTACTCAGGATCTCATCAATCAAGAGTATATGAAGCTTCTTTACTAAATAAATAAATTTTACATTGACCTTACTTTTACGTTTCTCGAAGTCTGTACCCTAAAAACATTTCCAAACTTAGATAATCAATTTTAATCGTTAAATCTTTACTCTTCTGTAGCAAAATAGTTTAAGGAAAATTGTTTCAGCGAATAAATCCTGCTTTATATTGACATGTTTTTCACATACCCAAATTATTTTCTTAAGAGAATTCTGAGGTATTATTCTTACGAATAAATGCAATTATAACATGGAGATTTATTATTTGTGTATAAGATTACCTTTGTTCTTACATGCCGATTCCTTTTCACAATAAACTAAAATACCTAAACCAGATTTAAGTTCTCAAAGCGTAATAAATTTTTTAAAGTTAATAATATTAGTGTTCCTATTTCTTGTTTAATAATGTAACTATGTATTTATTATTGGAAGAACATCATAATTGAACACAAAGAACTCGAACTTTGATTGATTTATCTCTTGAAATCATCAAAAAGCGTTAAAATTTCAAGGAGAATCCCTCCATTTCTCCTTACATTATTTTTTCAATGTGTTACAGTTTCACTTTAATGATTAGAAAATATAAATCTAATTTTATTTGAAATAACTGGGAGTGTGAAAGAGGAAAAAATTTAATATATTAATATAAAAAAGGCAATTTTTCCTTTTTTAATTAAAAGTGCACAATAATACCGTAAAATCCGGCGTATAACGCGCACTTATAACACACAAAAACAGTTCGAAATTAACGAGTGCGCGTTATACACGGAGTATAAAAATGATGCCTTAAGAAATTTTAAAAAGTAATAAATAAATAAAAAAAGAGATGAGTATAAAAAAAATAATTGTACCACATATATCGAGAAATACTGTTTTTTTTTTTTAAAGAAATTATATTTCTTTTGAACTTAAAGGGTTGTAATTCTAAACGTATACTATTTTTCAAAAGCTTTGGCTACTACCTCGAATAAATGACTTCAAAACGTAAAAGTATTGCATACGTACATTTGAGGTTTTTTCGTAAAAAAGGGGGTGCGTGTTATACGGTGAATGTACCTAAAAATTAAAATATGCAGCTTGAAAGTATAAATGCCCTTTATACGCCGGAATTTACGGTATTCAACTAGCTATAATAAATTTAACTAACCAACTTATTCTTAACCCACGTTGTTTAAAATAATAATTTGAACGAAAGAACATTATAATAATCGTAAGTCTAGCAATGGAAACACTTTACATTGGAGTAGTGTTGATGTTTGAAGAGTGGAGTTCATTTTTTTTTCAGATGTCGTCATCGTCACAAGGGAACCATGGACAATAGCCATCGTGTTGCTCCAAAATGTGACACAATAAGCAATCAATAATTTGAAGCTCTTACAGGAGACCTAGTAACATTGAAAATTATTTTCTACATCTTCTCTTAAATATTTGTGAAAGAGTTTTGAGATAACTGAGTCTTATGCTTATATTTTAAACCTTTAATGGACCCATTTATTTCTATTAAAGGTACATTAAAATATTTGTGTAACTGAAAATAATTTAAGAAGAGAAACTCATTTAGCTTATTAGATAAAGTTTATTTGATTTTTAACAACCTTTTTGGTTGCAAGTTATTTACCACTGCCCATTGAGCCTACTAAAAAGTAGGAAATTAATGCTTTTTATTTCTTTTTTGTTTTATATTTATAAATTATATTTTGTAAATGCTACAAATTGGAAAAAGAATTATATGTTATATGACGCTTTTTTTTATTCATAGAGGACAAATTACAATATTATTTTTCCGGAAATTGCCAAGTCAGTGAGGAAGTTTTGAATCTTGTCACTATGTGGGGGAGGGGTTTGCTAACAAAGTGTGAAAGAGTTTATAATTTTCTTAATTTTCTGAAGTAATTAATGGATGACACCACAAATGAAATATAATAAAATAGCTTACTTGAATTTTTAAAAATTATTGCAATTGGTGGTAAGTATACTTACCACGGCCCTAGAAAGGGTTAAGACAAATATCACGTAAAACAACTGCATTACTGTGAGGCATTAACACTAAACATGTTACATATTATTCATCAAATTCACCATGTCAGAGAATGAAAAAAATTGAAAAATTTTAAATGAGTTAGATTTGTGCTAAATATTTATTAAATAAACTGTAATGCATTGAAATTAGAATTTGAAAAAAAATAATAAAAACACCAGTCAATCCAATGAGACTAGAGTTTTTATTTCATGTCAAGATCAAGGATAGATCATGCAACGAAGAATGGAATTACAACTCACAAATACACATCCTCTGCATCTTTAAGGTAATACGTCATTTCATTACGTAATTTGTGTAGACAGTTTTAGTATGGTGGAACCCTAGGATTAGAGAGGAAACAATAATAACAGATCTACCTCCATCAGTCTGTACATGGAAGAACCTCTACCGCGGGATAGTATTCTAAACGTCTGAACACACCTGGATCAGTTATTTCCCGTCCTCTTGCTATTAATGAACGATAGAGGTAAACGACATGTAAATGCTTCGATTATGTGTTCTGCACACCGCTGCAGTTCTTCTGTCCCCAGGCTACACATCGCAAGCATATCTTGTTTCAATGGGTTATTTTCAAGGTCCCCAGTAATTACAGCATATTGATCTGACGTTAAGTTCAATATTTTAGAAGAATGAAGCACAGACTGTAAATGTCACACCTTTTTTCTATCGGATTAACGGTGTGTGAAGTAATGTCTGTGTCATTCATTGGAACTACGTTGATATCAGATATTTTTTCAATTAGATTTTGCGCATTGCTTAAAAGATATTTTATGGACTGTTTGTATCCGAATGTGTGATTTGGGTATTTTATTTTATAGTTAAATTACAAATGTTTAATTTGGTATCATATTTACATATTGTAAAATCCGGTATATAACGTGCACCCCTTATTTTACAAAGAAACCTGAAATGTACGTGTGCTATACTCTTATGTTTTGAAGTCATTTATTTGAGGTATTATCCTAAGCTTTTGAAAAATAGTATACGTTTAGAACAGTGGCGCACAGAGGAATTTTTAAAGGGGGGTCTGGGGTCGAAAGTTCACCATTCTTGTATCATGCTCCCTTTGATTTTGTCGATTTTCGAAAACAGAAAGAAACAGTAAGAAACTAGTTTTTGAATAAATAATTTGCATTAATTAATAAAATTAATCATTAATAGCAAGTAATTAATTAAATTTCACTTACTATATACTTAGAATTATAATCAATCGGAAAAAAAATCAAGGGCTTTGGGGGGGGAGTCCGGACTCCCAGAACCCCCCCGCCCCTTGTGTGCGCCACTGGTTTAGAACTACAACGCTTTAAGTTCATAAGAAATGTCATTTCTTTTAAATAAACATTGTATCTCATTATATGTGGAAGAATAATTTTATTATGCTCATCTCTTTTTTTTTATATTTTAAAAGCTATTATTTTTATACCAGGCGTATAATGCGCACCCATAAATTTCGATTTTACTTTTAGTGTTAAGAGTGCGCGTTATATGCCGGATTTTACGGTACGTGATTCTAGCATTCTATTTTATTTTAAAATTATAAATGTTTTATTCAGTCTAGTATTTATATATTTGCGACATCAAAGTGAATTGAGGAAAAAATATTTAAGCCATTGTACGTCAATGTAAAAACTAATTATTTAAATTAAAATTGATGAATGAAATAATTATGAGTCCCACCTCTTCCTTTTTATTTATTTGTTTACTGCGTGAATTAGTGAAAAACTTTCTTTTCCCAGAAATTTGTTAAAGGTTCACGGTACCCTGTCTACACTTTTTTTTATTTGGATATTTATATATAAAAAATGTTTACATACACTTTATTTAAACACACAAGAAATATATATTTGAAAAATAAACACCTTTTTTACGCAAACAAAATTATTTTAAATTTAAATTTGTTTAAAAGTATTCCAATATTTTTATAAATTTTTTAGTAATAAAAATTTTAAAATATTTTTTAACAATATTTTTCTAATATTCTTAGAAGTGTTCCCTATAGTTATATGCATAGAATTGATATTACGAGGGATCAGTGACACACACAAAGGGGGGTGTGTGTCCTGGGGGTCTGGCCCCCCAAGCCCTTGATTATTTGTCCGATTGATTACAATTTTAAGTATATAGTACGAAAAATTTAATTAAGTATTTGTTATTAATGTTTAATTTTATTAATTAATGCTAATTAGTTAGTCAATAATTAGATTTTTACTGTGTTTTGTTCCCGGAAATCGACAAAATCAAAAGGAGCATGATACAAGAATAATGAACTTTCGACCCCGGACCCCCACCCCCTCTCCTTGAAAAATTCCTGTGCGCGCTACTGCGAGGGATACTTTTATTTTAACAATTTTTTTCATCTCGGACACTATAAAAACAGTAAAAGAACACTTATATCTAACACACATTATGGTTTTACAAAAAAAAAAAAACACCATTTACGTACATCCTAATTCTATGAACAAAAGGAATCATTAAACATGTTATAGAAAACAACCAGAAAAAGTTCCAAAACTTTATGTTGAGTATATAACAAGTAATATAAAATTTTTTATTTAAAGTCAATTTTCCTAATTGGTCAACAAAGAAAATTTTTATTTTAGTTACTTTTTATTAAATAATTACACATTTAATATAAATATGTACATGCATATGATATAATCACAATACTAAGGGGCAAAATAGAAAGAGATTTTCTATTCAAAAATGGTGTTGGACTATGAGTTTTGTTTATTACTATTTATTCAATTATAAATCACAATCTCAGGTATTAGATCATCCCAAGTAGGATTCGAATTCACGTCCTTTGGATTAGAAGTTCAACGCGCTATACATTGCGCTACAGGGACACAGCGAGTGATTTTACTTTTTAAGCATGCTGTTGGGCTATTATTTTTGTTCAGGGGTGTCCAACACGTGGCCCGCCAGTACGTAAGTCGCGGTCCACAGACTCTTTAAAAATTTTTTTTAAGTATCAGATTTTTAAAGTTTATAAATAAGATAAATAAATAAAGAAAGATAAATAAATAAATAAATAAATAAAGATAAAGAAAGAAATAAAGATAAATAAATAAATAAAGATAAATAAATAAATAAAGATAAAGAAAGAAAGAAATAAAGATAAATAAATAAATAAAGATAAATAAATAAATAAGGATAAATAAATAAATAAATAAAGATAAAGAAATAAAGATAAATAAATAAATAGAGAGTGTGAGCTAAATAGTAGGAATTGAAAAAGGTAAATAACTGGCTGAATAATGTAGTTGGAGATACAAAATTTTGTACACATATTAAGAATAACTCACATAAAATCAGGTAATAAAAAAAATTCCATGTTTGGTTATTTTTAGGGTAATGTGTGTTCCTTAAGTGCATAATTGATACTTATTGCATTTAAAAAATAAAATATTTTAAATAGTTATATGCATTTTTTCAGAAAATTTAACATTTACTAAATCATCAATCTAGAAAACGCGAGGTGAAAACTCTTACACTTGTTAACAGCATAAAGCAAACTGATTCTCGTTATAACTTGGTGTGTACTGAGTTCGAAGATGGCTGTCTTTTTGTTTACCCTTCTTCCCGCTACCAATCGACCACGAGCAGACTCCAATCATTCTTAGTTTTAAGTGGGAAAAAATATTTCATGGTATGAGGGAAAATTTCGTGCAGCGAGCTCTAACAGGTTAAATACTATGCTTCAAGTGCAAAGTATATACCGAAAAATGCGGCGTATAACGCGCACTTTGAACACAAAAAATAAGATAGAAATTTACGGGTGCGTGTTATACGCCGGGTAGAAAAATGAAAGCTTTAAAAATAAAAAAAAGTGGAGCATAAAAAGAATTAGACTTCTACATTCATCAAAATATCGCTTATTTAAAAGAAATGGCATTCCTTATGAGCTAAAAGGGCTGGAGTTCAAGAAGAATATTATTTTTTTCTTAAGTTTGCAACACACACAATGTTTCCTATAAATAACTTCAAAACAAAAGAGCATTGTGCACTTACATTTCAGGCTTCTTCGTAAAAAAAGGGGTATGCGTTATACGGCGAATATACCTAAAAATTAAACATTATAGCTTGAAAGTGTAGGAGCGCGTTATGCGGCGGCGAGCGTTATACGCCGGATTTTAAGGTAACTTATCACAACTTAACGGAGCAGCTTTTGTTTTGGGTTTAGTGTATGGTTGAAATACAGTTCTTCGTACGTGAGAATTACGTTAACCGGTTCATCAAATCTCTTGTCAAGAAAAGTAAGTTCATAAATATACTAATGGAAGACTTTTTCAAAAAAAAAAACTATGCTGTTGGAAATATTTTTTTTCTATGTCCACCTTCGACTTTTCGGCCATAAGTTAAAAAGCAGCCCAATACAACGAAGAACGATAAAAAGTCATCTTAGGCACAGTCAACAACATTCAAAGAAATACGGTTTAAAACAGCAGGGCATATATAGAGGTGGAAGTATGAGCCTTCTAAATGTTTCAAGTATGATGATTTAATGTAATTGATAATAACAATAATTTTAATATTTAAAATGAGCTTACAAGAATTTTATTTCTAAAGTGTAGTAGTATCTCTTAGTAATTCTGTGTACCTCTTAATATAAACTGAAGTATAATTCTTAGTATCTATTTTATTTCATATAGTTTATATTTTTCATATATTTTTGATGTGAGATGTGACCCCTTCAGAACTTTAAAGATTACATGAGTATATAAATTTGTATTAATTTCTGAAATTATAACTACAGTGAAATTAACTTGAAGAATAAATGAATTTTTCATAAGTGAATTGCATATTAAATAAGTATTCGAAATTGATAAACAGGAGAAATTGATTAATTGGTTAATACGAAAAACTTCTGAGTCTTTTTAGCTATTATTTGCATTACATTATTGCGTAGTATTATTTTAATTATTGTAATAATTACTTCTGGTAGGAGTAGTTAAATGCATAATAATATACCATCAAAACTAGAAAAATAAAGATTAAATTATTATTCATAATCTTCAAGAATGATTTAAGATTCTCTTAAATGCTACTATAAATTACTAGTGCAATAAATTGTATCAAATTACGTGGTTTTCTATTTCCTACTCATTTTCAAACCTTGGAAAATTATCTGTATATCTCCCACAAAACAAGTTCTCGAAGAACACATCTTCTTTCTTTTTTCATTCTCTTTTTTTTTCACTGGAGCTGCTAATATCGCCAAAAATAGCATAAACACTGAAGCAGAAGGTAATGAAGCAGCCCACATACAGTGATAAAAGAAAGTAAATGTCTAATAAAAGCATCTGTCCCTTCTTCTGGGGCCTTATAACAAGGCAGAAATGCTAATGGCTTTCTCCCATTGATCGTTATCACAGAAAATATACTGGTCGTTAGTTGGTCCTTTCGCATCACGTGACTACACGCTATTGTTCATTACGTAAGTTATAATTCGAGATTCGATAATATTTGAAGGTCATTCGAGATGATCATTTAGGCATCCGTTTATCGTAACCTGCTCGGATGAAAGCGAAACAAAAGAGTTTTTGGCCTGTCCAAATGAGTTTCTGTAGCTAGCAGGTGGTGGAGGCACCAGTAGCACTATGTTTTGTCAATATTTATGAAGAAGCAAGATGGATCGGACGTCGTTTGAAAATAACACCGAGTTATGTTCTTGTACATTATCGCGCTTTCCTAAATTTATAAGTATTAGTTCTATAACTTTTTATTAATTTAATGTGGAGTTTAAAAACATACTAGCGATCTGAGGTAAACAAGACATTTTTTAAAACAAATATAGCTACATATTAAATATTTTATTAAATAACTAAAACGGTAAGTAGGTATCTGAAAAAATATTCTTCTTAGTAATTATAATAATAATAATTTTTAAAAATGTTTAAAATACAAAAGACTACAAAAATTGCAGTGATTGAGGATTTGAGAACGTTCTTGTTCTCAGTTATTCAAAAGAATTATATTAGATACATATCCAATTTAATCTCTTTCAAATGTATAGTACTTTCACCTTTTAGTCGAACAAACTTTTAGCTGTTCTTGCATTTCTTACATTGTAATAATTTTAAATTGCATTCAGTAATTCAGTAATTGCATTCAGATGGGGGATTGATAGGGGGTTACAATTCCTCTCTTTTAAAATTATTGCATACTGAGATATCAAGCAGAAAATTTGAATGAAATATTTTCATCTGCAACACATGAATTTTTCCTACAAATGAACTCATTCAAGGCAAGTGGGAGCCAAGCGCAGGTAAAGTATTTTTACCTTAAGGAAAAAGTCATTTGATTTCCGCACATTCATTGAAAGCTTACAGCCGTTTCCGCTTTTGTAAAATTTGCGTTTTAATTGCCTCTGTTGGAGTTGGTTTTAAGAACCAGAAATTAAAAAAATTCGGGAGACGTTCCTTCAGAAATTACAAGTATCCCGCTGAAACATTCAACGAATTCGAAATTGCTTTATACCACAAACATTTTGCACTGCAGTTAGAACTCTTATTGGATGCTATCAGAGGAAAAGTTCAACAAATAAATTCTCAGTTAGATTCTGTTGTGAAAAGAGAGTAAAAGAAATTCCGTAAGAAAACACAATAAATAATTAAAATTTTGATATTGCGTGGCGCAGGTAAGGAATACCTTTTCATAATTATATAGATTCAAAAACACTGGATTTATCAAACGAATCAAAATCTGAAGCAAACGAAAGCAACTTCTCTGAGATGCAGAGATAGATGTGGTTATTCTTCTGTTTAAAAAAATAAAAAAATTCATAAAGAAACATTATTTTTGTCTTATATGTAAACCTTTTTATTTTTTAGATTTTAGAAACATTTAGAAACTTTTGGTCAAAATTATATGTATACTAGTCCGGAAGCTCAAAATGAAATTGTAGTGCTGTGGCAACTATATCATGGATTGAGATGTGACGAAGATTAACTTCTATCAATATTTTTCGGTTTTAGTTGATGAAGCAGTAGATAATGCTGGTGTAGAGCAGATTTCTATCTGTACCAGGTATTATGATGAAACCGCATATCATGAAGATTTTCTTGAATTTTTCTCCATTTTTGACTACACAGGGTTAAAATGTAGCTGCTATTATTCTAGATCACCAATACTCAACCTGTGGCCCTGGTCTATTGCTCTGAGAAATTTAAGAACATTGTATTAAAAATTTGATGGGAAATTCTAGTCAAAAAATCAAATACATCAATTTTTTTTGCTGTCGTTGTCGTATGGGTACGAATTGATATTCTGTTTCTATTTGTAGCGGTTACGGTTAGTGATAACAGACAACAGTGGAGTAGCGACCATTTTATGGGGGAAACTAATCTTTAACTATCATTCATATCTTGCAAGTGAAAAGTACTCGAAAAAAAATGAATTGCTTCAAGACGATTGGGAGGTTGATTACTTTGTAGTGAAAAACAAACATGGATCAGTAATTGTTTGATTTGACACGAAAGTGCTGTATTTAAATATTCCAATAAACAGGAATCATTCAATGACACTTTTCCTCGAAGATCTCTTTCAAGAGGTAATAAATAGGCTTTCTTGAATAATCTTTGCAACAGCAACAAAGTGTTTTGCCAGTGGTAATATCACAGCGGTAACAAAGACATTCTATGAAGTTTATTATATTATTGGTAATCATATGAAACCGTTTAATGATGCAGAAATTGTGAAGGGGTGTTTCTTAAATGGTTCTAATTTAGTGTTAGTGACAAAAAATATAAAAAATAATAATTAAAAAATCAAAACAGGAGTTTTAATATTTTTATCAATTTTCCACATTTAAAAGATCCAATGTCATCTTGGTCTTAAAGCATCCCCCCCCTATTTATCCTCATGTTGCGGCCCGCATGACTAACATGTATGCGGCCCTCGTGAAATAGCTGACATATGCATGCGGCCCAGCAGAAAAAAGTTTGAGAACTCCTGTTCTAGATAGTCTGAAAAATATAGGAATAAAGATTTGATAATTATCTGAGATGACAAGACTATGATGGGACAAGATATATGACTTGCTGCTGTAAAGGCGTAGAGGGCTTTGTATTTTTAAACAGTATTCATTTGCATTACATATACACTGTAGTACCCACAGTTTCAATCTCGATGTGTTCGGTGCCTCTTCTGAAAAAGTAATCAGATTTATTTTGGCACAATAACTGCAATACATGATTTTTTTTTTAATATATCCAGCAGACAAGGCGCTCAGACAGCAAAAATTGATAAAACACTGTTGATTAAAATAAAAAACGTCTGAAGCAGATGAATCCGACTTTTTGGTTTGAGAGGTATATATCACTGTGCTTTTGGGATCTTACATCGGTAATCGAAACTTTGGATGACATGGAAAGTTAGAATGAGAAATTAGAGAAATCGCTATTATAGTCATTTGGGATATGCTATTAGAAGAACACTTTTGAGTTTATTGTAGACTTACGTGGTATTTTCCGTCAGACTCCATTAAAATTTTTAAAGAAAAAGATACAGACACTTTTTGCTTCAAAAATGCAATTTAATGAGAAAATTGTGATTATTTTGCAGTAATGATGTAGACCTGTGTTACTTAGCTCGAAAGCTTAGTGGTGATTTGGATGTTGATGCTACTATACCTAGAATAGTCAAAAGACAGAGTCAGCGATGCAAGGCAAAGCTCACTAATACAGAAGAGTATTTTCATACTGTTGTACTTTTGCTCACATTGACTAAACGAAATTAATGAGCAGCCACTGAAACAAAACGTTTCCAGAAAATTGCATATGCCTTCTTCCAGATGGTACCTACATGTTAATGAACTTAAGCCGCACTAACAGATGCTACATTCAGGAAAAATATCAGGAAGTAATTTGTTGCTGTGAACTTATAGTACTTTGAAAGCTTGAACAGCAGTACAAACGAGTAGCCAGTTAGGAAAAATCATAAAAATCTTTTGAGGAAGTTCTGCATGTGTGTAATGCTGAGCAACAACAAATTTTAAAAAACTTGAGAAAAGCTTTCTTGTACCTACATTCGAAGGAAAAAACCTTTTCTTTTCTTAGATTACTAAATTCCTACTTCAGAAACAGAATGGACCAAGGTAGAATAAGTGCACTTATGATGTTACACATGCATCATGATATTTCTGTTGAAACAGAACATATTTTAATTCTTATCAAAAACAAAAGTTGCTTGGCAAATATAATGTAGGTGTATTAATGTAAAACGTTTTGTATTAAAATATGATTTTTCTGTACATTAATTTTTGTAAAAGTGCATTTAAATTTTCTACCTCTTTTTCAGAAAAAAATTATGTTCTAATTCCCATAATCTACATGAATATTCTTTTTAAGTTTACAGTTAAATATATTGAAATTTGAAATTAATTTTGAGATATAAGTTGAAGGGAACCCAAACGTTCTTAACCTTTAAAAAATCAACTTTTCAATTCTTATCTTAAAAAAATTAATTCTGATTCTAAAAATGTATAACATGTATAGTTTTAAAGCTTAATACTTGAGTAATTGCTATTTTGAAATGTAAACACACAACACACAGCTGGTGCAGCTACAACTAAAGTCTTGCATCTACACAATACATCCTCAAACATTCCCTTCCTGAACCAGTTCTTTTTAAGATTAAAAACACATTGAAAAACATGCACATAATTTTAAAAGACATATATTTAGTGACTTAACTGCAAAAGAGAACTTTTGCTAAAATATTTGCATGACCGTACTCAGAACCCAAATGAAAGCTTCAATAACTGTGTGAAGAATCAAGTTCCAAAAAACACATTCGTGAACAAAACAAATTTGCAAATTGGTGTAATGGACGCAGTAATATGTTATAATGAAGATGCATATGCATGAACAGAATTATTAAGAGAGGTAAAAATAAATTCAGGGATTAACACTTGTGAAGGTCTTCGAAAATTGACAGTTAGAATTTGTGAAGCCGAGATGGCGGTTCAAAAGGCCAAGCCTATTGAAAGACAAAATAACAGGAAGATGGATGCTTTAGAAGTATTTATGCAAGATAAATACAGTTCTAGAATGTTTTCAATATCAAATTTTAGGTAGTTATACTATTTTATTTAGTTTTTTTTCATATTATTCAAAATGTGTTTTTCTAGTTTTTAGGTAAATTCGTAGAAAAATCTATCAATTATATTTTAGTGTAACTTGGTATGAGCTTTTGTATAATAATAATGTACTTAATGCTACTAATTTAATTTCTGAAATGCTAGTATTTTTAATTTTACTGCCCAATTTCTAAAAAAATTACCATTTTTATCAACATTTCAAAAAGTCAAGATTCAAATTTTTTTAAAAAAAGCTCTAAGCAATGATATATATATATATATAAATAAACTAGAGCATTTAAATAAAGGTGTCACTAAAACAGCATGTTTTATATGCTATAAAAGGAAAGCAATTTAACCAACGCAATATATACGGAAACTCCTTTTTGGAGTGTACTTTTTCAAATCCTTTTATTTCTAAAAATATTGTACACATTTAAAAATTTTACATTATAGTATGTTAAGAAAAGTATGTAGATTGTTTTTATTTATGCAGTCTATTTGTTTTTGAAAATAATGTTCCACTGAAAATCGAAATTTTGCATATTTTGCGTTGTCGAGAACGTTCCGATTCCCTGAAACGGGAAACCCCCTTCAATGAAAAATTTCTCGCTACCCCCAGTTGCATACGTTTACATAAGCTGCTGCATAAGCAGAAATCATTGGATGCGTCTTTTCTAAAAGTATAAAAGCTTTGGGCGCGTTTCTCACACTTTTTGCTTTTTCAGTTTGTAGGAACAATTCATACTGCGTTACTTGTCGATTAATATCATAGCCTAGAGGTATTTAGAACCCAATTTGAAATTTAAAAATCATTTTCCAATTGTATTGAGCACCTAGCTAAATGCATATCGTTATTGTGAGATTTTGAAAAGAAGTCTATGGCGAGCTATCCAAAACAGGTGAATACTTTCTAAAAAAAATGTACTTCTTAACGGCATGGCCCGTCCTCACACTGTTGTTGTGATTGAAGAATTTCTGGAAGAATTCGAACGGGAAATTTTTGATCATTTATTCTATAGTCCAGACTTGTTCCCAGTGATTCTTTCCCATAAGCTACAACAGTTCCAGAGGTGCAAACGTATTGGAAGAGATGAAAAGTTGGAGATGCAGAGATCCCTTAGCTTAATGTACTGATGGCAGAAGAGTATAACACAGGGGAATTCTGAAGCTCGCGAACAGATACAACAAATGTTTAAATGGTTATGCGGAGAAGTGAAAAGCTTCAGGAAGATAACAGACTTGGTTTTTTCCAGTAAATATTGTGTTTTTCATTTTCCATGACTATATGGTCTTTATTTTTTGGATGGTCCTTGTATAGCAAATATATAAGTCTCTCTCTTTCATATTTACAAGAATTGTTATAATTAATGTTTATCCATTGAAAATATTTACCAAGAAATAATTGGAATGTATGCATTTTTCACAGAAATTTCTACTTTATTGAAGATGTAAACAAATTATTATGTATATTTTATAAATCTTATTCATAAAATATATTCTCAATAAGTAGCTCAGACATATAATCAAAAATTAAATAGATTCTTTGCTAATGAATCAAACTTTAATAAAGTTTTTCTATTAAAAGAAATATTTTTAGATAAATAGGGTTTTTTTTTCAATATCATTTACATGCAAATTAATCTGCATGTCACGAAATAAAATTAAGACATAATTAAGACATCCTTCTGGAAAAATTCTTTGATTTTCTATTTATGTATCTACATTTTTTTCGTACCTCGTGACAACAAAAATCTTTTATTTCTCAAACATTGTCAAAGATATAATAGTTTTTGTGGGTTTTTAATGAAATACACACACATGGCAAATTAGTAGCGCTAAAATTTTTATGATCTAGTCGTAATTAGATGGGAAGGTGAAGGAGAAAAAATTTTGAAATAATTCTAAAAAGTGTTTAAATGCAGTTTTGTAAAAAAAAAAAAAAATTAAAAAATGAGAATGTAAATTAGTTTGAAAATTAATATCTTTTCCTGAAATACTCTACATAGATTGATACTTAATTTACATATCAGAATTTTGAAAAGAAGTAACTTCTCAATTTTTGAGCTAAATAAATTCCAATTATTACTATGTTTCAATTCGTTGCTTTGATAGTGTATTTTATTTGTACAAGTAATCAAAAGAAGATTAGATTTAACAGAAGAGTTCCTGTAAGTTATAATATATTTGTCATTCCGTTCTCTATTTATTCAAGAACAGTTTGAAAATTAATTAAATAGAATTTACTGCATTGTCTGCGAAATAAAGAATCAAGTGAAGCGTAAGAAGTTGAGCAAACAATTTTGAAAATGTAGTTGGAAATTAGATTTAAAAGCAGTTTGTCACTTAAATAAACAAAGATTTAACAGAACCTGAGAGAAATGTTAAAGTTTATTTATATTATTAACTGTGTCAATATATATGTTTATCGTTATAAACTACCAAAATCAGATGTAGTTGAATTGAACCAGACATTCACCTTTACTTTTGGCATTATTTACCACTCCTCTCTTTGTAAAAAAGTTATTTAAATATTGACAGTAAAATTTATATTATTAAACTTGTAGTTCGCAAAGAAATAATGATTAGTAAAATGTTAAATAATAATTAAATTTAAAGAGTAAAAAGTTTACTTAGCGTAAGTCTCATTATAATTAAAACATTTCTGAAAACAGGGAAAGAATATTTCTAGATATTGTTTTAAAAATTAAAACACATTGGTGCATATTTGAACAAAAACATTAGATATGTGGTAAAAAGACGTTTCCAGTGAGTGATTGTTTACTAACATTGCACTATAAGACGACACCAGGGTTATATATCACTGATGGAGCTCGTAATTTTGTGAATCTCTCGATAAAATGACGGGGAAGACACTTGAGCTGGTATACCCCTCCAAATCACCACACCTTTCCAGTAGGAGAACTTTAATCAGTGGTGTAACGTACACCCCTGCAACCCCCGCATTGCGGGGCGGGGGCAGGGACTCTAAGGGGTCCAAAGCTTGACTGATGTAAAGTACGTATTAAGGCAAAACCTGAGTTTTCAGAGGGGGCTTACATTTTTCATTACACCACTGACTTTAACCATGGCATATTTTATGAGCACCAGTCCCTATACACTTGTGGTTCCTTAGGGACACGAGGGCTCGAACTCATGACATGCAAGCCACACACGCGTGCTCGTGACCATGACCACTCAAGTACCGTGACTACTAAAAAACCTTTTTAGATTGATTGTTTGTTTATAATGTCATTCATCGAAGCTACACAAGGGCTATAAACCCTTTCTAACTATTGATGGAAAGTCATGGTATATATTCAGCTTTTACCCTAATTAACATGTTAAGATTTTTAAAATTCTACTCACACAGAAGTATCATTACTTTTTGTCAGAAATGAATCTAAGCAAAACAAACAAGAAATGCAATTGTACAATCCTATATGTATAGACCCAGCTTTCACAATAATTTTTTTAAAAAAAAATTTCCTTTTTATATACAATGGATAAGCTTAAAAATAATTTCTGAATATAATTTATCTGAATTACCTAAAGAGAAAGTTTAACTTTTAAACAGCCTTTTTCGAAAGTATTGCATGCTTATCCTACTTCACGATATTTCAGGACAAATTGGTGATATTTATAGCACTACAATCACTGGAGAATTACAAACCCAAAGAGAAATAAGCTTTTCACTGAAGTAAATATTAATGTATCCTCTACCATTTCCGTTGAACAAAAAAGAACTAAAGATGAAAAAATTGTCAGGTTAATTCTATAACACTGAATACTAATTAATGCCATTAATTGAATACTAATGCATTTGAACAACAGCAACAACAAAACAAAAAAAAAACTCTTCTCTGATCCAAACATTCATTTAATGAAAAGGATTGCCGAATTGAGGTAAAGTAACGCTAATTAATTTCGCTAAATGTAGCTTTGGAATTGAATCTCTATTTAATGGAGATCAATTAGAGTCTATCTGGTATGCCTAATCAAGGCCCCAAGCTTTCACTAATTGGCTGTGATGTAATCTATTCAGTATATTTGAAGGGAGAAATTCTCCTTTTACACTTTAAAACTGTCAATTTTTCCATTAAAAATACATAATACATTTTGAAGCAAACACTTTACCGAGTATATTATTTGAAATTTAATGCTTTCCTTTTGTTAAAAGTTAATTAACCCAGCGAAAAAAGTCAAATTTGTTGAAAAGCAATTTAATGCTTAAGATTTTCCGTCTACGAAATTTAAAATTCGTGAACATAATGTCAATACTATAGGATTATTGGCTGTCTTCTAAATTTCAGATTCTTATATTTATTTAAATACAATCGGTACATTGAAAATTGTAGAGGAAAAAGTTTCTATGAAAAATGTTCAATTACTGAATTCTGACACCTGTGAATGATCATCTTTCTCGTCATAAATATTAAAACACACACACACACACACACACACACACACACACACACACACACACACACACACACACACACACACACACACACACACACACACACACACACACACACACACACACACACACACACACACACACACACACACACACACACACACACACACACACACACACACACACACACACACACACACACACACACACACACACACACACACACACACACACACACACACACACACACACACACACACACACACACACACACACACACACACACACACACACACACACACACACCTAATTAAGAATTTAAAATTAATGTAAAAAATTAGATGACAGAACATCACCTTTAATGTTCGATATGTACAGTGCGATTTTTTTACAGATCTATTCACTATGAGAAGAGCTTGGGCTCCACCCATATCACGTGTTACCGACTTTTTTTACTCTCAGCTTCAATAATTATCAGTTTAGCAGGTTCTCATACAGTATTTTTCAGCTCGTTTTTTCCGTTTACTAAAGCCACAAAAATAAAAAAATTTTCTTTTATACCTTACTTGTATAAATCCTCTCTCATTATTTATATTTTTATAACTATTCATTTCTTTAATTAACTTTTTTGTTTTTTCATGGCATGAAATGAATTCGTTCAAGTAAGAGAAGGAGTCATGGATCTTCTCGTCATGGTCAATTGGTACGAAAAGGCATGTATCCTACGATCATAAAAAAGTGTTTAAAAACTTTTGAAAATCTACAAATTATTTTCAAAGATAGACATAAAAAAATGTTTCCGAGAATGGGAAAAAATGTAGATTTATAGGGTTATTCATCTTTCATATTTGCGAGTGCATTTCATTGGATTCCAATAAATGCAATCAGATTGATTTGAGAAGGTAATCAGAAACTACAAAAGATGGCCAATACGTTCATGAATTTGAAATGAGAGTAGACAAAGCCTTCATCTCTTGAAGAATATCTTCATTGAATAAGATAAAAAAAATTAAAACCTGATATTTTAAATCTTAAATGCTTCTAACGGGGAACCGAAATTTCGGATACCTATAAGATCAAATAGATTAAATGCACAAATTTTATTTCAAAGCAAATAAAAAGAATTCGTGTTAATGGAGAATACATTTCCATCGTACGAATGTGTGTAATAAAAAATTAAATATTTTCATTATATATTTTAAATAAAGCAATAGTGTTTTAAGGAAGTTTTTCTATTTTTTTTTGTTTTAAAACAAAGACTAAAATTACCGAGATACTAATATTTATTTATTGATTGTATATTAATAAAATATTTCATTTTTTTTCAATTGCTTAAAATAATTTATATAATTGTTTTCAATATTAGAATAATTCATTATTTCAAAATTAAAATGGTCCATTCTCTAATAGCTGTAATAATTCTTATTATTTTGAGAACTCATAAAGACCAAAGACATCATTCGTGATCATTTGCTCTTTTAACTATATCTCTATTTTCAGATATCAATTGGCATAAAAGATTTAGTTATTTTTCAAATTATATTCTGTAATGAAAATTGGAGAGAAAAAAATAAAAGATTATTGAATAATTTATATTTCTTATTTAGGCATTTATAATTTGCATAGATGTAAATTACTTTTAAGGGGACTCACACAGTACAATTCAATTGACAAAAATCGGTCAAAAAATCAAATTATATTTTTTTTAGCTTAAATTATTTTTTAAATATTTTTCTACTAACTCCCGAAATTTGAAAGCTCTAAGTTTAGAAAAATACAGAGTGTTGATAACTTTACGTTTGTTTTTATTTACATCCCAACGGCACACACAAATCAAAATTTTAACTGACTTATCTCAGAAAGATAAAGTAACTCTCTAATATGTCTTCATTTAAAATTCTAAGGCTTTTTTTCTATTTTGTCTAAACTTGGAAATGCTTTTCACTTATTGTTAATAGTACATGAAATAAATCAAATTTGTTTTTCAATCAAAGCAATACTTATTTTTTTTAAAAAAATTGAATTTGGAATTTACAAATTTTTTAAGGAATTTTCAATAAGTATTCACAAAAAGATGTATTGTACAATTACCAATCATGTTATCGCAAAACCCATACCAAGTTTTGTTATAAATAGTTTGACATAATTGTAAATCAAATTTAATATATGTACGTAAATTTTTGTAGAAGAGATTAGCATTTTAAAATCACTTCATAAGTTTCAAATTTTTCCCTTAAAAAATTAAATAGTTAGCTTTTCATGAAATTTTGAGCACAAAATCTGTTTTACATCATAGATACACATTGGAGGCCACCAAAAAATATGAAAATCATTAACTTAAAACAATTTATGTAAATCGCGTACCATGTTCTCTTAAAAGAAGGAAAATATAGTAATATATAATTATAATACTTATTTTTTCAAAGTTTATTTTTGTTTCTTAATTGAATTAGAAATTTAAAAAAATACATCTTGGAGCGTAAATTTTTGTGTGTCTATTCTCCCTTCTTTTCTGTAATAAATAATTTATGTAATAATGAATATTTGCAAATATCTAAATGAACAAAGCTTTTTTCATGCTTGAAAACTCTCTTGCAATTATTAAGTTCTGAAAGAAATAGTATTTCACACTAAATGAATAATTTGTAAAATTTTCTTTTAGATTACACATTTTTAATAAATAAAAAAAATGTAAGTTGCAAAATGTTTTCATGATTTGATTTGAATTACTCTTTTGACTATAGATCTATAACTTTAAAAGAAACCTTAGCAAAATAAAGTTCTGCAAAATTCACTAAGAATAATTAATCACAACATGTGTTCTGAAATATAGTGCGTCTAAAGTCTCTGAAGCCCGTTATTACAAATATATATTTGGCGATGAAGTTTGATGCCAACATCATCACTCTTGGCGAAAAAAATTAAGTTATTATTTTATTGTTTCAAATGTTGCCATACTGCAACTATATTTTGGTTGGCTGGTTGGTAGGTAATGAGATTTTAGCTTGCCCTTGGGCTGTATTTTTTTCTTTCGCTTAACTAGACGGTCATGAGAAAGATTAGTGAATCATATCTTGATCGACTGTAATGGTTTTTTTAAGCACATAGAAAAAAAAACTATACAAAATCGTTCTTCAACGATCTTTTATGTATCTTTATTATAACAAATGCACCATGGGAAGTTTAAAAGATTTGTACAAGGAGGAGTATATAACTTTCCTTAAAATTTGTATTAGTTCTAAATGATTTACTTAGAATAAACTGGTTTAATGTGTGATATACATTAAATTAATTGAAACGGAAAATTAGTAAGCAGTTTCTCCTTAAAAATGCTTTACATAAAAATGTTTTCTATAAAAAAAATCTCTGTTTAATTTCGCTCATAACAAAACCTTTTTTGTTTTTGCACTTTAATAATCAATAATAATTTCTTACAAATTGTTTTGTTATATGAAGCTTTAAGGTTTATAATAAAATTTTAGAAAATATCAGATGTGTGTTTCTTTAAATGTTGCAGTTCTCTCAGTATATACTATATTATAAGAGAAAAAAATAGCTATTATTAATGCAAACTTACATATTCGGTTTTGATTGATTGTTAATGCACCATGTCGAAAAATTGGTGACGTCGCTATTAGCAACGAACATCACAATTTTGAATCCCGGTCCAGTAAAGAGGATGACACCCGAGCTGGCACCCCTATCTCCAAATTTCCACTTCGCGTCAAATGTCTGGTTTTGAAAACATAAACATGTTTTTCAAATGCTTTTTCGTTTTTTTACTACTTTAGAAGGTAATATATATATATATATATATATATATATATTTAATATAGTAAAATAAAAGTGAGAAGAAATACTAGAATCTACAGTGCTATATATATATATATATATACATATACAGTCGAACCTCCCTATTATGAACCTCTATACTGCGAATTTTTCTATATAGCGAACTTTTTGCTGGAACCAAGAACATTTCACGATTTTCTTCGTAAAAAAACCTCCCTATAGCGAAGTGCATTTTCTATATAATGAACTTTTTCTCTTGTGATTAAATTTTTTCTCTCTCTATTTTTGAAGTATTTCAGGACATTTCAAATTATTTTCTTTTTTACCACATTTTATGGTGGTCGTAAATCTTGAATTAGTTTTATTAGATGCCTAACTCTCCGAAAGCAGTAGAATTCTGGGCGTTTCATCCAAGAAGTTAGCCTCCATTGTCCAGTTCAGTAGAAACATCCCCTTGCACCCTCAGCAAAGCTGTCTCGTGTCCTTGAGTAATGTTCATTGATCCGTCGTACTGGTAACTTCGTTTCTTGTGGCTCGAAAACGTTAAAACGTAAGTGCTTGAGCATATCAAAGATAAAGCTTTAATTATTCAGGAAGTATATAAAGACATCATGAAACTTTCTCTCTCACTCACATTGCAGTTTCCCTTTTCTTCTTCTGATAAGTAAGATATACAAAATAAATATACATTAATTTACAAAAAGGTGTGAGTAATTACTTTTTTTAAAAAATATATAGTCTTTATGAGTTTAAAATTTGTTTTGTGTTTTTTATAAAGAAAATTTAAAGATGAACCTCTATATAACGAATTTTCCATATAACGAACTTTTTTCGGGATTTAGCGACTTCGTTATATAGAGGTCCGACAATATATATATATATATGTATATATATATATATATATATATTTAAATATATATGAATCAATCACAACTTAATAATCAATTAAAAAATTGAAATTATATGAATCTTATAATACTAAATCCCATTTCAAAATATCAATGGCGAATATAGAAGATAAAATTCCAACGTTTTCAAACAAAATTAAAAAATTATATAATAAAAATTTATAAAATATCCAAGTGCAACCTCAGACTTAGGACCGATAAGAGGGGTTAAACTAGTTTGATGGCGCCAACCTTCCCCTTATTGCAACTTGGTAAGTTAATCGGAAAATATCCAAATTTCAAAATTTTTTTAAAATTTAAAAATTAAAAAGTTAAAATTAAACCATTAAACTTGAAAAATTAAACTATTCGCCATCGCATTCTGAAAGATATTATAACATTCAAATATTAAAATTCTAAAACAATTTAGTGCATAATATAAGTGAACCATCGAACACCAAAGATGATGCACCCTTTTTTAAAATAGTTGTATATATATATATATATATATATATATATATATATATATATATATATAGATGTGTGTGTATTCTCCTAAAAATACAATAAATTTCTTCTCTCCATTCAACTTAAATTAGAAAAAAACCCCTTCAAACTAAGGTTTTTCCAGACAATCCTTTTTTATTATCATAAAAATTAAGTCTTTTTCACATAATGTTTCATTATAAACGCATAAAAGTATAGAATAATCATAGATAAAAATTTTTCAACCTAGTAAAATAAGAAATTTAAATATTATAATTATCATACAAATTAACTGTATTGAATACAATAACTTCTTTGAAGAAGTCAGTAGATCTTCTGGAAGATAAATCCAGAGATTCGCCATTTCCTCTTTTCTCACTACAGTTTCACATAATTCTAGTGAACATAAAAAGTTCGTGGACTGACATTTTAAATTTTTTTAAATATGTTGGTATCATCCTAATTTCATCATTTCATCATTTTTTGGAATCATAATATTCTTTAGGCTTAGATCTTGAGTAAAAGAAATAATTTCGAATGCATTTTCGAAAATTCCTTTTCTACATCCATGGAAACTCACTTCTTGAGGAAAACACTTTGTTAAACATGCGTTAAAGTGCAAAACTCATAAAAAGTTCATTTTTTAACGCTAAAAAATATCTGAGATTTTACATTTAAATATTTTGTGTTTGTCTACCATTTTACTATTCTCTATAATTTAAAGTGATAAAAGTATTTTATAGAAATTAGAGAGAGTTTTCCAGTTTATTTTCCCTTTTCATTAGAAACAATTAATCCACCTGACAAGGCATTTCGTTTAAGACATGCAAAAGTTTAAAATATCAATTCTAAATTTTTAATACTCAATAGCAGACAATCCTGTTTTATTGAATACATCTATATAATTATAATTAAATATTAAACCTTATCATAACTTTAGTGTTACAAATCATTTTCAAAATACAAATCTTTAAACGTCTAACTGCTACATCGTCAATCAATTTAATTCTTTCCGGGTTTTAATATTTCCAATGAATCATTTATTATCCGATTTTATGCAGGAATCATTTATTAAACTTTCGTTTTTAACATTTAAAAAGTTTAAAAAGTCCAAATTTTGTTTCATGGCTAACACATATTTAAAGAAACACCATTTTATTGTTAAATATAAACAAAATTTTAGAAAATATATCCTCCTGATCGTTCCCAATTTATTTAATCTTTCATTATTATAAAATTTATATATATATATATCCTTATGCACTTCAAAAATAAGAATGATGACCTAATTCACAACCAAAAATTTTTTGAAAATTATCATACTAAGTAAAAAAAAATACCATTAATTTAATTCCCTTCATTTGAAAATCTTACTAAAATTCAATAGTAAGTTAGAAAAACTATGAAACTTTCACGAGAAAATTTTTAACATTCCAATAAAAGAAAAAGAAAATTATGTATATAAAGAGTGTTTTTTTCCAGGTATAGAAGTTTAAGTTGGCATTACTTTCCAAGATGGCGACCGATTTAACAGCTGTCAAGTGATTTATTCTCAGTTTGGTTTGGCAATTCATCAAAACGATCATCAAGCAAGATCGTCGAATGGGCCCAAAACGAGATTGCCGTTGTTCCCGATTTTCATAAGCGAATTTTGTTTAGCGGTGAAGCGCACTTCTGGTTGAATGGCTACGTCAACAAACAAAACTGCCGCATTTGGAGTGAAGCTAATCCACAAGTGTATGTCGAAACACCGTTACACTCAGAAAAACTGACTGTTTGGTGCGCTTTATGGGCTGGTGGAATCCTTCTTCAAAAACGATGAAGGCCACAACGTTACAGTCAATGGTGATCGGTATAGAGCCATGATTACTAACTTTTTCATTCCTGAATTGAACAATCATGATGTCCAGGAGCTGTGGTTCCAACAAGACGGCGCAACATGTCACACAGCTCGTGCCACAATCGATTTATTGAAAGACACGTTTGGTGACCGCCTAATTTCACGTTTTGGACCTGTGAATTGGCCTCCAAGATCTTGTGATTTAACACCGCTAGACTATTTTCTGTGGGGCTATGTAAAGTCATTGGTCTATGTGGATAAGCCACAAACGCTTGACCATTTGGAACACAACATTCGCCGTGTTATTGCCGATATACGGCCACAAATGTTGGAAAAAAGTCATTGAAAATTGGACGTCCAGATTGGACTACATCCGAGCCAGCCGTGGCAGTCATATGCCAGAAATCATATTTAAAATATAATGCCACAAGATTATCTTTCGAATAAAAAAAATTCATGTCAATCGAATAATACATCGTTGTTTTACTGCAATTTAAAGTTCTATACCTCTAAAAAAACACCCTTTATATATATATATATATATATATATATATATATATATATATATATATATATATATATATATATATATATATATATATATATATATATATATCACGTAACGTTGTATAAACCATATGTTTAACAAAATTATATTTTCTAGAACTTACAAACATAAAATAAATTTTATTTATTGTATAAACAATATATAACAATTATATCATAATATATAACATAAATAATATAATAGTACATTTAATAATTATTTTTTTATTTATTTCTGATTCATCTTAATATCTTTGCAATATCTATCTTTTTCACTATCATAAGATTTTTATCGCTTAGAGAAAATAATTTGAAAGGATCTTAATGGTCACTTTCAAGATGGTCACAATTCAAAGATGACAAAATTAATCTCAGTAAATGTCAGTAATTCAATTTTCCACTCTTAAAATATTTCACTCGTCTCTGACTGTTATTTAACGTGTGACACAAGATGTACACATGTCTCCAAGGGACAGATGCAGCTATTTATAGAAATCAAGAGTTCAAATTTGGAAGAAACGGTTGTCATGGTAACATAAGCAGGGCAATCACTCCTGTCTGAATCTAATGAGATGTATTTATTTTCTTGCATTGCTTATATAACAAGATGTAAAGAACTTAGATGTTCGGAGAAAAATATATCTTTAGTTATTTTTGGTATTACTGAATTATACTGAATGTGTGTCCTTTCTTTTAAATTTAAGACACTAATTAACGCTTTTTTTTTCTAAAAATCAATTTCTCTTAAAAGGTTTTGATTTTTTTTCTTTTAATACTAGTCTGAAAGCTTTTCTTTTGGGAAAATCGGCTTAAAATTTTGCCTTGAAGTATGAAATTTTTTTTTTTGGCTGGAAAGATTTTAAAGATTTAAAAATTTTGTTATCTTGAGCTTAAGATTAAAAGCTGATGATAGAAAAGTCTTATTTTTTTCGAGACAAAAGCATTGATCTTCTTAGATCGTTAATATTAAGAAATTTAAATTATTCACAGTATATTATTTATTAAAGTATTAATATTAAATTACATTATGACGATAAAAAATATTATAAATAATGTAAAATATAATGTTTAAAAATATGCTAAATTCTAATTTTAAGATAATGATAAAAAAGATAACTTTCTACGAAAATAATTATGCGATATGGTTTTTATATTAAATAAAGAATAGGAAAACATTAGATATAAGGAAATATTTTTAAAAAGTAATATTAAATAAAGTAAAATTTAGAAAAACAACAACCTCTCATGTTAATTAACATCATGGGTTGGTTAGGAATATAAGTTATTAAAAACTTATCAGCTTAAAATAATAATTTATCAAACTGTTATTTTGAAAAATGATTTCATTAATGTATAAACTTCTTAATGGAAAAGTCTTTTATTATTTTGGCCTAGATAGGTAAGTAGAAAGACAAGAGCTTCTAAAGAAATTTAAATAAATAGTTATTTCTAATTTTTAAAATAGAAGTTAAATGTAAATTGATACATACATACTCATAGAATTCAGTGTTCGTCATTAGAGATTCACAGAAAACTTACGTTTGAAAATGTTCTTTCAAAAAATAATATCTGTGTTGTTTATAAAAGAGAGAATTCAATAAAATTAAATTATTTATGAACTGCTCACAATCTGATTCCATTTTTAAAAAAATATTAAACTAAATTAACTATATTACAGTAAAAGTATTAAAGAGAGTAAAAGTATATGACAAAGGCATTTTCCAGAATTAACAACAAAGAACAAGATTAGGAAATGGTACTTTTAATTTAAGATTAAGTATTAGTGAAAATAGGCCCAGTGTTCGAGTAGTAGTGTATCGCGTTTCCACAACATAGGTTGTCCCTGGCTGGGCAAGGTCGACACAGCCTTTCATTCCTACTGCAGTGGGTCGATAAATGCGTACCAAAGCTTGTTTGGGGACTTAAACACTGGAGGTCTCGCTTCAGACTGATCACCTGATCGGGACATCTGCTCATGCAACTCAGCTCCCAATGGTCACGTATATTGGGATGGGAACAGTAGGAACAGAGCTGAGTTTGAATTTGAGGATTAGTGAAAGTATGACGAAATTCAATTTATTTTACAATATTGCAAATGCGGTTTTGTTTAAAAAAAACTAGGCAATAGAATTAAAGAAATTTTTAAAATACCGTAAAATCCGGTGCATAACGTGCACCTATACTTTCAAGCTGCATTTTTTGATTTTTAGGTATATTCACCGTATAACGCGCACCACCTTTTTTACGAAGGAACGTGAAATGTACGTGTGCAATTCTATTATGTTTTGAAGTCATTTATTGGAGATATTACACAAAGATTTTTAAAAAATAGTATACTTCTACAATTACAACCCTTTAAATTCATCAGGCATGTCATTTTTTTAAAAAAATAAACAGTGTTTCGATCTATGTAGAAATCCAGTTTTTTTATGTGCTTAACTCTTTTTTTTTTGAAGCTATCACTTTTATACTCGGCGTATAGCTCGCACCCGTAAATTTCAATCTTGTTTTTTCTTTTAAAAGTGCGCGTTATACGCCGGATTTTATAATATATATATATATCAAATTTGTATATAAAAAGATTTGTATATAATCAGATATATCAAATTTGTATATAAAACATATGTACCGTAAAATTCGGCGTATAAAGCGCACTTTTAACACAACAAATAAGATCAAAATTTAAGGGAGCGCGTTATATGCCGGTATAAAAAGTGATAGCTTCAAAAACAAAGAAAAGAGATGAGCACTAAAAAAAATTTGACTTCTACATAAATCGGATGCAGTTCATTTAAAGGAATGACATACCTAATGAACTTCAAAGGTCGTAGTTCTAGAAGTATACTATTTTTTCAAAGTCGTGGGATAATACTTCGAATAGATGACTTCAAAACATAATATCATTGCATAAAAACATTTCAGGCTGTTTCGTAAAAAGGAGGGTGAATGTTATCTGGCGAAAATACCTAAAAATTAAAAAATGCAGCTTGAAAATATGGGTGTGCGTTATACACCGGTGCGCGATGAAAGCTGGATATATTTTATGGTAATTTATTCTTGCTAAGACTGACATCTGAGTATTGCATCCAACACTTCAAAATAAATATATTTAATTACTTATTATAATCTATACAAGTTATAGTAATGACTACGATATGCATATAATTGACAAAAAATAGCCATTATAAATACAAGGAAATTTATAAATAAAATCATTATAACTCTTCTGATTAATAGTAATTTTTTTATAACTGTTAAACATTTAGTTACTTAAAATCTCATTTATTCCTGTATACATTCCCATTGGATAATTTATCAATGATTAAAAAACACACACACACACACACATACACTGTTTCAAGAAAAATATATACAAGAGTAATGGTGGGTTAGGTTCTTCCCCTATGCTTTTGCTAAGTGCAAGTCTGTATTTCAATTCTAATTGTATAGCCAATGATAAATAAATAATGCATAATAAATAACCAGTTTTATGCTGGGACACGCCCATCCTCTGCTGAATCTGTAGATATGTGGGATTTCCAGAGAAACTTCCTGAGCATCATAACTTTCAGAAGCTATAACACTAAGGGCAGACTATGCTTATCTTTGTCAAGATTTGACATGGCCGCGTAGCCGAGTGGTTGTGGTAGCCAGCTCGCGAGCTGAGTTGTTCGAGTCCTGCTATCATTGAAGATCTGACATTATGAGAGACTGAAGCACGTTTAATCGGTCGAGGCTAACAGTTCAGTTTTGGGGGAGTGTAGTGGCAACTCAAGTTTCATTCTCCACTCTGGAGCCAAATCCGTCGGCAATAGCTCTCGTTTTACTTTAGAGGGCTACGTAAAATAAAAATCAAAGTATATTAGATATAAATACGCTATAATTAAGGTATCCAACTACGTTCGGAACCGTGATTTTTTAAAAACGCGCACAAATGGATAATTGTCATCATATTTAGTGTCACTTGGATTAGAATATATGCATATATAAAATTGTTTTAAGGAAATCATGACAAAAAAACACTATTTAAATATAATATTTTGGCAAAAAATTAGCTTAGAATAATCTTTTTTCAAAATGTTCTCTTTTTATAAAAAATGTTCCTATAGTAATAATATTTTGCTTAAAGTAAAAACTTCTCCAGAGAATCTGAACTAGGATTTTTGAAAAATTCACATTATTTTCAGAGTTACCACCAATTGAAATAATTATCGGCGTTTTTTTCTTAAAATTTCTCGCCTGTGTTGTAGTAAAATATGGATAAATCCACTTCTATGTTATATATTTAAAAAGTTCTAGTTCAGCCTCTGTACAGAGGTCTACCCTATATGCAGGCCAAATAATATTATAATAGAAACATTTTTTTATAAAAGGAGAATGCGTTTTGAAAATTGGTCATTGTATGCTAATTTTTTGACAAAATATTGTAGGTAAATAATGTTTTATTGTAATAATATTCTTAAAACAATTTTTCATACGTTTCCTAATCTAAGTGACATTAAAAATAAATATTATCCATTTATAGGCTTTAGTAAAATAACGGTTCCGAACGTAGTAGGATACCTTAAATAGCTGAAGTACAATTTACAAGATATGGAGAAAATATTTGCTTGAATCTTGTTAACAGTCATTCTCATTTAAGCTTAATTATTTTCTTCATTTTAAACTTAAACTTTTTTTTATTTTAGATATTTAAGTTTAGAATGAGAATATTGTACTCAAATATAATGTACTGCTTCACTCTTATTATTTGAGGGCATATAAAGCAAGTTTATATCATCCTGATTATGGATTATGTGTTTTGGTTTATTAATCCCATCAATGAATTTTTGCATTTATTTTTAATTATAACTTTGATTAGTATTAATAAAAGTTAGAATATGCGTTAATAAAGGACAAATAAATATTAAACCTACTTTAAAAACTATAAATTAACAGAATGGAACTATTATTATTTATCAATAAATAATTATTTCTCTTTTTCTATATGTCATTTTGAAGATGGTAGCATTCCTTATCTAGTGATTAATAATAATATTTTTGATACTTCACTGTGATTTTTAAAGAGAAGGGGGAATCCACATTCAAGTGTAAAAATTAAAGACATTTTTTAAAATTATCGACTATGTGGTTTTCTTAAAATACTTAAATTAATTTCAAATCTAGATGAAGTAAAGACAAGGATATCTTAAGACATGGGCCAACAGGACCCGGAACCTCATCCTCGGTACAATATTCTCATCCTCGGTGGGGGCCCCGTTTCGTTTTCTACTCTGTCTTAATACGATCGTGATCTGGATAATTTTAATGTGGTTAAATAATATTCCCGTACAAATTCTCTGAAAAGCAGGGAATTTCAAACTGCATGCCAACCGGCAAAAGTGGTAAGACTGTATAGGGGCCTAGACCATGTCTAGGTCTAGGCCTAATACCATAAACAATCATTCAACTCATTTAGTCGAAATGCGGCAATCGGCCGAGCTGGTTTGTGCCGAAATTTTTGAGATTGTGAGTGTGCATGTTTGTTTCAAATTACCCTTTTTCATCGAGTATTTGACAGTGCATGGCATATACTATATACTTTTAAAGATATCAGGTAGAGCATACTTTTGCATAGGTGCCCAGAGTTTTAAAAAATCTTAAGATGTCTCTGGGCCCAGGGCCTCTAAGAGACTTAAGACGTCCCTAAGTAAAGTACAGAATTCTGTAATAAATTTAGGTATAAATCTATAGATCTGTTGAATTATTACATTTTTCTCTCTATATGTACAAATTAAAGTTTTTCATATGTTGCAATTAACTAATTTAAGCATAAGGTATAGCTAGTAAAAAAATAGATTATAACTAAAAAGGAGCTCCAAAATGAATTTTTCAAAAAAAAAAAAAGAAATGAAGAGAGTGCACGAAAAGCAGAAATTTTTCAAGAAGGGATTAGTTTAAAATATTTACATCCTGAACAGTTAAAAAAATCTCGAACCAGATGGCAAATTGAAAACTTAAATCCTGAACAGTTAGAACAATTTTGAGCCAGCCGGAAAATTGAAAACTTAATGTCTGAACAATTTTAAAAAAGAAAAGGAAAAGGAAGCACGACAGAACGTACCATGAAAATATTAACTAAAACACGCAAATTAATATGTTAGGCTTATATGAAGATTGACAACAAGTTGAATAATTGGGCAACGGTGACTTAAATGAAGAATGTAAATTTTGTGGTGCATTGACATTTTAAAAAGAAATGTCCAGATCAAAAAATAATTGCTGTCATCAAAGTAAAATCAAGCTTCTGCCACCAGATGAATATCCGACCAAAATTAAAGATTTGTTATTTGGTACAACAGAGATGTGGAGTACATTCGTTTCATTTAGCGCTCAAAATGGGGATTTGAAAGGACATTGGCCTTTCTCAATGCGTATTGTAAGGGAGGCACAAATAAAAGCTGCTACATTTTTACAACAGAATGAAGCAAAACCACAGTTTTTTTTACCTGCTTACAATATATTGTAAAAAATAAAACTGCATAATATATGTAAATTGCAGTTTTACAATTTGAACATTGAATACGAACAATTGTATGATATGTATAATAGTGGTTGATCCACCGTCAGACGGACAGAGAATGTCCCATGCCCTAGTTTAATTTTAAAACATTATTTTGTGATTGAGAAAAAACATATATGACAGACTGCATATTGTCTTTTAAATGTTTGCTATAAAATCGTTAAGAAATTGGATTTAAAAATTTTACTTATCTTTTATTATGTGTTTTCTTATTATTACTAAACTCTACGGTTACAACGTACAATTAATTATATATTTTAAAATAAAATATTACACGGAATTTTATGAGTTCTTAAGAATAAGTGTTTTATAACAATAAAATTTGCGAACGAAATGTAAAGTATTGTTATATTGTTTGAAAATTTTGATATTTCCTGAAATTGAAACAGTTTTTATCTGTTTTGGGCTCTAAGAGTGCTAATTTCATGTGATATTTTAAAATGAATTTGTTGTATTTTTTATATTTGAAAAATAACGTCACGCGAAAAACTAGTACAAAGCTATGGATTTAAATACTAATACACACCGGTGTTAAAAATAAAGAGAATTTTTAGATATTGTAGATTATTTCTAGAACTACAGGGCAGATTTGAATGAAATTTGGTATTTATATAGAGCTGGTATTTCTCAGACATGTGAGGGCAGGTAGCGAGTTCCTGGTTCGCTCCATATATTCTTGCCTTACTTTTATATGGAGAGAACCAGAGCCCCACTTGCCCGTTAGAAATATTCAATGTCCGAGAAATCCCCAACAATAATGGAGGTTTCATGATCTGGGCAGGTATCACGTTGGATTGCCGCATACACCACTACGACTTTGCAAGAGGCACTGTGACTGCTGTGAAGAATAAGGATGAGGTATTGGAGTCCTATGGTTGCCTGGTACAATTGGCTCTGATTTTATTTTAATGGATGACAACGCGAGGTACAAAGGGCTTATCTGGTATATGAATTTCTGGAAAGTGAGGATGTTCGTCGAATGGTTTGACCAGTTAGATCTCCAGACTTCATCCGTATGTAGCATGCCTAGGACGCCCTGCGGAGGGCAATGGCAACTCGCAAATCCCCTTCGAAAATAATCCAAAGCTTGAAAACATGGTTTCTGAACGAGTGCATTAATTACCACAGGAGCTCATAAATTCTCTTATTTTCAGTATAAAAAGGTGTGAGGCCTGTTTATCAGAAAGACCATACCCCCTTTTTAACCAACTTTTTTTGCTATATTTTGCAACTGCTTTTTCATATCTTCTGACTCCAATGAGTGTTCAACACGATCACGTGCGCGTATTTTAAATGTTGATTGATTATTTTTTTGCATTATACGTCAATCTTATATACATATCAAATGTCATTAAAATCTGTTCAGTAGTTCTAGAAATAATCGACAAAATCAAAAAATTCTGTTAATTGTGAACAGCAGTATAAATTATGAACTATTTTATCAATTAAACATTTCAAGCCTGTTTAACCGTTTAAAAAACACTGTGTGGAGATTTAGAATATAATATGCTGTACGTATAAGCTACAGAAATAAATAAAACTATTATTGTAGGATTAAAAAAAATTCTTTACGATTGAAAAACTTAGTGCAAAGACAATTTCAGTTAAGTAAATGAATGGAGCTGCTTCATAAACTATGTTCCTAGTTCTAATGATAATTTTCTTTTTACACTTTACACACGATAATTTAACTTATTTATTTATTATTTTCTTTTACAAGACATAGAAGAAATAAATTTTTTGTGCAGATTACTTTCGTATTTGAAATATTACGTTAAACGTAAGGGGGGATATATAAATTTAATTCCACAATATGGAATTTAAACAAGCATTAAACATTAAAAAAATTACAAATGTAGATGGTATATCAGATTTTATACTGCGTAGAAATACATCTGAGAAAATCTTGATAATTTTAAAAACGTACTTTTTGTAAGCAAAATTAAACAAAAAAACTCATTGCGTTTTTATCTAAATTACTAAGGAAATGCCTTTATCTCGTCTGTATAAAGCGTGACAAAATTTTTAAAACTTTTTACACACATTTTAAAATTATTTTATGCAAATAACATCTTTTTTTTTCTTTTAACATGTAGAAATATTTCTTTTTTAATTCAGATTTAAGTTACAAAAGTGTAATAATTGAAGTAATGACCTTTTAAATTCTTCTAACTCTTAAATTCAAGCATATATTTCTTTAAGAAATAGTAATACAATTTCCCCAGTGCGAATTCACTATGCATTTAAATTGCTTATTAGTCAGGTTCTTCATGGAAGGTATAGAAAGAATTTAAAATACAGCGACTAGTAAAACAATTTTTAATATCCAGACAAATCTAAAAGTTTTTATGATAAGAAATGTAATAAAACCTACACCCGTTTGAGATATCTACGTGAACAAGAAGACGAGGAAAAAATGATTAATGTGTCGATCAGAAAAAGACAAAAGGTTATTTGCTGAGTGACAGCTGAAAGTTTTAATACCGAAACAGGTTTCTATTTTTTCCGTAGTTTTCTAAGTAAAATCATTATCTGTAACATGACATTTAATTAAATATTATGACACTAAATTCATTAATCAAAGGCAAAATCACGAGTTGGATTTTCTTTTGTATAAAATCTGAAATGGTGAAGTATATGCTTGTAATTTCCCTGATTTGTGTAATGAATTAATTACAATCAACAAATACAATAAGTTTTTAAAGAAATGATCAATGAAAAATAAAACAAAAATCACACACGCAAAAGGAGAGAGGGAGAGAAAACACTAAAAAAAGACTCCTGATTAACTTTCGAAGGATGCTATTGTTTGATTTTGCGGTATATGAAAAAAAAATTCGCTTGAAGCACGTGAAAAGTTAAAGGTGTTTGTATGATTTTCTTAGCATTACATTTAATGTAAGTATTTAAAAATGTCAAAGAATTTACGTAATTTGAAAAGTGAAAAGTAATAGTAAAACTAAATTATTAAACTTCCTAATGTATACCAAGTTGAGACCAAAATGAAATGTTGTACGAAAATTTAAGTTCTTTTTTGACAAATATATTTTATAAATAACAGTACAGCCACACCAGAATTCTGATAAACTGACTTTCCAACTTTTACTTAGTTAAAGATTTTTTTATTAATATATCAGACAATTTAGGGTTCCTTTGGCTTTCATAGAGTATAAACTCACCTTCAGATTTTTTTTCAAAATAAATTAGTTTTTAAAACATCTTAGGGGGTACATTGATTTTGTATTTTCATGTGAGTTAATTATAATTGCTTAGCAGTAGAGCACACAGGAATTTTTCAAGGGGGTCCGGGGTCAAAAGTTCACCATTTTTGTATCATGCTCCTTTTGATTTTGTAGATTTTCGGGAACAAAACACAGTAAAAAGCTAATTATTGAATATATAATTAGCATTACTTAATAAAATTAATCATTAATAACAAATATTTAATTAAATTTTTCTTACTATATACTTAGAATTATAATCAATCAAAAAAATCGAGGGCTTGGGGGTTCCGGACCCCAGGACCCTCCCCTTGTTTGCGCCACTGTTGCTTAGTTATAATGTATTTATTTAAATAAATTTTTTTTGTAACAACTATGTTACTGATGACTGTTTTCACATAAATGATTCGTAACGTAAAATTCATGAAAAATAATAATTACTCAGTTAATGTTTCGATTTGGATTTTCTACCTATGGTTTGATAGTATTGATGCAACCTCAGTAGCGTTTATGTAATAAAAATGTGTTCGAGAAGCCATAACTTAATTGTTATGAAATTCATGGAGTATTATATATAAAAAGAGTGATTTTTGTTAAATGTGACTCGCGTAGGAATCTATTTCAAAAAAATTGAATTATTGAAAGTTATTCTCCGAGATAAAATGCGATTGATTTGAAAGAAATGTGCAGAAACAGAGAAAGAAAAAGCCATTGATCAAACTAGAAATTGCAAATTGAATATGGATTATGATAAATGGTAACACGAATCCTATGCTCACACACAAAAATGCTTTGTTCTAGTTTGAAAATTAAAACAATACCCGTTAAGTTGTTAAAACTATTTTTTTTCAAGGTATTACATAAAACTAATATTTTATTTTATTTTAGTTCCTGACTTCTGTTCATTTCATTTTTTTATTTCTTTTTTAAAAAGTATACTTATATAAAAAAACTTTGATAGTTCATATAGCTATAGAATTCAATATTTCATTTTTTTTATCATTCGTTATATTGTGTTCTATTAACACAGCATTATAGGATGAAATGACGTATTGGAGTATCAAGTTCTGCAATTTCAAATCACGTTCAGATTATGAAGACAGTATACGAATGGACAACTCACTCATTGAATTCCGCCCCCATGCCCTGTGAATACTTCGACGTGAAATTCAGTATAATGGGCAGGAGGGTATCATTCGATCCTGGTAATCGTATTAGGATTTTACCCAATATCAAATACAGAAAACATAACACTTCAGTTAAATATGTAAATAAAGGGGGCAAAACTATATTTTACTCCATGACTATTAAAAAAGTAATAAGTGTTTTGGAAGTTTAAAAGAAGTGAAGGACTCTTAAATTATAAATATCATAAAAGTGCAAAATGATTGAAAAAACTTTGTCAATATATGATCACCTGGTAAGTAAAGGGTGTTTTTTAGAGGTATAGAACTTTAAATTGCAATAAAACAACGATGTATTATTCGACTGACATGAATTTTTTTTATTCGAAAGATAATCTTGTGGCATTACATTTTAAATATGATTTCTGGCATATGACTGCCACGGCTGGCTCGGACGTAGTCCAATATGGACGTCCAATTTTCGATGACTTTTTCCAACATTTGTGGCCGTATATCGGCAATAACACGGCGAATGCTGTCTTCCAAATGATCAAGCGTTTGTGGTTTATCCGCATAGACCAATGACTTTACATAGCCCCACAGAAAATAGTCTAGCGGTGTTAAATCACAAGATCTTGGAGGCCAATTCACAGGTCCAAAACGTGAAATTAGGCGGTCACCAAACGTGTCTTTCAATAAATCGATTGTGGCACGAGCTGTGTGACATGTTGCGCCGTCTTGTTGGAACCACAGCTCCTGGACATCATGATTGTTCAATTCAGGAATGAAAAAGTTAGTAATCATGGCTCTATACCGATCACCATTGACTGTAACGTTGTGGCCTTCATCGTTTTTGAAGAAGGATTCCACCAGCCCATAAAGCGCACCAAACAGTCAGTTTTTCTGGATGTAACGGTGTTTCGACATACACTTGTGGATTAGCTTCACTCCAAATGCGGCAGTTTTGTTTGTTGACGTAGCCATTCAACCAGAAGTGCGCTTCACCGCTAAACAAAATTCGCTTATGAAAATCGGGAACAATGGCAATCTCGTTTTGGGCCCATTCGACGATCTTGCTTGATGATCGTCTTGATGAATTGCCAAACCAAACTGAGAATAAATCACTTGACAGCTGTTAAATCGGTCGCCATCTTGGAAAGTAATGCCAACTTAAACTTCTATACCTGAAAAAAAACACTCTTTATTACATTCAAGATAACGAAATAAAATTCTAAATGCAAATATAAGGTATACGCCCAAGAATTATGCGAAGAATAATAATCCAGCTCTCATAGCTACAGTTAATTGTGATAAAATTGAAAAATTTCTAATAACATCAATTTTTTGTCGTTCAGACTTAACATTCACTACAAAAAAGTAAAAATGAAAAAATGAGAATGGTTTCTTAACATGAAAAAATGACGGGAGATGGAAAAAATGGAAATACCAGCCATAGGTTATAAAAGATCAAGAATTGTTATCTTTTGAAGACGCAGTACACCACAAAGTATTCTGCTATGAATTTAACCTACTGAGAGAGAACCTCTCTCGAAAACAGAAAGTATACAGATTTTCAAGTCTGACGTACGACACTGTCATGACTGATCTTATAACTCTTCCTGAAGAAAAAGGCACCGTGATCTGAGGACTGCGTTTTGCTATCTTTAACTTGGACTGAAACACTATGCAGGTCAAGGAAACAGTGCAGTAAATTGGTAAAGCTTTATTGCCTAACTGAATAAAATGTCACAGATACATTAAGTGCTTACCGAAGAAACTGCCGACTACTTATTCTGCATAAGATGGAATTTGATACGCAAATTTGTGTGTGTGTGAAGAAACTGGTTGCACATGTGATCGATCTCCTCTTAATTCCCTTTTGCTTCAGTTGAGGTTGTTGCTGAAGTGCATCAGATGATAATCGATGGTCAAGGTGGTCCACAAAACGTGTCTTAACTCCACATGTTTCTGAATAGGTTTCTTCATATTCAGCTATTCAATAGGAGAATCATCAAATACAAATGGATTTTGCAAACGAATTCCTAAATCAGTATGAAGCTGATAGCATTTCACCTTTAAGGTATCCGACTACGTTCGGAACCGTGATTTTCAAAAGCGCATAAATGGATAATTTTCATGATATTTAGTGTCACTTAGATTAGAATATATGCATAAAATTGTTTTAAGAACATTTTGACTAAAAAAATTTATTTAAATATAATATTTTGGCAAAAAAATTAACTTAGAATAATCTTTTTTCCAAATGTTCTCCTTTTGTGAAAAATGCTTCCATTAGAATAATATTTTGCCTGTATATAGCCCAGACCTCTGTTCAGAGTCTCAACTAGAATTTTTGAAATATATAACTTAGAAGTGGGTTTATTCATATTTTACGACAACAGAGGGGAGTAATTTTAAGAAAAAAAACGCGAATAATTATTTCATTGGGTGGTAACTCTGAAAATAATGTGAATTTTTCAAAAATTCTAGTTGAGCCTGCCTCTGTAGAGAGGTCTGAGCTATATACAGGCAAAATATTATTATAATAGAACCATTTTTAACAAAAGAAGAACATTTAGAAAAAAGATTATTCTAAGTTAATTTTTTGCCAAAATATTATATTTAAATAATTTTTTTTGTCAAAATGTCCTTAAAACAATTTTATGCATGTATTCTAATCTGAGTGACACTAAATATCATGAGAATTATCCATTTATGCACCTTTTTAAAATCACGGTTCCGAACGTAGTCGTATACCTTAAGACATGACTCCACAAGGCTGTGTGTGTGTGTGGGTATTGTGGACTAATAACTTTTGTAATATCATTTTAGAAGTTTATATTTATAACTCTCTTAGATTTTTTTCTGAACATAACCAACAACCATTTGTTTAAAATAAAAATGAAAATTTTATACTGATCTCTATAAGTTTAAGCCAAAAATAATTGAGATTTTGTCACATCTATCATAGATATTTCTATTACACGAGTAACTAATAAAAATCCGTATCAATATTTTTACAGGAAAAACTCAGAAGTGCATGCAACGGTGGAAAATATTTTTACTAAGGTTTATTTCTAAATAATACAAAAACGTTGGTTAATGCGATTTTTTTCAGAAACAAATAATTTCAAATTTCCGTTTCTTTGAAATGTAATACATAGAAAAAGAATGAAGTTATAAATGGGATGCATTCAACGTAACGGAGAATATTATGACGCCCCCTCCCTGCAAAATCAGGTTTTGGAGCACAAGCCGGATCTTACAAAGAATTGCAAAACAATAGCATAACATTGGCTTTGGGCCCCTCAGAATCCATGTCCCCTCGTGATTCGGAGGTGCACGTTATACGTCCCTGGATGCATTAATACAATTTGTAAGCCATTTCGATATTCACGAAAACGATACTCACATATGGTCCACAGGAGAAAAATTTTACAGACCTTTCTTAGATTATTTAAGTATTCAACCCTTTGTGAATTATGCAATTCTTTTAAAAATATTTTAGAAGAATTGATAAAAAATAGCATGGAGGGAATTCTAAGTAATTTTTTCAATTATTCATCTACATATTACTCATAATGAAATATTTCAGTTATAAAAAGACACGGATATATCAGACCGTCTATTTCGATCGTATTTAAAGTCGGATAGTTAAATAAAGGAGTACATTATCATTTTATTCTAAAATAAGGGAAATAAATGATTAAAATAGGAACACTCAAAGTGTGATAGAGAATCTTAATGGCTCGTCCTCAAAAACAAAACAAAACGAAGAGTACGAGAGCGAAAAATACAGAACAAAAGCAGTTGTCAAAATAATAAAAATTATTTCTAAGATAGGTTAGTAGAATCAATACAATCACCTAGAGTATTTCGATGCAAAAGAAAAAGTTAACACAGACAGGAAAAAAACACAGAACACACTTATGTGTATATATATGATTACTTGGGAAAACACACCGTTCAAAGCTTCTAACAATGGAGAATGAAAACAAAAAGTGTTTGGATTATTCCACAAACGAAAAAAAAAGTACAAGTGACGAACTGAAAGAAATATTCTGAAAGGGAACAAAACTAATTAAATAATGCAGAATTAACAGCACACACAAAAAAAAAAATCCCATTTATGCTATCCAAAAGCAACAACAAAAAAAGAAATGTGTTCTCTTTCTCAGACGAACAGTAAACATTATCCTCATGTTTTCTTACATGCATCTAGAAATCGATCATAATAAATTATTTTTCTTTTGAGGTAGAAAGAAATATTTCATCTTTCTCTAACAACAATAATAAAAAAAAGGATTAAAAAATCGAATGAAAATAGGAAAGGGGGGAAAGATTTGATCGATTACTTTTACCTGTTGTAAAGACACCACTCCCCATTCCAAAAGTCAGCCTACTCCGTTCTAAAGCACAGATCACACTCCTGCCCTAGTAACATTGCCCTGCTTTTCCTTCCCCCATTTTATTCCTTTATGTCCCCCACATTGCCACGTGCCCTAGTAGTGAGTAGTGTTGTGAGCGTAAAACGGGCAAGCGTAACGTAAGTCGTGGTACGCATGCGTGGCGTCTCGGGTTAGGTATCGATTTTTTGGAAACTCCTAGGATGCGCCTAAGTCTGTTCTCCTAGAAAACGGAAACCGGAATGAATCGAGGGCATGTTTGAAAAAGGGTGGAGGTGTGAGTGGAATTTTCCGTTTGGGAGCGGGTTGACTATTTTTACTATTATTTCCTGGAAATAGCAACAGAGGGAGGGAGATAAAAGGGAGAGAGACTCATTCATAAAGTGAGCTAGTCGATTCATAGAATGGTTAAAATAATTTAGAACGCTTAAAAGTGTTTTGGAAAAGTTAGAATTATATAAGGTGTTTTTAATGAAAGTAATAATTTTATTAACATTTGATGCATAATAAATTATTTATATTTTTATAAAGTTCAGTTACACAATCACCTCTAATTAGCTCTAAATCAGTTTTTACTTGGAAGTGAATAATTATTTTAATTATTATTTATCGAAAATAACAATGGATGGAGTGGTTACTGATTATTCACATTTTCGTTAAATATTTTAAAATTTTACGAAGAGAGGTTTGGAAAAGCAAAGTAAATAAATCCTTCATTAAGTTTATTAAAATATTGACATTCTTTTTTCTTCTTTTTCACATTAGATTGCGTTAAATTAAGAGTTAAATATTTATTTCATTTTAATTCATAGGAATGGGAACTCAAATTTCAGTCAGGGCAGTACTTTACATTCAAAGAAATTGCACCAAATTTTAAAATCGAATGATGCTTATTTTATTTAAATTGTAATTTGAGTTGCCAAACTCCAAATTTAAAAATTCATTTTAATAATTGTATTAAGTTAAATCACGGTTATTTATTCAGATTTTTAATTAAAAATACATGTGCGTCCTTTATAAAAATTTATGTTAAAAATGCATGTTGTCATAATCTTGCTTCATTGTTATGTCCTTTCTAACGTTCTCATTCGAATAAAATTTAGTGGCCGTGGTAGCCTAATAGTCAGTGGCGTAACGTATACCCTCACAACCCCCGCATCACGGGAGAGGGGCAGGGTTCTAAGGAGCCCAAGGCCTAACTGCCACCCTTTGTAAAATCCAACTTGGGGGCCCGAAATCTGACTTTACAGGGCAGCCCAAATGTTCTCCGTTACGCCACTGCTAATGTTCATGAACACGAGCTTGTGGGTGGCGTGTCATGAATTCAAGACCTAGTTCCATTGAAGATCCTCCATGGAAAGGGATTGATAGTTTGGAGAGGGGGTGTACTAGCAGAAATGTCGTCCCTCTCGACTGAGGTTTAAAATTATGAGGTTCGTCGCAAATAGCTCTCGAGTTGCTTTATACTGTGACGTTAATAAACACTCATTCACTCAAAATAAAATTGAAGAGCCAGGATTTTTTCCTGACTTCTGGTATATTAATATAAAATTTTTCATTAGTGAAATTAATTAAGAAATATATTAATTAAAGATATTTTTCACTAAGATTAGTTTTTGTTACGTTTGAATTATAATTCTAAAAATATTTATGAAACGCATTCATAATCAAAGATTTTACAGATAGTTACTATCTTATTAGGAGAAATTTTGAAAACTGGAATTGGATGTACATGTTAAACAGCCCGTTTGCACTTTTAAAAATGTATACACAGAAGTTAACCTTTAACTAGGGATGCAATTTTTATCCTTCAGGATTGTATAAATGTATACGTATTTTGCAAAACAAAAGGAAAAGTTTATCCAAGTTACACTTTATAACTTTCTTTACTTTTCCTTTATTTTTTGTGATTGAATACTGCCATTTTGAGAATGTTTTAACGGAAATATGCTCTCAAATTATACCGACTAGCAGGATAATTGATATTGCCTCTAAATCTTCATGTTATTATGCATTTAAAGTATTATGTACATAACATTATTTTCATCGCTCTAAATAAATCTGGTTAATCCAATTAAATCTGAATGAATAGTTTCGTGACCGGCCTTTTGCATTATACAACACCCATTCCATTAAGTCCATGAAATGCAAATTTACTTTTATGGATTCATGTACGCTTTCTATTTTCTTAATTTATTATTGTTCTTTTATGGATAGATTTTCTCGTCAAGGTTAACTCTGTATTTTAAAACGTAATAATTTATGATAGTCCGCAAAATAAATTACTTCTCAGAAAAAGATCTCATCAGACAATTTATAGTTAGATGGCGTTGTCTGAATCAGAGTTCAAAAAAGTTAAGATTTTGGATTCCAAATTCCAATTTCAAACTTAAGAAGAAACCAATAGCCTTGAAAAACCAGTAAAGTTAATTTCAATATTTAATTAATATCAATTTTTTAATATCAATATTTAAAACAGAAGTAACAATAGTCAGTTTACAGAATATTTGATTCCCCAGCTTAAATATAGAATAAATAATCCCAATATGCCAATCCCTACACCACAATACTTTCTTAAGAACATCATCATATAACGATCCAAGTGTTTTTAAATGACGAACTTTGTGGCTCTCCAATGTTCAAAACAAGTCACATATTGGAATGCAGATCCCCCCCAAAAAAAAATTCCTAATAAATAAAAGAAATGATTTTTCAGTATTTGAAAATTTTTTTTATTCTAAGTATACATATGGTGTAATATGGTAGTTAAAGAGTAGGGTAACAGAGAGGTATCTTCCTCATTAACTCATTAACGATGAAAATTACGAAACATGTGTTGTATAGCTTCTTCACGTAGCTTTAATTTAAAGTGATCAATTGGTTAACTTTATGGAAAGATAAATTCAAAATGAGTATAATATGAATGCTGATATAATGATTCCTATTGGTTTCACGTACAACTAGATACGTCTAAAAGCATGCGCCAACAGTACCCGGACTCAGTTTTATTCTCGATTCAACCTCGATAAGATCTTGATCCAAACTTTTATCCTCAAATGTTATTCTCGAACATATTCTCCGAAAAACTGAGAATTTCGAGCAATATGATAACTGGCAATTGTAGCCAAACACATTATCATGTCATGCCCGTCATCCGTGTCTTGGCCTAAACCTACCACCATACAACATCATTACTATATAGTCAGGGAGGCGGAGGCAGTCGCCTTGCGAGATTGTGTATCGCGCACATTTATTTGTTTGTTGCCAAATACTTTTGTTCAAGTATTTGGCAATGTATGCTTTATACCAGTGCTGCCCAACCTTGATTTGATTTTTTTTGTTGAGATTTTGATACATTTCAAGCGACATCAAGGTTTTTCAAAATTTTTTGCTCATGAACGTTTAATGAAATGATTGATTTGCATCACACAGCGATATTTTTAAAAGAAAATATTTTAACTCATCATTGATGGAATTTTTTAAGTCTTCCACTCACACAGTTTAATAAAGTTCATAAACTTGCTTGTGTTTTCTTTTTCTGTTTTCGGAACTATTTATCTGCATGAAAAAACATTTTGCAAAAGAAATATACAAAGTTTTTAACTGTTTAGCAATTTGAAGTCGCTACAAATAATTTCCACTTGTAAACAAGATTATAAAGAGACAACAGTTGTCAGTTAAAGGCTCGATTTGCATAAATATCACTAACTATAATTACGATTTTATGATGTGAGTTAACTGTGTTTGTCACTTATGGTAAGATTTTAGAATATAATTCTCACAAATTCATTTCTATTAAAATGTTCGATTTTACTGTCAGTTATTGTTTCTTACTTAGTTTTTATGGTGTACTTATTATTGGCTTACAATGGTAAAAAAAAGTGAGCCGGATTATTGGAGCTAATCGGCCACTACTGGCCTTAGGCTGAAAACCCCTTGTCTACAGTAAAATTGATGTGCATTTGTGGTTAAAATCAAATCACATAAAAATCTTTATAAATTTGTTTTCGATTAAAAAAAAGCTATGAAATCACATGAAAAATCAAATCACCAAAAGGCAAATAATCTAAGCTTAAGAGAAATTTAAAAAATGAGTGATTACGTTTTTTTTAAAAAAAGCTTATCTCTTGCTGACGATTAAAATTTAAGGAAATATAATTTTCAACAAGAGGGTCAATCAAATCTTTTACTAAATATACAATCATTAACTCTAACGAAATAAAAGCATCTCATTCATATATTTTTATAACACTTTTATTTTATCACATAATCCCTTTTTTTTACATATTTCAGAAGTTTTTTTTTCTTTTTCACCGTTGAATACACTGGATGGATAGCATAGTTATTTTTAAAAAATCACATTCTTCCTCCTAATGGCATACCGAACTTTAGATTGTTCGAACGCACAATTAAGGAATTGATTATTTCGATTTGTCGAATAACAACTTCATAACGAAGACAATACTATAGTCCACTTAAATTAAATCTAAGATCATTGTGAACGTGGAAAAAAAAAGGATCCAGTTTTCCAGTTTGCCTCCTATTTCAATTTACGTATAATAGATCATTGGTATATTTAAGCGTACATTTGAAATAAAAGAAAACGGGGAGTAAAATTTTGTTCCTAAATTGAACGAAACCATTCTTTATAGAGAATAGATAGATGTAAAAATATTTATGCAATCACTTTAAGAAATTTATAATTTAAATATGTTTTACTGAGAGACACACACGAAATATTAGAGTAATTTATACACATCTTAACATTCAAATAACAATGTTACTTTAAACTGGAAAAAAGTATTTGATCCGCAAACGTTTCTCAATTTTTTTCATATTTGTAATCAACAGTATAATATATACTTTAAGTTAACACACAGGTAAAGCTGTATTTTCAAAATTATAAAATCATATCATTGGTCTTTGGAACCAAAAAGTCATTTCAATAATCATCTTATTTTAGATGATTCATTTAATATGACTTTAGCCTGTGTTTTACAGATTCTACGTCTTTCAGGGAAACCAAATTCATTTCCCAAAAGTATTAATGCAAATATGTTAAGAATTGAAGTGAATTGCATTTTGTGATTTTTTTTAAATATAAAATGGTACTCTCACACAGATGTAGTTGAAGGAGATAAATGTTATGAGAAAAGATATTTACATTGAATTTCCTCTTATAGTGTGAAAAGATCTTCAATTATTAGTGTATCTTACGAAAATCTGATGTAGATCACAACGGATTTAGATAATGTAACTTCCCCCTCAGGAATTCTTAATATCAATTTGAATTTGTTCTTCACTTCATTTAAATTAATTTTTGTGTACTGTTTTCTTCTCTCTCTCAAGTTAAGACTTTTTGTGAGAGAGTTTTAAAATTAGTTAAATTAAAAAGAGCTACCGTAAAATCCAGTGTACAACGCGCACCTATACTTTCAAGCTGCATTTTTTAAATTTTAGGTATGTTCGCCGTATAACGCGCACCCACTTTTTTACGCAAAAACCTGAGATATATGTCTGCAATGCTTTTATGGTTTGAAGTCATCTATTAAAAGGTATTATCCCAGGCTTTTGAAAAAATAGCATAATTCTAGAACTATACAACTCTTTAACTTCAAAAAGTGGGTCATTGCTTTTAAATAAACAGTATTTCGATCTACGTAGAAATCTAATTTTTTTATGCTCATATCTTTTTATTTTTTATTTATAAGGCTATCTTTTCCTATACCCGGCGTATAACGCGTACCCGTAAATTTCGATCCTATTTTTTGTGTTAAAAGTGCGTGTTATACGTCGGATTTTACGGTATTTAGTTGTTAGTCTATAATATGGTGTCTGAATTCTCGAATTCAAAACTATTTAAGTCTACAAACATAGATAGGACGTAAGACTTAACAACCTACAAACATCCTATTCATTGAAACTCGGAGTTATAAAATTACATAACATAAAAAATAAAAATAAATTTCCTAATGAATTGTTGGAGATAGGGCAATCGCCTTTTTGACACAAGCGTTTAATTGCTTCGTATTTTTTGCACACCTTTTTCACAATACAACGAATTCTTCAATATAAATTTATTGTCCATGAAAAAACATTCAGTAAAATGTTGCATTGAAAGATAACAGATTATCAGACAGCTGTATTACAAACAAGCAATACTCCCGATTAGTTGTTGAGCAAGTTAAATGGCGGATTATGAGACAATGTAGCTAGTTATCTCATAGTTGGTTGAGGAAACAATCCTCGTTAGAGAATTAACTGAATTGGCTGGTTGGGAAGTCTTATCGATTGATCAGCAGTCAAATAAAAAAAATTCGGAGAAAGGGAGAAATCACAAACACAAGTTTTTTTTCGTAAAATTGAGTCAACGGAGGAAAATTCGCTTAGCTTTTTAGGAACATATTTTGATTGAAAAGTTTTGGAAAATATGTTAAATTTCTAGATCGATTTTTTAAATAAATATTTGAAATTAACAATATGAGAGTATATTTATCGATATATTTATGTTAAATATCCCGAGTTTTCTCCTGAAGTTAATTGGGAATATATTTCTCTTGAAAAGTCCCCAAGAAAACTTGTGTTCAATATTCTTTAATTTTTTTTATCATATATAATCTATTTAACTTCATTTCAACCTTTATTATATACAAACCAATTAACTGATTGTTTTTTTAACACTGCAGTATAAAGCAAAACAAAGGTTATTAACAATATACCTCATAATTTTGAATTACGGTCAAGTTAGGAGGACGACACTTGTGCTGGTCCACTACCTCCAAATTACTACACCACCACAAGGGGCGGACTTTGAGCCTTGACAGATTTAAAGGGCATCAGCCCCTCTACATGGCCTTCAGGGGCACTTGGGCTCGAGCTCATGACTCGACGTCTACAAGCTCGTGACCATTACACTAGGTTAGCGTGGCCACACGAATCAATTAATAGTTCAAATACTTATGTAAAATAACTCATTTGCACTACGTAAGAAAATTAATATCGAGTTTTTCCCTGAACTTTTTTGTTGGATTTCCTGCTGCGTTTAAATAACCGGAATTCGATATACATCAACCAAGGGCATTAGAGCGATTAGAAATAAACTATGTAATACTACAAACAGTATCTGTTTCCTACTATAACTGCTACTTCTTATAATGGCTCTAATTCTGCAGATCATATCCCAAACAATTATTTCTGATAAAATACAATTAAATATCCAGTAGGTTTATACGAATCTTTTTCTTGAGTTTAACTAAAGGATTTTTTACAAGATATATATTACAGCAAATATATATATATTATTAAATTTGTACTTTTCTAAGACATACCTCACTGAAACGTGTTGTTATAAGTCTGGAATAAGTATATTAAAGCGTAGTATTACTAATGCAAAAAACACAACTAACATTAATGCACTTCGATGTAAACATTTATATTAGAAGAAAATGAAAATTGTTATTAGATGTCCCATAAAGATAACGAGTAGACCTTTTATTAAGTTCATAGACTCCAGACAGGTCTATGAACCTTTGTTATGCAACAACAAACTTTTCAGAGATCAGTTGCATTTATATACTATGCACTTAACATGAATACATTAGGCGTGTAACACGTAATTTATTATTTCAGTTTAATGTAATTGAATGGGCTTATAATGCTCTTCGAAAGGTGGTTCTCATGCATCATAGGAGTATTTTTACAATTGCTTATGGATACATGAACAATTCTCCACAGCAAAAAAAAAATTGATTTTGACAAATATATAGCTGTGAATAGTACTTCCAATTCAATTATATTTCTTAATATAATCTAAATAATACCTAATAATACCTATAATACCGAAAATTCATACATAAAATCAGAAGTTTGAAAATAGCATTTATAATTGTGAATCTCTTCCAAAATAAACACTTAAAAATAATTTCCCTGATGATGGTGAAAATTAATTACTGAAGATTCTTAATAAAAAGCGTCCATTTTCGGATTCAATTTAAAAACTTCGCAATTACAAAAGATGGATTTATCAGATGACTCCACATCAGTTCATTATATTACCATATTAAATTTTTTTTTACTTCAGTAAAGTATACATAAAATAGGGAATTACAAACATACTGAAAAAGTATACTTCCAAGACAAAAGATTGGTTGCTTATTGATTTTGCACTATGAAGCAGACGAGGGTTATTGGAGATGGACCTCGTAATTTCGAGTCACGATCAAGGGTCAATGGGCAATACCTGAGTTGATCCGCAACTCTATAAACATCGAAAACGCTGACACCATATGAGATATTTGAAAGAAATTTGAGTTTAATAGAAAACATCAATAATTCTTTTAGAAGACGGCTTTTAAATGGAATCAAGAATCGAAACTTCAACTCGATTTGAACATTGTTGTCCGCGGAGCAAATGAACTCAACCGCTGGGCTATTACGAGCCCTAAAAGTTGGTCTTATTACATATCATTTGTGATATAAGAGTTATGCATTCGTAAAGCACGTAAATTCGACCATAAAATGATTATTAATGCCGCAATAAACCTTGAAATGCATTTTCGGTTAACTGTGTAGAATGACCTTAATAAAAATGAAAAACATTTATCTCGAATCGAAACATGAAATATAGATGTCTGTTACAAACATGAATGAATCCTTGCAGTTGTTAATTTATCACTGTTACCTCTTGTGACAAACTTCCATTTTGAAATTATGCAATTTAAGATATCCTACATTACCTTGGTACACTTTCTACCACAGCAGTAGGTATTTCCATCTGCAGGCGCAGTTGGAATAAGATCAAATGCATAAATTATCATCATAGCACATAAAATTCGCTTTTTAGTAATTCACGGATCTAGGAAGCTTATTTATTTAACTCTTGGAGGTAAAACTCGTCATCGAACTGATGAAAAACCACAAGGAAACTTTTCACGTGGAGCAGTCACTGTTATGTCATTTACCTTTAACTGTAATGTTGACTGTCGTAAAAAAATTTCAATTCGAAAAAAACAACAATAAAACTCTTGTTTCCTTCAAGATTTTTCATCTGTACTTTGTTCTTCAATAAGAATTTAGGGTTGTTGTGCTTACTTCTATTTTAAGTGGAACAAAGCTTTTGAAAATTTGCGTTATTTGCGTTGTAAAAAGAGTTTGGCTGTAATTCCCGGTATTATAATATTATCTGCCGCCATTTTTCTGACCCACAAAATATCGTAAGACATATTTAAGGATTAAGATATATTTTACTTGTGCTATATTTCATCATATAATTCTATCTTTAGATATATTTAGATTGGCCTCCAAATTATATATTTTCAAAATTTTATATTACAATATAAATATAGAGTTATTCAAAGTAAAAATATATTCCGTTGACATATATATATTCCTTCATGTAGATATAATTGAATAACCGTAGTATAATCAGAGAATTAACATGGAGATAATTCAAATTATGCTCCAAAAATAAAATCGTTTACCAAATGTTGCCCTTACTTGTATATAAAGCAGTTATGTTATGTATTATTCTAAACAAAAATGTTACATAAATTAAAATGTTATTAGATTTCATATCAAATTAATAAGCCAATAATTCGCCCAATATTGCATAGTGCTTTTTCTAAACCATTCATTTGGCGAATATGTCTATAGTATAATTTTTCGAGTAATCTCAATGACCCATAGGTTAAAATCAGCGATTGGGATAGGTATGGTGTAGAAAAAATATGTAATATTCTTATTCCAGCAATTTGCTAAGGTCCACATAATTTAATGGTAAAAAACTATGTTTAAAAGCAAATGTATTGAAATTCTGTGCTGCATTTTGTATTCAGTGTTTACGCGCACATAGACGTTACTTATTACTTTTATACGATACCCAAAGCAAAAAACTGCATTATTATGCTGATTAAATTTTTGGTGATAATATTTGCATAGCATGAACTTCCTGAGCATTTTTAATACATGGTGCTCTATAACATTATAGGCTTTAAACCATAACCACCAGGTCACCATTGCCACCATTCAGATGTGAAGAAAACATACAGAAATTTTATTAAGTACGGAAATCTATGTATTACATTATTCGAATGTGTCATATTATGCGAAATATTTCAGTTTTTTAATGATACGAATTTTTAAAAAGTAAACTTAAATTATAAAAATATTTTTCTTCAGTCAGCATTTAAATACTTTATTTTGAATTCTAAGATATTTTTTCTCTATGGATCATGAATGGTATCGAATTAATGTGGTTAGGATTAGCATACATAGACTTTTAGAAACTGTACGCATATCTCTAAAAAACTAATTGGGTAAAATGTTACTCTATCAAAACAAGAAAGAAAATTAATTTTAACGGGAAAAAATTTTGTGATTAAATTGAATGTATGGTATCGGGAATTGAAAATGTATAAATATTCTTACATAATTTTAACACAACATTTTACTGAAATTTCTTTGCAATAAAAGTGTTAAGCAAAATAATTTAAATTTATTTAATTCAAATTTATTACATTTTTGTTTCATAAATGGGCTGCAATTCATTCTCAAAATCAAAATCAAAATAGACAATAATTTTGAAAAATAGGACTTTTTACCACGAATACGTGAAAGAAAGAGCAAATAAAATAATATCAAACACGCGGATGCTTTATTAAGAAAAAAATTATAATGATTGGTTTTACTCTTTTTTTTTCTTTTCTTTAAAATATGGGTTAACCAAGAATATATATATAAATTATATATTATTTTTGATATTTATAAATATTTAAAGCCCAGATGATATTTAAATGTCCAATGAATATGTTCTATATAACAGTTCCCGATTAACATACACACTACAAACACACACTATCTCTAAATATAAATACTTCACAAGGAAAAGCTATTCTTATTGAGTATTCTTTATCTCAAACTGTTCTTGAGTTAGCAAAAACCGAGATAGTTTTCGTATTTTATACTATTTTGAGCTTGACAACAGATTTAACCTATATGTCCTTTGCAGAAACACAATAAAAGGTAGTTTTAGTTCATTTACATTCTAAAGTTCAAAATTATTTCATTCTCCGAATATAAACATATTTTTTAAAAAATTCCAAGTAGAAAAATAGCTTTTATTTGCCCACCTGGAACACTTGTTTTTGTTATTATTATTTTTTTTATCAAAAACCTTTTTTTTTCTCCTTTAATTATATTTTACTGTTATTTTCATATAGTGCCAGCAAGAGCTAGGGAAAATTGTCTCAACACTCATTATTCCCAAACCAGTTTTAACCATTTTTTTAACCTTCCATTTCCCTTGGATGCATTGCTGTGTCCAAAGCTCTCCATCATGATGAATTTAAACAAAAAGAAGAAAAAAGTTAAATTTCTACAACTAGAGAAAGCGAAGGGAAAAATTCTTTTTTTTTTTCGAATAAAAAAAAAGAAAAGGAAAATAAGCGAATCTGGGCAAACATCCCAAAGAAGCAGTACAAAGAAATATTTAAGTCTAATTTAGCCAGAATCTCAGAGTCTTACGTATTCCACCTCCGGCAAAGACGACTCTTACTATCAAGGAGATGAGGGGGAAAGCACTCAAAAAGGGGTGGATAGAGAACGAAGACGATGAAGAAGAATTTCGCCTTTTCTCGTGACCAATTAGGGGTTGAAAAAACTCACGGTCCACTGGTCCGCATATCAAACAGCTCACCAACGATAAACTCCCAAGTTATGCAATGCACGCAAAGAGTAGAGCGTTTGGGTCTGTACTTAGCTTCGGGGAGGTGGGGCATTCGGTTGCTCAGTAAAAGGGGAAAAATAATGTATATGTCCTATTATCGATTTCGCAGAATTTTAAATCGCATTGGCCTTGGCTATAAAACCGATATTTTCTATAATTTAATTTCGCTGATAATTTTTATTGGTTGGTAGGTGTCTTTTATCACCATTCTTGGGTAATGGTATGTTTTTCTTCGTCAAGAACGCCAGCATATTAATTTTGTCAGGAGTACGCAATGATAAAATACAGATGGATATCATTGGGGATATTTTATTTCTTCAAAATAAGAAAAAAAAGGGGGTGGGGAGGAGTTAGATTAGTTGTGGAATTAAAAGCTTCCTAAATGGTGAATGGACATGTTATCTATATGGACTAGGGCAATCTTAATTCCTTGCAATTTAATTAACAATGACTGAAACCGGAAAACCCCTACGTATACGACGGGCCTTCTACATAGGTACAACATTCATTTTATGGATATAATCCGTTTTGGATCAATGAAGCTCTTAGTCTTTTAAGATATACTTATTTAAAGACAAAAATCATAAATTACTTATTAAAAAATTAATGGAGCTCCCATTAACCTAATTAATGACATAAATTTGGAAGCTTTTTGAACATTTACAATCTACTGACTGGAAAACTCGAAGTTGCATAGGAAGTAGTATTAGTAGAATGAGTTGAATTTTGTAGAATTTAGTAGTAGAATTTTGTTCTTTCCATGATGTGAATATCAGATATTGTCTCAGAAGTTGTATTAATTACATAATACAAAAATTTAAAAACATTATGATGCTAAAGATATTGATCAAAATTAGAAGAATTTCCTTGCATTTAACACGAGTAACAGTAAAATATTTAATTAATTGTAGAATCAAATTTGTTCAAAATAAAAAAATTAAACATTAAAAAAAATGACCTAAACATGAAAATAGGTTCATTTCTCGTGGATTTAACATCACTCAAAGATTTTGTGCGGAAAATTTTTGTCGGACATAACAATTAAAGAATACTAAGCATTGATCACTGCAGATATCAAAATCACCTTGAGCTCAAATTATAGCATGAAAGAAGTCAAATTCAGAAGAAATAATTTAAAGCTCTAAAGGCAAAAGATGGCGACCCCGCAATTGCCTTCAAATTTTAAATGATTACATCCTTATTTTTAGCCATATATTTTGGATTCTAATAATATAAAGTTAATATAATGCACCAATTCATTGGTAAGCAATTATTCATTTTTATGTTCGATTTTACTTAAATTGATTAAGAGCTTAATTTTTTTTATTGCTGTAATATATTTTTGAAATGAAGTTCATAATATCGAAATTAAGTATTAGACATGAGTGGCAAACACATTTCATTTATGTATGACAATTGTCATGTATGTTATTTTACGTTTTATTTCATGTATGTCTGTGTTCCACGAGGCATACTCAGGGGTTCCATGATTCAAAATAAAAATTATCCAGTCATTAAGATTCCAAATTTTTTCCCCATAATTTTATTTTGTAATATATATACTTTTCTTTATCTTTTATTACAATATAATAAAAGAATATTAAAACGCATTATTTTCTGTATATATACTACCTACTAGGATTTCTTACCCGGGTTCTCCCGGGAAATCGTCAGATTTCCGTTTTTTCTGTATACCCGGAAATGTCTCGGGGGTTGAGTAATCTATGAGGTTGCTATTTTTGACTTGATTGAGGATTTCAATCTCGGATATAAATTTTAGCTGACCGTACTGGGGCAATTTGAGATCTTTCACACCGAAATTTCTGGATGGAAGAATGTTCAACATCCTCCCTCCCTCCCCGAAGGGCCGGTGAGAATTTTTCCAGCTTGTCGTGGGAAAACTTTGAAACTTTTTGGCCAAATCAGTTCCTGTGTGTCTATCGAACATCACACTTCGTCAACTAAAAATATTTAACTTTTAAAGGAATCGCATTTCGTAGCCTACCAGCACGACCAATCTGACCAAAGTTCCAAACTCTTGATTTATATGGCTATTGTAAGTACTAATACTTAAAACTATTATTTATTTAATTAAAAATTTTTTTCAAGCTTACCTTTTTATGAGCTATTTAATTGAACCAGCAATTTGAAGAAGGGAATGAACCCAAATAGTTTGGGGGAGATTATTTTTAAGTAGTCTAGAAACTTTTTCCCCTTATTCATTATTTTTCTTAATCAAACTTTCGTGTGAGATTTTTATATTAATATTTATATATATTTATGTAGCAATAATATGGCAATTCTGTAAACAAGAAATTGGTTATACAAATAAAATTTCTTAAATACAATGATTAATATTTTTAACGCACGTAATTGTTACTTAAGCAGCAAATAAATATTTTTTCTATGTCGTTAACAATTTTTGCTTTTTATTTAGAGAATGAATTTTCCTCTTTGTATACGATAATATTGAAAATAAAAAAATCAAGGTGGGGTAACGGCATCTGCAAAATAAAGATAGAGTGACATATTTATTTATTATAAATTAATTAAGTTCTTTATATTCGAATTTGTAATGAATTCTTTCTTCTGAATAATTATTTATTCCTTCGAAATATTTCTTTCTGCAGATTTCGTTACTAGCTATATTTGAAAATTACTTACTAAAACATTTGAGGGATTTCATTGGAGTACAAAGGCAGATTTTAAAATTTCTGTTTGCCTCACACTATACTAAATTATTATATACTAATATTTATACGAATATTATATACTAAATTATTATATACTAATATTTCAGGAAGCATGGATGAAACATATTTGATAATCTATTTACTCTTTTAAACCTTTTTCAGTTTTATTGATCGTTATATGACGCATGTACATTTTTAGTTTTTAATACAAATACAAACGTTTAAAAATCTGCAAATTTATGAGTCGAAACTGAATAAAAAAATTGAGAAAAATTCCTTAATTTATGGAATTATCCTTTTTATCCTTATTTTATGTCATTAGTTTTTTTTAAAAAAAACTTGTTTTAAAAGTTTATGAAATTTTGGTGTATTTTCGGGATTTTCCGGGAATGAAAAACCCCTGGAAAATCAGAAACCCTATTACGTACTAGATCGTGAATATTCTATTGTTTATGATTCCAGATTCTACAAAATAATTTTATAGCCTTTAGTGCAACGTCTCGCAAAACTAATTTTCTAATGGAAAATGCACCTTTTTTTCATTCGTTAAAAGAAAGAAAAAACACCTACAAATGAACATTTCCAAAAAACAAACAAACACGCACAAAGCATGTAAGAATACATTTCTCAGTAGAGAAAACTAAGCATGAATGTATAAAGAGTCCATTCTAGTTTTGAGTTGCAAATTCATGTAGAATACACAAGTCCCTCACCCATGTGTAAACATTTTAATGCCTTTCGGAACAACTTTCTTAAATAAAAAATGAGTAAATTACATTATATTAATTTTTTTAATAACGAATACAATATTTTCCTGAGTTTTCTTTACATAAAGTATTTATAACGTGTTGTGTGTGTGTGTGATCTATTATAAATATTATTTTAAGATTTATTTTGAGGGGAAGGGGGAATGGGTTCCCCGAAAACATCACATAGTTCTGAGGGTTCCGGTAATCGGAAAAATTTGAACACCACTGATGTATGAGATTCCTTAGTTAAAATGGAAATGTTTGAGTTTTAAGACAATTTTCATGCAACGTGAAAGAGGATGACCAACACAAAGAACAATTTTTCAGATAAAATAAAGTCCCAATGTCATATTATTATTTAGCATATTAATCATTTGTTATAATTTGCTTGACATCAATCTTATTTCATTATGAAAAAAATGCTATTTCCGCATTTTTAAATTTTTAATGTAGTTCTACTTTCTTAAAAAAAATTGTTAGATATATTATACCCAGAAAAGAAGCAATTATCTACCATAGATTAAAAACGATATTAACACTAGTATATTTTTCTATTTAAAGAAAGGGATTCACTCAAACTCTATAATCTAAGGATTAAGACAGTCTTAATAAGTCTAATTTCCGTTTTCAAAAAGAGGAAATTAAAAAAATAAGGTATACTTATTAATGAAATCATATAATCTCTTTCCAAGTATAATAATATCTCGAGGTAGTAGCTGAAGAGTTGAAACTTCTCTCCAAAGTATATCCTGAATATGCTCTAGCGATTAAAGTTTGGTGAACTTGACAATCATACACAGAGCTCCTTTTTTAAATCTTCTTTATATCTTCTCTTTCAAGGTATTCCTTTAAGAGTTGAAAAAGGTGAGGAATTCTATTGTTGTACACGAATAAGAACTGTGGTACCGTAATACCCAGAAAAAGACGAATAAGAGGCTCTAGAACAGGGGTGGTGATCCTTTATGGATCAAAGTGCCATTTTTTCTGAAGAAATGTTTAATGAGGTATAGACGTACCATGAAATACTTTTAACTTGTGATTATTGGGAAAATAATAACTGAATACTAACAACTAAAAATTCTATTTATTTCAAAAAACCCATTTTGCACTGCATTGTTGTAAATGTTTTAGTTATACGTGTAATTCAAATTAAAGTAATATTAGAGTGACTTCTGTTGTTGCAGATTAGATGACAAATAACTTATGTTAGGATTGTTAGACAATAATAACAAACGAGTGTGTTCCCTGCCGCCTCGCGCACCATGACCGATAACTCGCTTTTGTTCGTAATGCTTCATAGTGAACTTTGTTATTTTAAGCTAAAATGCAAACCACGTTTTAATCAGTGGAGTGCCCAAAACATTGTGTCGCGTGCCATCAATGGCACGCGTCCCACTGGTTCGCCATCCCTGCCCTAGAACATCATTCCTGTACTTTATTTCTTTGAAAAAACTCAAAACGTGTCCCTTTCTTTCAACAGGCAAAATACTTGCCCATACCAAAGTTCCACCTATGCTTTACTTATCACATTCTCTGATTTTTAAGTGTAGTAAAGAGTTACATGTTCTTTCCAGATTACGTTGCTACGAAAATCACTCAGTAAACAAAATTGTGATTCGCCGGATAACATTACATGTTCTCAACTTCATAACAAACGGGTTCTCATTTGCACACAAGTCAACGATAAGCAGAAAGCTAGACGTTTGTTGTATGTTGCCCACTCATCCAGCCTTTTGTAAACTTTTTGTTAAAGACAGTTATCTGGCACACATCATCCATGTACCTACGGATAGAAATCAATCTTATGTATATGTTGTTATTCTCATTCGATCGGTTACTTTCCTGAGAAAGTCTTTGATGGTTATTTATCTTTTCCACAGATGGGAACAGTCCTTCCTATTGTCTTATTACGTCACACACTGGCGAAATATTTGCATCCATACAAATATTGATTAGTTTCAATAGATCATATGTATGCAATATTAGGCTTTTCTATTTAATTTAATTTAATTCTCTAAATTTTTTTTTCAATTATGCTTCACTTCCGGACACTATAGTGTATATATAAATATACAAACTTTGGTATAAATCATATTTAATGTATAGAAATATAAATCATGTTGACATGTTGCACCGGTGTCCCAAATTAGCAACGGGGATGGGTGATAGGATCTATCATTCACCTGTTGCGGATGAATGACAATAGTTAACACTCAAGGTAGGGAAAGACGAAATTTTAAATACAAGTAAGTATCGAAAACATCCTGTTTCCGTATTTAATATCTGTTTTTTCTCGGCTGGTACAGCATCGAACTTAAAAGCGAGCCCCTTTTCGAAGTATGTCGTACATGGAATTAATATAAGGGTAAAATTTAAATTTATAAGCGTACCAGAAAAATGCTCCCATGGGTCCTTTTCAAAGATGACCACTGGTGTTGAAAAAAAAAAAGGTTTTACTTATAATTAAGTTAATACAGTAGCGTACACAGGAATTTTTTTCAAAGGGGGAGTTCAGGGTTGAAAGTCTCGTATTCTCGTATCTTGCCCCAATACTCCACCCAGCATATTATTTAGATTTTATCGATTTTTTGGAACAAAAAAAGCAAAACAGTAAAAAACTAATTATTGAATAAATAATTAGCATTAGTTAATAAAATTAATTATTAATAACAAATAATTAAATTTGACATACTTTTTCATAGGACTGTTATCAATAAAAAAAATCAAAGGCTATGGGGGATGGACCCGAGACCCCCACCCCTTGTGTACGCCACTAAGTTCATATCATAACAGCAGATCTTAATCGATATTTTCTCTCTATCGATGCTGAAATTTGCGGAATGGAGATCGGGGTGTGTAATAATAATTTGAATGCATATCACCATTGAGAAAGTCTATTTCTGTCTATCATAGAATATGACATTTTTACAGCATTTTTTATGAGACTGTAATAAAATATTTACAGATTTTGGATAAGCAACACACACATATATATATATTGCTTATGTTTTATAAATAGGACTAAAGTCTAGAAGCTTAGTATATATAACTATTCCAGTAATAAAGGCTGAGTCTTAATGTAATTTTTCAGAGCTTAAAATAAAAAAATAAAAAGCATTTAAGTTCCACGATATCTCAAGAAAAAATATTAAAACTATTGTAATTTTCTAAAGAAGATAATTTATATTTAAATATATACAAAATGCTAGACTAGTTTTTTGAAATTAAAATAAGGGAAATGAAATTATATGTACATTTCCTTTCATTCTTTTATGTTAATATTAATGTGTGTGATATTGAGAAATAATATTACTTCTATTTCAACAAATGTATTTATTCCTGTTTTGTATTAAAATTGTTTTAACATTTGAATTCATTTATTCATTTTTTATTTACTGAAACTTTGTTCCATATTTATGCCCAAGGTCTCGAAATTCTTTAAGGGGAAGCAATGTGCAGGATTGATTGAATAAATTGTTGATACAATATCATTTTAAGTCACTTTGAAAAAATACAATTTGAATACATATTAAAAATTATAACATGTATCTTTTAAAATTTCAAAATCTTATTTTTGGTTTTAAAAAGAAGGAATAAAAATTGTGAATTGTTTCCATCGCATCGTTGTTGATAGATATAAGAAGTGTATTTTTTAAAATTATTTGAAATTTAGAAGAATAAAGATTTTAAGCCAGAAGTAAATATCTTAAAATTTGTGTGTATAAAATTCATTACTTACATGTAGGTCAGAAGTTTGCTTTGCAAATACTTGAAATATAAGCTCAAATTTAAAAATAAATGTATAAGGCGGACCAGTTGAAATAAAAAAAAATTTAATTCCTGTATTATTAATCATCTTTATTTTATATATATATATATATATATATATATATATATATATATATATATATATATATATATATATATATATATATATATATTTATATACTTTGTTTCAGTTTTCAAGTATTTATACATTTTCAAATATAAAATTAAAATTATTAAGATATTTTTTATATTATATGAGAATATAGAAATCAATCTTCAAAAACTTGAACAATGAAAAAATAAAAAAAAGATTAAGTGTAACAACTTCAAAATTATTATAACAGTGTAATTTCAAAACAGTTATAATATTCTGTCTAGACACCCGGTTGTTATTAAAAACTGGAGATCAAAGTCTTTTCCAGTATAAGTTCCATATAATTAATATCCTTTATATGAAACAAGCGTCTTTGAAAGTAAAATTTTTGTTTAGAAAATTGATTTCGCATATTGCGAGTTGCACAATGCCATTGCAAATTATACTTTGGTTGAAAGGTTAGTTTTTCGTTCTTTAGTTCTGTGTGTAGTTAGAAACAGAGAATCAAGTTAATTAATTCGAACTATGCTAAATACATTTTAAAGGTATTTTGAAATGAGTTTTTATTAGTTTATAAACATGTTATTTAACTCCATACGTCCGTACCTTTACAGTTAAAGTAATAATTTGTAAGGTGTTTGTATATGTTTAAAGTGTACAAACGCGCGCGCGTATTTCAAAAGCAAAGAGGTAAATTGAATATCGTGTGCCACACACTGCTCTATCGGAATCTAGTTGCAAGGAAACTTTGAAGGTTAAGAAGACAACATATCTCAAAACTTTATAGATATTTGTTTCATGCATACAATATGCTGAAACAGATATCTTTCTGCCTCATGTATACAAAATGTGTTAAGTATTATGACTTGGGAGATGTAGAAGTGGAATTCACTATCTCCCCAAACCATAATACACTCTGTCGCAAAAAAATATATGCACCCAGAAGAAATTGAGCTACATTCACGAAATTTGGTATGCATGTAGTGTATATGAAAATAAACAAATGATTAAAAATTCAGAACAAAATATCATTTTATTAAGCGCTTACAGCTTGCAAAAGGTTAAAAATCAGTAAGTAGTAAAGCCACCTCTGGCAGCTATACAAGCCGAAATTCGGCGTGGCATCGATTCAATTAGATCACTTATGACCCCCTGTGGAAGATCCTGCCATAGTCTTTGCATCTGCGCAGTTAATTCTCCTGTATCTCGGGACGGCTGCAGTTGCCTTCCCAGCGCGTCCAGACATGCTCTATTGGCGAAAGATCTGGTGACCTGGCAGGCCATGGTAGGACGTCATATCCTTGAAGACATTGTTGGGAGAGTCGCGCAGTATGTGGACGAGCATTATCCTGTTGATAAATGGCACCTGGGCGACTTGATAGCATGGGTAGCACAATCGGCGTTAAAATATCGTCCACGTATCTGCGAGCTGTCAAAGTGCCTTGAAGGACCACTAAAGATGATCGTGTGTCCCAGAAATTGCTCCCCACACTGTCACACCTTGTGAAATTGCTGTATGCCGCTCGACAATAAATGCCGGATCGGACCGCTGGCCGGTGCGCCTCCAGACGCGTGTGCGGTGGTCATCAGCACTGAGACTGAATCGGGATTCATCACTGAAGATGACACGTCTCCAGTCTGTCACACTCCAAGTTGCCCGAGGTCGGCAAAAATCCAGTCGACACTGCCTATGATGTGGGGTCAGTGGTAAGCGTCTTAGCGGACGTCGGCTCCTCAAGCCAACTTCGGTCAGTAGTCTCCTTATGGTTTCTCTTGATGGCACTGGATGTCTGGAAGGAGGTAAGTGGCGTTGAATCGATGCTAGCGACGTTGTTGGTGCCGAAGTGGCCACTCTTCTGATTGCACGATCCTCGCGATCATTTGTGTTCCTGGGACGTCCTGACCCTCCGCGACGGTACACTCTACCTTCTGTGATCCACTGTTGCCAACACCGAGCAACTACCATATCGCTCCGACCGAGGGGGCGGCCGCTCCGTCTATTCGACCAACCTGCTTCTCTGAGGCCTATTATACGGCCCCTATCAAAGTCCGTCAGCTGCTCGTACTGCCGCCGGTTACGTCTTAGAGGCATCCTAAGTCTCAATATCGTCTATCAAAGTCATCAGATTCGTTTGGATAGCCGTACGGCGCTCGTACTCATGCTTTTAAACTCTCCCAGTTGCGCAACTAATATGCGCATAGCACACTTAGCCTTGTCTCATTGGCTTCGAAATTTTAATCATTTGCATATCTCTTACCAGACTACATTCTTGCCGAGTTTCGTGATTGTAGCTTGATTTCTTCTGGGTGCATATATTTTTTTGCGACAGAGTGTATTTGGTGCAAGCCAAGAATCACGATGCATAAGGCAATAGTTAAGGCCCCAGGCTCTTATCCAACAATCGTAATATTGCAGACGTAAGCAATATCATGTCCATATCCATCGTTCAATCCACCATTTCAAACGTATTTATCATTTTGAGACAAAGATAACCACAGCAATCCTTACTTTTCAGACATTTTAGTATGATGTAATCGACGTCGAATCGTATTTGTGGGTATCTATTATTGTGAAACAGACCATACTACTTCTGCAGAATAACGATATATTAATACTGGCATATGCACAACATACCTGCCATGGTGGCCACTGCTGATTGGTCAGGTTCACAGACTCGAAGGTTCGAGTTCTGGTGCCACTAAACACCCGACATGTACCTTTGATTCAAAATTAGTGTGACCAATTTTAAGCTATGAATGGTAAATTTTTTATCGCTTTGCTGCTAGTTATATTTTAAAAATTAAACATTTAAATTATACCAGTATAACTATTTTTATTAGTGGGAGTAAATTATGGCTCTGAAATTAAAATCTCAAACCTGAAACAAAATTTTAAGGTTTTTGAAGTATGTTTGCTCACATTCTGTTGTAAATAAAGCATTGAAAAATCAGGAAAAGTATTTTGCTAATGGATTACTATCTAAACTTGGAAAAGAAATAAAAATTGGCTGGCAATCAAAAGCTCCAGGAAAAAAACGCGGACGAAAGGAATTCCTTAAGGAAAAAGAAAAAAAGAAGCTGAAAAGACTTATCGCTGTAGAAAATTCTCTGCCTCAAAGAACTTCAGAAAAGAAACTATAGATATCGCAATTGACAATGTGTCGTGAGATAAAGAAAATTGGATATAAAAAGGTGAATAAACCTGTCTGTTTTCAAATGTCTGTTAAGATCATAGAAAAACGAAGAAAACGTTCTTGGTCTCTGTATTTAATGTTATGCAAAGGTAGATACAAAACATGGATAACTTCAGATGAAGCACTGTTTCATCTATTATTCACAACTGACAAAATAAAGATACAATATACTTAACGCACGAAACGTCGAAAAGACGCAGCTGTTTTGCAAAATGCAAGTTGGCCGTCAGGTGATATGGTATGGATAGGAATGTCCTCTCAAGTCTTAACAAAACAATTTTTTGTTGAACCAAAGGCTAAAATTGATGCTAAATACCTTCAGAATAAAGTTTTGAAGCATTTGATCAAAAAATTATGCGTCTTTACCCTCAAGGAAACTTTGTTTTGCACCAAGATTCTGAACCAAGTCATACAGTAAAATCAACTATAAAATGGCTGAAAGATTAAAAAAAAATAAATTCTCTGCCTCCTGAGAAATGCCTACCACCATCCCCTGACTGTGTTCATTGTGATTATTTTTTATGGCGATACTTAGAAAACAATTAAACAGGCGAAAAGTAAGAAATCTCCAAGGGCTTCAAAAAGCAATCAAAGAGGAAGCTGGAAAAATATCTCCCAAAATGGTCAAAAAGCCGTTTACGCAAAATGGACAAACAAACGGTTCCACTTCCTTTCCAAACAAGTTAATGGGGAACTGTCCTTTTATTCTGATGTGAATTCTAAACATAGGAAAGTCCAATACGTGGCCCTTTTTTCCTTCAATGTTTAACATTTCTTCACTCTGTGTCTTCGTTTAAGCCGAAAGAAATATTTAGAGTTAACTCGAGCAAAGAAATTCTTTCAAACCGTTTCCAAACTATCTACTTTGATACATGAAAATAAACTGTGTAATACCTTTATTTACTCGATGCCACTCGGAGCAGAGTGGAAATTTTAGAGTTAAACAAAAACTATCAACTTTTTATATGTATGTTGTATCTATTTTTTTATTGAAATGATGCATAGCAGCACGTTACAGAGACAAATGGCGGCATTCGATAAATTTCTAAAGAACACGCATCTATTGTTTGTAGCCATTCTATCGTAAATGACGAATCACTGTTAGTGTCAAGGCTGTGTTCTGAATTTATGGTTTCCTTTAAAACAACCGTTTTTCACATTTCGGGTAAATTACGTAAGTTTTATCCAAGAAAGGAGATAGAAAAGTGAAAATGTGCGACTTCTAATCTATTTTTCTTCTTCAGTGTCTGGGCTTGCCAGTCATTTTCTTTTCTCTTGTGGGTTTGTATTCAAACTCCAATTTAGAACTATAAACAAGCTGTTAGAGAACTATTTTTCAAAACGCTATACACACAGCATTAATTCGTATAAATTAACATAAATTAAATTCAAACTAGAGGAATACTTCAAAGAACTAAACATACGTTGCGTTGTAAAATCAGCTAAATTTATTTTTAAAAAAAGCATTTATTGAAAATAAAGTAAAATTTTCAATTTTAATTTCAATTTTAAAAAAAAATAATAACAGCATTTTTTTAATAATTAAAAACAAAAAAATGAACAAGTAATTTCAACATACATGCTTTTGTTTAATATAAAACATTATCCACAATTCGTAAGAATCAATAACTTAGATCTCATTTTATAGTATTAAAAAATTCTTTTATTTAAACATTTTTCCACAATTCACATATAACTTCACATATTTCATATTTTACTGGAAAACTAAAACGAAAGCATTACATCCCATCTCCTATTATTGAGAGCTGAATGTTATTTGAAGCACATACACAGAAATAAAGGAGAAAGAGAAAGCAAGATTAAACTGAGAAAGACTAAACGATTCATCACACAATCTTGTTGAATAACAAAATTTTAATTTTAATATTAACAATTCAGGCGTAAGACCTGTATCAGACTGTAATTGAAACTCAATAAGATTAAATAATTTATTGCGCAGTCTTAATGAATAGCAAAGTTGTAATTTTAAATGGATTATATTCCAAAATTTCATTGATAAGAGTTAATTGAAATGAGGCGTAGAATTAAATTCAACTAATTCATCAATGTACCTTAAGTTACAACGATATTAATAAATAAAAATGCGTGTATAAATACAGATATAAATGCATCTTCAAACTGTCAATTCCTCTTTCTCTAATTTTAATTAAAACGTAGTTTCTACTACAATTTCAATTTTACCAGACTCAAAATTTAAAAAAAGTCATTCAAGTATGTCAAAATTTTTTTCTTATGCTACATTAAAACAAAATATAAAAGAATGGATATGTTTCATATTGAGAAAAACAAAATAATAAAACCAATATTAATTTTTAAATTAGCATGGGACTTAAACTACCTTTTCGAACTATTTACGGATGCACAAAAAAAAGCTCAAGATAAACTTGAAAATATTAGAAAAGAATGCCTTTGGATGCAGGATTAAAATTCAGAGATTAAAACTGATATTTTAGAATCCAATTTGTAATTAATAACATTAAACTTTAAAGCAAAAATTCTGAAAAACGACATTCAAATTATTTTGAATAAAGTTGGAAGGATAGCTATTTTTTTGTAATCCAAGAAGCAAAGTTTATTTTTAACCTGATACCTAAGAGTGCAAAAATTTTGTTATTGTTCTGAACTATCATTGTTTTGAGGGTCAGTTATTTAATTAATTTAATTTAATATGAAGACAACCAGTTATATAAAATGAGCAGTGAATTTTCTGCAATGTAATGATTGTATATAATTTTTTTTAATTTTAAATATAGCATACATTTTTTAAAGAACTGAAAGGGAATTTTAAGTACCGATGGATTAATACATATGTAAATAGGGATTGAAAAATTACTTAAAATTATACCATATTATATATATTTTATAATAAACTCAAGGGTGTTTCATTTTGTCCCCTTCCCCTCTTGTAATTCGTAAAAATATTCTTAACTTGGTTTCATTTTGAGAACCACCTAACACTTTCAACATTGTCGTGACTTGGCATTATTCTGCATTTCTTATATTTTTCAGTCAATTTGCAAAAAAAAAAAAAAAAAAGAATGTGTTTGATTGTCATTTTATATTCTAAAAAGTATCTAACATGTGTTCAGAGTTGAATTTTTTCATCTTGAGCTTAAAGTACCTTTTTTTATTTAGCTTAAAAGTAGAATGGTGGTGAAAATGCAACTTTTAAATTTATAGCGATCTACAGAAAATCAATCTAAAACTATACGATGATAAACAGATGATTTGAGATATCGAACGCTACAACTTTTATCCGTTTCCCTGAATTATTTATCTATCCACTCGCTAGAAATATGGACTAAAAATCGTGTTTGGGTTTTCACCGAAGTTCATTAAACCACCGCATCACTTTTAGTAGTCTACGCAGTGTTTATTCCTACAGGTTTTTTTTTGCATTCAACTACTTATACATTTTTTATAGACACACTTTAACATCATTAATTATTTCATTGACAGGCGTCTCGCCTTACTACGATCACTCAATAGATATGTTGAATTCAGGTTATAATATCAAATGGTCTTCGGATGAATTCAGTCTTAATAACACGTTTAATTTCCCATGTCGAACTGTGTATTGATTTAAGTGCATTCTATGTGTTATATTAATAAAAAAATGTATTACATTATATGAATTCATATAAAGTGTATTTATATTAAAATGACAAAAGCCAAATGAATCGCTTGTATTATTATACGTAAACCGCTTTCTAAAATTCATCATATTTGTGTAGAGAATATCAGTGAAAGTAATCACGTGATGGGAAAATAAAGAAATTTAGTACATTAGTATCGATAATTTTCAGAATTTTTAAGATATTCTCTTAAACCAGTGCTTATCAAACTTTCAATACTCGCGACCCAATATTCAATTATCATTTTCATCTCCCCCTTTATACAATAACATTGTATTGAATTCAATATTACTATACTTTTACACTAAAGTTACAGTACGACTTTAACCTCTTATGTGCCACCGACATACATAAACGTCTCGCTCAGCCAAAGCATTAATCTTCTGGACGTATATATACGTCTTTCCGAAGCACGATCATTTCTGTGCACTGCTATCCATAAAATTATTCCTAAGGCTTTGGAGCACAATAAAAGGACCTTGACAGTCTTTGCACAGTCTTTACTTATTTCAGAGGATTTTGCTTATTTATTCATTTTCTCTCCCCTCCCCCCCAAAAACCATCCAAATATGCGCGTCTACGTGGAAAACCCTGGCATTGGGGACCAAACCGCGTAACTTTTATTCGGCAGTTAGGGAATTAATTATAAACCGTACAAATCATCAGGATAAGTGTCAATACAAGCCCATGGGGTCACTGGTAATTATGAAAAAAGCTTGTTCTTAACTTAGTATTGTTAAATTAATAATGAAATACATTGTACAGTACAGTTACTTTTATAAGTGTGTTATATCAGCGTAAATGTGTATTTTATATTTTATTATGTCAGAAAGTATTTTGCTTGCTTACTTTCAGTAAATTCATAAAGTTTTAAATAATCTTTAGTTCTCAATATGCTCGTGCTCCTTTGTAGAGTTATCACGCCCCTCAAGGGGGGCGCACCCCACAGTTTGAGAAACTCTGCCCTAAGAAATAAAGAAAGGTGTTGAGCAATTAAAATTCTAAATTAGAATAAAGTATTGTTTCAAAATTTATGTGTTTGTATGTTAAATAAATTTACATATTATTTGATACCCGAGCTTTGCAAAATTGCAAGCCAGATTTTGATTGCCAATAAAAGCTACTAGAGTAAAAGTAAATATTGAAAATGAAGCAAAAAACGAAACAAAACTTTTAATAAACGTACAACTGTTTTGAAATTTTTATAACTACCCAAATGAGTTTAAATTTAGATGTTGAAAGAGTAGAGTTCCTAAGTCTCTCTCTATACAAGTAAAATATTTAAAAAGAAAATTAAAACTGTTATTTCTCTCCCGAAAAAAAAAGCTTATCAAGGATAAGTAAAGTATCAAGGATAATTTCATTATATCATTGTGATAGTTTCAAATCGAAATATATATTTGCGGAAGGTTTCAAAAAAGTTTTTCATATTGAAATGAAAAATAAAGATTATTTCTCATTTTAGTTACTTGATTTTATTTCAAAAGCTTCTCTGAGTTTTCGCATTCCATTTAATGAAGCACACATATACAGGATTAATGAACGATAATAAGTATGTGGTATTAGCATTATAGTTAATAAATACATTTATGAATAAGAAAAGTTAACCGAATATAAATATGGACTTTTACAATTCAATAAATATCTTTTAATATTTTTGTAAACTATGAAACTTCTTACTTTCAAGTATATATTTTTGAATTTTAAATATTCGTACCCAGTAAATAAAAATTGGTGTATATCAAGCGTTATTTTTTTTTTATCTTTTAATATTTCTCTTTCATAATAGTTTGTATCATAATCATTTTAACAACAATTCATTTGAATCTCACGTTACAATTTTTGAAAAGCTGAAATATATTCAAAAGAAAATAATACTATTATTTTGCGCTACAGAAATTCAATATCTTACACAAAAAAAACTTTATACGGTATATTTAATGTAATTTTTTCAAAAATAAAAATAAAGAATTAAATGTCATTTGATCCAAGTTCAATATTTTCTTCCTTAAGATATTGATACTTTAGTCGTCATTTGTTTATATTTAATTATTTACTTTTGAATAAAACATGTTATATGTTGCGAATTATAATACCGATAAAAAAGTCATTATGTCACCATCAGAGTAAATTAAAAACTGCTTTATTATATATAGATATACAGCTTAAAATACGTGAATTTGGTTAGTTTCACAGATTCTGTAACATCTGAAAAAGGTCATAGTTTTATTTATTAGTGTAATGTGTATAAATATTTTTACTTTGCATGAGTTTTTCCCTTTACTAAACTTGTTTCGTAGGTAAGTAATTCAATTGTGTTTTTACACTCGCATTGCTATCTAACTAAAAGAACCACAAGTGTCAATTGTTTTTAAAAAGCAATAGATTAAATATAATGAATTATTTTACATTATAATCTTAAAAATGTGTTACACTAGTCATCAATTGCTCATAGTTATACACATATATCTATAAAAATTAGTTAACAAGATTTTCTTAACACTTTAAGTAAATATTTTTTATTTGACTCTAAATTTAATATTATCGTACACTATAATAAGTGTTACTTATACTTATTTATCCAGCCTAACTAAATTATTATTTTATTCAAAGAAGTTCACAAAAGTAGTTACTACTAATACAAACCCCGAAGTAGTTTATATTAGTAGTAATAATAGCAGGATTTTTTTTAATTTGCTTCATCAAAAATAAATAAATAAATAAATAAAAACTGGAAACCAGAAAAGCACTTTTCTTTTTTAAATAATATTTAAATAAAATTCCTTAAAATAGTTAGTCACTGGAATATTTTAGTTTATAAATCAAGCAGCAAAAACATTTTTTCAATAAAGGAAAACATACATAGATAAAAATGAAATGATCAGTAGTCTCAACATACCCACATCTTGGTTAACTTGCCAAAATATTACTCTGTTTTGTTTATTTGTATTCATATTTTTTCTCCAAACCCGTTAAAAGCAATAACAAGCCATAAATAAAAATACTAACTCTAACGTAACCGAACCCTGACATAACTAAGAAGTAGTTCACGATCAGCGAGCTTGCTTAGTTTTGTTTGAGCAACTGTTACCACAACGAAAAACACGGCGGGAAATTTTTTGATTTTGAAATCCAGTGAGGACAATAGCGTTTTGAATTTTGATGTCATATTGGTGAGGAAAGAGCAAGTGGTAAAAATATGATGGCATAGGAAAAACAGCGTACTTTTGCCCTTTAAGACGCAAAATTCATACGTGTGATATTTTGATGCAATCATGAGCAAAGATGCAGGCACAATCCATGCGGTTCTATAGATGTGTTGAGTATCTTATGTAATAGGGTGCTGGTAAAGCATATTGCGAAGTATGAAAAATGCTTTATTTTTGTTACTCAAGTAGAAAGAGTTGCACGCGTTTCATCTTTATAGATCAAGGTCACAATGTCAAACTTTAATGTATGAGTTTTGTGGGTCGTATGAAAGTTAGGTGGGAGCATTTCTGTGATATTTTAAACAATATACTAAAAATTTTAGCCATTCATTCTGTTGAGTTCTAACTGATTTTAATTTGAGTGTTATGAGGTTTTCATAATATACTTAAACACATTGGTGCTTTGGTAGGAGGTATATATAAATTTTGTCAAGACTTGCTACAAATATAAATTACCACTTTCGCTCAATAATTGTATAAGAAAAAGAAAATAATTTATGGTACTGACTCAGCTATTGTGAGCAGAATTATTCTGATTGTGTGCGATATCATGTCTTATATTGTCATGCGAAATGCAAATTTTGAAATGGGAAATTTGAAATTTATTTTTCTGCATTATAATACTGCAATGTCAAAAAGGGTTTTTATGTCAGAAAATGTGGTTGTGTTTTTTTTCAAAAAGAAAATTCTTTTTCATCAAGAAATATTCAAATATTAAAGTACTTTCAATAAATAAAAAGTAACTGTGCACTTTTAATCGAAAAAAATGAGCATTCAGAGTTTCACACTCCTAAATTGAAATCACCCAATAAGCAATCAGTCATATTTCGAAATATTTTGTATGAAAAAAGATAAAATACAATGCGAACATCGTGTTCATAAATTATTATTCAATCGAATCAAGTTCAATTTTGAGGAATAACACGCAGTTAAACTAATTACAGACTATAGGTCATTTTGACAATCAATGATGACAGATAATTCAGTAGCGATGCTATATACTACTACCATAAATAAGCGGGCATAAAATATATTTCCTATATCAATAGTCTCCATAATGAATTTAATGATATGCTCCCTGTAACGAGATAAATTGTTACAACTCCTGTAATAGCTCTTTTTACAAATGGTATTCGTATATCGAAGACAGTCGTGTGGAAGGGGGTATACAACATAATTTTATTTATTTACTTCTTTAAAGTATAGTTTATTTATTTCTAATAAGCACATACTTTATATTCTAAAAATTTGTTATCAATTTATTATTAGTCATAGCTTTTTGAAATTGTAAAAATGTTTTTTTCGTGTGTGTATTTTTAAAAATAAATTTAAAAAATTAAGGAAAATTCTATGCTTAATAGCATATATTTTAAAAATTTAAACGTGAAATATTTTTAAGAGAAACTTTTGGTAATTAATTGTTCATAGTATGATCACGCTAATTTTAAAAAGGAGACAGTATATATAAATTTTTATAATTCAGTTATTTATCGCAACATTTTATGAATATTGTCACGGAGTTCGAAAGAAGTACACAGTTCAATTAAACAAACAATTAGATTTATTCTAACGCTGGGAGCTCGATACAACACTGGACTGAGAACATGCCCAACTGGCGATGAACTCTGCTTTTATACACTTGGGAATATTCGAGAAATACCCAGTATGCACTCTAAAGAATGATCTGGATTCATCTAGAACCTAGAGAAACAATACATTAAAAACGAGAACAAAATTCCAGTCTTTGGATAAATCTGCCGGGGCCGGGATTCGAACTCGAGACCTGAGGAAGTTCAGTCCAACGCTCTGCCAACTCGGCTATCGGGACTTGTAGCAAATTTTGCTTGCGGCATTGCTCCCCTCGAAAAAGAAGACAGCGCCCCGCTGTCATTTTGTTCAAGGGTCTTTATTCTGGAACGAGTGATGGGTCCTTTGTATGATTCTTTGGGAGGAATATCCTCGGTTTCGATTTGCTCGGCGGGATCATGGTACGGTTTCATACGCAGTACATGGACAACTTCTCTTAGTTTTCTTTTTCGTGAAGCAGGATCAAAATCTTGTACTGCGTAAGTCACGGATGATAAACGGCGTAGCACCTGATACGGTCCGAAATACCTTCTTAAGAGTTTTTCGGAGAGACCGACTTTTCTCACTGGAGTATAAATCCATACGAGATCTCCGGGAGCGTAGGATACCATTTGGTGTTTGGAATCGTAACGTCGACGATCTTTGTCTTGAGCTCTCAGAGTGTGCACTCGGGCTAGCTGTCGTGATTCTTCGGCTCTGGCTGCTATCTTGGTGATGTTATTGTCATCAAAATCGTTAGGACAGAATGGTAGCATTGTATCTAGTGTCGTTTCCTCTTCACGACCATGAAGTAAATAGAACGGCGTAAAACCTGTGGTCTCTTGTTTAGCGGTATTATAAGCGAAGGTTACAAATGGTAGAATTTCATCCCAATTTTTCTGCTCTACATCCACATACATTGACAACATGTCGGCCAAGGTCTTATTGAAGCGCTCCGTCAGTCCATTTGTTTGGGGATGATACGCCGTTGTGAAACGATGATCAATGTTACACAAGTCGACGAGAGAGGAAACAAGTCTGGATCGAAAGACGGCTCCACGATCTGTGATAATTACTCGAGGAGCTCCATGCCTGAGGACAATTTCTTCAAGTAAGAACTTCGCTATTTCGTCGACTTCGGCTGTCGGCAAGGCTTTTGTTATTGCATATCGCGTTGAGTAATCCGTGCAGACTATTATCCATTTGTTTCCATGAGCAGACTTTGGAAATCTCCCAAGGAGATCAATTCAATGCGATGGAAAGGAGCTATAGCTGGAGGGATGGGAACTAAACGTCCAGGTGGTCGTTGAGGAACGGATTTTCTCCTTTGGCACTCCCGACAATGCATGACATACCGAACGACATTTCGGTACATTCCCGGCCAGTAAAATCTCTTGCGAATCCTGTCATAAGTTTTCGCGAAACCAAGGTGTCCTGCAGTGGGGGCGTCATGAAAGTGCCTTAGTATGTCTGCTCGTAGATGTTTAGGAATGACTGGTAACCACAACTTTCCATCTGGATCAAAATTCTTCCTGCAAAGGATACCGTCGATGAATCTGAATTCTTCGTTTTTGGATGAGTTGTTCAAAAGTTTTAATTTCGCAAGGTCTTGATCTTTTTCTGTTCCATCGCAAGGTTCATACTCGTCGTGACTGCTAAAAATTTGTCTGGTTTTTAAAAAATTCCGTTTCCTCTTCCACTGGATTTCTCGAAAGAGCGTCGGCGTCACTATGCTTCTTACCGGTTTTATATTTTACGTCAAAATCATGCTCTTGAAGTCGGAGGGCCCATCTGGCAAGCCTTCCTGAAGGATCCTTTAAATTCATGAGCCAGCACAAGAAATGATGGTCAGTTACAACAGTAAAGTGTTTTCCGAATATGTACGGCCGGAATTTGTTGGTAGCCCATACGATGGCAAGACATTCCCTTTCTGTGGTGGAATAATTCTTTTCGGCTTTTGTCAGAGTTCTAGAAGCGTATGCTATAACTTTCTCGACATTATTCTGAATTTGTACTAGGACAGCTCCGATACCGTACCCGCTTGCATCAGTGTGGATTTCTGTAGAAGCTCTTTCGTCGTACATCCCCAATACTGGATCCGAAGTAAGTGCTTTCTTAAGACTGTGAAATGCTTCCACCTCTTCAGGACCCCAATGAAACTCCACGCCCCTTTTCAGCAACGACTGCAAAGGTTCGGCGAGATAACAGAAACCTTTAATAAATCTTCTAAAGTATGAACAAAGGCCAAGAAAACTTCGTATGTCATGTATATTCTTTGGAGTGGGAAAATTTCTTACGGCTTTTATTTTGTCGGGATCGGGACGAACGCCATTACTAGATACAAGATGGTCTAGAATCTTTACTTCTTGGGCAGCAAAAAGACACTTCTTTGAATTTAATTTAAGACCAGCTTCCTGAAGACATTTTAGAACAAGTCTTAATCGTATAAGATGGTCTTCAAAAGTTTCGGAGAACACTATTATGTCATCTAGGTAACAAAGACACATAGTCCATTTAAAATGGCGTAGCAAATTGTCCATCATTCTCTCGAAGGTCGCAGGTGCATTACAGAGACCAAACGGCATGACTTTAAACTCGTATAAGCCTTCGGGGTAATAAATGCCGTCTTTTCACGATCCGCTTCGTCTATTTCTATTTGCCAATAACCAGATCGGAGATCCATGGAAGAAAAGAATTTGGCACCTTTCAGACAGTCGAGCGTATCGTCAATACGAGGCAGAGGATAAACGTCTGTTTTCGTGACGCTATTCAGCTTGCGATAATCGACGCAAAAACGCCAACTACCGTCTTTTTTTCTTACGAGCACAACGGGTGATGACCAAGGACTTTCAGAGGGTTGGACGATACCTTCATCAAGCATTTTCTGTACCTCTTCATGAATGATGCGTCTTTCAGTCGGCGAGACTCTGTAGGCTCGTTGGTTGATTGGAGCATGATCACCAGTAAAAATCCTGTGTTTCACATTCGTCTTCGTGGCTGTCGACTTGTAGGTCTTCGTGAAAAGCCCAGAAAATTTCCGGAGTAGTTCGGATAGCTTGTTTCTCTGTTCGTCACTTAACTCGGGTGACATCATTAACGAACAATTCATCTGTGACTCCGAAGTTTCTTGCTGGTCATCCAAGCAACCCGATGTGTCGGAAATAACACATAGATGCCCTTCATTTAGTGGTTCAGCTTGGCCTATGCACATTCCTCTAGGGATGATTTGGTTTCGAACTGCAGGTTGGTAACCCAGACATCACTTTTTCCGTTACGATATGTGGATACCATGGACGGTGTAGCAATATTTTTCTCGAAGAGCAAATGTTTGCTGCCGTCTAGAACTACATTTATGTCTCCTCGGCTCGGGTTTGATATCCTGATACTGTTATTCTAGTTAAAGAATGCGGCTTAAGTGTATAGTCTCTGGTGGCATACAAATTCCAGGCGTCAGGCGCTGTGGAGTCTCGACAGATGTCTTCTAGAACAAGTTCATTTTGTCCACAGTCTATAACGGCTTGAGACGCCTCTAAAAAGTCCCATCCTAGGATGACGTCATGGCTACAATGTGATAAAAGAATAAATTCAAAAGGCAGTTCTCGATTGTTTATACGGACACGTAAAACACATTTCCCTATCGGCCGAACAAAATTTCCATCCGCAACTTTCAGCATAACGCTCTTGGCATCAGCAAACAGAACTTTCTTTAAAAATCGGCGATACTTATCGGATATGACAGAAAACGATGCCCCAGAATCTACTAGAGCACGTATCGGCTTCTTATCTATTATTACGTCTAGTTGGTTACCAGTCATCTTGGCGGTCGACGGAGGATTTCCAGTACACGCGGCCTCACCTCCTTGGAAGGTCGCTCTCTTTAGTTTTCCTCGCTCCTACGGCCTGGCGACTGACTGGATCGGCGATATGGCGACGGGGATCTGTAACGACGTATTGGGGATCGGCCTCTCGTGGGACTTGGCGTAAAACGGCGAGAAGAGTTTGGTCGGCGTATTTCTTCTTCAGTGCCAACGTCGTCGAAGTTCCGTCGGCGGTTTCGAGAGTTGTCAAAGACAGCCTTTCTCTCTCGGCAGTAGCACATTACATGTCCAGGACGTCCGCAGTGGAAACAAACAGGTCTGTTGTCAGCCGTTCTCCACACATCTGTTTTTCTTGGTTCAGGTGGGAATTTCTGAACAGGAGCTCTGTATTTCCTGGTTACAGCGGCGTATGTTGGTCGTGGTCTAGTTTCTGTAGGTTTTGTTGACACTGGGTCCAAAACCCTTTCAACTTCGTCTTGAACGATCTCTTCTAAGGATTGGGGATCGGAGTCCAAAGATTCTTGCGTCTGGTTAACTAGTCGATGGACTTCTTCTCGTACGATTGTGCGAATAAGAGAGACCAAATCAGTCTCATCCGTCAGGGATGCAACCGGTACGACGTTTGGAAGCCTTTCAAATCTCGGTCGACCAACTCTCTTCTGCTTCATATCTTCGATATAGTTGCACCATTTGATAAAACTTGCTGTGTCGTTGATTTCTCTCGTCAACAGGGCCTGATAAATATCCTCAGCAACACCTTTCATTAGGTGTGACACTTTTTCGTCTTCTCTCATCAGAGGATTTACCTCTTGGCAAAAAAAGTCCTAATACACTTTGTATGTAGGACTGTGTACTCTCGCCTGAACGCTGGGCTCGGCATTTTAGTTGTTCTTCTGCCCTTCTCTCTGGTATATTTTTGACGGTCACCGAAAAGTCCACTTAGTCCATTTTTAAACGCTTCCCAGGAATCTAAGGCGTCTTCGTTGTTGACATACCACTGTCTCGCAGTACCGTCAAGAAAGAAATAAACGTTAGCCAGGCACATCATGTCATCCCACTTGTTAAAGTTGGCTACTCGATCGTACTCTTTAAGCCATTTGAGAGGGTCTTCCCCAGGCGCTCCTCGGAAGGTCGATGGGCTCCTCCATTGCTGTAACGAAGGTGTCACTACAGCGGGCTTGGCTTCTTGCTCGGTCGGCATTTTTGTCCTCTCTTCCTACTATTTTCTTTTAACAGTCCGAATTCGGGGGATAATCCTCTTAACCGGAGGCTCCTGCGAAGGTTGTCGCTATTATCTACGTTTGACGTAATTGTACCCCGCGCCTCCACCAAACTTGTCACGGAGTTCGAAAGAAGTACACAGTTCAATTAAACAAACAATTAGATTTATTCCAACGCTGGGAGCTCGATACAACACTGGACTGAGAACATGCCCAACTGGCGATGAACTCTGCTTTTATACACTTCGGAATATTCGAGAAATACCCAGTATGCACTCTAAAGAATGATCTGGATTCATCTAGAACCTAGAGAAACAATACATTAAAAACGAGAACAAAATTCCAGTCTTTGGATAAATCTGCCGCGGCCGGGATTCGAACTCGAGACCTGAGGAAGTTCAGTCCAATGCTCTGCCAACTCGGCTATCGGGACTTGTAGCAAATTTTGCTTGCGGCAATATTCTAACAGAGTACACTTTCACACTTTTAGAGTTTTAGTTTTATCTTTAATTCTGATATTTTCTATCCTTTCCGCATTTTCAGTTCCATATTAAATTCCATATCACACATCCATGGTTACATTATTTTAATTGTTAATTTTATGCATTTTTACATTCATACAGGATAGCTTTCCTTATAAAGTATATTAAACTGTGTGTTTATCACTATTTGATTTCTTAATCTGACACCCATTTAATGTTATAGATTTAAATATGGATTTAACAAAGTTTCCTGCTAAATTAAAAAGCTTTATCAGCTTCGGAAGATGAGTAGAAAAGGGTATTTTCGATAATTTTAATTAACTGTTTTTTCCAAGCAAAAATTTTCCTTTATCTCAATCATGAGTTTTTTTAAACATAGTTAAAGGACTATAAGCTGAAGGAACGAAATGAAAATATTTTTAGATTTATCATAAACATTATTAGTGATATGGAGATATTGTCTGTCGTTAGTTTATAAAAAAGTAGTATTCATCTATTCTTAATTTTTGGATGGGTAGCATATAACATCATAAAAAAAACTATCTAGATCTAGAAAGAGTTTTTTTCAGAAATTATTTACTCACGAAAAAAAAAGTCAACAGATTACATTGTAATAAGTTATGAAATGAACATTATATGTATAAATTAGTTCATCAAGTAAAATTTAATATATTCAGTAATATTTAAAGAGAAGAGAAATATCTTATTAATCACTGATTATTTCTTGAAAATCAAAATAGCAATAATCATGTACATATGTAGTTCCAAACATACAAATGTAACAAATTATAATACTTTTAATTAAATAAATTTAAATTGGCTGAAATTTTTGCCGTAGAAGAATTTGATGCGTCATTTTGATTCAGAATTATTCATAGTAAAATATGTATGCATTATTAGGATTTTTAAGTCCGTCTTCATCCAATGGTAAAGAATGGGATATAATAACTCCAACAATGTTTCAACATTAATATTAATTTCCGATTTTGCTTTCGTGTAGAAAGTCATCATTTTTTTTTATCAATTTCTTATTTCTGTTTGGATCAATCTAGAAAATAAAGCAAATCTTGAAAAAAAATATGCTTCATATTTTGTTTTCTACATTGGTATGTTAAAATCGTGTGCAATATTAACACATTACTTGCAAAAAACGCACGTTTTTGTTTTTTGCAGTTTATTATTAGAACGCAAATCACGTAAATAAAATGCATGATATATGCGAAAGTCCACGGTGGAATATAATCCTATGCAATGTTTTAACTATTCAAATAATAAAATGGTCATTTATAACATGTTTCTCGACATTGTAAGAATGATGTATGAAAATATGTTCTAAGCGTGAGCTATATATATATGACATTAGACAAACACAGCCTTTTGTAAGCCAATCATTTTGCTGCATCTTTAGCACATTAACTCAAAATAACTAAGAATTCCCAATGATTATTGCATTGAATATTCCAGTCACTGAAGTGCCTCGCATCATGTTAAATAAGAACCTAGAGACAATTGTATTGAGAAAGCGTATAATAATATATAAAGAATCAAGTATAAACTCGAATGATATTGTAATATTTTAAACTTTGCCAAACAGAACTATCAACAGATCATGAATAAAACTTTCCGAGGAAATACTCATTTCTTACCTAAATTACTCCACACGTGCATTGTTGCGTATCAATACACATCTTCGTTTATTGGACTACACGATACCAAAACAAGATTCACTGTTTTAAGATGGCTTAAAACTGATACCGTGACTTTTTTTCCTTCATTTTTACGAAAAGTAAATTTAAACTTCAAGCAAACTAACAACAGAAAAACGTATAGTGAGATCCGTTCCGCCACTTCATTCTTGGTACTTTATACTTGCAATATCCTTGTTTCTTGATTCGAGACAGTTACTATCTGTTTTGGCTAGACTCAAAAGCAGACACACTAAGCCTACCAGTTTTGGGAAAGGAATAAAAAACACTTTTCATTTTATACCTGCATCTACATCCAAACAATTCCAACCTATATTATTAACTGCGTGTTTCTCAAAACCGTATTCAAAAAGATCGAAATTCAATCACGTACAGAACATGGTCTAGTAACTTAGTTGAAGTTTTTCTTCACTAAAGTTAACAGTAAAAACAGCCAATGACATAACAAATGCCGTTTTTCCGTTTCAGGATAATTTTATATATTTTTCTTGAATTAAAAGGCACACATATGGAATCATATACGTGAAACTGATTGTTTATTATCGGATGAGTATTAATGTAAGTAATTTTTAAGAGTTTCACACCTTCCTAAAATTTTTATAGTCATAGAATCTTCAACATATTTCAAATAATATTCATGACTATAATACAGTTCTCTCTCTCTGTATAAAAAAGTTTTTCGTGTTTTTGTTTTAAATTTATGTATACATAAGGTATAGTTAATAAAAGCAACTGTACATCTTTAGAACAGAATGGAGCAAAACCACAGTTTGGACAAATTTACATTTATGATGATGGTGAGGCATTATACGAACGCGCAAAAATTGTTAAACGTGACGATGTATTACAAATTTTACAGCCAATTATGAATAAAAATCCATATCCAAAAGAAATATAAAACATCGTATGAAATTCAAAATGTGTGTATTGTATGTGGAACTGTAAGGAAGCACAAAGACGGAATATAACTTCAGTGCAATTTAGAGGAAAAGGTGATTAGGAATTTTTTTTTGAAAATGCACTAATTTTAAGCGGAATTTAAAATGCGGAGATGAAAACTTGAAATTTATTTCCTTTCCTGCCTACAACAATTTGGAAAAAATAGAACTGCATAATACTTGGAAATTACAGTTTTACAATATGAGCAAAGAGTATGAACAGTTGTATAATTTGTAAATAGGGGGTTGTTTTTTGCCGTTAGGGGGTCAGGGTGTACCTCCCTTAGTTATAAATAAAATATCAATAGGGTTATTTTTTAATAATTTATAATTCTGTTCGAAAAACTCCAAACATTTTCCATTTAAAAATCCTTTGTAATTTTAAAATTGTTCACATATCTAAAATAAGGTTGAGGAAGAACCAAAAAATTATATTCTCAAGATAATGTATATAAATTATGCCATCGGCATTCATATTTTGACTTATGCCGTCGAAATTTAACTGTGATTGAAGTTAGTAATCCTAATTAAAAGCAGATGCACGGAACAACAAACTTTTTCCTTATCAAGGAACAACTGAAATGAAGATCATTGCACAACAATATTTAAATATAGTCGGATCCTGATTTACCGAACCCTATTTAACGAATTTCATGATTTAACAAACTTTTTCTTTTCCCCGATTAAAATGAAAGCAAAAAACCCTTATTTAACGAATAATAAACACCCTGAATTAAATTTTTCCAACAGTTGAATTTTTGTTTATTATTATTATTATTCTGGATTAGAAAAAAATTGATTTCTTTTCAAATGACATCTTTTTTGTTCGAAAAAAGAAAAGACTTCTTGTAAGTAGCAAATTCCGAAGGGAAGCTCATTATTAGACTTCACAGGTGCAGATGAGTCACGAATAACCTATTGCATGAGTTTTGAATAGGACTGGAAATTTCTTTCTATCTCATCCCACTCCACAGAGCAGGGGACATTTTAAGAGTTTATACCTTTTTTTTTCTTTCTTGAGAGAAGTGATCCTTATTACATGTAATGCCGTAATGTCCACTTCCCCAGTCTCCGCATCTCATATTTTACTTTAATTTCATTATAAATATATTTCTGATTTCATCGATACTGGAATATATCAAATTTTCAAATATTTTTCCTGATATAGGAGTTTCGTATAATAATTTCTTTTTATTTAAAAGCAATTCTCAATTTTGAAATAATGTAAGGATGCTGTAACTGTTTTCTTTTAATATCACATAGTCAGTTGATTTTACATAAAGGCAAACCATATGAGCTAATTTTTACGATATCTGCAAAAATTTTTTATAAAAATTTAAATGTTCAAAATTTTTTTCGATTGTACTTAGGATTTATATCAAAAAGTTCTCTGCCAAACAGTTCAAAACATGTATTAATTTAATTATGTCTGTGTTGAGAAATTTTTAAGGAACAGCCAATAAATATTTTTTACTGGATAGTTTTTCTGAAAATACTAAAAAAAATTCTAAAATAAAGAAAAAGATATAAAACTGTTTTTATAAAATAGTTGGAATCATATTCTTCCTATTTTTTATAAACAAATTATAAAATCCAAGAGACAAAATCCTTTTTAAATGCAGTATTGAAAGAAGAGAACAATATATAAAAACTCACAATAAATACGCTAACTTTCACTCTAATATGTTAAGTGCAAAATTCATTTGTTTTGTAATGTTGAAGCAAAAATATAGAACACAATGGTACATAAGACTAAAAACGATTTTATTTTTGATCATTAATATGAGTGAACGAACATAACTACTTCTGCAGACGATCTAATATGAAACGGAATAAAATAAAACAAAAATGTTTGGAAAAAAAATAAAATCACTTTACTAAGAAAGCGTCCGTTTTCATCAGTGGTGTAACATACACTCCCGCATTGCGGGGGGATTCAGGAGGGCCAAAGCCTGACTGACGCCAAGTACGTATTCGGGCTTGAAGTCTAAAGCCTAACTTTGCAGGGGAGTCCTAATATTCTCCGTTACGCCACTGGTTTTCATCGTTATATATTATATGTGTGTGTGTGTGTGTATGCATATACAATAATAATACATAATCTCACTTAATATTAAGTTAAATTTTAATTTTATACATATCTTTGAATCTTAATTACAAGCGTCATTTTCTATATAAGTGCCAGTTTCATTCCATTGCCCGCGTTAAAAGGATCGATTCCTGTATTTTGGAAGATTTATACACGATTCATAGAAAAAAATATCTTAACAGCTTTTACGTGCTTTTACTGACAGACAGACGCAATTTCTAAAAGTAACTGATATTTCCCTTCATTTTATCATGTAATTATATAAAATCCCTATTATTCTTCCCATTGCATGTCCCTGGTTGAGAGAATATAGTGATTTTTCTGTCTCTTTTCTCGAACTCTATTTATAGAGAATGGACGCAGACTGGTTACTCTCCTGATGTTTGAGATAATATAATTAAATTGTTTTTTCTACACTACTGTGCTCTCTTGTTATCACTATTTCCAGAATACAAAACACACATAAACACATGTAATGATTACAATTTTAGAGTAAAAGAAATACATCAATGTGACCTCAATTAAATGATAAAATCTTTCTCTCTACAATCCTGAATAAGAATCCAAAATCCAGAAATGATATAGAATCCTAAAATCCTAATACTGTCCAATTATTCTTCTTATCACCCCTATCCCTCAATAGTCGTTTCAGATATTTAATATTTTGTGTCGTCTGAATCATATATGGCTAGCTATTCCAAACGCGATCATTAGAATAATAGTCTGACACAACTTTGCTGTCCGATGAAGAATTTGTATAACACAAAGGCATTCTACAGATATGTGAGACATACAAGTCTGAGATTTTCGTGTTGAAAAATAACTCCAAAATAAGAGAATGCCATACATGAATGTTAAAAAACGATTGGAAGATGTAATCAACACACTGCTGTGCTGTTAAAATTGTATACTCGAACATTAGAAGCAGTTTGTTATCGCAAGTTATAACGTTCGACACCATGCAGAAGCGTGATTCTTCTGTAAATATTGTATAATATCAAACCAATTGGTTGCCGTGCAATGCACCACTGGAGATGCAAACACCTGTGATTTGTAGCAATGCTTGCCTTGCGGGTATTACATTACACCGCGCACGATGTCGAATAGTATTTATAGACATCGATGTGTTGAGCGATTGTCGAAGGCTTCTCATCCTAAACAACTACACGAAAAAACAACTCCAGTACCTTGAAACGGAATTCTGTTTTTCAATAGTGTACCGTTTGTTGGTGGCGCTACAGGTATCCATTATGTGCGTCTATTCTAAAGTGGTAATGCTTTGCATATCTCATTGCGATAAGAGGGATATTTCACGCGATTTGAATATTCTTTTTATAGTTCATGTTGGGAGGTCAGCTGTGAAAAATTGAAATATTTTCCTTTTAAGATATCCAACTGCATTCGGAACCGTGATTTTAAAAAGGTGCATAAACGGATAATTTTGATGATGTTTCTCGACATTTTAAGAACTCAATATATATTATATATAATTACACGTATTTTATCCACATAAATTTATCTTAGTACTTATAAATTTTTCTGGTTGAAAAGTGTTCTAAGCGTGAGCTATGACATTAGACAAACACTGCCTTTTTTGTAAGACAATCATTTTGCTGCATCTTAAACATATTAACTCAAAATAACTAAGAATTCTCAATGATTAGAACATTGAATATTCCAGTCCATTCGGAACCGTGATTTTTAAGAAGCGCATAAAAGGATAATTTTCATGATATTTAGTGTCACTTAGATTAGAATACATGTATAAAATTGTTTTAAGAACATTTTGACAAAAAAATTATTTAAATACAATATTTCGGCTAAAAATTAATTTAGAATAACCTTTTTTAAAATGTTCTCCTTTTGTGAAAAATGGTTCTATTATAATAATATTTTTCATGTATGTAGCTCAGACCTCTGTACCGAGGCTCAACTATGATTTTTGAAAAATTCACATTATTTTCTGAGTTACAACTATTTGTAATAATTATCGGCGTTTTTTTCTTAAAATGTCTCCCCTCTGATGTCGTAAAATATGGATAAACCCACTTCTAAGTTATATATTTCAAAAATTCTAGTTGAGCCTCTGTACAGAGGTCTGAGCTATATACAGGCAAAATATTATAATAGAAGCATTTCTCACAAAAGGAGAATATTTTGAATACGATCATTCTATGTTCATTTTTTGTCAAAATATTGTACTTAAATAATTTTTCATTGTAATAATATTCTTAAAACAATTTTATATACATTTTCTAATCTAAGTGACACTAAATATTATAAATATTATCCATTTATACGCGTTTGCAAAATCACGGTTCCGAACGTAGTCGGATACCTTAAAGAAGTGCTGTGAGTTTAAGGCTGAGTAAGGCTAAGTGAGTTAAGGAATTGACAGCGCCAATATTTCCTTTCTAACACCATTTTACATACACAAGAAAATATATATTGAGAAAAAGTTTTCATGTAACATAGTTTCATTTTATAACATATTCAAATAAATATAATCCAAATATTTTTTATTCCTTTTTATTGTTTTCTTTGTTTCTTTTAAATAAATGATGTTTCGGAAAAAATATTTTTATCAGGTATGCACACTTCTGCTCAGTAAAATTACCCCACCAGGCAGGAAAGCAAATTCCACAAAGTTTCACTAATTATATACATATACAGCACAGCAGGAAAAAAGCATGATTAAACTTATACCCATTTTGGAGGCATACAGTCTCTTAAATTAATACAAAAAGCTGGTGCTCCACTCCTTCTAGGCATCAGATTGAATTAGATTTGGATGACAAATACGGGCACGTCATCTAATGCTGCTTCAAATCTAAGCCACACTTCATCAAACGTAGTTGTGGGATAGCGGTGGCAGCCCTGTCTCTCAGAAATCTAATTGAGAAATCTAATGTTGAATGACAGAGAAAGAGATCTGTGTGTGTGTGTGGACTGACCAAAACAACAGTCGAATACCTTCTATGTCGAGGAAGGTCAGGAGGCAGCAGATAACATGTGATATTGATTTAACTTGTTGAAAGATGATGTCTTTGAGGCTTCGAAGATCTTCGACCTTAAAATTTGGGAAATGTAACGCTAGATACCCAGATTACTGACGATGCGAACAAAAAGCATGCATGTAATGTACCCAATGACTGTCCACACCATCGCACCTAGTTCTTATGACGATTTCGAATGTAAGCAAGCTACTTAAAATTTTTCTGGGTGCTTTCAGACATTGATATTTTAATCATGACGCTACTTGCAAAATTGTAACTCGTCTGAGAGTATAAAGAGAAACCACAGTAATGGTCGTTGTGCAGACAATCCGTGCTCAACTGTACACATAATTGTCGAGCTGTAAGCAAACCCACTTCTTGATTTAAGTCTTTGATGTAGCTCCGTGAACCTACAAGGACGATCTGCCAACATGTCTAACTTCTAGGACATTAATAGTGAGAGAGCATTGAGATGCTATATGGCGTTCTATATGACCTTCCAGAACCCATCGATTCCATATTCGTACGGCAGTCGTTGGATTCTGGCTAATATTTACAAGTAGCAATATCGCAGATCCATAAACTGTATTCTCGATAGGTCATGATCCTCTGTCGCTATCGAATTCCGACACATGCTGGTAATCGTTTCTCCCTCTTATACACTGCTGGACAATTGCTAAGGACGGATAACACTATCAACCATAGCAACCACAAAATGAAAGGAAGCAAAATGTGGAAAATTAGAATAAGTGCGGGATATTAGTAAGAAGAAGTATGAGTACGCAAATTTTTTTCCACGTCTGTTCATCACGTGATAGCGTTCATAAGAGCTTTAAAGGTTTTGACGCGTGTTGTTGTTTCAAGTCAAAGTTTTACAAGAAAGATTTAATAGACGAACTTAAAATTTTTGGCATGTCTTCCCGTCATCACATAGATGTTTTTATGCGTGGCCGAATTATTGGAAAGATCGAAGAAGGGTGAAAAATAACAGATGTTGCCAGGGAGTTCGACATCGCTCACAGCGTTGTTTCACGGCTGTGGAAGTTATTTAAAACTACTGGAATGTGTAGTAGACGGCACGGGGGAGGTCGTGTTAGAAGTACGACGCCTGCAGAAGACAGATATATCGTCCTATCAGCAAAAAGGAACAGGCGCACCACAGCTCAGCAGGTGGCAAATCAGTTTCTTGCTGCCTCAGGAAAGCAGATCTCCCGAAAAACTGTTGCCAGACGTTTGAGGGGAGGAGGACTATACGCACGCAGGCCTGTTGTGTGTGTCCCATTGACCAGACAGCACCGTACTGCCCGTTTGCAATGGTGTCGTGAGCATCACAATTGGAGTGAACAGGACTGGGCATGCGTACTATTCTCAGATGAGAGTAGGTTCAGTCTGTCATCGGATTGTAGACGCCAACTGATCTGGCGCGAGAGTGGTACTGCTTATCGTCCAGAAAATATCCAGGAAAAGGACCGATATCCGACATGCAGTATCATGGTATGGGCCGGCATCATGATCAATGGCCGCACGCGCCTACATGTGGTTGCGAATGGGACTATGACGGGCCAACGATACATTGATGAATTTCTACTTCCTCATGTTCGTCTTTTCCGTGGAGCTGTCGGTGATAAATTTGTTTTTATGGACGACAACGCAACATGTCATCGAACACTCGCTGTTCAGCATTGTCTAGACAGCGAGGGTATTCAACGTCTCGTATGGCCAGCGCGTTCTCCAGATCTAAACCCCATTGAAAATGTGTGGGATGCTTTGGGGAGGCAAGTTGCTGGTCGAAACTATCCTCCGACAAACAAGAACACCCTCATCCGTGCACTCACAGAGGAATGGGATAAATTGCCTTAACAGCTGCTGGATAATGTTGTGCAAAGTATGGTACGACGTGTGGAATGTTGCATCACACTCCATGGTTGACATATCCCGTACTGATACCTTTCTTTAAGGTGCCTGCTGACTTTTAGATGCATTGTTCCATTTCTCCGTACGCAGATCAAATGAACATTTTTTTTCTTTCAGATGTTTCACAGCTTTTGTACTTTCCAGAACAATACATATTCTTTATTCTAATGTCTGAACAGGGTGGCAACTATATTTTATCCTATTAGGCCTCATGTCTCGCTTAATGTTATGCTACATAGCAATTTGTGATCCGTCCTTAGCAATTGTCCAGCAGTGTACAAGGCGTACGATCTTCTTTCAATCAACCAACATTCAAATACGATTTCCGAATGTAGAACCCGCTATGTAACTCTCTTTTCATACAGTTTTTGAGATGCCGTTTCTTCATTCTGCATCGTTCGAATACGCTTTTGAATATATACCAGCATCTTCCTTTCATAAGAATTTGACGTTTGTATCATCTTTCATCCATGATGTTGCAATTCTAATGGTCAGCAATGTAGAAAGAAATATTTCACATAATTTATGTTCTAAGGCAGTGCTCCTCAATCTATTTATCGCTGTGGACCGGTCAACGTTTGATAATTTTGCCGCGTCCCGCTGATGGTGGGACACTTTGATTGTTTATATTTTAGATTGTTTTCATTTAACAATTTTAATTTAATTACATTTAAATATGCCTTCAAAATAGAATATAGTTACACCAAAAATGAATAAAAGTGATTTAACGTGGAATATAAAGTGATTTCTGTGAAAAGTTGCTCAAATCCGAGAGAAATGCACCACTTTAAGTAAAATGGCAATAGTTTAATGTTCTTTAAGCGGCCCGGCACCATTTGATCCGCGGACTGGGGGTTGCGGAGCACTGTTCTAAGGCATTTTATATAGTCTCTTAGAATTTTCTATATCAACTGTATTTAAAATACATTTATTATTTACACTATGTATAATAACAATTTTAAGTTGTCTTCTGTATATGAAATATATATACGATATAAATTTTATCTAAATTTAATTTTGGCGTATATTATGGAATGTTGGTACATTATATGAAATTAAACCAAAAGCAACACATAAAATCCAAGTGAGTGAAAATTATATTAATGTTGCACTATAAAGCAACACGACTTATCGTTTGAATGGTTGTCATAATTTAAACTTTCAAGTTTGTAAAGAAAGTTAGAATAAATTACATGAGTTTCTAAAGATATTTAAAAGGAAATAATATAAAATAGGGTATTAGAACGATCACACACCATATTAAATCTCATTTATCAAAATAAGTTTTTCAGAGAGAAGAAAATAAAGTTTTTCAATAAAATTTTTTTTGAACCGTAAATTTCGTTTGAAAATACCCAAATTGCGTTTTTTCAAGAATCTTAGCATAATAATTCTTTCTTGATTGAACAAGACTATTTTAATTTATCAAATAAATGCATCTTTCAAATACCATTCGTACTTGAAACCTTTCAACGGAATTTTTATCTAATTTATGCAAAACAAGCCGAGATAAAAGTGTTTCAATTTAGGGAGATTGAAAAACATGCCTATATATCAATTACTTCGATGCAATTTTTTAATTACTAAAAGTGAGAAAAACCTTACGTAAGAAACTTATGCACCATTAACTTTTCCATTTTCTTACACAACGCATTCATAAATATTTAATCTTATAGCATGATATAAAAATGGTTTTTCTTCTATTTCTCTATACTTCTTTGGACATTTTTCTGAGAATACGTTTTCTGGATGGCTACAATAACAAAGCATGCCTCATCTAAATTCCTCTCATAACTGTTTTCCACTCATGACGAAAATTCCTCGTTCTGTCATTTATTTTTTCTTATGATGTGTAAAAAAAAATTCAAAAGTAACGTATAAAAAATCTATTTTCATTAAATGAGGACTACATAGTATTTTCTTTAATAAATATCGTTCGAAATGAAATTTAACAAAATTGAAAACTACTTTATCACGAATATGATCAATTCATAATTTTCTGAAGAACACAAAATAATTTGTTTTTTTATAAATATTTCGAATTGGAACAACTAAAAATTTGCAAGAAAACGATTTTTCTTTAGATTTCTTCAGCATTCATTTTTTTCAACAATGAAAAAGATTTCTGTATTAAAAATTGTACTTTATTTAAAAATTAATTTTATTATTATTGTTAATAATAAAAGGAATGCGAATGTATTATCAGAATAAGACCTCAAAATTGCATATTTAAACTATTTTCTGATTTGTATGCAATATATATATATATATATATATATATATATATATATATATATATATATATATATATATATATATATATATATATATACAGTCGAAACCAAAATGTTCCTCACTTAACATGTATAATTTGCAGAGGTAGAGATTAAACACACACACATTTTTTTAACTACCGGCCACCGACGAAAACTGCATGCATTATTTTGGCCGTTTGTAAACTATATACCAGATCAATGGAATAAAATGCAATTACACCCCTAAGTAAAAAAGTTATGATTTGAATGTGCATTTTTAGATGGATAGAAAAATTTAAATTTTCATGGAATAGAATTTTCTAACGAAAGTAACTCTTCGAAGCTATGTTTTAAATCATTTATGTGTTGCAGATAGGATTGTTTTGCGGATTAAGATTCCACAAATTAAGTAAGTTAACCGCCCCATGGATTAGAAGGAAATAATAGGCATATAAATGTATTAACTTACAAAGATGGTATAATGAGCTCAATTGGTTAAATTTTACAAATTAAATCAACTAAAATTATTGTATGCAAGTCCATGCGGGGGAGGATTTCATTCCCATGAAATCATAATGTAATATGAAGCGAATCCTCATATTTAGATCATCTTATGAAGGTGATCAAAATAAAGAGGCCGGTTTATTGGATATAATGGGGGACGCGTTAAGGCAGGGCCAATTGGGCCGGGGTCCAGGGTCTTGGCTTCAAGGTCGCTTCGTCTCGGCTCAGTAAGGTCATGATCCAAATAATTTTAATCGTCGAATGTTATTCCCTGACAATTTCTCCGAAAAACTGTGAGTTTCGAATTATATGACAACTGGCAACAGTGACAAAATTGCATTATTATGTCGTGTCCATCGTTCGTGTTGTAAAGGCCTGCAGGACTAGCCTACTCAAGGACGGAAGAACTAGCCTTTTGGCGAGGGGGCGCAACAGGAACGCTAAGTTCAGTTGCTGCTGAATGGCAACATAAAGGAGTAGAAGAGAAGAGAAAAGGCGGGGTGAGAAATTTGTGAGAACGTCGGAATGCATAGTTTTGAGAATTTAAATGTTTTGTTAAATTTTTATATGTGTACTGTTAAGGTATTCGACTACGTTTGGAACCGTGATTTTGCAAAGCGCATGAATGTATAATTTTCATGATATTTAGTGTCACTTAGATTAGAATATATGCATAAAATTGTTTTAAGGACATTTTGACAAACTTTTTTTATTTAAATATAATATTTTGGCAAAAAATTAAGTTAGAATAATCTTTTTTCAAAATGTTCTCCTTTTGTGAAAAAAGTTTCTATTATAATAATATTTTGCCTGTAATAATATTGAGCCTCAGACCTTTCTAAAGAGACTCAACTAGAATTTTTGAAATATATAACTTTGAAGTGGGTTTATTCATATTTTACGACAACAGAGGGGAGAAATTTTAAGAAAAAAACGCAGATAATTATTTCAATGGGTGGTAACTCTGAGAATAATGTGAATTTTTCAAAAGTTCTAGTTGTACCTCTGTAGAGAGGTCTGAGCTATGTACAGGCAAAATATTATTATAATAGAACCATTTTTCACAAAGGAGAACATTTGGAAAAAAGATTATTCTAAGTTAATTTTTTGCCAAAATATTATATTTAAATTAATTTTTTTTTGTCAAAATCTCCTTAAAACAGTTTTATGCATGTATTCTAATCTGAGTGACATTAAATGTCATGAAAATTATCCATTTATGCGCTTTTTTAAAATCATGGTTCCGAACGTAGTGGGATATCTTAACGTGTGTGAAAATAAAAACCAAGTTTGGTTAAATAGCCTCTTATTGAGACAACAATCCTACGCTACCAGCATTGTTACCACCACGCGCTACAGTGTCTAGATCCAACCCAGTAATATTCAACCAGCGGCCCACTGGCCTTTTCCGAGTGGCCCGGACATGGCCCATTCCATTAAGAAATTCAATTATTGGTGAACAATGTACTAAAAAATTAACAGGAAATTGTATCAATCAAACAATCAAATATATCAATTTTGCTGTTAATTTGTTCTTTTAATTAGTAGAATATAAGCACAAGAGGCTTAGTCATAGGTGAAAGGAAATAGAAGCTATCCCATTACTCAGTAAAAAATGCATAAAAATAAATTTTTTTGTGTGAGTGTTTGATAGAAAAGTTAATATAGGATTAACATAAAAGCCAAAAATGAGTTATAATATTTTGATCAATTTTGCTTTGATAGTCTTTATTTTTTTGGTCTTATAGTGTTTTTTTCCATTATCCGCATGTTGCGGCTCCCTTGAAATACCTGTCATGTGTATGCGGCCCCTGGGGAATACTTGTCACGTGTGTGTGGCCCGGCGGGAAAATAAATTGAGTATCCCTGGTCTAACCTATCCCCATGCACCCTCGTTACTCATTTAGTCGAAAGATTGCTGTCGGTCGAGTCGGTTTGTGGCTAAGTTTGTAAAATACTGAGTTGCGCACATTTATTTGTTACGGATTACTGTTTGTACCAGTATTTGACAGCGTATGCTATAAATACTGTTTACTTATGTAAAAGAGTCTGTTGATAGAGCCTACTTTTTCTCAGGGGTTCAATTAGCATTAAGACGTCACTGAATTGTAATACGATACATCGGGGGAACAATTCAAACAATTAAAGTAGTGGTTAATTTTAGGAGCTCTTTTATGTAGTGTTAAAACTTATTTTTTGAAAATTTCCAAGCTATAGAGTGTAAAGTAGTAATCAAACATAGTCGTGAAATTTCTTTTTGCTTAAAGCTCATGTCTTCTTTTCCCAAGCCTCAGCTTTAAGTTGTCATTAACAATACAAGTGATCTGGATAAAACTAAACCTAATATAACGATATATCACGAAAATTATTATATTGCAGTTGAAAAGCAGAGAGAGAAGGAAGGTTTAGCTATTGTGTTTATTTTTTATATTATAAAACGACTATTTAAATCTTTAGAAATATTATTTCTTAAATGGAACAGAATAAGATAAAAAATAAATTTACGAAATTTTTTTTAAAAAAATTATTAAGTAGTTTTGAGGCAATCGAGTGCTTACACCTCTTCTATTTTACCTTGGTAGCGAAGGACGGAATGTGTTTAATACTTCATTTACATCTAAATATCGTTAAGAAGCCATCACTCATAGTATCGATAAATTAACCGATCTTGGTATGTATAATTATGTGTTTTGGGAAACCATGAACGTGCCATAGAATTTAAAACTCGTGAATTGGTTTAAAATTTGGTGAATTAGATATTAGCACAAGATATGAACATGATAATAGTCTTTATGATTGAAAGAGAAATCTTTTATTGGGCTCTCAGAAATAAATTTGTAATTTTGACAGAAACAAAGCAAAATAATATATTCATTCTCTTTTTATTGATACTTTGTACACTAATGTGAGTTTGTATATTTTCAATGATATTTATGCAATTCCACTGATAAATATTTCAAACTTTTCATGCTAAGATGTTGAATGCTTTAATATTTAGTTTTATTTTTTAAAAAAATAACACATTTCGAACTATAATATCTTGTGCTGATATCTAATTCTGCAAGAACTAATTTTAATTTCAAATATAAAATATTTGTTTTTAATTGAGATGCTAATAAGTTTTAAATACATGGTGTGTGTATTGGGCTAAATTATTGACACTGTTGACCTTGCTTATAAATTCCTTTTTATTTCTCCATGAGTGTTTTTGACTTAGCAGAGCACCATTTAATTGATGGAATAATAAATTATTACACAAGACTAAAAATCAAAATTTGTTTTCTTATTTAAATATGGGGACTTGGCACCTTAAAAATGACCTAAACATAATTTTTGTAATTTATTTAGTTATATTCTTTGCATTATTATCTTTCGTTTGAAATATAACTTCTGTATATCTGAAAATTAGAAGTTGGAAAAACTTCAATTAGAAAAATGTAAACAAACTAATTAGGAAATTCGAACACGCTACCTTTTTAGATAGAAAAGTTAAAAAAAGCTTTTACATAAAGAAAAGCTATTTTGAAAAGTGAACCGATAACTAAAAAATGAAAGTGTTACAAAAAATGCAGGATATTTTTGAAGTATTATATTAATGTAATTTTTTTTCCTTTTGAGATGTGCACATGGAAAAAAATAAGCCATTTTTTAATAATAATTTTATAATTTCAGTTCATATTTCTTATATGCTTTTTATAAGAATATAATATTTCAATGTTGTATAAAAATATAAAATTTCAATTATTCAAAAACCTTAAAATTTCTGTTATGACAAAAATTTTTTTTAAACATTTTCCTTGAGTTTTCTCTTATGCAATTATACTCACTAAAAAGGATAATTCATAAAATATATTGGTTGAAACAACATGAAAATGCAATTATTTTTAAGAAAAATCTCTGACTAATATTTTAAAATGATCTTTTATTTTTATTTTTGATATTAATAATATTTTTTTAGAATTATATAGACTTTCAAATGGTTTTTCTTAGTTTGAGTTTTTTCGCATTCAAAATGCTTCTCCTTCCACAATTATTTACCAATCACTTCCATTTTTTCCCTGTGTGTTATATATAATACATGTAACAAATTTGGGAATCGCTTTTGCTGTAAAAACTTAATACTTTTTTTAAAAAAAATTAAAATGAAGATTTTGGCTATTTTGCCGAATTGTAGTATACATACCAACAATTTATTTTTTTTTTATCTTCAAAACTAATTAAATTATAGTAAAATCGATTCTGAAAATTGTTTAAAACATCCTTAAGAATATTAAAAAAATTCCAGGTAAAAAAATAAATAATTACAAGAAGAGAACAATTTTAAAATTTTCCAAAATTTCTTACAAAAATTTAAAATTTTAAAATTATGTTAATAATGTTTGCAAAATTTCATCTCGCATCATTTTCTTGAATAGAAACATTTTTTCATGCTAAAATATAATTTTTAAATACATAAATAAAAAAAAGTTGCATAAAAGGTGCCAAGTCTCCTTAAATAAGTATCATAAATATAAGTTGTTTTCAAGATGAGATAACATCATTTTTTATGAACAAATTAAAAATAATCTAAATAGGCAAGAATATATAATTCGAAATTCACAAAAATTAACTTTTGTGACTTTTTATACTTATAAAAAGTATTTATAAAAATCTCTTAAAAAGTTAAAAATACCGAAAGTAAGTAACAAAATAATTTTTATGTCTGTGGAAAGAGGATTCGGTATAAAAATGTTTGCCCTTTAAGCATTAAACTTAATTCTTGGAAACTGCTTTACTTTTTTACATCTGTCTTAAAAAGTTCTTAAGTGTTGAGGGAATAAGAAATATTAGAAAGAGAGAGAGAGAGAGAGAGAAAATAGTTAGGATATTTATTTTTGACGATTTCTCTGAAAATGTTGTACCACGTTTATTTTTTCCTAGTATATCTCTCATATTTTTTTTAAAAACGCAATTCTTTGAGTTTTTTTAAAAAAATATAAATGAGAATTATGTTTTCATTTATTTTAACTCAGAATGCTGAATTAATAGGATGCACTTATTTCATTTAAATCTAAAAAGACTGAATAAGTATAAAAAGGCATAATATATTAAATTTAGAAGTTAAAAAGAACAACAATAAGATCTTATTTTAGTGCAGACGCGTCATCCGTGTCTTTATTCAGAATTTTATAATCAAATTTGTCATTAAAAAGGACTATTTAAAAAGATAATTACTCAAAATACATGTTATATGCACAAATTATCCAGTATAAATATTTGCTTTTATACCATTAACCATATTTAAAGCAATTTTTTTTGAAAAAAAGCATTAAATGTAGAAAGTTTAAAAGCAGCCCCTATAAAAATTTATAAAATAAAATCAATTTTCAAAAATAAACCCTTTAAATATTTTAAACTGGTATTTTTTTTTTTGAAAAATCGGCTGATTGTCAAAAGCTTATTCATGAAAAGATTTGTAAGTATAGTTGAGGTAGATAAATAAAATAAAATTAAGCATGTTTTTCGCATAACGTATGATAACATAAAAAAAACAACCTAATCTATCTAATTTCTAAATTAACCCATTTATATTAATATAATACAAATATTTATTTTATTTTTAAATACAGTGTTTTATAGCAAAATTAGGCCCAGTGGTCGAGTGGTAGCGTATCGGGCTTCCACGCCACAGGTGCGGGTTCTATTCCCGGGCTGGGCAAGGTCACCTCAAGGTAACCTTTCATCTCTACTGCAGTGGGTTGATAAATGAGTACCAAAAAAAAAAGCTTGCTTGGGGACTTAAACACTGGGTGGCTCGCTTCAGACTGACCACTTGATCCGGACATCTGCTCATGCACCTCAGCGCCCAATGGTCACGTATACTGGGATGGGCACAGTAGGCCTTTGCCCCCATGAGCTGTTGCACCACTGAGTTTGCGTTTTCAGTTTGCAGCACCATTAATATATGTTTATGATTAACATATCTTAAAATATATAACTCTAAAATTCAAGATCCTAATTGAAGATATTTATACATGCGATGCCGCCCAGCTGGTATAGTGGTTAGTGATGCGCTGACTGCTGTGCTGTTGGGCCTGGGTTTGAATACCGGAAAAGGCATGAATGTTTGCAAATGTATAGTGCCTTTATGGGACGGGGTACTCTAAATAGCCACAGCTTCACTCGTGAGATTGGTGGAAGGGAAAGAGAGGTGGGAGGCCCTGACCACCTCCAGGGTGTACTTCCTCAAAATTAGAATGGAACCGAGCCAAATTGCACTGTCACCTGTACGGGGCTTAAAGCTCCGGTTAACAACATGCGTTAATCTAGCCCCTAGCCACGATGAATTTTATTTGCCTTGGTCTGACGTTATTATCGATTGGGTGGCATCAGTAACAATAGCAACGCATATGTGATGAAAAATTTCAATGGAAAATTACACAAAACTACTTGTGTAAATGGAAGTTCTTGCAAAAAAAAAAAAAAAAACGCTTAAAATATACCATTGAAAGGAAATTGAACTTTTTGACAAAAATGTAACTTTTGTTAGTAGATATATAACTTAACTCATAACATTTACTTTTTACTCTACATAGTTAATAAAAAAACATTTTTATGAAATGTTCCTATACTTTTCTAAACTGATGATTATATTATAGAATTTCCTAATTGTTTCGATACTGATTGATATTACGTCGAAATAATACTAAATTTGCGATTACTCCTGAAAAAATTGCATGTTTGTATTTACACTCATGTCCACACAGAAATTGAACTCTAAAATAGAAATTTCACCTGTAGAATTATCACACACATCTTGAAGAAGAATATGCAAATTACAGGAAACCACCAGATGGTTCGGATAGTACGTCGCAATGACGAGAGTGTAAGAGAGGGGTATATAAGGAATGGTGGCAAAGAAGTAAAATTGTCCACAAGCGCTTTAAAAGCCTTTCAATAACCGCATAGTTATGGTACAAAGGAAGCATTTAGATGTTTTTTTACGTGGTAGAACTATTGGACGACTGGAATGTGGACGTATCCGGCTGGAAGTATCCGAGGAACTTGGAATCGACCAGAGTGTCATCTCCAGGCTTTGGCAACGATTCCAAGATGATGGTAATGTGAGTAGATGTTACAGCACAGGTCACCCCCGAGTCACAACGCCGAATGAGGACCGGTATATATATATATTTGGCAGTTACTGCCAAAAGAAACAGACGAAGCACAGCATCAGACCTGTCTCGTCAGCTCTCTTCAGCTACCGGTACGACAGTTTCAAGGCAGACCGTGTACAGACGTTTAGGGCACATTGGTCTATATGCTCGTAGCCCAGTCAGATGTGTTCCACTTACCGCAACTCACTGTCGCCTGCGATTAACCTGGAGTAGAGAGCATGCATTGTGGACACCACAACAGTGGTCTTGTGTGATGTTTTCCGACGAGTCCAGGTTTAGTTTGCAGTCTGATTCTCGCCGGACTTTAATATAGAGAGCGCCAGGTACCCGTTACCACCAAGAGAACACCATTGAACGACACTGTTACGGTGGTGCAGGACGGCTTGTGTGTGTGTTTGGGGGGAATTATTCTTGGTTCCAGAACTGACCTGCATGTTCAGAGTGTAACGATGACAGGCCACATCTATCGGGATGTCATTCTGGAACAACATTTACGTTTGTTTCGGGGCGCCTTGGGTGCTGAATTTCTGTTTAGGGATGACAACGTCCATCCTCACCGTGCAAACATTGTAGACGAATGCCTTCAATTGGAGGATATCACTCGTATGGATTAGCCAGCATACTCACCGGACTTGAACACAATAGAGCATGTGTGGGATATGCTTGGTCGACGAATTGCAGCCCGTCAACCCCCTCCCACCTGTCTACCAGAACTTCGGAGGGCATTGCTTGATGAGTGGTGCAATATTCCCCAAGATCAGATTGATAATTTGATACTCAGCATGCCTAGGCGTTGTAAGGCCTGTATTGCATCGTCCGGGAGACATACTCCGTATCAACCATCATAGTAGCCATGTTATACTGTTTTTTGTAAATAGGTTCTTTTTTGAAATTTGCTCCAGGGATTTTAAAAATCGCAATTTTTATTAATTATGTCAAACATATAGCATCTTTTTTGCTCTTTACCTTTTGTTTAATAAATAGACTTTACAAATAAGTCAAATTTGTTTTGCTTCTGTCTCATTCTTTGCCTGAACTTCATTACCCTTAATTTATGGACATGAGTGTAGAAGGATGAATGTAAAATTTTCCGTTTTCTAACAATAAATACAAATCATCCTTTATTAATCTCAAATGTTTAAATGCAAATTTTTTCCTCAGTGAATGATCACTCTTATCACCTACGAGATGCTCTTATGTCTGTCAAGGCACTTATTAATTTGAAGAAAAGCGTCTAGTTTAACTTTCACGGCTCATTTCATAGTTGGAGGACACACTCGGTATTCTAGAAGCACAATGCTACATTCGGAGAGAATACAAAGATATTTGGAAAGAGTTTTAACCGCTGTCTGTGGAGTGGAGGTATGTAATTTTAAAGCAGATGGCCAATTGTTTTGAGGCTTGGAATTCTACACTCTCAACTCGCGGTTGAATTCAGTTAAGTATCGTTGTTAACAGCGGCGTAATTACTATAATATTAAACCACGCCATTATTTCAAGAATTGTGGTAATTGATAAAAAAAATTTCACGCGAGCATTTTCCAAGTAATAAAATAGATTTTTAAAAATAAAGAAATAAAATATGCTGCTTTCTAATTTATATTTATATTTACTTCATGGAAATATACAATTTGAATCGTACACACTTTCTACTTTTTTATAAATATGTTACTTTTTTAGGAGCATGCTTGCTTAATTTGTTGAATTAATTCTGAAATTGTATGATATATCAATGCGTAATTACTAAAACGCATAAAACAATATTTTTTCAAAAGATTGAGCTGTAAAATGCTCTGTAAGCATTTGTTTGAAATAGCTTTGACATTACTTAACTTTCGAACATTTTATTTTTCAAATTTTCGTTTAAATTGGTAAGATTAAGTAATTAAACTTCATGGAGCAAACAAAAATAATCATGATTGTATTATATGAATGTTATTATAAATTTTTAATGATGTATGTTACATGAAATATTTAAATTTCAAACGTTAAATTAAAAATATTCTTATTCTTAACAACAATAAAAAATACTTATATTATTTTAGATAACTCTGCTAATTGAATAAATATGTATAACAAGTAATATGCAAAAAAAGATTTTTAAGTCAATTACTACTTAAGTCAACAAAGAAAAATTTTATTTTAGTTACTTTTTATTCAATAATTGCAATTAATATAAATATGTATATACATATGATAGAGTCACAATATTAAGTGGCAAAATGGAAAACGGTTTTCCTTGCAATTTTCCTTTTTATATATGGTGTTAGAATATTATTTTCGTTTGTTACTATTTATTCATCAATTAAATTTAATTATTCCAATAAAATAGTATGGCAAAAAAACCCCACAGTCTCAGAAATTAGGCCATCCCAGGTGGGATTCCAACCCACGAGTTTTGGATTAAAAGTTGAAAGTGCTATCAATCACAACGAGTGAATTTCCTTTTATATAGGGTATTAGATTATTATTTTTGTTTGTTACTATTTATTAATCAATTAAATTTAATTAATGAATTAATATTTGAAAAACTGTATTAACATCAAGTGTCACCCATTAAAAGTTTAAAAAATGTATTTGAACTTGAGTGGATGAATAAGAAGTATTCTATTAACGAGAGAGAGAGATTGAAAATTTGAACAAGAGAGAGAGATACATGAGTAATTAAATAAATATAGGGACTGTGTGAACTAATAGTAGGAATTGAAAAATGAATTTCTTTTCAAAGGAATTATTTTTTTTCTCAAATTAAATATTTATTACTTAATGGATAAAAATACTTTTTATTTATTTCTAATATTTCAATTCACATTTTAAGCGGGCCAAGTCGTTTTGGGACTCTGGACTTTTGTTTCATTTTGAAAATAAAAATAGTGAGGAGGGATTAGAAAATTTTACTGTTTAATAAATAATTCATTGAGTCATCAAATCCACTTTTTTTCAAGGGCAAAATACCAAACAAAAAATTGAATCAGACAAGAATTAATACATATTAAAGGGTTCTTTCGTTTCATAGTTCAAAATAGTTTATTAACAGAAAGAGAGACAAACGTGTGTTAATCTTCCAAAACTATGGAAAAAGAACGATAAGTTTTACCGTTTAACATTTATTCCTATCTAAATGAAAGCCGTTTCCGGTCTTTATGTTTTAAAATCTCCCACCGACTACAGAACTCAAGCCAATTAAAGTAATAAAAACGGATTAACTATCGATTTACTTTTCAGTGTAAGATGAATAATGCATTGAAATTCTTTACTTCAATCTTCAAAAAGGACCCGATTACTGATAGGATCAATTTTAAAAACAATAGTTCTTCGTGGAGAGAAAATACCGTTATTACATTGTCAATAATGATGGAGCATAAATACAAAAGTCTGGATCTTAGTTTGATAGAAGGATAAGTACCACAAAACTCCTGTTACATGCCGTGTTGTTTTGCTTTACCTTTCTGAACTAAAATTTCAGAATGATGAAATGAATTTCTTATTTTAACTCGATGATATACACTAGTACACTACTCGGTATATTCACTAGTACAGGCGTACTACATCTAGTAAAACTATTTTAAATTTATAAATTTTTTTTTACTTCAAAATTAATCCAAACAACTTTACATAGATATTTCTTCAAATATGAGACTTATGTAAGCTGACCACCTATATATCTATAATATAATTAAAAAGCAACGCGTCACATGAACAAAGTATTTTTTATCACTTTCTTAAGTACACACTTCATTTCTACTTTTTCTGATAGAAAAATGCGTTACCTCATTAAAATTAGTTCTTGTGGCTCTAGCATTTTGTTGAGATCTTTTAAAAATTAAAAAACAAATATTTAATAAATATGTAATGTTTCGCTTTTCTTTTCCCTTTAAATTTTTACATTTTAACATAGAAAGTTTATATTTCAATGCATAAAAATAAGTGCAGTAATTGAGTGATTCTTAATTTTTGAGGGCATTAAGGAAGATGGCTTAGATTATTACATTTATAAATAATTTAAATACGCGCTTATATTTGTTTCATATGTACATGAACGTGTTATTAATAAAATTTTACACTATTGTGTCAGTACTTAAACGTTTATTGTTTAAAAAATAATCATAAATTAGATATATTCCTATGAAGAAACATCTATCTTATAAGATGCTTTCAGTATTTTCTAAAAGTTACTGAAATTTAAATGACAAAGCATTCCAACTATAAATTTCAGCACTCACACACGATTTTTCATAACTTGATACAAGATATACTTTGTATATATTTTTAGACACTTGATTTAAACAATAATTTAGTTCCAATTATTTTTACTATCCCTTAAAGGGTTTTTTTGTCAATCAACGCTATTTTAGGACGTAATTGTTTGATAAATTGACAAGCACAAATTTAGTTTTAACTTCTAGATTTCCTATTCAAAATCTAGATTTATCAATTTATCTCTTTTCGAGGTTACTTCTGATTGCAATTTTGTTAGGCACTTCCCCTTTATTTACATAAAACTATATATTCAACAGGTCATTTTCTGACATTTTTATTTGCCAGTGTTCATCAACCCTATATATCATTTAACAAGAAAGCCACCCGTCCAACATTATTATTCAAACATCAGTAATTATATCTGATCTTCTTTGATACACTCATTTGATACAGACTTCAGCCATTCAAATTCTTAATTCGACTGACAGATAATCTGTTTAGAACCCAAACCTGACAGGACTGGCTTCTTGGTGAGTTCGTTTGATGCTAAAGTTTAATTGATACGACAAAACCAATCATTCATCAGTTCCCTTTATTGACACCTTAATTTGACACAGATCTCTTGTTTGACTGACTCATTTAGCTGCCATTCCGCTAATACATCTTATAATCAACTGTGAAATGATCATGTTACCAACAGGTTGTCGATAGATTTTCCGAATGTATGTAAAACAGAATTGAGGTTTATCGTAGTTTCAAGAGGAATCCAAATTACGCGCTTAAGCTCATTTTAAGAAATTAATGGGAGGGGATTATTTTGCTCTGAGTATTGATACGGATTTCTATTAATTTTTAAAGATTTAAAACCCCCAGAGCATAATCATCAACGTATAAGAGATTATTTTCTAAAGTATATCTGATAGATATATATTAAAGAAAATGATAAATTCTTATATAAGATTTAGGGAGCTAAAACTACATGAAGTATTGTTTTAAATGTCAGAATTTGTAACTCTAGTTCGATAGCTCGATTTTTTTTATCGAAATAGAATTATTTGAAATGTGGTGAAACTAATAGTAAAAATTATGACATCATCAATTTTTCTATTATTGTATGTTAATATACAATTATTTTAAAAACTGACATTTTTATTAAATATATTATACATATTTAACTTGTTATTAATATAAATTAGAATCAGGATTAAAGTAAATAATTGAAAGATTAAAAATGCTAAGTATTTTTTGGAGACTAAAAGTTCTTCCTTCAAATATGCATTGCAAAAAAGGAATAAATTAAAGAATTGTAATTTATTCAATTTATGTTACATTTTATACAAATTTTTGGACAAAAGAAATATTTCAGGATACGATTGAAAATTAAACTCATACTTGGATTAAGAATTTGGGCATCTGTTGAAACCTTATATTCTACTATATAATCACTTCATAATTTTAATCACTTCATAACTGTTTAATTTACCATAGCTAATATTTTAAAAGGATTATTCAGATTTTTAAGCTTAAAGCTTTCAAGATTTCAGATTATTAAGATTTTAGATAATTTTGTCTTCATTTAGAAATGTATTTAACGTAATAATAATTTCTAAGGTAATGTTCAAAAAACATTATTATTATTAATCATTAGTTTAAAAATTTATTTATCTTTTAACTTACATGTATAATGAATATTTTAAGAAAAAATGTGCTATAGTTTTTATTTATGTATGTATTTGAAATTGCATACTCTTAGCATTCTTTTTGCAGCGATTAATTTTTGCACTGAATTAATTTTATTAGATATTTAATTGGGAAAACATTTGATTTTGTATCAATTAAAAACAATCTGCAAAATAGCAAACACATTTAAAAAAAATATGTTATTACATTAATTATCCATGGAGACTTAGTTGATATTTTACATCTCATCATTATATTATTCATATTTTAAGTAAGATTAAATTAACAGAAAGCAGTTAAAACTACCAACTGTTAACAAGATTAATTACAAATTTTCATTCATAATTAATCTTGAAGAAAAACATATAAGTATAGGCTATTTCCTAAAATTGATAAATATACAAAAAACATGGTTTTGTAAAAAAAATGTTTTAAGAAAGTTTTTAAAGGCTTGCATTAATTACAAAAATTAGAATACACGTCAAAATTTATTCTAAATTCACTTTTGATAGTTAAATAATATGTATAAAAAAACCATGTTTCCTTTAGAAGTGATTTCTAAATTTTCTTAAAAGTTTCAAGTATAAAAATTAATAATTAGGCATAATTCTAAATTGAACCAAAATTTAAAAATAAAACTGGAATTAAAAGTATTTATTTTTAAGATATTGAGCCAGATTTATTCAAGGTTAAATAAATAATATGAATATCAATATATTTAAAGATCAAAAACTAAAAAGAAATACCATTTAAAATGTTATTGTACATAAAATATGATTAGTATCTTTATAAATCATGCTAAATAATTTACAAAATAATACAAAACTAAATGTTTGATTTGAATGACTCATTACAGTGTAAAACATATTCAGTAATTTTTAGATGAGATATTACGCGTTTACAAATTTATGTTATATCACTAAAAAGTTTTGAAAAATTCGAAAAGTAGCTGTCTCCCTCGACATAACAGTAAAAAATAAAAAGCAACTTCAAAGCTTGTTATAACTAGTTTCATTTAAAGTTAATAAATAATATTTAACGACAATTGAATGATCAGTGAAAAAAGGAAGAGTCGCATTGCAGAGAAAAATGCGCCCTGTTTTGCCGTATTTTAGTAAAAAATGCAGTTGTCAACTAAGAATAACAAGTAAAATAGTACGAAATTTTTTTTAAAGTGTTCAGTTCTATTTTAAAAAGTTGAAAGATTTATACCACCTAAAACTGTCTAACAAGAACATCTTTAAAAGCTCTATCTTAGAAATGGGAGGGGGAGGGAGAGGGGACATTTACTAAACAAAAATTCAACAAAGCTTTGAAACAAGGTTTGAGTCACAAGCTAATTTATTTTAAAATATTTTTAACTATTTTTTAAATTCGCAGCTTATTTTTATTATTTTAGCTAGAATTTTTGTATTATTTTTCTACTATATGGTGATCAGAATCAGTGAATTCAAATGATTATAATAAAAATTCTTTTACAAATAACTAAATTAATTTTTTAAAATTATTTTTGAAATTCATGTGAAATATCTAACATTTAAAATAATAATAGCTATTCTCTGAAATAAAATGTATTCCATTTAAAACATTAGTGGATTACAAATCTTCATTGTTAGATGAGGAATTTTAATTGTATTTTAATATTTTGAAATAATTTTAACGATTAGTATTAATATTTTAATAATTTTATTTTAACATGAGAATAATTCAAATATTCAAATTACTCGAAAATTATGATATTAGGAAAATAACCATTTAATAAAAAACAACATTAAAATTTGAATTTCGAGGTGTATATTATGTATCTCCCATTAAAAAGATTTATTTATTCTTTATTAAATAAAATTTATTCTTATCAGTTTTAAGTAGACAAAAGTGTATTAATTCTTTTAAAAAAGGTGACACAAAAATTTTGTTTTAAATGTAAAATAATTCATTTTGTTGTTAATTGTTTTGAATTTCTATTAAGTTAAACAAAATTTTGTTAAAAATGTCTTTTCCAACCTTTTTAAAGGGCATTTTAAAAAGCATCTATAGCTCAGTAAATATTGAATAAAAAAAACGAATTCCAAAATCAAAAATATAAAAAATAATTTTTTTTACAAATAACAGAATTAAACGTAACAACATTGAAAGGAAAAATATTTTAATTTTTTAAAATTATTTCGATTGTTTTAATGAAGGTAAAAAATATTGATAAAAATGAAGTTATAAATATTATATTAAAGCATTAAAAATGTTGAAATGTATAATAGAATTAGCACAATAAAATTCTTTTAAAAGAATCAAACTCGTCGACAAAACTATTTCTATAAGGGTTTTTTAGTCATTTAAAAATTTAATATACATTCACACGAAATTATAATTCAATACTCGTAAAGCTCGGAGGTAATAGTTTTTGTTTTCCTTATACAACACACCCAATCAATCAAAAATCACGCAGAACTAAAGCAAACTTTATTTCGGAATGCAGAATAAATTCCACATTTTTTATAATTCAAGTTCATGAAACAAAAAATATTCTCTAAAATAACCAGAAAAAAATGCAGTATTAAAAAATATGTTTAAAATTTGTATAATGTATTGAATAATATATATTGTGTATGTATATATATGTGTGTGTGTGTTTTTAATAATGTATGTGTTGATAGGGTTTTTAATCCAGATAGAAAGAACTGTTTATTTCAAAACTCTTGGATAAAATTGTATCTTAAGTTTCCTAATTATATATATATATATATAAAATCTTGAAAAATGAGCAAAAGAACACATTTTTTTAAAGTTCGCACATAATATGCATCAAACAGAATGATTCAGAGTGAAAAGGATCAATTAATTTATGAATGAAAAAATGAACGTGAATAGCTGACCTTTCAACAGGCTGGCAAACGCTTTTTTTTCTGTTTACCTCTGTTTCCTCAAGTAGTCAGACGCACCTTGACTTTCACCTGTCACAATTGTCAAAATTTATGACAGTTTTCTCGAAAAGTCCTGCAGCGGCGTATTCAAGTCCAGAATAAAATAAACGACAGCAGAGGAGTAATACTAATAACAGTAATAATAATTAGGGAGAATAGTTTTCACTTCGCGGGAACGCAGTTTCTCCCTTGAAGAAAAGTATAACGAATCATTTCCATCTGGCACTGACACCGTTTTATATGCTGTCCAAACAAGAGCTCAAGGCGCCGCTTCTAAAAAGATGCGTCTCTGCAAAAACATTACCTCCGCGACCTTGGACACAGCGATAAGTGGCTCGTCTTTTAGCCCTGACACTGAACTGGTCAGAAAAACGAAGAAAAATCGAGTTCTGCAGTCTGTCAGTTTTTCTCCTTTCTGCGGCGCTTTGCTGTCTATTTACTTACTCTTTTTGAAACCTGTGCTGCAGTATTTTATTATTGTACATCACTATCCAACTAACCTCGATTCGTTGTTATTCTACAGTTCTATTGCTTAAAAAAACACACTTTTGATTTTGTGATACACAATTACACACATTCGAATACCATGATTGTTTTTTTTATTGTTATTCCAAAACAACTCCTGACATATCAGTCTTTTCGGTTTTTAGAACGTTTGAACCAACAGTTAGCGACGCTATTTTGTTGTTGACCAATGACAATTGTTTACTTTGTATTCATAACGCCATCTACTGCCGGACACGTAAATGAAATCCAAAGCATATACGTTCCAAAAACATCACAAAGAAGTTCTGATTTCAAATATCAGCTTGTCATTAGCCGACATCACAGTCGAAATAATGAGTTGCGATTGTGCAATACCGAAAACGAAAAACAGATGCGAGCTCGAATAAAATCGTTTGGTTCGAATTTTCCCCACTTTCGAACTTCTACTAGCGGTAAGGAGGAGAAAGGCGAAAGGAAAAGAATTTCTGAAGTGTCATAAGGGGATGACAGCTCAAAAAATGTCATACACTTCGTCAAATAGGAACTGACACGCCACTTCGTTTCAGTTCTGTGTAGGTTTTGATATCTAAATATCGTTTGGCGTTCATTCTCTGTCAAACTTCAGCCAATGGACTAGCAATATCGACCGTTACGGCGCTCTGCAGTGGCGCTGCTGTGCGAGTGACATTGAATTTTCTTCCCTAATACGCGTGTTTGTTTGCTATTTTAGTTTTGTTTGTTATGTTGCTTAAATGCTGTCGGCGGCGCATTCATTCAAGCAGGAAGAGACACAATCCCATGCTTTTCGTAGATTCTCTTAAAGAGATAAGTGCTTTTATTTTATTCAGCGCGAAACCTAAACCACACTACAAAAGAGTAGAAATAAAACCAGTCTTTTTTTTCTACCAAAATAAAGACTTTCCAAATCGTGAGAATAAAGTGTGTGTGTTCAACATTAACACAAAAAAAATCTCAGGGTTATTTTTAATATAAATGTATTGTTTGAAACTACATTTAAAAAATAATCATTTGTATAATGATTATGTTGAAAATAATTTTAAAAATCTCACATTTTTCAAAAAAAAATTATATTTGCACTATTAACTACAATAAATTTAAAATTAAGCGGATAAAAAGCCTAGATAATTTTTACAATTCTAGTTCAGCTATCTATTGGTTATGTTAATATCTTCTCAAGTATTTGAAATAGAGTAGTAAAACAAATGTGTGGTACTTAGTGTTTATTTAGGACCGCTATGGAGAGGGATATATACACATCAAATCCGTCGAAACTCATTCTCATTATTGTTTTTGATAACAATACGATACTTATACGATAATTAATGAAAATTAATTACCACTTGATGTTGTGATTCTGTCATATGTATATACATATTTATATTAATTGTAACTATTTAATAAAAAGTAACTAAAATAAAATTTTTCTTTGTTGATCTAAGTAGGAATTGACTTAATATTTTTTATTTTTTAATTTACTTGTTAAATTCAGTAGGTATTAGAGAAACATTTATTTTTCTTGGGGGATGGAGGCTCTTTTGTATCTATTCTCTGAAAACAATTTATTCAATTTTTTCATAAGATCAAATAACGTCTAGAGCAGAAAGAGGGAGAGAAGTTGAATAATCCCTCAATTTTAAGCATTCGATTTATTAGTTTGAATTAACAGAATTAATGATTTGTTGGCTATTGGTGACATTTCTCGGAATTTTGAACCATGCGTTGTTGACGAGAATAGCACTTCTTTTTTTTGCATTTTCAGCAATTTAACCAACGTTGAGGCCTAATTTTAATTAATATGAAACATCTTCAGTTATTTCACATGAAAGTTTTTTGGGGAAACAACATAATGAGAATCGAATTCGAGACTCACTTTGAACATGGCGGTCATGAATTCGTTATCTGTCTCCACTGCGCTAATAATTATTAACAAAACAGAATTTTTGACAACATTTAATATTTTGAAGTTACGTATTTTTTGAAGATATCAATAGATGCATAAAACATAAACATTAATGAATCATTATTCTTAACGCTGAAAAAAATATTGCATTTGACATCACTAAATTAATAATTCCTTCATAAAAAAAGAATATTATTAGTATGGGCGAAACTTGAGATATGTAAGAAATTTTTCCTCTTTAAACTATATTACTAATAATTTTTGATAATGATATAATGGTTTTTATAATGACGATGATTGTGTGTGCTAAAAAAGTGTAATCTCAAGACGCGTTTCAGTTACGATATAAGTGTCTAATTTTCTTTTCTTCGACATCATGTGATATAATTTATTTTAATAATTTTATGTCAATATATATGTATATGTTGCTTCATAAGCTCATTATTCTATAATTTGAAAGAAAATCTATCATTATTATTATTAAAAACACTGGAATATAGTTCCTTTTAAGTTTGCAAATCCTTTCTGAAAATTTCAGAGAAAGTCCTTTACTTAGGATAAATATATTATATTGACATGAAATGAAAACCACATTGGTAACATCTTCTATTGTTCTGAAATGATACATAATATTTATGTACCACAAAATATCGTTCTGTCAGCATAATTCAGATTATGAGCTTATTCTAATTTTATAAAAATTAATTCTATTTCTTGAAGTTATATATATCTAAATATTTCTAAGACAAAATAAAAAAAAGAATCTTAATTTTAAATTTATTCCTAAAAAATATAGATATCTTTTTGAAAATACTCCCTATATATATAAATTGTCTTTTTTAGATTTAAAATGGTTATTTAGCACCCAATCCTCTCTCTACAAAAAATTCCAATTTGACTGACTCAATGTTAAGACATATTAATACAAAACTGTTTAACATATTATCACGGTAAAAAAAATCTTGGAAAATAATTTTCGTTTTTATGTCTTAAGTGTCTCTGTCAAACAAGTTTTTCACTTTATTTTATCATCTTTTTTTTAGACATTCAGTAATTAATTAAGTTCGAAAATTAGGCAGTCCTGAAAGCCTTTGCTACAACTTTACTTCTATGTAGAGCTAATAAATAAGTCATAAATTAAAAGGGAAAATAAATAAATAAAAAAAAAGCTGTAAAGAAAAGGAAAAAAAATAGCGAATGGGTAAAAAAAAAGACATGTCTACATTATTAGCGTAAAATATTGTTTACATCACAATAATATAATTAAAAATCTCAGCATCATTAATTCATTCACTTTCATACTTTAATTTGATAAAACAGGAATTTTTCTATACGCTCTCATATAAAATTTTAAAGAATCTTTGGAGAATGCAAGCTCAAAAAATAAAACGAAAGAAATTTTATTCTACTTTTAACACATTTTATATCTTTACCGGTGCAGAAAAAATATTTTTTCGTAACTGATTTGGATTTTAGAAGTATTCTTCTAAAATTAACACTCATATTTTCGTTTTATTTCATGGTTTCAAAAATATTTTTGTAAGAATAAACATAGAAAGGAAATAATAATAAATGTAGGATTAAAAAGGTTTCTGTATAGTACAGAAACAATTTGAAGGGAAAATGCTTCTTTAATTTAAGAACATAAATAGCTGGTAGGGAAAAAAATTTATTTATTTTTATTTGTGTGGTGTTAGAAGTACATTCTAAGCAATTAGAATCATTAAAAGGAAAAATTACTTAACAGAAAAGAAAAATAAATTAATGTGAAACAATGTATTTTTGAATAGATATATGTATATTTTTTCATAATTTTCTTTTTTTAATAAGGTGTATTTTATGCAAGCTAATGCACATACTGCATTTGTATTGAAATACATACATGCAAAAGCTTAATTTATACTATATATATACTAGAGAATATTTTACTTATAATAAAACATAGTTTAGATGTTCAAATGAAAACTTTAATGTACATAATTTATGTAATACTTAAATACATCATACAGTACTTACATATTATACTGTTGACAAATTTCACCACATCAAAAGTCGTCGTCAGATGCTGTCATTGCGAAAAATATCCGCCAAAGTTTATTCCAAACAGATGTCTTTCATTATTATAATCACTCAAATAAGCAAAAATATCTCCAATGAAGGATAACTTTACGAAAATATTAAAAAGTTAAATACATATTTAATTCTACTAGCGTCGATTGTACATTACAATTCTTTTCTTCGACTGAACTTATATATTTAGAATAATTACAAAAGATGCCAACTTAAGCAACATAACTTCAACAACTGGAAAATAAATAAGTAATCTGATAAATTAAAGTTACATGCATTATTGTATTAATGCAGACGATAATAATATGGAGGAGAATTTTTAACCTAAATGATACTTATATATTCACTGTATAATTTATTATTTGCTATATTTTTAAATTTGGTTCAAAATAAAAAAAGCATTTAAATTAAACTAAATATTATACAATATGAAATAGTCATGTGTAAACGTGAGCAAGACTATTGTGTTTGTATCTGATTGTGAGTGGGAAACAGTTTTCCGCTGTTGGATTTATTTCGTGGCATTTGTCGACGTCTTTTCATTAGACGAATCGGTCTCGAAGGTATAATACGTAATTACCCATCTCATATATATGTATATATATATAAATATTCACATACAGTTTAGTGGATCAACTTGGATTCATCATTCAAATTGATAAGTATGGGGAACTGAGACTGAGTACAAATTCATGAATGCATATACATATATTTTTAAATATATGAAATTTGGTATAGTAAACACAAATCCACAACAATATGGAAACTATACCATTCAAAATAAATATATGGTACTTACGTATTATCGTAATAATTGCGAACTCTACTAATAACTCGCCAAGTTGGCAACTCAGAATTCCCATGTGTCGTACTCGCTGATCTGGCAACCATGTGCTTCGTTTCATATAATGTCGCCAATACGGTTGCGATAATACGTATAAGTACCTCATAACAATATATTTTGATTTTTTATATCATATTACATAATATGATTTGTGTTATACATTACATAATATAACTATTATTATATATAATAATTATTTTTATATTTGTATTAATTATTGATTGATATTTAGTTATTTTCAATATATTTGAATTCCTCGAATATATCGAAAATATTCGATTTTATTAAATCGGAATCATAACATTTCACAATTAATCTTTTTTCTCCGGAGAATAATTTCGATTCATACGTATTAGCCTAACCGCAGACAAATTGCTCCACCCGAGAATCATTTTCCTTCAAATAAAACATGTAAGAATCTTTGTTGTTTCGATATCATGGCACACTTCGCATGGCGCAAATTTTGCTGCGGTAAGTACTGTAATTTGTTTTTCTGGCCTGAGATTTTTCATTTTTGAAATAGTTATTACAATTTTATTTCTATTTTTCCCATATTTTACTTTCCATGCTTTTCTGTTTTTCAGGGAATCCCAAATACTTCATATGATATTTTTTCAATTCCTCTTTGCTCACAGTCTTTATATATTTATTTAATTATCTTGGTGGAATTTTCAATTGTTAATAAAATACATTTTAAAGCGCTCAATTGAGCTGAAATTTTGTATACATGATTATTTTAGATGGCAATATAATAATTTAGTTATAACTAATAAAATTTTATTGATTAAAATTAATTATTCAAAGAATTACAACTACAGCCGCGTTGGCATCATTTTTGGCGACATAGCGATACTTTTGGCGACTTGTGTCAAAACTTGAAAAGGTTTTCTTCTCACGTTTTAAAGCATTCAGTTAAACTGAAATTTTATATACACGATTGTTTTGGATGACAACACAATATTTTAATCATAATTAATAAAAATTAATTACCACTTAATGTTGTGATTCTGTCATATGTATATACATGTTTATATTAATGGTAACTATTTAATAGTACCATTAAAGTAGCTAAAATAAAATTTTCTTGGTTGATCTAAATAGGAATTGTCTTAATTTTTTTTTATATTAGTTGTGTGTGTTTAAATTCTGGTACTGAGATATTTTCCTATTTGTTTTCGACAAAAACAGTAAGTACATTTTTGCTTATTTTATATTTGTGCTTCTTTTAACATTAATGTATTTAAACTCTCATCAGGAATAAGCCATTCTTTTAAATTACTTTCATGTCGAGTTCTAGTGTTAGGTCGCCATTTTGAATTGAAAACTACTGATTAACAAAATCGCACTTAGCGTGATTTCAAAACTGCGCCAGAAAGATGTTGTTTCTGATCTCCATATCTAGCCAAGCTAGATCATGTCCATGATCCTATTCACTCTCAAAAAGTCCAATACTATTAGAGGGTCTTCATATAGATCTTGTTTTAAAAGCTCCAGACAGTCAAGAATGTGTTCTGGAGATGCCTGGCAGGCAGAACACCTTACACAAGTTGGACACATTTTGTTACCATCCGTAAAAGTCAAAGTTCGGAGGTGGCCACTCCGGAAACGAGTCAGAATAGTTTGTTCCTTCCTGCTGCATTGAAGGAAAAGAGAACCACCACGCCATTTAGTCTCATTCCAGTGATGAGCAGGAGGAACAGTTGTTTGCTTGCTGTAGGTGGAGTGCAGTTCTGAATAGGTGAGAGCGTCCGAGTTCATAGTGTGTTGAGCTGCGCCATCTTTTGCTAGAGAGTCAGCAATTTCATTGCCCACGATGTTAACATGCGAAGGAACCCATTGTAGATGATCTCGCGAGAAGAAAGATGTTTTAACTTCTCCAAAATAGCCACTCCTGTGTTATCCCCCACCTTATACCAGTTAGAAAGATGTTGAATGGCACTACGGCTGTCAGATAGTATCCAGATGTTGTTCGAACCAGGAATTGAGAGTGTCTCTTTAAGGCCTGTATCAATAGCAATGAGTTCAGTGGGAAAGACAGAGCAACCATCAGAGTTTCTCAGTTTTATGTGACTGGAATAGTTTTGGGACTTAATATAAATACCACTGCTAGAACGAGAGTGTTCATTTCTGCTGCCATCAGTATATATAAATAATGCATTATCAGGAATGTTACTAATAACTTCGAGGGCAAGTTGCTTAAGAAATTCAGGAGGATCTGAAGTCTTGTTGAAATGGGCTGAGAAGTTCGGGTGGAAAAACACTACTGGGAGCCCTTCGGATAGGTCAATATAAGAGCTCAAGTGATGCCGTTCAACAGAGAGAAAAATCATATTGTTACTAATCACCTGACTATAGGGGCTATTCCTCTTCAGTCTTTGATTGTTACTCCAATTATTTAGAAATTTTGATGTTCGATTACGAGGATTATAACTAAGGAGTTTGTTATAATATTTTACAAGAATTGAATTTCTTCGAACGCTGAGCGGCTGCAAATCAGCCTCAAAAAGGACAATGACACTCAGACAACTGTCCTGTTACTAAGGCCTGTTAAAATACGGGCAGCGCTCAGCTGAACTCGCTCGAGTTTCTGAAGAAATTCGTCTTGGGGGTACAACAGTAAATCGGGTAACCATACTCCAAAATTGGTCTAATAAGTGCCAGGTAGGTATTTCTAATGATGAAAGAGTCAGCACCCCAATCACGGCCAGAAATGTATTTCGAAATATTCAGTTGTTTTCTACTCTTGGGCACGAGATGATCGATGTGTCTTGAGCTGGATAGTTCTGGGTCCAGTACAAACCCCAGATATTTAGAATGCTTATCCACTGATAGAGGCGATCCACCCAAAAAGATCTTAGGCTGGTATTTATAAAGTTTTCTATGAGTGTTAAAAACCTAAGATGTTTGGCTTATAGCGTTCCGATATTAAATAAGTTCCGTAAATTTAAGTACATGTCACAGACAAGTTAAAAGTTAAGAAATTTTATCTGATCAATTGTACTTTAGTTACATTATTATAACAAAAAATGTATTTACTTTATAAAACAAAGAAATAATAAAAATTGAAAAGAGTTCTTTTGAATTAAAATTCAGTGAAACTAGAAAAAAAAAATACAAGTTTTTAATTTAGGCAAACCAATTTGCATCGCTACATTTCATCTGTAAAATCTTTTAACTTTCACATGAGCGTAGTAAAAATAAATTGAAGAGGAATTTTTCGGAGCATTTTTCTTTCTACTATATCGAGGTTTCCTAAAAAAAAATGAAGTTTTAGTTTTGTAACGAAAATCTTTAGAAAGTCGAAATTACATTTCATTTATTGATCAAAGTTTTGAAGCCATGTAAAAGTCACTCCCAAATTGAGAATGTAATATTTTGAATAAATTGAAACTGTTGCCACAGTTTTAGTAATAGCGTTGGAGCATAGAATTCTCTCTATTGCCACATTCAATTAACTTAAAACTTACCTGCGTGAAACAGTTTACCTCGTTTGATATTTAATGTTGTAATTTAATATGTCAGCCTAATTAACGTTATAAAACTTTGGTCTGAATAACTTTTAACGAGGAAACTTTCTATTCAAAGTGTCAATACATCTTAACATTCAATATTTATCGTGTCTCAAGTTCCAATTTACTTTATTCGGGTAATTAACTAAGTCCATATTATTGGGTTAATATAGCTAATTACAGCATAAAAGCTATTTCATTAATGTTTGGATAGATTAGAAAATGATTTGTAAAATATGTACTTGTTACGAAAGCGTATAATAGATTTCTGAACTGGCTAAAGCAAATTAATCATAAGAGTTAGATTACTGAAACGAGCTCAAAAAATCTTTTTCCTTAATGATTTGAGTGGTTCGTTAAAACTACAGTATTTTATGAAATGAAAGAACTGCGGTTTAGAATATATGCTTGGAACAATTATATTATATTTTTTTTCAAATGGGCTGCATTTGGCAGCTAAGTCCTTCGCAGACACGTCAAGCCCCCAAGAGTGTAAGCCATTTTATTGGTAGTATCATCTAGTGGCAGCTTCAGTTACCAAATAGTGAATTTTTAAAGTGATAACTTCTTTAGGCGCGTTTTGCTGGAGAGTGAACTTGAATGATGCGTTTTAAAAAGCCAAGCATTGTTACGTTCGTAACAATGGTAACAATACTACTAAATGGTAACAATACCACTGAATCATTTGGGTTTAATGAGTCTTGTATCGAAGAAATTTGGGCTGTGAAATGTAGAGCAAAAAATAGACAAATAATTCTAATGATTACTATTTATATTTCACCAAATCAAAATGTAGAGAAAATTATCGAATTAATTCACAAAAATTTAGCTGCATACACCGAAGACGCGGATCAACTCTTCTAAACAAATTGCCTATTATTTTAATTGAGGATTTTAATGTAGATTAGTAGGTAGGGCGTTTGGCGATGGACCATGTAATTTTGAACCATGGTCAAGTGACGTGGATGACACCTGAGCTGGCACCCCTTTCTCCTAACTACCTCACCACACCAACGGGAGGATGTTTGAGCTCTTGACAGACTTCTCTACGATTGCCTCCCTACACAGCGGGTCTTTAGTGGTACTGGGCTCGAACTCGTGACAAGGTAAGCCACGATCCAATACCTTGACCACTCGGCTACTGCGGCCACACGATATTACAGAGATAGAAGAATGAAACTTTGGGATCACCTTCTACTCTGTGTATCGTTAGGATGTACGTGACCATTTACGTCACAGTTGTCCCCCCCCCCGGGAGCTAGTTTCGTTTTCCTTTCCCGAGCTAGCGCCGCCTCATTTGCAATTACAGACTCCGGATCGGTTCGAATGGATTCTTCTTGTGTTTTCTTACAACCAGGCCGAGTTTCGAGTTGCTGGGTGCCCTGCTTCTATTTTATTTAATTGTTTTAATTATTTTAAAATGACCACAACTCGGGGGCTCTTCAAGCGGATGTCTTAGTTTTCTCAGGAACGATTCTTCTCGCCGAGACATTCACTATGAGGTCTCAGGTGTCACATTCAGCTCACCTCATCTCCAGATACAGTCTGCCGAAACCCCTCCCCCATGTATTGGTTCTATTATCCTTGTGCGGGAGTGTTTAAATGTATTTAAATCGTGATTATCTCGGGTTTGGCTGATCCGATTGACAAGGTTAGCATCATTCAACTCTGCTCGTGACCGTCTTTCGTCCTGTCCCGGATTGCCCTGCTCAAGATTTTTAGAAAGATTTTAATCTTGTTACGCCAAAGAAGTATAACTTCTTACGTGCGTACTTAAGTACACACACACACTTTTTTCAATTTGGGAGAGTTCTCAATCCTCTTTTCCCCTATATAAGACTAAAACAACTAATGAGTTTTATTTCTCAAAATGACCACTAAAGCAAATAGATACCAATTTCATTCATATTAAAGAACTGCATGGTTAGTAAAATGATCATACGTAATTTGTTATCAATGTTCACAAAACTGTAATATTTTATGCATCGTTTTTTAAAACTTAGCACACCATCAAAGGTTCATAAATGTTCATTTCAGATTAAGTCTGAAAAGATTGAAATTTTTTGAGATACATGTGTTTGCTTTTTCGTTATAAGAATTCAAACTCTACCCTAATGACCATAAAGAATGTGGCTCGAGATTTCCAGTTTCTGGGACCTCTCAAGCATATAAAATTAATAAATAAAGAAAAACTTTTTTTGATAAACTGTTCTCAGTGTGAGTCGATTGGCTTCAGTTTTCGTACATATTCTTATACGATCTGAAGTATTTGAATCGATTTGAGTAGGAAAATTCACGAAAGCATTTCAAGAATAATTTTTTACTTTCTTTATATGAGAGGTAGACATTTTTATTTTCAGCCAAAACCTTTTATTCGGAGAGCTTATCCATTGTGTTTCATGGAATTTGCATTTTTTATTGGTTTTTTTTTAAAAAAAAGTGTTTCTGAATTATTCTCTTTCTATTATTTCCTCAAATTCAGTTGTTGCTGTGCGTTTACACAGAGATACATACGAAACACAGACGAACAGAAACATACAATACAACCACAGAAAAGTATAGACTTTTATTACAAACGATGATCCTAGCTTACAACAAACAGAAGGGGGTGTGTTGCTTTCCATTCGAGACGGGAAGCCATTTCAGGAAAAAGTCCACCTTCTTTTACCGAAGATACACCCATGCCTTATTCAGGAACCCGAGCCCTCCCGATTAGGAGCCGAGTGTCATAACTACCATACTAGGAGGGATAGTCCCAAAACCAGTAACGAATTGAAATATTTAAGAGTAATTAAACCAGTTTCAGGAATAGTTTCCGACACTTAAGTCTGTCATTACTTTGCCACTAGGGCTATTGATTTGGCTACTAATAAATTACGAGTAGTCAATTTATCATTTTTCAATTTTGTTCATGTTACAATTTACGTCTGCTTTCACCAGTAATGAATTAAATGATAGAAATATATTATGCCAATGAAAAGCTTGTCTTTAATGTCCTATTTGTTTGATTTCATTCAATTCCTACTATTAGCTCACACTCTCTATATATTTATTTATTTATCTTGGGGGAATTTTCAATCATTAATAAAATATCTTTTAAAGTGCTCAATTGAGTTGAAATTTTATATACAGGATTAGTTTGGATGACAATACAGTAATTTAATTATAATTAATAAAAATTAATTGATTAAACTAATTACTTGAGGAATTACAAATACAGCCATGTTGGCATTATTTTTGGCGACTTGTGTTAAAACTTGAAAAAAATTTTCTCACGTTTTAAAGCATTCAGTTGAACTGAAATTTTATAGACACGATTGTTTTGGATGACAATATGATACTTTAATGATAATTAATAAAAATTAATTACCACTTTATGTTGTGATTCTGTCATATGTAAAGGGTGTTTTTTTAGAGGTATAGAACTTTAAATTGCAATAAAACAACGATGTATTATTCGATTGACATGAATTTTTTTTATTCGAAAGATAATCTTGTGGCATTACATTTTAAATATGATTTCTGGCATATGACTGCCACGGCTGGCTCGGATGTAGTCCAATCTGGACGTCCAATTTTCGATGACTTTTTCCAACATTTGGGGCCGTATATCGGCAATAACACGGTGAATGTTGTCTTCCAAATGGTCCACATAGACCAATGACTTTACATAGCCCCACAGAAATTAGTCTAGCGGTGTTAAATCACAAGATCTTGGAGGCCAATTCACAGGTCCAAAACGTGAAATTAGGCGGTCACCAAACATGTCTTTCAATAAATCGATTGTGGCACGAGCTGTGTGACATGTTGCGCCGTCTTGTTGGAACCACAGCTCCTGGAAATCATGATTGTTCAATTCAGGAATGAAAAAGTTAGTAATCATGGCTCTATACCGATCACCATTGACTGTAACGTTGTGGCCTTCATCGTTTTTGAAGAAGGATTCCACCAGCCCATAAAGAGCACCAAACAGTTAGTTTTTCTGGATATAACGGTGTTTCGACATACACTTGTGGATTAGCTTCACTCCAAATGCGGCAGTTTTGTTTGTTGACGTAGCCATTCAACCAGAAGTGCGCCTCATCGTTAAACAAAATTCGCTTATGAAAATGGGGAACAACGGCAATCACGTTTTGGGCCCATTCGACGAATCTACGCCTTGCTTGATCATATTTAAAATGTAATGCCACAAGATTATCTTTCGAATAAAAAAAATTTCATGTCAATCGAATAATACATCGTTGTTTTATTGCAATTTAAAGTTCTATACCTCTAAAAAAACACCCTTTATATACATATTTATATTAATTGTAACTATTTAATAAAAAGTAGCTAAAATAAAGTTTTTCTTTGTTGATCAAGTAGAAATTGATTTAATTTTTTTTTAAATATTACTTTTTATCAAAATATCCCTTTGGGAATTATAATTGCTCCTAACAATACTTTGTATACAACAAATATGTCTTGATTCAGTCATAAAGTAGGGTGTCTACTACTTAGTTGTTGACCTTGTCATCTGATCGCGGTTTTAAATCGTGTAGTTCTAATTTTTTTAAAACTGTATCTTGTCTATTATATTCTCAACCTCTTATTTATTAATTTTCGAAATTTTTTGTTTTGTATTTTTGGAAGTATTGGGTATAAGCGAAAGTTCTGTCGTCTTTGAACACATGCATTATCATGCGTTATTGATCCTCAGCAAGAATTCGTATCTGACTGAAACCATTTTAAACAGTTAGATTAATGTATTATTGATGATTTATACATATTTTTTCGTATTTAAACCAGTTTTTTTAAATTTGTAAAACTGTCAAACTGAATGAACAGAGCCATCTTTTACCTCCCTGGCGCCCTTGGCACTTTGAATTGTTATGCTCCCTCCCCCCACTATTTCCACAGCACTGCTATCCTTCAGTACTTACCTTGTCAGTTTTGGTCCGGGAGGGTTTTACCCCTTAACTCTTACTCGTTTTTCTTTCTTTGTTTTTGCTGTTTGGAAAGTATTATTATTATCCACTACTGTGGAGAGATTACATTAAAATGCTTGGTTTCGTGTACAAGCTCTTTGTTTGGTTGCCACACGAATAAAGCGAAAAGTTTTAATGGACAAAATTTCGATATGTTCTTCAGATCTTTCTCGCTCCAGAATGAAACCGTTTTTGGACCACTTAGTGTCTGGAAATGAAAAATGGATAGTGTATAGTGTACAAACTCGTGGTTAGAAAAAAAGGCATATGTTTACAATGGTAAGACGCTACCGTCCTTATCCAAAGCTGGCGTGCATCAGAAGAAGGCTATGTTGTGTTGGTAGTTGAATCTCGAGGGTATAGGGAACCATGAATTACTGAAATAAAAACAAATGGTCGATGCTCATTATTACTGCTTGCACCGATGTTTTAAGTAAAGAAATTCAATGTAAACCTCGATCTTTGGCCAACAGAAAGGGTGCAATTCTTCATCATGACAAAGCTAGAACATACGTGGGAAGAAAAGCCTCTCAAAACTTGCTGAGCTTGGTTGGGAAACTTTACCTCGACTAGCATATTCTCCTGATATTGCACCATCTGATTTTCAGCTCCTTAGGTCTCTGAATATTTCTCCTCCAAATCCGAGGACTTCTTGTCCAGGGTTTTAGATAAGCTGACAGAACGCTGGCAGACAGTTGTAACAAACGAAAGACATTATATTTTGTGAATTACGTTTTAAATAAAAAGGGAAGAAAATTGTTTATTTTCTCTTTAGAAAAAAACTACAGATCTTTCCCTTACACTCAATATTAATTGGCTTACGAAATATTTTATAAAAAAATGAGAAATTATTTCATAGGCATTTTATTGGACTTAATGAGTGACAGTCGAAAAAAAAAACAGGATGTCCGGACTTAAGGTATTTAAAAGTTATGCCTTATTATTGCAGAACTACCCATGAAAATGTAATAAACTGTTCATCCGTAGATACGAAACCTCCCCGCGATGTTTAGGCTCTAGCCCGATTAGCCGCACGTGCATGCATTATCCGGCAGTCACAGACGATAAACGTTTTACACTGACTTCATTAGTAAAGTTGTAGGCATCACAGCAAAAGGTGCAATGTGTACTTTGGTTAACGGAATTTAAATCAGTCACGCTTGTACAGTAACGTGTTCGAACAGAATGGAATGCCCTCCGACATAAGAAACCATTCGCCAATGTGAAAGAACTTTAAAGGAGAAGGGAACTTTGGTATCTCAAACTGGCAAGTATCTTTAAGTTGGCGTGATAAAAGACACTGTTGATCGTGTATGTTATTCATTTTGTAGGAGTCCTGAATAAGTCTATTAGGGAAGAGAGTAACGACATTCCATTCTGTGTTCGAACACGTCGTCGCACAATCGTGACTGAATTAAATTCCGTTAACCAAAGTAGACCCTGAATCTTTTCCTGTGGCGTCCACATCTTTACTAATGAAATCAGTATAGAATGTTTATCGTCTGCGATTGCCGAATAATGCTCGCACGTGTGGCCGATTGGACTGGACCCAAAGAATCTCGGAAGGGGTTTCAATCCACAGATGAACATTTTATTACATTCTGATGGGTGGTTTCGGAATAATAAGCCATAACTTTTGGATACTTTAAGTCTGGACACCCTGCATTTAAAATAAATTGTTATAGAATACAGATTATGATATTGGGCAATTTCCCAAACAGGAACAACTATTACAGCTGTTTGAAATATTCCATTTGAAATATCATTGAGTGTAAATATAGATTAAAATATCACTCACTCTCTCTCTCTCTCTCTCTTCCTTCCTATTTTTCTCTAATTATAAGAATAAGAAAAAAGGAAATTTTTACCCGGTAGGTTTTGATCATATTGACCAAAATTCATTAATCTTTGGAACAGCTTCTTTTAAAATAAAATTTTTTAAAAAAAGAGAAGAAAAACATAAACTGGTTTGAAGTGTTCTTTATGTTGGATGAAAAATAATCAATCTTACTCCAGGTGTAAAAAATTACTTTTGATTATTTGGCAAAACAGGATTACAACAAAACTAATGTACGCGAGAGACAAATGTAGATGTTTCTAAACTCTGTTTTCACACTTGAAGCTCTTTAACATATATGTTAGTAAACAGTTACAAGGTGATAAACGACTTTTTGTATCATTTTTAAATTTTTTAAAAAACAATATCACATAAGAGGCTGATATTTGAAGGTTTTGAATGACAAATAAAAGGAAAATGTTTCTATTGGAGATGACCATATATAGCTTTCGGTTCTTTGTCGAAAACGTTGCATCATAAAAGTTTTTTGTAAAAAAATTGGAAAGATTTTACATTTATAATGAAATAAGTACTATAGGAATATTCCGTATGTTTTAATAAGAAATTTGTTTATAATACGTAGGTTTGCGTGTAATACTTATAGATTATATAGAGGAAAATTTGTCTCATGCAGTAAAATAGATTTCCAAAAGTTTTCAAAATTAAAAAGATAAGAAAAGGTTATTAAAAAGTTTTTATACTATTACAAAAAAAGTACATTTGCTATATTTTTTTTATTTAAGTATAAAAGGAGAAAAAAATGCAATTCTATGTTAAGAATTTAAGCTCTCATTTATTAAGTTTGGTTGGGTTAGCGTTATGGTTATATAGAAACATTGACAACAATAAAATAAAAAGTTCACATTTTTTAGATAAAAATATGAAAAAAAATATGATTTTAGATATTTTAAAGATTATTTTCAAAGATTTGAACATAATACTAAATATATTTAAAATTTATTTAAAATATAATAAGAGAAAATGATCCCCAATTTAGAAACGATCAAAATTTTCGAGTATTTTTTTGCTATCCGTTTCAAAGAGCAAGGCAGTGCTGCAGGAGATGAAAATTTATTGTAGAAGAACAAAGCCAAGTTGCCAAAATAGTCACCAAGAATAATGCCAACTTGACTCTATCGACAACATTTCGCCATGTTCCCCATGAATTGCCATTATAATGAAGGAACGGCGTTGCTTGCGAATATTACAGTTTTAATCGCCCAACCGGTATAGCGGTTAGCGACGCCGACTGCGCTGACTGCGACGCCGTAGGGACTGGGTTCGAATCTCGGAAAAGACATGGATGTTTGTCGACCCACAAGTCCTCTCGTGTGGAAGTGGAAGAGAGGTGGGAGGCCCCTGGCCACACCCAGGGTTTTCTCCCTCTAAATTGGGGTGGAACCGAGCAAAATCGTACTGCCGCCTGCATGGTGCTGAAAGCTAAGGCTAACGACAGCTGTAAAAATTCTAGCCCTTAGCCGCGATGAATTTCGTGGGCCTCGATCTGACTTCGACAGGTAGGTGGCATTAATCACAATAACAACACAATCTTAGCATAAAATAAATACAACAGAAAGTAATATTAATGTATTATGCATCTAGATATAAATTATTTACACTATTTTAAGCATTAATTGCACAAAATTCGTAACAATATGTAATTATCCCATGTATGTTTATTCAGCTAAGTCAGCATAATTATATGCATTTTTAAATGACTAAATTATTGAAGTGATAACTTTTTTAGGCGCGTTTTGCAGGAGAGTGAACTTGAATGATGCGTTTTAAAAAGTCATGTCTTGTTACACTCGGGTTTGTAAGGCTCGTGACAATGTGTGAATCGGAATTTTCCATAACAATGTAAAATCCTTCAAGACTTGTTATAAATATTAAAAAAAATCCCAACAATTGATATATGTTGTGATATCAAGAGCAACAAGTCTTGAAGGAGTAGGACTTTATACTGTTACGGAAAATTCCATTCCAAAATTCTTCCATGGCCTAAGAGAATCTGCATCTCTCAGAAGTGGCGTGACGGAGAATAATAGGCGCCCTCACTCTGCAAAGTCAGGTTTTGGGCCCCAAGACAGCTCTAACAAAGAGTATGTACTTGGTGTCAGTCAGGCTTTGGGCCCACAGCAATGCTGGGGTTTCAGGGGTGAACGTTATTCCACTGTCTTTCAGAGATCTACAAAATGAATTTATAAGGTTGTCACACAAAACAAACATAAAACAATCACAGACATCTTCCCAAACTTCATTTCCACAAAAAAGGGAATATCAATATATTCTTTAAATTGTCAAAGTTTACGTGCACATGATTTGGATCTGTGGTTATGCAATATGGTCTTGCAATATGAAACTATATTACTTTTAACAGAAACTTGGATAAATAACGAAGTAAGCTTGGATGTTCCAAATTTTCATTGTATGCTAAATTCCAAAGACACAATCACAGAGCTGGTGGAGTCGCTATACATTAAAATAAGGAAAATACAACTTATGTCACTTCAGAAATGGATGTAGCATCAAATACTACTGAATCATTTGGGTTTAATGAGTCATGTATCGGAGAAATTTGTGCAGCGAAATTTAGAGCAGAAAATGGACAAATAATTCTTCTAATGGGTACTATTTGTATTTCACCAAAGAGTAGAGAAAATTATCGAATTAATTAACAAAAATTTAGTTGCGCAGACTTAAGCCGGATTAACTATACTGAACAAATTGCCTATTATTTTAAGTGGGGATTTTAATGGAGATTTTTCAAAAGACAAATCAAAGCCTTTAATAGATTTTTTTTAAAATCAAAATTCAATTTAACTATGTCAAATGATCCAAATGAAGGCACGACAAAGTACGGAACAAGGCTTGACGGAAGGTTTTTAGATATTTAAATAATTTTGAATCTAAAGTATTTATAACCTATTTCTCAGCTAGCATAAACCTATGGTTTCTTTCTTAGAATACAATTATTCACACATATCATTGTACATTTCGCAAAAAATATTACTTTATGAGTACAGACGTATGGATAAATAATTTTATATGTGTGTGTGATAGAGACAGACAATACTTATATACCCTTGTTTTTTTTTTTTTTATTCACCTAACTAATCCCTGAAATAACTTTACGAAATTTGAAGTTATCACTTCTATTGTGTGGTTATAAGCACACACTCTCTTTTTATATTTATAAAAGAACAATTATATATTTTTTTGAAATCACTATTACAAAATTTTCAATTAAATTGTTACAATATAAGCAAAGAGTGTCATAGAACATGTGTGTGAATGTGTGAAATTTCTTTCCTCTTCAATTTATTAAAGATTTTTTCAATTCCTCTTATTAGCTTACTCTCTGTCTTTTATTTATTTATTTATATATTTATCTTGTTCAATTTTTTCAATCGTTAATGAAATACTTTCTATTCATCCAATCAATTTCAAATAATTTTTTTTAAACTTGTAGCTCGATGATATTTGATTTTAATACAGTTTTTTTTTTTTTCAAATCTTAATTCATTAATTAAATTAATTATTGGTATTGGTCTCTATTGTTGTAACAATGTAACTCTTAAAACAAAGACAAAAGTTTGAAGTCGAAAACCTGTTTTTCACCAAACCGGGTGTTCATTGTTACAACAATGCAGACAAATGATGCTCTTTTTTAATTCCTACTATTAGTTCACTCTCTCCCTATATATATATATATATATATGTAATAACTCCAATAATTTAATTGTAATAGCTCTTGAATTATTTAATGTCCAGTCCTTCAGGACAACCATGTAATTATTTTAATTGGTTGCCCGCCTACCGGGGACTTTTGGAACTATCTCCATCCACCTCCTAAATCCCGCGATGTCTCACTGCCTATATATACCGAGATCTGGAAATCGCGTGCTCTCTTCTCTGCTGTTCTCGCTTCTCTGCAATCATGTAGTCAGTCGGCTGCCACGCGTTGTGTGTTGTCTTTGTTATGTGTAATGCCATTCTGCTTTATGTTTATGTGTTTTAAAGATGTGAATAAACTGGATTAATGTTCCAAACTGCCTCATCAATAGTATTGAATACGTAACATCAACCAACGAAGAAGATGTATCTAATATACAGTCATTCAATCGCCATCGGCCACGCCCTACCTTTGGTTCACCACTTTAAAATCTACCACTCGCCAAGACAAATTATGCCACTCAATAAGTTTAATCGTTACATATATATATTTATATTGTTACGAATTTTGTGTAAATAGTGTAAATAATTTGCATTTGAGTGTTTAATGTATTTATATTACTCTATGTTATATTTATTCCATGTTAAAATTGTATTATTCACAAGCAATGCCACCCTTTACGTTATAATGGCGATTCAATGAGAACTTGGCGAAATCTTGGCGATAGAGCCAAGTTGGCATCATTTTTGGCGACCAAGTTGGCGGCCCAATTTGGTGACTTTGGCGTCATGGCGACCATGTTGGTGAGTTCGGAACTCTCTGGAATCTTCTAGAAGGTAGTGGATCTCTCTATTAATGTCACGAGCGGTTATATTTCTGGAAGTTTCTGTCGCGTCTATAAAAGATGCTCGCCGGTACGGTGAGGAGTCTGGATTAAGCCAGCGAGTAGTGAGGATTGTTTTGACTAGTGATTAGCTCGGCTGTGCTTGTGAATAATCTTTACTTACGTGTATTTTTAAACACTCGTGATTGTGTTTGATTGCTGTTGAAGGTATGAAGACCTTCGGATATTTACCCTGTGAATACTGCTGCTGAATCTTGTATTTATAGGATAGAATTTTCCATAATAAATTCACATCGCTCTTAAAGAACTGTTTATTTTCTTTGTGATTGTTTTGCGTAAAATCCACGAACTCGGATCTACGTAACAATATGTATCCCATTCCAGTTTTCAATCGTTAATAAAATACTTTCTATTCATCCATTCAATGTAGGAATTGACTTAAAATGTTTTTTATATTACTTGTGTTTTTGTGAAATATCAATATTTTTAATTATAAGAGCCTTCATATAAAAATTAATTGAATGTAAATATGAAATGGAAAAACGCGAATTTTGTAAGAGGAAAATGGAGTTATCAACATTATCTCCATTTAATTTAAGTGAAGTTTTGTTTGTGTAAGAATATATTTAAAAACATTATAATAAGTAGCGAAAAATAAAGAAATAAATAAAAGAACAAATTTAAAAAATAATTTTAAATAGTAAAAAATAAACAGATATTAATTGTTTTTCTGAGCACACATTAAAAACTTGCGCAAATAAATAATTTAATGGAACATTAAATACGTTAAATATATAAAAAAAAAACAAGAACAAAGGAAAAGAAATCCATTGCTTCCGAATTCAGTGCTGTATTAATATACTGAATTTAAATTGATTCAAGCTCGCGAAAAGCAGCCAGTGTTACCCCGGTAACAATTTAATCTACCCCACGATACATTGGTTGATTAACGCCGCTCTTCTTAGCAACACGAGGGCTATTATCTCGTAATTTCGAGCTACAGTCAAGTGACGATGACAACACTTGTGCTGGTTCCCCACTCTTCAAACTTCCCATGATGCATTGAAATTGCTACGAGCAGATTGGTCATTGATTTATCTTTTATTAGGTTGCGTGATTGAAACACAGTTCCACGCCATTTTTCAGTTCTCATGAATGTAACAAGGAATCAATTTTGTACATCCTTCCTTTTCTTGGAAGTATGTGTCGCAACTCAGAGGTTGCAGGTGTGAGAGGGTTCGGAGAAGCAGCAGACATGGTTTTAAAAAAAAGGTACTTTTATTTTAGATCTAATACTTTTTGAACAATTTACAACTTATTCCTTAACTTTGGGAGCAATTTTAAATACCAATTTTTATTCTAATTTATAGTATTACTCAAAATGACTTATTTTGGGAGTTGCTCGTTGCTCCTTAGACAACTCTTTCTCGAACAAAGTCAGCTTGGTGCAAATCCACTTCTACACTGAAGTGCCACTGAATTAGGGATAGCAAGAGCTATGCAAATTGTTTGCGCATCATTTATGCGTAAGAACGGACGCTGTGATAACTACATATATAGCGCGTACTGTCGTTGCACTGAATTAGTTGTTGAAATTGCCAGTATAGGTAAACTGCCTGATTTAGACGCGTTCAATCGCGGAAAAATCGCAGGTGCCTGACGCATGGATCATTCAATTTCCAAAATCGTCATATAGCTAAGGTTTTCAAGGTTGACAGTGTGGAGTATACCAAGAATACATGGATGGAGGACAAAAAATTAGTAATCGGGCAAACTGCAAAGGACAATTAGCCTTGACAGTGTATGGTGAGAGACAGCTCAGGCGTTGTATTAAATTACCACCCAGTTGAATGACGGTGCCCGTCGTACAGTTTGTAAATGGACTGTGTAATGCTCCCTTAATCGTATGGGTTTCGGTAGCCATTGACCTACGAGAGTACCATTGCTCAATGCTCACGTCTTACTTGGGCAAGAGAGCAGAGTATAGAGGATTGGAAATGAGTAGCATGGATGATGAGTCTCGATTCCAACTACTAAACCTCAACGGGAGGCTGAGAATATGGCGTCAGGCTCATGAAGCCATGGATTCTACATGTCAAGTTGAGACTGTACAAAGCATGGTCTCTCGATCATGGGCTGGAGTGTTTATTCGTGGCATTGTTTGGGATCTTTTCTTCGTGTACCAACCTCCGTCAATGCAATTCGGTACGTAGAGTTGCTGGGTGATCACCTCCATCCGTTTACGCTGTTCTGTTATCCGCATGGTAATGGAATTTTCCAGTAAGACAACTGTACCTCTCACAAGTCCCTGTTGGCTACTGGCTGGTTAGATGAGCACTCCTCTGACTTTTCTGTCATAAATTGGCCACCTAGAAGCCCAGACTTAAATACTATTGAGTATCTTTAGAATGTTTTGGAATAAGACGTGAAAGGCTATCACACAGCACCAATGAACCTTACTGAATTGTAGACAGCTTTAGCCAATACTTGGCAAGTCATTCCCGTGGAACGTTTCCAGAAATTTGTTGAATCTATGCCTCTTTGCGTGGCAGCAGTTATCGAGTCCAGAGGAGCCCCAACTCGTTACTATATAGGTATCCCTGATTCAGAGGCACTACAGTATATTTTCTTTTCACTACTGGTGGATGCTAAGATGAATATTAACGTTAGCACGCACGACTTCCTGGTTACAAATCATTTTCAACTACTCCGAGATTTTACGATTAACTTCGTACACCCCGATTCAAGGGTTTTAACAGTATTTACGTTAGCATAAAACCAAGTCATCTCACTTAAAGCAGTTTTTAAACTAAAATCACTGTTAAAGAATGGTTTTCCCAAGATGATTAGTAGAAGCTCCACGGATAGAGCCCGTCGCAAGTGGAGGAGAAGAAATCAACATTTTAATTCACTGATGTCTTTCCTCTTTTTAAGCAATGCTTTTAAGAAATAACTGATGGAAAGTACCAACATAGACTTCGTTGTAAAGGTGTCTGTTAGAATCATTGAGAATTCACCCTCTGCGTGTGTTACTGTTAATTTTCTTTACATTTTTCTTCAAAAAATTCTGAAATTTATATTTTTAAGTTAAATTTATTTATGTGTCTCCAAAGTAAATAAATGTGACTTCTACGATACCATTTTCACTTTTATTGAGAATAAGGTATTTCGTCACAAATTTATATTTTGATTATGAAGTTCAGTGATATTTTTTTGTAACAAATTATGTTGCTTTAGAAACCAACTCAATAAAATTCAGAATGATTCCTTTCATTACACTTTGAAAAAGCAACAAGTTTACGTGTATGCACGTTACTTAGCTTAAAAATTTTTTCTTTTAAATCTGTCTGCGCTGATGTTTCCAAAACAACTTGGATCACACAATTATAGTTAACAAAAACGTTGTTAAAATTAAAATAAGTTAGCGTGGCTTTTCTAAGTATACATATAACCTTTAACCTACTGCCTCCTTGAAACTTTGAAAATAATACAAAAATATGCCATTTTTACTAACAAGCAAAATGAGTAATCCATTTCACATCGAAATTTAGAGTGAAATTATAGAGAATATTTTATGCAGAAAAAATGAAATATGAAAGGATTTTTTGAAAAGAAAATGAGTAATAATAGCATATTCTAGGAAATCACTCTAAATGACAGTAAAAATCAGTGTTTCGTTGGTGTAAGACAAGATTATCTCTAGGTATCTAAGGAATAAAAAGGAATCTTTTAGTCGCCAAGTGTGGAATTAGTCGACGAATCTCGAAATGGGATTTGAAATTAGTCGCCAGATGCAGGATGGGATCTGAAAATGGGAGATCGTTAATCCTGATAATACCGACCAGGACAATGGAACAAAATTATTAAATTATTGCTTTGTCATCGGTCCTGGACAAGTGAGCAAAATTTCGAAAGTGGGTAAAAATTGGTTCAAAGATTCCGTTACATACAAGTGAAACTTATAAAAGGATGTTAAAAAAGGTACCTAATGATTTTTTAAATTGACTTGAATTGTTACTATTTCGAATTTCTTTTACTTTTGTTCCATTCCACTGAAATTTTTTACATAACATTACATTCGCGCAAGGTCAAACAAATCCACTATTAAACGCTTCTGCAAAGTATTTTTACTTTATTCAAACCTTGAACTAATTCGCATTCAAAGTATCCAAAAAAGTCTTCAAGAAATTCAACAATTTAACAAAATTCTTCTAGCTACTCTAAATTAACCACAGTGTATCAAAACAAACGATTAGTCTTTAAATAAAGCCAGTCTTTGTTTTTTTTACCAGTGCACACTTTAAAATGTTATGCTAAGAAGACGTCATCCAAAAAATCGTGGTAAGAAAAGAACCCTTTTTAAGAGTGACATCTTTACGATCGTACGAAACAAGTGTATTAAACGAAGCGATGATCGTAAAACAGCTTGAGTATGATGCATGGACTCAGGAAAGTGACATTAAAAGGTGACCTTTGCCATTTTTACGACGCAAGGCAATTACATTGTGATACAAAAAATGGACTGTTACTGCCCGTTAAATGTATTTTATACCGTTGAAAACCAACCATGATTGCATGATTCAAAAGTTAAAATGAGTTTTATGATTTGTTAACTGTGAGTGCGGAAAAGAACGTGAGAATTGTCCTCACACGCTCTTGCTCGATTCAGATGTAGCTTTCTTTGGTTCTAGTAACGTGACTGCGAGTGTTAAATTACTAACTATAGCTAATAAACTTAAGAAATGGTTTTCTCGAAAAATTGTTATGTATTATGAATTTTAATTTAAGAATTTTCGGGGTCTCTTTTCTGCATAGCTTTATTTTACATTATCGTTGTTTATACAGCAGTGATTCTTCATTTGTGACCCGTATATCTTTCTCTCCGAGAATTATATAGAAGCCCCGACAGAAAATTAATTTATATATTTGACGATGTTTTGGCCCGACCAAAATTCAACATTATCTTAAATTAATTATAAATGATCATAACTCAAGAAAAAGGAACGGACAGTATATTTCTCACACTTCTATTATGAGCTCTCGCGGAGCTGCGTTCAGATATGGTTTTAACTAAGAACAACGCTAAGACCTTTTCATATCTTCACATGGTTACATTTGCGCTGGCGATAACATCGTACTTTTTAAATTGTGACGAAGCATTCAACAAACAGCTTTGGAAAGAGCAAATTAAAATAAAAATATTCTTAAGAAACACTACCTAAAACACTTGCTCAAAAAATTTGAAGCATTTTTTTTATTTTCTCTTATTGTTCCAGCATTAGTTTTTTTTCAAAAGTTCATCCGAAAGTGGATAAGATGTGTACCAGTTGTCTCCTTTAAAATTACGTTCTTCTCAAATGTGTTTGTGTCTCTACATATAAAATATTTATTTTCAACAGTGTTTCCCTCTTGTAAATATGGATCGATTTCAGTGCAGGAATCATGCTTGTTGTTATACTCTTCATCATAACCGTGAAGAGAATTTTTTAGTCCAAAAATACTGTTGCACTATATATATCTATTAAATACTGTACCTATTAAATTATTTAAATATCACGTTTTTTATCATAACTACAATAATACACCATAGCATAAGAAAGATTTAAAACGTGCTTATGTAATCAGAGCTGAAACGGCGATTCACGCGCAGAGTATGACATACCCAAAAAGGCGATATCCAAAAATATATACTTAGAATTCGCCTACAAGCTAAGTCCCTTAAAAAAATATGACCTTAAAGTCAGCTACACGAGAAACTATCCATTTTCCAAAAGAGATTAAGCAGGAGCGTTGAGAAAAAAGTTAGACAGTGGGTATGAGAGAGAGAAAGACCCTACACGAGAAGTGAAATCGGCAATTGATAAAATGCCTTTCTCTAATCACAAAAATCTACCTTTTTAAAAAGCTTAGAAGAGCAATTTATGTCCGAAGGAATCACGTTAAAATTGCAAATGTTATTTCTTTGTAACTAAGATGTTATACTTTATATTTATTGTTTTTATGTACGGATAATTTAAGTTTATTAAGAATATTAGTATATAACCTAAGAAGTTGCATTTCCTTCATTGCAGATTCATGTATCTTACTTTGTAACACAATAAAATTTTTTTAAAGGAACCAGAAAGGCCTTAAGGTATCTGACTACGTTCGGAACCGTGATTTTGCAAAAGCGTATAAATGGATAATATTTATGATATTTAGTGTCACTTAGATTAGAAAATGAATATAAAATTGTTTTAAGAATATTATTAAAATAAAAAATTATTTAAGTGCAATATTTCGACAAAAAATGAACATAAAATGATCAATTTTCAAAATATTCTCCTTTTGTGAAAAATGCTTCTATTATAATAATATTTTGCCTGTATATAGCTCAGACCTCTGTACAGAGGCTCAACTAGAATTTTTTGGAATATATAACTTAGAAGTGGGTTTATCCATGTTTTACGACAACAGAGGGGAGAAATTTTAAGAAAAAAAATGCCGATAATTATTTTAATTGGTTGTAACTCTGAAAATAAATGGTTGTAACTCTGAAAATAATGTGAATTTTTCAAAAAAAAATAGTTCATACTTTCTGAAAAAGCCTTTACTTTACATGAGCAAAATATTATTATTTTAGAAGCATTTTTTATAAAAGGAGAACATTTTTAAAAAAGGTTGTTCTGAGTTAATTTTTTGCCAAAATATTGCATTTAAATAATTTTTTTTGTCAAAATGTCCTTAAAACAATTTTATTTTATACATGTATTCTAATCTAAGTGTCGCTAAACATCATGAAAATTATCCATTTATCCGCTTTTTTAAAATCAAGGTTCCGAAAGTAGTCGGATACCTTAATAAAAAACATAGCTGATGGCATTAAATTTGTGAACTTTATAATTATAAAGGATAAATCAGTAAACCATTCTGTGGTAGTTAAGAGTATCTTCAGATTCGAATTGTTTTGATGAAAACAAATTTCAAGTTTTCATCTCCGCATTTTAATTTGTGCTTCAATTTTGCGCCTTTTCAAAACCAATGTTCCTAATCACCTTTTCCTTTAAATTGCTCTGAAATTTCATTCCGTCTTCACTTCTGCACCTTTACAAATTCTCACACAATATATTCATTTTGAATTTCATGCGAAGGTCTATATTTTTTTGAATATGGATTTTTGTTCATAATTGGCTGTAAAATTTGTAATACATCGTCACGTTTAACTATTTTTGCATGTCCATGAAAAGCCGCACCATCATCATGAATATAAATTTGTCCAAAATGGGATTTTGCTCCATTCTGTTGTAAAGATGTTGCTTTTATTTGCTATACCTTATGAATAAACAAATTTATTACAGAAACACGAAAAACTTTTGCAATAGAGAGAACTGTATTATAATCATAAATATTATTTAAATCATATTGAAGATACTATGACTATAAATTTTAGGAAGGTGTGAAACTTTTTAAAATTACTTACATTAATACTCATCCAATAATAAACAATCAGTTTCACGTATATGATTCCATATGTGTGCTTTTTAATTCAAGAAAAATATATAAAACTAGCGGTTCCGACAGACGTTGTCCTGTACACACGTCTTAAATCCGAAAATTACAAACTTTTTTTGAATAAGTTGTAACAATCTGGAACGTTTTGATGAAATTTTTTTATAAAGAAAGTTATTACAATACCTGACATCATCACATGTAAAGTTACCACAATTCGATCTATCGATTGCGTGTGAGTATGTATATACTATGAACTAAGTTGAATATAGAAGCTGTTCTGAATAGAATCTTAAACTTGTTTTGATTAAAGGGTAAAAAAAGATATAAAACTCGAGCTATTTTCATAACAGGTATACTTTTTAATGCACAAAAAATAAATTTATCGTAATGCCATTGAATGTACAATTTTTTGGTTAATCCTTGAGGGGTGGGTATAAACAAACAAATGCGATGGTTTGCCAAACTTCGGACATGCAGCATATAATTGGCCTCGCTAAAAAAAAGCAAGGGTTTTCTAAATCTAAGCCACAAATTGTCATTGTTTGATCTTGTGACTTATTAATGGTCATAGCAAATGCCAAGCGAATTGGAAATTACAAACATTTGAGTAGTGAGTCTGAAAAAATCATTGGGATCTGTGGTAGAAGTACTACTTCAACTTGAAGTTTGCCACTCAAAATAGTGGCCTCAAAAATATTGCCCATGTTTTTTTATGAACAATCGCGTGTCCTTACATAATTTTGGCGCAGTTTTAACTAATTGCGATGTCGGACCGAATTGTGAATCTAAATCATTCTCGAATCTACTTGAACCCACGCAAAAAAATATCATCCAAATCGGTCCAGCCATTTAGGAGGAGTTCAGTCACATAAGCACAGAAGAATTATATATATAAATATATATGCCAATCGTGGAGAAATGAAATTATTTTTTGTCTGATTTTGATAGAAAAATTAGATTGCAATTTTAAAAACAGCGAAAATATCGGAAAATTCCCCCTTCTTTCTTTTCTTTCTTTTTCTTGCTGCGCATTAGCAGAATAAACAGCACACACATGGGTAAAACAATTATTCGTTTTAAGGTTTTTAATTAATATCTTTTTAACTAATTGCGATATTGGACCCAACTGTGAATCTAACCCATTCTCGAATCTACTTGAACCCACACATAAAATGCCATCAAAATCGGTCCAGACGTTTAGGAGGTATTCAGTTACATACATACCCACAGAAGAATTATATATCTAAAGATTATTTGAAAAGATATTAAAATTAAAAACTCTAAAAAGCATGATTCGTCTGCATTTTTGTAACAATGAAGACCCAGTTTGGCTGAAAATAGATTTTCGACGCCAACTTACGTCATTTTTATAACAATAATAACGTTGTTACAACAATGCAAGTGAATATTTAGAAGAATGTTTTTAATTAATATCTTTTTAAATAATTGCGATATCGGACAGAATTGTGAACCTAAACAATTCTCGAATCCACACAAAAAATTTCATCAACATCGGTCCAGCCGTTTAGGAGGAGTTTAGTCACATACACACGCACAGAAGATTTTTATATAAAAAGATTATCGTGAAACGGAAAAACGGCATTTGTTATGTCATTGGCTGTTTTTACTGTAACTTTAGTGAAGAAAAACTTCAACTAAGTTACTAGACCATGTTCTGTACACGATTAAATTTCGATCTTCTTGAAGACGGTTCTGAGAAACACGCAGTTAATAATATAGGTTGGAATTATTTGGATGTACATATATGCAGGTATAAAGTGAAAAGTATTTTTTATTCCTTTCCCAAAACTGGTAAGCTTAGTGTGTCTGCTTTTGAGTCAAACCAAAACAGATAGTAACTGTCTCGAATCAAGAAACAAGGACATTCCAAGGTACTGTATAGAGGATACCAAGAATAAAGTGGCGGAACGGATCTCACTACACGTTCTCTGTTGTTTGTTTGCTTAAAGTTTAAATTTACTTTTCGTAAAAATGAAGAAAAAAAGTCACGGTATGTGTTAGAGAGTTCAGTTTTAAGCCATCTTAAAACAGTGAATCTTTTGTTTTGGTATCGTGTAGTCTAATAAACGAAGATGTGCATTGATACGCAACAATGCACGTGCGCAGTAATTTAGGTAAGAAATGAGTATTTTCTCGGATAGTTCTGTTCATGATCTGTTGATAGTTCTGTTTGTCAAGGTTTAAAATATTACAATATTATTTGAATTTATACTTGATTCTTTATTTATTATTATACGATTTCTGAATACAATTGTCTCTAGGTTCTTATTTAAGGTATCCGACTACGCTCGGAACCGTGATTTTGCAAAAGCGTATAAATGGATAATATTTATGATATTTAGTGTCACTTAGATTAAAAAATGTATATAAAATTGTTTTAAGAATATTATTACAATAAAATATTATTTAAGTACAATATTTTGTCAAAAAAGAAATATAGAATGACCCATTTTCAAAATATTCTCCTTTTGTGAAAAATGCTTCTATTATAATAATATTTTGCCTGTATATAGCTCAGACCTCTGTACAGAGGGTCAATTAGAATTTTTGAAATATATAACTTAGAAGTGGGTTTATCCATGTTTTACGACAAAAGAGAGGAGAAATTTTAAGAAAAAAAAACACCGATAATTATTTTAAATGGTTGTAACTCTGAAAATAATGTGAATTTTTGAAAAATCGTAGTTGAGCCTCTGTACAGAGGTCTGAGTTATATACAGACACAATATTATTATAATAGAAGCCTTTTTCACAAAAAGAGAACATTTTGAAAAAAGGTTATTCTAAGTTAATTTTTTGCTGAAATATTGTATTTAAATATTTTTTTTGGCAAAATGTCCTTAAAATAATTTTATACGTGTATTCTAATCTAAGTGACACTAAATATCATATGAAAATTATCCTTTTATGCGCTTCTATAAAATTACGGTTCCGAATGTAGTGGGATACCTTAACATGATGCGAGACACTTCAGGGACTGGAATATTCACAATGTTCTAATCATTGAGAATTCTTAGTTATTTTGAGTTAATATGTTTAAGATGCAGCAAAATGATTGTCTTACAAAAGGCAGTGTTTGTCTAATGTCATAGTTCACGCTTAGAACACTTTTCAACCAGAAAAATTTATAAGTACTAAGATAAATTTATGTGGATAAAATACGTGTAATTATATATAATATATATTGAGTTCTTAAAATGTCGAGAAACATGTTATAAATGCCTATTTTATTATTTGAATAGTTAACACATTGCAAAGGATTATATTCTACTGTCGACTTTCGCATATATCATGTATTTTATTTACGTGTCTTGAGTTCTGGTGATAGACTGCAAAAAAACAAAAAGTGCATTTTTTTCAAGTAATGCGTTAATATTGCACATGATTTTAACATATCTATGTAGAGAACAAAGTATGAAATAGATTTTATTTTCTAGATTGATCCAAACAGAAATAAGAAATTGATAAAAAAAATGATGGCTTTCTACACGAAAGCAAAATCGGAAAATTAATATTAATGTTGAAACATTGTTATAGTTTTTATATCCCATTCATGACCATTGGGAGAAGACTGTCTTAAAAATCCCATTAACGCAAAAATATTTTGCTATGAATAATTTTGAATTAAAATGACGCATCAAATTTTTCTACATTAAATATATCAGTGTATTTAAATTAATTTAATTATAAGTATAATAATTTGTTACACTTGTAAGTTTGGAATTACATATGTATATAATTATTGCTATTTTGATATTCAAGAAATAATCAATGATTAATAAGATATTTCTCTTCTCTTTAAATATCACTGAATATATGAAATTTTACTTGATGAGAGAGAGAGAGAGAGAGAACTAATTTATGTTCATTTCATAACTTATTACATTTTAATATGTTGACTTTTTTTTCGTGAGTAGATATTTTCTGAAAAAAATTCTTTCTAGATCTAGATAGTTTTTTTATGATATATCCTACCCATCCAAACATTAAGAATAGATGAATACTACTTTTTTATAAACTAACAACAGACAATATCTCCATATCACTAATAATCTTTATGATAAATCTAAAAATATTTTCATTTCGTTTCTGCAGCTAATATAGTCCTTTAACTATATTTAAAATAACTCATAATTAAGATAATGGGAAAATGTTGCTTTTTTCTTGGAAAAAACAGTTAATTAAAATTATTGAAAATACCCTTTTCTACTCATCTTCTGAAGCTGAATTTTTTTTTAATTTAGCAGGAAACTTTGTTAAATCCATATTTAAATCTATAACATTAAATGGGTGTCAGATTAAGGTATCCGTCTACGTTCGGAACCTTTATTTTGCAAAAAACTTATAAATGGATAATATTTATGATATTTAGTGTCACTTAGATTAGAAAATGTATATAAAATTGTTTTAAGAATAGTATTACAATAAAAAATTATTTAAGTACAGTATTTTGACAAAAAATGAACATAAAATGATCAATTTTCAAAATATTCTCCTTTTGTGAAAAATGCTTTTATTATAATAATATTTTGCCTGTATATAGCTCAGACCTCTGTACAGAGGCTCAACTAGAATTTTTGAAATATATAACTTAGAAGTGGGATTATCTATGTTTTACGACAACAGAGGGGAGAAATTTTAAGAAAAAAATGCCGATAATTATTTCAAGTGGGTTGTAACTCTGAAAATAATGTGAAGTTTTCAAAAACAATAGTTCAGACTCTCTGGCAAAGTCATTACTTTACATTAGCAAAATATTATTATTTTAGAAGCATTTTTTTAATAAAAGGAGAACAATTTTAAAAAAGGTTATTCTAGTTAATTTTTTGCCAAAATATTGTATTTAGATGATATTTTTTTGTCAAAATGTCCTTAAAACAATTTTATACATGTTTTCTAATCTAAGTGTCGCTAAACATCATGAAAATTATCCATTTATCCGCTTTTTTAAAATTACCGGTTCCGAAAGTAGTCGGATACCTTAATAAAAAACATAGCTGCTGGCATTAAATTTATGAACTTTCTAATTATAAAGGATCAATCAGTGAACCACTCTGTAGTAATTATTAGTATCTACAGATTCGAATTGTTTTAATAAGAATATAATGAAAACTCGTTGTAGCTACATAACTTTTAATCTTGACAAGAGGTTAAACTAGAACAAATTTATGACGAGTGGGAGTTTATTAACTTACATTATATTACATTATGTTTACAACACGAGAGCTGTTGGCGACGGACCTTGTAAATTTTCATTTGGTTCAAAAAAGGAGGAAAGCTGGTTCCTGCTCTCCAAACTACAACATCATGCCAATGGGAGGACTTTGTGCCAAGGCAGATTTAATATGCATCAGTCCCTTTACACTAGGGCTTGAATTCATGACGCACCAGTCATGATCTCGTGACCATGACCCAGGGCCGTAGTAACCGCCAGTCGAATTAATGATACAGTTCCCCCAAGCTACAGGAGCCCCCAATACGTTTTACGTGACACTTTTAAAAAAGTTTTATAAATGCGATCATTTTATTTTTCAAAAATAAAAAGAAGTTTGATAAAAGTTTCACTTAGGATTAGCTACGCCACTGCCATGACCACTAGGCTGCTGCAGCTCAAAGTTATGACGAAGACATACGCTAAGAAGAGATTTTAAAAATTACAGTCCTAGAGCTACATTGTGAGCCTTTGGTGGAAGACTAAAATTTTAATTCTTAGCAATCACTATCGGCGATTTAAAATGACTCGTGAACTAATTATTTACTTAAGAAATTTTCACACCAAACTACGATAGCGATGGTCTGCTGATAATAAATGTGTTGAATCAGCTAATGCAGTTTTGTTATTTTTATAAAAAAATATTTGTTATATATGAATAATTTTAAACATTTTTTTAGTGATAACACATTTTTCTATTTTATGATTGGTGCGATTTGTCTTTACTTGTTTCTGTTTTAAAAATTTCGATGTGTTGGTAGAAGGCTAAAGCATGATAAATTTCAAAAAGTGTGGATGAAATACTCAACAATTTGCGAGACTGGTGTCGTCTTCATTCTTTGACCGCGGCTCAGAGTTAAGAGCTCCCTAAACAACAACCCTCATGTTGGGTTTGAAGGCGAATCCAGAGAAAAAAATATCGTAAGGAAAAAACATTTTTTAAAACAATTTTTAAACATTTTCCTTTAGCCACGAACAAGCAATTTTACTCTTTTAACTTTTTGGGTGTTTTGAATGGAATTTTTATTTTAAAAGGGGGAAAAAATCACATACATCTTTCAAAGTCAATAATAGAATAATTCGTAAAATTTACATTCACTGATTGCAATGTATTAACTGCGTAGGACAGTGTTTCTCAAAGTGTGGGGCGCGCCCCCTAGGGGGGCGGGATAACCCTGCAGGGGGGGCGCGAGCATATCGAAAATTTAATGATTTTTTTAAAAAAATAACCGGAAAGAAGTGAAACAAAATACTTTTTCCATAATAAAATAAATACACAACAACACTGATATAATTTATGTTTATCATCTGGCGTTCTTCTGTTTTAACATAAAATATTACTCGTTAAAAGAAAAAACGAAACTCAGACCCTGAGAAAAATTCTAAGAAGATAAACATTTCCTCACTCTAATTATTATTGAAATACTGTATATTAGTTGTAGAAAGAAAAGGAAGACATGATTCACTTTTCAGCCAGGCAGCATAATACATTTGCTGGTCATTTATTTGATTGACCTTCAAACTTACTGGCAGGGTTTCTACATTAGTTACATCCCATCTTTTATGTATTTGTTTTTCGCATAGGGAAATTGTAAATAATGAAGAGTTTTACGATATTTGGAAAAGAATTGATTGATTTTTGAAGGATTATTTGGTTAAGATTTATTTTTACGAGTAATCTCAAACATATAAAGCATAGTGAAAAACGTCATAATCCTTTTTAGAGCATCCGTATTTTTTCTGAATACACTTATAACCAGGCAGCGGTGGGTGGCATCTGTGATCTGTATTGAAGGAAGTTGAAACTGATGCATATTATTCATGATTGATTGAAACGAAACAATGGCGATGAACATGAAACACACTTGTCAAAAAAGAAAAGAAAAAAAAGTTCAACTTGCTATTTGTTGATCACCAAAGGTGTCACGAGTTCGAGCCCAGTACCACTAAAGACCCGTCGTGAAAGGGAGAGGTACACCTTAAATCTGTAAAGAGCTCAAACGTCCTCTTGTTGGAATGGTGTGGTAGTTAAAAGAGGCCAGCTCAAGTATCGTCCTCGTCAACCATGGTTCAAAATTACGAGGTCCGTCTCTAAAAGCCCTCGTGTAGCTGAACAGTGCGACGTTAATATTCACTCACTCGATCATGAATGCTCATTAAAACTACAATTACTTGAACAAAATATGACAGTTTTGCCAGCAAGTAACATTTCTGTAATATTAGTGAAAAGTATCTTTGCTTTTCGTCCTTTATTAAGGTCTTTCACTTGTCAATAATTTTAGTTCAGTTTTATTGGACTTTTTCTCAAATCATCAAAGAAAGATTGAACATTCCTTGAAAGCCGGTAAGTATACTTTCTCTTAATTAAATTATTCACTGGAATTCCAATTTGTATCGTGTAGAGCAAAAATAATTATAAATAAATGATTGGGGTGACTGAGTTCCCCCGCACTACCATCAGCGTTAGTATCGAGTGCGCGCCTGCTCCCGGGTAAAAACATTTTGAAGTATTCTCGCTTTAAATATTAAAAAGTAACACAATTATTCTTCATAGGAATTTTATATTCTTTTTCATTACTTAACATTAATTCTAAATGCTAATTCTGTGATGCTTAAAATTACAGTTCTTTTAAACAGTTATTTACAATTATAGCATTTATCTTTAAAAAAATCATTTTACATTTTTGTATACAATGTCGTGCACGCAGTTTTACTCTCCTTACAGTTCAGCTATTATATCAAGAATAATGTTATATTTTTTTATATAATATAAAAATTAACTCGTGTGAAGAGCCGGTGTTTCAGCCAGTATACGTTTAATGTATCAGTACTGAAGAAGGTATTTTTTTATAAATAATTTCTTAATACTAAATTAATCTAAGTTTAATAATTATCAGTGACTTCCATGGGCTTGTCTTGTAGAGCAAAGTTTTTCAAAGAAAGGTTTAATATCAGATATTGACACTGAGTTATTTTTCTTTATTTAGCTGAGATCTATATTTTGTCTTCAAAGCAGCCACCGCAGAAAATCCTGTTTAACATAGGTAGGATTTTCAAAATGGTAATAGTATACGAAGTGCTTTTGTTTTCAGTGCAGAAATTATGATTGAAAATTGGGTCGCCAGTATTGAAAGTTTGAGAAACACTGGTGTACTATAAAAATAATTATAAAAAAAGGATTGGGGTGACTCAATAACCCCACTGGACCATTAGTATCGAGTGCGCGCCTGCTCCAGGGTTAAAACATGTTGAAGTCTTTTCGCTTTAAATATTAAAAATAATACAATTATTCTTCATCTGAATTTTATATTATTGTTCATTATTCAACATCAATTCTAAACGATAATTCTGTAAGGCTTAAAATTATAGTTCGCTTTAAACTAATTATACTTTGAGCAATCATTTAAAAAAATCATTTTACATTTTTGTAAACATTGTCGCGCACTTGGCTTTTACTCTCCTTACAAAATTCAGCGATTATTTCAATAATGTTTTATTTTCTTATAAATGAACTCGTGCAAGCGGGTACTTCAGCCGGTATACTTTTAATGTATCAGTGCTCCATAGTAGTTTATAACTAATTAATTAATACTAAATTAAGAACAAGTTTAATAAGTACTAACGACTTCCATGGGCTTGTCTTGCAAAGCTAAGTTTTTATAAGGAATGCTTATGATTAGAAATTGACCTTCTGAGTTCTTTTTCTGTATTTAGCAGATATCTATATTTTGTCTTCTAAGCAGCCAACGTATTTTGCAATAAGTCCAATTTAAAAATTAGAGAAAGGAAAAATAACACACATAATAATTATCCTATTATTTTATTTATTTATTACTTAAAAGTAGTATACAAAATTTAATGCTTATGTTACTAATTTGTATGGTTTATAATTAAGATCGACTTTTGTAGCTTTAGCATCAAAGTTCATTATTATTGCATTCAGTGCATTATTAATGTATAAGGAGGGCGCGATAAAAATTGTGATCGAAAAGGGGGGCGCCAGTATTGAAAGTTTGAGAAGCACTGGCGTAGGACCATCATTCCACGAGTTTTTTCTCCAGGCCATAAAACATTGGTCGATGATCATACTCCATATACGAATTTCTCTTCCCCCCTCTCTTTTTCCAACAAGAAAAGAAAAAATGGCGCAAAAATTACAACCAGCACAGATAGTGTATATGAGAAGAAATGAATGGAAAAAAATGTATTAGTTTCAGATAGGGTTAAAAAATAAAACTATCGACTTTTTTTCACGCCTGGCGTTTTATTTGACAGTAACTTTATTGGTTAATATTCCAAGCGTTTTACTTGCTTAGTAACATTTTCGCCATAATTGTGACATGTTTGAAAATTACAGGATTTTCCCCTCCAGTTCGGCTTATATATGAGTTTCGAATTTTGGGTAATTTTTGAAGAATAAACTCACTCATACTATGCACGGATCGGCTTATATTTGGAAATACACGCTAATTTGTAGTCCAACAGTCCATTATTAGTATAGATCAGTGATACTCAACCGGCGGCCCACCTGGCTTTTTTAAGTGGCCCGGTCATGGACCATCAATCTGAGAAATTCATTTATTTATGAAAATTTGATGGGAAATTCTTTGTTAAGAAATCAAATATTTCAACTTTGTTTTTTACTGTTGATGTCCTATGGGTGCGAATTGATAGTTATTATAAAAGAAAGTTTAAAAAATATTATACATATATCAGTAAAATAGTATCCATTCAATTGTAACAATGTTGAAAGTGTAATGAAAATCAGTCAAATATTGTGATTAAGACACAAGCATAATCAAAGAAAGGGTTTTACAATTCATTTTTAACTAAAGTAATATTCCATGGAACAATAATTAAAAATCGTGTGTATTAAAAAGACCTTCTCTTCATATTCCGTAACTGGCAAGACAGCTCCTCGTGGGGCAGTACCTTCCTTTGAAGATTCCCTCATAATGACCTCTTGTTTACTTTTGTTCTCCAAGTATAATCTCAAAATCTGATTCCACTAAGTCTGTCCATCTCAGCTTTGGTCTTTCCAGATTCCGAATCCTAATGACTTAAAACTGCATTATCTTTTTGACAACATTATCATCTGGCATCTACATATAGGCCATCCTATTCATTCTATTTATTTTTATGTATTTAATATGATGTCAGGTTGTTTATCAATTCTATATAATTCAAAATTGTGTCTTCTTCTCCAGCGAATGTTTTCGTTTACCCCTCCAAGTATATTTCGAAGTATTTTTCTCTCAAAAGATACCATTCGATTTTATACCAGTTTTGTTATTGTCCAAGTTTCAGAGGTATATGTCAGAATTGGTCTTATAAGAAATTTGTAAATTAAAAATTTTGTATTTCTTGAAAGAAATTTAGATTTTAAAAACCTCCTCAGTCCATAAAAAGCCATGTTTGCCTGGTACAATCGATTCTGTTAAGTGATCTTAAGTAGGTAAAACTTTTAACTGTTTCAAATTTATATAAATTTATTCAAAGGTAAGAATTTTGGATTCTGTCTTTTGAAAATAGCATAAATATAGTCCTTTTTTCATTTATAACTAGACCTATTCGACTTGCTGCAATCTTAAGGGTAAGAAATGAATCTTTCAGAGCAGAAAGGGTACGAGAAATCCCTTCAATATCATCAGCATAGGCTAAAAGTCGTACTGATTTTTAAAAAAAATATGACCACTACTATTGATGTCTGAATCCCAAATTATACTTTCTCAAGTGCAATATTAAAGAGCAAGCAAGAGAGAGAACTTTTTCCTATCCAGCACCTCTAAGTATGTCAAGATCTTCAGACAATGATCCAAGAAATTTTACCTTACACTAAAAAAGGCTCCTTGGAAACTAAAATTTAGGTAATTGTACATTGGAAGAATTAAATAATGTAAAAGATACAAGAGCAGCAAATAAAAGTTAATATTATAATGCTCATTTTTTTAATAATTTTAATCATTTAATTTTTTTGGGGGTTAAGTTAGTAACGTTTTAAAAACTTTTAAAACAAATTTTCTTCAATTAAACTCAAATATATTTTATTTAAACATAAAATAATACTTGCAATACGTATACAAATTTTTGGCATTGTTGGGAACAAATAATTTAATTGATTAAAGGGCATACATACATACATTACGAATAGAGCAATTATTAAATCTTGTAACTGCTGAAATTAAGATAGTGATTAAATCTTTCAGATTCGATCATCATCGTTGAAACCAGTTAAGAAATTATTCGTTTCGCTTCTTAACTCTATATTAAGGAGCATTTCTATTCAATAGTAAACATATGTTAGATATCATTTGAATAAAAACAATTAGCCGGTGAGTGCTATGCCCTTTTAATGTTTTATCGTGTAGCATATTCTGATTTTATCACCTGCAATTTGCTTTATGATTACAGGCTAGCAAATAATACGACTATAAATCTATTATCCGAAGTTATATAACTTTCAGTGAGCCCTAGACAACAATACTTTTAAGAAGTTCGGTGCTAGAATAGAATACTTTTCGATGTATTGTTGATAACTTCAGAAGATTACATCTTTTCAGATTCAAAGAAATAATACACATAAACATTTGGGGATTTTGACAGATGAAATTAAATACTCTCTAATCTTTTCGTAAATTATAAGCCAAGCGAAGAATTTTGAGAATCATTTCAAAATTAATACAGTAGCTTTTTTTCACCTAAGCTAAGAAGGATGCCGTGTTAAAAAATGAAGTGTAAATGTGACAAAAATAGACGCCTTTCATATTTTCAAAATAAATAATTAAAAAAAATTAAATATGATAAATGCAATTCTATTTTATTTTATTTAAAATATTTTTATGTGCGAGTTCCTTATAAAATACATTAATGAAGATGAAATAATAAGTTGAAAAAAATTTTAACATTAGTTTTATTCCAACATTTTAAAACACCTACAGGGTGTTCTTCCTCAAAATTGGGGGAGAAAGGAGCTAAATCGCTCTGTCACATGTATAGTGTTCAAAGCTAAGGATAATAACAAGCGTAAATGTAGCCCTTTGCCGTGGTGGATTTTGTGGACCTTGATCTGATGTTATTGTCGGTCAGGTGGTATAAGTACAACAACATAACAATATTTTGAAAACCGAAGTGGTTTATTTGAAAGAACGGTTTTCTGACGGCAATTATTAGGGAAAAGAAAATCACTAAACTGTATTTTATGAAGCAAAATGATTTCTTTATTGAACATGTAAAAAATCTATTTTTAGTAAGGTTAGTTATGCTTTAGATGTGTTTGTAATCAATTATGACTTCTTTTGATATTTTTAAAATAATTTATCACTTTTATTGTATATTTTTTGCAAATATATCTTATTATTATGTAATTATATTAAACAGTATTTTTTATTTTATAGGTAACTTTTTCTGAGTATATTTTATTGAAATAACGAAGAACACTTTTCTAGTTTCTGGTTTTCCATTTGTCTGTGTAATCGCAATACTTGGAATTAAAATTAAAGCCTTTTGAATACAAAACATTAAAAAAGAACAATTAAAAAAATTTATTCTTAGAAAACACTTTTGATTTTATTTAGATCCTACCCGTTATAGTAGTTAATACAGTGAAAACGATTTAACACGAAATTAAGGGGACTGAAATATTTTTTCGTGTTAGAAGAATTTGTTACAGGATATCTCTATATATAAAAATGAATGTTTGTATGTATGTCATCGATGAACTCAAAAACTACTGTACCGATTCTTATGAAAATTGGTATATATATGAATTTTTCAACGGAGAAGGTTTGTATAATATGCTCATTGATGCCACTCGCCACCAGGTGACGCTGCAGAGTAGCAACTTCTGCCCCGTTCAACCGATTGTCATGAAAATCATTATGACCATGTATTTTTACACAGAGGAAACGAATATGATATTCGTATTAATGGAAGTTACCACCAGATGGCACTTCCATGTATCAAGTTCAATACTGATTTTAATAGATATCTATACGAATTCGTATAAATAAAAGTTCTCAAAATATATTTTTGGTGCGATAAGTAAAATAAAACAATAAACTTTCTTTTCTTCTCTATCTCTTCTTCTCTTCTCTTTCTCTTCTCTTTCTCTTCTTCTTTATCTCTTCTTCTCTTCTCTCTCTCTCTTTCTCTATTCTCTTTTTCTTCTCCTCTATCTCTTATTCCCTTCTCTTCTCTTCTCTATCTCTATAAAAATGATTGTTTACCTGTATGTCTTTTCTAGAATCGTAAACTATGTATTTGATTATGTGAAGATGTCATTCTAATGAATTTCATATATTGTCGTTACAGTTCATGCTGATATGAATTGAACCAAATGAAGCGAACGATAGATGACATTTCGAGTCGAGAGTGGCATAAGAATTTGTGTAGGTTGTGAAATTCATATCTATCTTACATTAAACAGACAATATTGTGCGTATTTTTATATTTGGGAGAGTTTTTCGAATAATTTTGTGCATTTCATCGTAAGCTGAATTAATTTAGATAAATACTTTAATCGGTTTGAATATTTGTAGTTTCCGTGAGCTGATTATATTCATTTTCTACAGTGAATTTACGAAGATCATCGAATGTGTATGTGAAGGATTTGACTGCTGATTGACATTCCGAACGCATTTGAAGTGCGTTTTTTTCTTATTAGCATCTTATACCATCTGCGACTTTGCGACGTTTTATAAATTCAAAAGCATCACGTCGTTCCTGTATAATTATGCCTCCAAAGCGACGAGCAATTGTCCGATCTACACCTCAAGCACGAAAGAGAAGAGCATTACGAGCCTCAGAATCAGACGAGCAGCGAGCATTAAGGCTGGGAAATCTTCGAGTACACGCCGCTGAGACCCGTTCGTCTGAATCGTCTGACCAACGAGAAGTAAGATTAGAAACTAATCGAATACGTACTAATCAGATCCGTTATTCTGAGACTACTGAATTACGGGAAAGAAGGCTGCAAAATGTTCGAATAAGCACTGCTCGTTCAAGACGAACACTGCACACTGATTTGAATCTTAGTGCATTCCATTATGACAGTAATAATGATTACAGTCTTCATCCAAATGTCGTCATTGGAAAAATGGATAAAATTTGCATGTATTGTAGTGCACTCAAATTTAAAAATGAAACGCGCGGAATGTGCTGCTCCAGTGGAAAAGTTAAGCTACCAGAATTACATTCACCACCCGAACCACTGTCAACGTTTCTATCTGGTGTTACACGTGTGTCGAAGCATTTCTTGGAAAACATCCGCAGGTACAATTCATGCTTCCAAATGACATCGTTCGGTGCAACGAACATCGTGCACGAAAATTACATGCCGACATTCAGAGTCCAAGGGCAAATTTATCATCATGCCGGATCGCTTCTACCATTGCCGGACTCAGATCACAAGTTCCTTCAAATTTATTTTATGGCAAACAGTGATGAACAAATTGAACAACTATGTCATTATAATGCGGGCACTAGACGAGAAATTGTGGGTGCGTTACAAGGCCTTTTCGATCAACACAATGAATTAGTTCGGTTGTTTAAAACCGCCATTCAACGAATGCCAGCCGATGACTATGCAGTTGTGATTCGAGCAGACAAAAGACCCGTTGGCCAACACGAGAGACAGTTCAATGCACCAACAATCGATGAAGTGGCGATCGTTATAGTTGGCGAATAATTTGAATCGCGCGACATAATTCTTCATCGCAGAAGTGGTGACATTCAGCGAGTCTCCGAAACTCATCGCTCATACGACGGATTGCAGTATCCGATTCTGTTTATTTGCAACGAGAAACACACTATAATTCTGATGAACTGGGGACATTCGTTAGGACAAATCTTCCGCAGTTGATTCTAGAACAACGCATTGCGTATGACAGAATTATGCGTGCAATCACAGAACAAAGCGGTGGACTGTTTTTCATAGATGCGCCCGGTGGTACAGGCAAGACTTTTCTTCTTTCACTAATTTTGGCAACCATACGATCACAAAATAATATTGCACTGGCTATTGCATCATCTGGAATTGCGGCAACTCTTTTGGATGGTGGCCGAACAACGCATTCAGCATTGAACTGCCGTTGAATTTGCAAAACACTGAGGCACCAACATGCAACATCAGCAAAAACTCTGGAATGGGAAAAGTACTCCAAACGTGTCAAATTATCATATGGGACGAATGTACAATGTCTCGCAAGAGAGCATTGGAAGCGCTTGATCGTACACTGCGAGATTTCAGAGGAAACAGACGGATCTTCGGTGGCGCACTCATTTTATTGTCTGGTGATTTTCGACAAACACTGCCATTATACCACGATCAACACCCGCTGATGAACTTCATGCATGTCTTAAATTATCAGTTCTATGGCGTCATTTACAGAAATTGACTTTGAAAACTAACATGCGTGTACAACTACAACGGGATGCATCGGCTGGAAATTTTGCAAAACAATTAATGGATATTGGAAATGGGCGAATGGAAATTTATGAATCTACACAATGTATCACCCTGCCAGCAAACTTCTGTAAGATAACAGAAAGCATCGACGAATTGGTGCAAAACGTTTTACCAAACATTGCACAAAACTACAAAAACCATCAGTGGCTCAGTACGCGTGCTATATTAGCAGCCAAAAACATCGATGTCAATACCATCAACTTCACCATTCAGCATGGAATACCCAGTGAAACGACAACATATAAGTTCATCGATACTGTGGAGAATCAAGATGAGGTTGTCAACTATCCAACTGAATTCTTGAATTCGCTTGATTTGCCAGGCATGCCACAGCACGTTCTTACATTGAAAATTGGCGTACCCATCATACTTCTTCGAAACATAAATCCACCACGACTTTGCAACGGAACCAGACTCTCAGTCAAGAAAATGATGAACAATGTTATCGAGGCAACAATTTTGACTGGAAAATTCAAAGGTGAAGACGGCCTGTTGCCATGTATCCCAATGATCCCGACAGATATGCCATTCGAATTCAAACGTTTACAGTTCCCGGTACGACTCGCTTTCGCATAACTATTAACAAAGCACAATGACAATCGTTACAAGTGTGTGGATTAAATTTGGAGAATCCATGCTTCTCACATGGACAGCTCTATGTGGCTTGCTCACGTGTCGGAAAACCTTCTGATTTATTCGTCTACGCACCAGATGGAAAAACAAGAAATATTCTTTATCCCACAGCACTTCAATAAACATCTAATTGAAACTTAACTTTGTAATCACACAATTTTTTCGAAACGGCTTTGAATGAATTGAATATTTGTGTACTGATTTTCCTTTAAAATTATTTTTCTTAAATTTATTTCAGTTGTTTGCGTAGCAACGCGCGCCGGGTACAGCTAGTTGCAAAATAAAAACAAACATACATTTAACAAAATTAGGTTTATTACAGTACATTTTATTTGCACACAAATACACACATTTATATATATATATATGCATGTGTTTAATAAAAATCAATGAAACAAAAACGTTCACTATAACTTAATGAAATTCAATACAAAATTTTCAAGTTTTTTGAAAAACAAAATGTTAACTGGGATTTGGATAATAATCTGATACTTTTCTTTGCATTGTCTTTGTTATATCAAATTGTTCGATGTCGTCCATTTTGTTATTCATTTCATCATTGGAATGTCGGTCTAAATAACTGCACATACTTTTCATCATGTTCCACATTTCAGGTGACGTGGGAACTTTATGAACATGATCTGCATTATCCATTTCATTTTCATTTCCAAAATCTACATCAATGGCATTTTTTAAACTTTGAACAAACTCCAAAATGCTTTTATCTACCATAATTGGGACTGAACACACATTATCATTACATTGCGGCCTGTTGGCGCAACGGTAGCGCGTCTGACTCCAGTTCAGAAGGTTGCGTGTTTAAATTACGTCCGGGTCAAGGCGTACGTTTTTATTATCCTTACCTTTTTTGCATACTATAAAAGTTTTTTAAGTTTCTTTTTTAAATGTTAAACCCAATTTAAACAAGGGCAAGTAAATCATTTTTCATGCTATCATTAATCACCTAGACAGTAGTTTAAGGCTCTGACGGGCTATGTGCTCCGTAAAATAAACCCAGCTACACATAATCATTATCTACTGCAACGAATTCTTCTGATGCTACACTAGGACAGTCAAAAGAAAAAAAATTCTCAAACATTTCTTTAAGTGTTGGCTCAATTTCAATATCCAGAAGTGGTATCTTTTCGTGTTAAGCAATTTTCGTTTCGTGTTAAGAGAAACAAAATGCATGAAAATACATAATAGTTTGTCGAGATCGTTGTATTCGTGTTAACCGATATTTCGTCTTAAGCGTTTTCGAGCTGAACGTATTTTACTCTTTAAGATATCAGTGTAAGGTTAATATGAGACACAACAAGGTTTTTGTTATCTTCAATTCGTTACATTCAAAAGAACCTCCAAATCCGTACGTGGCAAAGTGTGGAAGTTAGGAAATCAAGGCAAAAAATAAATCAAATACCCTTATAATCCTCCAACATGGTTTAAAATTACAAGATTCATTATGAATCATTTTCATTTAATTTTTGAGTGATGTAACTTCAAACGAAAAAAATTTATGATCGGAGTTTTTAAAATGTGCTTTTTGAAAATTACGAAGTAGCAAAATTCAAGATATATATCATGTCTCTTATTCAATATAAAAAGTATAAAATTTCCAACGAATCTATGTTTGAGAGTTGTGCATCATTTTTAATAATATTGTCTTGTACATACACGTTATTTTATGTATACAACATTATTTTACTTGAACACAAGTATTAGATGTCCAGAGAAAGTTAAGACAGATAAAGCCCTTTCGAAATCCTTATTTCTCAAAAACATGAAGTCAAGGGGGTTAATAACCTTTTTTGTTTTATGATCAATAAGATTAAGCTCACAGACCGCAGCTACAAAAATTGATCTCTTCTTTATTGATCGGTTTCTTTACATACATACATAACATGAAGCAAAATTAAGAAGGGAACCTATTAGTCGCTTTGAAAAACTATTAGTACCTAAGAATAAGATTTCATATTACGTATGGTTTCTTTTTCTTAACGTATTTTTGCAGTATTTAAACGATAGCTAATACTGTAATAATAAGGATAATACATAAATACATTCAAATGATGAGACATCTCAAATAAAATTTTACTTTTAAAATCTATGTCAGTGCGAACCTTGTCATCGCCTATCTATATATATGGGAGAAAAGAAACTTTCTCTCATTTATTCATTCACTTACTCAATCATTACGAAATCTCTGGAATTATTAGACCGACTTGAAGTTTTACAGACATGTTTCTTTTGTTGAGTAGGGATTTGATAAGAAAGAGTTTAGATGAAATCATTTCCGACTAGGAGCAGTAAATCATCGTATTATGAAATTAAGTTCTGTCCTTTTCAAATAAAGAGGTGAGGACTGTCGAAAGGTTAATGCTAGGACTTAAATATTTTAATGAATTAAAAACAATATATATTCCTACAACATCATGCAATACTCAGCGAAATGAGGGCGATTTCATTAAAAGCTTCTGAAAATAAACACTACAATTTTTTTCTCATTTAATCTCTTACAATTCCAGAAATCCTTCCACGGACCGCTAAAACTATTAAGATGCTTCACACTTTATATTCAGTTAATTTTCTCTCATGGCACTTAGCAGGGTAATTTAGAAATTGAAGTACCAGCTCGTGTATCTTTCCCGTAACGTGATTGCGGCTCATAATTACAAGGTTCATTATAGATAATAATGTGTGGAAACCAGAGATGTGGGATTCAAACAATTAAATAACGCATGATAGCTACCCTAATTACTATATGAAATTAAAAACTTAGCATACCTAAGAGATAGCATTAATTTCACAAGTGCCCTTTTTCTAAACGATTCATCCAAGTTATAGTAAACAAAACATTATTTTAATTGGAAAACTGTTGATAAGGCAAATCTAATATTAAAATATATAATACATTACGATTAATCATGATTACTGAATTGTGACTATTTTCACAGCCTTTGTCTCATTACGAACATGTTAAGTGTTAAAAATTTAAGCGTTAAACGCATTATGCATTAAAATTCTAAAATAAAATAAAATAAATAAAACATAACAGAAATTGTCAGTTTTTACGTATTATACCGTCGACCAATTTCGCCTAACGAAAAGACATTGTCAATTCAAAAACAGGCCCCAAATTCTGTCAATCTTATCATTGTTCTATTCAAACGTACGAGTAAACAATTTCGACTATTGGCTATATATCGCCAAATGCCGCGATACATAGCCAATAGCTCAATTGGCATTTTGCGTCTTTTGATTAGTTGATATATAAGTACCCAGATATATTCAAGATTATTTCGAGATAATACCGAACTTCATATTCTAGATAATTTCAATTGTAAACAAATTATATGATTACATTATATTCGCTTTATTAATATTTTTTTAAAATTCCATATAAAGAAATAGTTTGAAATATTGCCATTTTGCACATTTTTAGTGATTAATATGATATTTGAAGCTGAAAGTCAAAAATTGGTACTTATGTATTACCGCAACAGTGTCAAAGTTCAATATAACTCGCCAATCCTGATTTCATATGTGTCGTTTGGCCTGAATTCGTAATCATGTGCTTTGTTTTATATAATGCCGGCAAAAGGTTGCAATAATACGTAAGTACCCAAATACAGTGGTGACCAAAATTGTGGACACTTTTTAAAATTGCTATGTTTTTTAATATGCTTACAGAAAGTTTGACGTTGCACAAAATACTAAGTATTTTATATCCTTCTAAAGAGAGTTTAATACGCTTTCAATTCAAAGAAAATTTAAATATTTGCAAAGCAAAAAAAAAAATATGCTGCAATAACTGTCGATATACGTTAGATACTGATGATAGTAGTGAGTTATCAGAGCTTAGTGAGGTTGTCTTTATTCTTTATTACAGCTTCACATCGATGTTTCATTGAGCTTGTTATTACATGATGTCAGGAAACAATTATATCCTCTATTAGTTCCTTTTTATTTCATAGGTACCTCATTCAGACAACATTTTTCAAACGGTGCCACAAGTTCTCGATAGGATTGAGATCAGGACTGTTTCCTGACCAGGACAACAACTCAATGATCTTCGAACGGTACATGTCTTTCAATTACTTTACTGTGTGACAAAAAGCAAAATCTTGCTGAAAAATAAATGAAGCATTTTTGGTAAATAGATCCCTGATAGAAGGCAGAAGTTTGAGTTCTAGAATGGTGTTAATGTATTTTATGACATTCAGGTGTCCTATCAATGGTATAAAGGTGACAGGTACCCTCTACTGATATGCATGCCTAAATGATAAAACTATGTGGGTACTTCACAGTTGCCTGGATGAAGTCAGGATGTAGCGTTTCTGCTATTCTACGTCTTACATATTTTAAGCTATCACTACCGAATAACAATCTTTTAGTTTCATCCCTCTATATAACTTGTGACCAATAATCATTTGTCCAATTAATGTGTTCCATTGCCCGCTGCAGTCACTTTTAGCACTGCTGTAAATTGAGATAGGGCTTTTTTCGTGGAATTCTACCTTTTAGTCTGACATTTTCTAATCTACTCCTGACTGTTTTTGAACTGACAGAAAAACCAGAGCATCACTGAGATCACTTGTGATGGCTGTCCATGAAATTCTTTAATCTCTGAAACATAGCATTTTTTGCTCCTTCTGTCATTAACAGACGTGGTGCATCTTTTTCGGCATTTTCCTGCTTTTTTTATTAAATGTGTCTCCTGACATATTAAACAAAACTTTCAGTCTCCAGATGCAGTCACTGAACTGTTTTATGTAATTTTAACATAGGAAATACCACTTTCTCGTCACACATGTGTCCAATCTACTCTTTTATTTAATGCCATCGCTTTTTGACTAAATATTATTATTATCGTGACCAAGAAACAGTCATGATCTCAATCCTATCGAAAACTTGTGGCACCGTTTGAAAACTGTTGTCCAAATGCGGTACCCAGGAAATAAAAAGGAACTAATTGAGCATAATTGTTTTCTGGCATCATGTAATAACGAAGAAAGAGCTTAAAATATTTTAAGCTCAATGAAGCATCGATGTGAAGCTGCAAGAAAGAATAAATGCAACCTCACTAAGCTCTGATAATTCATTGCTATCATTAATATTTAATATATATCGACAGTTATTGCAGCAGAACTTGTTTTGTGTTGCAAATATTGGAATTTTATTTCTTCTTTTGAATTCAGTATTAAATTCTCTTTAAAATGTTATAAAATACTTTGCATTTTGTGTAAAGTAAAATTTTCTTTAAGTTCACAAACTTAAAAAACATAATTTAATAAAGTGTCCCCAATTTTGACCACCACTGTATTTTGAGTTCATTTCGAAGCGTTGCTAATTACCTCCTATATATGAAAAGGTGTTTATCGCAACTGGAAATACCTTATTATTAATAACTATATTATAAAAAATCAACAAATAACCCAAAACTTTGGAAAAACAGACAGTCTGAGAGACGAAGATTGATCGATAAAATTGTTTTCATATCCACATGTAAGTAGTCAGTCATTTATTCTCAGAGTCACTATCAAATATTTGACTTGAAAATATATAACTATGTTGCTGATTACTCTATTGATCAAATAGTTACATTTTAAAATTATTCCATCGATGTTAAAATATGTTTCTTTATTGAATATAATTTAATTTTCTTGAAATGTGTACTTGATTATTAGATGTGATATATATTTATTTAATTTTTAATTAAATTAAACAAGAATAAATTTCAGAGATAGAAGCAGATCATATTTCAAGTATTTTTATGGATTACTTTATCACCTTAAGGCGGTTATTAAAGCGTTATTTATAGTATTATCATAAGCATCAGAGCAATGTGATTGGTAAGAATATAAATGATATGCAATCTGATACGCAATTTATGCACTCAATTTTGTCAGGGGGAAAAATGGTTTAGCAAATACTACTACTATATAAATATTTTTACTTTTTCAACATTACAATTCAAACATAAAAAATCTGTAACACAGTAGCAAATGCGTTGCGCGAATACCCGCATTAATTTATGAATTATGTCATGAAAGACTTACTTCAAAAGAAAAAAAAATCATTCATAAAATTATTTGCTCCTTTCGAGTTATACCATTGATCAATTTCCCCGAACGAAAAGGCATCGCCAATTCAAAAATGTCCCTTTTATTACTGTGATTGAACGTGCGTAGGAATGGTTTTTACTATTTGTTGTCCATGGAGGCCTTTGGCGACGTCTTTTGATTTGACGCAATTGGTGGATAGTATAATACGTAAGTATCAATTATTTTTCCAATATGATTATCTCATAGCAAAAATTTTATTTTTTAAATTCAAAAATATCAGACGTTCAATTGGGAGGTTTAGAAGTAAAAAAGCACAAATTAAGAAAACAAATTAAAATTTATAATTTACAAACATTTTAAAAATTATCGACGAAATCATGCACAATTTTTCTTTGAAAAAATTCAACTATATACTTTTTAGACTGAACTGAGTTTAAAATTTATAACATGTTGGTATGATGTAAAAATTTCAACTTCAATTTAGAAATTATTTAACTTGTAGTTTTCGAGAAATATCCATGTAATTTTAACTTATAAAAATGAAATTACTATATATTGTTTACAGTTAGAATTACTGGTCTAGATATTTTATCCAAATTAGCTAGGCTTGGTCAGAGGAAACATCACATATGGGTGTGCCTAGGAACGAAGCTGCTGATGAGAGCTGGCTGGTAGGGGTTGTGATCTCTCTAACCCCAGTTTCACTGTCTTAACCCATTCGAAAATTCATTCCCTCCAGAGAAATAAAATGAATTTGACTTGGCGAAACCCTCCTGCTCACCACTGGTACGCAGCTGAGAGTCCTGACCTATCTATACAGTGCAGGAGCTCCAGGGCTTGTCAGACGGCCTTGGCGCGCTTTAGAAGCGATCATTTGCGTAGTATGACTTAAGTGCAGGGGGTAGTCTTTCTTCACCTGTCCCTGCTCATCTCCTGGACTTCTGGGGCATTTCCCTGCGACAGTTGTATGAAGAGCAAGACCTGGTGTGTGACGCTATTACGCGGAAAGGTCAAATGGACTTGGTGTAGGCTTTCCTGCTCAAAAGGGGATTGGAAACAACAACAACAACAAAACAGTTAAGAGTTCCTTTTGGGGCAACAATTATAAGACATTTGGTTGAAAAGGTAAACGGAAACGGTCCATTTAATACCTTTATTACTGCCAGTTCTGAAATGATTATAAAAAATGAGTTGTTATATCGTAATAACTGAAATTCTTTTGTGAAAAATTTCCTACGGAACTAAAAAGAATTGCAGGAAGTAATTCTTGCAAATTTCTATTACACTTATGCAAAAAAAATTAACAAAGGTCGTAAATTAACATTTTGTAATGCATTATTACAACAGAATAGGCAATCACTGTCTTTAAAAAAGTTTTTCCTGTGTCTGATCTTGATATTTATGTGGATATTTTACTATGCATTATGTGAGATGATGCAATATATATTAATACTGTTTCTGTTTTTAGAAACTGCATTTTTCTTAGATATTTCCTCCGGCTGAACACTTTTTTTAACATTGGAAAGTCTCTGTGAATCAGAGAGGTCCTATGAAGACACAATGTATTTTTTTTTCAATTCCTACTATTAGTTCAAAATCTCCCTATATCTTGTTCAAATTTCCAATCGTTATCAACATTTTAAAGCGCTCAATGAGCTGAAATTTTATTTACACGATCATTTTGGAGGACAATGCGGTAATTTAATCATAATTAATAAAAATTGATTAATTAAAACTAATTATTCAAAGAATTACAGATACGACCACTTAGGCATCACTTTTGGCGACTCAGCGACCCTTTTGGCGATTTGTCTCAAAATATAAAAGTTTTTTTTTCTTACATTTTAAAGCGCTCATTTTAGCTGAAATTTTCTATACACGAAGTTTTTTTTGAGTAACAATACAATAATTTTCTCCTCTCTAATTTGTGCTCTAAAATTTCCACTCTGCTCCGAGTGGCATAGAGTAAATAAAGGTATTACACAATTTATTTTCATGTATCAAAGTGGATATTTTGGAAACGGTTTGAACGAAGTTTTTTGCTCGAGTTAACTCTAAATATTTCTTTCATCCTAAACGTAAACACAGAGTAAATAAATGTTAAACATTGAAGAAAAAAAGGCAACGTATTGAACTTTCCAATGTTAAGAATTCAAATCAGAATAAGAGGACAGTTCCCCATTAACTTGTTTGGAAAGGAAGTGGAACCGTTTGTTTCTTTTAACTGATCGGTATCATAACAATCTTCAACTAAAGAATCCACGCTTATAAACAGAGAGTAAATAGATAACATTAAAATCCTTTTTAAACATTGGTATCGTTTATAATAAACATTAACTTGTTTATAATTGTAATTTTTATTATTTTGAAATAAATATAAATGCTCACGTAACAAAATAACTAAAAAATTTTTAAATTATCTAAATCTTCAACTATATGACAACATTTATCTTTTTTAACAGAGATATTAATTTTCATTTTACTGTTAAAATGATGTACTAGTTCCTTTTTTTAATAATGTTGCGGTCGGTTAATTCTCATTATTTGAAAGCTATTGTTCATTATATGTATATATATATATATATATATATATATATATATATATATATATAATTTACATTTTAATTAATATTATTTATTTATTGTGAGAGTGAATGATCTTTTGCATGCTGATTTTTTTTAATTTCGAAATGGAAAGCCTTGTTATCGAGTATTAATTTTAAAAAAATTAAGATAATTATTTATTTATTTCGAAGCCCAATGGCTGAGTGGTTAGTGCATCGTGCTTCCATACCACATGTCTGAGGTTCAAATCCCGGGCTGGACAAGGTTGACTCAGCCTTTCATCCCTACAGTGGGTCGATAAATGAGTTCCAAGCTTTCTTGGGAACTTCACACTGGGGGTTTTCGCGTCAGACTGACCACCTGACCGGAACATCTGCTCATGCACCTCAGGGCCTAAGGTCGCGTATACTGAGTTGGGCACAGTAGGTGTTGTCCCTCACGGGATATCGCGTCACTGAGATAAGTTAAGTTATACGGTAATTTGATTATAATTAATTGAAATTAATTGACTGAAACTAATTATTAAAGAATTACAAATGCAGCCACGTTAGCTTCATTTTTAGCGACTTGGGTCAACATTTAAAGGTTTTTTTACGTTTTGAAGCATTTAGTTGAACTGAATTTTATATAAACGATTGCTTTAGATGACAATTCTAAATTTTAATGATGATTAGAAAAATTAATTACCACTTAATATTGTGATTATGTCATATGTATAAACATATTCATATCAGTTGTAATTTTTTGGTAAAAAGTAACTAAAATAAAAAATTTCTTTGTTGGCGTAGGTAGGAATTGACTTAAAAAATTATACTAATTGTTTTAAATATAGAAGATATTCCTCACTATTGGGGAAATATAATCAATGAAGAATAAATTTGAACTGAAAAATTTAATTCTCCAAATAACTAAGTAAATGAAAGGAAAAGATTTGGATGAGAAAAAGATATGTGCTGTGTGAAATAATCATTTCTTTCAAATGGTGTAAATATAAATTGATAAATTAATAGGTTTTGATAAAAAAATTCGAACTGAACCTTGTTTTCTATTCTTCAAAAAAAGATTTACTAATCACTAAAAAAATTCAAATTTCTCAAATAAGAAAGATAACTACGAAATTCCTTTCTTTGTAAGGGATTTCAAATACTAAAAAAGCAACCCATTGTCGTTGTAAAACTTTATTTTTTTCTATATCAGTAAAACTGAATTTTTCCACTTTTCATAGGTTTTTTCTATAAAATAATTAGTGATAAATACTGAGAATAAAGAATATATAGAAGTTTTTGAATCCAGTAAACCAGTTTAAGCGAAGAATAAAAATAAAGGACCAAATACAATTAACAAAACCAATTCTTAATTTATAAAACACCTTAAAAACAAATGCTTGAAGTTTAAAATACGGTATCTAAATTGCCCACTAACCTGAACCTACTAAACGCATTTTCTAAGAAATCTAGTCTTTCCCAGCAAAAGATAAAAGAGTTCAGAAACCCTTTCAGCATTTTAGAAAAGTCATTGGACTTATGAGAGCAAGGTGACGAAGGTTCACTTTTTCCAATTTTAGGGGAATATCAAAAGAAGGAAAAAAGAACGAAAATAAAAAAAAGGCGGGAAATTTGAGACAGCACGCACGTGTATAATTCCAGAGAGCTCCGGTCGATTTAGAACAAGTTCGCGTGATAGCAGAATTCTCATTTTTTAGAAATTTAGAAATGGTTTCGTAAAACGCGATATATGTTCTGTTAGCTTTATTAACGCATTAACACTCAGAGAACTCATTTTTCAAATATTTGTCAGGGGGGAAAAAACGAAAGGCTAATTATTGGATTTATAGAATATGGTTTTATAGTTTCTATTCTGTTCTTTTTCAAAGAAAATAATGTGCAAGATAATTATTTCTTGGGAAAAGAAATGATAGAATTAAAAAAATATAATTTTCAACAAAACTATGTAATAAAATGTAATGTTGATATAATTTAATTTTGTTTTTAGTTGTTTTTTCAAATTCCTTATGAAGACTATAACTTCTACTTAATTATAAGTTATAAAGCTATTATTAAAAATTTAAATTATATTTCAGACTTCTTAAAAGCAGAAAGAAAAAGCAAAAGTTGCTTTAATTCATTTAATTACTCACTTTTTTTTGAAGATGTTTATTATCGGTAAAAACCTCATTTGCAATGTATACAAAATTAAGATTGAGAAAAGTAGATAGTATGTATGGACACCGAGAAAACATAATTAAATACAAAAAAATCGATATTAAAGTACTATAAGGTACAAAAAAAAGAAAATAGGAATCTTAAGTAAGCAACTAAAAATATGGTGCATTAATTCTAGTTAAAAATTAAGTTTTTGAGGAGTTCTGCCTAGTAGCCGATGAAACGAAGTTCGAGAGAAACGCATAATAACCCTTATACATTATACTTAATTATTATATAGATATAAATTTTTATTTAATAATGCAAAAATAAAACACAAAAAGGAAGAAACTATACATAAAAATTCAAATTAAATAAGAGCTAAGCCAATGACGCTAAAATAAGGCAGTAAAATATTTGAATTCTATCACATCCTTAAAATAAATAAGTAAACAGATATAAATCAACTAAAAATTGAACCCCCAGCGTCCAAATAAAATACAAAAAAGAAAGAATGAAAGAAAGAAAAGAAAAAATCAGGCACACTTAAGCCATCTCATTATTTCATTTACATAATTAAGTAATAATGGAATTGTTAAAAAAATTATCAAATTACTTTTAAGGACAATATTCATTATTAAAGAGTGTTCTTTTTCCAGGTATAGAAGTTTAAGTTGGCATTACTTTCCAAGATGGCAACCGATTTAACAGCTGTCAAGTGATTTATTCTCAGTTTGGTTTGGCAAATAATCAAAACGATCATCAAGCAAGGCGTATATTCGTCGAATGGGCCCAAAACGAGATTGCCGTTGTTCCCGATTTTCATAAGCGAATTTTGTTTAGTGATGAAGCGCACTTCTGGTTGAATGGCTACGTCAACAAACAAAACTGCCGCATTTGGAGAGAAGCTAATCCACAAGTGTATGTCGAAACACCGTTGCATCCAGAAAAACTGACTGTTTGGTGCGCTTTATGGGCTGGTGGAATCATTGGTCCGTACTTCTTCAAAAACGATGAAGGCCACAACGTTACAGTCAATGGTGATCGATATAGAGCCATGATTACTAACTTTTTCATTCCTGAATTGAACAATCATGATGTCCAGGAGCTGTGGTTTCCAACAAGACGGCGCAACATGTCACACAGCTCGTGCCACAATCGATTTATTGAAAGACACGTTTGGTGACCGCCTAATTTCACGTTTTGGACCTGTGAATTGGCCTCCAAGATCTTGTGATTTAACACCGCTAGACTATTTTCTGTGGGGCTATGTAAAGTCATTGGTCTATGCGGATAAGCCACAAACGCTTGACCATTTGGAAGGCAACATTCGCCGTGTTATTGCCGATATACGGCTACAAATGTTGGAAAAAGTCATCGAAAATTGGACGTCCAGATTGTACTACATTCGAGCCAGCCGTGGCAGTCCTATGCCAGAAATCATATTTAAAATGTAATGCCACAAGATTATCTTTCGAATAAAAAAGATCATGTCAATCGAATAATACATCGTAGTTTTATTGCAATTTAAAGTTCTATACCTCTAAAAAAACATCCTTTACAATACAAGGTGTGGCACACACACACACAAAAAAACAAACAGATTAAGTGTGTAGCTTGAAATAAGAGTGGAGCTGGCAACAACTGTTTTAGTGACGTCATCCCACGCCCCTCCTCTATCCATGTGGCCAGTTTCGTCTTAATAGATTACGCCAGTTGGGAGTACTGCGTCATTGAGAGAACATATGAAACTGCATTCTGCCGGAAAAATGTCGACTCAATATTTAGTTTCTTGAAAATTTAAGAAATCAGCTAGGAAAACATTTCAAATATTAACCGTGGCTTAAGGAGAGGAAGTTTTGTCTCGTGTACATGTGTTTGAATGGTATAAGTGATTTTCAGGGGGAAGGGTCAGTGTGGAAGATGATGCACCTGCTACAGGTCCAATGTCAGCGATTGCAGACCAAAGCATTGTCAAAATTCGTGATATGAGTGAGTTGCCAAACACTTTAGTGGTCAGACTGTTTATCAACACTCCTACAATGAAGTATTAAAATAACTTGGTAAAAAATTAGGAAAAAAGTTCAGAATTGGTGAGTGATGAATGGCGTTTGCACTAAGACAATGCACCCGCTCACACGGCCCTATCTGCGTAACAGTTTCTGACCAGCAAAAACATTACTGTGACGTGACGGCTTCCTTACTCGCTTGATTTAGCCCCATGTAACTTTTTTTCTTTTCTTACAGTTAAATCTTGCCTAAAAGGAACCCATTTTACCTCAGTTGAAGAGGTTCAGTCAAAAATGGAGAATCTCCCACAGGGCCTTCCAAAACCCTCGTTCCAGAACTGTTACCAGCAATGGCAGTACCGAATGCAGAAGTGTGTGAATACAGAGGGGAACTATTTTAAAGGCGATTCTATCATGGATAACTGATTCTGTAAGTACAATGATTTATTGGATCAGTCTCGTGTGTGTGTGTGTCATACCTCGTATATGATATTAGAAAATACTTTTCATTAGTTACAACTTCTCGAAAATTTAGAGGGAAAATCCGAATATACTGTTACTGAATAAAATATCAATAAAACATACAAAAAATGAAGCTGGAACAACAAAAGTGTAATTCATTTGTAGGATATACACCGCTTCTATTTGCATTTTATAATATATAATCGCTTACTTCCGATAATTTATATGTTATGCTATTTTTTAAAAGTGTTTGGATCTTGATACGAAATCCATTTACAATTCTCGTTCAAAGTATCGGAATAGCTTCAAAAGCCATTGAACTGTTATGACAGAGGGAGTTTTTGTTAACGTCGATCTTAAAGCAAGACGAAGGCTATTGGGGACCGATTTGTAATTTTTTTTATCGAAGTCAAGTGACGAGGGTGATACCTGAACCGGCACTCCTCTCTCTAAACTACCACATCATGCGAAATTGAGGACTTTGTGCCAATATAGATATGCATCAGCCCCTTTACGCGGTGAGTGTTCCTTGGAGCTAGGTTTCGAACCCGTGGCTCTACAACACCAACCAAGAGTCCGTGATCCTGACCACTAGGTTACATCGGTTTTAATTTTGCAATATCTGTAAAAATAAATATATTGCTTACACATGGCTACAGAATTAATAAAAATTGTATAAAAAGTTTGATATTTAAAATGAAAGAACGAATCAAAATTTTAGAATATTTGTAAAATTGTATGACTGGTCAACGTTGATGATAAAATGTGCATAAATAGTGCCTTGGTAGAGCTAATGTGCCTTTAAAGGCTATTTTGAAAATCAGATTTAGTGAGTAGGGAGTTACAAATAGACCGCACGAGAAACTTACCGGATTCAAATAAGGCTGCGATTATAATATACGCAATGAAAGATTTAGACAATAGATAATTGCCGAAAAAACAATTGTTTTCAAAGAAATATCAGCAAAATTTTCTCTCACTCTCACAAAGATTATTCTTAAAAGTTTAAATTGAAAAAAAAATATCGGTGAAATAGTAATCGTAAGTGAGAGAATAACATAAGACAAAAAAAAAAAGAAAGAAGAAAAATACTGAATGGTATCATGAGAAAAAATCGCTTCAGGTACTTAAGGTTCATTAGCAGAAAATGATGAGAATAAAGAATGGGGATATGTCTCAATAGCTACCATATTGCTACGACTCTACGAACTTAATTTTTAATCGCGTGTATCTAACATAAGGCCGCTAGTTACTTGCAAATAAGTACGGCCCAGAGTGCGGTGGTGCAAAGATGGATTACAGAGGGATATCCAAGATTGGAATAACGGACATTTGAGTGATAAATCGATGTTTTGTGTTTCCATGGTCATTGGGCTATCCGTGTTTGTCATTTCAAGCAAGAATCTTTAATTATGGATTGTTGCAAACGTTCTGTGAGATTTAATAACTTCATCGGGATTTTAGGCTTAGAAAACCACTTATTTTCACGGGGAAAGTAATTTCTGAAGCATAAAATTAGGAGCTTGAGCATTTTTTGATTCCATCACCGAAAGAGTTTTTTGAGGATGACTTTACCTTCCAATAACACTCTGCATTTTGTCACATCAAAAATTACCATTACTTAGAATAATTAACAATACTACAAAACTAATTCCAAGACCAATCCATTTAGTCAATTAAAATACTATGGAAGGAAGGTAAGTTGAATAAAGAAGCAACTTGAGGATTTATTTAACTTCAAATTACAAACATAAAACTCGTTTGAAGAACAATCTAGAAAAATAACAGCAAATTATTAGTGACAGTGTACGAGACCATGCATGTCATGTTAAGATCAAGGGAGATGTCGCTAAATATTAACTATTCACAATGTTTTTCATTTAAGGGAATTATACCATCCTACTAAAGTTTATTCTAATTTTAGAATTTTTGCAATATTTAGAATTTTAGAAATATTTCATTTTTATAAACTTTGCAATTTCATACAACTTCTTAAGTTATGTTCATGTACAAAATATGCAGAACGTGGTAGCATTAAAATTCTGAAGCATATTCAATTTTACAGAAAAAAGAATATAAATCTAAAATCCCTTTGTATTTTATTTTTCATTATTCTAATATTTCGAATTAGAATTGTACTGCATACCAATATCGAACTTATGTTTTTATTCTCTTTCGAAACTATGAAGAAATGTTTTTTTTTTAAATAAAATAGATGAATGAGTAAAGTAAAAGTAGAGAAAACAAAACACACAAAAAGCTCAATAAATTGGAATTAAATTTAAGTCTAGCCATTCACAAAATATACCATAGTAAGTTTCACAATTATTTTCCTCTTTTACGACTAAAGGAAACATCTTCACCATTTTAAAATTGGTGATTGTTGTATTTAACTGTATAACCATACCTGCATTTCTTTCATACAAAATGACAATGTAGAACGTATGCCGAAAACAATTACGCAAACGGGAACGTTTATGGGGAGAAAAAAGGAACTGTCGAATTGGTTGGCACCAATGATAAAATTTTCGCGGCTCTGATTCTTATTCTTATTTCAGATCATTGTGTCGTTCAATAATATATTACTGTGTTTTTTCATATGTTTATGTTTTTAATAAGTATAATTTTGTGCAATAATAAGGCATATTTGAACAAATAAAAACAGCTGCCTTAAAAAAATACACATTGATCTAAAATGAATTGACACATTGATTAAAAAAAACAACTTCACATTGTTATGTATTTTTTGTATGATTTTTATTTATTTTACGTCCGAACAAATTAAAATAAACAATTACATTCTAATACTTACTCTTAGCAACCTTACAGTCTTGTAAGGGTTAAATTTGATTAGTGAGTAGAAACCTTCTTTAAGTTATCCGACTACATTCGGAACCGTGATTTTCAAAAGCGCATAAATGGATAATTTTCATGATATTTAGCGTCACTCAGATTAGAATACATGCATAAAACTGTTTTAAGAACATTATGACAAAAAAAATTATTTAAATATAATATATTTTGGCAAAAAATTAACTTAGAATAATCTTTTTTCCAAATGTTCTCCTTTTGTGAAAAATGGTTCTATTATAATATTATTTTGCTTGTATATAGCTCAGACCTCTCTACAGAGGCTCAACTAGAATTTTTGAAAAATTCACATTATTTTTCAGATTTACCACCAATTGAAATAATTATTCGCGTTTTTTTGTTAAAATTGCTCCCCTCTGTTGTCGTAAAATATGAATAAGCCCACTTCTAAGTTATATATTTCAAAAATTCTAGTTGAGCCTCTGAACATAGGTCTCAGCTATATACATGCGAAGTATTATTCTAATAGAAGAATTTTTCACAAAAGGAGAACATTTGGAAAAAAGATTATTCTAAGCTAATTTTTTGCCAAAATATTGTATTTAAATAATTTTTTTTTGTCAAAATGTCCTTAAAACAATTTTATGCATATATTCTAATCTAAGTGACACTAAATATCATGAAAATTATCCATTTATGCTCTTTTGAAAATCACGATTTCAAACGTAGTCGGATACCTTAAAATGTATCTAAATAGCTGTAAATGGTACATCTACACGGCAAAAACAAAGAAAAACAAGATAAAAACAATTTGCGAAACTGTAAGAGAAAAACTACACACACAATCTAAGTCAAATGTTCTTAAAACATCCATTAAGGTGTAAGTAAAATAATGGGTAGTTAAAGCGTATGTAACAGCGAATTGTGATGATTTATTGAATGCACATTTTTAAAAAATTAATTATTTTCTTTATGACATACATTTTTTCAAAATTGCTTATGTTCCTCTCAGTTTTAAATTTTATTTTAAATAAAATAGTTTGAATAATTAAAGAAGCCTGTACTTTTCGAATAAGTTACTTTATTTGACATTCATTAAAAAAGCATTGAACTCACAAGAGAAAAGTTTTATTGTTTAATTTCCTTAATGAAAACATTCTATTAACTTGAAAGTTCTAAATTCTCTGTTCAAGTTATAAAAAAATCCAGGCTTTTCAAAGAAAAGTTGGTATTTAACTTTCATTTCTTCTTTAAGAATCTTAGTTAAAGTTATGTTAAAATCACGAAAAAATATATTTAATATTTAAAATATATTTTTTTCAGAAGCTATGTATAAAAACGTCCAAACCAAATCTTAAAATTAGTTTTTTTAGCTAATATTAATTTATTAGTTCTTAAAATCAATTTCAAATTCCCTTACCAGAAATTTAAATCAAATCTAATGTTTATTTAACGGGAATATAAAAGTAAATAAAGAATCCAATCATAGTCTTTTCATAATCTTAAGAATTATTTAACAGCCATCACACTACATATGTAATAAAATTTTTATTCTAAAAATTAGGAGAAATAATTATCTAACAAACTCAGAATTAACAAAAACTTTTGATTCTGTATTTTGGGGAAATATATTGAAAAGGGAAAGAAACCACATAACATAATTCAACATTGGGAGTAATACATACAAAAAATCTTAGTTTTGTTACTGCAAAAAAAAGTCTGGGTTTTTCTTTTGGTTTCCAGAAATCGGTTGCCAAGACATAAGATTCAAGTGAAAATATAATTGAGCAGTACATGTAAAGAGAAATGGAGAAACATATATTGAAATCCCAGGAACTACTATTAACGTAAATAATAGTTTTCAGACCAATTATTCTTTGGTGGAGAGTTGTGGTTTCCTAGTGGATTCGACAAAATCGTAATGATCAATTTAAAACAAAATGGCCAAAAAAACCTTACTAAGAATTATTCAAAAAATCTCTTTCGGGTCTGAATAGGAGTTATGATGTACTAACCTCGGATTTTTCAATTCCTACTATTAGTTCACTCTCTCCCTATATATATATATATATATATATATATATATATATATATATATATATATATATATACATGTACAGTCTGACCTCTAAATAACGATATCGCTAAATCCCGGAAAAAAGTTCGTTATATGGAAAATTCATTATATCGAGGTTCATCTTTTAAATATACTTCATAAAACAAATTTTAAATTCATAAACACTATATATTAAAAAAATAACTATTCACACTTTTTTAAAATTGATATATATATATATATGTTTATTTTATATATCTTACTCATCAAAAAGTAAATAAGAAAGAAAAACTGCAAGGAAAACAAGAGAAAAGAATGTCGAAGAATTCACTGTATTTTCAATATTAAGAAAATAATTTTATACTAAAATTAATGAATTTTAAGGACATTTTGTTTTTTGAAGCATACAAATAATATTAAACACACATTATTTTATAATTTAAACACGGGGGCACGGGACAACTCCACTGAGGGTGAAAGAGGATATCGGAGATGTTTCTAGTGAACTGGGTAAAGAGGGTTAAAGGTTGCACTACTTGAATGAAACGTCCAGGACTCTATTGCTCTCGGCGAGTTAGGATCTAATGAAACCAGTTCAAGATTTATGACCACCATAAAATGTGTTAAAGAGAGAATAGCTTGAAATTTTTTTCAGAAATACATTAAAAAAAGGGGGGAACAAAATTGAGTTACAAAAGAAAAAGTTCGTTATATATAAAATTTACTTCGCTATAGAGAGGTTATTGTCCGAAGAAAATCGTGAAATGTTCAAGGTTCGTGAAAAGTTCGCTAAATAGAAAAATTCGCGATATAGAGGTTCGACTGTATCTTGTTCAAACTTTTAATCGTTAATGAAATACTTTCTATTCATACATTCAAGTTCAAATATATATTTTTAAACTTGTAGTGGATGACACTTGATGTTAATACAGTTTTTTTCAAATATTAATTCATTAATTAAATTAAAAAATGAATAAATAGTAACAAACAAAAATAATAGTCCAACAAGAAATGAAAGTCTTCCGCTGTCTCTATGTAGTGCAATGGATAGTGTGTGTGTGTGCGTTGGATTTCTTATGCAAAGGTCGTGGGTTCAAATCCCACCTGTAATGACCTAATTTCTGAGAATGTGATTTCTTTTTTACTATACTATTTTATTAGAATACTTAAATTTAATTAATGAATAAAAGGTAACAAACAAAAAATAGTCCAACACCACATATAGAAAGAAAAAGGGAAGATTGCTAGGAAAATCACTTTCTATTTTGTCACTTAATATTGTGATTTATATTAATTGTAACCATTTAATAAGAAGTAATTAAAATAAAATTTTTCTTTGTTGACGTAAGTAGGAATTGACTTATATATATTTCTTATATTACCTGTTCTGTATACATTTTAAATTTGAAGGGTTCTATGCTTTATTTACATAGTACAGCTCGTTCTTGATGAGAAAGACGCATACAGTTATGTAAGTCTGCTATAGGTCCAATCTACTGGGGATCACTCTGACATGACGTAGGAATTTGGAGAACAGGGAGTTACCTAAGGTTTTTTTCCCTCATCACCGTGAACCCCTTCTGAGAATGGTTTAAAATTAGATCTACTTTTTATCTCAAGAGTAAAATATGCTCTACATATTGTTATGTAGTGCTTGAAATGATTCACTAATATGAATTTAAAATTTTTCGAGGCATTTTATATAAAGTGTGGGATTTTATATAAAGTGTAAGGATCTGTTGTTTCCAAATTTAAAACTCCTATCAATTTTTTTTTGATATAACATAAGTCTTAAAAATCGATGTGTTACTGAGTATGTTCGTCGGAATACTTATTTGGCAGAAGAAGTAAATATTTTTCGTAAAGCTGCTGTGTTATATAAAAAAAATTTGCTTCCAAAGTAAAACTTTTCTGTAAATTACAGTTAATTATAGTTAAAATTGAATGCATTATAATTTTTTCAACTTTAGAAGTGTTGTTTATTTTTGAGCTGATGGTAAACAGGAATTTAAAAAAAAATTCAAATACCATAATAACATCTCTCAATCAGATTTTAAAAATAATATGACTACATATATATAGTTTTATCATTTTTTAGTTTTTTTTAACTATTGGTATTTGTTTCTGAGTAATCTGGATTTTTTTTAAATCTTCGACATGCTTGCATAAATAGCGACGTTGCCATTAATTAGAAAAATTATGATATTTGTATTTCTAAAATACAAAATTTTATAAATCTATTCTTGTATGTATATATAATGCTTACTATACAACGTATATAACTCTCTTAACTTTAAATTTAAGGTAAAGTTAAAAAAAATTGTCTGTGTGCTAACGACCCAACGATAGAAGTGAAATCTTCTGATTTATTCTGGACAAGAGAATACAATTATTCGGGTATACTAAATTTTCTTTTATGACATTTTCGCATGCGGAAGTTAAGTAGTTCACTTTCTCGTGCCTATTTATCGGGGATCTGTTTATTTTATCAATTTTCTGTAAAGGTAATGTCTAATTAATTATGCATTCTTAAGTATTCATATACGAGTATAAACAATTTAAATTTCAATTAGCCTAATTATTTAAATATATTTATAAGCAAATTAATTATGTAGATTATGTTTATGTTGTTGTTGTTACTAACGTCACCTCGATCGGCAAAGGCCAGATCAAGGTCCATGAAATTCATCATGGCGAAGGGCTAAGTGACGCCTGTCGTTAGCCGTAGCTTTGAGCACCATATAGATGACAGAATGATTTAGCTCGATTTCACCTCAATTTTGGAGGGAGAACACCCTGGGGATGTTCAGGGGTCTCCCACCTCTCTTCTCCTTCTACCAACCTCACGAGAGGACTTGCAGCTCCATGGCTAACCCAGGCCCAACGACACAGCAGTCAGCGTTGCTAACCACTATAGTGGATGGGCGACTATGTTTATGTAATATAATATATACGTTTATAAACTCCTGTTTGTGAAAATTGCAACACCATGAAGGAAGCATCATAGTTGAATGAAATTTAATACACAGTTGAGTGGTAATGGTACAAATAAATGATTACATTTTCAAACCAAACAAACAATTAAAAGAGACAGAAATTAGTATTTTGTGTGGCCACCACGCGCCGCAATAAGAGCTGCTACACGACGCGGCATGGAGTTAAACAAATTTTTAATATCTGTCTGCGGAAGAGTATTCCATATTGTTTGTATGCGCAACCAAAGTTCGTCTGTCGAAGCAATAGGACGAAGATCACGAGCGATACGCCGCCCAACGATATCCCACTCATGTTCAATCGGTGACATATCCGGCGAATACGCAGGCCAAGGAAGAAGCTGTACCTGCTGCGAATCAAGATAGGATTTGACAGTCTTGGCGACATGTGGACGTGCATTATCCTGCTGGAATACAGCCCCTGGCAATCCTTGCAGGAAAGGAATATCTTAGGGCTGTAAAACTTCGTTTATGTATCGAGTACTGTTCAAATTTCCCACAATTCGTAGCAATTGTGATCATCCATGATATGCTATGGCACCCCAGACCATAACTCCGGGTGTTCGTCCACTGTGGCGTTCGATAATGCACTCCGGAATGCGCCGTTCACCGGCATAGAGCCTGACACGAATTGGGCCATCATGGTGCCACAAATTGAAGCGGGATTTGTCAGAAAAGACGACCTGCTGCCAATCAGCACGCCAGCTCCTATGCACATTGGCCCAGTGTAGTCGCAGGCGGCGATGGTTTTGCGTGAGAGGAATCCTGTATAAAGTAATCCTTGCGCGCAGCCCACGCTGCAGCAGACGTCTCCGAATTGATGAAGCACACAATGAAACACGTGTAGCTGTTGACCACTGTGCTGCCAGTTGTCTAGAAAAGCTGTGCGGTCCGTCTGAGCCATTCGCCCCAGGCCAGGCGTCTGTCTTTGCGAGCTGACGTCACATTTCGGGGTCCACTCACGGATTTTCGAGCTGTCCGACCCTCGTCCGTCCACTGCTTCGAAACACGCATGATTGTGCTGCTGTTACGCTGCACACGAGCGGCTACTGCACGATAAGACAATCCAGCTTCACGAAGGCCGACGATTCTGCCCCGTTCAAACACCAAAATTTGCTCAAATTTCAATCTCTTTCATCGACGAGGCATAGTAAAGATTCAGTTAACGTTTACACTAGCATATAACCACCGATAATAATACACGCCTCGCTACAGCTGTCTATTTATATTCTGTTTGATCTACCCTTCAGAGGGCGCTGCTCAGCATACGCATGCGTTACCGGTCTGCAATTCTAATCATTTGCATATCATGCCCTACTTTACATTTCCTGAAAATTTCAGCTCACTCGCGTAGGTCCTTCGTGGTGTTGAAATTTTCACAAACAGGAGTATATGTGGTATTCACGTGCTATCGCAAGAATGCCAACGTTCAAGATAACTCGTCCCGCTGGCAAACCTGATTTTCCATGAGTAGTACGAGCTGAATTGGCAACCTTGTACTTTCATACAATGCCGCCGACGTAAGTACCGTGTATATAACTTATATAACGCCGTATACTATGTAAGGCAAGGAAAACTTATATACTGAGAGAGAGAGAGAGAAGAGCTATTTACTTTTCTTAAAATTCTCAAAGCAAACAAAGGGAGAGGGTTCGTACTTTTTCACAATTAATTATTTTATTTTCTCGTAACCTCTAAGGTGTCATCACCAACATAAATCAATATATTAGCAACTTTATAGCTAATTACCATCATTAAAATTTCGGATTTTAATTCATTTGGCACATTTTTGTGCTTAACCATTTTATCTACCGACGTTACCACTCACTTTAAAATTACATATGTGACAAATCTATACGGAACTTTATCACTAACCTTCTGAGACGTCTTTTTTAGGGAAATTTAATTCCCTACCTATTTCCAATCAACTCCAAAAAGAGGACAGGGATTCCTTGTCATATGCAGATTAGATAAAGTATTTAAGTCAAACGGAATAGTAAAGTGGGAGGCAGTAGGAGAGAGAGATTGAAGCAGGAAGTTATAATAGTGAAATTAGAGATTTATTTTTGAAGATTTCTAGGTGGATAAATTAGGCTCAGGAAGAGCTGAGATTCAGTGCAATAAATATTGATTTATAATTAAAGTCTCATTAAAGTTTTATATTAGGAGTGAGATTAAAGTTAAATGTTCAATAGGAACATTATTGAATATAATTCTGGGATCTCTTATTGCGGTAATCTCTGCGTGATCGATATTCTAATTGTTAATTAATTGGATCATTAAATATTTAAGTTAATATAAAGGAAAGTCCCTTTTAAACCTCATAAAGCTATTTTGATTCATTTGTTATTAAAAGTCTTTGATTCTATTTGGGAAAGATAACCAAATAAAGAAAGTTATTTACAAAAATGGCTACTGGTTCTTCTTTGACTCAAAATTATTCTCGTTCTCAAAGTGAGATCCAAGGGGATCTTCACACATAGAATAACCATTTTTACGAATACTCTAACGAAACTTAGCAGGAATATTCTTTTAAATCCACTCTTCCACGATATATGGTAGCACGGGTTATATGATGAGTATTTTAGCGGAGAAGGCAAATAGTTTTATAGCAGAAATTGAGTTTTCAGTTGACGGCGTTTTCAGTGGATTGTGAAGATTGTCATTTTAGTTCCGAAAAAACAGTTAATGTCAAAAGGTGTCTTATTTTTTTGTATGTTAATGAAGACCTTAGTAAGCGATTTGACTATTTACTTTAAGTGAACATTGTATATAATTAATTTTACAGATGAATATCTTTAATTAATTAATTAGCTCTAACGAATTAAATTTCCCAAAGTTTAATATTTTGCTTATCTATATCCCTTAATCTTCAATGTAGTGATAAAAAATATTGCAGGAAAAAAACTGCCATAAATCATAATGCGGTACATAAAGGGTTAAATGCTCTTTCTACTGAATCAAAAAATAGATCCCATATTGTTTCTTCTTGGCACAAGGTGTACCATTATTTGTGCAGCTTTAAGCAATTTATGTAATGAGGAAATACTTTGAACAACATAATACGTTCAATTTACACATTCCATTCGATGTTGTGAGCGTAAGCTTATGCAACTCGTCTTCACTTTTACGTTGCACAACTGTGGTCGCAGGAAAGTCCAAGACAAATTCCCTTATATTTTATAAATTCTGAGGATTTCAAAAATATTTCCTTTAGTTCAACGATTCTAAACGATTCATGTACTGTTTCATCGACTTCTAATACAGCAAGCAAGTCATCTTTTGTAATTTTTTAAGAACATTTTTGATGATAAACAATGTTTAACGGAAAAATTAAGTTTACCTTTACAAGATAATCCGCTAAGATTTCTGGTTCTCAACAGTGTGAGTGGCAGCTTGATAACAAACTTTGAAATATTCTTATAATAACTACCAGAATCCCTCTTTCGATTTCCTACATAAGAATATTCTTTTTTTTTCTCAATTATTTTTGCTTGCGCTCCTTTTCTTTCCTTCGTTAAATTGAAGTGGGCTGCAGGGCATTAATATTTAAAGAAAAAAAAAATAAAATTTCGCGAAAAAAAGTGTTTATAAAATTTTTTATTAAAAACAAAACAAAACACACGCCTAAAAAATTTTCTAATCAAAACAAAGCACGAGTCATCGATCCGAGCTCAATTTGCGATTAGAGCCGAGGAAAATAGAGAAACATAATGCACCCTAATCTGATGCTTCATTTAAATTCACTCTTCAGCAAAACGCGCCGAAAGAAGTTATTACATCAATAAGGTTTAATTTTAACCTCTCTATTAAAATTTGAAAATGACGTCTCTTATATTCCTTATAAAAGCTTTTACGTGAGGAAGGTTAAATTTTAGCAATCTGTTGTTATCTTTCTGAAAATTTGTTTAAATGTCGGAGTTGAATTTAATTTAAACAGACTTTTAATTATCATTTAAATTAAAGTATTTAGTCGACAGTAAATGTACCAAATATATAAACTTTTTTAAAATTACTTTTCAGCTGGTATAATCTATTCGTTGTAGATACATACAGGTATTGAAATATTAAAAATTCTATTTTTGGTTTCGCCGGCGCAGATCTCGCCAAGTTGGCTGTTTTGGAGACAACACATAATATACTCATAAAAAATATTCTCATTGGTATTCATTCATTTTGATGTATTATGAAAAAGACTCTAAAAAGAGAACACGGCTTGTTTTCAAAGTATTGAGGAAAAGAGGTTACAAGAGGGAACATTTCGTTTGAAGTCAGTTGTATCATTTTTAGCGACTTTATCGTCTGCGCTGGTGAAACGGAAAAGGTCTTCTCTTTGAGGCAAGAACACGATTCTAAAAATAGTGCCCTTTTTTCTAAATATGAGGAATAAAAATTTTTGAAGTTCATCTAGATTTGCATCAATATACTATGTACAAGATCAAACATAAATAATTATTGTTCATCATTTTCCTCTACGAAAGTTTGTTTTTAAGTCACAGTATTTTATTCACAATTTTTTTCCTTCCTGTATCTCTTACCAGCCATAATGAAAAAATTTAGCAACCAGTTAGTTGCTTATATTTTAATTCTTTTAAGACCAAACTAATTTTATGAAAACCTTACACGGGATAACATTTTGTTGTAATGAGTTATTAAGTAGTTTGTTTCAACTTGAGCATATGAATTACAAATATATTAAAATTAACATATGAAAATAAACAAGATGTGAGAAAAGTAAATATTATAAATATATATGTGTGTGTGCATGTAGCATGTGTATATACGTATGTTTTTATAAAGAGTGAATTAATTAGTTTAAGTGAATAAGTTCAACTTTCTTTTTAATTCTTGTAAACTGTAATGGCTTACAATTTTATAGTTATCATCAAATATTTCTTTCTACAAAATTCTAGAAAATATTTTTTATTTTATTTTAAATTATGATCTTTTATGCGACTTATCGTTGGCTCAAAAAGGTTAATAAAATGTTTTTTTTTTTAAAATTCCTAATGGGCTGCGGATTGGTGCTTTACCATTGCCGACCTAGTATACTCCCGGAAGTTAGTATCTATATTTAGTGCGGCACCATACAGCCGGATACCAATCGCCACATGTAATTTTGACCTCCAGTTTCCTCCCTAGAGGGAGGCACCTGAGCTCTGACGATGCGAACCTGCACAGGGATTTAATTTTGCCGAGAGCACCTAAGCCAAACAGACACTCTAGGGAGTTTTAACCCGTATAATCATACGGCATGGCCGCTGTCAATTTTCTGCTTCATGAAAATCCACCGACTTCTGCCAGGGTCGAATCCGCAACCTTGGGTGCAGAAGACCAGTGACAAACCAACCACGCCACCCAGCCGGCTGTTGATGAAACGTTAAATATATAAAAAATATGTAGATTATTACTGCAATATATTCGCAGATTTTTCACAATGTAAGTACTCCAAACAACAATTGTCTAAAAGTGTCTGCTTTTATTTTTAACTCAGCAATATTTATTTTACATAGATCAAGTGGTTTTGTCGTAGAAAGTGTCCGATACACACACATACTTCAGTGCAACTTTAAACAAGATACTTCAGAACATGACTGGATATTTACGTACTATTGCAACTATGCCAACGTTCAAGATAACTCGCTATGTTGGTACCCCCGATTTCACATGTGTCGTACGCGCTGAATTGGTAGCCATAAGCTTCATTTAAAAAAATGTCGCTAATATGTTTGTAATCCGCCAATAATCCTTACGTACCCATAAATGAATTTCGGCGATGGATTTGAAAATCACAGACATTTAAATTTCTTAAAACAGTACTTACGTATTATACCGTCAATTAATTTCGTCGAATCAAAAGACATCGACAATTAAAAAAATGTCGCCAAATACTACCATTATTATTATTATTGTTGTGCTCGAACATGTACGGAAATGATTTCCATTATTGGCTGCATATCGCAACATTTGGTGACATTTTTTGATTTAACGAAATTGGTCGACGTTATGACACGTAAATACTCTTTAAACATTAGGATATTCCTATTAAAAAGAAAGTGTCAATCTCTGGTGACTATTAAAATTTTCTAACTTAATAGATATAATATACGTATACGTGTATTTCATTATAATGATTGTCTAATTATATTTGTATAATTGGCGATATTCTTTTTAAATTACGCACGGTTTCCCACGTAACACTTACGTAAAACAGATATAGTATTTTCAGCATAATTTTGAATTATCTTGCATAAAATTTGCTTTTTTTTCTGTACAAATTTAAATTATATTTCAAAATTCATAACAGTATGCAATAATATAGAATATATATGTCTCAAAATATGAAGTTACTTACGTATTAGCGTCATCGCAGCATAATTTTCATCGCGTGAATCGCGCTATATCAAAACAACAAAGATTCTCATGTATTTTATGTAAAGGAAAACAATTTTCTTGGAGCAATTTTCGCTGTGGTGATGCTGATAGGTAAGTACTACATGAGTTACGTAGATAAATAAATCATAAAACCGAATTTTCAATTTTTTCGATTTAAAAATAAATGAAATATTTGAATAATATGGGAAAGGCATATTTTTTTAAAAATATATATATATATATTCGAAATCCAAAATAAAAAATATAAACGTGAAACATTGTGTAACTTTATTGTTATGCAATGGATTTTTATATGAAATAGAATAAAAAAATATCAAAGTATTGAAAGGTATGTCAATTTACTGCAATATCAAACCTGTTTGGCGGAAATTTTCTTTCCTAAGTATGCCAAGCTAGAAAAAAAAATTACTAAATACTCACTAGACAAAAAATTATGGCTATATATATACTTAGTTCTGGTTGTAGTGAAGACTCACACTTCAGTCATTAAAATTTGCTATAACAAGCTTGGAATGTTTGTAGCAATGTTAAAAATGGTGCTGTAAATTTCGTGACAATGGAAAGCAGAATATATAAAGATTTTAAAGCAGCAATAAAATTGAATGTCAGATCAAGAAAGAAATAATAAAAATGAAACTTTATAATTATTTTTCTAAAATGCTATTTGTTCTAAAGAGTAAAGTTTAAGTTCGAAGCTATTATCGGAAAAGGCATGATTAAAAAAAGGAAATGACCACTATTTTTTTTTTATAGTTATTCTATCAAAAATAAAGCAATGGAAGTTAATCAATTCTTGAAATATGAACGTGAACATGAAACTAGGCACTTAAGCATTACCGCAACCTATTGGTGACATTATATGAAACGAAGCAAATGGCTAGCAATTCAGCGCGTACGACACATAGGAAATCGAGGTTACCAATTTGGCGAGCTATTTGTAGAGTTGGCGATTGTTGCGCTAATACGTAAGTACCCAGAATGTTTGTAAACAATTATGCGGATATAAACAATCGTTAAACATTTGATTTAGTTGAAAAAAAATTGAAGAAAGACGAGTTTCATGCTTTAAAAGAATACGTTTCTTGTTAAAAAAAACTTTATTTGGAATGAAATATTTGTGTGAAAAGAAATTCTATTCACATATTTCTCGTTTTTACTTGCATAGAACAACGTTTAATTTATTTGTATCGATAAACAAATGAGTCTTCTAAGATAGAGCTCACGCAATAAAATTGAATAAACAAACATTGATCTGTAAATCGTTTTGTTAGTACTAGTGAGTCAAGTCTGTTCTCAGAAGCGATTTAGTAAATGTCTCCATGGAAACTATCCTCTTGGGCATGGTTGAAAAAATTCTGTCATTAGTCTCAAACAACTAGTTCAATGACAACTCGAATTCTAAAGAGACTAAATATGCAAAAGCTTTCATTACTTTTCCATTGCTTAATTCCAGTGTTCAGCTAATGCTTTTTACAGACTTAATAATCATTTCCCGACAGTTGATTTCCATCATTAAGTTAATGATAATTGTCTCACAAGCAGTAAAAGTAATTTTAATTGTGATTCTGCGTCGAATAAATTGTAATGCATTTAGTTAAAATCTACAGAGGTTAAAAATAGAAATGTATTGTGAAATATTTAAAATGTTTCACGGTTAGTATCCGTCTATATCGATATGATAAATATATTACTGTAATCCTACATTTTCTTAGATCGTAAGTAGAGTTAGATCGTTGTAGAGTAAGTTTTCTTAGATTGATTTTCCCAAATAAGAAGGGAATAAATTTGTAATAACTAATAATTATAATTTTCGAAAAATTATTTTTGCAAGTTCTTTTCATTCCACAAATGAAATAAATTCGAGGATTGGTATTGTTTCATTAAAATTCGAGTTGGAAATTTAGAGATACGAACTAGCTATTAGAGAACTATAACTGAATATAACCATTCATTTAATCACGCTTGTACTTGTATGCATTTGCTTCTAAAATAAAACAGTTAGAGATAGGTAAACTTAAAGGTTTAACTTAAACTTTATAAAAAAGATAAAAATTATTGGATAAGCTAAAGTAACTAAAAATTTTAAAATTAAAAAAATGATTTATTTTGACGCCGTTTCTTGCAAATTATTCTCGTATCCTAAATTCAAGAAACACTGTTACGTATAATTCGTTCTACATTTAGAAGAGGATTGCGATCAAATACACACAAGAATTATCCAGTTTCAAAAGCACTTCAATATACATAAATTTTATTAATTATAAAATAAAGCTTATAAGTATATAAAGCTTATAATAATTTACTTTTACTTAAGTTACGGAAAAGAATATCAGTAGTTTTAAAAAATCACTGTATTTAGATAAATCTAATGGAATCAGATTAATAAGAGGGAATAATTTTCCCTCCTTTGAAAAAGATATTTTTATATGCCCATTTATATTAGTAAATAAAAATTAGTTTTTAAAAAAAACTAAGTGAAGGTAAATATTTAAGTTAATAGTTGAAAAATATTGTTTTAATGTCAGACAAATATTACGCCATAGAAGATTCAAAGATGTTGAAACTAGAAGATTTTCTGCATCTTTCGATGCAGCCAGAAATGCAAAAAAATGCAAGCAACTGTATTTTCCCAACAATGAAGTACAATTTTTAAATTTCACAAAGATTAAAAAGTAAAAAACAAACTAAAGACTCCATTTTATTCAACACAAAAATTCACTTATAATAATTTAAACAAAAACAAAACAGAAGAAAAACTATTTAACATTAGATTCGGACTGTATTTCATTAGATTTTAACTTCCTGTCTCATACAGTTGATTGCGAAGCAAAACCGATTAGTACTCCAGCCTAACACTGATCATTACATGGTTTAACGATTTGAGAAAATGGTTAAGCTGCGCACGTTTGAATGGAAAAAATGACTATTACATCATATTACAGTTTTGTGGCACTTACGATCATTTTAGTGCAGCTACAAATTTACGTTATGTAACCACGAGAGATAACTAAGCAATGAAAACTTGATTCAAATAAAATCGATTCTGATTTATTTTTCTCTTTGAAGGACATGAAAATGGCTGAGAATAATTGAAGACATAAATATTGGAAAAATTAATAATTTCCCCAGTGAAATAGACTATATATATATAGTGCAATATACGGTGTTCCATTTAAGGTATCCAAATACGTTCGGAACCGTGATTTTAAAAAAGCGCATAAATGGATAATTTGGATGATATTTAGTATCAATAAGATTAGAATACATGCATAAAATTGTTTTAAGGACATTTTTACAAAAAAGTTTATTCTATGTTAATTTTTTGCCAAAATATTGCATTTAAATAAATTTTTTTTGCCAAAATGTCCTTAAAACAATTTTATGCATATATCCTAATCTAAGTGACACTAAATATCATGAAAATTATCCATTTATGCGCTTTTGAAAATTACGGTTCCGAACGTAGTCGGATACCTTAAGTGAAATAAAGTATTGTTACGTAGATCCGAGGGTTCGAGGATTTTATGCAAAAACAATCACAAAGAAAAAATAATCAGTTCTTTAAGAGCGATGCAAATTTATAAGCGAAAATCCAATCCTTTAAATACAGGATTCAGCAGCAATATTCACAGGGTAAATATCCGAAGGTCTTCACACCTTCGACAGCAATCAAACACAAGAACAGTGTTTAAAAATACACGTACGTAAAGATTATTCACAAGCACAGCCGAGAGTTAGTCAAAACAATCCTCACTACTCGCTGGCTTAATCAAGACTCCTCACCTTACCGGCGCGCATCCTTTTTATATGCGCGACAGAAACTTCTAGAAATATAACCGCTCGTGTCATTAAACGTGACACTAGTGCAGAGATCTACTACTTTCTAGAAGATTCCAGAGGGTTCCGAACTCGCCAACATGGTCGCCAATGACGCCAAAAGGGTCATCAAAGTTGCCAAAAGGGTCATCAAAGTTGCCAAAAGGGTCACCAAAATGCCAAATTGGTCGCCAAAATGATGTCAACTTGGCTCTACCGCCAAGATTTCGCCAAGTTCTCATTCAATCGCCATTATAACGTAAGGGGTGGCACTGCTTGTGAATAGTACAATTTTAACATTAAATAAATATAATATAGAGTAATATAAATGCATTAAGCACTCAAATTCAAATTATTTACACTATTTACATAAAATTCGTAACACTGCCCCCTCCTCAAAGACTGCACGTCCCGGGCAGTACAATCCCTGAGTAAGAGGCATGTATTTACAGGCAAACTACTCACATAATAATCACATAAAGTAACAAATGTATTCCACAGCTTATACAATACAAAAAAATTAAAAGCACTCGTAGAGATGTAAACATAAATTCCAATATTAAAATAAAACTAAGGAATTAGATAAGAGAGGAATAATTTACATTATTTACAAAATAATTAATGACCATGGTCTGAACTTAAGAGGATCTTATTAATCTTGACCAAGATAAGGGGCTAGCTTATTGTAATGTATTACCTTCGGTTTTGAGTGTGGTGATTTCTGTATCCGCACCACAACGTCATTCAGTCTTTTTAGGACTGTGTAAGGACCTTCCCAGTTGGTCTGCGGCTTCGGAGAGAGTCCTTTGCGACGTTTTGGATTCCATAACCACACTTTGTCGCCTTCGTAGAAGTCGTGTCCGGTTGCTCTTGCGTCGTATCGGGTCTTCATCGTTTTGGAAGCCATGCCGATTCTTTCCCTAGCCAGATGATGCATTTCCTCCATCCGTGCCTGGAGTTTCTCGATATACTCCTCAGGCGCCAAGGGTGCATCTGGTGGCCGGCTGAACAGAAGATCTGCAGGCAGACGAAGATCACGTCCAAAGAGCATCTGGGATGGGAAATAACTGGTTGTCTCATGAACGGCACTCCTGTAGGCAAGCAAGGAAAAGGGCAGCTTTTTGTCCCAGTTCTGTTGATTACTGGATACCAGGAGAGAGAGACTGTTCACGATGGTTCGATTGAACCTCTCTGCCATGCCGTCAGACTGAGGATGCAAAGCTGTTGTCCGGGTTTTGTCGATGGTGAGTATTTCACACAGTTTCTTGCAAACTGCAGAATCGAAGTTTTTCCCTTGATCGGAGTGCAGTTGTAGAGGGACCCCGAATTGTGAGATCCAGTGTTGAACTAAAACATCTGCAACAGCTGAGGCCTCTTGGTCGGGAATAGGATAGGCTTCAGGCCACTTAGTGAAGTAATCCATGACAACCAGGATGTTGTTATTGCCATCTGACGATCTCGGAAGGGGACCTAGGATGTCAAAAGCTATTCGCTCGAAAGGCGCTCCCACATTATACAGCTGCAGTCTTCCTCTAGTGCGTTTCCTGGGACCTTTGCATGCAGCACAGGGATCACATATGCGACAACACTTTTCCACGTCGCTCTGCACATTGTACCAGTAGAAGTGCTCACGAACTTTTTGTAAGGTCTTCATAACACCAAAATGACCTCCAGTTGGACTGCCATGGAGTTCCTTAAGGACTGTTGAAACTCTTATCTTTGGGAGTATTAATTGCCACCTGAATGTTTTTCCGTCGTCAGACTCCTATTTTCGATATAAAACACCATTTATCAGATGGAGAGAGTCCCAAAGAGCCCAGTAACGCTTCGTTGTAGGATGGAAAGGGGCTTTTCGTCAGACGACTCTTTGAATTCTATGATTGGTTTTATTTCAGGATCAGCCAGTTTATCTTTTCGGACGCTCTCATCACTCCACGGGTCCAATGCCGATGTTTATGGCGTTGTAACTTGGCGGACTATTGGAACTATTACGCCAAAGTTCTTTTCGATTCTCGAGCAGTATTTGCAGCTCTAAGGACACGGTCTTCTCGAAAGGGCGTCTGCATTTCCATGTGCCGATCCTTTTCTGTGGCGAATTTCTACGTCATACTCCTGTAGTCTTTGTATCCCCCTAGCTATTTGGCCTTCTGAATTTTTAAAATTCAGCAGCCAGGTCAATGAAGCATGATCTGTTTGCAGCAGGAACCTTCGGCCGTGAGGTAAGGATGAAAGTGCTCCACAGCTTTTACGATATAGCGAGCAGTTCCTTCCTGGTCACACAATAATTTCTTTCTGGTTTGGATAGGCACTTGCTAAAATAGGCGATAACACGCTCCTGACCATCTATCTCTTGAGACAATACAACCCCAATACTCTCATGACTTGCGTCCGTATCCAGAATAAATTGTTTCCCAATTTCAGGATATGCCAGGACTGGAGCAGATGTTAGTGCGTCCTTAAGCTTGTTAAAGGCGTTGTTACAATCAACCGTCCAAATGAATTTCTGTTTTGCCTCGGTCAGCTTATGGAGTGGTCTGGCAATCGTTGAGAAATTTTTCACGAATTTCCGGTAATACGTGCATAAGCCCAAGAAACACCGGAGCTGGTGAACATCCGTCAGGCAGTTCCAATCTTTCACAGCCAAGATCTTTTCCGGGTCTGTTCGTACACCTTCTGCCGAAATGATGTGTCCGAGATAGGTAACTTCACGCCGGAATAGGTGGCACTTGGATGGACTTAATTTCAGGTTAGCTTCTTTCAGCTTTTGTAGCACACGCCTGATATTTTTCAGATGTTCTTCGAAGGAGCGCCCCACGATGATAATGTCATCGAGGTAAACTAAGCAGGCCTCATACGAAAGTCCTCCGAGGACTGTTTTCATAAGGCGCTCGAAAGTTGCAGGTGTATTGCACAAGCCGAAAGGCATAACCTTAAATTGCCACAGTCCTTGTCCCGTAGTGAAAGCAGTTGCAGTTTTCTCTTTATCGTCAGGGTGGAGCTCTACCTGCCAATACCCGCTTTTGAGATCTAGGGTAGAAAACCAGGTATTGCCGGCAAGTGTGTCCAGCGTGTCATCTATACTTGGCAGAGGATAGCTGTCCTTCTTGGTGACGTCATTCAACCGACGATAGTCCACACAGAATCTGGTTGAGCCATCTTTCTTCCTGACCAAGACGATGGGAGATGCACAAGGACTTGACGATGGCTCAATAACATCATTATTTTTCATGTCCTTAATGAGTTTTTGGACTTCCTCCTGTTTAGCGAATGGTAGTCGTCGGGGGTACTGCTTAATAGAAGGATGCTCTCCCGTATCGATTCGGTGTTTCTTTAGTCTTGTTCTTCCAAACTCCTCAGATGTTCTTGAAAATACGCTTTGGAGTTCTGTAATCAGCTCTCCTGCAGCGCATCTCTGTTTCTTGTCTTAGTCAATGTTTTGTAGTAAATTCTTGGCTAGATCGTCTGAAGAATGGTCTTGGCTATTGCATTTTCGGTCTACACAAGTGACAGGAGCACAAGCTGCTATTACCTCTCCTTCCTGGATAGTTCTGGTCTTATCACCAATGTTAGCCACCCTCACTGGGATGACTGACTTCGAGAGGTCTACTACTGACGAAGCTATCAGTACTCCTCCTTTTGAGTTGTCTGGGTCCGGATAATCAATGAGGCCGAATCGGAATTTTCTATTTTCCGCTACTAAACCAGGTATTATACATTCAGTTCTTGGTGATAAAGAGAGTTTGGTTTTTGCAATAATTTTCTGGTTGGATTCAAATTGAGTTTGTAAGCCAAAAAGAGTGATGTCTTCAAATTTAGAATGCATATTGCTATTTTCAAAGTCCAATTTAAAGTTATTGTTCTTCAGAAAATCCAGTCCAAGAATACAGGGATCGGTGATATCTGCTATATATGCCGTATGGTGATAGTCTATATTTCCAAACCTTAGAGTGACGTTAGCTTTCTCATGAACCTGAATCTTGTCACCTGTCACTGTTTGCAAGGAAACGCAGAGCGGCGTCCAGATAATAGTAAGTTTTGAGTTTTGCGCCAAATCTTTTCTGATTATAGACACATTGGCTCTAGTATCAACAACCATACGGCACGAAATGTTATTAATTTGTCCTATTACGTAAAATCCCTTGTCGCCACCATTTACTGCCGTGATTTGAAGAATTTTGTGATGGGGCTTTTCATTATCTGGCAACCTCCACCCTGCGAGATGGCCATATATTAGTTTTCCTGGTTTGAAGAAGAGACAGTGTTTTCTTCCTTCCTTGCTCGAGGACTGTTTCTTCTAAGATGTCCCATTCCACCACATCCCCAGCACTTGAAGTTGCGTTTCTCTTGGTTAGAAATTCCAGCCTTTATGGTTTGCATGTCCTCTTTCAATTTTTCCATCTCCTTTAGCAATCGAGATTCACACGGCTCATCTGCAGTCACCCTAGTTCCTCGGATAGATTGGCGGTCTCGGCGACTAGCTTGAGTGGCGGCCTCCAATTTCAGCGCATATAACAGGGTAGATTAAAGATCTTGCACATCTGCCATTCTCACAGCCTTTGGTTTTCCCCATCCTTCAGACCGTCTACGAAATACTGTAAGGAGATTGCTTCTCGCACAGTTGCTGGGTGGTCGGAGAATGCCAAGTTGGCGAGCCTTTCTACTTCAGACGCATACTCCTGCAAGCTTTCTCCGGTTTTCTGGAGTCTTGTTTTCATTTGCAGGCGCGCGTAGTACTTGGAGTATTTTTGGCTGAACCGAAGATCCAGAGCATTATACAGGGAGTTCAAATTCAGTCGCTCTGTGTCGGGAAGAGTCTGCAGTATTTCGGCGGCTTCTTCTCTAAGAGATTCTGCTAGCTGACAAGCTTTGACTCCCCTCAGTCCATCCATTGGCTTCTGAAATTATTGAAAATTGTGTTTTGTATACTTCCCATTTCGTTTTTTCATCATAGGTGGACAGTTTCACTGATACTGGTGAGGCAGGCACAGGTACTGCAGAAGTAGGCACAAACTTGTTTTCATTCATCTTTTCGCAAGCTAGAAGCTTCTTTTCAAGATCTTCAAATCGCTGGCTAAAATTTCCAGCCACTTCCTCAGTTCTTTCATCAACTTGTTCTCTAATTATTTCTTCAACTTGCTCTACTTTCTTCTCTATCTTCTCTTCAACTACTGCAATCTTTTCCTCTACTTTCAATGCTATTTTCTCTTCCACACTATTGATTTTCTCTTCAACATTGTCAATTTTCTTTTCTAGAGCATTCTTGAGATCTTCCTGACATTTTTGCATTCTCTCTTGGCCTTTCGGCATATCCTCTAGACCTTTCTGCATTCCCTCCTTTAACTCATTCTTAGTTTCTTCTTTGCTTCTTTGAATATTCTCCATTCTCTTCATAGTCTCTTCTTGGCTTCTCTGCATATTCTCTATTCTCTCCTTAGTCTCTTCTTGGCCGCTTTTCAAGGCATTGATGCCTTTCAACAGAGCCTTCAGTTGCTCATCCATCGCTCTTGTTATTGGCATAAAATCCCACTTCTGACACCAAACTGTTACGTAGATCCGAGGGTTCGAGGATTTTATGCAAAAACAATCACAAAGAAAAAATAATCAGTTCTTTAAGAACGATGCAAATTTATAAGCGAAAATCCAATCCTTTAAATACAGGATTCAGCAGCAATATTCACAGGGTAAATATCCGAAGGTCTTCACAGCTTCGACAGCAATCAAACACAAGAACAGTGTTTAAAAATACACGTACGTAAAGATTATTCACAAGCACAGCCGAGAGTTAGTCAAAACAATCCTCACTACTCGCTGGCTTAAGGGGACTTGGCACCTTTCAAAAACCTAAAATCGATGAAAATATCGATTTTTCAATTTTCAGTTTAAAATGTAGTTTGATACCTTTGGTACAATTGAGGGAAGTTTTGAAACGATCTGATTATTTTAAACGCAGTAAAATGCATTTTAAATATTTTGACAGCTCTGTCAGCAGTTTAAATGCCACGCCCACCTCAATGTTTACATTTTTTTACTTGAGAATAAATCCATTATTTTACATTAAAAACTACAGAGAAGCAGAGGAATCCGTTAAGCTGTGACTGTAACTATCAGCAAAATTGTTTATTTACATTAGCTTTGCCATTTTCGCTTGCTGTGTGATTTTTAGTTTCATTAGTTTTTAACTTCATAGAAACCTAAAACAGCATTTTTTAATGCTACTTCAATCATAATTTTTAATGCTACTTCAATCATACATTCATTCATTTTATTAGTTGTTGTTATCGCAATTATGCCTCTTAGAAAACGTTCAGTACGTGCTTTGCAAATGAATGAAAAGCGATGGTGTAAAGCGAAAGTTGATTGTGAAGTGAACAAAAATTCAGTTTTTTCAAATGTACGCCTGGAAAAATTGAACACTGTGGTAAAAAAGGATACCTCTGCTATTGGAAATTATATATTGGTGGACTTTAACCAAGTTAACAATCTTCTTCGAAGTGCAAAGTGCCAATATTGTGAAAAACAAACTTTGAAACTGGAGCTTGGAGCCAAGTTGGGATTTTCATACAATTTAAAACTATTGTGTAGCAATTGTGATGAAAACAAAACTGTTGTAAACACATCTCTAAAGTCTGTTCAGACCAGCCATGATGTGAATTTGAGAATAACTCAAGCTTTTTCACATATTGGGAAAGGTTATTCAGCTATAGAAAAAATTTTGTATGGTGATGAATATAGACCCTTTTTCATCAACTACATATGGGAAGTGTGCGAGACGGCTGGATAATGCATATACTCTGGCATCTGAAAACATATTTGCGGAAATCCACCGAGAAATTAAAAATGTGTACGAGAATGGAGCTGAAATCACAGACTTAAGTGTTAGTTTTGATGGAACGTGGCTAACTCGTGGTCACACCTCACTTATCGGTGTAGGATGTGTTATAGATATGCTCACCGGATATGTTGTTGACTTTGAAGTGATGAGTAAGGTGTGTCGTCATTGCTCTGTGGCAAAAATAAGCTAGGCCAGTCAAGTGCTGAATTCAGCATATGGTATGAAGGACATAAAAGCGAATGTGATATAAATCACTTGGGCTCATCTACATCAATGGAAATGGAAGCTGCATTAACCTTGTGGAAAAGATCCACATCACTTGGATTCCGTTATATTACAGTATTATCCGATGGTGATTGTAAAACGTTTAACTACTTGTGCGAGAAAAAGTGTATGGACCTGACATTGTGATAAAAAAGGAAGAATGTATTAATCATGTTAGTAAGCGGTTAGGAACAGCTTTGAGATCTACTGTAAAAGACTGTCGTGCTCAAGGTATTTCTTTAGGTGGTAAAGCTCATGGTAGTTTGAAAGAAGCCACGATTAAAAATTAACTACTTACTACCAAAAGGCTATTTTGAGAAACAAAGGGGATGTGAATGCTATGAAAACAGCAATATATGCTACATTGTTGCATAGCATTTCTACAGATGCTAAACCTCAACATTCGAAGTGTCCTGCAGGAGAAAACTCATGGTGTTTCTACCAATCTGCGATTGCTAATGGGGAAAAACCTAACAATCATAAATTAAATGTAGGAACACCAATAAATGAAAATTTCTTCCAAAATTCTACCGATTTATCAAAGACTTGCATCTAATGAATTGTTAGAAAGATGCATTCGATGTGGAACACAAAATGCAAACGAAAGTTTGCATAGCATGATTTGGGCAAAGTGTCCGAAAGAAATTTTCGTAAACAAAAGACGTGTTAAGCGGGCAGTAACAGAAGCTGTCTGTGAATACAATAAGGGTACAGTACGCACCATTGTAGAAACACAGAAAGCATTAGGTGTAGCTACTGGAGGTTCAACGAAACAACTTGCTACTATCTTAGATTATCGAAAACAAAAATTTAGAAAACGTCGTCAAAATGCCAGTAATAAGCTGGCTCTTAAACTTATTAAAAAGCAATACATAAAAAAGAGTTATTAGCTAGGAGGAGAGAAGGAATGACTTATGGCGCAGGCCAATTTTAAAACAAACCTGTTTTGAAAAAATAATACATTTTAGCATAAATTTTGTTTTACTTTATTTTATTTTAGATATTGATTTAAGTAGCAAATTATTTTTATAAAAGCTTTTAAATTTTCTATTGTACATTTCATGTATTTTTATTACATTTATTTCATGTATTTCATTTATTTTTTAATATATTTCATAGATGTTTCTTGTAAAAATAAGTCACAATGATATTTCCTATTTTTCGTAATTTTGGGCTCACAGACAGGCACTTTAAAAAAAGCTTATATTTTTGTTTAATATTTTGAAATTGAATTGTATTATGTTTTATTTTAAAGGTATATATTTATACAACATATTGAAAAATTATTACAAAATTTAGACATTGTTTTGATATATATTTGCTGATTGGTATTCTTAAAAATGCATTTTCTCAGTTCGAGTTTTTCATGAAATCATGGTCTTTAAAAGTACAAAACTTCTACAGATATTTATCAAACAATTTGAATTTTGGTGTGTATCTTTATTACAATATTAACTTAATTAAATTAGGGATCCATTTTTCAATATTTTGAATAAAAAAAAAATTTTATAAAAGAAAATGTAGCAAAGTCATGTTTTTAGCTTTTTCCATTAATGTTTACATTTTATTTTTTTTCCCAAAACTAATTTGTTTGTTGCAAAATCGATCCCTAAAGTTATTACTCATAGTCTAATAAATCCAAAAAAAATTTTGGTGTCAAAATAATGATAATTGTAAAAGAAGAAGAATTTTGAAAATCGTAAAAAATTTTAAAAACTTTAAATTTTAAATTTTTTTAAATTTAGGAATTTTTTTTTTTCATGGTGAAATTTCTTAGTTTAGTAGTAACTGTTAATAATATACAAAAAAAATATTTTAAAACCCTTAAATAAAAAAAAATTGAAAAAAGGTGCCGAGTCCTCTTAATCAAGACTCCTCACCTTACCGGCGCGCATCCTTTTTATATGCGTGGCAGAAACTTCTAGAAATATAATCGCTCGTGTCATTAAACGTGACACTAGTGGAGAGATCTACTAATTTCTAGAAGATTCCAGAGGGTTCCGAACTCGCCAACATGGTCGCCAATGACGCCAAAATGGTCGCCAAAGTCGCCAAATTGGTCGCCAAAAATGATGCCTTGGCTCTACTGCCAAGATTTCGCCAAGTTCTCTTTCAATCGCCATTATAACGTAAGGGGCGGCACTGCTTGTGAATAGTACAATTTTAACATGAAATAAATATAATATAGAGTAATATAAATGCATTAAACACTCAAATTCAAATTATTTACACTATTTACATAAAATTCGTAACAGTATTATTATTGTTTCTTACCTGGATGTTTCTGTAAGAAATTCAAAGAAACACGAGACGAAGTATGCTTCAAACAAAAAAAAACTGTAGTACTTCTACTTCTTTTTTCATTATTTTTGTCGCGCGCGTGGTTTTCTTCCCAAACTGAGATAGCTTAACATTGTGTTATAGTCTTAAGCTTCGGTTTTGCTCATAGATTTTAAGGCTTTAGTTGAGAGTGCTACTAATATCGTTTTTTGTTTTAAGGATTTTTCAGCATGTTGCATTAATGAAATTTTAGAGATTAGAGAATTCATGCATAACATTACACATGAATTAATGTGCTTTATATATCGTACGCTCTCCTGATTTCTAGTTTCGAGAATTTCAAAAATTTGTATGGATTGTATAATTTCCCTAATGGGTTTGCGTAAGTTGTAATGATAAGTTCGAGCGTATCCAAAGAAATATTTTATTTTCCAAATTCCATGTAAAGCTTCGACAAATTTAATTGTCGGTAAATTTAATGAAATGGGATGTGGACCTTTAACAAACGTGTTATTTCTAGTAATGGATTTATATAAGACAATCATTCGATACATAAATATTGTTATGTTATATGCTAGGTGTCACCTTTAAGAGCATTAATTAAATACGAGCTTTTGCTAATGCTTTTAAGAAATTAACTTTTCATCTTACAAAAAGAATACAAAAGTGTTCTTTTCGCAATTTCATTATTATATGAACGCCTGCATCTTAATAAACTTTTCAACAAAATTTCTACCAATGTTAAGGTGCTTGTTGCATCTAACTATAATCTTCTGAATCCTTTCTGAAAGAAGTATATTGCTTAAACTGCTAACCACTCCAGCATCTCTGCTTTGACATCATCATTACTGTCATAGCACTGATATCCAAAGTGTCTATTTAAGTCCAAGAACAAATGATTTTCAGCATTAAGTGTCAACATTCGTTTTATCAGCCTGAAACAAAAAGTCAAAAACAAAAACCTACCTTTCCGAAAGCAACTTGACTTAAAAGCTTATTAAACGAGAAAAAGCCAAGCACTTTCTAAGCGATTGTTTTTGTGTAAATCAGTGTTTCTCAAACTGTGGGACGCGCCCTCCTGGGGGGCGCGATGACCTTACGAGGGGGAGCCAGCATATCGAAAATAAAAGATTTAAAAAATAATTAATTTACTTACTGGAATGAATTAAAACGATACATTTTCTGATATAATAAAAAATGCACTTTTACTCTGATATAAATTATAGGCGATATAAGTCATCAAAAATAAAAACTTCTTCAATACCTAATTAGCTATCTTTGATCCTGTAACCAAATAAAAAAATTTATCTGATTTTCTGTAATCCCATGATGAGAGATTTTTTATTACGTGTATTCTTTTTAAACCTAAAATACTACTCTTTCAGAAGAAAAAAAATCCCAGACCCAAAATCGAAAACATTTAGGAGCATAAAAAATCCATCACTGTGATTATTTTTGAAGTACTGCACAATATAGCTGTAATCTGTTTTTGCTGATAATCCGTTTGACCTTCTAAGCTATTGGTACAGTTAGTTATGACCCCTTTCTTATGTGTTTGCTTCTCATTTAGGGAAGTTGTAAGTAACGTATTTCTCTGATGTGCTTTTTTCCATGCAAAAGAGTTTTATGATATTTGGAAAACCACGGAGAGCACTTTGAAGGATTACTTGGCCAAAACTTATTTTTATGAGTATCCTCAAACATATAAAGCATAATGAAAAACGTTTTACACAATTTTTTTGAGCAGTAACATACATATGATCATAATGAATACACTTTTAACCCGGAAGTGGTCACGCGGGACACACAGATCACGAAATCGTTAATTCTGGCAAAACTGTTTATTTGTTACCAAAGAAAAATTGAAAAGTCTTTGAAAGTAGATAAGTTTACTTTCTCTTAATTAAATTATTCACTGGAATCATGATTTGTATCGTGTACAATAAAATAATTATAAAAAAAAAAGGATTGGGGTGACTCAATCTCCCTCCATGACCATTAACGCTAGTATCGAGTGTGTGTTTGCCCCCAGGATAAAACATTTTGAAGTCTTCTCGCTTTAAATATTAAAAATAACGCTATTATTCTTCATTTAATTTTATATTAATTTTCATTATTTAACATTAATTCTAAATGCTAATTTTGTGTGACTTAAAATTACAGTTCGCTTAAAACTAATTATAATATGAGCATTCATTTTAAAATATCATTTTACATTTTCGTAAATATTGTGGTGTATTTGGGTTTACTCTCCTGACAATCCAGCTATTTATCAAGAATGTTTTAGTTTTTTTAAAAAATGAACCCGTTCGAAGACAGTATAATTTTAATGTATTAGTGCTGCAGAAGGTATTTTATAACTAATTTATTAATACTAAATTTAGAGCAAGTTTAATAAGTATTAGCGACTTCCATGGGCTTGTCTTGCAGAGGATTTAAAAATTCGAGAAAAAAATATATATTACTTAAAATTTACATATATAAAATTTAATATAATTATCTTATTAATTTTTACGGTTTATAATTAAGATAGTTTTGTAGCTTTAGCGTCAAATTGCATTATTATTGCATTCAATACATTATTATTTTATAAGGGGGCGATAAAAATTATGATTGAAAAGTTGGTTACCAGTATTAAAAGTTTGAGAAGTACTGGTGTAAATCGTTGTCATGTACGGGAACTGAGCTTGAATACAACTTTCGGTAATGTAAGTGTTCTTCCACAACTTAAAATGAAATACCTTCTAAAACTCCAGGAAAAACTCATTAAACAATTAAAAAATCGTTAACTTTCTCGAATTTTTTTTCAACTTTCTTCAACAGATTATTGATACTGATGGACTGTTGCTGACTTCGATCATCTAAAGAAAAAAACACGTTTGTACAGTCAACCTTTAAATGCCCTTTTTCTCTTTATTCCATAGCTTCCAGGATTTTCTCCATACACTCAAATACTATCTATGATGAAATCTATAATTTTCATATACATTCAGGTCTTTTGTCTTAAGATATGGACGACATTGCGTCTTTTATAATTGTTTCGATTTTTCAATTGTCGAGGGCTTTTTAAACAAGCATAAACAATTTCAATGTTAGCGAATGCTTGCATAATAATATATATGACTGTCCAATATACAATGGCATTTAGTGCTCGGAATTGCCATCGCATTGCTGCAGCAATAATATTTCAAAACATAATATTTAATAAACACGTCTTGTAATAATAAAAAATGGTAAAATCATTAATAAAAATGGTAGTCATATATATATGTCATGATTTTAAAGACAGAATTAGATTAAAGTTTAAAAAAGGAGATATTTATTCAATCGTTTCGACATCTCTTCTGACACCGAGCAGGGAGGAAAAAGCATGCCATGGTGGTGGTTTCAAGTGGATAACACTTGAAAAACATATGGAAAGTATCGCTGCTTTGAAGAGGTTGCTTGCAAGTTAATGCTGACATATGTTGACTATTAAATCTAATGATCTGGAATTAGACATGTTCATTGGCTAGGCCATATGTTCGGAAGAAATAAATGGGTGATTAGTTTGATACTTGAAGATGGAACTGAGACAGATGAGTTAAGTGCTAGATAGGGAATTTAATTTTTAATCTAATTTAATTATCCTTACATATATATATATATATATATATATATATATATATATATATATATTCGAATATATAATATTACTATTGCATTAAAGTAGGTAATTATAATGACTAATTAATACTCGTATATATGACTATGTATGAGAATTAGCAAGTAATTTTGATAATGCGCACTGCAATATATATATATATATATATATATATATATATATATATATTTCTGATTATTACCAAATAAATACTACAATATTACTTGTTTAAATTTCAATTTAAAATTAAACTTTTAATTTTATTTAAATGCGCATATATTATTTGAAATAAGTAAATGATTTAAATTTTGGCTAGATTCAAACATACACACATATGCATATGTATTATTTTCGTCTTAGGGATACACTGTCAAATATTTAGAAAATTTTGATATAATGTACCAAAAAAGGAGTAGTAGTACACCTTTCTAAGACATAATGTAATTAAATTGTTTCACAATAAAAATATCTGCAACAAAGAAAATGAATACTTTTAAAGATATCAAATCTTCAGTCTATAAAAATTTCACAGATTTAATAATCTATTTTTTTAACTATATATAATGAATCATCTACTAAAGTATACACGTACACAAATGAAAAAATATATCTTACTTCGTAATGTCAGCTAAAATGTTTCATAACATTTAAAAGCGGCAATATTCGTGTACATAGCAGTTCTTGTACACTTAATCTTTGCCATTGAATGATATAACTTTTTAAACTAATGGAATAATTTATTGAGATTAGTAATCAAAATTTTAATTATAAATAAATTATTTATTTTACCTTGATTATGATAGATACCTTTATTAAAAACCCTCAACATGACAATTAAATAAAGAGTAGGACTAAAAAGAAGCTTTCCGTTTTTCTCTTTCAATATTTTTTTATTTAACATATATTTCGTTTTTATTCTAAGAATTTTCCACTCTTGTTCCCTTTATCTCTTTTTTTACAAAGATTTAAGTAATTGAGCTCAGTTCATTTTGGAATACGTCCAGGATAGAGAATTTTATAAAACTCTTATTCATTTATGCCCCTCACTTAAGAAATTTTTTTATTAGATATCTATTCTTTTAAAGCACGTGATCTGATTTAATACACTGAGATAATGTTTATCATTCCTTATTCTTTCTTTTACTTTGCATTAAATGAGATAAAATACTTCATTTCATTTGATGTACATTTTTCTTTAGATCGATTTTTTTATCGTTTCGTGCGAATTTAATCAAAAAAGAAGAAAAGATAGTTGATATATTCTATTCAAATAAACCATTTAGTTATTTTACCTAGATACTTCATCACTGTTTTATTTTATTTTATACCTAAAGCACGCAATTTATATTTGTATTGAATAAATCTTTTGTCATTATGAAGTGTTTTTAGAATTATAGTTAGAAAAAAAAAAGAATAAACCAATAATAAGATTCTTAACATACATGTTATTCATATACTGTTCCACAAACACATTTTAATTCAAATGCATGTAGTGGAAAAAACGTGAGCAGAAAGTACCACATAAAAACAAATTCATCATCTCTCTTTTTCAATTTCGTGACAAATAACTTTCCATTCATTCTCACATATCTAGAATCTTCAATATCCATCCCAAGAAGAAAAGTTAATGGTGAAGTGCCCTCTGTTGACAAAAACATTAAAAAGTTTCTTGAGAATAAATATTGATTCTACAGATTATATGGCAATTGAATTGCTTCCCTAAATATTTGCGAGTTTTGTTCTCAATTCCAAGTTTTAAAATTCCAGAATTCAAAGACAAAAAAAAAAAAAAAAAAAGATTCATCAATTGTCATTAAAAAACAACCGTACTATAATGGCATTTTAAGTTTTGAGTTAAAAGTTTGCTTTGTAAAATGCAGAAAATACTAATTGTAGACAAAATAATCGAAACAACTGAAGAAGAAAAGCAAAAGAAGCTCTTGTGTGCAACTGTTTGGTGTGATGTAAGCATTACTGTTTGACATATATACGAATAGGTCGAAAGCAAAGTATTCGCTGAATGTGATACAGTTACAGATGAGAAATCTAGAATCTTCAACATCCATTCCAGGAAGAAAAGTTAATGGTAAAGAGCCATCTGTTGACAAAAACATTAAAAAGTTTCTTTAGAATAAATATTTATTCTACAGGTTATGGCAATTGAATTGCTTCCATAAATATTTGCGAGTTTTGTTCTTCTCAATTCCAAGTTTTGAAATTCCAGAATTCAAAGACAAACGGAAAAAAAAAGATAAAAAAGATTCATCAATTGTCATTAAAAAACAACCGTACTATAATGGTATTTAAAGTTTTGAGTTAAACGTTTACTGTAAAATGCAGAAAATACGAATGGTGGACAAAATAATCGAAACAACTGAAAAAGATAAGCAAATGATTAAACAAATCATTTGCTGCAACTGTTTAGGGTAAAGTAGGCATTACTGTTTGACATTTATATGAATAGGTAGAAAGTAAAGTATTCGCTGAATGTGATACAGTTACAGATGAGAAACCAACTGTGTAATATCCTTTTAAAACGTCAGATATCAGTGATTTGCAAAGAAGCAGGATTTTAATACTTATCAAAACTGGAATCGTGACGACTGAAAAGAAGTAATTTGTTTTGAAGAATCGTCTTACCCATTATTTCCCTTCCGTGGAAAAGTTGAAACCTGGCGTCGTCCCGTAGAAGCATCCATTTTGACCTTGATTCCAACTATAAAGTAAGGAGAACTATATTTGATGCCATAGGAGGCTATTTTCGACATCCTTTTAGCTCAATGATCCTTCTGAAGAGTCGAGTAATAGCTAAAAGCCATTTGAACGTTTTCCAGGATATTATTCATCCAGATAATCTTAGTTGGTTGCTCTTTCATAAAGCAAAGTGGTTGGCGTACTGAGTATGAAAATGATGCGATACAGTTGCCTTGATGCCTCTTCAGTTGCAAGACCTCAATAATACTGCACCTTTTTGATGTTTTAAGCAACAAGTGTAGTCAGATAATTTTATCCATCTTCATTACTAAGAGCATTCAAATATATTTTACGGGTATTGGGGTTTATAAAACACCATTATATATTCCGTGGCAACTTATTGCTCTCCATAATGCTCATGGGTGAACTTAACACAATATTAATAATTCAAATTCTAGGCATTTCCCTTTTTTTGTTTACCACTCATGAATAAATTCCAAATAAAGAAGTCCGCAGTAATCGAAGAGGATCATGATAACATACTTCGTAGGTTCACTGTGTAAAGGAGCTGATGCAAGTTAAATCTACCGAGGCTCAAAAACATCACTCACAGGGACGTCTAAAGACTTCGTGAGGCCCTAAAACCCTACTCAAAAGTAGGCACTGAGTCCTTCCACAAATGTAGGCCCTATCTATGACCCTTAAATAAAGACAGTATATAGCAAACGTTGTTAAATACAAACAGCAAACAGTAACCCGAAATAAATAAATGCGCACGACTTACAATCGCATAAACCGTGTCGACCACCTGCCGCCTTTTGACTGATTGAGTAATGATGGTGTATGGTGGTGAGTCTAGGCCTATACGTGGACGACGGTCATCATACTTAGCCAGTTGACATATTATCCGAAGTTCCCAGTTTTCCGAAGAATACAACCATAAACAACATTTGACCGTTGAAATTGTTCAAATTATGATATTATTGAGTCTGAGTCGAAAATGAGACGAGGGGCCCGCTACAGCCGAGGCCATGGGCCCGGGCACAGTTGGCGTATGCCTTAGGATGTCCCCAATCACGCTGGTGAAGTGGGGTAATTTTAAGAGTAGAGTGCTAGCTCGGATATCATCCTTTTTATTTGATCAATGTTCAAAAGTACGGTGCCACCATCAATAATCCTCTTGTTGCTTCATAATGGGAAGTTTATAAACAAACCAAAACGAATAAAACAAATAATAATAAAATTAACGGGTTGCATAAACTTTCTATCCCAGCTAGGCCTCATGTCATCATCGTTTTATAAATAAATATTCGTGAAAAAGCATTCATACACAAAGCATTATTCAAATATCTGTTTCTGTTAAATAATTTTTTCCTTTGAGTCTCAATTGCAGTTCATTGAAGATGTGTACTGATTAAAAAAATCCTTTTAAATTTATGGGTACACAGGCTAGCACAAGGTTTGATTCTCAGTTAAACAATGATATTCTTGGTAGATAAATTTTATTTTTTAAAAAATGTAACCCGAGTGAAGAACGGCTATTCTAGCTTGAAAGAAATAAACAAAACGATGGCAGACATTTCGTGTAAGAAAAATTAGTTTCAGTTTGGATCGTTGTCGATTGAGAGAGAGAGAGAGAGAGAGAGAGATGACATTCTCCATTTTTCAACGAACATTGCTAAAATTGTTTGTTCCAGAAATCTCTTATCAATACGCCAACCAACTAAATACTACGTATTTTATTTTCATACTTCTTATCATGAGACACAGATTTATTAATAATTGATACAATATGATCATTTATTCTAAGCAAATTAAAGTTATAGCTATCCTGAAAATAATGCTTGCTTATATATGAAAAACCTTACAAGAAAATTTTTAAAAAATGCTTGTATATTAAGTTATTTTCAAGCGCCTCTTAAATTCATCCCTAATTATTCGGAAAAAAATTAAGATTGTCTTTATAAAACTTTCCTTTGATCATTTCTTTTTCAATAATCATGCTTTGTGTGATAAAAAAATCCAGTTGTTGCAATTAGAATAAATATTGTTATAACGTCGCAAAAAAAATTATCAGGTAAATATATAAATTACAAAAATTAAGGAAAGTATTTAAAATTTAAATTAAAAAAAACATCATGCTTAAAGAGAAACAAAAATTAATTGATTCGGGAACATGTATGTTTGAACAAGTCATAAAAAAATTTAAGTCGATTCCTACTCAAGTCAAGAAAGGAAATTTTTATTTTAATTGCTTTTTATCAAAAATTACAATTAATATAAATATTACATGCCTATGACAGCATCACAATATTAAGCGGCAATTGATATTTATTAATTATCATTAAACTATCGTATTGTCATCCAAAATAATCGTGTAAATAAAATTTCAGTTGAACTGTGAATGCTTTAAAATGTGAGGAAAAAGCATCTTTTTAAGTTTTGACCCAAGTCGCTAAAAATGAAGTCAACGTGACTGTATCTGTAATTCTTTAAATAATTAGTTTCAGTCAATTAATTTTAATTAATTATAGTTAAACTATTGTATTGTTATCCTAAACAATCGTGTATAGAAAATTTCAGCTCAAATGAGCGCTTTAAAATGTGAGAAAAAACCTTTTAAATTTTTGACACAAGTTGCTAAAATGGTCGCTAAGTCGCTAAAAATTTTGCCAACGTGGGTGTATTTGTAATTCCTTGAATAATTAATTTTTATTAATTATAATTAAAATACTGTATTGTCCTCCAAAATAATCAGGTATATAAAATTTCAGCTCAATTGAGATCTTTAAAATGTATTTTATTATCGAATGAAAATTTGAACAAGATATAGAGACATTGTGATCTAATAGTAGGAATTAAAAAAATGAATGTTGGGAAATTTAATTGTGTGTTTCGCGATTTAATTGTTTCTATTACATAATCAGCTGCTCAGTTTTAAACTTAAACTTCCCGACTCTATTATATGAAGTCAAAAATATATAATTTATAGTATAAACATAATTTATAACAAAATACACTTTGGAAAGGTAAAACGAAACTCCGCATTTTGACTGAGAAAATTTATCTTGAAGGTTCCTTAAACAGATTGTATGGGTTCAAAAATAAAACGCAAGGTGAAGTGGTTGAATAATTAAGCATGTAGTACATTCTTGGCAAAGCTTCCCATTTAAAGTAGTAAACGTGATGAAAATGACAAACGATGCGAATTTCATGATAACCTTTAATTTATACACAAAAAATTAAAATTGCCGTGTGCGCACGTGCGTGCATTTCTTCATTAAGAAACTGACCAGTACATTGAACTTGACCATGGCACTCCTTTGTCGTCGCTCGATACTCGGAACTTGGAACACAGCTACACTTCCACGTTTCTGCAAGGCCCAAACTAGGTGGGTATTTTTATCGGAAGAATAATCAAGCACACTCTGCTGTTTTATTGAGTGCGAAGAGGAGTTGGGAAATGAGATAGCGAGCAAAAATATAGCATAGTTAAGGTTCTCGTCTAACCGCCATTTTTAGTTCGTGGACGTATCGGTAATCGAAAAAAGTTTCCTATTAATTTTTCATATCCAAACTGCTACATTCATTACAATGTAATATAATGAGCCTGGAAGACAGTAAGAAATGAGAAGATTTTTATTCGCTTATTTTTCTTTCCCCCTTCTTCAGAACTTTTAAATACGCATTTTAATATTTGGTTTTGGATGATCGAATTTCTAAAAAACATGCCAATTCTTTCTAAAGTTGTATATTGATAGAATTTCTCTCGGTTTTCCCCCTTGCGGGAGTGAGTGAGTAAGGGAATATTACCGTCTCACTGTTCAGCCACTAGAGAATTTTTGACGACGGATCTCGTAATTTTGAACCCAGGTCAAGTGACGCAGATGACACCTAAGCTGGTACCACCTTCTTCTAACTACCACACCACAACAATAAGAGGACGTTTGAGCTCTCGACAGATTTAATGTTCATCGCTTCCCTACATGGCTGGTCTTCAGCGTTACTAGACTTGAACTCATGACACTCCGGCCACTAGGTTACCACGGCCATGGCCACTCGGCGACCGCGGCTCAAGAACTCCATGAGAAAGAATGTAACATAAATGCATTCAAAATGTTGGGGCAGGGGGTAGAAAAGTTGAATTTTTTAGGCTTAATTTCGTCTGGATGATTTTACCTTTGATTTGTTGATCTCAATTATTAAGTATATATGATTTTAATTTTCATTACGAAATAATAAGTTTCAACCGTTCATCGTTGGAAGTTATCATAAATGTGAATGTAGTTTCGTAATAAAATATTTTGATTTTCAGGTTAGGTGTAGTATACATTTTTAATGTTTAAAAGCCTTAATTAGAGTATTTTTTAGCCTAAGAATGGCTGCCTTGATTTATTTAGAGTTAAACGTAGTTATTTATAACAAATTTCAGAAACATACAACTGCAGATTATCTTACAAAATTCTATCTACTGCTGTAGTAAAATTCTGAGTTCATTAGCTATTATTATCTTAAGAATAAAGTTCCAAAGTAAAATGGAAAGCTTGTGATGTAGATACAATTTAATTATTACAAAATACTATTTCCTTTGTCATAGTAACAGTCTTCGTATAATTCGAATTTAGGTACCACAATGAAACGTACCATTAAAATTACCATAAAATCTCAATAATACGCCCACCTCCCGTTGAACAGTTGGAAAACCTCTTAAGTTTAGGAGTGGTATATAATTGAGATGCAAAGTGAAATTTGCATTTATAAACTGTTCCCGTGAAATCTAGAGAATATGTTCTCCTATTCAAAGTATAAGAATTGTATGCCATAAGTAATTAGATGTTAAATACTTAACTGACTGTTTAAGTAAAAATGTAAAAGGGAGCAGATTCTTAGGTGTGGAAAGGTAATTCAAATTAAGTTTAAAATGGTTAGAGTCCTGTACTTGAAAGCGAAATTGCAACGAAAATCTTCCGATAATTTGAGTAAGTAATCTGCAAACTTTAATTTAAAAACGAGAAAAAAAGTGATACAAATATTTTATTATGGGAATGAAAGGAAAATTATTCAAAAGGAATAATCCAAAAGAGCACAATTAACTGTAAAATTTAAGTTTTCGATCCTCGTACAAAATTTTTCTTTACTGTAGATATAAGTAAAAAATTCAAATTTATTTTTTACATTGAACCAGAAATTGTACGAGAACAGCAAATTCATAAAAGTTAGTTTTTGGCTTTCTTCCTGAAGAAAATGAACTTAGGAATGGAGCTTGAATAAATTTCGTAGAACAGAGAGAGTCTTAATTTAATTAAAATGTAATATTACCCACTACTTACTGAACTCTTTTAAATTTTAAGATTTAATAAATATACATCTTATAATTATATTAAGATGTAATGAATAACAGTGGTGTAGCTAGTTCTGGGTAGACCCTGTATCGAAGATTCATTAGGGCCCCTCTTTTAGACCTCTTAATATTTTAGGATTTTTTTGCTTACACTTGTTGGGGCCCCTGTATCTTCGACGCCAACTTTTGTCATTATTTTAACAGTTACAACAATAGAGACGAATCTAAGGTGGTGTCAAGAACCGGTAATTAATTAAATTAAATTTAATTATTTAATTAATATTGAAAAACTATCTTAACATCAAGTGCCATCCTCTACAAGTTTTAAATAAAATTATTTTAACTTGATTGGATGAATAGAAAGTATTTTATTAACGATTAAAAATTTGAACAAGACAAATATATAAATAAATATATATAGAGAGAGTGAGCTAATAGTAGAGGAATTGAAAAAGGGGATTCATTTCAATCAGTTTCTTTTACAAAGATAAGAAGAAATTTGTGTCTGGGATCTCTCAACTACTATTCATTATACGAGACAATTTCAAACACCAAACGATTTTTAATTGTGTTTCATGAGAGGCAGACTGTTTTAACACCGTTGAAGGTACTTACATATTATCGCAACTGCTTTGGTGACATTGTATGAAACAAAGCCCATGGTTGCCAATTCAGCGCATATGAAGCGAAATTAAGATTGCCAACTTTTCCGAGTTATCTTGAACGTTAGCATTGTTACGATAATATGAAGTACCTTGATGTCTAATTTATATGATGTCTTTAAATTTCAGAAAAGTTTAAAGTTATAGGAAACAACAGAATATTTTAGGCCTTATCTAAAAAGCATATTGATAGTAAAACATGGGAAAAGAAAAAGAAGTTAATGAAAAAAAAATGATTCTTTTCTGTTTTACTGATGCAAATCTCGCCAAGATGGCTTTACTGGCGACAACACACAATAAGCACATAGAAAAATGTTATAAAAGTTAGCTCTCTCACTGGTTTTTCATCTATTTTTTATGTTTTATGAAGACGGTACTGATAAGACAGCGATTTTTTTTGAAAATGTGGTGGTAAAAGAGTACCAGCGAGAATATTCCGTTTGGTGTCGGTTGTATCATTTTTGGCGACTTTATCGCTTTCGCCAGTGAAACGGAAAAATACAGAAAAATAATATAAAAAAAGTTTTAAAAAGTATGTAATCCAACAATACAAAAAACTCGTGTCAATAACAGGAATTTATTGTTAGATATTTTATCGTTTTATACTATTCAGGTGTACAGTAGATTCAACGAATAAAAAAATAGTTAAATTAATAATTAAATTATATTACTTTTCTGTTTAAAAAGTCAACCTTCAATTTGCTCTGCCGATCAATAGAGAAATGTCTGTCTGGACAGTAGCATTGTCTAAATGGACAAAATGTTACGTGGTTATATGGATCAATACAGAGAGGACTCAGATTTGGAGGTTCTTAAGTATTTATGATACTCCATACATAGCTCCCAATCCATATGTATTAAAATCTATACACAAATTTAATAAATTCAATTGGAAAATCAACTTGGCATCTGTTTGTGCCATTTACAAAATTTCGAAATTATTCGATTTTTTTAAACGTTTAAAACCATTGAACTCTTACTTTTTATAAAGTATTAATTTGGAATATATTTTACAAAGGAATCAATATTTTGAAATCGAATTACTGATGCAAATGTCAAACGAATATATTTCAAATATCAAAAATACTTGAATTGCTAAGCAGAATCAGAAAAAATAAAATATTTATTGCTTAAAATTATACGGAACGAAGTTATTCCCAATAATATATAATTACAATATTCTTGTCATTAAATAGATTAAATAGCGTTTGTAAACTATTTGTATGATAAAATCATATCATAAATGTTCTTCATTGAAAAAAGTAGTCATCCAAAGCATGCACACAAAACACTTTATATTTATTTAATTTAGATATCAAACACATAATTTTTCTGTTTTTTACAATAAAATGTACAAAAGAAATCACTTCCCAATATGAGTAAAAAGTTTGAAGATTTTTTGATTATATATTTTACATCAAATACGTTGATTATAAAAATTGTATCGATTTTTATTACTTACATAATTACAAGCAATATGTGTTCTTATTTAGTCAAACAATGAGCGACACCGGAAGATATGATAGAATGAATACATAATACAAATAATCATTGATTTTTAATTAAATAGCTAAATAAGCGAAAGTATTAAATAAACATTTCAATCTTAAGAAATTTTACTCTTAAGTTGGAATATAAAATTCTAAAATAATGCTAACATTTTTATAATTCAATTACTTATACTTATAAAACCACCATTTTCAGAAATAAAATAAAGTTTTTGTGTCATTCTGACATTTTGATGTAACTATATTCATATACTCAATAACTAAAATTCTGTATATTTTTCACAGCAAAGAGAGTTTTCCCCTTTGAGAATTTAAAATAATTCTTTCACATTTTTATAAAAGCCATTAAGTGTGTAGTTGGAGAAAAATAGATAATATTTTTTGAAATCTGTTATGCGCATGCTTAATTTAAATAATACGGCTATACGTAAATGTTCTATTAATATAATTATTACTTTATTCGAGCCCAATGAAAAGTTGTGTTTTGAAGATAATCCAATTTAAACCGAGAAGTTACGATTAACTCAAGAAAAAATCATCGAGTTCTCTTCAATTTTGTTATAATCTTCCTACAAGTTCATCAACACTAAGTAACTTTCCCAATCTTAAAACCCAGAATGCGTTACTACATTGACTGAATTCCAAGCATAATTCCATTCCAATATAGCTGATTATTGGGGATAGTCTCCTGCCCAACTGCCTTTCATCAAGTTCTTTCCATCCACAGCCCTGGGCTATCAATTTAAGAGGGAATTCCTGTCCAAGGATATTAAATCCTGTATCACAGACAACTGCCTCAGGAGCGTTGAACTGCCTACATATTCATTTAGTATATCGACCACTTATTTTGAGTGACTGATAGCATCATAGGGAAAGAGGCATGATTTATAACAGTTTCTAATCTTAATTCGTCTCGACTTGTGAGTGTAAAAAAGAATGAATAAGTTGTTATATTTTGCAACAAAATAGAACAGCATTCTTGTTTTTCTTGAGGTTGTATCTTTGAAACGTAAAAAATAGATCATTTGAATACTATTATAATTAATTATTCCTTTTCAAGTTGCAAAGCAAATTTTTTGTTGTACTTTCGATATTCTGAAAAAAAATATTTCCGATATTTTTTTTATCTTTAACTATCGTAAAATCGTAAAATCCGACGTATAACGCGCAATTTTAACACACACACACACACAAATTGAAATTTTCGTTTTCGCTCTATACGCCGGGTATCAAAATGAGAGCTTTAAAAATAAAAAAAAGATGAGCATCGAGAGAGAGAGAGATGAAAATAATTAGACTTCTACATAGATCGAAATATTGTTTATTTAAAAGAAATGACATTCCTTATGTAACTCTAGAAGTGTAGTATTTTTTCTACAGCTTGAAATAATGCCTAGAATAAATGACTTAAAAACATAATATTATTGCACACGTATATTTCAGGTTCCTTTGTAAGAAAGGAAATAAAAAAGGCCTTTGTTGGCGCGTAAAACGGCCAATATACCTAAAAATTAAAAATTACCACTTGAAAGTATAGGTGTGCGTTATACGGCGGAGTGCGTTGTACGCCGGATTTACGATATATTTGGCTGTCTTTTTCTTAAATGTACACATTAGTATTCAATTCTTTATCGTAAAACAAAACAGTTATCCTGAAGTCAAAATTCGAAATAAAACAAGCACTTAAAAGAAAGAAATTATAGAATTTATACAGATGAGAAAAACAAATTTTGTATATTCTTTGAAAAAATATCTCAACTTTATATGAAAATCTGAAAAACTGTCTCAAATTCTATTTTTTTTATTTAGCACGGTTTTTTAAAGCAAAATTTTATTTTGTGTATCATTATCATGAAATTAAAGAATTACGAAGCGGATTTGAATGAAATAAAATTTAATTCGCATTAAATTTGAAATAAAATTATTTTAAGAGAAATAGAACCTATTTATGTATTTTATAAAAAATAAGAAACAACATATACAGGAAATATTTCAATTAATAAACTAAAAATTTCTCGATAATAAAGCTAATCAGCATAAATAATATTTTTTTCATACGAAAAAAAGATAGGTGACAAGATAATGTATAAAATAAAGAGATTTCTTTACTAAAATACTGAAAGTTAGTCCCCGATGTTTCAAACAATTTACTGATCCTTATAACATATTTGATTTTAATAATGTATTGTTATAAAACTGTTATAATGAGAAGCGATGCAAATTGTGAATATAATGCAAAATTATATACCGTAACCATACGGCCTTATAACGTGCACTTTTAACACAAAAATTTGGATCGAAATTTAGGAGTGCGCGTTATACGCCAAGTATTAAAATGATAGCATTAAAGATATGAAAGGAGAGTATCATTAAAAAATTAAACTTCTACATAGATCAAAATACTATTTTTTTAAAAAAAAATTACATACCTAATGAACCTAAAAAGTTGTAGTTCTAAAAATATACTATTTTTTCAAAAGCCTGAGATAGTACCTAAAAAAAATGACTTCTAAACATAGCAGCATTGTGTATGTACGATTCAGGTTTCTTCGTAAGAAAGGGGGTGTGCGTTATACGGCGAATATATCTAAAAATTAAAAAAATATAGCTTGAAAGTATAGGTGCGCGTTATACAACGGCGTGCGTTATACGTGTAACATGGATTCGTTATAACACAATTCAGTGTAAAAATTTTATAAAAAATTATGTCCTTCGTATTATCTGTTGGTTCAATCAGTTAGGAAATTTCAAAGTTATAAATTATCTCATGAATAATTAATACCAGACGGATTTTTTTGAAGAAAAAAATACGAAGAGATACTATTTTCTCTTTCTCTTCTTCTCATGCAAATTAATATCTGTTTAATAATCTCGACAAATTAATCTGAAGACCATTCTATTCATTTCATCTTCATACAATATAAAAAACACCTTTTTGTTGAGGCAGGAAGAATGCAAGAATTACTTACGGTTTGGTATTATATTTATCAAACGATCTATTAATAAAGAAAAAGCGCATGTGATCTCTTGTTACAAACATACAGTATTAACTGACATGATTGGTCAATATATCCACTCCACCTTTATGTCTGTTTTTAGTTTTTCCAATGTCACGGATTAAAAGAATAATTTTCTTCTTATAAAATATTTTAACCGTTCTCATCCGTTATTCAACGTATTTTGCTGATAACAATGTGACAAGTTTGTCGAGTGTCATCCAATCGCAAAACCTTATTCTTATTTTTCTTTGCAGACGACTACGTCTCCTGAAGTAACAAACCGATCATAAAGATTTAATCATCCTGAGCTTAAAGTAATATTTGGAATACAAAAGTAAATGTATACAACAAATATTTTAAGATTTAGTTGTCATTATCACAAAATTTGTAGCAAATATATCTAGGAATATGGTGTGGATTCCAAAATTTTCTTTATGTATGTGATTGATTGCTTAATATAGATAATATATATTTTTGTATTTTAATATCATAGAAGGTATTGAAAATATCTATTTTTTTACTGTATACATAATACAGCAAAATTTTGTCTTCGTTCGAATATTTTAAATGAATAAAAGTTGATCTGTGCAAAAATACACATATATAAAGAAGTATCTGTAAAATATTTGAGTACTTACATATTAACGTAACCGCAGCCAAATTTGAGCTTCACGCGAATCATGCCATTTTTCACCAAAATCCGTTTCATTGGCTTTTTCCAATTTCAAAATTTCTTTTATGTTTTTATTTTATACAGCCCATACATTTAAGATCTCAAAAACACTCTATTTTTGTTTCTACGATATCAAGAAGCAAAGCTATAGCATAATTAGTAAACCGGAAATGGAGTTCAAAAAATCGGAAGTAGATTCCCCCACAAAGTATTTTTAAGTTATTGAATTGAAAATTTTAAAACATGTTTTATTTAATTCTATCTGTGTTATGAATCAAAATCTAATCTCTGTGTTTATATTTATGTAGTTTGTTGCTTTTTTATGAAAAAAAATTCATTAATTTTTTAAAAATCATGTTTTTGCATAAAATTTTGTATACTTAAAAAACTTTCAATTTCTGACACATATAAAGATGTTATATACGTACTGTATAAATATTATTTGAATAGATTTATTAGAATTTTGTGTAATTGCAATTTTTCATCAAAATTTCACTAAAAACGACAATTGTTATAGTCTATAAAACTCTCCAGAAAACATCAAACGGTTAAAAAAAAGTCCAAATTACTTAAGCATGAATCTAAAAAGATCTTGATCTATAAATATGGTGAGTTTAAAAAAATGTACAATTAGTAGAACATTTTTTATACTGTATTAAAATCTTTAAATGCATTTTCTGAGAAACTATGTTTGTCAATTTCTTGCTTCACGATAAAGTTCACTACAAAATTTCTTTTTAAAATATTGAATTAAATTTTTCCGAAAATGTTTTATTTAGTTTTATCTCCTGTCTAGACCGTAATTTAATCTCTGTGTATATATTTATGAATTTTATTGCACTTTTTGTGAGAAAATAACATTAGTTTTTTGTAAAAAACTGAGTTCTTGCATAAAAAATGACATAATTCAAAAACTTTCAAATGTATTACAAATCTGATAGCTCTAAACACAGATAATGATGTTATTTATGTAACTGAATAGACATTATTCAAATATATTACCGTAAAATCCGGCGTATAACGCGCAATTTTAACACACAAAATAAGAATGAAATTTACGGGTGCACGTTATACACAGAGCATAAAAGTGATAGCTTCAAAAATAAAAAAAAAAGAGTTGAGCATAAAAAAAACTGGACTTCTACATAGATCGAAACATTGTTTAATTAAAAGAAACGACATGCCTAATGAATTTAAAGGGTTGTAATTGTAGAAGTATACTATTTTTTAAAAATCTTGGTATAATATCTACAATAAATGACTTCGAAACATAATAGAATTGCACAGGTACATTTCAGGTTCCGTCGTAAAAAAAAGGGGTGCACGCTATACGGCGAATATACCTAAAAAGCAAAAAATGCAGCTTGAAAGTATAGGTGCTCGTTATACACTGGTGCGTGTTATACGCCGGTTTTTACGGTAATTAGAATTTTCAAATAATAATACAATATTTTTTATTCTAAATTATTGTGTTATTACTTTGGTTGGTAATCATAAAAAAATGTCTTTGTGAAAACAATTTTATTTAAAACATTTTTCCGACAACATTCATTGCCAGACATTTTATTTAAAATTTTTTTAAAGTAAAACGTCTGGCAAGTAAATATCAAATAACTTAAAAAATCCCTTAAAACGTGATGTTTGAGTTGCTTGTGTTATTTGTTGTTATAGAGTCTGCTAAAGAGAAACCGAGTATTTTGTTGGGTGGGTGTGTGTATTTTTTTTCCTTCTCATGAGATTGCCATTTTATCATATGAATTACAATAAATCACATCTTCGCAGTTTTTAATGGTGATTATTTTTTAAAAAAGGAATTTTAATGTGGTAAATTACTTTTAATGTTAATCCACGTTAAATATTATAAATAACACTTCAGTGGTTCTTCCATTTTATTATCCCTTTGAATAGTTAGAAAACAATGCTTTATTTTTACACAATAAGCAGAACATTTTGAATAATAATTCGGCATTTGAAGGAAAATAAAAGGAAATAATTTTCGAATTCTAATAATACAATGGAACAAATTTGAACATTTATTTGTTATTAGAGATATTAAATGATGCTGTCCAATTGTAAAGTTATAAATTTATGTGATAAATTAAAATATCATTGATGTTTTAGCTTATTTACTTTGCAAAAATGTATTTCTTTTTCAAGTCTTTTTTTTTTTTTTGGTAAATAAAAGTAATACTTTTTCTATTAGTACCTTCATACAAGATTGACGTCATAACGAACTAGGAATTACATCACATTCTCGTAAAAAAATGCGCTTGCATCATTTATGTACAAAATACGCATCGGCTACTGAAAACCTTGATGCAGATTAGCTCAGAGGTCATCACTAATGGTGTATTAATGCAAATAAAATAATGGCTATCGGAATCATTATCCGTCATTGTATCTATTTGTTAATGCTGTGAATTAGGAAAAGACAACACACGTGTTATAACAAGGGAAATAAAGAGTTTCAGAGTTCAGAGTTTCAATAAGAACTGATGAAAACCCAGTAACTACCGTAAAATCTGGCGTATAACGCGCACTTTGAACACACAAAATAAGATCGAAACGTAACGGTGCGCGTTGCACGCCGTGTATAAAAACGATAGCTTTAAAAATAACAGAAGAAATGAGCATACAAAAAAAATATTTTTTATGCATCAAAACACTTTTTATTTAAAAGAAAACGACTTGCCTTATGTGCTAAAAGAGTTGTAGTTCTAGAAGTATACTATTTTTTTTCAAAAGTCTGAGATAATACCTCGAATAAATGACTTAAAAACATAAAAGCAATGTATATTAATGTTTCAGATTTCTTAGTTAATAATGGAGGCGTGTTATACGGCGAACATACCTAAAAATTAAAAATATCAGCTTGAAAGTATAGGTGCGCGTTATATACGCCGGATTTTACGGTAATTGAATGCTTGAAATATGAAACAAATATTTTCTGTTCATTTTTTTTTGAAAAATCTGCCTACTATCCGTCTAACTGCCACACAGAAGTTATATGAGATAAAAATACCTTTAATTTCCATTTTGAGAAAACAAACAAGATTTTCAGGGTGTAACAACTCTCCGATATATTCGGTATTAGACCTATTCTAATAACAATGAACGAAAAAACAGAGAAATATTATGTATTGTCACATAATGAATCAAAATTATTGATATTTGAGAATATTAGTTTAGTAGTATGGAAAATATCGTAAGATATTGGTCCTATACCTAATTATTTTTTTTGAACTTTTATTGTTGTATTGCCTTCAACAATACCATTGTTTAGAACAGTGATTCCCAAAGTGGTCTATATCAACCCCCAGGGGCTTATGACGGCCCCTGGCAAGTATTCTGCGTCAGCAGGAAAAATAATTGGGGGTGAATGAGGAGTAAATGGGGGTCTGCGATTGTAGCTTTCGTTTAACCAGTTTGTAACTTTAATTTTAACTTTCAATGAATGGAATAAATATTCCACGTACTCAGGGGATGTTACTTATTTACTTAAGTAATATTTTATATAGTATAAACATTTATATATATCTGTCTCGAATTATGGAATATCGTGATAAAGTTTTTAATTGCTTTTCCTAGTGAAGAAGAATTTCAGCACGGTTGCCAATCTTCGTAACAAACAAACAAACAAACAAAATGGAATAAAAAGACTGGATGCTACTAACTGAGAAGATGTAGGATTCAACCTTACAAAGTAGATGCCAAATGTTGAAAATTTGTTAAACTATTAAATTCATTTCTCACATTAAAACCATTTGTTTGTTGCTCAGTTATTTTGTGTATGAAGTACTAAATTTTAACTTAATTGTTAAAAGTTTAAAATTAAGATGTGTTTATTATTTTTTTTAGTTTTCACACTACACTTCACTACAGTTAAAAATTTAAATCTTTTAAAGTAAGTAGCTCTATATACCAAGCTATAAAAACACATTTAAGTTGATGAATTTGCAAAAATTCAATATTAAGTAATCAGGGGTCTACCAAAGAAAAACAGCGCAAGGGGACTATGAGACAAAAGGGTTTCGGAAACTTTGGTTTAGAGGCCTGTAGAGGCCAGATGGTAAATCATACTGATTCTCTCGATAAAGGGGGCTCACCTTCTTTAGGTGAGTACGGGTTTCACAATCCCGAGGTACTCTAGTGATCTTTTCCTATTTTATACCAAGGTGTTTACTACCTTTGTTAAATACAGGCTTCACAAACCCGGGGTACCCTAGTGATTCTTCTATATTTTCGACCCTCCTTCTTGTCATTCAATTTATCCTTTCTTTCTTTTCCCGTCTAGATCACAGATTTTCACTTTAAATTTGTTCGGATTGACTTTTTTATGTATATTTTCAATTTTACCTTTTTGAAACTAAAATTTATTTAAATTTCCTAGTAATTTTATACTTTTAATGTTTTAAACGAATGTTTAGCGCAGTTTAGTCAAATTTGGCTCTTGCGCCAATAACCCCAAACGTCACTCACTCACTCGATAAAGGATCCGAAAAGTTTAATACTTTAAACTTAATTTGGGTTTAATTTGAGGTTTTTTAATCCATTACTATTTTTAAAATTGAAAATCTGAAGTAATAATATGAACAGCCATTATAAAATTTTGTATATTTTTATTACATTTATTGACTACCGTAAATAAACTTCTAGCAGTAGCACTTGATTCCGTAAAGTAGTGTTGTAATCGAACTAATAATAAAACTTATTTTTCATATAGTTAATTGAAACACTAATTGCTTTATAATTAAATAAAACATAATTATGCCAATTATTGTTAACATTTAGAACACTTCCCCTCGTGATTTTCTAGTAGCTTTCCTGTCCTTGTAGGATTGCATCATCGTTAAATTTTATTTACAATCTCAGTTGTAGACCTGCAGAGGGTACAGGAAATCTTTTCACTCTCAGTAATGAAATAAATCCGGAAAATTACCAATTTACATGCGAATTTCATCGTTGGAAAACAAGTTTCCTGAGTGTTTGGCATTCTTTTGATATAAATCACATCTTGATTCAAATCACTCCATGCTGTGAATTCTTCATTTATTATGTAACTCACGCTAAAAGCTAACTCAGTGAAATATTAATAAACATTTTTGGTTCAGTGACTTCAATGTATACTTATCGATGTTGTTAAGAGGAAATCTAAATGAAAATAAAAGATTTGTTTAGTTTGAACGTTAAAGTATATACCCTATAATCACGCTCATACTTATACAAAATATAAATTTGAAATAAGTTTAAAGTTGGCTGAGGCGCTCTAAAGTTTAAAAAACTTATTTTGGAATGTAATAATTTTTATTTATTTTTAAGAAATATTTTCTGCTTACTAGCTGTTATGATTAATTGTGTGGAAATTTAAAAAAATGCTAAGCCATTTTTCATGCCCATTTCGTTTTTTCTTTTATAACAAGTAATATACAAAAAAAGTCGATTCCTACTTTGTTGGAAAAACGTACTGACGCCATCTGTTGTAGCTAGTTGTAACTACAACAGAAATTACACAAACTAAATTTAAAACTAAAAAATAAAATTAAATTAATGAATTAGTATTTGAAAAAAAAATTGTATATACATCAAGTGTCATCCACTATAAGCTTAAAAAACGCATTTGAACTTGAATGGATGAACAGAAAGTATTTTATTAACAATCGAAAATTTGAACTATATATATATATATATATATATATATATATATATATATATATATATATATATATATATATCTTGTTCAAATTTTATTTGGTTTTTCCTACCGAGTTACAAAGAGGGAAGGTCGGTGCCTTCAAACTAGTTTAACCCCACTTATTTGGTCCTAAGTCCGAAATTTCTTTCTGACTAGCTAGATTCTTTTTTGTAGTTCCTTTTTTGTATTTTTCTATACATTCGATTTTCATGTTTTGCTTTTATATTTATTACGTTATTTCTTGTTGAATTCACAGTCAAATTTTTCTTTTTTTATATATTTTATATAAATTTCTTTCATATATATATATATATATACTATATATATAGGGAGAGAGTGAACTAATAGTAGGAATTGAAAAAGGTTATTTTTATATACTATTGTTGGGGGTCTTTTATCGCTTAAGAGAAATTGTTCCTAGATTTACAAGTATTATTTTAAACATTAACAATTGTAATTTTAAAAGTTAACAATAAAATGATATTTTCATTTATGTAAAATATATTAAAAAAATAAATACAGTAAGTTAACATAAAGTACAAAATAGTAGGTAATTAATGCCTAAATATAATATTAAGAAATTCATCTTAAAATTAATCATAATTATTTTTCAGTATATAATATATTCCAAACTTTTATTATTTCATTTATTCACTCTGTTTCTATTTATTATATTTCCACTTATTTATTAAACTGATTTTTTAAAATCTGACACAGCTCGTGTAGTCATTAATTATCGAGGAAGTGAACAAGTTTTGTTCCATCACCACTAAATAAATTATACAATAAGAATTTGTTTATATTTTTCATCAAATCTTTTCATTTAAAAATAGATAAATATAAATGCTTAATAACCTAAATTTTGTTCTTTTAACTATAGAATTTATTTTTATAGTATATTTCAAAAATTAAATTCAAGGAGTTTTTAATTATTATTCAATAGATGCAAAAATATTTATACCTTAAATAATTACATATTCATTCAATTATTTTTAAAAAAATTTATTTTGTATTATTAAAATTGGGAAAAATGCTTTACTTTTAAATAGTTTTTGAGTTAGAAAATATTCAATAATAATTAAAGTATTCATTAATACATTTTTAGAATTTTTTTATCTGTGATTACGAAATACATGTAAAAGTATAATATAAAAAACATTATTCAGCTTGTAAAGCTCTAACTCTATATTTGCTAAGGATTTATTGATTCCAGATGAAGACTCAAATCTTTTAACGAGTAATATTCCACGTATCTGCTTACCAAAGATTCAAAAAACAATCACGGTCGTTACTGATCAACCAAAAGTTGCAATCATTTATTTAAAGTGACATTAATCTGTCTCTGACTGTCAAATTAGAATTAGCTTAGTAAAGCGTGAACTTTACGTTGAAAGGTTACAAAAATGCCGCTATGTAATCAAAAGAACAAATACTTTTTTTACTAAACGCTAATTTTATTTTTTAAATCATTCATCATCTTTCGTGCATCATTTCTTCGCCACAGAGAGAGATTCTTTCAGATTAATGTCAAAAGGACTTTTAAGGTCATGATAATAGCTTTCTTGTGTGCAGTCAATTCCTGCTGTCATAAGCACCTTTATTTTGTTGATGGAAGGCATTTCCGTTAGGAAGGCAAGGTCGCATAAAAAGTGACCGAATGCAATGCTCTTGCGCATGACACCTGTCAAAGATTTCCATCTTTAGATATCCATCATAAGATGATGATATATTCAGACATTTTCTAGAGGACCAGCTCTAAGGTAATCACTTCCTCTTTCTCATCAACGTCTGTGGTACATCCTGGTATGATTTGTTTAAAAAAAAATATGTACACGGTAGTCTAAATGATATAACGGATTCTTTGGAACGAGCTTTTTGGGTTCCTCATTGGTTAACATTGAAAAAGTAATGTATACATTTAGCAGATTCTGCGGTTTTGCAATTTCTCATTCAAAGTATTGAATGTAGAAAAAATATGCTATAGTGACTAATAGCATTTCCTACACTTTTCAATCACAATATTAAAAAATCCAAACTCAAAGGAGGCCAGCTTTGCGGATCTGAAACTTTGACTAGACAACAAAATAGCTGTTAAACCAAATTACATGGATTAAAGTAAGCATTCACTTAACACGATGTGTGAAAAAAACTAGGAATTCCTTTGTTTTATTTCTTTCATATTTATTTTTGTTTGAATCTTCGCGCCATTTTCATTTGTTTCATCATATAGCTTCAACTGATAGCCATCTCATCATCTATATCTTGAAATACAGGGTGATTTTTTTAAAAAAACTGACTCGATTCACAGCAACCTGTAGCTCGATCTAGCAACCGCAATAGCACCAAACAGTATGGGGACAAATAATGACATTTGAAGTAAGATTCCGAGAAAAAAAATAGCTGAAAAAGTAGCCATTAGGAGTATTTACTGAGTTGTATAGTTCAAAAACTGCTACAAAAAAAGAAAAGAATAATAGCACATACAAAATAACAATTAAATGTTTTTTTCTCTTCTAAATTCACTTCCTCGGCCAGGAATTCGACCACATTCAACATAACCACTACACATTGCAGACAACACAGTTTTCTGATTACACACACACACACACACACACACACACACACACACACACACACACACACACACACACACACTCACACACACACACACACACACACACACACACACACACACACACACACACACACACACACACACACACACACACACACACACACACACACACACACACACACACACACACACACACACACACACACACACACACACACACACACACACACACACACACACACACACACACACACACACACACACACACACACACACACACACACACACACACACACACACACACACAGTGCGTTCTTCTCTTTCCACATTTCCTATGACCGTACGCAACTTTTCACTTAGAAACTAAACTAAAATTAGATGGTCGCGGGTGCCTTTTCTCAGGTTCACTAAGAATTTTTTGCAATAGTTCCTTGTGCTCCGTCGAAGACAGCTGTTGCAACATCTGTAATCACCTTTTTGACACAAGTTTAAATGACTCCGTTTCTTCGTTTTTAATCGTTTTTTTTTTCAAAACAATTAGTAATAAAGCCCCCTTATGTGGTTTCTGTCAGGTTCTAAATTCAAGAAGAGTTGCGGGTGATTAAGATAATATACATCTTTACTAATAATGTGCGATCTGGCAATGTCAGTCACATATTCACTTGATTTCTGGCTCATTTCATCTGAGAATACTATTCTTTAAAATTGCCTACATGTTTTAACCCTTTAGCGCAGTGCTTCTCAAACTTTCAATACTGGCGCCCCCCTTTTCAATCACAATTTTTATCGCGCCCCCCTTATACATTAATAATGTGCTGAATGCAATAATAATGCACTTTGACGCTAAAGCAACGATCTTTATTATAAACCGTACAAATTCATGACATAAGTATTAAATTTTGTATATGTTACTTTTAAGCAAAAAAATATAAGTAATAGGGTAATTATTATGTTATTTTTCCTTTCTCTAATTTTTAAATTAGAACATATTGCAAAATGCGGTGGTTGCTTAGAAGACAAAATATAGATATCAGCTAAATACAGAAAAATAACTCAGAGGGTCAATTTCTAATCATAAGCATTCCTTTTAAAAACTTTGCTCTGTAAGAACAATGGAAGTCGCTAATACTTATTAAACTTGTTCTTAATTTAGTATTATTTAATTAGTTATAAATTACTCTGTGCAGCACTGATACATTAAAAATATTCCGGCTGAAGTATCCACCCTTTGCACTAGGTTATTTATAAGAAAATAAAACATTATTGATATAATCACTGAATTGTATGGAGAGTAAATAAAGCCAAGTGCGCGACAATGTTTACAAAAATGTAAAATGATTTTTTTTAAATGATTGCTCAAATTATAATTAGTTCTAAGCGAACTGTAATTTTAAGCCTCACAGAATTAGCATTTAGAATTTATGTTGAATAATGAACAATAAAAAAAATTCCGATGAAGAATAATTGTATAATTTTTAATATTTAAAGCGAAAAGACTTCTCAACACATGTTTTAACCCTGGAGCAGGCGCGCACTCGATACTAATGGTCGAGCGGGGTTATTTAGTCACCCCAATCCTTTTTTGATAATTATTTTTATAGTACACAATAAAAATCGTGATTCCAGTGAATAATTTAATTAAGAGAAAATATACTCACACATTCTTTCAAGGACACAGAATATATTTCGGAAAAAAAGTTATCACATCGGGAACTCAGAAAAAACAAATACCTTAAGATTGTAAAAAAACGTTTCCTACTCCCAAAAAAGAGGGAGATATGTGAGAAATATATTTTAGTTCATGTTAAGATTGTCAAACAGGAGGATAGTGTCAGGGCCATTGGTAGCAATTAAACAGATTTGCCAGAATTACCGATTTCGTGCACTCTGTGCTCGGCGTGACCGCTCTCGGATTAAAAGTGTATTTATTACAATATAGATGTTCTAAAAAATTATGTAAAACGTTTTTCACTATGCTTAATATGTTTGGGATAGCTCATTAAAATAAATCTTGGACTAATACTTCCCTAAATGAAAAAAAAAACCAAATACATAAGAGCAGGGACGTAACTAACCGTGCATGTAAGTTCGAAGGTCAAACTGCAACAAATACGTTCTGCTGCCTACAGCTGATGGCAATAATATATAACAGTGATGAACTTTTTATTTTCCTAAATTTTTTTTTGATTATGGGTTTGGGTTTTGTCTTTTTTCTCTCTGAAAGTGTAGCATTTTCGGTTTGAAAAGGAAACGTAATAAAAAAGTCTCTCATCATGGGATTACAGCGATTCAAATAAAATGTTTTTTATTTGGTTATAGTATCAAAGATAGCTATAAAATGAGGTTTTGAAGTAGAAGCTTTTATTTTTGTTGACGTAATATCACAGATAATATATATATATGTATTATTTCAGTGTAAATGTGTATTTTTTATTATGCCAGAAAGTATTTTGTTTTATTTCATTCCAGTAAATAATTTTTTTTTAATCTTTTGTTTTCGATATGCTCGCGCCCCCCCTTGTAGGTTTATCGCGCCTCCCAGGGGGGCGCGCCCCACAGTTTCAGAAACACTGCTTTAGCGGGCAGTGCGTAATAGATCCAGCCACATAAAATTTTTTTCTCCAAGCGGGTGGTGGATATTTAGTCTATCTACATGCGTTAATTGAAGCTAAAACGCATAAAAATTCATACAGATGGCAGCACGATACCTTTTTGCATTTCATGTCTTCTGATGGGTAGTTAGAAACAGTTTTTTTTTCGGTGTAAATCTACAAATTGTGTTTTGATTACTATAAATAAAATTTCTGATTTGTGAAAAAAAATTCGAGTCTTAGGTATACTTTTCTCTTATCTGAATGAATTAAGCAAATGTGCAATTAAAAAAAATATTTTATCTAGGATTTTGGAAAGTTTTTATGCGTGGATAGATGCTTTATCCACTGCCCATGTTGAAAAGGGAGCTATGGAAGCAATAAATTGGGCAATGTGGTTTCCTCTCAATTTGTAACCCTGGATCTAAATGAATCCAATTATATTTAAGTTCTCAGTTCTGTCCAGTGCGTTGTTCTATGTTGCGGTTTTGGTATTACGAGCTTTGGATGTGTGGTATTGCGAATTTAAAATTGATACGTAGGTAACATGCATATAGTCTGTGTAATTAATGTATATAACTGTGTTTTATGTGTGAATAAATTGTGTACTATAAATTAATCAGCATTTCATCATTCCTGGACCGAAGATTTTATTAGATTTTATTTCAAATGATGAATACGCGACAGCGCACATAGAACAGAAAAAAGACATGGAAATTTTCACTTTTCCTCTACTTGAGAGAGAGCTCTTAGAATCACGTGAGAATGTTGGGGGTCGGAAATATAAACAAACTTTGCTTACAATATGTGGTACAAGACTCTGGGGCTCGAAAATTTTTCATTACAGCTTTTCTGCTCGGAGAAAGCGTTTGCATATTTTAACGTTCCACGGTAAATAGCTCATCAAATTTGTGAAATAACTAATTTAAATCCACAAAAATATTACTTCATTTCTCACTTTTTATACTAAAATTAAATAAAATACAAAATGTGGATGTTTCCCAATTTCAATGTATATTCTAAGTAAGTATTCTATGCTGTACAATTATTATATTATTATTTTATTATTACACTTCAACTTAGTATTTAACTGTTATTGAAATAGTTATTAGCATAAATGTTAATTTTTCATAACAAGTTTATTGTAATATGATTAATTATTTCTATCCTGAAAAGTAAGTTAATTGTCATAAGTGCGCAGAGGCTATAACGTCTAGCCACCACCCAGGAAAAAAAACTATGATCAGATATTTTTTTGTGACTAAATAATGTTTATAGAGGATGAGAACGTTACATTTATCAAGTACAGTACAGTCCCGCTAATCCGAACACGGCTAATCCGAACATCCGGTTAATCCGAACGGCTCCGCGGAAAAAATTTTATAATTTTAAGGACGAAAATCGGTGAATATTTCAATATATAAAACAGTATAAACCTTAATTCAAAACAGTTCTTTATTTAATATTCACGCACTGTACATCAAGTTATGGTACAAATTTTAAAATGGAATAAACTACAGAACAGAACCACTAATGTTTAGTATGAAAAATTGTACAACATAACCCGTACTCCCAGTTCAAATAGTGATTTCGCTGTTACTCCGGCTAATCCGAACAATCACGTAATCCGAACAGGGGTCGGTCCGATATTGTTCGGATTATCGGGACTGTACTGTACTTTATCACAGAAAAGTGTATTTTAGCTTTGTGCCCGTTAAAGGGTTAACTGTCCAAAATAATAGCATGGTTGTCGCATTTGAAAGAATACATTTTCGATTTTGCTTTCATACCCATGTCTTATGCCAATTCTTTGTTTGGTAAGCTACAACAACGCGATGAATACCCCTGTCAGCGATTTTTGTTTTTGGAACTAATTTTTCTTACGGAATATTATTTTCCATGTCATTATTGATCTCCGTACCAAGTTTGGTGTCATCATGGTTCCTAGATCGGGCTACAGGTGGCTCTGAATAATGTCAGTTTAAAAAAAAAGTAACCTAGTCTCCTTTTTGAATTTTCAAGGGAAGTTGATATCTATAAGATTTAGTTAAATGCATAGCATAGCTACAAATCAATTTTGTATTTCCTTGTTTTGGCACCAAGCATTTTTAATTTCTTAAATCCCATTGACAACGTAATCATCATATTGTCTGCATGAAAAGTTCATTGATCGGCGTTATTCATCAGTTAATGAAAAATATCAGAAACTAAAGAACGGACATATGTATTAATGCGACGCTGGTTAAACTTAAACTATTTAATTATTCCCATTAAATCCATTTTATAAAAAACCAGGTTCTACTCTTCTATTAGCGTCACATTATAGCTTAAGTTTAAACTTTAGATCTTTTAGAGACAAATAAACTGTACGCTAAATCAAAAGACATTCTTTATAAATAACCTTTAATTTATTTATAACAATAAGATTGAAATTAAGTTAAAACATAAAGAGACACATAACAGGATTTTACTTAACTCTGAGAAAGAGGCGAGGAAGAGGAGTCATGTCGCCGCTTGGAGTCCCGCGGCTTTCAGAAAGGGAAGGGACGTGTCAGACCAAGTGGGTGTGAGAGAGTGCGTCAAAAAAGAGGATCTAATCAGGGTGCATCTCGTTTTTATTTGGCGGCAATTTACACCTATGTGCTAGAGCGGATTCTTTTCAGTGTCTGCATAATTTTCTCCCATTGGTCTAGGGTCAACGGATGATTACCGTCTCACGGTCAATGACATCCCCCAGCGCGGGAAAATCCTAATGACACCCCCTATACCATGATATATTTATGGGAACAATGCTCCCTTCCAGGCGTGGGAACGCGTCACCCTTTTCGGTGGGGTAAAAGAGACGCATTCACCAAATTCCGTTTCTTGTAAACAGCAAGAACAGGGCAGATGTAAAAATTACAGTTGTAACTTTAGGGACCAGCGACCTCCCATCAGTATTTCATGTAATCATATGACACTGAACTTCTTTCAAATGCGCTGGATATCTTCTCGTTCTGCATGTTGCATGGCATAGCGAGAAAGACGTACTGTATTGCTACATCCGCTTAACTGTATGACTAAACTGTGCGTGACCTTCACACTAATCTTCTTGGGGAATCTTTGGGCTTGCATTCGCGTTTAATTCACAGCCATCCCTTTCAAGAAGAAACCATGAAATTTAGATTAATTCGACTATATAAAGTCAGAGAGTTTGTAATTGTAGAAGATGGGCTGAGAAGAGCTGTTACATTCGCCACGCAGGTGAGAAAGAGTGAAGCTGATTTTCGCAGCTTCAGATTAAGATTGTTTTAAATTAGTGGATTGGGGGTTTGTAATCAACGATAGATTAGGTTAAGTTAAATTTGTTACTTGCGCTTGTTTGCTTAATATTTATTGCTTTCTCTCTGCCACTCCTTTGAGATTAAACTGTCGTTGATTAGTGTGTTTGAGTAAAATAAATAATTGTGTTATAATGGAAATTTCTGGTTCTACTTTTATTCCTTTTACACCCTTTGGTAGGCAAGATGGGGAGGGAGCAATATCAGGAGTAAGTCACTCACAACTGTGTGTTCTGATCGAACTAATTTTACCCAGATGTCAATAATTTTCAGGCTTCGTTATGCAATCGGTACTTAAAGTTTTACCTTTTTACAGAACAAGCTTTGGAAAATGTTGGTAATTTTTATGTACTGATTAGAAACCTAAAATTACTGTCTGATGTGAGTATTTTTGAATTCAAAAGAGAACTATGGAAATTTCGGAGTTCAGTTAGATCTCTGAAATCGACAAATATTTCAGTAATCTCGTAAACATTTAACGTAATGAAATAAATCTCAGTCTCAGAATTTAATATCATATTAAACGAAAAGAAAATATTTTACTTAGTTGTTGTCTATCAGTTGCTTTTTTCTTTCTGCTTACACCAAATTTGTAGGAGCAATCTCTGAAACACACAAAGGTTATATAATTTGTTAAGAGAAAAAGCGTTTTAAGTGCATTTTATAAGTACGAATCTTTTCGTAGGACATTAATAGTTAGAGAACACTTGTGGAACACACAAATTTTAACATAAATATAGTAGTACCGTGAGAAAATGTAACTTATGACTCAGCCTACGCGTTATAAACATAAATCCAAGGTCATCAATAATTATGTTCACCCACTTTCCATGTTGCAACATCGTTACTTTTTGCTTCATAGTTACCAATGCATTTCAACCGCAAACTGAAATTTATATATTGCTTCTATGAATATTTTTTCTTCAAAATATCCTCAAGGTCTACCGCAAAAGGCCGCCGGCCAAAATAAATTAAGAAGAGCTGTGTTTTGGTCGTCATATCTTTGGTATTTCCGGTAGTTGAGGGATGCCGTCCAAACATGCATAAGGACTGCCAAAATAAAAATAATTACTTAATTTAAAGAAGTCTTCTAGAAATGTTGCGTCAGTGAACAGAATTCAAGTTAACTCCAGTCAACACCACCTACTCTTAAAATATTTTGTATAGTAATAATTTGTTTTATATTAGGTGCGGGAAAATTCAGCCTACAAAAAAAATGATAGATAATTACAGAGGAAATGCCATTGTATAAGGAAATTTCTTATCATTTGCTCTCATTTTTATTTTCCTACTAAATTTATTTTTGATAAGTTTTTTTTTTTTTAAATATTATTTTGGAACAATTTTCTTTCACAACTATTATAATCGGGGTACCTTGAAGATAAATTAATTGTGAATTACGAGTTCACGGAAATGGCACAAGAAAAAAACTAAAACTGGAGAAAGTTATGGTATGGGACTACTGCCGCAGCTAGTATTTTCAGTAAGAGATGGAAACAATACACACTTTAATTATAGAAAAATTTACAGTTAATTTATATTGGCTTTCGTGCAGGGAAATGTGGATTGCGAAACAAATCACACCTTTAAGGATGCTGCGAATATTTAGAACGCAAATTCTAAATTGTGGTTGATTTTTGAAGACAAAAAGACATTGCGTCCTCCTGATACATTTCTTGTTTACCGTCGTAATGCCTAAGTTACAGGGTTGTAAAAATTACAGTATTCTCAGTGGGGTACCCCAAGGATCTTTATTAGGGTCCAAGCTCTTTAATCTATATATCAACGGCATTCTGAAGACTTCCAAAGTCCACTTAGCGATGCACGAGGACGACACAGCCATTTTCATTCAAAACATTTGTTACCGCAATATCATTGAGTGACTACAAAAGTATATTATTCTACTCCAAACTCTTGATCTTAACGACAGGTAAATCAAGGTAAATGGATCAAAAAGCATATGCTTCCTCTTTACAAGACAGTGGTGCATCGGAAACCCCCACATGTCAACATTTTTTATCAGTCCACCCTCTGAGTTACTGGGTATAAATACTTAAGGTTATTACTTGACGCTAAATTAAACTTTTCCAAGCACATCCGTTTCACCCATCAAAAGGCGACCGGAATGAAAAGCACCCTAAATTGCTTGATTTCTCCCAAGAGCAAGCTCGCATTATGGCTCAGGGTTCTGTTATACAAAGCCATTCTTCGCCCCATCATGCTGTTCACATCTCCCATTTGGGAAGGTGTGGCAGTTATTCATCTTTAAAGATTGCACACTTTTCAAAACATTCAACAGCGTAGAGCAGCAAGCGCACCTTGGTTTGTCAGAAACGAAGTCTTGCATAAAGATCTTAATGACTCACTGCTTCTTGATTTCATTAAAAAACAAAGTCTTGCATAAAGATCTTAATGATTCACTGCTTCTTGATTTCATTAAAAAACAATCAGAATTTTTTTCTCTACAAACTACCACAAATTCCAAATGAATGTATCTGCGAAATACCGGCTTATGATAGTTCTATCCCTAGCTCTTCTTAGAGACTTAGAGCAGTTCTTAACCACTCGTATCAACACTTCCCAGCTCTGGAAAGGATGAGAATGGTCTGACACGAATTATAGAATTCTTGTATCAATTTTTATTGTTATTTATTACTTGTTATCTTCTTTTGCAAGAATTCCTTTACTCTAATTATTTCCTTCTCCCGCCATACAAGCTTTCGCTCGTGTTTTGTGTGGTAACTTCACCCCTCATGATCTTATTTTAAACTTCTCTACCTTTTCTTACTTTCTTCCAAGTGGTTATTTTTAATTTTCTTTGAATAACCACATGCAGTTATTTAAGAGGTAACGAGCAACGGATTTTAAAATAATATTCTCTTTAATCTTTCTATATTAAACAAATTCATCCCTTCTTTTCTCGTTCCGTCGAGATGCGGCAGCCGGACGAAAGACGGGTTTAGTTGTCTTGCAGACGACATTTTCTCTTCGCTCTCCTTCGAAATCGAAACAAAAACTAAATCAACTGGGATTGTTTCTCACTCTCTTCTCTAACAGAGTTGCTGCGCTGCAATCAATGTGGACTGCGATATATTTTTATGTAACTTCAACAAATTATTTTTTGAACTAATTCTGATGAGTGGATAATTTTTAAGGATAATTTCTTTCTCTAAGGTTCCACGTAAGCGTACAACCGTTACCGTTACCGTTTTACCAAAGTCACAGTTGGGAGTAGGAAGCGGGGGAAATTTGGCGCGCTCAGTTACTGTTAAGTTTGGTGAGAAGTGTTGGAAATAAGAACCTCTCTCTTTAAATAATAATAAGAAAGTTTGAAAAATAAAATACTTTTAATCGTAAAACATTTTGCCACTGCATTATATTCAGTAGAACAGGATGTCTACGAATCTACGTATTATAAATAGATTGTTATGAAGTATAATCTATATGTTCATACATGAAATTAAGGTACACGCATTACGATTATTTTTGAAATTTTTAGATATCGAACATGGATTGAACATTTCTTTTATGTAACATTTCACTGAGCAAGATAAAAATCCGTAAAACATCTTTCAAAGTTTTTAAACAGCGTTTAATAATGGAAGAACTTCTTCGATAGTTTTTTGAATGTTGATTTCAATTTTTTGTCGGGTAAATTGCAGCAAAAACAATTGAAGCCTTCCTTTAATTTTTCCAATTATCGACAAATTACTTTCAAAACTGACGGAAGTTAAGTAATATTGCTAGAATTTGCAGTCTTTGAAATGTTAAGTTATCAATCTTTGCAGATCTATATTTAACTCCCTTCGGTGGCTCAAAGTTGCAATAAGTTGAGCTAGCTCATAGAGTGAATGATTGGCCGAGATAATGATCATGTGATTTGCCATACAAGGGGTTAAGAAGACCAAAGTCATACAAAGTCCGGAAGAAAGAAATAACAAAAAATCGTATTTTAATATTAGTATTTTCATAGAAGATTTTGGGAATTTATGCATTATACCGACAAGTTTCAACAAACGAAAAGACATCAACAATTCAAAAAATGTGTCCAAATGCTGTCATTATTATTATTACTGTGCTCAAACGTGTGTGGAAATGGTTTTTATTGGCTGCATATCGGAACATTTAGCGACGTCGCGTTTGTTTTGATGAAATTGGTCAACTGTATAATATGTAAGCACAAGATTCTATTACGAGAAATTAATCCAATCTTAATTATAAACAATCTCTCAAATTCTGTTGCAATAACTATGATTCAATATGATGATAAACTCATACGAATTTTTTAATTCGAATAAGTAATTGAAAAATACAGTGCAAGGGCACACATTCTGTTTTTTATTACAACGACATAAAATGCAATTATTTTCTAATGGAGATTCCAAATAGGCAATTTGGATATTCAGCAGAAAAAAATGTGCTGTATGGCAATGGTTCTTAAACTGTGGTCCACGGACACCTGGGGTCCTCTGCGCCTTTATAAGGGATCTGTGCGAAGGTCTCTTATTTAATATTTAAGCTTTCTCTCTTTTACAGACTCTGAAAGTCCTTGTAGAAAAATTGAAAGATGTGCCATCCTAGACTAAATGATTAAATTGCTGCAAATGAAAAAATTCTACTAGAACATGTATTTCGATCAAGAAATTCAGGGAGGGGTGTTCAAAATCTTGGGGGAGGGGGGACCGCGACGCCCAACTAATACACAAAGGGGTCTTAGGTGATCGAATGTTTAAGAACCACTGTTGTTCGGGATAGCACTTATAAATTTAAAAATAACTCGTGTGAAAATAATAAAGTAATTGAAAAACTAAGTAATAAATTATTTATGTCTTGCACAGCTAGAAAAAGAATGGAATTTCTTTCACTCACAATGTGACCTATATTGTCAAAGATTCACAGAAAAAAATTCTAATTATGATTAATAGGATTGTGAGCTCTAAAAATTATACAACAAATACAAAATTCGTAAAAAAAGAACAATTAAGTGATAACTGTATAAGTGATTAACATCTCACATTTGACGCATTGCAGGAGGAGCTAAGACTTTAATGAGGTAGGAATGTATTCAATGTCAACTTATCAATTCCCATGATCAGTGCTCAATCTAATTTCCTTTTAAATCTTTTGATTAATGATCATACACACACAAAGTTAATATTTGTTTTAATGTTATTGGTTATGAAAAAATAATATGCTCTAGAGAGAAATGATACCATAATTATATAAGAGAACTCGTTCTCTAATCTCTGAAAAATACTGCTGGAATTCTTAGCTTTTATTTTTGTACTATCTTATGTCTGATGCATTAAAATGTTCTTATTTTAAACTTTAAACATGGTTTATTTTAATATGTTTCGTTAGTTTTTTAATTCCTACTATTAGTTCACAATCTCCTGTATATATCTTGTACAACTTTTCAATCGTTAATAAAATACATTTTAACCCTTTATCGACCGACGGTACTTATAAGTACCACTCACTTTAAAATTACATAGAATAACCATTTTTACGAATACTTTGACGATACTTAGCAGGAATATTTTTTGAAATCCACTCTTCCAAGATATATGGTAGCACGGGTTCTATGATGAGTATTTTAGCGGGGAAGGCGAATAGTGTTATAGCAGAAAGTGCGTTCTCTGCGAAAAGCGTTTTCACCGGATTGCGAAGATTATCATTTTTGTCCCGAAAAGCAGTTAATGTCAAAATTTAAGCGTCTTATTTTTTTATGTATGTTAATGAAGACCTTAGAAAATGATTTGACTGTTTGTTTTAAGTGAACATTGTATATAATTAATTTTACAGGTGAATATCTTTAATTAATTAATTTGCTGTAATGGATTAAATTTCCCAAAGTTGAGTATTTTGTTTATGTATATCCCTTAATTTTCAATGTAGTGATCCAAAAAAAATATTGCATGAAAAAAACTACAGTAAATCATAATGCGGTCTATAAAGGGTTAAAGCGCTCAGTTGAGCTGAAATTTTATATACACGATTATTTTGAACGACAATACTGTAATTTAATTATAATCAATAAAAATTAATTGATTAAAACTAATTATTCAAAGAATTACAGATACAGCCACGTTGACATAATTTTTAGCGACCATTTTGGCGACTTATGTCAAAACTTTAAAAGGTTTTTTATCACACTTTAAAGCACTCATTTGAGCTGAAATTTTCCATACACGATTGTTTTGGATGACAATACAATAATTTAATTATAATTAATTAAAATTAATTGACTGAAACTAATTATTTAAAGAATTACAGACACAATCACATTAACTTCCTTTTTAGCGACTTGGATGAAAACTTTAAAAGATTTTTTTTTCTCACATCTCACATTCACAGTTGAACTGAAATTTTATATACACGATTATTTTGGATGGCATTACAATACCTTAATGATAATTAATAAAAATTAATTGCCATTTAATATTGGGATTCTGCCATGTGTATATTAATATTTATATTAATTGTAATTATTTGATAAAAAGTAATTAAAATCAAATTTTTCTTTGTTGACCTAAGAAGAGAGGAACAGACTTCATTTTTTTATATTGCTTGTTTGTTTAACGTCCCATTAGAAGCCGCTCGAGGGTTACTAAATAGTAATTTTGAGGCACGATTAAGAGCCCCAAACTTCACCAGAGATGTGGTATCTTACTACCCAAAGATCAATTCCACATACAATATGATCCAATATTTCAAGCGAAAACTCTTGTTTGGAATTGCGATTCGAAACTAAAACTTTCTCAAACTTCGTTGACAACAAGATTAACACTTGAACTTCAAATTATTCATCTGATTTCAGTTCACAATAACGAAACATTTTTATGTTCAATAGTGGAGTTTTAATTCGAAAGGAAAGAGGAGGTTAGAAATATTTTACAAAAATTACGACTGGGAGCCGCGATCGTATTTCGCTCTATAAATCATTGTATTGATTATAAATTCATGGGTACTCGGTATTACTCATACGTGGATTTATACGACACCCTACCAAAAAAAGCAGTGAGAGTGTAATATGGAATTTCTGTAAATACGATGGATAATTATTGGAATGTGTTGTATGGGTGTTGCATTCCATAAAACGGTATTAATTCATTTAAATTTAATGAAGTATATTTAATGTAATGAAAAATATTTTGAAATATATTTATCGAACTGATTTAATATTTAAACTAGTCTAAAAAATGAAAAATATTTTTAAAAAATTGCAACCAAAGAATTTTATTAAAATAGGTAACAAATCGCAATTATACTTTGTGACGAATCTATACGGCACTTTATCACTAATACTCTTGGGCGTCTTTGGGGATTGTAAATTCGCGTATATTTCCAACCAGCTCTAAAAGGAGAAAATGGGATATGCAAATGAATCAAAGTATATAAGGAGAGGGTTGTAGGTTAGCGGAGAAGGCTGTTGAGCCAAGAGATACACAGACGGAGCGGTAAGAAGATTCAAGTTTATTGTGTGATTAGTTTCTAGCTGATTAGCAGGCAGCGATCTACATTCGGAAAGTTGAGCCGACTGGAAAGGAGTGAAGTAGTAAAAGTCAGGTGATATTTAAACTTCATTTATGTGATAACAAGAGTAAATAAATAATAGAGTTAGTGGGAAGTTAAAGTTAATGAATGCTAGTAATTCAAATTGCGTATATCTCTCGGTCCTCTTATTCCGGTAAACTCGTTCAATATTGAGTTTAATAGTTGATTAGTATCATATTTAGGGATTTAATTTAATAGTAAAGTTCAATCCCATTGACGTAGACATATTGATTCATCTTTGTATTTAGAAGGTTTGTGAGACTTGTGACGTCTTACGCGTCTTTTCTTTAACAAGTCCTTTGGGTTCTTTGGGCCAGAATTAATGGCAACTCTTTTCCAACCAAATCCAAGAAACGAGAAGTGAAGAGATGCAAATATTATAGGATATATATAGGATCTTAGAGTAAGCGTGATGGCAATAAATGGCAATGTAATGGTAGTGTAAAGGAATGTGAGACAATTGACGTGCGTTGTGGTAGTGGATGATTATTGAAGTTCGTAGTTCAAAGATTCAAGTTCTACGTGTTGTGGATAAACATATTGGTGATCGATTGGAAGTTAAACGTAAAGCCACATACCATCGTAGATAAAGACAAGTTTATTACAGAATAATATAAGGTAGGATTGATTACTTACTATTATTATATTTGAAGATTAGGCGGTTCAAATATTGAGATTGATCTGAATTATATTGTGTGTTGCGTATTAAGTCATCGTGGATTCTTCCATTCTTTATTAATATTATATTTGTTCAAAGTTTAAGTTAAATATTTTAATGAAGTCATATTAAGATAATGTTTGATTCTAGTTCTTACGATAACCCTACACCTCTAGCTCACGCTGATACTTCGAGGGATGTATTTCCAAGGGGAGGTACATCACAGGTTGATAATTGATTCAAGTGAATAAATATTATTTGTTATTGTAAAAATGTCGTCTGGTAATTCTTTTCCTCAATTCAATCTTGGTGTCTAGGGTGGAACCCAGGAGGGTTCTCCACATATATAACTTCAAAATTCCCACAAAAATCATCAATTATATACATAAACTGAAAAATATCGATGAAATTCATTTTGAATATAAGACAATTTTAAAACATGAAAAAATCTAAAAACAAAAATTGAAAATAAAGTTTACTATAAAGAAAAAAAAATGCTAATTTTTTTTAGGCTGTTAGGTTATTATTTGATTGGAAATAAAGTCTCAGAAAGAAGCTACTCAAAAGCTACTAGTGATGAAATTCATTGGATTGCCGCAAATTGGTTGAATCAAAAATTCATAACCTGTAATTAATGGTTTTAGAACCTCCACAACGTCTTTGATGCTAGCTATCTGTCAGAGATTATTTTGCTGTAGTGTAGACATGGATGGGTGGCATTTGAAGTTCATTTCTTCTGAACACGGTAAGTTTCCATCTTTCCTTATGTTGAGAATTTAGTAGAATCAAGACTACAGCTTCCAACCTGAACATCTTCAGTCGTGAGTAGTCTTGACTCACAACCCTTAATTCACAACCATGACCATAACTATTAATTTAATTCGATGCTATTTCTTTAACATCATTTTACAATTCAAAAAATAAATGGATGTTGACAAGAATTTCGAAAATCGGACCATTCTCAAATCATTATGTACTGTTAAATACCATTAGAGTCATACAATGGTGACGGAATTCATAATTCCTTACGATCCAGTGACAAGAATTACACTTGAGGTGCACCCCATTCTTCTCTTTCACGCCATGCTAACGTAAAGGATTTGAACTTAGACAGATTTAGGGTACACTGCCATCAGAAATGGCTGCTCATCAGTTAAATGGCTGCCAATCTACCAACTAAGATACGACGGACCAATAACCGGTGATCTTTATCTGATTTCTCTGAGTTGGAATATCTCGATTCCGCCAAACACTATCACACATAATAATAGAAGCCATTTCAAGCAAAGTTGATCTAAGCATCAATATATATTATTGGAAGTGGTTAAGAAATTAAGGGACTGAGATATCTCAAGCGTTTCCACATCATTTGACCATGATTCAGAATTACTAGGTCATTCGCCAATAGTCTTCCAGTTTAGTCAAGATGTTATAATCATTCAATCAAATAAAAGAAAATATATTAGTTAGTATTTTCTTTTTATATATATATATATATATATATATATATATATATATATATATATATATATATATATATATATACCACTGAGAATTTTCCCAATTCCACTTAAGGTATCTGACTACGTTCGGAACCGTGATTTTAAAAAAAGCGCATAAATGGATAATTTTCATGATATTTAGTGTCACTCAGATTAGAACACATGCATAAAATTGTTTTAAGGTGATTTTGACAAAAAAAAATTTATTTAAATATAATATTTTGGCAAAAATTAAATTAGAATAATCTTTTTCCAAATGTTCTCCTTTTTGTGAAAAATGCTTCTATTATAATAATATTTTGCCTGTACATAGCTCAGACCTCTCTACAGAGGCTCAACTAGAATTTTTGAAAAATTCACATTATTTTCAGAGTTACCACCAATTGAAATAATTATTCGCGTTTTTTTTCTTAAAATTGCTCCCCTCTGTTGTTGTAAAATATGAATATATAAACCCACTTCTAAGTTATATATTTCAAAAATTCTAATTGAGCCTCTGTAGAGAGGTCTGAGCTATATACAAGCAAAATATTATTATAATAGAAGCATTTTTCACAAAAGGAGAACATTTGGAAAAAAATATTATTCTAAGTTAATTTTTTGCCAAAATATTATATTTAAATAATTTTTTTTGTCAAAATGTCCTTAAAACAATTTTATGCATATATTCTAATCTAAGTGACACTAAATATCATGAAAATTATCCATTTATGCGCTTTGCAAAATCATGTGTAGTAGCTGAGTGGTCACGACCGCGAGCTTGTGATCAGTGTTACTTCTGTTGAGTCATGGATTTGAGCTTAGTGCCAATGCCACTGAAGACACTTCTTTTAGAAAGGATAATGCTTGTTAAATATATCAAGTCTCAAAGCCCTCACGTTGTCATACTGTGGGAATCATGAAAATGAAGTGCAGGACAGGTATCGTTCTGGTCACTGGATGGTGGTTCATAATTGCGAGAACTATCGTCAATAGCGCTTGTGCTGCTGAAATAAACGAGACGGCAATAAGCAATCAATAAATGAATCCTCCAGCCATTCTGTAATTTTATTGGTACATGTGTAAGTCAAAGATGAAACTATTTCATAGTTTAATGGTACGTAACCATATATTTTACGTATTTAAACGAATGGACTCAATATGTTTTGAATTAGAAATAGTACTAATCAGCGGCACACACAAGGGAGGGGGGTCCTGTGATTTTTTTCCCGATTGATTATAATTATAAGTATATAGTACGTAAAATTTAATTAATTACTTGTTATTAATGATTAATTTTATTAATTAATGCTAATTATTTATTCAGAAAGTTTTACTGCGTTTTGTTCCCGAAAATCGACAAAATCAAAAGGAGCATGATACAAGAATGATGAACTTTCGACCCCGGACCCCCCCCCTTGAAAAATTCCTGTGTGCGCTACTGGTACTAATTATGAACTTAAAATTCATAAAGGTCTGTTAGATATCTAAATATCTAATTATAGACCTCTGCAGATCCATTAAATTTGCTGGATATCCACATATACCACAATATATATCTCGTAAATACACTTCTTATTTCTATAACAGAATAACTGATATTTGTAGGAATAAGTTTATATTGGAGATATCGAAACCCGTTTAAGTTGGAGACCATTTCCGTAGAATCTGAAAAATATGTTATTTTTCTTACTGAAGTGGAAAAGAAAAGGGATAAACGCTTGTTGATGGCGTTACAAACGTCTGTGATGTACAAATAGAAATGTGAATAATTAATACGGTAATTTATCCCTTTGAAAATTTAATTATTACTTATTATATTGGGTATTAAATAAAAATGCTAGTTAAAAGTAAAACTATTAAATGACAGTCAATGTACTTTAGATTAAAATATTTTGAATAATTATAGAAAGTATTCAAAATAAGTAAACATAGAAAGGAACATATTTTAATCAGTAGATTAAATTAAGCTTAATGTGAGAGAAAGTTTAATTTCAAATGGGGTGAATCCCGTTAGGAAACTAACGAGATTCATCTCATATATTTGGAAAAATGAAAACTATTGTTCATAACTAGCAATAATTTAATTTAATTACGATGCAATGAAGAAACCCTATGAACTTTTGAGTTCTTTGATTTGGAAACAACACAAATATTCTTCTATTTTTATCATGATCTTCATATAAAATAATCAACTAAATTACTTTCTCTTATACTAAAAATTAGAATAAGTTACCACACTTTTAAGACCATCTTAATGTCGTTATTATTAGAAGCAACACGGAGGCTTTTAGAGATATGTCTCATAATTTGGAAGTTCGATTAAATTACGAGGACGACATTTTACTCCTTACATTCACGTTCCATCATCTTGAGAAGTTTAAGGCTAGTGTCCAAATTCAAACCACATTTTCAAAAAAAAAAGTGTTTGTGCTTACATGACCACACGATAGAAGTGATAACTTCAAATTTTGTAATGTTATTTCAGAGATCGGTTGGGTGAATAAAAAACAAGGGGATATTAGTATTGTCGTATAAAATTATTTATTCACACATATGTCTGCACTCATAAAGTAATATTTTTCGCGAAATATAAATCATATTTGTGAATTAATTGTACTCTAAGAAGGAAGCAATGGGTTTATGGTAGCTGAAATAGGTTATAAGTACTTCAGTTCAAAAATATTTAAATGTCTAAAACATCTCCGTCAAGCGTTACTCCGTGCTTTGTCGTGCTTTCATTGGGATCATTTGACATAATTAAATTGAATTCTGATTTTTTTTATAAAATCTACTAAAAGCTTTGATTTGTGTTTTCAAAAATCTACATTAAAATCCCCACTTAAAATAATTGGCAATTTGTTCGGAAGAGTTGATCCGGTTTCAGTGAATGCAACTAAATTTTTCTGAAGGAATTCGATAATTTTCTCTACACTTTGATTTGGTGAATTATAAATAGTAACCATTAGAGAGAATTATTAGTCTATTTTCTGCTCTACATTTCGCTGCACAAATTTCTCCCCGATACATGACTCGTTAAATCCAAATGATTTAGTAGTATTTGATGCTACATCCGTTTCTGAAGTGACATAAAAGTGTTGTCATACCTCCCTTATTTCTACATATAGCTCCACCCAGTAGCGCACACAGGAATTTTTCAAGGGGGGAGTCTGGGGTCGAAAGTTCACCCTTCTTGTATCATGCTCCTTTTGATCTTGTCGATTTTAGGGAACAAAACACAGTAAAAAACTAATTTTTGAATAAGTAATTAGTATTAATTAATAAAATTAATCATTAATAACAAGTAATTAATTAAATTTTACGTACTATATACTTAGAATTATAATCAATCGGAAAAAAATCAAGGGCTTTGGGGGGTCCGGACCTCTAGGACTCCTCCCCCCCGCCATTGTGTGCGCCACTGGCTCCACCAGCTTTGGAATTTTGGAATGTCTTTGGAATTTAGCAATACAATAAAAATTTGGAACATCTATATTTCCTTCATTATTTATCCAAGTTTCTGTTAACAGTAGTATAGTTACATGTTGCTTATAACACTCTCATCGAGATCCAAAGCTTGTGCACATAAAATTTGACAATTCAAAGAATATATTGATCCCTTTTTTTTTGGAAATGAAGTTTTTGAAGATATCTGATTGTTTTAAGTTTGTTTTTCGTTATAACCTTTTAAATTCATTATGTAGATCTCGGAGAGATGTAGATTCTCTTAGGCATGGAAGAATTTTGGATCGGAATTTTCCGTAACAATGTAAAGTCCTTCGAGACTTGTTGCTCTTGATATCACAACATATACCAATTGTTGAGAATGTGTTTTCTCATACTTATAAGGTCTGTGGTAGCCCAGTGGTCAAGGTATCGGATCATGGCAGGCATGTCATGAGTTCGAGCCCGGTACCACTAAAGAACCGCCGTGTAGGGCAGCGATGCACGTTAAATCTGTCGAGAGCTGAAACGTCCTCCTGTTAGTGTGGTAGTTAGGAGAGAGGAGTGCCAGCTCAGGAGTCATCCACGTCACTTGACCATGATTCAAAATTACGTAGTTCATTGCCAAAATCCCTCGTGTAGCTGAACAGAGTGACGTTAATATTCACTCACTCTCATATTTATAGCAAGTCTTGAGTTGAGTTGAGTTAATATTAACGTCGCACTTTCAGCTACACGAGGGCTTTTGGCGACGGACCACGTAATTTTGTTCACGGAGCTGGCACCCCTCTCCTAACTATTTCAGCTCGACAGATTTAACGATCCAATCGAACTCACGACATGCCTGCCATGTTGACCTTAACCACTGGGCTACCGCAGCCCTAGCAAGTCTTGAAGGACTTTACATTGTTACGGAAAATTCCGATCCAATGTTACGAGCGTAACAATACTTGGCTTCTTAAAACGCATCATTCAATTTCACTCCCCAACAAAACGCGCCTAAAAAAGTTATCACTTCAAAATAAAATCTTTGTACAAAAAAGCTTTTATTCCTGCAGATTTTGAGTATATGGTACCGCAGGTAATTAATAAGTACCATGGACAGTTCTTATAAATTAAGGGAGTCCGGAGCGTCCATAGGAGCCTATATTAAATTGCGAAAATTTATATATATATATATATATATATATATATATATATATATATATATATATATATATATATATATACCTTTTTCTCAGAAACTACTTATTTCTCACGGATAAAACTTTTACCGTAAGTTATGTATACTATCAATAAAACTTTAACGAATGGGTTTTTTTTGTTAAAAAAGAAATTATATATAATTACGAATTTTTAAAAATTGTCCAATTTTCCCCCCTAAAATTTGGTTTAAATAAGCCTCATCTAAAAATGTTTGCTAGATATGTCTAATTCCCTCCATTAAAATGTGTATACATAGTAAAAGCATGCTCACTGAAAATTTGAGGATTATATAATAAGTAGTTTTTGAGAAAAAGGTACATAAAAGTGAAAAATATTACATTTTGAGAAAACGGGCTTTAAAGTAAAAATTTGCAATTTTTGAACATTTACTTTTTTAGTACTTCCCAGAAGCATATGAAGAATTTTATTTACCCTTTGCTCCTACAAAAGATTCTTCTATTTTTCTTTTTTCATTATTTTTTAACAATTTAGCCTTTTTTGGGGGGATCTCAAGATGCTTTCATTGGTCTACAGAAATCCTACGTGTATCTCATTTTTTGTAGCGCACATTTACACAGTTATAACTTGGTTCAACATTATAATATTTTAAGATGATAAATTTTGCTGCATGACTCATATTGATCTGTGTATAGCCATAGAGTTTTTAATTCCACAAATGTAGATTTTGGAATCACTGACCACATAAAATTATTAACTGACTTATTTGGGTTCTGGGTCTTTCCATGTAAACATTTTCTTAATAACATAGGATCACCTAGATCTCTAAAAATAGGCTTCCTTTAATTCATTATTGTATATAGCACGTGTGTGTGTTTATGATCATAGTGCATGTCGTTACTTTCAACTTCTTCCCTTTGAAACCTACGCCGCTGTCGTTTGAAGACAGAAGATGAAAAGTAACTCCCCAAACAGCAGTTTTCATGCTGTGTAGATCATAGATATTATTTCTGATAGCCATAGTGTAGTATCTTTGAATTTTTGATATTAAAATGTCGGTGAGTCGGTTACAACCACTTAGGCTTTTTCTATCACTTAACTTTTTTCTCTGTTTTTGCTTTTAAGATCCAAAAAACAGACACTCATACACTTTTGGATATATATATATATATATGTCCAATACACTAATTTTCCCACTTGAACGATGGATTCGAGTGCATCAGAAACTTATGCAAGGGGAAACGTAAATACTACCAGTAGAGCTCATTTGATGCGCGTCAAAGAGTAGATTCAGTTAAAAAATAAATAAAAAATACTTCTAACTATCGTATTTCCTCATATTATACATACTTTTAAACAGAAATATTTGAACTTTCAGAAAATATTTAAAAAAAGTGAAATTCGATAATTTTTTTGAAAATTCATGTGCCGGAACCCCTTTAAAGAAGTTTCCCCATCGAGATATAAGCAAAGCTCCATTTATAAAAAAAGATTGACACTTTTTAAACATGAATCTGCTTGGCATTTTGATGAAGCATAAGAATATCCTATTGTCGTAAACTGGAATTGCCTTAGAAAATGTTCAAATTTTATGAGCGTATGATTGATTTCAATAAATCGTCATTGTGACTAAGTCAAGTTGTTTTAAATGATTTATGTTTTCAGTTCCCACAACAAAAAGTATAGACTGAGAAAATGTGGGTCGTTAGATTCGCAGGAAACGAACAAGTAAATTAGCAAAGTGTGGGTGCCAGTGGCGCGCATAGGAATTTTTCAAGGGGGGGGGGGGCGGGGTTGAAAGTTCACCATTCTTGTATCATGCTCCTTTTGGTTTTGTCGATTTTTGGGAACAAAACACAGTAAAAAACTAATTATTGAATAAATAATTAGCATTAATTAATGAAATTAATCATTAATAACAATTAATTAAATTTTACGTACTGTGTACTTAGAATTATAATCAATCTGAAAAAAAATCAAGGGCTTTGGGGGGGGGTTCGGACCCTACCCCCTGGTGTGCGCCACTGGTTGGTGAGTATTTATAAACGTCGCACTATAAAGCAACACGAGGGTTATTGGCGAGGACCTCGTAATGTTGAACTGTGGCAACCCCCTCTCCAAACTACTACGTCACTCCAACGGGAGGCGCCAGAGTGAATTTAACGTCCGCCAGCTCCTCTACACGGTAGGTGTTCAGTGACACTACGACTCACTCATGACACGCGAGCCACGAGCTCGTGACTATAAATACTAGGCTACGGCGGCCATAGAAAAGAGATCTGATAGAATACGTGCATGTTGATACTTCGAATAATGATACATTTAAGCCGCCGGTAGGGAAGCAGTCAGGAGAAAAACGGTAGTAAATAAGAATTAGATTAAAAACATCAGTGGTGTCAGTGATCGTTATGATCGAGCAACAACTGCGATCACGTTGTAGCGGTTCCTATATAAGCCAGTAACAGCCAACGGACAGAGGTGACCACTTTTGTCTTGTGGTATGTTGTTTCATGCATACGAATTCATAGAGGTCGCGAGTTCTATCCTCCTCATTGGTGAACTTGACGCTTAACTAAGAGAAACGCAACCTTCATGCAGCTGTCGTGGCACCATCAACCCGCCACAAGAGCAATGAAAAGCCGTCAGACCCCCTTGATGCAGCAACCAAAGCCGTAAGGCCCACTTGACTCAACAGCTCACACACTCGCCATAACTATATCGTTCGTTCGCCTCTTCACCAACTCGCTGGTGGGGAAGTAATGTAGTGGTTCTTATATAAGCCAGTAACAGCCTCCGGATAGAAATGACCACGTTTGTCTAGGGGTGTTACGTGCCTACGAATCGATAGGTCGCGAGTTCTATCAGTCCTTTCAAGATAATGGTGTAATCAATGACTCAGATGGCCGGTCTACATACTAAGAGAATTTAATGTAGCTGCTCAAAAAAATCTCAACATGCACACACATGGCAGTAAAATGTTTGTAAGTTGAAAGTTAAAGGGCACAGTAAGTTGGTATAGGCACAGTGCAAGTTTCATCTTCAAATCAATTAAAAAAATAATTACCTATTTCATTTAAATTATCGTAATTTTAAAAGCCACATGCATAGTTTTGTTAAATTCATATTTTGCATTTTTCTGCACCTTCAGTTAAATTTTATAAATGCCAAAAAGGATGCTTTAATTTTGATAACTTTCTGCATTACATTTTTCTAAACTAAATGCATATTGATCAGACCAATTTTAGAAGGATAATAAGAAATACATTTTAAAGAAATATTCTTTGCAAGATAACTAAAGACCTAAGAATAAAATATACTTAAAAAAATGAAATTATTATTTTACTCTGATTAGTGGCTTTAAAAGAAAAAAACTTAAGCCATGTTTATTTTAAACAAATTTATACCAATGCAATTTAAGAATTATTAAAATTAAAAGAGGACTGCTGTGTATTAAATTGTGTTTTAATTGTTATTGTTGTCAAATCAATATGTATTTATGTAAATGAAGCATTTAAAGACAAAACAAACAAAAAAAACTTGATAGTGCACGCATTCCTTTATTGAATAAAGAGTAGTGCGTAGCTTCGCTGATCAACTACATTATAATTTATTTGCAGCAAACATCATTTCTGCATTTGCAGTGCCATCTAAAATATATTCATACATATTTATGTATATATATATATATATTTATTTATAGAATTTTTAATATATATATCAACTCTAAATCATTTACTAACTTTAAGTACAAACAACATTCTTCCGCAACAGTAATAAATATCTATCATACACAAGTCAAAGTATTCTTATATACGTAATACTTATAAGAGATGCCACTTAAAGGAACCCAGAGAAATGATAACTTTTATATTTGATTAATTAAATTATTAAATTTTTACATTTTTTTTAATGTATCATTTTTTTTTGAATGAGATATGAAATTTTTCCAAATTATTGTTTTATCTCAACAAATATTTTAAATAGTAAGCAATATTTACACTACAAATAGCAAAACTTGCAATAAATAGAAAACAAATCGTTAAAAAAAATTGATTGCACTTATACATTGCAGAACACAACATTTGACAGAATTATTACAAATTATAGCTCAAAACTTCAATCTCGTAAACTATACAGAACAACATCAGGTTATTTATCACAAAATATAGCAATACGACAAAAATATTACTCGTAATGACTTCCTCTCAAGCAAATAAATTATATTAAGGATATTAGATACAATAGTGGGAATTTTTTTATTTTAATGCTAAAATATTTTACATTACTCCGAGTTTTTTCAGTAGCATCTGAAATAATAACAATGCATATCTGAAAATATAAAAACCGCAAATGACATTAACTTTTTCCAATTATGTGGTATCATGCTTAAGAGAACAAATAATTTTGAAACTAATATTACAAATTGCTTTTAAATGTGTAACTCCTCTAAACATCAGACAAGAAAATTTTTGCACAAAAAATTCTTATTTAATGAACAAATGTGCATCACAATATATATAATTTTATTACTTCATTAATATAAGTAATAGAAAATATATAGTGATTATCCGCATAAGAAATAGTATATGCAGGACGATAGTAAATAGTAATGTGGGACGAATCTTGAATATTTATTTTATCTATGAAAAATTCATTTAAATCATGCATAGAAGTTTTCAAAGGGGAAAAACATATTACGAAATATAAATCCTTATTTTAGCTTGACACCACATTATAACCAAACAAGCTCTAAATTATAAACTGATTGCAAATACTAAACAATAACTCTACAGCACAAGGAGTTTAATATACCTATCGAATTCTATTTTCACAGCAAGAAATATTGCCTTAATTAAGAATACTAGGTTCTCTGCCAAAAATATACAACATGCCAATTCACAATATCAGTTTACAGACATTCACAAAAAATATATATTTCAATACAGTTCATGAGAATCGAGAAAGGTTATTTGTTGTTAGATTTGCTGCATTTAGTAAAACTGACAAGTATTTATGTAATTCTGAAGAATTAAGACATTTGGATTAAAAATTTCACAAAATACAGATAAACTATTTCAATAAATAAATTTTTAAGGAATTCAAGTTCCATTCAGAAAAATTTATTTTTACATTAAACATTTTTATAAATAAAGATGAACACAAATCACAAATATGGTTATTGGTATTTATTACAATTAAATAATAATGATGTAAAAAATGCAAAATAAGACCACAAAAAGTACATAATGTAAAGTAAAAAGAAGGACCAAACAGTTTTTTTTTAATTATAAGATTCTCATAATTTCAAATGAGATCTAGAAATTAAGATAACACATAAAGCACTTAGATTTACAATCAATCTGAACAGTAAAACATTAGTATAAAACTTTTCGTTAAAATCTAAAAAATTAACATAAAGAACACCAAAAAATATCACCCATTTTAGTATGAAATGTGCAAATACACAAATATATAATTTTTCCTGACAAACATATTTTTACATCATTTTTATCATACATTCATAATTTACAATAAACAAAGTGCTAAAATCTGATATTGCTTAAATGCATGAACAAAATTAAAATCAAAATAAATAATAAAAATTGTTTGTGTCACACGCTGAAGAGCACTTACACTAAGAGAAAAAAAATACAAACACAGAGTTTAAAAATACAATACATCCAAAATCTAGACAATAACAAAAATTATCATGATTAATAAGCCTACCAATATTAAGTAATGTTTGATTAAATATAAGTTAACATCTATTGCAATTCAAATTGGTAAAAATTTTAAGAGAAAAAACAAACTGTGCACAAATATATTTAGAAACTTATTTAGTTGAAAAGGGCAATTAAATTAAAATGGATATAATATAGATTTAATGATATATATATAATATTTTCTGATTATTTTCTTTGTTGCTGATTGTCAATTTTTTTTATATACTTAAAATCTGTAAAATCTCTCTTTTTACATATACATAGATCTGCATTTTTGAACTGTCACATGAATGCACAATACTTATTGGGCACTCATGAATTTATTAGATGATACATCTTTAATATATATTCGAAATTATTTAATACAAGTTGCACATGAGTTCATATACAATTTCTTTGAAATATATGTTTAATTTCACGGAGATTAAAACTTGATAAGCCATATTGATAAAATTAAAAACATTTTTTTTAAGTAACATAGGCAATATTTCTCATTTAAATGGTACTGTATTAACTGAGATATATACATTCTTAGTATTTGATTAATTAAACTTTTATGCACAATATTCCCGATACAAAAACTTTTTACACATTTAAAGTGAGCATAATTTACAACATAGAAATAAAAATTAAATGTTACCAAAATATTACAAAGAAATTTGTATTAATTTAAGTGATGAGTGTAAAATTAATAAAATGTGAATTTAGGAATGCAAAGAGAGAATCCTTCACTTAATAATTTTAAAACAGAAAATACATCTCAGGATATAAATACTTTTCATTGACGAAACTTAAGATTTTGTATATAATTATGTACTTCTTTAAGAAAATATTGTTCAACTTTTAAAATTACATGAAAATTAAATAATTATGTTCTTTAATGAACTCTAAATACAAGTATCAAATATTTCTAATGTAACAGAGAAAGGGTAAAATCAGTGCTACATTTGTCAAGCTAAATTAAATTTGTTTTTCCCTGGCTTTTCAAATTTATTTAAATGGTTGGCAATACTTTTAATATAACAAAATATACTGCCAAATAATAATCTGAGCTATATTTAGTAATGAATTGAATTCAGTAAATTTAAAATTTAATGAAAACATACATAATAGAACTTATTACAAAAAGAATTGATAATGATCACATTTTTTAAGAAATTTGATTCCATCTCTCTTTGTACACACTCAGATGTTATCATTTTTATGAGAAAATACTTTAAAAGTAGATTTGCCTAAGTAACGATTCTTGATTTAATGACTCTCTAAGTATTATAATTACTATGATAAACTTACTGAATCTTTTTCTACATAAATAATCTGTTAGTGAGTCTAAATTCATGATAATGAGCATCTAAAATAGCGACTTCATTTGTCTATCAGTTAAAGACAGGTCATCATATATCTTTCAAAAAAATATACAGAAGTTTTTAAATAATGCACTTTTAAACATTTTTTCAATACTCAAAGTGCATTCATAATTGTATCAGTTTCTTGCACAATTAAAAATATATTACATTTAAAAATATTTCAAAAACATCTGAAATGAGTTTTAAATTGAAAAGAAAAATTCTGAAAAGAACACTTGTGACAAAATAATACTCTTAAAAAAACATTTAGTTTAAGCTCAGTGGGAACCTTAATTGCAGTATAGATTCCTACTAATTTCATCACAGCAGAAAAAAAAAAGCTGTATTTATCAACTTCAAATTGGAAGAAAATGAACAAAAGTTATAAATATTTTGAAGCACATAAATTTCTGGATGTAAAGAAACTCAAAAATAAAACAATACAAAATGCTTTAAGTATTTCTAGATGAGATATTTCATGAGAGATTGCAAAAACATAAATATGATAAAACAATAAAATGTAAGTACAATACTTAAAATGGATAAATTTTCAAGTAGTAATATTTCTTTCCTAGATAAATTATTTCAACTCATTTTTGAAATGAAATAATGATGCATATTAACCCGATGTCAGTGATTTATCACTACAGATTAACAGCATACCCAAGATTAATAGTCAATATTTTAAAGAGTTATTGTAATCTATTTAATACAATCCTTAGCATAGCTAAAATTTACAGTTTCAAAGCTTGCTGAAATTCACCAAAGGTCACCAATGGCAAGGGTTAATATGCAAGAAACAAAACAATGATCTATTTATTGATTTCTAGAAATATTTATGAAGAATCATTAGAAAACATATAAATTTATGAAATATATATTACAGATGAAATTTTTTTTAAATATACATTGATTAAGAATATGTGATTACTGGTTTTAAATTCATTTACATATTAATTACAGATGTCTATTCAGTTATCTTAGGAATAAATAACTTCCTTTTAAAAAATAATGATAATTAGTAAAAGATTATATAATCAGAATATTAAAAAATGACATTCAAGTACATATTAAATGCAAACATTACACACTGAAATGCAAGACCGGATTATTAACAAGCAATTGTAATTGTGTAATTTTTTTAATCACAATTAAACTCGAAAGCTTAAAATAATCATAAACAAAGCTCAATGTTTTCATAATATTTAATTCCTTATTTAGTCTTTTAATTTGAAAATCTTCCAAACAGAAATAAAATTAAGCTAATATTAATTTCAACTCTAAAAGTAGATATTTCTACATAAAAAACATATATATCAAACACTCTTATTGAATTTTAATCAAAATACAAAATAAAACGACCTATTGCTGCAACAAATAATTCTAATGCTACATAACTGTAATACTATGCACAAATATGTACACGATATAAATACATAAAAAAACTTGTATTTCATTATGATGGTAACACAGGATGCTTTGAAGAAAGCCATTTTATTGCAAAGTAAAAATATACATGTAAAAAAAGGCTCATATGTGGATGGAGTATTAGATTAAAAATAAATAAATTGGTTTGTAGAGGCACAAACATATATTACAAGTACTGAACTGCTTTGATGCAGTACTGGACATCTCCTTTAATAAGCTTACTTTAAAGGGATATGTAAATGCCTGAAAGTTTAATTTTTATATATTTGAAATTTGAAAAATATTTGAAATAAAAAAAACTGGAAAGAAATAAGCAATATCCCTAGAAATCTCTCAATTTTAATACAAGCATTTTCTATAGAATGTAATAATTCAGTTAATTTAACAAAAAGTTCGAATTATATATATATATATCTTCCCTACGTGTTAGAATATGGTTTTCCTTCACATTTCAGTGAAATGATCTACCTACATTACAATTTTGTATTACTTTAAATCTTAAATCTAGAAGAGTAAATTTTGAAATGTGGTATTTAACTTAATAAACTATTAATTTCTGATAATATTAAAAAACAAATTTATTTTGTTTAAGAATTTGATTCAAAATGAATTTTAAATAGTTTTTAGTTTAGTGTAAATTTGAAGGGCAAGAATTATTCTATTATCTACAAATATATCTGAATTTATATTTAGGCACTCACAAAATTTTGATACATTGTGCATTTTGATCTTAAATAAAATGTATCAGAAAAAAATTAAATGATTAATGCAACAAGGATAAAAATTAACTTACATGATGTTTTTATCAGAAATTAAGAAAGAAATCACAGCCTTTTTACCATTTCTGAGTATATAAAATCTTAAAATGATCAATTGATTTATGTTACTTAAATTTCAGAAGTATTTATTTAGATACAGAGAATCATCTATAAAGTTTTAATGAACAATTTTCCAAATAACTAGACGAATTCTAATAATCAACATATTTTAAGAGAAAATTAAAATCTTTTCATTATTCAATTATTTTTTCATTCCTTTTGAGGTAATCCTTATCATATAATGAAGTATTATATTCCTTATATATGATTAATACATAAAAAATTATAAAATAATGAAAGATTTGAAAAATAGTTTAATAATCTTAGATTAAGTATGTTGTAAAACATTAATTTAATAATTAACACTTATTTTAGAAATTGTAGAAATAACAAAGTTTGTTAAAAAATTAATAATAAATACAACTTTATGGTGATATATTTTTAAAAGGAGAAATTAAATTAAATATTACAATTCTAGAAAGAAATTTAAAATTAAAAAGTACACTAACACATGCTTTAAAGATTTCAAGTAATTTTTATAAATTTTTCAATTTTACAGAAATTGCAAATCAAGATAGTTAAATATTTTCATTTAATTTAATCTAATATGGATTGTCCAAACTTAATTGATGATTTGCTGACAATATTGCAAATTTTAGTACATCAGCAAAAATAATTTATGTGATCAAATATAAGATATTACACACTAATTAATGAAATTATTAAATATTTTCATATTAACTACCGTCTTTCATATTTGTTACAATTTAAGCAATTAAACTAAGAATTTATTAAATTTATAAGAAGTTTGATTAACATAATACACTTTTAAAACTGCATGTATTTGCATATTTCCTTACAGATACAACCATTTCAAGCAAAAAAAAAAAAAAAAGAAAAGACTTATGATATACTCAAGAGTTATTATCATATTTGCAACTTTTACTGCAAACATGATAACAAAAACTCACGTAACAGCAACATAAAAAATTAATCCCTTTAAATTCAAATTGTGAGTGCCTAACACCCTAAGGAAAGTTAAATGCTCCCTGAATATTTGTCAAAGTAAGAATTCCAGCATTATACCATATCCCTTTGTTAGAATAACATTAGTAATAATTTACTCAGGACTCAGTACTTCATTTGCACAGCTGTCTCGTTTTACAAGTCTTTTGACCATTCTTGGAGGATTTGAAAAGTTCTCCTCTTCCATTTCAAGAGGTACAGAATCTTCTGGAGCCTCTTTAGAAGGATCAATAGTAATGTCTCCCCATCCTGCAGTAGACAATCGGTCCAGTGATATTATGGAAGACACTATCTCTCCAACAGTCAATGTTGGTGGCTGTTCAATATCTTTCTTGTGCTTCCATGATATAAGCATCCAGTCCAGAAAGAATAAAAGACCAGAAGCCACTTTTAGACCAGAACAAACACCTATGTATCTAGAAATAAGCAATTTAAAATCTATGAAGGTAATGTATATAAATAAGATTTTTTAATCACTTTTAAATTACATCAAACAATACTAAAAATTATGCAAAATACTGAAATAAAATGTAAAAAAAAAAAGATTAATTCTTAAATTAAAGTTAACATACTTCTATTAATTAAAGCATTCTAAAAAGTTTTCTTGCATAAAAAACAAAAAAATTCATTATAATTTATATATATATATATATATATATATGTGTGTGTGTGTGCGTGTGTGTGTAAGGTTTTCAAAAACACTCAAAATTGTTTCAGAATAAAAAAATGTTATAATTTTGAATGCAACACCAGTATTAATGTTGATTGTAAAAATACTTTTCGTGCAAAACTTATTGTACAGTAAATTCTAAGAAAAAATGTAGGAAAATGATTCAATGTAAAAAGCAAAAGGAAATCAACTGCTATCAAATAATTCATTTATTTAATAGCTGGTTTAAAAAAATACATTTACATGATAGCCGATACATATAACCTAATTAAAAGTCAGATATTCTGCTTTATTACAAAAGGAAATGAAATTTATTGAAAAATTATTAACTTATCACCCCAAAAGTATGAATTCTTTATACAATATGATTATCATCTTTGAAGGGAAAAAAATAATAGAATCAATGTACTTTTCATATAAAATGATATACCGTATTTATTTGAATCAGAGCAACACTCCCCCAGCATTAATGCTACTGAAAATCTGATGCAGCTTAGAATCAAAGGTAGAAAAATTAATTAGATGAGGGGAAGTAATTGAACATGATACTGATGGTTAGATACATTCATGAGACTGTTATTGCTCTAAGAGTTTTTAATATTGCTAAAATAAATTATTCACTTCTTATTAGTTTCCATTTGTACTTTTTCCTTACATTATAAATATCGCAATATAGATAAAGTTTTTTACACCATTTTTTATTCCCCCCACAAAAATATGCTCAGAATTTAAGGTGTGGCCAAGAGTTGAATAAATACAGTTATTACAAAAGCACCCACTGTAAATTTAGAATACACTGATTCAATATCGCCAATCAAAATTGAGGTTTCATAACACCAACATATAAATTTTTTTCATTAATATCAAACACTGATAAAATACTAATATTATAAAAACACTTAGTTGATTAAAGCAAAAGTTATTACTGTATGGTGGAAATCACTACCTATTGATGCATTACTTAAAAATAATGAATAACATTTAATGTAATATTAATGGATGAAAAAAAGGAAAACAAGCTTCTAAAATATTGGATTTAGCAAACATATTCCTTATAACTAAAATTAAATACTAAATAAAATATCATTTTACACTAATGTATTTTTCTATAAATAAAATTTTTTATTCCAAAGTTCTTTTTACTTTGAGCATTTTGTAAAGACCATATAAAATTGTTTTAGAGGTATAACTTACTTAAGCCTAAAGTGTTCAATATTGTACATGAGGCAAAAACCACCAGGTTTACCACAATGTGCTTTCCACAGTATGCATGTAGAATCAATTACATTTCCAAACATAATAGGAGAAGGTATGTAACCTGCAAAACAGATAAATTTTTATTACAATATTTAACATTTTTTTGATTATTTGTTTTTACAACAGCTAAATAATAAAATAAGACTACAAGTAAATTTTATAACCTTTTACACAATGAAGTTTTTTTATTTTCATTAAAAGTATTTTATTTCCTAAAGGCAATAATGAATTTAACACCTCAAAGTTGTCCTTGTAGTAATATAAAACTAGTTTTTTACAAAGTACTACAGTATGTAATTTGGAAATTATAACTAAATATGCATTTTTCTAAGAATTATCAAACAAATATCCCAAAGTCATTCATTATTAAATTTGATGAAAATGATTGCCAAAATCAGAATACAGTACATTGAAAAGCATTTTAAACTTTTCATTATACAGTTAATAAAGTAAAAAAAAAATATTAATTATTTTTTAAAGATAATAATGCCTTTTTGAATTTCAATCAAAATATAAATATTAATTATAAAAGATTCTTTTGTTTATTCTAATCCAAAAGCTCTCAATGATCTGATTGCAAATTAAAATCAGTCAAATACTTGTATATTATAATATAGCAATTTTAGGAATATTTAAAACAATTCTGGCTAAATTGTTTAAAAATTTGACTGAAAAATTAATATTATGTAGATAATTAATGTAATGTTGTAGCTATTAATAAAAAAACCATGAATAAACAAAGCATAAAATACATATTCACTATTTTGAGAGAATACAATTTGCATTTGTAATACATATGGAATTTAATTTCAAAGAGAGAAGAGATACTTGTGATAATTCAGCAAAGAAATGCAATTTTAATTCAAAATATATCACAATAATTTTGGAAAGAAAAGAAATTATCTTTTGAAATAGAAAACATTTTTATTATTTTTCTTCTTTGGTATGTTAAATTGATTAAGAAGATCAATGCAAAAATTTAGCTTTTATGCACTGGAAGAGTGGTAATAAATATGCAAACATGATTAACTTGAGTAAATATACATTTATTTTAATAAAATACAAGTTTTAATAAGCTAATTTTTTAAAATCTTTTATTGAATTAGTATTTTATTGATTATTCAGAAAATTTAAATACTGATAACATACAAAATCATATCTTTTATTTGTCAAATAAATCATGTTTTTTTCGGGCTCAGATTACATACATTACAGCTTATAAGGATTAAGTTTGCAAAGAAAGGTTACTGAGCATATATAGCTGGTTATTTTGGCAAAAGCTGTTGAAACATTCAAACATGCTATTGCGTGACTTGTCAGAAATAAAATCTTGTAGCAATATAATTATTTTAGAGGTGTATGTATAATAATACTGTCTAACATATAAAAGTTGGTATAATTATACAGCCAAACTTTCACCAATTATTTTGGCAATAAAAAACCTATAATCTATTCAAAATAATAATTCAAGGTAAGGTTCTTTTCCTTGAATGTGTTCGTGAATCTGTGATTCCACATACAATATTTGATATCACACTTATTGACAGATTCTCATCTTTCACATCAACATTTTTCTTGTTTAGCAAAAAATGGGTGCAGGATTTTACATGTGTACCTTATTTTATTACATAAATTACACCATAATGACATCAGAAGTAATATGAACAATTTGTGCAATATTTTGTGTTTTTTTTAAAAAAAGATTTTTTAAAAAAGGAAAAATAGCACTAGAAAAGTTTTTTTAACATTATACTAATCAAGTACAAGATATGATAAATCTCATATCTTGAATCTTTTTTTAAAGAAATAAAAAATTAACTATATTTTATATTACACTCAAATATTAACTAAACAAAACCCTCTGATTTATTCCAAGATAAAATATTATTTTCCCTTCTGGAAGACTTTAAACTTAAAGGAAATGTGCTATAATGTCACTGAGAAACTTTTCAGAATGGAAATTTCAGAGTTACAAATATTTAAGAGAAACAAGCAGCTATAGAAAGCTATAACTATTAATAAATCATGCCTGTTTATTTTACAACATCTGGAGATACTATATGTTTTTTTTTGTTCACACACACGCGTACGCACACACTAACCCTATGTTATTAAATGTTTTGAATTGAACCCTGCAATTTAATGTCAATCACCAAAATAATATTTTATATACATAGAAGCAGAAAATGTACACTTATTTTGAAAATTTTAAAGAAACAAAACATTACTCAAGAATAGAATACTTCCACTTATTTTCTCAATATATTCTTTTAATTTCCTTTTAGAACATTTTCATTTCATTAGAAATGAATTAACATTTTCAATAGAAAATTTTTATATATAAGTTCTTATTACTTAGTAGTTTTACTATATGATAAAATAAACAATTCAAAACATGTCATGAATATGATGTTTTTAAAAATATGTATTTTTTTGTGAAAAATTTAAAATAATGAAATTATTTTTAGTAACACACTGGTCTAGATCACAAGAATCTCCAAAAGTATAAGAAACAATTAAGCTAATAAATTATACATTTCAAAAAGAGAAAGAAAAAAAATCGGCAAATTATGATGAACATTAAGACAAAATAAATAACATTCAATTTAAATATCATTAAAATATGTGCTTGGCTAGTTCTGGAAATGTTTTAAAAGTTCTTATGAAACTTTATTCCTCTCATGCTCGATAAAAAATATTTAAATATCTGGTTTTGATCCATTGCAACTATAATTTAAGCTTCTAGCTATGAGCTAACTTAAAGAAAAAGAAAAATTTAACATTTATGAGTAATTTATTAAATAATACAAATATTTATAAAAGGTAACAAATATTTTTTAATCTTTTTAACTGAGAAAATTTGTTCTAGGGTATTATTACTAAACAAACTAATAATTTTCATTATAATCACTAATTTTTTGATATAAATTATATAAGCCTGAATTTAATATAAAAGTTCTATTTTTTCATCAAGTAATATAATGTTAGAATTCTGCAGTAGAGAGGAAATATTACCAAAAAGGCGGAAAATGACAAATTGCATTCCTAAGGCAAATGCTCTCTCTTCTTCATCAACAGACCTAAAAAAAAAAGGTAATAAAGTAGTAAAACATCACATGTAGTTTTTATAGAAAATTCAACTTATATCAATTAAGACAAAAAAATTTTCCTTTGAGGGAAAAACTATATGGACTCACCTGAGAGTAATCATTAGAAGGGGCATATGTGTTATGGAGACAACAAGAGTCATAACAAATAACAGAATCATAAAAGGTATTATAACATGACAAACAGAGGGGCAAGGTCCATTAGTAGCTAGAGGAAAAGCTAACACTTCATGAGTCCTTGTAGTGTTAGCTAATATACAGGCACAATTGGAATAACTCTGAAACAAAGAAATATTTCTTTACTTAAAAATTGAAGCAAGAAAAAAAAAGTGTAAGCTAATGTATTTAAACTATAGTTCTTTCTTGGTAATATAGCATTGATTTTGAAAAACATGACAATTTATAAACAAAGAATTTTGTTCACAATTTCCTCAACCACTTTTAGTAACTTTTTCAGCAAATTACTGGACATTATATGTAAAACTTTTCTTTAATTAAAATATATTCTCCCGTTTGAATAATTTTTTATTTAAATATAATTCTAGAATAACACATATTTAAGAATGATGTGTGTGAATACATGAAGTATTTTCTCAAATTTGTTAATCCTGCAAAAGGAGTAATTTTAGAAATAAAAAATTTTAGCTCATAAGTTCCGTAAACTTAAAATTTTCAATACAAAGAGAATGAAAGGAAATAAAATATATCAATAGGGGGCATTGCCTGAAATTATATAATAAAAATACCATAAATCATTTTCCAAAAAATGTTGAGAATGCTTTATTTTCAACTGCAAATAAAATTTTTTTTTAAAAAAACCCATCTAAACAACAAAATTATTTATTTTTAAAACTTTTAACCTTTAAAAATGTTATTACATATATTTCGAAATAATGAAAATTTCAGTTTCTGGGTTTAATTTTTTTAAAAATTTTTATAGTAGAAAAAATTAAGAATAGTTATTAATGATGCACCAACTATAAAAAACACAATCTTACAAAATTTCAAAATATAAAGCAATAAAACTATTTTCAATATAATATATTAAAATTTTTAAACTTACAGGTACAAAAAAACCTGTATAAAAAAGAAACAGTGCATACTTTATAAATAATAACAGCAAAGGAATAAATAAATACTTTCCAAGAAAAGAAGCAAATACTTATTTTATTCAACTTTTCAAAAAAGTATTACTTACATTTAACTTATGATCAACTTCAGCTTTACAACCAGCATGACAAGGCGAGAAATATGTAATTCCATTGCTTCCACAAACTGGTTCAATATCATTTGGACTACAGCGACAGCCCATATTGCAATCAGCAGTAAGGTTGACTTGAAAAGGCTCAAATTCAGCAGTAAATGTGCTGTATAAATACAAATTTTTATAGTTATTTTAACTATTAATTATATATTATAATATAGTTATTAATAATATTTATTCTAATTATTAATAAAATTTAAACTTGAACATTCAAATAAAACTACTGTTGTTCTTGTGTCCATGAATAAATGCAGTAGATATCACTAAATTCCGTCGAAAATCTTGATCACTGCCTCTGCTATTCTGGGAGCATCAGGGCTGTACAGGAGTTCCCATAAAGAGTCCCTCAGAGGGACCATTCCCATTTTTAGTAACTTTGTTGCGACGGTTGGGCATTCCAAGACGTGATTGGGCATGAGTTGAAGATCTGGGCAGTGTTTGCATTGAACATATGATCTTGTCTTGTCTGGGTGAATCTTCAAGCCCTTAAGGTGTTCAGTTCTCAGTCAGGCAATTGTGGATGTTATAATTCGGGGCAGTGAACTATTATAATTATTTAATACTTGTAGCATAGTTGAAGGCATTTCCCCCCATTTTCCATGCTTTATTTCAGAACAGTTCATATTTTTTGGGCCTTTTTTCAAAAATTCTAGCAAGCATACTGTGACAATTTTTCATATTTATATATTAATTAAATAAGTAGTCAATAGAAATATCTAAAGCAGCTAACAGGGTACATTTTAATCTTTAACAGAAAATAGACTGATTTTCCAGTAAAAGTCTTTTCCGTTTCCCGAAACCTCATTTTATTTTTTTTCCACATGGAGAAACATGCTACTCTTATTGTGATGACTGAGAAAAAAAATACAGTTTGGCTTTGTCCAGTGATGCATAGCGATGAGGAAAAGGCTGATCTTCTCTCTATTGCATAGATTTAGCAGTGTTGCTTTAGGCACCCTTATTCTCTTCTGAAATATGCATATGTCCTAGTGGTACGGGCCTGCTACAGAACTTTTGGAAGGAAAATCATCCAGCAAGAGCTACAGTCTAAAACCGAACACCTTGCCCCTTTCCTCAGCAGTATTCTCAAAGCTTTTGATTGCAACCAGAATGTAAGTAGAGGATTTAATACACAAGAGTGTTTTGCCCTGCTGCAGCAGATGCAGATATGAGTCATGATGATAGCAATGGTGAATATGTTCCTGTGTTAATAATCTGAACCTACAGAATGTGTTCATCTTCTGAAAGCAAAAGATAGTGATATTAAGGAATGTTCTGCTAATGTGATTTTCGTTGTTATTCATGAATTAGGATGTTCATGTGGCATATGCAAGGACTAGACAATAATGAACCAGATCTTTCTGTTGGTAGCAGTAACAATATGTGTGTGTGTTAACCTGCTGTATTCTTTGCACACTGATATACTTTATTAGACCCAATCCCATTATAGGTCATGCATCAGCTTGCAATATTATGTCCATTGCAATGCCTTTTGATTGTTATCATTGGGACTAATTTTGCTTTGACCATGTGATGGTGAATGAAGCAATAGAGAAACACATTCAAACATGTACAGTTACTGAAATATGAGGTGAACAATTTGTGGGTGGCAGAAACGTTTACCCTATTATGTGTCCATAAGGCATTAAAACTTATGCAGATGATTTATTGTACAAAAATTGCTGATTGAAAATTGTTATTTGTGCTATAATCCTGAACAAAAAGCAAGCATTGATAAATAGTTGCTCTGTAAATCAAGATGCAGATATTTCCAATACACATCATTCTTTCTATTTTAAATTACACCCGCCTATGTCCTTTCAGACATAAGTCATCTTGCAGTCCAGTACAAAGCAGATGTTGTGCTACCAGGAGGGAGAATTCCATAAATATCTTGTAAGAGAACATGAAGTGGGGCAATCAAATAAATGCTCCCCAGTCACTGGCATGGATTTACAAAGAGGGCAGAGTGGAGAATCAGCCAGGCCACTCTTAAGCAGATGTGCCTGCAGGTAATCATGTCCAGTGATGATTCTTAAACATGCCACTCCTTTCACCCTAGGTAGGATGGAAAGTTGAGCATGTCTCTGGCCATCAAGTAGACATACATGTAAAATAAGCTCAGAAAATTCAGCATACAGTTTTGGCCAGCAATTGATGTAAAATCCAAATATGTTTTTAATGGATATTCTTATTTAGACAGGAATGAAAAGTGGCTGATGGATTTGCACACCTCAATTTCAGGTTAAGAATTGGTTCCTGTTATTGTGGAAGAACTATGAGTTGGTGCTTTGAACAAGAGGTGCCCCCTCCTTATTGATCAAATATTGACCCTTAAGCAAAGAAATGCACTTTTCAGGGATGCAAAGGACAAAAAAAATAAAAAAAAATTGCAAGGTGTGACTGACACCAGAAATCAATTTGTGATAAATGTGTTGATGTCACTGTCAAGAGTGCATATTCTATTTCTGCTAATGTTTAACTTTGAAGCATGTTAGGGGTAAAATTTTATTATTTGCATTGCAACTTATGTTTGCTTTCTTATCGCTTGTACTTCTACTAAAGAATATTGTGCAATAAAATACATTGCAGTATATATTGCCATTTTAAGAAATCTTTATAGGCATGAGTAAAATTAACAAAAAAAACTTAATAAAGAAATAATAAAAATTAATAAAATATTTAAAAACTAATTATATTGCAATTTCAACATCATTAGTCAATAACTAAATTGTTTACTTTGACAGGAATTAAATTTCTTAGAAGGGTCATATTGACCGCAAAGGTGGTTTTAGTTAAGTTCAAAACTGGGCTGCTCAAGTAATAAAATAGTACTTACTTATTAAAATATGGAAGCGTTGCACCAGCCATACGAATGTTGTCACAACCAAGAAAATAAAGAAGAGTATACAATCCCATGCACACAATGTTAAAGAACAAAACAAATTGTATTGCACCTGAAAAACAAAAATGAAATCAAATTTGAGGAAGAATAATCCAACAATTAGATAAAAAAAAAGTAATAATTATAAAATAAAACATACTACCATAAAATGTGAGAAATTTTCAATTGTGTGTATATATATATATACAGTGTTTTTTTTCCAGGTGCAGAAGTTTAAGTCGGCATTACTTTCCAAGATGGCGACCGATTTAACAGCTGTCAAATTATTTATTCTCAGTTTGGTTTGGCAATTCATCATGAATAGACTCACGCCTGAACAACGATTTCAAATTGTGCAATTTTGTTTCGAAAATAATGGTCGATTTTTATAAGCGAATTTTGTTTAGCGATGAAGTGCACTTCTGGTTGAATGGCTACGTCAACAAACAAAACTGCCACATTTGGAGTGAAGCTAATCCACAAGTGTATGTCGAAACACTGTTACATCCAGAAAAAACTGACTGTTTGCTGCGCTTTATGGGCTGGTGGAATCCTTCTTCAAAACGATGAAGGCCACAACGTTACAGTCAATGGTGATTGGTATAGAGCCATGATTACTAACTTTTTCATTCCTGAATTGAACAATCATGATGTCCAGGAGCTGTGGTTCCAACAAGACGGCGCAACATGTCACACAGCTCGTGCCACAATCGATTTATTGAAAGACACGTTTGGTGACCGCCTAATTTCACGTTTTGGACCTGTGAATTGGCCTACAAGATCTTGTGATTTAACACCACTAGACTATTTTCTGTGGGGCTATGTAAAGTCATTGGTCTATGCAGAAAAGCCACAAACGCTTGACCATTTGGAAGACAACATTCGCTGTGTTATTGCCGATACACGGCCACAAATGTTGAAAAAAGTCATCGAAAATTGGATGTCCAGATTGGACTACATCCGAGCCAGCCGTGGCAGTCCTATGCCAGAAATCATATTTAAAATGTAATGCGACAAGATTATCTTTCGAATAAAAAAAATTCATGTCAATCGAATAATACATCGTTGTTTTATTGCAATTTAAAGTTCTATACCTCTAAAAAAAACACCCTTTATTTGTATATATAAATACAATCAATTCCTTAAAAATACAATGATTTCAAGAGCCTTCATATTCATTTAAATTGAAGATGGATAATTAGATTTCTTTATTTTTAAATAATTCTACAATAGACAAAACTAAAATAAACAAAAAAATTTACTATCTAATTCTTAATGAAGCAGCATAGAAGCTCAAAATATGAAATTGCATTCAAACAAAATTTAAAGCAATGGAACTGATCAAGAATAGCAAAACTATATTATTTGAGTTGATGCTAAAGGAGCATTAAGTTGGTACTGATAAATTTTATTTTATAGTTTAGCTGAAGTGTATTAAACTCTTCCAAGCAAACAAATCCAAATTTAAATGTGTTACTCATACACATTAGTTAATAAAATTAAATCAGATTTTAAATTAAAAGCTCTTTATTTAGAAGTAATGGTTTAAAATACTCATGAGTACTTATGTATTGAGGTCTACAAGAACTGAGGCTATACTATAATTTAATTTTTAATAATATCAAATAAATGTGATTTAATGTTTAAATATTACATAAGATTAAAACATGCATGCACACACATATATATACAAACAATAATGAAAATATGTTTTTAATCAAATACAATACCTTTAGGTTTAAGCTGAAAACGTTTTAACAAATAACCACCCATAAAGATTCCAACACAAGCTCCTGGAATTGCAATTCCACCTAAAATTTTAATAAATGAAACAGATTTCAAATAAGTTTAAATTAAAATATTGAGTTTAAAAGAATATTTCTGATTCTATATATAAATATTTTTATTCATTCATATAACAAAATAAGAATTAATAAATATGTATTGTGATTTTTTTTTGTACATAAGGAGAAAAAAATAAAAGAAAATTCCATTCAACTGCTTGTTAGTCTCAAAGTCTTGTTATGTTTAAATAACAGGAAAAAAAAGAAAGAAATATTGAGCATGAATGTGCATATGAATACACACAAAACATGACAAGATACATATCCAAATAGATATCAAATACTTATTAGAAAAGAAATATTTTAAAACAATGATCAATATTTTAATTCTATATGCAATTAAAAAAGATAATTCCTAATGAGCAAATAAAATTACAAAAGAGCATAGATAATTATTTAAATGACTCATTCCTTAAAGAATAATAAAAAAAAAAGATTTCAATAATAAAACCCCAACATTATTAAAAAAAAAAGCAGCATATTAAAAAAACTCAATTGCTACTTTTATTTAAATTGAAGGCTCTTAAAAAATGTTGTCCAAAGTTTCAAATTTGTCAATAAGTATGGGTCTTTTAATATTTTAGAAAAATGATTATAATAATTTTTTTACACATAAGTAATCAAAGTAGATTAAAAATATTATATATTATTCATATAATAAATATTGCTGCAAATTTATTGAATGTATACATAAAAAAAAACACTTTTCTACTTAAATAACCAGTTGATTGTTTATGTTTGGATAACAGAATCCTTTCAAATAATTGAATTAAAAGATAATTATTTGGGGAAAATACTCCATTTTTGTTTTACACTAATGAAAGTAAATTATTCAAGAAAATCGTCATTACCGGTAAAAATGCTCGCTTGGGATTTTCCAATGCTGAATTGCGTTTCTAAATATTTGGGAAGGAAGACAAGAAAACCATTCACAATAGACAGTTCCATACAAGAACCAAGACATGTTACAACATAAATAGGATTGCTCAAAAGACGCCACATGGAAGCTGGAATATCTGTAATTGCAAAAACATGTAAATTAGTTCATAAAAGAAGTATTATACATTTTATTTCATAATAACATTTTTTAAACACCCCAACAAATTCAAATCAGTACTTATTGTTTGATTATTAATTAGCATTACATTTCAAAGCAACGTAGGAATATTGGCCCAACGTATCTCATAATACTGAAACTTGATCAGGTGACAAGGTTAAAACCTCTCTTCAAACCATACTGTGAGGACTTTAAGCCATGATGGATCTGACATTCATAAATAGTTCTACATGACAGGATTTTAGTGACATCAGGAAAATAGTGCTTAAGAAATATTTATAATTCAAAACCAATTATATTATTCATACTGATAATAAGTCTAACTACAGAATATTGCTGTAAAGAGATTTAAATTTAACTAAAAATAATAAAAGTAAAAATATATAAAAGATCAAACAAAAATGTTAAGATAAAAAAAAGTTAAAAGTTTTTCTTGATATAATACACAAACATAAATGAAGGAAAATTCTTGTGTATGGCTTACACATAATTTTAAAAAATTTAAACTAATAAATTAAAATAAATGACTATATTTTAAACTTATAAATTAATGTTGCACTGGCAATCTGATACTTTTAAGTTCAGAATTTAGAAAAATGTCCAGGAACATGAAAAAAAATGTTGCAGGAGAAGCATCAGCATATGTTTGTTCTAAACACAATAGAAAGATATATTGTTTTAACACTAGAACGCTGGAAACTTGCTAGCCCCTAAAACACTGGTCTGATGTTACTTTGAACTCTCAATATTAAGCAAAAAAATTGAATAAAATGAGCATTTTAATATTCTTTTAGTAAATATATATGGTATAACCATTAAATATATATCAATAAAATATGGATTACATAATTTACAATCAATATACTTACAGCTGATATTTGCACATTTGCCAAACATCATTGTTTTACAACATATTTTATTTGTTCCATTTCCAGGATGTTTTTTCCCTTCATATTTTTCATCCTTAAATGGATTTTTACACAGTTTACACCTTTTCTAATTTAATTGGATTGTTCAAAATATTTTTCTTCTCTAAAACTTTCAGCTGATGTTTGGATAAAATAGGCCTTGATAATTTTTCTCAATATACATGGATAAAATAGGCCTTGATAATTTTTCTCAATATACATTTTCTCAATAGCATTTATGATAGTAAAAACCAAAGTATAGTAAAATATGTGAGCAGACCATTTTCTTTAACCTTCTTTGATTGAATACTGCCCTACCATTTTGTCAATACCTATGCCACATTTTGTTGCATAATAAAAGCTAATGGTTTAATATTTTTTCTGAATTATTTGCAATTGCTTGAATGCATAGATTTCGGGATTACCACATCCTTTTTTGTTTTACACTGGTAAACTAAGTGTACAGTTGCATTTGAACATTTCTGTTAAATATAACACCTTTTTCTTTAACCAATCTGGAATTTTGGACTGGCCTTATTTATTGTACACAAATTAAACTGTTCTGTTTTTCCTTTAGTTACTTAGTCACCTTAAGATAAATAAAAAAAATAACAAATATAATATTTCTTTCAATATTTTGAATGAGTTGAATTAATTTTAAAACTACATATTCAGAAAGTCTCAGACTTTGATCTCGTGTTTCATTTTGTCTGCCTATAATTTTTTTCACTCTCCCCATGATTTTTAAGTTAATATCAGAAACATAAAATAATGCAAAAAGTATAATCGATTCTACCTTTAATATCTTTGCCATATTCCTTTGACTTTTCCTTGACATTATGCCCAGTATTTGGTTCAGAATATGTAACCATTTCTTGTCCATTTTGTCTTTCTAAAGTATTACTTTCACTTTTGAGACGTCTTGTACTATAATATTCTCCTTTCTGTTCCCAGCGTAAACGCTGCTTTTCTCTCAGTAAGACTTTAGGAAAAGCAAAATATGGAATGGATACCTAAAATAAGAAAATTTATATTTGTAAATGAAAAACAGCTTAGTATACACAAAAGAAAATTTTACACTAAAATTAAACAATTAAAAATGCATTAATAAATTCTGAGTGTGGTCTTAATTTCAATATAAATTAAATTTCATTTTTTTGCTAAATATATTTATTCTTCTTTTACAAATACTATTTACGTTAATAAACTCAATCGTTTTCTATACTAAATTTTAACCACTTACTACAATCAAAAAATATTAATACCATATATAGATTAGAAATCAACCAAAAATTAAATTGCAATCATGAATAAATTTATTATATTAGATTCAATAAAAACGGCAATGTCAAATTGAGAGATCTAGGTGGCCAAGAACACATAGTTGGCATCTCCAATTCAACTGATCTAATGTGTTGGAAGATGTTGGTTTAAAAATGTGTTAACTTCCACAACACAATACGAGAATCTATTTTGCTCAAAGAAGTAATCCATAGATTTTGCATCTAGCTATGGCTCAATCATTGCTCAGGCATATCAAAGTAAATGTTTGTTGTTACACTTAATGAAGAAAAAGGACTGCACAATATAAGTGCTGACATCACACAGAACACATTCACTTTCCCTGAGCTATGCTCATGTTCAATTACACTGAAAAGTTTCTCTCTTTACTCATATTCAAGCATAGTGCTGGTTAAACTTTAGAGTTATGAGAAAGATTGTTTCATCACTAAGAATGAGATATTTAGCATATGTTTCATCCTTCATGGTTCCCACCATTAACATAGCCTAATTAATACATTTGACGTAGTTTTCTTTTTGATTCCAGCATAAGTTGAATTGTATACACAGTTGCATTTTCAGCTTCTTTTTTAGAACACACAAATCCATTGTTTGTGGTATTCTTAGTTCCCTACTGGCTTCATTATTACCCAAGGTGAATTCTTTCAACGTTTTCTGATGATACTCATCCAGTACTTTTTGCTTTGCACAAATATCCTTTTTGTTCAAGCATCATATGGCATCTGAGCAAATTATTTGCATTTGGAGGTGCTTAATGGATCATTTATGAAATCCTTTCCACACTGTGGTGACAAAAGAACAGGTGCATAGGATCCATTATTTTCACTCAAGATATGTGTGTGTGAACACAATAAATTTCAGAACTTTGAATAGTCTGAAATCATTAATGTACAGGCTTCTGATTCATTGTACTTATGCTTAGAATATAGTTATATTCTTACACAGAATATTACTATATTTTGTGCAATTTTTATCAATAAAAAAATTCTTTAGAATTAAAACAGTTATAGCTGTATGTAATTGCTATATTTATTTTGAATCGCACTTTATATACACAAAATATTCCATTTTAGAAAAAATGGGAAATCTTTCACAAACAATTAAATATTCTTTACATTTCAAAAATTAGTAATAGAATACCATGATTATTAGTAATTTTTCACAATATAAGAATGAAAAATACATGAAACTTCACAATAATACTAAAATCACTTCTCTTAAAAAAAGAAAACTGAAATATTGATTTCTGATTATGTTCTACCATTGCATTTTTTGCAATATAATTTAATGAAATGAAGAACCAATGCATTCTTTTAAGTAGATATCCCAAAAGCATAAAGAACAAAATCATTTTTAATCATTTGGAAAATTAGATGTTAGACTTTAAAAATTCTCATCTTTAGATGAGCTTTTACTTAAGCACACATTCAACCACACACACAAAAAATTCTTTTTAAACGTTAGTAAATTTAAATTAATTTAGTAAATAGATTTTAAAGAAGGAAAAAAAATAAAGTTCAGCTAAAGAATTTAAAAAAATTACTACATTATACACATTAATACATATATGTTGGTGGTGGAATATCAGCAATTATACTTATGGAAATATTTAGTTATAGAAATCCTAACTGAATTTTAATTATCACTAAAAAAAGAAAAGAAAATCAATCATATTACTAAATTAGTTTTTGACATCTTTTTAATTGCTGTTTTTTTCCTTTTAATAAATTATAAGGAAATATCAGTAAGTTGCTTGAATATGTATAAATTTCCCAGCATGGTAATTACTTTAATCTTAGCAGTCATATTTCAAATAAAAACAAATACATTTACAAGCAATTTTGACAATAAACCTAATGCCACTCAGTTTCAAATAAATGCTTTTTTTTAAAAAAAAAAATCACTCTCTTACCAATAATAACAAAATACCACATATGACAAATCCTGCCCACCAAGCTCCAATCCATCTTGGATGACCAGGATATAAGTTTTCAGGCACAGTATTATACAAAAAGTAGTTTTCGTGATACGACAATAAATAGCCTCCAAGAAGGAAACCACAAACAAGGCCAAATGCCACCATACTGTACATACATCCTATAAAATAAAAATCTATAAGAACCAATGCAAATGATAACACAATATAAAAATACAAAACGTCAAACAGATATTTAAAAAAATTTAAAGTATCTAACATTAATTAACAGCTTTTATGCAATTTGTTCTTTAATAAAGAATGCTATAAATATTGTTTACCAATGTACATGGAAGAGCTTTCTTTCTTGACATGGTCATCGATGTAAGTAGTTCCCAATGTAAATATGGGAGTTCCTCCACTGCCTATTAAAATCTGAGCTATCATGAAAATAAAAATATACAAAGTATTGGAAGATCTTCCTTCATTGCACACAGTGGGATCATTCTCATGAGATGGAGGATTGATAAAGTGCCTGAAAGGTACATAAAAAGGCTTTACATATTTTTAATAAAAAGTACAACAAGAAAAGCTTAACAAGTCTAAATTTTAATGAACTTTAACACTGACATAAAGGGAAATTTGCATTTACCCTGAATGTGCTGGCTGAGAAGACTGGACGGTGGCTGTTGGTAGCTGACATGTATTCTCATCCATAGGATGAGTGAGATTCTTAACAGACACTGTGGTAAAGTGTTGTTCCAGAAAATAAGGAATACAAAAGACAAGCGATCCTATACCCATTACAATAATACCTACAAAAGAGAAGTGAAAATACTGTATACATATTTTTAAACATTATTTAAAAGATTCCACAACTTATTATATCATGGTCTTGTACCAATATATACATATATATTATATCAATTTACATTTAGGTTCAAAAATAATATTAAAGAATATCTACTCCCAACAGAATAAACCATCTATCTCACTATGTGACTTTTTTATGTACTTTTTGATCATCTGGATTTGAATAAAAAGTTAGTTGTTTTCCAATGCCACCTGTCTGACGTAGTCAGATCGAGGCCCACGAAATTCATCGTGGCATGGGCAAGAGGTACGCCTGTCGTTGGCCTTGAGCACCATACAGGTGACAGTACGATTTAGCTCGGCGAAATTCCCCGAAGGGACGATAGATGGTGACATGACATCTATCTCCACCTCCACAATTTCTGCATGGAACTGAAGGGGAGGGAAATATTCTCCAGTCCCTGCACTCGTGATTAAGCCCACAAGACTGCGGACCCACTGATTTAACGAGCACGTACTCCGTGTGTACTCGGAGGGTGTTTGGTGGCATCGGGCATCGAACCCAGGCCTTCCGGTCTGGAGTCCGATGCTCTAACCACTAGGCTACCCACGGTCCCATAAATTAAAAAGTTAGTAACAAACTGAAATTCAAAAATGTAAAACAGTTTTGGATATTTTTTCTATTTATAGCTAAGCCTTTTTCATAAACCACAATAAAAAGAAAATTCATAAAATGTGAATTTCCCTAATATATAACAAAGTAGTGAATTTATAAAGAAATCTGCTTCTCCTATTAACATACAAATTTAACATTACCAATCCATACATCCAAACAAAGTATTAAAAAAACCCCATAGGTCAATGAAAATAACAGTTTAATAAAGAAATGTGTAAATACATATGTATTAACACAAGTGTGATAAGTTAACAGTAGTTTATAAGTTGATTACTTTTATTGCTGTTATGTACTTGAAAACAGTATGTCCCAAGCATGCTAATATACTATCAAACATTATAACCAAAAAAAACGTAACTTTTATTTAAAAGAAATCAGTGATTTTATACAATAAAAATTGAGTGACAACTAGCATAATATTTAATAATCAGAAGACAAATATGCACCAATTCTATAAACAATTTAGGATTAATAAAGGATCTTTTTAAGAATATAAGAGAACACTAATAAATATAATTATCTCTTACCTTTCCCAATCCACACCGGGATGTGTCTATGACTGCCAAGGTAACTGACAAAAATTATGGTAAAAAGATTACCAATTTCAAATGTACTTGCAATAGCTCCAGACACTCGACTGGGTATATCAAACCTTTTCTCAATAGTAGTGATAACACTAAAATGAAAGGAAGATTCTTTCAATGTTATTTAAAATAAATTTATTTTGCTTTTAAAAAAAATCAGAGGTAGAATCTTTATTTGCAAATTTGCCATTTATATCTTTTCTTATATCAATACATTACAAATGCCTTTTGTAAGTAAAATAACAAATAACTTCAAATTTTCTTTTTCTATGAAGTTTTCTATTTTTCTTTTTTAATTAAATAACCATTAAGATCTCATAAAAAAATAAAACCAACATTTGGCTTAAGTGTAGAATAGAGGGCCCTTTAGATTTGGCAGTGTTTATCTAGATGCCAGAATAAATTTGGCTCTTCATTAATTACTATCAGAACCCCCAGGTAGTTTATATCTACATATCGGTAGTAGTTTGGCGACTGATTCTGGCTGCTAAAATATAGGTTTTGTTAATGGGCCTCCTATTCTACACTTTAACCAATGGTATTTTTTCAATTTTCCTAAAAATAACACAAATACCAATATAAGTTTGCGAGTTCATAAATTTGATTCTAACAGAATTAGAAACTTTTTACTTATTAGTTGAATTTATTTCCAACTTTGCAAGTAAGATGGAAATTGGACACATAACCCCCATAGCAATATTCATTTATAAACTCATTCAAAACTCATTAAGCTAAATAGGTGTTCAAAATTTATATGCATTTAGTTTTTCTTATTGTAATATTTACTACTTCATAAGGATATTTTCTTTACCTATTGAAATAACCTGAAGACAAGGCTTGTTGAATAGTAACTAAAACACAGGACAGGAAGACAAATATACGGATACTGGCATATGTCTGCAAGAAATGCGGACGGAAAGAAAGTATTCCACATTCCCGTAGGTCATAATCATCTATAAAAAACAATAAAATTTATTTAAATATAAAAATGTCAGAAAATTTATTTAAATACAAAAATGTCATGTTCACAAATATTCTATAAGCAAACTGAAAAAGTATGCAACATATTAGCTTAAAGATTACACTCCTTATTTTCATTTCCCTCTACTCCTCATACTATAGAACAGTTCTTTAAGAAAATAAATGTAACAAGCTCAGATAACTAATTTTGTACATAACAGTTATGTATAAAGAATTTTTCTGCTACTTTTCTAATTCTCTTAGAAGGGTTTCAGATTTTACTTAATATTTGTAAATATTCACTTTTAATAAAAAATTTACCAAGGAAGAGAGGGGAGGGATCAGTGCCTTATGGAGCCCCCCCCCTACACACACCTACTAGAGTGCAAACTTAAGGTACAAAGTCATTTTTCAACATACAGACATGAAATAGTAGTTTTTTTTATTAGTATAATGAAAGATCAATTCAGCAGTCAGGTATGGAGTCAGCATGCACAACATAATTAAATTTGAAAACAAAGGAAAAAGCACATTTCCTTCAAGACCTTTGCTGAAAATGAAAGAAAAAATGTACATGCAATATGACTACAAGATGCCACCAGGATACATTTACAAATGATGGAATGATTTTGGCAAGCTTTACGAGGGATATAATTTAATGCCCAAAAAGTTGTAATTGTGAAAAAAGTGTTGTTCTTTGAAAGGCTTCATACTAATAATATCAATAGAACTAAAGAAAGGTTGGTTAAGAAAAACAAGCGATGATTCATATTTCATCAGGCAGGTGAAAATAATCAAAACCAGACAGCAGCAAACATTGTTCAGCCATTGTGTATGTCAATTACTGGCAGGTTCCAGTTTATTACAGCTAACAGACAGCTTCAGGTGACTTATTTTCCAACAATTAGAATGCTACATATCATTGACAGCACATTGTTTATAACGCTGTAATGAACATCATGCAGTCTCATTTCTTTCATGTATCCTCAACAAAGTGAGCACTTTAATAAGTGATTATCAATACTAGTTGAATTAGAAAGAGAGGCAAAACATCCTATTAAAAAAATACTGGATGTTATTTAGCCTGTTAGTGCTCCCTCCAAGTCAGTCAATATGCTTACCAATGTCTCTAAGCCAGCATGCTTCAGTACCAATGCTTATTTGTCAATAAAGAAAGCTTTTATCCATTTCGTTTCCCTCTGCATATATACCATTCCATTTTTAGCCATGTTTCCTTTATCCACACAAGTACTATATTGTTCCGGTGTAATATGAATTTTATGTCTTCCAGTTGATTATTTTTTTGCTGAATTATTGCAAAAGAAAAGTAGCTATATATAGCAAAATGAATAACACAGCAATCTACTTTTTTTTATATTTTTAGTAATAATTACAAATACTTGTAAATATTTATGTTCAAGTATCTTCTTTCTAAACATAATTATAAAATTCAAATTACATATTAGTTGAACTCAAACACTCTTTTCTAAGAGAGAAAGCATTAAAAAATTTTCAGTAATTTTTTTATTTTTATAGTGTAAAAACAAATGTGTGGAATTTGATAATATAAGTTCATTATTGTTTGCAATCACATTTATAAAATCAAAAATAAAGAAATAGCATATTTTACGCAACATTTTTGATACCACAGTTCTCATGAATCCTATTTAATTTGTTTAATATATGCATGAATTATCTAAGGATACAGATACTTTAATATTTACGCACACTGTTAAAATGATACAATGTGCATAATAGTGATTATTAATATATTTTTTCAAAAAATATTGCTACATATTTCTAATAATTAAAAACATTGAATAAATGATAGTTAATGATTAATGAATAATGATAATAAATAAATTTTCTTATGAAAAAATTTTAAAAACCAGAAAAACAAACAAAATTAAAAGTTTTATTTATCATTACAAATCTTAAGTAAAACCAATTTTGAAACAAAATCTGTTCTGGTTTCCTGTACAGATTTTGAAAATTTATTTAATCAAGTATATATCAGACAGAAAAGTATTCCATCAACACAGAGCCATAACTTTACAAATGAATTCCTATTTCTCAATCACATCAAACTGACAGACCAATTTATTCCAAAACTTATGATTTTACAAACAGAACAGGCCCATTTTATTCCAAAAAGATCAACTCCTATATCAAATTATAAATTTATATTACAGTACAGTCTGTATTATATTACACAAGCTGTCTTTTTTATCAAATACTGAATACAACTATTTTACAATAGCATACATTTGCATGCCATCAGCATTTTATTTTTACACATATCAGTGTGGCTTGAAGTTAGTGAAAATCAATACTAGTTATAATAATTGCAGGTCATTCTCATTCATAGCAAAATAATCTCTTAATTCTATAAAGAGAATGTGTCAAAAGTTTACAATTAATAGTAAATATAAAAAGTTTCGCTACTAAAGTTTTTACAACTTCATTTTATTGATATTTATTTTCATACTAAATAATTACATATTGTCTGCAATCAATGTTTACTTTTAAATAAACTTTAAATTTCCCAACATTCAAGATTATGCATAACATCTTCATATTTTTTATAAGAGAATTTAATTTTGTATTAATATTTTCTAAATCTATATGTATGAACCCATAATTTAAAAAAAACACACACACCTACAACATTTAGAAGCTTTTGTTATAAACAATTTTTTAAACATATTTTTCACAATTTGCTGAGAATATTTGGATTTTTAACTATACATAACTGATCTTCAAAAGAATGAAGTTACAGTACAAGATCACATAAGGCAAAATTTGATCAAAATACTTTTGTACCTGAATCAAATATTTGTGTGCAAAAAAGATAATGTTTTAAACCTTACTCAAATGACACAAAAGTTTATACAAACAAAACATTAGGAATTTAGATAAATAAGAGTTATATTACTATAAATATTACTGTTTATATAAACATATGATTTAAAAAAATAAAATATATGAATTCATTCATATATTTTTTATACATTAAACTTTGAAAATTTGTATAGATTAAAAACACAAGATCGAGATACTGAGTATAACTCCTACTAATATTACTGTTTTTACACATAATACAAAGAAAATACCATTATTGACAAAGTTTTCTTCATGAAAATATAAGTAATTTTGTTTTAAAAAAATATTTTTATATAATATTTGACTCTACATTTTTTATAAGTAATGTAATAAAAAAAATTAAATATTTCAAATTCTAGAAGATATGTCTGTTTAAATAGTATGGTTATTTAAAAAAAAGAAATAGATTTATATGTTCTACCTATAGTGAAAGTTAGTACTCTGTAATAGTAAATTCAGATTTAAAAAAAAAAATATGTATCTGAAAAACACCATCTTAAAATTTTATGCATCTGCAACTTAACAGTAAAAAAAAAATATGTCTTGTAATATTTTCAAAAGCTTTATTCAATAAATTACATTGATTAAATATTATATACAATTATGCAAATAAATGTAGCCCACTTTGATGAGAAATTTGGCAACATTGATAAAAACTTTGGCAGTTGTCCAAAAGTTTCAACATTTTCTAACTTACCACATATAATATAAATAGACGTACATTAGCCCCCCCAAGGTCTGGTTTGAAGTTTGATTTCAGAGTTTGGCAAGCATGTTTAAAGAGATTGTTTGAAGTCAAATTAAGCATGAAATTAGTTTACAAAGGGAAGCTCAGAGTACTGAACTTCAAAAGTAATAAGAATTTATCCCTCTAATGAAACTGTTTAATGAATTAAGTTAACACAACATGTAATCACTGTAATTTAATGTTAAAATTTACTTAATACTGGACGTGGGTTGATAGATTTTGAGAGAAAAATGAATAAACTTATTGTAGGACCATCATTATACATTTGTACAAAATTATATACATATATTGTAAAGTCATATTTAACAGTTATTTAAGTTAATAATACAAAACATTGAAAATGAATGATTGAAAAAGAATAGAAAAACATAAAATCTCTTAATTTACTATGGAAGGGGGAAAAATAAAAAAAGATTTTTTACCTTGTTGATCACGTGAATGCAGAGCAGCTCTGTCATTTTTTTCCACAATTTTTATTAGATCATATTTGCAATTAAATGAAATTTCTACAGTCTTTTCAGTTGTAGTGTTCTCTGGTGTTGCAAACACACCATGATGGGCATATAAGCCCATTGATGTATACAAAGATAAGTCCCTGGAAGCATTGCTTCCTGCACTCTTTGTTCGTCTATGACATCGCCACTGAGATACGAAATCATCCTTACAAGTTGAAGAAGATGGCAGAGTCAAATCAAGGCAACTTGATGTCATGATTCTTGAATGGGCTTCTTGAAAAGTCCAAAAATAATGCAACTAAAAATAACACACAGTATATCTTCAAACATTCAAAAAAAAAAGTTCAAACTAGTCCTTTTTATACTGTCATGTAGCTTGCCCTTCTCTTGAAGAATTCATCTAGAAATAAATATAATTCATAAAACATAGATACATCATAAATTTTAAATGTAATATGTTATTTTAAATATAACATTTTATAATAGATCAAGCAATACTATAATTTAAAATTTATTTAAAATTCTATAAATATTTTACATTATGTTAATGACAAATGTTGATGATTTATAAATAAAAAAGAAACCATTTCCCATCAAAAGGTATGAAAATATACTAACATTATACAAACTTTGTACTTATTTATGAAACACATTTTATGCTACAAATTAAAGCAGCTTTTTCAAAATGTAGCCATTATTTGTAGAAAAATATGATACAATTTAGGCACAATATATACAAATATAGTATAAGTAACATAAATGTACTGGTTATTAATTGAGTGGACTGAAACAAAATTTAAGAATCTAAATCTTTTTACTTTAAAATGAATTCTTTTAATTAATATGACTTCCAACAAAGTCTTTCAAACAAACTAACTCTTAACAAGCATGAGGCAAAACATTGCTGTGGCAACATTATAAGTTGCCTTTATTTATTAACAGTTTATAAAAGTTTTTTCAAACAAGAGATAGAACTTGCACTGTCACATGACACATCACCAAGATGTGATATTAACATGTCAAAATAGAAGTTTACATGGACATTAACAACTATCTTGGCTTTTCAGCTAAACTGTTCTTTTATCACACAGCCTCTTAAGATCAATAATTTGAGTTTCAAACTTTTCTTAAAAGGAATTTCGAGCACTTTCAATATTGGAACATCACATAAGAACAATGTACAGACAGCAGTGTCAGAAATTATTCATTAATACTTAATTTTGTAAACTGAACTTTGTACTTAACCAGAATTTGACAAATTTTGATTTTCTTTTTTATATTGTACAACATTTTTATCATTTTTTCCCCAAAAATTATATGCATATGCAAACAGTAATTTCAAATCTTGATTTTACAAATATATGACTTAACAAACCAACAATTCTAAGCATATAGTTATTTAAATAACACTTCCATTAAGTACCATATGTATACCCCAGAACATGTACTTTGTTTGATGTATTATATACTCTGAAAATTTCTTTTGAAATATTTAAAAGATTTACTATAAAAATATTTTGAAGAAAATTAATATAATACGAGAATATATCCATAAAGTAACTGTTGCATGCTCTTTTAAATTAGTATTTTGTACTTTCTGGAATAATGAGTCTAAAATTATAAAATTCAATAATAATTACAACAATCTAATTTCATGTAATTATTTAATGAACATTTATGTAAAAAATTACTGAAAATACAGAACACAAATAAACTCTCAAATTAAGAGAAATGCTGTTTAACATATTTTAAAAAACACAATCATATTTCAATGGCTAAAAGATTTGTGTATATGAATCTGATACCTCAGTTATTTCTTATAAAGCTGCTGCTACAATCTTAAGACTTACAAATTTGTTAACTTCAAGCATACACAAAGAAAAATCCAACATTGAGAGTTAAAAAGTATTAATTTTTTTTCATATGAACCAATGGAAGATAACTGCTGATGTTAATGCAATATATCACTGAAAACTGATTATTATGTATTTTTAATTATAATTTCTGATTGGTAGATTGATAAGATTTTATAATTTAAAAATTTATTATAGAAATAAAATAATTTTTACAATGGCAATAGTTTGAAATAATCTAACTACATTCCCAAGAAGAAAAAAATATTAGGTGTCAATTTGCAATGAATGTTTAGAAATTACGTGATGTATTTATTTAACTTTCCTGATTGAATTCAAATTCAAAAAATTTCAGACATTATGATTTTCTATTCGAAAATATTGAAATTCACAAACTTCAGATTAAAAAAAAATGTTTAATGTCAATATTTTTATTACAGCATAAGGAAATATAAAAGTAATATGAAAAAAATGCTTCAACAAATTTTTTTTTTTGTAAATGTTCCATGAAGTAGTAAATGATGAAGAATAAATATTAAAAATCAGGAAAGTTTAAAAATGTGAAAAATATTTTTTTAAAAAATTAATATTAAACATACCACTGATATTCTTGATGTAGAAATGTTTCTATTATATTCAAATGACATGATGTGTTTCAGGAAAGATCACAAAGTAAATACAAAATTTTCCAAAGCTTGTCTTTCCTATAAGAAGTAAAGGTAAAATATTACATCATGTAATACAAAAGACATTTTTATTTAAAATTTACAGATTAATCGACAAAACATGATATACACAGAAAAACTCCATACAACTATTTGTGAATTCAGTTGAAAATTCCATAAGCAAAAATTCAGAATGCGAGGATATCAAAATATTTAAACTAAAGTACTTACTCTTCTTCAAAAGCACTTTTCTATTGTTACTTTGTTTTCAAAGTTATGATCTTTTGTACTGTGGTAAACTACAAATTTTAGATAAAGTTATGAAATGAATAACCCACATTCACAAATTCATGATGCGAGAGCTATGTAGAAATTTATGTAATCATGTTTGCATGTCATCAAAAACATTTGTTATCTTGTTTTTAAAATAGAAATGAACATTAGTAGAAAACAGTCAACAACAATTTAAGATAAAGATGAGATACAATATGAAAAACAAACATACCTATACAATCCATAATTAAAGTTAACAAAAATATAATATGAAAGTTTACACTTCATAAGTAACTTTAAAAATATCATTGATCAATTCTCTCTCTCTCATTGCCATTATTATATTACTAATTATTCCACAACTATATGAAGTAGTGATTATATAATTATATTCTATTCATTATCTTACACATTTAATTTCATTAAATTACAGAAAAAAACCTTCAAAATTTACATCCACACAAGAAATTCATTTCTTAAAATAATTTTAAATGCCAAAAATTTCATATCTTTATCATGAAATTAGTTTTTAATTAAATAGTTACCTCTTGGATACACAAAAAATATTAGATCAGAATCTTTTAATTGATTTTTGTCTTTAAATTAAGGAGAATTATTTAAGAAAAACATTAGGAAAAGCTTTAAAAATTTAAAAATAGTTCAACTGAATTAAAGACCAATTTATTATATAAATTTTTTCTTACTCATAAAAAGCCTTTCTAAAGATTAAACTTATTGTTTATTTTACAAGTGTTGCAAAAAATAAATACTTAAAAGGCTAATACTACAACATTTCAACTCTATACATACACAAAATCTAACTGATCTGCCACATTCAGACAATATAATTGGCATCACAATAAAGTATTCCATAAGAAATCAATACTTATGTCAAGGTCAGAGAAAGTAATTCCTCTTTTACAGATCAATAGTGTAAGACAGCAAGACTAAATATTTTACACAGCATTGAGTTAAAAAGTACTCACTTCTACAAATTTATTTTATGTATAACAAATTTAAAAAATATCTATCCCAAAATTGAATTTTTAAACTATATATGGTCTAAGTCTCAAAAATAACCTGAAAATTTATATATATATGGATATTTATTTTATTTATAGTGAAACATTTTTAAAATATAAGTGTTTATTTTAAAATTAAAAATGCATACATACAACTGTTCTAAAAACTATTTTAGAAGAACTGATTATTTTCATAACTATGATTTTAATACAAAAAGAAAATCAAATTGTTTATATACATATTTTATAACAATTGGAATAAAAAAGTTTTTAATTCCCAAAACCCTTGCAAAACGAAATTATTTATTCTTCATTCTCCACCTATCTACACATGATTTTTAAACTTTGTACAAAAACTATTATTATTATTATTATTTGCTTAGCTGGGACAAAAGCATTAAAATGTAATAATTGTCATTGTTCTTATTAGCATCATATTTTAAAACATTTAAATATATTTTTTAAATCTATATTTTTCTCTAAGAAAATAAAAAAATTTGCCGGTAGGTACATTTAGAATTAAAAAACAGGCTAAAATTTTTAGCAAAACTACTTTAATGTTAACTTAGCAATTTTTTTGCAATTAGTAGGTAATTATTGTTGAAAGAAAACATGGCTTACAATTAACCTATAATACTCTAATATTGTAAACAAAATAAAGCCTGCAGTTATAAAATAATAATTGCAATGAAAAATCATTTTTAGATAAATGTAATTTTAATTTCTATTTCTGGAATAAATAATATTCAAAATTCATGCTTGATAGTAAATTTTTGATCTGTAATTAAAGGAAATAATATGTTTTAGAGTACAGAAAAATCTGAAAAAAGTATAAGCATTAAAATCATGTTTAATATTTGCAAACAGTATAAATATGCTAGATTTTTTTTCCTTTATTAATATATTTATCACACAATATGTATCAAGATCTAGAAGTACATATGCCAGAGATACATAAGTATATCTCATCTCAATTAAATATTTGAATACATTATAAGTAATTTCAATACAATTAAATATGACTGATAATTATACACTAAGAAAAATTTACAAGAAACAGATTCTTTGAATAATTCAAATTTATAATTCATAAGTATGTTTGAAAAGCAAAACAATTACATTTTTTAAATAAAAATTAATCAATTTATGAGTAATTAAATATTAGTGTAATAATAATAAAATTTACATATATATAAGTTTATTTTCAAATAAATTTTTGGTTTCTTAAGTAAATTTAAGTATTAGTGATAATAAATATATAAGTTTATTTTCACATTTAAAAGAACTCAATTTCATAAGAAAATGAATAATAATGTAAGTAAAATGCAAAACCACATGGAATAATTAATATGTTTCAACTCAAATAAAATAGACACATGTATATAAAATAAAAAAATGTTTCTATGCACACCTTTTTTAACATAGTACACAAATGTTAAAATTCAGTGCATTGTATTTTATCACAAGAAAAACAATTATAAACAACAATGACTACAAAACTATTTATTCACATAATGCCTTAAAAATAAAATTTGACAATGCACTGACCTTGATGAATGAAATAAAATTATTTATTACGAATATGTCCGTTTAATAACACACTTTAATGTAACGCATTTTTAAAATTTTCAATATAGCAACATTTTAAAAATCGATCCAATAATTTTTACAAATAATACTAATAATTACCAATAATATATATTTGATGAAACAATGAAGATTAATTCTTTAATTCACAAGTACCTTTAAAACTGCCACGACAACATTTTAAATACGAAAAGTATAACAACGTCAAAAAATATGAGAAACTTAACAAGTTTCAACTGTCACTCTCACATGTATGCGATATACCTCGAAATTATTAGACCGTTTCGAAATCTAAATAGGTCATAAAGAAATACAAATGTAATACAAAAGAAGTAAAAGTTATAATAAAATAACTGCAAAAAACAAAACAAAACAATAAAGATATTTCTTTTATAAAATCTAAAATAAATCCTTAACATATTAAATCAAGGTTAGCTCAGGTAATAAAATTCCAAGCATTGCGGATGTGCCAACATGGATAATTGAAACAGCTGAGAAACATCTGTGACGACCTCCACTGGAGTGAAATAATGTAAAACAAAAGAGTAACAATAAAAATTCAATAATTTTAAATAAGACATTTAATAAACTATGGAGGGACAACATAACAGTTAACGTACCTACCTTCCCTCACGTATAACACATTCCCACTTGTAAATTCCTCTTTGTTTATTTTTGTACTGTGGCAGATCTCGCAGCAACAAAACAATCATGGGCATGAGTATTGACCTTCTGACATCATACATCTGCTTTCAGCGCCACGAATTATCTAGTGTCAAAACAAGCATTTTCTCAGCTACAGTGTGAAATTTCAACCGTGAGAAAAATTACACATTTTTCTAAAATTTAAACAGATAAAAATTATGCAAGTTGAAAAAAGAAACATGTTAACAGGACTTTTTAATCTAGAAATATTTAGACTAGACTGAAAATAAAGTTCAGACAATTCTGATTAATACATTTTTTATGATTAAATTTTTCGTTGACTATGGCTTTTAATGAAAATGTTGATATAATATAGCTAAATTTCAAATAAATTCAAGCTGTCTAATATTTATTTTTGATAAGTTTTATAATTCTTCTGTTACTTTATGATGTCTCGTTGCGTGAGAAGCAATTTGCAAGTCAAACATAGGCAACTTGCACATCTCCACAAAGTTCAAAAACAGATATTTCCCTTTGAATTGTATTTATAAAAGCACTCTACTACTATAGGGAAAGAAAACTAAGAAGTATTTTATAACTGATTGGAAATACGAGTGTGATGGTCCATTATCTCTGCAGGACAAAGAAAAGAAGCAATGAAGCAAGTTCCTTAAATCTCCTTTGATGACTATAATATAGAAAAAAATTTCAAATTTTTAACATGATAGTAAAGTTTCATAACTTTCTAGATAGTTGTAAAACATTTTTCATTCGTTTTTATGAAGGATTTCAGCATTTCCCAAGGAGACTTTTCAAAAGGACCCAAACTCCTGAATTGAAGAATGACAAAAAGGACATGAATAGAGAAAAAAAGAGAACAAAATTAAAAATAAAAGAGTAGATACTTAAATTTTATAGATTAAAAACACCGTTCAAATTATAAGGACAAGTTCTACTTTGTAAACAGCAACACTGAGACGAAACCGAATGTGTGACGACTTCCATTCTTACTTCTGGCATAATGTTAATTTATGCGAAAACATCGAAATTCAATTGAATTTTTTAAACTCCTAATGCAAGTTTTTAAAACTTTTTTTCAATTCCTACTATTAGCTCACACTCTTTATTTATTTACCTTCGAGGAATTTTCAATCGTTAATAAAATACTTTTTAAAGCGCCCAATTGAGCTGAAATTTTACATACATGATTATTTTAGATGGAAATACAGTAATTTAATGATAATTAATAAAAATTAATTGATTAAAACTAATTATTTAAAGAATTACAAATACAACCACGATGGCATTATTTTTGGCGACTAAGCGACCTTTATGGCAACTTGTGTCAAAACTTGAAAATGTTTTTTTCTCACATTTTAAAGCGCTCATTTGAGCTAAAACTTTCTATATACCATTGTAATGGGTAAAAATACGATAATTTAAAAATAATTAATTAAAATAAATTGACTGAAACTAATTATTTAAAGAATTACAGATACAGCCACGTTGGTTTCCTTTTCAGCGACTTGGGTCAAAACTTTAAAAGATTTTTTTCCCACACATTTTAAAACATTCATTTGAACTGAAATTTTATATATACGACTGTTTTGGATGACAATATGATACTTTTTTTTTAAAATTACGCCCGCCAGCGTCCTCTCGGACATAAGGCGTCTTGCAGTCCAATATAAAGCAGATGTCGCTCTAGCAGGAAGGAGAACTCCACAGTTGTCTTGCGAGAGAACATGAAGTAGAGCGGGGCAAGCGGATAGATGCTCCCTAGTCATTGACACGGATTTACAGAGAGAGCAGAACGGTGAATCAGCCAGTCCAATCTTAAGGTATCCGACTACCCTAAAACCATGATTTTTTTCAAAAATTGACAATTTTTTTCTGTCTTTATTTTATAGACCATTTTATTAGCTTAATAACAATACTAAGTTTTTTATTTTCCCTCCACTAGAACAAAAACTACAAGTGTTTTAGTAAAAGCAGATGCCTTAACTTTACACAAGATGTCAAACTTTAAAATGCGTTTTACTCGAAATGGGTTTTTTTTCGAAAAACTCAAACGGGGACAGCGATTGCTCAAAAAGTTTTGAAAATAATTTGCTGAAATTTTTTGTGAATGTTTCGTAGAAGCAGAAGTGTTTTGATTTTCAGATTTATCAATAACTGTTTTATTTCAAAATTTACAGTCCTTTATGTGAATATAATCACTGTTTTTTTAGGCAATTTCATATAGTCACTAAGATAGAGTGCTCTAGTTTTTGTAAAAATTAAAATATCTATTATCCTGAAGGTCATTTCAAACATGAATAACGAAGTAACACCATAAAACTGAAAAATTGAAAATTTGTTCAAAACATTTTTGTACAGAGCGGGCCCCGTTTATATAATTTTTTGTACATTTTCTCCAGTTTTTTCTCATTTTAATAATAATAAATTTTTTTCTAATTTCAGTTTTACGATTTTTTCCTTAAAATATACTAAATAAATCTAAAAATCACAAAAAAATCCCCATATCTACATTTTTTCAAAAAAAAGTTGTCGCAAGCAATCGGATACCTTAAACAGATGGGCTTGCAGGTAATCATGTCCGGTGATGATTCTGAAACATGCCACACCCTCCACCCTAGATAGGGCAGAAAGCTGAGCATGTCTTTGGTCCTCCAGCAGATAAGACCAAGGTTTGCCAACAGCCAGGTCTGTAAAAGTGGAAATTCTCTTCTGTCGCAATTTGTCCCTGAGAAGTCGCTTGGCGTTTCGAAGAGGCATCGGATGGCAAGGTGGATGCAGCGTCAAAGCCTCTTTAGCCAGCTTGTCGGCTTGTTCGTTTCCATGAATACCGCAATGAGATGGCATCCATTGGAGAACGACCTCTCTTCCGGTGCAAAGAAATGAGTTGATAAGTTGTTTGCACACAATATGATACTTTAATGATAATAAATAAAAATTAATTACCACTTAATGTTGTGATTCTGTCCCATGTATATATATATTTATATTAATTGTAACAATTCAATAAAAAGTAGCTAAAATAAAATTTTTCTTTGTTGATATAAGCAGGAATTGACTTAATTTTTTTTTATATTACTCGTTGAGCTATATGGATAAAAGATGATCTGTAGATTTCAGATTCAGGATTTTATATTATTTATTTCAGTATCTTTTCTAAAATACATTGGCGAATTTGCTATAACTGGAAGAAGAAAAGGGTTCTAATGACTTCAATACCTCCATAGTAAGCTTTACGGTAAGATTTGTCCATAAATTTATTCAATGAAAGCACAAAGGAAAATTTTGCGTGTTTCGACTGTGAGAATCATCCATTTTAAAATTCATTCAAAGTGTAATAACTAAAGAAATGATTTGGATCTCTTATTTCGCTATCAATAATGGAATACTGTGAAATAAATTTGAATTGCCCATATTTTTCATACTACCTGTAAACTCCTTTAAACCTACGAGAGATCTGTGAGTGATCATTTCTCCATTTGCAGAAGTAATAGATGTCCATGGAAGATATAGCCATACCTCGGTGTACTTCAGATAATAACCTTAAGGTATCCGATTACGTTCGGAACCGTGATTTTAAAAAAGCGCATAAATGGATAATTTTCAAGATATTTAGTGTCACTTAGATTAGAATACATGTATAAAATTGTTTTAAGGTCATTTTGATAAAAAAATTATTTAAATACAATATTTCGGCTAAAAATTAACTAGAATAACCTTTTTTCAAAATGTTCTCCTTTTGTGAAAAATGCTTCTATTATAATAACATTTTGCCTGTGTATAGCTCAGACCTCTATATAGAGTATGGACTAGGATGTTTGTGGAGGAGTGGATTTATTTACATATTAAGGCTGTCTTCGGCTAATGTTAAAGAATAGGACCCAAATTCGGAATATGATTCAACGATGATTTTTGAAAAAATCAAATTATTTTCAGAGTTACAACAAATTTAAATAATTATCGACGTTTTTTTCTGAAAATTGCTCTCCTCTGTTGTCGTAAAATATGGATAAACCCACTTCTAAGTTATATATTTCAAAAATTCTAGTTGAGCCTCTGTACAGAGGTCTGAGCCATATACAGGCAAAATATTATTATAATAGAAGCATTTTTCACAAAAGGAGAATATTTTGAAAATTGGTCATTCTATGTTCATTTTTTGTCAAAATATTGTACTTCAATAATTTTTTACTGTAATACTATTCTTAACACAATTTTATATGCATTTTCTAATCTAAGTGACACTAAATATCATAAATATTATCCAGTTATACGCTTTTGCTAAATCACGGTTCCGAACGTAGTCGGATACCTTAAATTTGTCTAGAATCAAATTCTTTACATTGGTGTGGCTTGAAGACTTCGAGAGTGAAGAGCCAATTTATATGACTTTTTTGTTGCTTGACTGTGGCTAAAAATTTTGAAGTCCGTCTTGAGTAGTCCTCGTGTTATTTTGAAACGCGACATGAATAAATAATTACCCAATTTGCTACTTTATAAGCTTAAAATATTTTTCTTTCGCTTGTCAATGCAAGAGAACAATACAATATCAACTCCCATCTTTATACTTGAACCAAAATTTTCAACAAATATTTCTTCTTTTATGCGCACGCGCAAATACGTTTCCTCTCTTGCCAATTTTCTGTGTTTCCCATATTAATTTTAATTTTCTTCAGTCGTACATGCATTTCTCAAAATTAAAAGATCTGATCTTCTACTTGTTCTTATCTACAAAGATTGGAAATATAACATAATAAGTACCATTTCTATGAAATTTGTATGGCTATCATCACTTGCATTTGTCGAAATAATTAAACTGTCAATGATAATTTCCAAACTAAATCATCAAGCAAAATCGCAACATTAATTTTTATGCTTGTCTTTAGAACTATTTCTGTAGTTCTCTTTAATATATCTTCTTGTCTTCTTTAATAGTTCTCCTCTTATCTCCTTCATATAACATATCAGAGTCGTTAATTTCCTTTTGAATAATTCCATAGCATCAAGAAACTTTATGAGTATTTCTTCTTGCGAATGTTTTTTTGGAGGTTTGGATATTTCATTTATTGAGTACTTTTACCTGTCAGATGTCAGCAAATATATTTGTGAATTATAACTTTAATTTCCTAATAAGTTTATGCAATAAGTATAGGAAATTGAAATATTTGTATTTGAAATTATAATTAATTAAAGAGATTTTCATTATTTTTAAAAATAATTTTGATGCCATTAAATATAATTTATTAATTAATAGAAGATTAAATTTTGGATTCTAATAATTTTATTGATTTTTAAATGTAGTTTCATTTAAAATATTATTTATATCACGATGTACCACATGGATCTTTAATTTTAACCTATTTAATCAAAAACAAGTAAACTATTGCCCGTGATAATGATTCAAAACTGATTATTTGTTTCGATTTCTTGGTATTTTCAAGTGTGTCTGTCTATAAACCAGCGATACTCAACCTAAAGACCGCGGGCCCCATGTGGCTCACCGAGTTTTTTTAAGTGGCCCGGTTAATTTCTCTGAGAAATTCACTTGTTTAAGTTCATTGTACAAAAAATTTGGTGGGAAATTCTTTCCCAAGAAATCAAATACATCAATTTTGCTTTTTGTTGTCGGTATCGTACGGGTACGAATTGATATTCTTTTTCTATTTGGAACAGTGAGTGGAATTAATTTTTAACTATCTTTCATATCTTGCAAGCGAAAATATTCGGAGAAAATATATCGTTTCAAGACGATTGGGAAGTTAACTATTTTGGAGTGAAAACCAAACATGGATCAGTAATTGTTTGATTTGTCACGAAAGTTTTGAATTAAAAAAAAATACCAATAATCAGGAATCATTCAATGATACTTTTCCTCAAAGATCTCTTTCAAGAGGTGATAAATAAGCTTTTTCCTGAATAATCCTTGGGAGAGCAACAAAGTGTATTGTCAGTAGTAATATCACAGCTGTAACAAAGACATACCATGAAATTTGTTGTATTATTGGTAATCATATGAAACCGTTTATTGATGCATAAATTGTGAAGGAGTGTTTCTTAAATGCTTCTAATTTAGTGTTTGTAACAAAAATAAAAAATATAAAAAATAATAATGAAAAAAAAGCAAAACAGGAGTTATTATATTATTATCAATATTTTCCACATTTTAAATTTCCGATGTTATCTTGATCTTAAAGTATTTTCCCCCACCACCCCCATTTATCCTCAGGTTGCAGCCCGCGTGAAATGGCTGACACATGTATGCAGCCCAGCAGAAAAAAAGGTTGAGTACCCTTGCTATAAACAATATACAAATCATTGTGTCCAAATTGTTATATAAATATAATACTTGATTAAACACGCTTTAAGAATTACGATAGTTGACAAATTTTCAAACAGTGTAAAATTTCTTTGTTAGAAAACCAGAGAAAATTATCGAAAAAAATAGTTATTCGTTAAATTTATCGAGAAAAAAGTTATTCTTCAAGTATTTTGAAAAATAGAGTATTTCCTGTGAAATGTATCTTATATATACAGTAGAAAATCGACTCACTTATTACGAAATTTCCGGAATTATTACACTTACAGATTTGAAATTTGGCAGGCACGTTTCTTTTTTGTTAAGTAGAGATCCGCTAAGAACGAGTTTTAAGGAAGTACACTCCCACAAGAGGTTGCGGGGACGCTTCAGAGAAAGTTCCGTTTTTTTGATACATTAGATCTACAGACTTGAAATTTAGCGCACATGTTTCTTTTGTTGATTAGAGATACGCTAGTGATGGGTTTTCCTAAAATCAACTCCCAAGAGGTATTACGTGGATGTTATAGAAGAATATTCACGTCAAACTGACCACCTGACTGGAACATCTGCTCATGCACCTCAGGGCTTAAGGTCACGTATACTGAGTTGAGCACAGTAGGCCTTGGCCCTCATGGGCTGTTGCGCCACTGAGTTAAGTTATAGAAGGAAATTCCGATTTTAGAAGTATTAGACCTACAGATTCTAAATTTGAAAATATGTTTCTTCTGTTCAGTAGAGATTTAGTAAGAACGGAATTTGTGGCAATCGACTCCCAAGGGGGTTTGCAAGGAGTTACAGGCTTTATAGAAAAAAAATTATCGTTACTTAATTATTAGTCGTTCCGACTTGAAATTTGACAACCATGTTTCTTACAACTATGTTTTTGAGTAAGGATCCACAAAAAAAAAATTTTTCGAAAATTCGCTCCTGAAGGAAGGAAGGGAGTTATGGGAAAGTTAATGACAATTATACTTCCACTTTAGAAATTCAAGTTCTGTCCATTTTTAATCAAGAGTCGAGAATATTTTTCCATGCAATCGAAAGTAAGGACTTAAAAAATTAATACATAGTCGTACAACATTATAAAATACCCAGAAAAGTGGACGCTATCTAGTAACTTATAAAACAGAACATTTTTAAACAAAGACAAACCTTTGAAGAATAGAAATTTTGTACTCAAAATTCGTTAAGGTATTTACTACGTTCGGAACCGTGATTTTGCAAAAAGTGTGAAAAACGAATATTTTTTTAAATATTTAGTGTCACTTAGATTAGAATACACGTATGGAATTGTTTTAAGAATATTATTACAATAAAAAGTTAACTATATGCAATATTTTGGCAAAAAATGAACTTAGAATGATTTTTTTTCAAAACATTCTCCTTTTAGGGAAAATGCTTCTATCATAATAATATTTTGCCCATTTGTAGCTCAGACCTCTATACAGAGTCTGGACTAGGATGTTTGAAATATTGAACTTAGAAGTGGATTTATTCATATTTTAGGCTGTCTTCGGCTAATGTTAAAGAATAGGACCCATATTCGGAATATTTTTTCAGATATAAAAGTACTCAAACATTAATATTAAATTCTGGCTTCACCATCCTGTAGAGAATCACTTATTTTATCTTACTACTCATTTTCATCGGAGTTGACACATTTTTCTTTTATAAATGTGTTTCGCATTTTCTCCTATACCGTAATGCTAAATGAGCAATCCTTTTACATGTTAAAAAGAAAAACTGATTATTTATGGAATATTTTGAAATATTTTAAAAGCACTATATTATAAACAAATGCATGAGTTGCAATTTTATAAAAACTTAGGCCTTTTTTTCTGTACGAAAATGTGCTCCGCGTTAAGTTCACACTGTTGTACATAAGGCGAAAACAGCCTTAATACATCAGAGTAGCACTGATATTTATTTTAATTGGTAGTAACTTTGAAAATAATGTGAATTCTTATAAAATCCTAGTTTAGGCTCTCTGGAAAAGTCTTAGTTATGTATAAGCAAAATATTATTGTTATAGAAGCATTTTTTCATAAAAGGAGAACATTTTGAAAATAGATAATTCTTTCATTTTTTTCCAAAATATTGCATTTAAATAATTTTTTATTATGATAATATTCTTAAAACAATTTTATACGTGTATATTCTGATCTAAAAAACACTAAATATTTTTTAAAAATATGCGTTTGTACGCTTTTGCAAAATTTCAATTTCGAACGTAGTCGGATGCCTTAAAAAATGTCGAAAATTAATGATTAGAATAGGTAAGTATATTTATTGCCAAAAAAGTCAAAACTATGACACCAAAATTTGTCATCTGCTATTCTTTAATTAGGTCACTTGGTACATTTGGACCATGCAATTTCAATTTCTGAGATATTGTTTTTCATCTTTTTTGAAATTTTTTTCTCCTGAATAACGTATGGGTTATAGTTGCGTGCCTAGTAAAAGTTTCAGAGGCCTGTCCTTGGAGGAACATCAAAAGCGAGATTACTTCAACTGACATTGAAAGGGAATATATTTTTGTCATTTTTGGAATATTTATATCACACTGAAGTTTATTGCTCATTATTTGACAGCAACCATTTTTTAACCAATTCTTCTATTTTCTTTTTTTGTTTTTAAAGAAAAAAGCAAGCGTGAGCAATTTTGAATTGAGCTATTTCGAAAATTTTTACTATTTTTATCTTATATACTTTGTGTATGTGATGTAACGCAAATAATTAGGACAAGAAAAACTTTGATTAATGATTTTATATATATTCTCCAAATGATATAAAAATTCCAATCTTAAAATTTTCGTATCATTTAAAAAAATTTTTTGCACAACGACTTATTTTTTTTAATCGGAAAGAAAGTTATTTGTCCTCCGTAAAATATAATTCTAATAATGTAATTAAAAAAGTGAAACTGGAAGGACTTTAATTAACAGTTTCAAATTATCTTTTCATACATTGAAAAAAGAGTATATATATATATATAATTTCAAATATTTTCTTTTAATTTAACCTCAACATTAGAAATTTGTTTGAAATGGTTAGTATTATCGTAAAAAATGATCATAACTTATTTTTTATGCATTTCTGGAAAGAAAACTGATTCCTTTTAATTCTTTTACAAATGAATATACACTTTTCTCAAATATTTTTGCTTATATCTTTTGCTTTTTACGTTACAACAATATTGTTTTTTTTTAAATTATACTTTTAAAAGTTTCTAATGCAGAAATTAATAAACAATGGATGCAGAAATTAATCATCATTTGAGGCTGTAAAACACAAATACACTCAGGAACATTGAAAATAGCGACCCAAGAAGAAAGCATCGGATTGAAATGAAATTTAATACACATAATGACACAGATGAGAGATTCACTTGATCCCAAAAACAAGACAATTAAACGAATACAGGGTGTACAACGACACAAATACTGGGCAACTTCAATAGCGCGTTGCACCACCTCTAGCTGCAATACATGCCGCCACACGGTCCAACATTGAGTTGATTAGACACCTTATGTTGTCCTGAGGCAGATGGGCTCACAAATCTTGAACAGCCAACTCTAAATCATGTACACAGTGACACGATGGCATCTTCCGTTTTAGCTGATACTACACGTGCTCTACAGGGGACAAATCGGGGGAGCGGGCAGGCCATGGAAAAGTCTGAAAATGACGTAGGAAGTATTGAGCAACTCTTGCTGTATGCGGACGAGCATTATCTTGCTGGAAAATTGCCCCTGGGAACCATTTAGGAAAGGTCCTACATGGGGTCGAAGAATATCATCAACGTAACGTTGGCCCGTTAAGGTTCCACGCTTCACAATTAAAGTGGACCGGCTATCATAGGCTATGGCTCCCAGACCATTACACTAGCTGTGCGGGCAGTGTGACGTAGAACAGTGTGGGGGGGAATTGTACCGGTCACCAGGGTGCCTCCACACCCGTACATGGTTATCATCTGTCCCCAAAACAAACCGGGATTCATCCCTTAACACAACCTTTTGCCAATCTGTGACATTCCACATTGATCTGGCTTGGCACCACTGTAGACGCAGTTGCCGATGCTCCGGTGTTAAAGGGAGTGCACGGAAAGGGTGCTTGGATTTAAGATTTGCTTCTGCAAGGTGTCTGGAAATTGTATGTGGAACAATTGTTACGCATACGTCTGCTCGTATCGTTGAACGAGTCACTGTGGGGTCCACAAGTGCTTGCCGAAAGATCCTTCGATCCTCTCTCCTCGTTTTCTTCCTGGTCGCTACAGACCCGGTTTTCCGCGCGTGGGTACCTTCTCGTGTCCACTGCTCCCAACAATTTCTAACGGCACACTCCGAACGATCCCCCTGGCCAGCAACACGGCGCGTCGACCAGCCTGCAGTTTTCATCCCGATGATCAGGCCTCTCTTAAACTCGCTTAACTGTGAGAAATGTCTTCTAGCACGTTTACCTGGCATGTTTCGCTTACCAAAGTCTTCCTACAATCGGCGGGTAATCGTCACGTTTATGAATCTTCGAATTTGCGCTGGCTTATATAGCACCCTCTTCCTAAATTGTAGCGCCACCTCGGCGTGTATGAGCATGCGTATTGGCACAAAACTTGGATCATTTGCATATCACATTACAATGTACTTATTTGCAAAGTTTCGCGATTGTACTTAGCTTCCATCTTGGGTCGCTATTTTCAATGTTCCTAAGTGTAATTGAAGATGAATTCTTATGAATTTGTGATTATACAATGCAAACTTATCTGGTCTATTTAACTTATGTAAGATTTCAACCATTTTCATTAGTTGAACTAGAATTTTAATTAAGTTGTAAACTGACTCATTTTCAAAACGCATAAATGAAGATTTTTTACATGCATATTTTGTATTATTAACAAGTGTTTACTTTTTTCAACTTATTTGAAGTAAAATGAATATATCGTTACGAATTAGCTATCTGGAGGCTTAATAAGTTTATGTTACTTTCTGTTGTATTTATTTTACGATAAAAATCGTATTAATCGCAAGCAACGCCGTCCCTTACATCATGATGACGTTTTAATGGAAACTGGCGAAATATTGACGACGCAGCAAAGTGGCATCATTTTTGGCGACTAAATTTGACAATTTGGCGAAAATGTTGGCTAGTTGGTCACCATGTTAGTGATCATATTTGGTGACTTGACGACCGCATGTATGTTTTGGAAATTACAGGAGAAATATGTAACATCACGATCTATTACGTAAGTGGAATTTTCGAGAATGCACAGGAAAGTAGCCACACAGAATCGAAATATCAGATGCCTGTTGAAACTGAGTCAGTATTATTTCCCTGTTGGAGACTTCAGTTGCAAATATCGAGCAATTGTTGCGGATTGTCTTTATCATTACGTATTCATATTTTTAGACACTAATCGTTGTGTTTGAGGGCTGTAGAAGGTGTGAGGACTTCCTTAGTTTTATTTTGCCAATTTTTCTGCTATACCCTGAACTTAACGGATTGTTTATCTACAATAAATTTCATCACTCAAAAAGTAACTGCTTTGTTCTTTGGGACTAATAGCATAAATAAACCCAATCAACGCAGCAATAAAATTATTTCAGAAATACATACATGCTGCAAAATTTTTTCCTTTACTCGATATAAAATAAGCATTTGAATAAAATTGTGAAAAAAGGATGACTAAAAATGTTTATCAGATTATAATGTCTACCCTTTTTCAATGCTATTTAAAAAGATCGCACGTTACTTTTTCCCATCATCTCTATATATAAAGGAGTGTGACGTCCTCCATTCGAAACGAGATTCACTCTTTCAGGACAATACTATTGCAGGACAATACTAGACAGAGTTTTAGGTGCACGTGCAGCTGGGGTTCATTATCGCTTATTTAGCGTCTGGACTTTGGTGCCAGTTAGACGAGACCAACAATTGTCTGACCATTCTACTGTGGACGAAATCGCTTCCGGGGCAGCGGACTGTCGCCTTACTTACACAATGGCGAATATTGTCCTCAAAGGCGGTAAAGCGACGACAGTGGGCCGGAGGTGGCTCGGCCGTCGGTGCTTGTGTCGGACACCTGCTGGTTTGTGAAGAAACCGGGTGAGTGGACGATTGGCGGATTATGGACCAATGGGCTCTAATGAGTTGAGGTTGAAGGATCGACTCATATAGGCCCACCAATGAGAAGACTTGAGGGGGGAGAAATGGACTGCCCTGATGTTTTAAAAGGTTGGAAAAACCGGGAGAGGAAAAAAGAAAAACGAGAAAAAGAAGGAAAAAGAGCTCGAAAAAGACAAGGGCTGGTGGTTTTTAGGAAGCGGAGAGGAGAATCCCAGAGTTTTGCTCGGTGATGCTGACGAGGAATCCGAAACGCGAATGAGTAAAAACGCCTTGCGGACTGGACGGAGACAAGCTGTGGAGTGAGCGACTTCAAAACGGAGTCACCATACTGGCTAGGCACGGAAACTATTAACTTTACAATCTAACTTAAATCGATTATATTATTGGAGAAAAAAATTAAAAGTATTTTTTTTACTCCCACAACCTTGCTGTGATGTATTATTTTCACGCTACCTTCTGACGACGTTACAGCAAGATCTAATTTGGTGGCAGCTTTGTGAGATAGGCATTTCTGTGAATAGATGCCTCGAACCCTTTATTGAGAAAAAAAAAAAAAAATGAAACGCCAGCCGTATGGAGTTATGCCCGCCTGATTCTCGAACAACTTGTGAAAGAAATGTGTTTCATCGAATTACATGCAACTAGAAGTGACCGGAGTGCCTTGCTCGTGCCCGTGTGTTAAGGAAGCGTGCCCACCTGAAAGGTTTCCCGGAATTCCTGTATTTTCCTGCTTGTGAAGAGTGCCCGCGAAGTGCCTGCCTTCCGTTTTTTTCCCGGAGAAGGATGAGGAAGATGTTTCCAGTGTTTCCACCTGCAATGTTAAGGTCAGTCTTTTTCTTTGAGTATAGTATCGGGGCAGCAATACATTATTTCTAGTTTATGTAAAATTTTGTAAGAAAAGTAATGCTAGATAAAGTTAAAAGTCTAGACTGAGAGACTACAGAAATTATTAAGTTTATTTGAAGTGTATTGGTGTGCTATGTTTGTATGTGTGTCTGTTTATTGAGTTAGGTCGTAGTATACAGTAGTATACTTGCTTCGTTAGCACAGTTTTGCGTAGTGTATTGTCACGTTACTCTGAGTATTTTTATTATTTTGTGAAATATAATTAAGTCTCAGTCTAGGGTACTGTTAGTTATGCTAGTTATGAGTATAATTTTGTGAAGTATAATTAAAGTCTAGGTTTAGTGTACGGTTAGTTACGCCGGGTAGTTGTATAAGTTTGTGTAGTACAACTAAGTATAGTGTATAGTGTAGTGTTGATTTGCGTTGGATATTTGAATTGTTTTAGTGACAATTGAGATTGGATTTAGTGTTGTATATTATTGCATGATGACTTTCCTTTTAAGATTAAGAAAAGATGATTTGCTAGAAGTAGCAAGGGAATTAGGGGTAGAAGTCAACGGAGATCAAACAAAAGTAGAAATTAAGGATATGATTTTACAAAGTGATAAAAATGATATGGAAACGACCAAAGCGGTGATGGAGGGAATTTTAGAAGAAAAAGAAAGGGAATTTGAGGAGCGAAGACAAACTAGAGAATATGAGTTGGAGCGGTTAAGATTGTCTAATGCCACTGAGACGGTTAGTGTATCGTCTGCCGATTTAGAAGGGCAAGGGGTAAATAGACGTGTTAATTTAAAAGACTTAGTGCCTAAATTTGATGCAAAAAATGCAGACATTAATTTATTTTTTGAAATATTTGAAAGGCAGGCGAAAAAAAAGTGGCTGAGGATAGATGGGTCTCCCAACTCATTCCTTTACTTCCGATAGAAATTGCGGAGATAGTAGCGAAAGAACCTTTAGAGAAAAGCGACGATTACCCCCACATAAAAAATCTACTCTTGGCCCGGTTCCAACTCACACCGATAGCCCTTAGAGATAGATTTGAGTCGCATCAACGCAGACCAGGGGCCATGTGGGCGGATTTAGTATTCGAACTAAGGTCCTACCTGGACAACTGGCTAGCGGGGATGAAAGTGGGTGATTTCGCCGCTTTGAAAGAGCTACTAGTGACAGAACAAATAAAAAAAAGAGCACCAAGTGAATTAGTAGACCATTTTCTAGATTCGTGGGATGGTTTCAAGGAGGCTAAAAGTTTAGCTGAGAAATTGGACCATTTTGAGGCGATTAGAAGAGTGCATAAAAAACAGGTCCGACGAAAACCTGGGAGCGTAGAACCTTTGATAAACAGCCTCTCGAAAGTAAAAATAAATCAGCGCATTTTAGTGGTAAGGGTAAAAATATCGGGTCCTTGAACAGGGATCCTTATAAGCATGAGGTAAGCCATGGGAGTTCTCAAATTAGGAGGGAGTGCCCCAGGGCGGGGGATAATCAATTTGAGAAAAGGAAGCCCATAATATGCTATTACTGCAATGAGACAGGGCACATAAAGCCAGTGTGCCCTAGATTAAGGAAAAATAATTTCGAAACGGTAGCTAATTTAACTTTAAATACCGGGAATTACGACCCATTTAAAAAATTCAAAATGAACATGGAAATAAATGGCATTGATCGCGTATGTCTAAGAGATTCGGGGTCATCCATAGACGTCTGTTCGCGGAGCTGGATTAACGAAAATGATCTCCTAGGTGAATACGTTTGGTTGAAAAGCCCGTTAGATGAGATTTGCCACTGTTTGCCTCTGGCTAAAATTAAAATCAAAACGAAGAAAGGAGAGTTTTATACCAAGGCTGCAATAAAACAGAATAGTAGTGACAATGATCTATATTTATTGGGAAACCGAACAGCTGAACTGCTGGAGTCAGACGAACAGGGGGTACATTTGGTTAACGCAGTGGTGACTAGAAGTAAACCAAAAAGATTTTCCCCCGAGAAAGAAAAAGAGGCGAACGAAGAGGAGCTTGAACTTACGGATTCCCCCCCGTCCGAGGGATGGGAAGACGATAGCTTTATCATTCCTGATTTTGAAGGAGAAGGGGGAAAGAGTTTGGCGAAAGTGAATGGTGTTGAATTTAAAGAGGAACAAAGAAAATGCCCCGATCTGAAACCATTATGGGATAAGGCCCTAACAGAATAGACAAAGAATTTAGGGTCATCAGGGGGAAATTAGTTAGAGTTGCGAAAACTAAGCGAGGGGAGGAGGTCAGACAGCTATGCGTACCCAAAGTTTAGACTTGACATTAACAAACTTAGCCATGACGAAATAGGGGGCATCTGGGGTGACGAAAACCAAAGATAGAATTCTAAGGCATTTTTTTTTGGCCGAACGTGTACAGAGACGTGGAGGAGTTCGTCAAAACTTGCGATTCGTGTCAACGATTAGGGAAACCGAGAGATAAGGCGAAAGCACCCCTGAAATTAGTGCCCATTTTTTCGGAGGTATTCTCTAAAATCAATATAGATGCTGTGGGACCTCTCCCTGCCTCAACAAAGCAAAACAGATATCTGATTACGTCAATTTGTGTAGCCTCTAAGTACCCGGAAGCTATACCGGTGGAGAGTATTACTTCCCCGAACGTAATAGACGCCCTCTTGAGTATCTTTTCTAGGATAGGATTCCCACGCGAGATACAATCCGACCTGGGGACTTCTTTCACTAGTGAATTGACCACCACCTTTTTCAATAAGTTCGGCATCAAAGTGACGAGGTCATCAGTCAGCCACCCCCAAAGCAATGCAGTGGAGCGAGTGCATAGAACCATCAAGCGCGTAATTAAGGCTTTGTGCGTGGAATCGGAAGAAGATTGGGAGGGAGTTCTTCCTTTGGCATTATTCTCTCTCAGAACGGTTGCGCACGAGAGTACAGGTTTCAGTCCCACCGAGTTGGTCATGGGAAAGAATTTGAGAACACCCCAAACGTTAGTTTACGAGGAATGGATGGAGGAAGGAAACACGAGTCAATCGGTAGTGGAATATATATTGCAGTTAAATAATAGACTCAAACGTTGCCAAGATATTGCGATCACTAGGATGAAAGAATGCCAACTTAAAAGGCAAACGTGGTACGATCGCGATGCCGTGGAACGGAAATTTGTAGAAGGGGATCTGGTAATATGGTGTTAGCTACCTCTAAACAAAATAAACTTGAGGTGAATTGGATAGGGCCGGGAAAGGTACTTAATAGAATTTCGGATACAAATTATGTGATAGATCTACCAGGAAGAAGGGACCGTAGTACTATCTATCACGTAAACTTACTAAAACCGTATAATCGGAGACCCGAGCTGGTAAGCCTGGTTGTAGAAGAGGTCTCGGATGACATAGAGGGAGATGCGGAAATTCATTATCCAGATAAACAATGCACGAAGTTTGACTATCACGAAATATTGCGGGAAAGTCAACTGCAACTTAAACTATCCCCCTCTCAGATCGACGAATTAAAACAAGTCATTACTAAAAATAAGGACGTGTTTTCCCCAGACCCTGGGACAATTCACTTGATGCGAATGGATAGTGAACTGATCTCCGACAAGCCCATTAAAACAAAACCTTATCGGATGTCTCCGAGACAAATTAACATATTGCGAGAAGAAATTAAACGTTTGTTGGAACTGGGTGTAATAGAGATAGGACAGTCCAATTACACTTCGCCCCTTATTTTAGTAGAAAGCCCAAATAAAGACCCTCGTCCATGTGTTGATTATCGTCGATTGAACGAGATAACTCGAGCTGAATTTTTCCCTTTGCCAAATATGGAAGAGATAGTAGAAAAAGTGAGTGCGGCTCCCTATGTAACTGTGATGGATTTGTCGAAAGGTTACTTTCAGATTCCGCTCACGCCGAGAGCTCAGAGATACGCAGCTTTCGCTACTCCATTTGGAACCAATCCCCAAGAAAATGATGTTCGGTTTAGTATGTGTGCACTATTATTTTTGCAAATTGATGGCCCAAGTTTTAGAGGGGTTGGAGCTGTTTGCATTGCCGTACATAGATGATATAGCCATTTTTTCCCAAGGGTGGAAAGATCACGTAAAGCATATCGACATAGTTTTAGGAAGATTGAGAAAGGCGGGGCTAAAAGTGAAACCCTCTAAATGTAAGTTTGCTCAAGAGGAAGTCTTATTTCTAGAGCATCGAATTGGTTCAGGGAGTAGGTCTCCGAGTGATCTGAAGATAAAAGCTATAGCAGATTTCCCGCGGCCCACCACTAAAACACAGGTACGATCCTTTCTCGGTCTAGTGGGGCACTACTCTCATTATATCCCAAATTACAGCACAATAGCTTCACCCTTGACCGACGCACTGAAAGGGAAAATTAAGAAAGAGAAGATAACTTGGGATGAGAAATGTGGGAAAGCGTTCGAGGAGCTAAAAGCGAAACTCGTCTCCCAACCCATATTGTTTGCCCCAGATTTTGCCACGGATTTCATCCTGCAAACGGACGCGAGTGAGGTGGGTGCTGGGGTTGTTTTATCGCAAAGAATAGAGGGGGAAGAACACCCCATCGTTTTCCTAAGCAAAACATTTTCTAAAGCGGAGCGAAACTACAGCACGGTGGAAAGGGAATTAGCTGCGATAATTTTTGGTCTAAAGCGATTAAAGCATTATTTAGACGGGCAAAAATTTATTATAGAAACCGACCACAACCCCTTAAGGTACCTAAACAAGATGGGGAGTACTAATCCTAGGTTACAAAGATGGGCGTTGAGTTTACAGCCGTTTAATTTTGAAATCAAACACAAACCTGGGAGGCTCCATGGAAACGCGGAGGGCCTAAGTAGATTGGAATAAGTAGTTTGTAGATTTTTTTTTATTAATTATTATATATATTTAAATTACTGTTTTATTTGTATGTTTGTGAGTGTATCTGTGTACATTGTGGAAGAAAATAGATGTTAGTGAAAATCTCTGATGTATCTTAGTCAACCGTAGGCCAACAGATGTTTACTTCTGTAGTCATGCGCGATTAAGTGTAGATGGTTAGTAAGAGATTGGCATTTGACGCATTTTGTTTAAAAATTATAATTTAAAGGTGAAATGTAACTTTGAGAAAAGAATCTCAGATTCGGATTTTAAGATCTAATTTGGAGTGTACATTTTTTTTTTGAAATTTTGATTCAATTATTATGTTATTTTTTGATTGTGTTTAATACCGGGATTGCTGCCCTGATCAATCTCATTGAAGGGACGATCTTTATGTGTGTGATTGCTAAGAACTGAATCCAACTAGGACCAGAGCAGTCCCGTGAAATGGACCTTTTTTAGGGGGAAGGAAGTTGTGACGTCCTCCATTCGAAACGAGATTCACTCTTTCAGGACAATACTATTGCAGGACAATACTAGACAGAGTTTTAGGTACACGTGCAGCTGGGGTTCATTATCGCTTATTTAGCGTCTGGACTTTGGTGCCAGTTAGACGAGACCAACAATTGTCTGACCATTCTACTGTGGACGAAATCGCTTCCGGGGCAGCGGACTGTCGCCTTACTTACACAATGGCGAATATTGTCCTCAAAGGCGGTAAAGCGACGACAGTGGGCCGGAGGTGGCTCGGCCGTCGGTGCTTGTGTCGGACACCTGCTGGTTTGTGAAGAAACCGGGTGAGTGGACGATTGGCGGATTATGGACCAATGGGCTCTAATGAGTTGAGGTTGAAGGATCGACTCATATAGGCCCACCAATGAGAAGACTTGAGGGGGGAGAAATGGACTGCCCCTGATGTTTTAAAAGGTTGGAAAAACCGGGAGAGGAAAAAAGAAAAACGAGAAAAAGAAGGAAAAAGAGCTCGAAAAAGACAAGGGCTGGTGGTTTTTAGGAAGCGGAGAGGAGAATCCCAGAGTTTTGCTCGGTGATGCTGACGAGGAATCCGAAACGCGAATGAGTAAAAACGCCTTGCGGACTGGACGGAGACAAGCTGTGGAGTGAGCGACTTCAAAACGGAGTCGCTATACTGGCTAGGCACGGAAACTATTAACTTTACAATCTAACTTAAATCGATTATATTATTGGAGAAAAAAATTAAAAGTATTTTTTTACTCCCACAACCTTGCTGTGATGTATTATTTTCACGCTACCTTCTGACGACGTTACAGGAGAAAAGCGACTCACCCACTGACTGATTGACTCACTCACTGACTAATCACGATATCTCCGGAACTATTAAACCTACAGACTTGAAATTCGGTATGTAGGTTCCCTTCATAGAGTAGACGTCAGTTAAGAACGGATTTTGCAAAGTTCGAACCCCAAGGGGCGTTACGGGGGTTTAAGGGGCGTTATAGATAATTATTTCCATTACTAAACTATTAGATGTACAGTCGTGAAACTTGGTACACAGATTTCTTTCATAAAGTAGAGATTCTCTACATAATGATTTTTATGAAAATCGACCTCCAAGGGGCGTTTCGGGGGCTTAAGGGGCGATACAGATAATTATTTCCATTTTTAAACTATTAGACGTACAGTCTTGAAATTTAGTAATCGGATTTCTTCCATAGAGTACAGATCCGCTGCAAAATAGGTTTCGTCAAAATCGACTCCCAAGTGGCGTTGCAGAGTATTAAGTGGCGTTATCGGCAATTAACTCCTTTTTTAAACTATTAGACGTGAAATCTTGAAATTGAGTTAGCAGATTCCATTCACTGAGTAGAGATATGCCGCAAGATCGGTTTTGTGAATATCGTTTCCTAAGCGGCGTTGCGGGGGCTTAAGGGGCGTTATAGATAATTATTTCCATTTTTAAACTATTAGACGCACAGTCTTAAAATTTAGTAAGCGGATTCCTTTCATGATGTAGAGATCCGCTACAAAATAGTTTTGGGAAAAATTGATCCCCAAGGGTCACTGAGGGGGATTAAGGGGCGTAATAGATAAATATTTCCGCTTTTCAACTAATAGAAACACCTGCTTGAAAATTAGAAGGTATGTTCCATTCATTGAATAAAGTTCCTTTTACAAAGATTTTTGCAAAAACGGACCGCCAAAGGAGTGGGGTTGCGAGGGATTAAAGCATGTTATAGAAAAGTTCCGGTTTTTGAATTTAACTCATTTACTTGAAATTTGTTGAGCTCTTTTTTCGTTAGTTGAATAGAGTTCCACTAAGAATGGATTTTACGGAAATCAACTCCAGGGGGATGCGGGGAGAGTTATTGGGCGTATTGATAGACAAAACTCCCGTTTTCGAACTGCTAAGACTACAATAATAAAATTTGGTTTGCATGCTTCTTTTGTTGAATTGGAATCCGCTAAGAGTGCTCTCAACGAGGTATTGATGATAAAAATTCCGTTTTTTCTCTGTTAGATTTAGACGTGAAATTTAGCGCGCATGTTTATTTTATGGAGTAGAAATCCACTGAAAGTTGCTTTGGTGGAAATCCACTTGATTATTAGGTTAAGTGAGCGAAAAAATCTTTCTCCTTCAATTTTAGATATAAATAGAAATTAGATATTATAATTTATGTTCTTTTTATATCAAGGGGCGAGAGTGTAACAGCTATAAATATATTTTTCAATACAATCGAATTCTTAATGCTAGATATCAATAATTAATATATATGCAAACAGTATACATATATACAACATCGTGAAATACCCAGTGAAGCGGGTGGGTAACGGCTAGTAATAATATAATTTTAATCATTCATATTCTTAAAAATTAAAATGTTATCTAATAATTTTGGAAATTATTTTTAAAATCTTTTATTATTTTTTTACTAAGCGCATTTATTTCTACAAATTATTTAATTTTAGCGGTCGATCCGTAGGAATACTTTTTGATGATAATTTTTTTCAATTTAAACATTCTCGTGTAACTTTCAAATATGGGCTCAGAATCTGATTTATGAATTTTAAGAAATATAAACAAATTAGAGTTTTAAATAGTTTTATCAATACATTTGATCTTAAGGGACATAACAGAAATATTCGAAAAAATAATTTTTTCACTCTTCATTAAACAAACGAATTATATAATTTTGAGGAGATGCGAACATAAGACTAAAACCATAAGATAATCAATGACCATTTGAGCCCCGAGGAGATAGAATACCCACTATTCACATTATTTTAAGCAATTTCAGAGATAAGAGATTATATTTTATTGAAAAAATAGTGAAATGCTTTTCCATATGATAGTTCCGGGAAAATTTCACCAACTGAATAAATAAATAAATATTATTGGTAATATTAAACTCATGGATGTAATTGAAAGTGACATATGAAAGACAAATGAAACAAATGAATTTATATTAATAGTTACTAGGGATAAATCCTTTAAATGGCATTTTCTTAATTTCACAAAAGCATTTACTTGCAAATGTAGGGATGATTAGGTTAATATTTGTTAAAAAAAGTAAACTTCTATTTTTCAGGAATTTGAAAAATGAGTTTATGCTTGCAATTGAACAAAAACTTAATTGTACGAAAAAATTCGCATGAATGTATGAGTGAATCTAAATGACGCGGAAATAAAAAAAATCAGGAATTGAAAAATTATTTTTTAATAACTTATTTGTCAAATTGTGCTCAACATAGCTACATTTTCTTATGCGTATGACCCAGCACCATAGAATTTTGTCTTTTCCTATTCGATTATCCAAAAATGACTCATCAAATGACCAATGGATGCTCAGAAAAATTTCAGGTATTTAGAAAATGTATATGTAGAAAATGCAGAGTATTAAAAATAATTTAAGTAATACGTTTGGTATCTTAATGAGGTTGTAGATTAACAACTGTCAATAAGTAGCTGGAACAGGTCATTAACTTAATAATGTTCAAATCAAATTAATGGCTCTCGTCTTGAATCGCGCTTCCACGCCAGAAGTACAGGGTTCAAATCCCACGTTGAGCAAGGTTGACTCAGCCTTTCATCCCTTCAGTGGGTCGATAAATAAGTACCAAGTTTGCTTAGGTACTTAGCATTGAGGGTTTCGCGTCAGACTGACCACATGATCGAAACATCTCTGCTCATGCACCTAAACGTCAAAGGTCACGCATACTTAAATGGGCACAGCAGGTCTTGTCCCTTATAGGCTGTTGCGCCACTGAGTTTAGTTTTAGTCGTATTTTATGAAAGTTTCTTTATACTGATTTGCTTGTAAATGAAATGAGGTTTCAAAGTCCTATATCGTTGTGTGAAAGTCAGGAAAAAGGTACCAACTCAGAGTAGTTTGCTGTTCTTGACCGTGGCTCGAATTTCAGAAATCTTCTCCGAATAGATTTGACCTAATTTCCCCTCATCGATTTATAAAAATTAGTTCAAATCAAATCTGGACCACTAGTACGTGAAAGTAAGTTACTGTGCTGTTTTAACAACTATTGAACTAAAATTTTAAATAACTTACCAAAAAAAATATATATATCATTAACGCAGAACAGGATATTGCAATGGTTAATCACAAATGGCGAATTTTGATGAAAAATGCATGAGATCAAAATAAAATAAAAACAGAAAAAATATCAGGTAATGTTCAATATTTTAAAGTATCTTTCTTACTTATAATGATGGTTTTAAAGTGTTTCATTATTTTTCCACATAATTTAGATAATGAAAGTTCTGTGTGCATTTTGGAAATTTGTCATTTCGAAAAGTTCTGAACGTTCTAAATTTATTTATTCAACCGACAAACACAAAAATGCAAAATTCGATTTTCGATGGAAGTTTCGAACAAATTCATTTGATTTACAATTGCTTTTTTTCCTTTTCATTCTTTTTTTTTGAAGAATAACATATGATTTGAATTGATTTCAAATTTTCGTGCGTACAAAAGTGAGGGAACAGGTTGAAGTTTGCATTTTTGATTATATCTGGAATGGAGAGATTCTTAGTCCAATTTACCTCTCCTTTTAATAAATGGGTTCCATTCGTTTTTCAAAGAACAGTTGTTAAAAACAGGGAGCTAGAAATATATTTTAAAAATGACACGGAAATATGTAAGATGGAAAACAATAGTTTTATTAAGGTATCCGACTACATTCGGAACCGTGATTTTGCAAAAGCGTATAAATGGATAATATTTATGATATTTAGTGTCATTTAGATTAGAAAATATATATAAAATTGTTTTAAGAATAGTATTACAATAAAAAATTATTTAAGTACAATATTTTGATAAAAAATGAACATAGAATGAAAACTTTTCAAAATAGTCTCCTTTTGTGAAAAATACTTCTATTATAATAATATTTTGCCTGTATATAGCTCAGATCCCTCTACAGAGGCTCAGCTAGAATTTTTGAAATATATAACTTAGAAGTGGGTTTATCCATATTTTACGACAATAGAGGGGAGCAATTTTCAGAAAAAACACCGATAATTATTTCAGTTGGTGGTAACTCTGAAAATAATGTGAATTTTTCAAATATACTAGTTGAGACTCTCTGGAGAAATTTTTACTTTATATAAGCAAAATATTATTACTTTAGAAGCATTTTTTATAAAAGGAGAACATTTTGAAAATAGATTATTCTTAGTTAATTTTTTTGCCAAAATATTGCATTTAAATAAATTTTTTTTTGTCAAAATGTCCTTAAAACAATTTTATACATATATTCTAATCTAAGTGACACTAAATATTATAAAATTACCCGTTTATGCATAGTCGTAGTCCAAACGTAGTCGGATACCTTAAGAATATACTTTTTTCAGAATAAGAATTTTAACACAAAGAATTTCACAAGAACGAAGTTTCAACAGACCCTACCTTTAATCCATGATTCGATTCGAATAAAAACATACCTCGAATAATCAACGCAAACAAATCTGTTGCCAGATATTTTACACGAATAAAAAATGACAAATAAAAAATAATTTAATACTTTGACGGAGCTTCAGTTCATGAGCCAACACAACATTAAAGTTGTAAAATTTAAAAATATTACTGTAAAATCTGCTTTTAAGAGTTCAAAAGATCTCATTAATGACTCTTTTTCCGTGGTCTAGTGGGTTCAGTCAGGAACTCGTGGCCTGTGTGTCATGAATTCGAGCTCTATTGCCACTGAAGATCCGCCTTATTAGACCGATTTGATGTGTATTATATCCATCAGGGCTTAAAGTCTTCCCGTTGGCGTGGTCTGGTAGTTTGGAGAGGGGATTACCAGCTGTGGTGTCGGTGACCCTGTTCAGTTTGACCTCGGTTCTAAGCTACGAGGTGTGTTACGAATAGCCCTCTGTGTGGCTTCATAGTGGAGGGCCGGCGCTAGGGGTGGGCAAGCCAGGCCCCTGTCCAATGTGGCGACCTTAGGAGGCGGCAAACTGGCTGTAAAATTAACCAGTTTATGAAGAAAATAAACCAAAAATCGAAGAAAAAAATTAAAAATATGTATGCAAAATATTCACGTTTTCTATGGAGTCCTAGAGTTTTTAATTTTTTTTTAACGAGTATTCATTAGTATTTAGTGCCGTATTTCCCAACGCTGGTCCCATGGGGGAAGAGGAAGGAGACGACAAAGAAAATTTAGGCATCCGGTTCATTCTCTTTCAACTAATTTCGTACAACTCTTGCTGCTTTGTATGCGTGAATTCAGGTACTATTGAAAGAGATTGTTTTTGGCAGAGATTAGTCTCAACAAAAGTGATGAAAAGCACGGTCAAGTTTTATGAATGGAGTGAGGGGCCGAATGACCCTGAGAAAAGACCCCTTTTCGAGGAAAACTGAGGGAATCTTGTGTCAATTTGACTTCCGAACTAATTCTTTTAGCTTCCTGTGCTTATGAAGACAAAACAAAGTCGGACAACAAAAAAAGGTAGCAAAATTATCATTTTCAAATTCTCTTTTAGATTTTTAACATTTAATGCCCAGGAATTTTATGCGTAAGATAAAGTGAAAATAAAAAATTATTTTGCTGCATCTGTAATTTTTCTATTTTATTTATTTTTTTCTTGTTTTATATTCATAAATATAAATGTCATCAGTTTCGTAGAATATTTTCATGTTGATTAACATTTTTATGTGTGTTTTCATAGCTTGAATGTACCATAATCGTCTTAAAACATTTTCGATTGACATTGCTATTCAAATGAAAAAATATTATATTTGCCTCTCGTATAAAAATAACTTCTTTAGTCGCTTATAAAGTACAATAGTAGGTAATTTAAAATGCAAAACATTAATGAGCTTTTGAGTATTTTCATTAATTTTATTTACCATACATAAAGAATCCTAACAGCAATAGCTCGAAATTGAAATACAACGTAGTTATATTTATTATGAGGATTTTGTTTTACAATCGTAATATATTGTGATAATTTTGTTTAGTAATAAATGAACTAGTCTATAATTGCTAAATATATAATTCATATTGCTTCAAACTGTTAAAAGAATTTTCAAAGGGAAAATAAAAGTTAATTTTACTTATATTTACACTTTTTTTCTTTATATTGAATGTAAGTCGTGAAATAAACATATAATTTTTCTAATCTATTTTAAGACTGTTAAGATAGCCATATTATTTTGTAAAATTAAATTTTAAAAACTACAGCACACAATTTTTTTTTGCATGTTATTGCCATTTTAAGAGGAATTTGCACGATATCTTTTTAATTAAGAACTTTTACACCAGTCAATACCAAAGTGGTCTATATAGACCCCAGGGGTCTATGATAACCTCCAAGGAGTTCACGTCAGCAAAAAAAAAACAAAACAATTTGGGGGTCAGTGAGGTGTAAGTGTGTGTGTGTGTGGGTCTATGTGATATTAACTCTCATTAAACTAGATCATGACTTTAATTTTAAAAGATAATTTAATTAAGTGGAAAACAAATTTTACTTATTTAGTAGATTTATTTACTAAATTTAATGAGGTTAATATGACCGTACAAGGTGACAGCCTAATCTTTTTAAAACAGGAACCATTTCAGCGTTTCTTTCCAGAGTTAAACTAAAGAAGTATAATACTGGAGGTCCGGAATTTTCTCAAATTAATCCAGACAATTTGTCAGCACGTTTTAACCTACGTCTAACTGCCTTTTATTCAGATTTTGAAACCAGGTTTGAGAATGCTTTGACTATGGTAATACCACAGTAGGCAATGAATTTATATGGTCATATTGAAAAAAATGTCACATGACAACAGGAACTGATCGTGATGTTCACCAATGAAGATTTTAAAGTTTAGAAAAGGATGACAGTAATTTTGTCTTTAAAAAAGCAAACCTGTAATTTGTCCCGAATTATAGGATATCGTGAGGAAGTTTTTAAATATTTTTCCTAATAAGAAGGAGTTTTAGCGCAGTTGTCAATCTCCAAAACAAAAAAAAGAAACTTGACACTATTAACAGAGGAGATTTAAGGTTAAACCTGACAAGAATGATACTAAATGTTGAAAATTTGTTATCGTAGCTCCAGATTCATCCCTCTCATTAAAATCAATTGTGTGTTGTTTGGTTATTTTATATAACAGTGATTTTATATATTAATTAACTTTTAATTTAATTAATTAACACATGCTTTTTAAACTTTAACTCTATACTTCATTAGTTATAAATTGAATTCTTTTAAAGTACTAGTAGTAGTACTAGCTATCAAATAGACATTTAAGTTGATAAATTTGCAAAAATTCACTATTAATTAAGCAGGGGTCTATCCCAAACCGAAAAACATGGCAAGGGGTCTATGATACAAAAAAGTTTGGGAACCTCTGTTTTACACGGACAATTTGAAGGAATATTTAATGTAGTCTAATAATTAATTATGTGAGTAATTAATTATATATATGTTACGTATATAATTAATCACGTGTATAATTAATTATATGTATTATGTGTATAACTGATTATAAAAATACATTAAAAATGTATAATATCTTTAAAATATTGTAAAACATTCTGTATGCTACTAATAAAGCTCATCAAAATGCATATTTCGAAAATTTAAAAATTGAGTTAATAAATTATTTGCAGTTTAATATGAAGAAATTTTAAGAAAATATTCAAAAGATTAAGATTTTAAACAAAAAAAAAAAAATATATATTTAAAAAATACAAACATTTAACGCAAAAACATCCCTTAGATAAATTGCAAAATTTCAGGCTTAAATTTTAAATTTCAAAAGATAATTATCAAATAGATAATTAATTTGAATATATAATGGTATCAAAATAGCATAGAATTGGCAGACTTAAGAAGCAAACAACAATGACTTTAAGCCTAATAACTTCCAAAGCATTTTTAAAATTAAGTTTCAATCTTATTAAAATATGTTTTATTTGGGATTAATACATAAAGGCTTTAAATCTCAATCGTTTAATTGCAACGAATACAAATATAAAATACTTGGAATTCCTATTTCAATATATCAAAAAAGTTTCAGAACATAATCACTCATCCAATACATAAACGAGATGCTCTTAATCAGAGTGTTCCGTGGAACAATGGTGCACTAAAAATTAAAAAAAGTCGGTGGTTTCAGTTTGAAATAGTTATTATATATTTACTGTTTCATTTTACTATTATATTTCTCAAAAATCCTTTAAAATGTATTTTTCGGGATTGTGATAAGGTTTAAAAGCGTTAGTATGTATATTTAAGAAAAAAATCTAGTAATAATAGGTTCCAATCTATAGCAATATTTAAAATCTTTAAAAAAGGCAACAAAAGGATGTCAAAATTATATGACAGAAATAAAAAGTAACAGAAAAAGGATTTATAATTAAAGTTTTATTGTTACACAGAAAAATAATTAATGTGAAAGAATATAGATACTATTTTTTTTTGCTTGTTCCTAGTATAAAACTATTTAATTAAAGTGAAAGCAAAATGTGCATCACAGAGATAAAAATATGATGAACACAATTTATAAAGTAGATAGGTGATTTCAAACAAAATCGCTGGGAAAGCCGAATAGATGCATTAAAACCATTAAGGTATCAAGTAGAAGAGATATACGATGCTTTACTTGCTGTTTGTAATAATTCGGAGATTGATAACTCTATAAAGGATTCTGGACTATTTAAATGTATTAAACATTTTTAGCCAGTGATACTCAACCTGCGGCCCGCCGGTCTTTTCTGAGTGGCCCAGTCATGGCCCATTGCACTAAGAAATTCAATGTTAGAGAACAATGTGCTAAAAATTAAGCAAGGAATTCTTTTAATCAGTAAATATATCGATTTTGTAATCTGTTGTTTTAATAGTAGAATATAAGTAAGAGATTGATAAAAGGAAATAGAAATTATCCCATATAACTATATAAAAAAAGTCATAAAAATAAATATTTGTGTGTGCGTGTTGATAGAAAAGTTAATATAGTATTAACATAAAAGCCAAAAATTAGTTTTACAAATTTTGTCAAAGTTGCTTTGGTCTTATAGTGTGTCGTTTCCATTATCCGCATGTTGCAGCCCGCATGAAATAACTGTCATGTGTATGCGGCCCGCGTGAAATACCTATCATGTCTTTGCAGCCCGGCGGTGTGGCCGCGGTAGCCGAGTGGTATAGGTATCGGACCGTGGCTTGCTTTGTCACGGGTTCGAGCCCAGTACCACTAAAGACCCGCCGTGTAGGGCAGCGATGCACGTTAAATCTGTCGAGAGCTGAAACGTCCTCCCGTTGGTGTGGTGTGGTAGTTAGGAGAGGGGGGTGCCAGCTCAGGTGTCGTCCACGTCACTTGACCATGGTTCAAAATTACGTGGTCCGTCGCCAAAAGCCCTCGTGTAGCTGAACAGTGCGACGTTAATATTCAATCAATCAATCAAGCAGCCCGGCGGTAACAAAGGTTGAGTACCCCTGATTTAATCTCTTATGCTGCGTTGTAATTTGGTACAAAATCTTAAATTGTATCAATCCTATAAGTAATCTCTTGCAGTAAAAGACTATGATTTTTACCATCTGCTATTGAGCTCTTGAAAAGTTGTAAAGATTTTTTCAAGGATCTTAGATCGGACACAGCCTTTAATGAAATGCTTTGCGATGCTTGAGAACTCGCCAACGAAAGTGACATACCGGCTAATTTTGAGCTCCCCAAGCCACGTCTTAGAGTTCGAGTGAGTGAATATTATCGTTGCACTGTTCAGCTGCACGAGGGCTTTTGGCGACGGACCACGTAATTTTGAACCATGGTCAAGTGACGTGGATGACACCTGAGCTGGCATCCCCCTCTCCTAACTACCACACCACACCCGCGGGGGGACGTTTCAGCTCTCGACAGGTTTAACGTGCCATAGAGTTCGAAGAAGGAATGTTAATTTCTACTATGAAGCACAAGGCGATCCGATGATGTTCTTACTTTTCATTATAAGGCAGAGTTTTATTTTTTCCATTAGATAAAGCTTTCAATGCACTTGAATCCAGGTTTGATTTGATCAGTACCCACAGCAACTATTTCCAATTTTTATACAATGTTTGTGATTTAAAATATACTCCTCAAAATGACGAACTAAAGCATTGTAAAGATCTAGAAACAGTGTTAACTGATGGAAATTTACCAGGTATAAACGCGCTGGACCTGGCAGACGAGATAGTAGCGGTATTGGCTTTGCTAAATAAAAAAGAAAGTCCAATCGAGATTTTAAAATTCAGATCGAACCTGGATTTTGCTCCAAGTCTCGGTATAGTTGTAAGGATATTGCTTACTCTCCCAATAAAGTGTGGCAAGTGGAGAAAGGTGTTCCTCCAAATTAAAATTAGTTAAAAAGTTTTTACGCTCCACTACTACCTAGGATCGGCTTGACAACAAAATAGTCATTGAACATGTACTGGCTGAAGAAATTAATGTTAAAGGAATTATAAAAAAAAAAATCTCAGAATTAAAAGTGAGAAAGAAACACTTTTAAGTTTAACTCTCTTTTAAAATGTATTTTTAATATGTAATTAAGTTTTAATATTTAGTGGTTCTATAATTTGTTTTAGTATTTTTTTTAATACCTGTATCTTATAATTATACACTAGAAATGACTCTTTTCTTTTTTTTCTGTGCAATCCTAATTTATTTTAATTTAGTGCCAAAAATATAAATTAATTACTTTTTGTTAATCAAAACTTCAACATTATTGATAGCAATGTTTTTGCTCAAGTTTTATTTTACCATTAGGCATGGGAAAGGTTTAGGATGTATCATTTAATTCTTGTTAAAAACGGGGGGCATTTTACCTCTTTGCCCGAGGCGGCGAAACTGCTAATGCCGGCCCTGTACAGTGCGACGTTAATTAGTATTCACTGAAATCTCTAACTTTCTCTCATTTTTCATAGAAATTCCATAATCACTATACACAAAATTGAATAGTTTAACGGAATTAAAATCTTATTTATATATAAGTTTTGAAATTCTACAACTCAAAACAATTTTCGAACCCAAAAAGAATATGTCTCTTCTGCTCACTTATGCCGAACAAAGAAAAATCTGCAATTAAAAAAAATCATAAAAATATATTATGAGTTAGTTTATATTTTTAAATTTATTGTTAGAAAATTAGAAGTTAATAAGTATTTCATAAACAAAGCTAATTATGGCAACTTATTGCGTAGGCTGTTTTCACTATCTCTAACAATTCGTTTTACTGTGAATTGATCACTACTCATCAAGGCTTTAATTAGCATTATAAAACTTTATTTTCACTAATTAAAGAAGGAAGAATGTATCGTTACAGAAGAATGAGGATCTGATACTATTTATGAATAATTGTTGAAATTGTTTACATCTAGTTATAATCGCTATTGTAGTCTTACGAGAATATTAGCTACGTATGCATATCTAAAAATACGCTTAGCTTTGCGTGATTCTGCTTAAGTTAACGAACACATGTTCTAATTATTTATTTTATTTTCTTCTCATTTTATTTCTACTCTTATATATTACGTAATTCTCCGAATTAGGAACAAAAAAAGATTGAATGTAGAATTAATTTTCAACATGTGTAACATGGTACTTTATGTTAATTAATTTGTTTTTTGTTCGATGTAACTGATCCGGAGAGGAGACACTTAACAAAAATGCGATATTATTTGTTAATTTGTTTTGACGTTTCTTCCTCCTACCATTAAAATTTAATCAAAGCTTTTTTAATATTTTCTTTATTTTAATGTCCATACTCAATGTCATGGTTGGTAGCAAAAGAGTCAAATTACACCTACTTTTTTTAAAGTAATAGTTAAAAAAACCATTTTTAGTTGCAATTTTATCTACAATCTCGTATGCTAATAAATTATTTTTTTTATATGCATATATTTAAGAATAACATGCATAATGTTTTTGAGAAATTTTATACGCGTTACTTACACGTATACTTTCTAAAAATTAACTAAAGATGCTTTCTAAAAACTAACTTTTTAATTTCATAAAACCGAAGGTGAGTATTCAAAGCTTGGATAAATAGTATATAATTACGATCTGTTTTTTAAAGAAATTCTAGCTGGCATACCCGTTCTTCGCACGGGTGAGTTGAAAAATTAATTAATACAGATTGAAGGATAAAGAAGTTTTTAATAAGTTAATTTTACGTGAATTGCATATTTAAAAAGAAAAGAAAAACTTTTTGCATATCTCAGTTGAACAAAGAATTATGTTTGTTGAATTTTAAGTCTGTAGGTCTAATAGCTGATAAAAAGGATTCTTTTTATTTATAACGCCCGCGTAACTCCCTTGTGGGTCGATTTTTGAAAAAGCCTTTTTAAGATGATCCCTACTCAGCAAAAATTCCCAATTGTTACAAATTTTGTGTAATGTATGCTTAAAATAGTGTAAATAATTTATATCTGGATGTCTAATATGTTAATACTACTTTCTGTTGAATTTATTTTTATATAAAATTGTAATATTCGCAAGCAGCGCCGTTCCTTACATTATAATGGTGATTCAATAGAGACATAGCGAAATGTTGGTGATAGAGCTAAGTTGGTATAATTTTTGGCACCTTTTTTGTCACCTTGGTGATTGGTTGAACAGTGCAGAAGGTGATATGATGTAGCGCCACCTGGTGGGGAGCTGACACAAAGAGTATAGCACAAAAACCTTCTCCACAAAAAAATACATATATATATGACAATTTTTATAGTGATCTGTTGAATGGTGTTAGAGTCAAGCGAGGCCATATATCCATTTGTAAATACATGGATGGGAAGTCATTTAATTTCAACGGAATGTTTAATTTAAACATGTCAATGAAAATTTTCTAACTGAAAATGTTGTTGTTGAGAGTTTTATTCAGGGATACTTGCGAAAGACTAGAGATAAAGGAACAGAGAAACATACAATACAATCACATATGAATGTAGACTTTATTACAAACGATGTTTTCCCAGCATAGAACAGAAGGAGTGAGATGCTTTCCACTCCAGACGGGAATCCATTTCAGGCGAAAGTCCGGCTTCTTTTCCCGAAGATACATCTACGTCTTATTCTGGATTCAAACATGAGCCCACTCGATTACTAACCGAGTGTCATAACCAACATGCTGGCTGGGCGGCCTAACTTAAAATAAAAAAAAAAAAAAAAAATTCACAATAATTTGAAATCAAAGCGAAATGTTAACATAGCTTTAACAAGTAATATAAATTTTTTTAAAAAGTCAATTCCTATACTTAGGTCAACAAAGAAAAATTTTATTTTAGTAACTTTTTATTAAATAATTACAATTAATTTAAATATGTATATATATATGACAGAATCATAATACTAAGTGTCAAAATAGAAAGCTATTTTCCGAGTACTTTTCCATTATTCCTTTCTATATATGCTGTTGGACTATTTTTTGTTTGTTTATTACTATTTATACATTAATTAAATTTTATTATTCTAATAAAATAGTATAGTAAAAAAGAAATCACATTCTCAGAAATTAGGCTATCCCAGGTGGGATTCGAATCCACGCCCTTTGGATTAAGAGTCCAACAAGCAACCCATTGCGTTACAGGAACTCAAAGAACAATTTTCCTTTCTTTTTAAGTTGTTGGTCTATTATTTTTGTTTGTTACTACACTGTTGTTTGTAAAAAATGCAACACCATGAAAGAATCATCAGAATTAAATGAACTTTGCAGCAAATATCTGTTATAGAATGTTACGTAAAATAGTAAAGTTTCAGAGCCACCGCACGTACGTGACGTGCGCAGCGCCCTCTGAACTGATGCTGAAAGAATTTAAATAGAGGGCTGTATTCCCGACTTTTTTTTCTCTCTCCTAATGATTGTTGCGATGCTTTGTGGAGTACTTAGTCCTTCCGGACTCTAACCTCCTATCCTGGAATGTAGATGACTAAAAATTTACCATTGCCCATTTTAAAAAGATAATACTATTTATAATAAATTACTTTGAAAAGTGAAGAATAAAATTAATAAAATATTACTTTAGAAATAAAACAAAAAGCTCTTTTAAGAGCTCGAAAATCAGAAACTTGGAAGCCCAAAGGTGGGTGGAGTTAAACTGGCCAATCGGGTTGCAGCAAAGAACCAAGATCAGAAATCTCTCCTAATGTTTAAGAAACATCCCCTCTCGGGTGTCTACTCTCTGATTGGACGTCTCGTCTGTCAGCCTAATGCTGTTTTAACCCTGCGATTTTTTTTTTCATATCGATAGTCGACTAACTTACAAGAATCATATTGACTATCTTTCAGACAAATTCTGTGGTAGAATAGCGTTAGCTATCTCCCTTATTGGGAGAAGCTCTCCTCTCTCCCTGGAAAATAAAGTTACCCTTTACAAGCAAATTCTGCGTCCAACAATAACGTATGGGTCCCCCATTTGGGGGGCCGCGGCCCCGACCCACACAAAACGCATTCAAATCATCCAAAATAAAATTCTTAGAATTATTGCTAACGCACCTTGGTACGTTAGAAATAGTGTCATTCATCACGACTTACACATGGAGCCGATCGATAATTACATCACTAGAACTTCTAGAAATGTTTTTACTTCTATTCAAAATCACGACAACCCAGTAATTAAAGCACAAACACTATTCACGTATCCACACTCTAAACTAAATTTTGCTTACAAAACTACCAAATGGAATCTGCCCTTGAAACCGCCGTAATTACAACAAAAAACACTTAATTGCAACACTTAACAATATTCATATGCATTTGCCTTACATCAGATCTGGGATCAGTGTAAAAGCTGGCTCCTGCTTCGATTTCAACTACTATGCCGTCTGTAAGTTTCTCTTGCAGACTCCCTCCATTTTTCACCCCAGCTGCAAAAAAAAAAAAAAAAAAAAAAAAAAAAGCATTTTCCTTCCCACTGCGTTTTTGGTGCTCCTCGAACGCGTTTTGGGGCTGTTAAGCCCCCTTCCTGCGCTCTTCCATTCCTCGCCCTCGTGACGTACTTCAGTTTCGTTCTCGTTCGGCCGTTTTCTTCCTCCAGCCTCCCCCTGCGGGGAGTGTTTTCAGGTATTGATTCTCTTTGATCCTTTTTCTCCGCGAATTTGGGTATAAGCGATTTATTTCGCTGGCACCCGTTAAATCTAATTTTCGTTTTCGATTCAATTTTTTCGGCTCCAGCATTACTCTGTGTTATTATTTTAATAACTCTCTGAGCGCAGTCAATTTTAATTTTTAATTTTACTTTAGCATTCCCCCCAATTTTCCTTATTTTAATCTACCATGACAAGTTCATTTTGTAAAGTCAGCCCACAACACTGAAGATAGAGGATTAAGACCTCGTCAGAGATCATGTGCTCCGATGAACCATTCAACCTTCAACCTTAATGCTCATTTGTTAGTGGCGAACGTTTAGTGAGACCTAAGTATGCATCCACGACGAAATAAGGGGAAATTCCAACAACTCACGGAGTTTGAACAGGGGTGAATTATCGACATTCGAGAAGGACCATTTTCCTATCACGCAATAGGAGCTCGTGTGCAGCTGCAAAGTTCCACAGTGATGCGAGTTTGGAAGCAGTGAATCGACGAGCACCACACAACTTGAAAAACTGGCAGTGAGTGACAGAAGGTGAGACTGTATCCACTACCCACATAGAACAGAAAAATGACATATTTCCTGTACTCGAGAGAGAGCACTTACAATCACGTGAGAATGTTGGGGGTCGGAAATAAAAACAAACTTTGTTTACAATATGTGGTGCAAGATTCTCGGGTTTGAAAATCTTTCATTACAGCTTTTCTGCTCGGAGAAAACGTTTGCATATTATAAAGTTCCACAGTAAATAGCCCATCAAACTTGTGAAATATATATATATATATATATATATATATATATATATATATAGTTTTAAATCCTCAAAAATACTACTCTAAACTGTGGTTATATACCAATTTCAATGTTTATTCCAAGTTTTCTATGCATATTCTAAATAAAAATATTCTATATTGTATAATTATTCTATTATTATTTTATTGCACTTCTATTTTGTATTTAATTGTTATTGAAATAGTAGTTATTAGCATACATGTTAATTTTTCATAAAAAAGTTTACTGTAAAAAGATTAATTTTTTTCTGTCCTGAAAAGTAAGTTAAATATCGTAAATGCGCAGTGGCTTTAACGCCTAGCCACCACCCAGGAAAAAACCCCCATGATTAGATATTTTTTTTCTTACTAAATAATGTTTATAGAGGATGAGAACATTACATTTATCAAGTACTTTATCACAGAAAAGTGTATTTTAGCTTTGTGCCTGTTAAAGGGTTAATGTGTAATATAGTATAATTTAATTCAATACACAGTTATTGGATGGTGGGAAGGGGGGGGCGATGAAAATTATTATTAAATATTGGGTCGAAAATGTTGAAAGTTTGGGAAACACTTTGCTATGTGGATTATATTACATGAAATTACTCTTCAACTAGGAGATGGGGTATACATAAAAGCGGGCAGATCTATATACAGTGAAAATCGTTTAACACAAAATTGAGGGTACTGAAATATTTTTTCGTGTTAAAGGATATTGCAAAAAAAAAAAAAAAAAAAAAAAAAAACCCGTATATCCATTTAAGACCCAACCCGCACGATCGTGCGGGTTAGACATTCTTATACATTTTTGTTTCTGGAATAGTCGTATGTAAGAAAATCCCGAATCGAACGTGTTTGCAGAAGGTGTAAAGTATAATTTTTTATCATAAGATGGTGATTGTAGTCCATGTTTTACTTTCAGCTGGCAAATCTAACTTCGTTTTCAAATACAACGAAAACAAGTCTTCTATTTATCTGTTGTAAAAAGGTAATTATCAATATATTTCTAATTGCTTGGATAAAAATTTTTGTATTAATGTTTAAATAATTGTAAAATAGAAAAAAATATTAATTATACTATATTAATGTGGCTTCTAGGGCTTGGGATTTCGTTATCCGCACGACCGTGCGGGTTGGGCGTTACTTGAGTCACTGCAGCTGTAAATATAAGTACTTACCATGCGAATTTTCTTTTCTGTTTCAATAATTTTGATGAAGGCTTACATAAAAATGAAATATATAGTTATATAATTAATATTAAATTTTCTTGGGGGTTGCCATAGATGAGCTCCTTTTTTCCTTTCTCTTTCTCTTTTTTGCAATTAATTTTCTTTTCCATACATTTGTTGAGGAGTATGGCATTTTTATTCTCTCCACAGATATCTGCATCCATATCTCTTCCCCCCAATAAAAAATCTGGGTTTTCCGGTGGTAGTTAGTATGGTGTGGTTTAAATATATACATATTTTTAAATAATAAAATTTTCTGATACATTTTACTATTTTTCATGGAATACTGTGTAACTTTTAACCAAAAACTTTTTCAGGTGTCTAAAAGGAGAAGAATTCTCACAGAAGAAATTTTTCAATTGATGAATAAATCAGATTGAACTTAGTGATCTCTCGGATAATGACAATGCTGCGAACAAAACATATGAATCGCGTATACTGGAAGGAGAATCAAGTTCAGATGAAAACGATGAAGAAACACATGGGAACATTTGAAATGGAAAGATAATTTTGGATCATTCTTTACCATAAAAGTCTCTTGAACACATTCATTACATTGATTAACCTGTTGCAAATTCTTGGTTTCTGTGCAAACAAGATGCAATATCAAATAAAATTTCTCTAAAAATCAAAATAGATCACTTAAAATTTAAGTTAGAGATAGTTGAAGCGTTATCAGCCTCTCCACCTACTAACAAAAGTATTTTAACTGATAATGAAGAAAACAGTGTTGTGTGTGTGTGTGTAATTCCATTAGCAAAAAGACCGAAACGTTATAATCCACCTGCTATACATGTCATGGCTTTTATTCTGGCCATTCGAGGATAAAAGGTTTGACATGTATAGCCATTTTGATGTGTTGATGACATTTAAGGCCTCACAAGTGCAGATTTGAAAACTACGAAAGCAATTCGAAAACATGTGAAAAATGCAATGGTTGTTTATACTTGTCAAAAACAAAACAACAGATTTTTGCAGTAAATAAATAATGAATTAATAAAAGAATTATACATCAAAATAATTTCCTTATTTGTAACAATTTTAGTTGAATTAAGATTGTTTCTTCTGCCAACTTAGAGCTAAAAATGTATAACTCGTAAAACTCGTTTTCACAGATAACGCCCAACCCGCACGATCGTGCGGGTACCGTCTGCGTTCCAGGGGGGATGAGCGTGAATTTTTTGATTATTTTCCCAATGTCATTGGGGTCCATATAGTATTAATAACCAGAAGAATTTAATATTTGAAAATAAAAATAATTCGGGTCTTAAAGGATTATTCAACAAAATTAAGCTTATTAAAGTACATTTATTTATATAGATATGTATATATGCATGTATTTAATTAAAATCAATGAAAGAAAACATTCACAAGAGCTTAATGAAATTTAATACAAAATTTTCAAGTTTTTTGTAAAACAAACATTTATTGAGTTTTTTGGAAAATAATCTAATACTTTTTTTGCATTATCTTTTTACTATCAAATTATCCAGAAATTGTTTGATGTCGTCCATTTTGTCATTCAATTTACCAATGGAATGTTCATCTAAGTAAATGCTCATACTTTTTTCATAATCCTCATTTCGGATGACTTGAGAACAGGAGATGCATTTTCACCGATTTCAATGATACTTTTTGAACTTTGAGCACACTCCAAAATGTCTTTGCCTGTCATGATTGGGGCTGTACACACATTATCATCATGTACTGCAACGAATTCTTTCGATGATATAATAGGACAATCCAATAATACAGAAAACTAATGCGAGAAACCCTCTCACTTTCATTTCACACCCCTCTGAAATGTCTGGTGTTTTCCGTATTTTGTTCATTCCCAGAATGAAAATTTTTTCTTTTTAAGATGGAAAAAAATGCATGAAAATGCATATCAGTTATTACTTCATTATATTGTATTATTTCATGTTATCCGATATTTCGCTTTAAGCGTTTTCGCGTTAAGGGGTCTCGGGGGTGTTAAATTTCTCTAGAGGTCTGAAAATATAAACAATTTTCAAAAAGGTATAATTTATTTAAATTTAAGTTAAATAATTCGAATCTTTTACACATTACTTATAAAGAAATGGGGCTTCAGAAAAGTATACAATGTTTAAAATATAATCAAAATTTTAAAAATTATAAGCATATGAAAATAAGAAACTTTTCTATAAGAAATATTTATTAAGTTTTTTACGTCGCGCATGCTATTTTCTAAAAGAGTAGGTTTATTTACTAGCTATATATATATATAAGTTAATTTATAAAGACAAATGTATTTTTAATACTTTGTAGCTACTTTTATATAAATAGAATAATAACTTACATATTTTAATAAGTAAAAAAATACATTTTAAAAAAATATTTAAAAAATTGCAATATTTCACAAAGATTTTGAAATATAAAAAATATATAATACTAAAATTAGGTAGCGTTTAAAGAGTATGATGCATTATATAATTCTATAAAATTTTATACATCAGAGGCTAATATTTTTAGAAAATAGCGTGCGCAAAGCAAAAAATACTTAATATTTATTATAGAATTTTCATATGCTTATGACTTTTAAAATTATAATTATATGTTAAACATTTTATACTTTTCTGAAGCACCATTCTATTATAAGTAATTTGTAAAAGATTCGAATCATTTAATTTAAATTTAAAAGAATTATACCTGATTGAAAATCGTTTATATTTCCAGACCTCTAGAAAGAATTAACACCCCTGAGACCTCTTAAACGTATTGCACTGTAGATCATGTTAGCTTTTAATATGCTTTCTTTTATTATTGTTTTTAATGCTATGTTGGGAATTTTTTGATTTTCCTATTTAATTACATAGCATCTTGTTATATTTTGGGATTCTTTAAAAAAACATATAAATCCCACATTTTTTTTAATACAGTGCTGAAGTACCTAACATTATCAATACTATGTGAATATTGAAGTGTTTTTCAAACAGGCTTTGTAATGAAAGTTATTTAATCAAAATGAGCTACAAGATTTTTTCTCAAATATTTTTATACTAAATACAATTACAATTACAATTCTAAATACAATTCTGGACCTTTCCTCTGGAACGTGATTATAAATGATTTTTTGGAAAAAATCTTGGCTTTTTCTTCCTGTGAAACGATTGCTTTTGCTGATGACTTACTTCTTTGTTTCCAGGGAAAGTCCTTTCATGACATTTGCAGACAAGCGCAGCTTACTCTTGACTTTGCTTCAACCTGGACAAAGAATTTTAAATTAGAGTTTAATGCTGTCAAGTCAAAAGTTATGTTCTTGGAGAAGAGAAAAAAGAACGCTCTCACTGGCAACCTCACCCTTAATGGGTTTTCTCTTGACTGTGTGAAAGAACTAAAATATCTTGGTGTTGTCCTTGACAGTAAATTCTGTTGGAAACAACATGTTTTGCATCTTTCAAAAAATGTGAAAAAATTCTGCTAGGGCTTAATAAAGTTGCCAGAAATAGCTTTGGGATCAAGTCTAATGTATCATCCCTCATTTATAAACAAGGCATTGTTCCATTTATTTGTTACAGCTCACAAATCTGGGGGATCCGCCTTGAAGAAGAAAATATATTGTCGTCTTTTTACGAAAAATTCAACGAAGAATTCTTCTCCGAGTTATTTCTGGGTATCGAACGGTATCCTACGAAGCTGTGTTTGCTATTTCGGGCTTTCCACCTATTGACATCTTTATTATCAGAAATAATGAATTCAAGATTGCAACGAAGAACTGTACCAATAAGTGTCTAGATGGTTCCTTGAGAGTTTCTGAGCTCCCTCATCCTTCTGAACGATTTCCCCTTAACTTGGTTAATTACCGTAAAAATATTGAAAACAACTTTCCAGTTGTCTGCTTCACAGATGGCAGCAAAATCAACTCTAAGGTTGGCCTTGCATTTGTTATCTTCCAAGATTTTATTGAAATTGGAACTCGCCAATACAGAATAAGAGATGAGTGTAGTGTGTTTCAAGCTGAATTACTTTGCATAGCTCAAGCAGTCTCTTGGATCTGCAATAATGAAATCCTCTCATCGAATTTCCTAATTTGCAGCGATTCCCTATCATCTTTGTGTGCCTTAAATAACATTTATTCCCAAAATAAGCTAATAGTTAAAACGCATATTAATCTCGATTTTCTTCGAAGCAGAGGAGTACCAGTTTTCTTTTCTTTTGTTCGAGGTCATACGGGAATCTATGGTAATGAACGTGCTGACTGGCTTGCAAAAAAGAAGCGACAAAATTAAGAGATCTGGTTCCTATGAGCATTCCAAAATCATATCATAAGAAAGTCTTTAAAGAAAAGATTATCTCCGAGTGGAATAACTTGTATCAAATTTCAATTAATGCGCATCTCACCAAGGAATTCTTTCCTTCTATTCAGAGCCGTTTAAAGGCTAAGCACTTTCACCCGAATTTTAAAACTTACCCAGTTTCTAACTGGGCATGGAAACTTTAAAGCATATTTAAAGCGCTTCAATTTGTCGCTTACTGATCAGTGTTCTTGCTCCAGTGACTCAATCAAAATGCCAAGCATCTGATGCTTGCTTGTACTAATTTCTCTTCGGAAAGATGTACACTCATGAAGTGCCTACAAAAGAACAATATAGAGTGGCCTCCTCCTTTATCGGCTTTTTGTTGATGGAAATTCATCTTTACATTTTTGTGCATTCATTAATAGCATTTTTCCCTGTATTAATTAGATTCTAAATTTTGTGTGTTTGTTAACATTTTCTGTACGTGAATATACATGTGTATATGTGTGTATTTATATTTGTATGTGTTTGTATGTATGCTTTATGTTTTTGTTTTTTGAACATTTTTTTTTTTTATTTTTCTTATCTTCCTCATTGTATAATTTTATTATTGGTTTCTCCGTCTGTATGTGAGCATTCTTGTATTTAATTCTGTATTTGTTGTTTCTGTATTTCCCCTTTTGGTTCCCATTTGTGCCTATATACTTCTACATGTAATCTCCATTGTCTTGTGTATTGACTTACGTTTGTAAGCCTTGTGTTATACTTGTCGGCACACAAGGAGTCTATCTAGAGTCCAAAAAAAAAAAAAAAAAAAAAAACTACCTTTTAATGGAAGTATAACATTTTTACTAAAAAGGAAAATAAGTGCTTTTAATGAGTTGTAAAACCATAACTAAAACAATTTATTCTTTCCTCTATTTTGTTTTTTCTAAATTGTAAGGCTATTATTACAGTGACAACTTTTAATTTCCTCAAATACATATTGAATCTAAACACTCCCATGTCTTAGATAATATTAACCACATTAAATATTTTCGTAAAGCAGCTTTCCCAAAAATCAATTTTGAGACGCTTTTGTTAAATATCAATCCACAGTGCGTTGTCAGTGTCGCTGATAATAATCAAAAAAAATCTTTTCGATTGCGGTATAGCCGGCCCTATCACCAATTTTACTGTCAAATAAAGGATACACGCAAAAAGTAAACAGTAATGGGCAATGTGTGTGAACCTACACACTGTGCAGTAACATTATGTTTTTCTTAAACTATGTTGTGCTATCGGGAAATCAAGACTTATTTTGATTTTTCGAAAACTATTTAAAATTCAGTACATTTATTGAACTTATTATAAGATTTATTTTGAGAAATTGCACAAAATTTCGCTTGATTGATAGAACTATATGCGGTTGTTTTTGGCCACCCTCGTGCAGTGCACGCGCTACACACCGGCTAGGATCGGCCCTGGACTGAACATTGGAAGTCTCAGTTGAACATACAAGGACAGTTCTCTCTACGGGTATTAATTTTATTAAAGCTTGAAAAATGGATTAAAAAATAGGTAATTTTACAAAAATCAATATGCTTAAACACTTTTTGTGCTATTTATATGTTCACACTAATTGTTTAAAAGAGAGACTGCTAATTTTTTAGAATAGAATCTATCGTTTCCTTAAGTTTGATTTTTTTCAGTGGATCCCTTCGCATGTTGGCATAGAGGGTAACGAAAGAGCTGACTTTTTGGCTAGGACTATTGCTGTGGAGGGTGTGAGTCCAAGAGGGAATCTCACATTTTTCTGAGATTTCCCCAATTTCTAAATTGGAGCTCAACCGACAAATTAAAACTCCACCCAGTCATGCATGGTACTTTGCTAAATGTCCGGGCGAGTCCTTTAGACTCAGTAGTAGACCTCTCCAATATATTTATTCTAGATTTTTGAGCGGACACACAAGAGCTCTCAGGTTCTCTAATGGACAAAAGACTTTTCCGGAATGCCACTGGTGTTCTTCCGGAGAGGCCTCACCTAATCATATTTTACTTTGTTTGGGTTTTAAAAAGGACGAGGTCCTTTGCGACCCACTGCTGTTTTTAGATTTTTTACAGATTTTCGGATTCATGGGGATTGTCTAGCCCTGCTAGGCAGTACTGAGTCAAAAAAAAAAAAAGTTTGGTTTTACATATAGACATACAAATTTTTTAAAAAATGGGTTACGATTTTCTAATTGAAGTTCGCTTGAAGACTCGCTCTTTTCAATTTGAGAACATATTTTACTTTGTTGGAATTACTTTTAAATTAAAGCTTAAGGATTGTTTGTAAAATTTCTCTTTGAGAATAAATTGAATTTTAAAGATTTATTTTATTTTATTTTTAATTTATAATGTGTACAAATATTTGTTAAAAACAAATACCACTGAGTTCAGTTTTTAAAAATGTTTTTTTGGTAGAATTGAAACAAAAATTATTTCCTTTTGCTAAGAATATTGTATTAATTTTAGTTTTGTTGCAAAAAAGTTGAATTTTAGAAATGAAGTAATGAGATGTTGAAATATTGTGAAGCTATTAAAAACTTTTTCGCCAAATAATATTCTTTGTAGACATAGCTTTTGTGTAAACATCTAAATTATTTTACGAGTTTTTAATTAAAAGTTACTTTATTTGGATTTGAAGTTTGGAGAGTCATTTATTGACGTCCGGTTACAAGTTTTCTTTGTTGAAAGTCAAGAAAAATTTGGCGGTTTTCTTTGTAGTCTTAATATTTCACACTGAAGGCTTATATCACTATTTCTGCACGTCATTCTTTTCTTTCTTTCTTTCTTCTTTTTTTTTAAAGAAATATATCTTTTCTTTTTTTCCTTTGCGTTGTTTCACTTACGCAGCATCAGTCTAGTATATTGTTTGGTCTTTATTTCTTAGTATTTCTCAGAATACTGCTTGTATTTTTTAAATTGTTTTTGCTGAAATATTGAGTTTGCATTATAAGACACTTATTCAAAATTTATTTCTATATACATTCGCTATCCTTCTAGCAATACTTTAACTTTATTTATGTGCTCTTACATAACAACTCGTAATTTATAACATTTTATTATACCTTTTTAAAAATAAAGGAAGATATTTTTCCAAGAAAGTTTATATTACAATTGTTTCCTTCAAAGAAAGTATTGTACAAGCATGGTGGTGTTTTGAAAATATTTCAATAAAAAGAAAATATTTCAATTTATGCACTGCTACTTTATTTCCATTAAAATCTCCATCGTACATATAATATCGAAATGAGGTAAAAATAAAGTTATAAGACTATTTTTTTGTTATTCAGATAATCATTTTTAATTAAGTCCCTTAAGTTAAACTGTGATAATTTTAACACAAATTTGATTTTATGTTAATAATTTTTTTACTAAATAACTAGTGATATTAAATTCTTTAAGTTAACATTTTTATACAAAAGAATTTTCACGATATTTTTTTACCTAATAGAATAATAGAAACTCGTGAACGTCATAGTTGGTGATATTCAAGCTTAACGTTGAGTTTAAATTTTAATATAAACTCAAACTCAGTGCCACAACAGCCCGTGAGGGCCAGGACCTACTGTTCCCATTACAGTATACGTGACCATTGGGTGCATTAAACCTTAATGTATTATATATAATAGGGACTACTACATTTAGAATAAAGCTAATCCTCAAACATTCTCTCTTTATGTAGAATGGAATAACACATTCATCTTAGATATTGCTTTCAGGGACAATTATTCAGGTTTATGAGAACAACCATATTCTTCTAACTGAACACACACACACACACACACACACACACACACACACACACACACACACACACACACACACACACGCACACACACACACACACACACACACACACACACACACACACACACACACACACACACACACACACACACACACACACACACACACACACACACACACACACACACACACACACACACACACACACACACACACACACACACACACACACACACACACACACACACACACACACACACACACACACACACACACACACACACACACACACACACACACACACACACACACACACACACACACACACACACACACACACACACACACACACACACACACACACACACACACACACACACACACACACACACACACACACACACACACACACACACACACACACACACACACACACACACACACACACACACACACATTACATAAAGATTTAATTTATTAATAATAATTTCTCACTTTGTGCAGCTACAAATTTGGTCTGAATTAAATTTTCTGTAGAAATTTTTTATTGCTATTAAAAATGAATAGCCTGCCGCCCATCCGGTATAGTGGTTAGTGACGCTGACTGCGGTGCCGTAAGGCTTGGGTTCGAATCCCGGAGAAGGCATGGATGTTTGTAAAAGTACGTGCGTCTTTGGGGCATGGCAGTACTCTAAACCGCCGTCGAACCGGAAGTCCTCTCGTGACGTTAGTAGAAGAGAAAGGAAGATGGGAGGCTTCTGTCCACCCCAGATCGTTCTCCCTCAAAATTGGATTGGAACCGAAAGTCCAATATGTCTCTGGCAACTTTCCTTCCTTCCCTTCGACAATAACAATGAATCAACTGTTATTAAATATCAGTGACTGAAGTAAAACTTATTTCTAGTCGCTGAAAATTAAAATCGAATGCATTCCTTCGAACAGATTATTTTTCTAGTATTGTTGATGCTTGAAGAAATTAAGCGTAAAATCCCGTGTATATATATAACACGCATCTATGCTTTCAAAATGTATTTTTTTAATTTTTAGGTATAGCGCAGCGTTTCTCAAACTGTGGGGCGTCACCCCCCTTGGGGGGCCTGATAACTTTAAAAGAGGGTTGCGAGCATATTGAAAAGTCGGAAACAAAAGGTTATTAAAAAAATTATTAATTTACTGAAAGTAAACAAACAAAATACCTTCTGATATAATAAAATATAGAATACACAATTACAATGATATAATACATTTATAAATGTATCAGCATTGTACAATGTATACTTTATTATTAATTTAACAATACTAAGTTAAGAACAAGTTTTATAATTATCAGTGACCCCATGGGCTTGTATTAACACTTATTTTTGATAATTTGTACGGTTTATAATTGATTCCTTAATCGCATATTAAAAGTTACGCGATTCGCTCCCCACCGTTTACCACGTAGACGAGCGTATTTTGATGTTTTTTTTGCGGGGAAGGGGAGGAGGAATAAATCTGCAAAAATCCTCTGAAATAAGTAAATCCTTCGCAAACACTTCAGGGTTCTTTTATTGCATTCCAAAGCCCTAGGAATAATTTTATGGATAGCACTGCGCAGAAAAGATCGTACTTCGGTAAGACGTATATATACGTCCAGAAAATTAATACTTTGGCTGAGCGAGACGTTTATATACGTCGGTGGAACATAAAATGCCAAAGTCGCATATATATACTGCTCAAAATAATTAAAGAATATTGCGGTTTTAGGTGGATCTTGTGGCTGGGAAACTTTATAGCTGATTGATACATGGTCGACAGACGTAGTAGGTTATATGAGAATAAATTACACATGTTTGACAGAAAAAAATGCATTTTATTGAGCATTTGTGTACAAAAGGAAAAAAACACAATTTGTGCATATGAGAAAAAAAGAATAAGAAAAGGTTTTTTCTTCAAAGGAAATCATTTTCAGTAGGGGGTATGGTTTCCACGGACGGCCAGCCACGTTGAGCACCTTTGAGGCATGGAGTCAATGAGGCTATTAATCACGAGTTGGGGTATTCTGTCCCACTCTTCCAGAAAAGCTTTTTCCAATTCTTGGAGAGTTTGTGGGGGTGGTTGGCGGCCAGCAACTCGTCTTCCTAGAGCGTCCCAAACGTTCTCTATTGGATTCATGTCTGGAGAACATGCTGGCTATTCCATTCGTACGATTCCTTCCTCGAAAAGGGAATCCTGCACGAGGTTAGGACGATGTGGCCTGCTGTTATCGTCCATTAAAATGAAGTCATCTCCGGTTGCTGCAGCGTAAGGGACTACAATAGGTCTGACGATCTCATCCCTATATCGGCGAGCAGTCAGAGGTCCATCTCGAATGATGTAGTGGTCTGTGCGCCCGTCAATGGAGAGATGCCACCATACACCAACACTCCTCCATCGCAAAATCTGACACTTTCGTGCACGAACGCAGGATTATTCCTCCTGTCACGGTCCCTCCAGATGAAAATACGCCTATTATCCGGATGGACAGAAAAATGGGACTCGTCAGAAAAAAGAACATTGCTCCATTCATTTCTCCTCCAGTTCACATGCTCTGTTGCTCTTTCCCTGCGGTCGCGACGATGCCTTGATGTTAGTCTAACACATACCAGCGGTCAGCTAGCATACAGACCTACCATGGAGCCAGTTTCGGACAGTCTGAGTTGAAACCGTGGTGCCAGTAGCCGAGCGAAGGTGTTGTTGGAGAAGAGTAGCGTTCATATTTCGGTGTCTCCGAGCCGTTAACACTAAATAACGATCTTCATTGGGCATTGTTTCCCGTCTACGACCTTATCCTGGTATTCGACCTGCACTTTCAGTCTCCAAAAACGGTTCCAGATCCTGGAAATCACACTTTGTGACACTCCAATGGCTTGCGCTACTTCGGCTTGAGTTTGGCCCCCTTCTAACCTACCAACAACTCTCCAAGCTTCTGAATCGGTTAAATGACTTCGCTGAGACACCGTACTCATCGAAACAAAGCAGTCACTGAATGCCGATCATCCTTGTCTTCATTTCAGTTGAAAGTCAAATTTTATTCGCTGCCGCTGAAGCGACGTTTTTGATGTCGAACTCAAAATTAGCATACTCCACAGTTTGAAAATCAGAAAAAATTGCATTTGTGATTCTATTTTTCAATGTTCGGCAAAAAAGTTTTCGCTTATATCTTTATTTTATATAAAACTTACAATATCCTTTAATTGTTTTGAGCAGTGTATATATTGTAGCTTTAGTGTCAAAGTATAGCATTATTGAATTCAATACATTGTTATTTTATGGAGGGGGCGCGAGGAAAATTATGATTGAATAGTAGGTCGCGCATATTGAAAGTTTGAGAAGTACTGGTATAGCGCATATTCGATTTTGTACGATGAATTGATTGATTGAATATTAACGTCAAACTGTTCAGCTACATGAGGCTTTTGACGACGGATCACGTAATTTTGAAACATGGTCAAGTGACATGGACGACACCTGAGCTGGCTCCCCCTCTCCTAAATACCACACCACACCAACGGGAGGACGTTTCAGTTCTCGACAGATTTAACGTGCATCTGTGCCCTACACGGTGAGTCTTTAGTGGTACTGGGCTCGAACTCGTGACAAGGCAAGCCACGATCCGATACCTATACCACACGGGCACTTTGTACGGGGAAACCTGAACCTTATGTGTGCAATGCTTTTATATTTTGAAGTCATTTATTCTAGATATTATGCCATACTTTTGACTATATATTGTATATTTCTAGAAATATAATCCTTTAAGATAATATGATAAGTCAGCTCTTTTAAATAAACAGTATTTCGATATATATAGAAGCCTGAATTTTTTTGATGTTAATCTCTTTTTCAATTTTGAAGCTATCATTTTAATACTCAGCATATAACGCCCCCTGAAAATTTCAATCTTATTTTTGGTGTTGAAAGTGCGCGTTATACGTCAGATTTTAAGGTAATTAGATTACAGTTTTTATAGTATCGCTGCATCACTGAATGCTTCTCTATATAAATATTATAGAACATTACCCGAATGATTTTTTTAAAAAAGACCTTGATAGCTGAATCGAAGTTTGGAGTAAAAAAGGAAGGAAATGTTCTTTTCGTGGGCCCTTTATTATATTACTTTTACCTTTAGCTCTTCAGACCGTTTTCTTTTTATGGACCTTGAGTTAGGAGAAGTAAAAAAACGGTAGTAGCTTATACGGGCAAATGTCCAAAAAAGCCAACGACATTAAAGCAATCGATGTTCTTTTGCATGCCACTGTAAGGGAAAAAATACACAGGTTTGGGGTGGAATATATTTTACCTAGGTTAAATCCGTCGTAGGTAATTATGGGGTGATTAATCTTTTGGTGAAAAACTTGAAGTGTACCTTGATTTTATTGAATGATGTGGAATCTGTGTGGGGACAGTCTATCAACTGTTTTTTAGTTGATAGACTGTCCCGTAATAACAGTTCATTTATTAACAACTTTGTATTAAAATTTGTCCCCCAAGAAATGGAGAACAGAAAAAATTACATTTTAAATTCATATAATATTCTTAAAGTAGAGGAGAGTTTTTATTGAGATTTAATACTTTGTGAAAGTCTGGATATTTGTTATTTCTGAAACGTGTGTAGACTTTTAATACCTTGAAATCTGTGTTTTAAACAAAGTGATTAACTTTTCTTAAATGTCTATGTGATTATTTTTATCCATGATAAGTTCAGAAAAAAAATCTTTTATGGATAGAAAAATGCATGCTGAGAGAGACAATATTTAGAATTTTATCTGATTACATTTAATAATATTTTACTTAATTTTTTTTTTAAAAAAATGTAAGCATTTGCGTAACATTTCTTTAGATACCAGTAATTCACACTTAAAAAAATGTCTACTACTTTATTCAAATAACATTGCAAATATTTGTTATCTTTATTAATGATCTCCCTGATCTCTTGGCATCTGATGGACTGACCAATACGGCTCTATTTGCGGATGACCTTACCATCTGGTGCAGCACACGAAAGAGGGATCAGTCCAAACTAAATACCATCCTAAATCTGACCCTTGAAAGATTACACCTTTGGTGTATTGAAAATAATATGACTGTAAACCTAAAGAAGACTACTTGTCAGTTCTTCACTTTAAATAGACAACCATTCAGTCCCCAATTGGTTTATGATGGTATGCCTGTTCAACAGAGTGATGTTTCAATTTATTTGGGTTGCGCTCTTGATAACAAATTGAAATGGACTAAACATGCTGAGCTTGTTGTTTCTAAGGCAAGAAAGCGACTCTCCATTCTTAAAAGATTGACCGGAGTTAAATGGGAATGCAATAGGGATACCTTAAATACAACTTACAAGACATATATTCAACCAGTTCTAAATTATTGCAATGAGGTGCTGATCTCTGCCTCAGAGAACGTTAGAAAACTTCTTCACACTTTCCATAACCAAGCCCTTCGCATGATCACTGGTGGAGTTAAAACTACTCCAGTACTTGCCATGCAGTTACTTTGCGATCTTCAGCCATTCACTAATATAATTGAGAAGAATGCTGCTATTCTCTTCAATAGACTTATTAGACTCCCAAATAATTCATTCTGGTGGGACTATGATTCCGATGGAGGACGTAATCTTAAGACTCAAAAGGGCTTTATTCAATGTGTTCGTGAGAACATTCAATATAAAGTCATTAATGATGTGCCCTTTGAATTACTGTCTTTTGTTAACCCACTCGACTACGCAATACTCGACATCAGATTGGACCTTGTTCTGAATGTGAGAAAACGTGATCTAAGTCCAACTGCTCTTCACGCTATAGCTTTGGAAACTATCAATACCCGCTTCCCACCGGAGGAGTGGCTTCACATTTACACAGATGGCTCACTCTTGGACTTTGCCCAAGGCGCTGGCATTGGTGTTTTTAGTCACCTCTTCTCCTTCTATTTACACGCCGGCCCTTTGACAACTCACTTTGATGGTGAGGTTGAAGCTGTACATATAGCCCTTCAGCAACTTGCTGTTCGTCTTCCCCCCATTGAAAGAGCTGTAATTCTTTCAGATTCTACTTCTGCCCTTCAGGCTTTGTCCAACTATAATGAGAATAATTGTTTACGTGTGCAGAACTGTAGAGAACTCCTGGGAAAGATAAAAGGAAAGATCGTCTTTCAATGGGTACCATCCCACTGTGGTCTTTGGGGAAATAAGAGGGCAGACTTTTTGGCAAAAAAGAGAACGGGTATCCTTCAGAACTTTCGCAGAGACCTGACACTTCATTCTGCCAAACTGGAAATTAAAAGGATTTTTAGGGAATCATTTCGCCTTACAGCTTCTCGTGTTGCTCGTGATAAGCCTTGGAGTACACTATGTAAGAAATCCCGCAGTATTCCAAGTTCTCCTTGTGCTGCTGCTGTGGCTAAATTAAGACTTTTAACCGGACATGACTGCCTTTGTGCTCATCTGTTTCGTTTTAATTTAGTGACTTCACCTATCTGCGTTTTGTGTGACACTGGACAAGACATGACTGCCGCTCATTTGGACGAGTGCTCTGCACTGAATGATCTTAACTGCATTGTAAAAAGGTATTGGAGAGCCCGTTGCCTAATGACCTGATGGTCAATGGCCTGGCATTTGTAAAATAAAAAATAAAATATTTGTTACAGAGTGTTTAATGCTAGGTAAAACACAATTTATCCTTGCTAAAATTCTAAATTGAAATATAAAAACATTAAAAAACATTAAATGTAGAAACATTCTCTAAAATTAAAAAAAATAAATAAAAAACAGTAACTTATAATTTTTTTTACTGTTATCGTTCTTTTGAATGCTTTAAATGTGGTTTTCATTTATTTTAATTTTTATGATTACTAAAACGCATCATAAAAATCAATTTAAAAATGCCACGGGGAAATCAAAACTTAAAACTAGCACTAGACCAGAACAATGACTTTTTGTGAGGGACTTTGTAATTCGAAACGAATCTTCGGTAATGCGGACGACATTTCAGTTGATATTCCGCTGACCGAGCTTCCACTCCACACTGCGCGAGGACTTAGAAACCAATTCTAACTAGTGAGCTGTTGTTAACCCCCTTCCCCCCGTACGATGGGTCTTTAACCGAATGAGTATTGGAACGTTCATTTACAGAGAAATTTTAAGGCATGGTGGTTTAAACCACTAATTAATGCATGGTTGATATTCGTCCTGAATTGGTTAGCTTCGAAGTGCCACTTAACACGAATGCTATTGAAGTGCCAAATAACACGAATGCTATTGAAGTGCCAATTAACACGAATGCTATTGAAGTGCCAATTAACACGAATGCTATTGAAGTGCCAATTAACACGAATGCTATTGAAGTGCCACGAAGTCAGGGATGTCTTAAGACATGTGCCAACTGGCTCGGGCCCAGGGCCTCGACTTCGGTCAGGGGCCTTGTCTTGTTCTCTACTCAAGTCTCAACAAGATCACGATCAGAATATTTTTAATCTTCAAATGTTATTCCTAAACATATTTTCCAAAAAAGTGGGATTTTTGAAGTATATGCAACAATGGCAAGACTGTATTAATATATGATGACAGTCATCAATGTTTCGGCCTAGGGTTACCACCGTATTCCATCATTACTCATTTAGTCTAAAGGTGGCAACTGGTTTGTGCCTAGATTTGCGAGATTGTGCCATGAATATTTATTCGCTTCGGGTTGCCGTTTGTATAAGAATTTGACAACGGATGATATATAATGACTTCTTTTAAGACAGTGCTTTTCAAATGTTTAATATTTGCCACCCAATATTCAATCATAATTTTCATCGCGTCCCCCCATCCATACAAAAACAATGTATTGAATTCAATAATACTACTCTTTGACATTAGAGCTACAATACGACTTTAACCTCTTAAGTGCTACCGTCGTATATAAATGTCTCACTTATCCAAAGCATTAATTTCCCTGGACGTTCGATCTTTCCGAAGTATGATCTTTTCTGTGCATTGCTATTCATAAAATTATTCCGAAGGCTTTGCAATGCAATAAAAGGACCTTGATTGCGAGGGATTTACTTATTTCAGAAGATTTGCTTATTTAGTCCTCTCTTTTCTTTTCCTTCTTCCCCCAATACATAATACATCACATACTCATGCCTATGTGGAAAACGGTGGCATTGGGGAGTGAATTGCGTAACTTTTAATCAGCAGTTAAGGAAACAATAATAAACAGTACAAATTACTAAGATAAGCGTTAATTTTTGCCTATGATTTTATATATGACAAGTCCATAGAGTCACTGGAAATTATTAAACTTGTTCTTAACTTAGTGTTGTTAAATTATTTATAAGCTACATCGTGCCGTACTGATGCATTAATAAGTGTGTTACATCAGTGTAAATGTGTATTTTACTTTTATTTTGTCAGAATGCTTTTGTTTGTTTACTTTCAGTAAAATAATGATTTTTTTTAAAATTATCTTTTGTTTTCGACTTTCCAGCATGCTCGCACCCCCTCCCTCGTAGAGTTATCACGCCCTCTAGATCTGTACGCCCCACAGTTCGAGAGACGCTGTTTTAACCCTTTATCGGGAAGTGGTTAATAGATCTAGCCATATATTAAAAAAGTTTTTTCCAAGCGGGTGTTCGATATTTCGTATATCCATATGAGTTAATTGAAGCTAAAATGCAAAAAATTAATACGGATGGCAGCACGATACCTTATTTTGCATTTCATGTTCTCTGATGGGTAGTTAAAAACAATTTTTCACCGGTGTAAATCTACAAATTGTATTTTAATTACTATAAATAAAATTTATGATCTTTGAAAAAATTTTCGACGTGTCTTAAGTAAACGTTTTTCTCATCTGAATGAATTAAGCATAAGTGCGATTAAAAAAGGTTTTATTCAGGTTTTTGGAAAGCTTTTATATGTGGATAGAGAATGAAATCTAGAAAAATGACCTAGAAATTTTCCCTTTTCCTCCACTCGAGAGAGAGAGAGAGAGAGAGAGCACTTAGAATCATATGAGAAAGTTGGGGTTTGGAAAAAAAATTGTTTACAATATGTGTGGTACAAGGTTCTCGGGTTCGAAAATATTTCATTACAGCTTTTCTGCTCGGAGAAAACGTTTGCATATTATAAAGTTCCACAATAAATAGCTCATCAAATTTGTGAAATAACTAATCTAAATCCTCAAAAACATTACACTATTTCTAACTTTTCATACTAAAATAAAATAAAATATATAAACTGTAGATATATACCAATTTCAATGTATATTACGAGTATTTTATGTATATCCTAAATAAGTATTCTATGTCGTACAATTATTCTATTATTGTTTTATTGCACTTCTATATTGTATTTAATTGTTATTGAAACAATTATTAGTATCAATGTTAATTTTCCATAAAAAAGTTAAAAAAAAATCAGATATATTTTTGTGACTAAATAATGTTTATAGAGGATGAGAACGTTACATTTATCAAGTACTTTATCACAGAAAATTGTATTTTAGCTTTGTGCCCGTTAAAGGGTTAAGGTATAGAGGTGAGGCCTACTTTTGTATAGGGACCAAGGGCCTCTCAAGAAGTCTTAAGACTTCTTGAGCAGGAGGGCTCGTAATTTTGAACCACTGTGAAGAGACGAGGACGATACTTGAGCTGGTAAATCCATGCTGACTTTAGGACCTTCAGTCTCGATTGGTTTAATGGGCATCATTCCCTCTTCACAGAAGGTATTTAGTTTCAAAACGTCACGATGTCGCGATCATGTTCTTTCTGTTACCGCGTTACTATTCGTCCTGAAAATGTTACATATTTAATTAACACTCCGAATTTTCGTCACTTTGTTTTTGGGCTCTTTCCAAACCACATTTCAAAAGATCTTCGTCTTGTATTTTCTTCCTTATAAGATTTAGCGTAAAATTATTGTATTTGTTTGCAGCCAAAGTCTACAAAAGTCATCTCTTTATGTGAAAGTTAGAAGTTGACTTTATATAACAAGATGTTTGAAATGCTTTATTCACTTCTTTGGAGGTTGTCATTAACTATTGCATAAGAACAAAACATGAATTTCGTAACATTTAAGATCTTGGATAGAAAGGTGTTCCATATTCTTATAATGTTTGGAGATGTCATAATGTTTTTCTGACAAAGTAAATTTTTCATTCGTCGGATTTTGCAATGTAGTCGTTTGAGCATCGTGCAAACATCAAATTCTATGTTTTGCTCAAAGGAGGTGATCCTAATTGCCATGAAACAACTGAAGGTCCTCTCAAAAAATGAATTCCAGATGTGTTTTGAACAGTTATACGAACGCTGGAACAAGTATGTGGATGCAGGAGAGCAGTACTTTGAAGACCAATAAGATTAAAATATTGTTTTACTTTTTAAAAATTTGCAATTGACTTATTCCGGGAACTTTTTGAATAAAATACAGAATAAAAAAATTTTAAAATTTTTCCCATTTTCGATTGAATTGACCAATTTTTTTAGTTTAAAATGTGTCGCATATTTCGTTTCATGTTATATTATTAAATGTTAAAATTAATTTACAACTCGCTTATTTACTGCATTATATTTTGATTTTTAAAGGACTCGGTACGATAAAAAAAATGAAGACGCATTATAGTCAAAAGAATTTGCATTTAGTGCTCCTAACACATCAATTTGAATGCAATAAATTGTATCCAAAAGAACAAAGAAAAAGAGATTATCTAAAAATTCATTTTTGTATCGATTTCTGAAAATATTTCTATGTTTAATTTAATGCAAATATTATTTGTGGTATTTTAAATTTTTTAAAATTTTTTAGAAATATTTTCATACATACAGGAGAAAAATGTAACTTCAAATGAAACTTCATCGTTTCTTTTTTTATGCATTTTACTGTATTCAAATCGATGTACTAGTCCAGGCTTGCGGTGTTAAGCAAAAAATCTCCATTTGACATTCCCTTTGACAGAATAGAAGGAAGCACTGTCTTAAAAATAATTAGCGCAGTAAAATATTTCAAAACAAATCAAGGCCTAATACAAGTAAGTGTTAGATAATATAAAATGTTCTGTTGTTTCACATTTAACAGTGTGTCAGATACCGAAAAAAGAAGGTTTACATTGCTTTTGTTTGCAAAGAGAGCAGTTACTTCAAGCAGAGGAGTATTCTAAGCATGTGATTTTTATCGGTCATTCCTGCAGAAAATGTCGTTTGCACCAATTTTCCAATACTCTGTGCTTGTCACTGATGAACTTTCGCTCTCATTTGGGAAGGTATTTTGAACAGACACAATTCACATTTTCAGAGGTGCAAGTGGCTTTTGTCATTAAATTGGTATTATTAATGGAATGCTAATACCATTTTTACTCCCCATTCTCTAATACATCGCAAAATGGCTCAGATATTTTGAGACGTTTTGATATTCACAAATGTGATTCCATCATGACGGGCTTCAATACATTACGCAAGTGACGTGCTTAGACTTAATTAAGAGCAAGATGAGTTTTTACTCCCATTCTCTAATACATCGCAAAATGGCTCAAATTTTTCTTAGGGAAGTTTCTGTTGATATTCGGCTACAAATGGTATTATTACATTCTTGACTGATAATTAAGAATGATTGGTAGATTAATACCATTTTACTCCCCATTCTCTAATACATCGCAAAATGGCTCAGATATTTTGAGACGGTATTACAGAGTTTTCTTAGGGAAGTTTCGGCTACAAATGTGAAAATTACGCAAGTGACGTGCTTACATTCTTGACTAGATAATTAAGAGCCCAGTAGATTGGTAGATTAATACCATTTTTACTCCCCATTCTCTAATACACCGCAAAATGGCTCAGATATTTTGAGACGGTATTACAGAGTTTTCTTAGGGAAGTTTCTGTTGATATTCGGCTACAAATGTGATTCCATCATGACGGGGCTTCAATACATTACGCAAGTGACGTGCTTACATTCTTGACTAGATAATTAAGAGCCCAGTAGATTGGTAGATTAATACCATTTTTACTCCCCATTCTCTAATACATCGCAAAATGGCTCAGATATTTTGAGACGGTATTACAGAGTTTTCTTAGGGACAAATGTTTCTGTTGATATTCGGCTACAAATGTGATTAATACCATTTTTACTCATCATGAAAATGGCGGGGCTTCAATACATTACGCAAGTGACGTGCTTACATTCTTGACTAGATAATTAAGAGCCCAGTAGATTGGTAGATTAATACCATTTTTACTCCCCATTCTCTAATACATATTTTGAGACGGTATTACAGAGTTTTCAAAATGGCTCATCATGACGATATTTTGAGACGGTATTACAGAGTTTTCTTAGGGAAGTTTCTGTTGATATTCGGCTACAAATGTGATTGTATCATGACGGGGCTTCAACACATTACGCAAGTGACGTGCTTACATTCTTGACTAGATAATTAAGAGCCCAGTAGATTGGTAGATTAATACCATTTTTACTCCCCATTCTCTAATACACCGCAAAATGGCTCAGATATTTTGAGACGGTATTACAGAGTTTTCTTAGGGAAGTTTCTGTTGATATTCGGCTACAAATGTGATTCCATCATGACGGGGCTTACATTCTTGACTAGATAATTAAGAGCCCAGTAGATTGGTAGATTAATACCATTTTTACTCCCCATTCTCTAATACACCGCAAAATGGCTGTGATATTTTGAGACGGTATTACAGAGTTTTCTTAGGGAAGTTTCTGTTGATATTCGGCTGCAAATGTGATTGTATCATGACGGGGCTTCAATACATTACGCAAATGACGAGCTTACATTCTTGACAAGATAATTAAGAGCCCAGTAGTTTGGTAGAGGTGGACCAAATACCTTGATCAATGGGTCCCTAGATTTATCTCCAATTGATTTATTCATTTTGGGTCAAAGGAAAAATATGATCACGAGTTATTATGGTACTAGAGCAAAAAGTAGATTTCGAACATCTCTTGTAACTGTGTACAAACCGATTCAGAAGTAATTTATATACAGTACCACATCTTCCCATTTTCTTTCCCTCATTTGCCCGCAGATGGCATCTACACCTAAATTTTTCTTTGTGAAGTTGTCTTATTTTACCATTCTTTAGCCTCCACAAAATTTGTATGATTAATTCTTATTACCTTGAGTAAAGAAATAATTTATACTGGGGCATTCAGAATTATTACTTTGCTATTTTCTGATTTTTAATGAATTTTTTTTTTGTTACGGAGAAAAATTAAGAAAATGTTAAAGTTTTGGCTAGCTTATTTTTTTATTTTTACTAAAAAAATTCATGGATAAAGATAATTATAATTCATACTACACAACTTATATAAATTACGTTAACACTGATAATCCGTATAGTGCATTTTGAATTTATATTTTTATTAGAATAACTTAATAGTTTTTATATTATGTACGTTTTTTTCAGTAATTTTAGTATGTTCGGTTGAACTAATACCCCCCTCCTCTTCAAATTGGGATTAGCAATAAAATTCTTGACTTCATTTAATATTTTGTCAATAATAAACAACAAAAATTGAGAAAAGGAGGATCAATAAAACATATGATTGATTGATTGAATTTTAACGTCGCACTGTTCAGCTGCAACAATCAATAATAATAATAATAAAAAGCATAAAGAGCAAAAAACATAAAGTATATATTCTCCACCTTCTAACTAATAAAATACAGTGAATTCAACAAGAGTTAAGTTTCAAAAATTAAATTAATAGTAAAATAATGCTGTATGTCATATCACAAAAACTTGCGTATTATTTATAGATGGAATCAACTCAGAAATTGTTATTTTATTGAATATAAAATTGCACTCTACGGGACTATGTAAAACTCGTCAAATTATGGAGGTTGTGAACATAGAAAAATGGTCAACTTCGAAGGCTTTGACTTATGCAAATACATTTATCGCAGGATCGTTAAGGGAATATATTTTTCTTACAATAATATATATTAATCGGGGTACATAAATAACCTGTAATTAAATATCTCGCATTAATGTGAAATTAATACAAGTAAAACATGCAGTGATGTAAAATGCATTAAATGAGGCAAATGGACACATTATACGAAGATAATTAACCCGAATAATGAATTTAGGTTAATAAAAGAAGCTTGTCTTGTTTAAATGTCGAACCAAAACGCATCATTCTGTTGCTGGCGACAGATTACAATTTTAAATCACAATCAAGCGACGAGAACTATTTTGAGTCACGCGCCTCATTCTTAAAATAAATCGAAGAAAGTAGAATTTTTGTTCAGTATTCAGCAAGAAATGGGATGCCAAGGCTTTTCAAGGGAAATAAGGCAAGGGCAAAATAAAGCTTTTCTAGGGAAGAATTTCATGACTACTTATTTGCAAAACATGGATTATATATATTTAGGAATATTATTAAATATTCCAATATTCCTACTAAATGACATATTAATAAAAAATAAGATTAAATAATAAATATTTTTGGTTTCAGCTCAATTAAGATTACTAAATTAACTGAGATTTTTTTTTTTAAAAAGGAGAAAACACAGAAAAGAATGTTTTCTTGATTTATAGTGTCAGTTTAATTTCAATATATGTATAAAATTGTTTTAAAGATATTATTACCAAAAAAAAAGAGTAAAATGCAATTTTTTGGCAAAAAAGGAAGGAAGAATGGTATATTTTATGAACATTTTTCTTTTATGAAAACTGCTTCTATTAGTTTTATATTTTGCCTACATATAGTTTGGTCTTCTATACAGGGGTTGAACTAAATGCTTTGAAAAATTTGTTATTTACAGATTTACAATCAATTGAAATAATAACGGGTGTTTTTTTGTTCTAATTTCCTTAGCCTGACATAGTAAAATCTGATAAATCCATTTCTGAATTATATATTTTAAAAAATTTAGTTCATCCCCGGTATAGACTAGACGTCCTAACTGTATATAGACAAATTATTATTATCACAGAAGCATATCCATAAAATAAGAATAATATTTTGAATATATATAATTCTTTCTTAATTTTTTTCCAAAAATTTGCCTTTAAATAATTTGTTCTTGTAATAGTATTCGTAAAACAATTTTATATGTATATTCTAATTCAACTGACTCTAAATATTGAAAAAAAAAGAATGATCCATTTATAGGGTTTTTCAAAATCATGGTGTTAAACGAACTCAGTCACTTTAAAAGTATATAAGGTATTTAATGCACAAAAAGCTCGCTTGTCCTTTTATTGTGTGTAAACCAGTGCATCTCCATATATTTGCGACATAATATCAATCATAATTTTTATCAAGCCCCCCCCCCTCTCCTTAGAAATACACTCAGGAACATTGAAAATAGCGACCCGAGAAGAAAGCATCGGATTGAAATGAAATTTAATACACATAATGACACAGATGAGAGATTAACTTGATCCCAAAAACAAGAAAATTAAACGAATACAGGGTGTGAAACGACACAAATACTGGGCAACTTCAATAGCACGTTGGACCACCTCCAGCTGCAATACATGACGCCAAACGGTCCGGCATTGAGTTGATTAGACACCTTATGTTGTCCTGAGGCAGATGGGCTCACAAATCTTGAACAGCCAACTCTAAATCATGTACATAGTGACACGATGGCATCTGCAGTTTTAGCTGATCCCACACGTGCTCTACAGGGGACAAATCGGGGGAGCGGGCCGGCCATGGAAAAGTCTGAAAATGACGTAGGAAGTATTGAGCAACTCTTTCTGTATGCGAACGAGCATTATCTTGCTGGAAAATTGCCCTTGGGAGACCATTTAGGAAAGGTCCTACATGGGGTCGAAGAATATCATCAACGTAACGTTGGCCCGTTAAGGTTCCACGCATCCCAAATAAAGTGGACCGGCTATCTTAGGCTATGACCCCCAGACCATTACACCAGCTGTGCGGGCAGTGTGACGTAGAACAGTGTGGGGGGAATTGTACCGCTCACCAGGGCGCTTCTACACCCGTACACGGTTATCATCTGTCCCCAAAACAAACCAGGATTCATCACTAAACACAACCTATTGCCAATCTGTGACATTCCACATTGATCTGTCTTGGCACTACTGTAGACGCAGTTGCCGATGTTCGGGTGTTAAAGGGAGTGCACGGAAAGGGCGCTTGGATTTAAGATTTGCTTCTGCAAGACGTCTGGAAATTGTTTGTGGAACAATTGCTACGCCTACGTCTGCTAGTATCGTTGAACGAGTCACTATGGGGTCCACAAGTGCTTGCCGCACGATCCTTCGATCCTATCTCCTCGTGGTATTCCTGGTCGTTCCAGACCCGGTTTTCCACGCGTGGGTACCTTCTCGTGTCCACTGCTCCCAACAATTTATAACGGCACACTCTGAACGATCCACCTAGCCAGCAACACGGCGCGTCGACCAGCCTGCAGTTTTCATCCCAATGATCAGGCCTCTCTCAAACTCGCTTAACTGTGAGAAATGTCTTCTAGCACGTTTACCTGGCATGTTTCGCTTACCAAAGTCTTCCTACAATCGGCGGGTAATCGTCACGTTTATGAATCTTCGAATTTGCGCTGGCTTATATAGCACCCTCTTCCTGATTGTAGTGCCACCTCGGCGTGTATGAGCATGCGTATTGGCACAAAACTTGGATCATTTGCATATCACATTCCGCTGTACTTATTTGCAAAGTTTCGCGATTGTACTTAGCTTCCTTCTTTGCTCGCTATTTTCAATGTTCCTGAGTGTAATAATGCATAGAATTCAATAATACTATATTTAGACGCTAAAGCTACAATAGAACTTTAACCTCTTAAGTGCGATCGGCGTTTATATACGTCTCGCTCAACCGGTGAGTTAAATGCCCCGGACATATATATACGTTTTTCCTAAGTACGATCTTTTCTGTGCTCTGCTATCCATAAAACTATTCCGAAGGTTTTGGAATGCAATAAAAGGATCGTGACAGTGTTATCGAAGAATTTACTTATATTTGAAGATTTCTTTTTATGCAATATATTTATTCCTTTTCATCCTCCTCTCCCAAATACGTCACATACGCGCGCCTACGTGGAAAACGGAGGTATTGGGAAACGAATCCGGTTATTTTAATCGGCAGCTAAGGGCTTATTTATAAGCCGTACAAATCATCAGGATAAGTGAATTTTTATATATAATTTTATGTATGAAGTTCATGGGGTCACACTGGTAATTATTAAACTTGTTTTTTAGTATAGTTAAATTAATTATAAAATACATTCTGTGCAGTGCGGATACATTTATAAGTATATTATATCAGTGTAAATGTTAATTTTAGTTTTTTTTTTATGTCAAAATGTATTTTGTTTGCTTACGTCCAGTAAATTAATATTTATATATTTCAATAATCTTTTGTTTTCGGCATTTCAATATGCTTGCGCACCCTCGTAGGATTACCACGCCCCCTAGGTGGGTTGCGTCCCACATTTTCATACCCTCTGGTGTAAACTGTCGATTAAGATAGTTGTTCAAATATTTATAGACATTTACTTGTGTTTCAGTGGTATATGATATTTTTAAGTTATTATTTTTTCAAGTTTCAAAGGTACGTAGTGCTTTAAAATATAAAAACTTATCACATCCATTTATTGATAAATATAATAATTTTATTTCAACAATTTTATTTATACAATACATTTAAAAGGAACAACAATACAAAACGGATTCATCTGATAAAAAATCTCTTCGAAACAATGCAATGAGAGTAAGAACGATTCTGTTTGTTATAAGTAAGTATGTAATGGGGTAATATCTGCTATCGTATTCACCAACGTGATGATTCACTTAATAAAACCACAATTGCTGTATTCAATAGCAAAGCAATCCTTTTGTTTTTCGTATCAGCATAGTATAAATATTCATAATGTTTGCTGTGTGTTTGTAGATTAACCACTTAAGGTTATCTAGATCAAAATTAACGTAACGTTGCGTTCCACAAAAAACCAGCTTACCTTATAATAATTATAGAATTCGTGCATATCATATTTCAAATGAAAAAAAACTATAATTTATTCCATGCGGCGAAAATTATTTTTGTTTGATATTCAAAGACTTTAATTATGATACTGTCAACTTGTCCAAGCGAGTTTTTATTATTCACGTTCACAATGGATCCCGATGCACTAGAAAATCCAAGACATAAAAAAAAGCGTTCTCTTTGTGAGCCAATGAAGTTACACGTGCGTAGAATTTTCACAGAAGCCATCGTAGCTTCTTGCCAAAGTTTCTGCTGAATTAGGGTTCGATAAGTGTCCCTAAACATATTATTTGGATGTAATCCAACTTGCTAGATGGGAAGAGTGAGAAATATTATATTACTTTTTTTAAAAATTGAAGACAGCTATTACACCCTCTCGACACGATCTTATGAGTCACTTTAAGATAATAGCGTTATTTTAAAAATATTTTATGATGGAAATGATTTAAATATGCTTAAAGCTTCGATGTAAACATAAAAACATATTGCCAAAGTACTCAAATAGAGGAAATAATTGATTTTAATTCGATCAATAAGATAACCTTCAATATTCTGGGAAAAATTGCTTGGAAGAGCGAGAGACATACTCAAAAATAATATAAAACTATCTAAATTTACGGGAAAAATTTTAATTCAAAAATAAAATGAGCTATAACCGATTTTTAGCAACAAAAACTGCTTGAACTGGACTATTTTGAGTCGTTCAGAGTCATTTTTGAATACAAGGACGACTTAATTTCTAGTGACCTCTTGTTTCGATTCTTTTATATTTTTCTCAAAAGAAACTTTCTAAAAATAGTCTCATATTGAAAATATATCATATCATTCATCTTTAGTTTGAAAAGATAAAAATCCTAAACATAATGATTGTACTTGATAATTGAATACAATCATTATGTTTAGGATTAAAAAGATAAAATCTATCTTTTTTATGGATTTTTTTAAAATTTGCTTACCAGTTTAAAAATAAAAAGAACTAATGTAAACTTTCACAAAAAAATTTATTTTGAATACAGCCGTTTATAAAGTATTTTTTAAAATTATTAAATTTTTTTCAAGCGGAAGGTAAATTTACATGTCTTTATAAGATTGTAAAACTTTCATATAGCCTTTCTCTGCAAAAGTTATTCTGCCTCAATTTCAAATGAAGTAAAAAGCTAATTTTAGTTCGCATATATTTCTTAAAATTTATAAATGTGTATTCCAAAAAAGAAATTGAATTTTGGAATTATTCAAACATTATATATTCATATTGAAAAGATAAGTAATTTTTTAAATTCAGATTAGTGAAGTGTTTAAGTTTATAACTGAATGCGTCACATAGCACATAAAATGCTGATTTTTTATTGAGGCATATTCAGACATGTGTTTTTTTCTTTCTTACACATTTACATTAATGCTAATGATATATACTGGAAACTTATTTGCATTATAAATGCTTTATATAATAACTTTTATGGCAATTTCAGATTAACTTACTTAATTCAAATAGTTAATGGTTTTATTTAATGGTTCCTAGATCTACTACTAATTTTGTGCATCAAAACCTTTTTAAAACTAATCAAGATCAGAATTTTTTAAAAAATAATTGGGCTGCAAATTTAAAATTCAAATTTTTATTGCTTTGATGTACGAAATCAATTAATATACATTTGAATTAATAAACCCAAAACATTTCAAAAATCAAATTTTAAATTACTAATCTTTACAATAATAAGATTAAAATTATACTTAACATAAACATATCTATTTTGATAAAAATAATCCTTAAAATTCAAAATCATTATAATAAAAATAAATTTTAAGGGACATTTATATATACATTCAAAAATTATATTAAAAATTAATATACTGTTAGAAACAGTTCCTGAACGTTTACAAGAGTTCACCTTTCAAATGACAAAGCTTTGTATTACTAAATTTTCAAGGTCTATGGGTGGAGTACCTTCTTCCCAGAAACTCAATACCTTTCATTTGATACAATAAAAACCGGCAAAGTGAGGTTAGTATTAATTGGAAGCAATATAAAAATATACCAATAAAATAGTATTCAAATATAATTTAATAATGTATACATATTGGAATGGAAGAGTCAAATGATGTGTATATTATAATCTTACAAAGCATATACATAAAAATACAACTGATTTTAATTACTAAAGCGATGTAATGTGCTCAGTAATCAGTAGAAGCTTTTCGATGAGATTACGTTGCTATAGTAACTGTAATTAAAAACATTTAATAAAATAATGAGACATCATTCTGAAAAGGTAAGATATTTAGAACTGAAAAAATTATCAAATATCACAACCGTCATAGTCGGAAAAACATTGTGCGTCATATATTATAACTAAATAGTGTTTGTCATATCTATCTGTATCTATCCAGGGGAAAAACGACTCATTCACTTACTCACTCATCACGAAGTCCTCGGAACTATTAGACTTACAGTCTTGAAATTTGTAGAGAATATTCCTTTAATTAGAGATCCATTAAGATTGGGTTTTTCGAAAATCTACTCTTAAATTATGTTGCAGGGGTGTTATGGATCAAAGCTTCTATTTTTGAACTATTACCCGTACAAATTTGAAGTTAAGAAAACATGTTTCTTTTTTTGAGAAGAGATCCACTGAGAATGGGTTTTGTGGAAATCTATGCTCAAAAGGGAAGTTACAGGGGCGTTAAGATAAAAAAAAATTCCCGTTTTTGAAGAATCGGACTTACAGACTTGGAATTTGGCAAGGATGTTTCTTTTGTTGAATAATCCGCTAAAAGTAATGCTCGAAGAAATCGACTACGAGGGGGATTACAAGAGCGTAAATGATTCATATACTTCTGTCTTAGGAATTAAGGCTACACAATATACTTTAAAAAAATGTTTTGGAGACACTAACAGTAAAATAATTTACTTTTTATATTCAGATTATATTATTAAGCTGATTCTGTAAGTAAAAAACCAGTTTGACCAGCTAATATATTGCAATTTTAAAAAAATAAGAATTTTTGATGTTTTTTCAAACTTTCTTTTATAAAATGGTCAATTTTTATAACTTTACAGCCATTTTAAGTGGTTTATGTTTCTCAGATTATTGTAAACAATAGTTAGTATGAATTTGAAAATCTGTTCCTTCATTGATTTTTAATAATTATTTTTCTAGCTACACCTGGAAAAAACACGAAATTTTTGAAATATTAAGTTAAGCATTTAAAAAAAAATCAGGTAGACATCTTAGACCTAAATTCATTCTAACTTTTATAGAACATACGTTTGGGAGTATATACAAAAAATTTCAGGACTCTATCTTGAACAGAAAAAAGCTTAAGGGATTAGAAAACACTTATATCTTCAAAATTAAAAGTCGGAGAAAAACGCATTTAAAGTTTGTAAAGTCATAAAGGAAAATCTAATAATGCATGTAAAGCTCTAATTTTTTAATATTTTATTTTCTAATCTATGTTCTATATTAAAACACTTCTTTAATTAAATATGACCGAAAATATTTTTTTAATTCAAAATATATTTTTGTACATTATTGGTAGCATTTGTTACAATGACAGGTCTAATCTAACCTAATCTAACACAATATTTTCACAAAAGTTTTGAAACACAAAACATTTATGTACAAAATAATAGGGAGTTAAAATCACCAGGTTTGTACACAAAATTTAATTCTTTTTTCAGTTTTAAATTGGGACAGTTATATAAGCTAGTTCGAGTTTTTGTTGCGCAACTTTAAAATACTAAAATATAATACTACAAAATGTCTACTTTATTGTAGTTTGGTATATCACGGAAATATTCAATTTTATCTGCAATGCTTGAATTCAGAATACTTTTAATAGGGAGTACAAATGCAGTATCAGGTGAGGGTTGAATTTTAGATCATTTTCAGTATATTCCATCATTTTCAGTAGTATTCCATCTCATGGAAATATTATTTCTCATAGCAACCTGAGAATGCTTTGCCTATGGCAATTTCTCAACAGAAAAAATTAATGATAAAGAATCTAAGTTATATAAACTATTTTTGAAAATAAAAATTGGCCTTGAAATCAACTTAATTAAGTAACTATGAGAACTCAAAAAACTCAAAACATAATCAAGCAGAAATGATTTTAGTAATGGAAATCAAAATTAATAACCATTTCCCACAGATAGAGTTAATTATGCTAAAAATATTTTTAATTACTTCAATTTGAAAGTGGTAAAATGCTTTGAAATAAAGTTGGAACCAAAACCTAAGCACAGAAAACTTCAAATATCGTAAAAACTAATTTGTTACCATATTTGAAATGTGGTGGTAAGCTTTCCAATGACATAAACCACAAGAAAATACAATAAATAAATAAAAAAAAATAAAAAAATTGGTATTTTTGAGATTTTTAAGATATTGTGTAGCCTTAAAGTTCTGTCCTTTTTAAATCAAGAGGAAAGTGCTATAAAATATTTTTCAATACAATCGAAGGTTTAATGCTAAGTATTACAAAGTATTGAAACACGAAGCGTTTTGAAATACAATGTCTTGTCCTGCGAGAGGGCTTGGTAATGGCTATTAATGGGATATAACTCGTTTATAGCTTTTTTTATTACTTTGATCATTTATAAAGATACTTAAAAACCATACATTTACTAATAAATATTATTTTTAGCTGTACTGTTGAAAAATTATCTAGCCATTAATTAATAGAAAAGAGAATGCAATGCTCAGGTAAAAAAATCGGAAAACGTTTAAAGGTTGAAGAAAAAGAAAGAGGTAATTCAAAGATGATCGAACATTATATTCATCATTATAGGTAAAACATTTTTTTGTCATACATCGTCATGAAGTTGAATTTAATATGACGATTGGGTTTTTTTGCAATGATCGTTTCGAAAGCAATCATTGAGTTCTGATAATTCGATACGATACGATGTTTTATTACATAACGAAAAGAAAAAAAAATAAGTGTAAGCGTTGTTCCTTGTCCAAGTTTAGAATTCAATCTGGAATTTTTATTTTTTGCGTATATATAGTAAACTCGTTTCTAAAAATAGTAAAAAAACAGCATTTTTATTGTAAAAGTATGTGCTTTTTAATGATTGATCCTGATTTTATTTTATTAATTTTTTTGTAAATGGCGTTTAATGAATTTTGCTCCTTTGTCTGTAGTCGTTAGCAAAACTTTTCCATAAAAGTTTTATGCGTTCTTAGTGAAACTGCCCCTTATTTTGTTTGAAAAGCATTAGTAGAATTAGGAACTAATGACAAAAGATTTGGTCTGGTTAGCAATGGGCCATTCGATTTCACCCTCACGTGTTTGAAAACTAGACAATATAATGGAAAGACGTGATTTCAGTAAATGACTCAAGAATGTAGTCTCGTCAAATGTTCTTTACCTTTAAAGTCTATTATAGTAAAAGTAATATGGTATTACCCCAAAATGCACTTTACCGTAAGCACTATATGAAAGAGAATGTTAATGATGATTGTGTGTGTGTGAAAGGTCATGGTAACTGTATCATTTAATTCTTACAACTAGACATAGCAATAAAAAAAAATTAAAAATTTCCATTTGTGATGAAATTTGTATTTTCTAGCAGTTTATTACCCTCTTGCTCTTTATAACAGCTAGAATGGTTAAATAACAATCTTATTTTTGACACGTTATGAATGTAAGAATCAATTTTGCCTAATTGCGTCGTTTCCAAAAACAAAGAGGCTAGATTTAGAGGAATCAAGACTCACAAAATCTCCTTAGTGCTACTTAGAAGTTGACAAAAAGTTATTTGCATTGGAACAACCTTTGTTATTTTATAGTAATTTGAATCACAGAAGCATCAGTTGGAATTTCCCTATTGTGTGCGTTGAATAATCAGATTGATCATATTTATTTTAATAAAGATAAATTCATTTTTATCAGATTTCTTAGAATTATTAAAAAATTAACAAACACTCAATGTATACAGGGTGCCCCAAAATAGCATAAAAAATGTACACAAAAAATACCCAAGGAACTGTACCTGTATGATCCATAATTTACGACTGTATAGACATATAAACATGAGTATTTTTCAAATATTTATAAAGACAGATGTTCAAACTGTTGCCGTGCATATCGAGGCAGGCTTGAGAGTGCCATGAAATGGAGGAGTGTATACGTCACAACAGCGCGGTGTCCTCCTACTAAGTACAAGTACGTTTAGAACCAACAAGTCACAACGTCTTCATGCACAAATACTTTGAGATGGTCCCTTAGAAAAAAAATCCAATGGTGTGAAATCTGGTGATCATGGCGGCCATAGAACCGGACCCACACGTCCGATTCAGCGGTGGGAGTACGCCATATTCAGCCAATCACGTACATACAAGAGCCCATAAATGTGCGGGAGTCCCATCATGATCCGTCATGCATCATTATTTATTCATCATCGTAAACTATGGATCGCACAGGTGCTGTTCGTTGGAACATTTTTTGTACTCCAATGAGAAATCGGTCTGTTCAGAGTTTGGGTACTATTTTTGGGACACCCTGCATAATAATTTCAGCTTTACATTTTATGAATGGCTCATACTTAAAAATCCTTTTAATCTCTACAAAATTCTTTCAGAGAATATTTTAAAAATGATTTATAAAAATGTTAGTTTTAATTCAAAAAGAGACGAGCGATTTCTTTAATGAATATTTGAAATAAGTTATTGTGTGTAAATTTTTTGTGCTCAAGAAATTGTCAAGAATTACTGTTGTCAATGGTTAATATATTGAACTACAAGCATGGTGGTAATGTTCAAAGCACAGTCTCAGGCTTGAGTCCAGATTTCGACAAGTTCCTTTCATTTTGAGCACACAAAAGAATGGATGAAACTTATATTTATTGTTTTCCTGTGGTATGGTGTGGAAAGGAGGTAAAATTTCAAGTGTTGTTATCGTGTAAACGGACCATAGTTTTAAATTATGAGACCAATCTCCAATAACTTTCGAGAATCTAAAAAAGAAGTTCGAATTTAAAATGAAATCTTTCGTATTGTCATCTCGTTATTAGGTGGCCGCGGCAGCGGAGTGGTCAAGGTCATAGGCTCTTGGCTGGCTCGAGTCCTGGTGCTGCTGAAGATCCACCATGTAGAGGGGACCGCTGCACATTAAATTTGTCTTGGCTCAAAGTCATCTCGTCGGTGTTGTGCGGAAGTTAGGAGAGGGGGTGCTTGTTCAGGTGTCGTCCTTATGACTTGACCATGGTGCAGAATTAGCCGAAAGCCGTCATGCAATTTAATAGTACGACATTAATATAACACTCACTCACATTATTAGATTAAAATACTGGAATCAGATGTATTTTAAACTACATTTATAAAGTCCATCATTTTGCGAAGAATATTTAAATTATATAATATAAATATTTAAATACAAATAATAGCTTCAATTGCTTTATCATGGTGATATACACGGTAGTGTACAAAATCAAAAAAATTCTTCTATTTACTGAGATTTATTTATCGAAAAATATTGTGCTGAAAACGAAACTAATTCTTCCAAACGAAGTTGTAAGCTTTTAATGTCGTATGCATTTGAGCGTGAATTGAACATTTAGAGGAAAACACTTTGGAATTACTTCTCCGCACTTCGTTCATTGCATATCTTGACAATTTTCGTAATGCCTTTTTACAAAATGTGCTGAAATTCAAAAGCAAATAATTAAAAGGAGTATCACTAACATTTGGTCAAAGGAGCGAGTCGCGCGTTGGGAGATTTGAGACAAGGCAGTGGGACATGCTAGGAGTTATTTTAGGGGACATTCATTAAAATTATGAGGTCTGTCACCAATAGCTATTGTTTAGCTTAAGTGCAAAGTGAATAAAACATTCTATCAATCGGAACTAATTAATTAAATCAGGTAAAGGCAGTTTCAATAAAACACGCTAACATCTTGAGAAGTAACAATAATACAAGTTCTTATTTCCGTCATTTTTTATTCCACTTTGACCTCTATTTTATCTAATTTTCGAATCAAAATAGCTAAAAAATTACGAATAATTTAGAAATTGGAAAACGTTGTCTATGTTTAGTGTTAAAGTGCAAAAGCCAAAGTCGAAGAAGTTTTCTTGGTATATTTTAAGTATATCAATTATAAAAAGTTCATGTGTGACCTTTCCTTCGTTTTTAAAAATCTTTAGAAGCATTTAATAAATACGAAATATCAATATTTCACTTTAACGCTATACATGAGTGAAATATATAACAATATCTCATTTTCACGTGGAATAAGGTTTTAGCCCTATATATGAAGAAAAAAATAGGAGAAGAGGAATATTTGAAGCACATGTTTTGATATATTTGTTGCTCAGAAAAAATGTCAGTAGAATATTTATATATTCTGCTACTTATACGTTGAATTTTAGAATTTTGCTTTACTTAATACTCAAATTTTCTCATAATATTTACTACATATGCAATTTTATTGTAAAATAGAAATCATGCCTTTTTAGTATTTCTCAGGAAAACTTAATTGATCATAAAGAATATATAAACTTAAAGAAGGTTTTTAACAAAAAAATTCTTTAGTTTTCTGCATTATTATTTTCCTCCGTACGTATTTTTTCTTTAAAAGTAAATAAAGAAAGGGAGCCTGGTCTTTTACAGGGCGGGCAAATGATATTTCAATCATAAGGAATCGTCTTGAAAGACGAAACTGGTTCAAAAATCAACCAAGAAGTGTTTTCTCCTTTAATTGTTTTCCGAACCCCGTAAAATATGTCGAATCCTATAAACGTCATTCTCACTTTTCCGAGTTTTCTTGTTTTCTGATGAGAAGAATATAAATTGTTTTTTCTCCTATACTTTCTTGATTACAAATATCTTTATAGATGAACGACACATTGACATTCTCGGATGACATATGAGTGGCTGTGGTTCATGATCATTAGCTCGTGGCTAGAGTGTCGTGAGTTCAAGTCCTTGTGCCACTGAAGACCTGCCGAACTGAGGATCTGATGCTCGTTAACTCTGTCATGGCTCAAAGTCCTCACGTTGGGGTGGTGTGATAATCTGGGATGGGGTTGCCAGCAGCTCTAATGTTGTCCTCCTCACTTGACCGTGGCTGAAAATTAGGAAGTTTGTTGCCAATAGTGCTTGCGTTGCTTTATAATGCTTTGCTTTAAGTAGTTGCTTTATACTAACTCGCTGAAGCGGGGCTTAATTGTTATGGTCTCAAACTCTTGGTAATTAGTCGCCAATAGCCCCTGTGTTGCTTTATATAAAAAAAGCAACGTTAATATACAATCACTCACCGATGACACATGATTGCGTCAATCCTTGAAACAAGTAGTATAAAAAAATTTTTTTAATACAATTCCTACTTAGGTCAACAAAAAAAAATTTTTTTAGTTATTTTTTATTAAAAAATTACAATTATAATATAAATATGTATATACACTCGACAGAATCACAATATTAAGTGACAAAATAGAAAGCGATTTTCCATTCTTCTTTCTATATAGGGTGTTGGACTATTTTTTTTTGTTTGTTACTATCTATTCATTAACTAAATTTAATTATTCTAATAAAGTAGTATAGTAAAAGGAAATCACATTCTCAGAAATTAGGCAATCCCAGGTGGGATTCGAACCCACGGCCTTTGGATTAAGAGTCCAACTCGATATCCAATGCGCTACAGGGACGCATCGAACATTTTTTTCTATATATGATGTTGGACTTGATGTTTATTCATTATTTAAATTTAATTAATGAATTAATAGTTGAAAAATGTATTGACATCAAGTGTCACCCACTACAAGTTTAAAAAATTGTACTTGAACTTGAGTGGATGAATAAAAAGCATTTTATAAGCGATTAAAATTTTGAACAAGATATGTATATATATATATATATATATATATATATATATATATATATATATGTAAGGATAATTAAATTAGATTAAAAATTAAATTCCCTATCTAGCACTTGACTCATCTGTCTCTATCCCCATATTCAAGTATCAAACTAATCACCTATTTACTTCTTCCGAACATATGGCCTAGACAATAAACATGTCTAATTCCAGATCGTTAGATTTAATAGTCAACATATGTCAGCATTAACTTGCAAGCATCTTCTTCAAAGCAGCTATACTTACCATATGTTTTTCAAGTGTTATCCACTTGAAACCACCACCATGGCGTGCTTTTTACTCCCTGCTCTTAGGTCAGAACAGATGTAGAATTGGTTGAATAAAGACTGTCCCTTTTTCTAACTTTTAATCTGATTCTGTCTTCAAAATCATGACATATATATATATATATATATATATATATATATATATATATATATATATATATATATATATATATATATAGGGAGAGATTGGAAAAGAGGGGAATTGTCAAAAGAAAGTTCCGTATGATGCATATTTTATTTTAAAAAATTAGTCATATCTTTTAAAGTATAATGAAATTAGATTATGATAGTAATATTAGATACTTTTTTTCTTTGTTAAAGTGATTTTCCAGTTTGAAATATACTCTTTAAAAGAAGGAAAATAAAGTCTTAACAGAACGTTCTAGTTTGTCTACTGTACCAACAGCAACAATAAAAAAAACTAACACAAACTGCGTTTTGTAGTCTGTCTTGTCTATTGTTTCAATTCCCGTTTGGTAACAAACTAACCAAACGATAGTGGACAACCTCGAGTGTGGATGGATTAAAATATTACCAAGATCATGAATGCGGAAACGAATGGGAATAACCAAAAATAATAAAATGAAAATGAGGCCACTCGCCCAAGACATAGCTTAAGGACAAGTGAGAGGAAGACAGAAGAAAAATAAGAAGATAAGAAAACGCGCGGGGTGGTGTGAGCTGAAGCGAAATGCGTTGGAGTGGAAAAATCTTGAGCGAGAGTTAAAAAAAGACGTGAAGATAGCTTTGTTCCGTTTCGGGTGTACTGTACTGGTTACCATATTTCTCTTCGAATGTTTTAAAAACCCGGATAACTTTTAAGTGCTTTTTGACGTGGACTAGAAAGAGGGTTCAAGAAACAGAAAATTGCTCGTGATTATGCTTGTTAAAATATTCCGTGGAAATTTATGGGAGCAATGAGAATGAAATTACTTGCGGTTTTGAAATTTTCAAAATCAGGTTATCACTAATATGAGAGGGATGATATTTTCAATTATTTTTTTATTCTTTACATGTAGTCAGTTAATATGTGAATATCTTATTTAGTATGAGTAATAATTAATAGTTTAATTTTTTTTCACTTATTGTTGAATAATAAACAAAATAGAAACCCTTTTATAAATCAAAAATGTTTTTCCCGATATCCTATTCTGATTGAATTAACGTGTTAAGAGTAGTATGTTTTAAAAATAATATTTAAAATAGCTTATGTTCAAAACATTATATGAAATATATTTCGTACTTTGGCGTCTATCTTCAATACTATTTAGGTGTACAGCTTTGCATTTTTGTATTGATTGAAAATTTTCGTATTTTAACGATATATTACTATAAATGAATATCCTAGGAATATACGCCATCCTTCAAGGCAAATCTCATATCCCTTATGAATTTCCACTTTAGTCTTGCAACGTGGGGAAGAATGGGTAGCCACACGGTAACCTAGTGGTTATGGCCATGAACATGAGAGAGAGAAATCAGCGTGTCATGAGTTCAAGCCCTTACGCCACTGGGGGCCCGTCATGTGCTGACGTTCGTTGAATCTGTCGTGGCTCAAAGTTCTCACGTTGATGTGGTATTGAAGTTAGGACAGGGGGTTCTAGCTCAGGTGTCATCCTCATTACTTGACCAAGGTTCGAAATTACACGGTCCGTTGCTGATAGCCCATGCCTTGCCTTATTGTGCAACTTAATATAACTCTCGTTTTATATGAATGGGAAAATTTCTTCCCCCCAATTTCTTGTTCTGATTATATCAACGTATAAAGAGTTGCATATTTTAAAATAACATATAAAAATCATTTATGTTTAAGAAAATCTATGCTTTCATGTGAAATATATATATTTCGTACTTTAATTCTTACCTTTAATGCTAAATGGATGTATAACTTCGGTATCTTATAGGAGAAAATTTCGCCTTAATTGAATATTTTGTACCTTTACGGATAGATTATTGTAAATAAATATAAAAATACGCAATTCTTGAAGAAAAGAATTAATATCCCTTATGAATTTCCACTTTAGTCTTGTAATGCAGTGCTGAATGGTCATGGTTCAGGGACGTCTTAAGAGTTCTTGAGGACCTGGCCCTTACACAAATGTAAGCTCCCCCTATGACTCTTCAAAGTAGACTGTACATAGCAGGCGTTGCAAAATACTCGTATAAATAATAACCCGAAACAAATAAATGTGCATGACTTACAATCGCACAAACCGACTCGAACGACTACCGGCTTTTGACTGAATGAGCAATGATGGAGTGTGGTGGTAGGCCTAGGCCTGTACGTGGACGATGGTCAGCCAGTTGACATATCGTACGAAATTCCAAGTTTTTCGGAGAATACAACCGGAAATAACATTTGCATATTGAAATTATTCGAATTATAATCTTACTAAGGTTGAGTCAAAAAGGGGACGAGGTCCCTAATGTGGCCGAGGCTATGGGCCAGGGCTCAGTTGGCCCCCCATGCCTTAAGACCTCCCTGTCATGGTTTAAAGCTCTTTGTATGTAATCTTCGAACCGAACCTCAAAAGGTGGAATTTTTACTCCACTCCTTCATGTGGAGTAACTGAGGTTTCTGCAAGGTGAATGAATTTGGGTCTCAAAGCCCTTTCGTGGAGCGATGTGGAAATTAGGTGAATGAGATAAAATCTCTAGTGACGTTCTCATCGCTTCATTGAGATTGAGACTTATAAGGACTTTCGCCAATAACACTCGTCAGTTTTAAGTTTTTCTTTCTTGAAATATAACTCATACGCTTCATTCTACAATTTTATTTTCAAGTTCAATTTAACTATCTATGCTTATATGTATAATACTACTGTGTCAACTACCATTATATTCTTGTTAAGTAGATATATTTTCGGAACTGTTATAGAAATAATCCACAAATCTAAATTTGCTTTTGATCTCTGTTACATACCCTTTCTTTTAAAACACTTTGTCTGAAAAGGTCTACAAAATGTAAAAAGTTTCCTATTATAAAATAAGGGTGTATTAACCAGATTTTGTGATAAGTATTTTACAAGCAAACCAATTTCATTAATTTGGAATAATGCTTCGTCTTAAAAATGTTCCAAATTGAGACTTATTTTCTTGTCCTTTACCACGGAGAAAAATTATAGAAATGGATACTTCAAGCAAATTTAAATCAAACAAAAGCACACAAATTTGAAGATCTGAGCAAATTTGAATAATTTTGAAGAAATTGCTACAATTATTGCAACTTAATAACTAAAGACAAGCTAACAGATAAATTTGCATATAATTTTACAGTTTTCTTTTCGGTATTCTCTACATTTCTTTTACGCAATCATGTAATCTGTGCAACTGGAACGGACTTTGGAGATAAGATGAAATAACTAGAACAATATGATTATTTGGTTGAATTATTTTTCTTTGCATTTGAATCAACACAAGGAGATAACATACTTATGTCAGTTTACTAATACCCGAGTTACTTTGAAACAGTGTTTCTTTCATTCGTTTCTTTCTAATGTAAAAAAAAAATAATAATACTTTTCTTAAAGAATTTCATCTTTATTCTTTGATTCATACTTCAATGATTCAAATAATTCTATATTTTCTAAATATTTCATGTCGTATAAAGCAAAGCTTTTATATAATTATTATTTATTCAATTCCTACTATTAGTTCACACTCTCCCTATGTATATATTGTTCAAGTTTTCAATCGTTAATAAAATACTTTTTATTCATCCACTCAAGTTCAAATACACATTTTTTAAACATGGATCACACTTGATGTTAATACAATTTTTTCATATATTAGTTCATTAATTAAATTAAAAAATGAATAAATAGAAACAAACAAAAATAATAGTCCAGCACCATATATAGAGAGGATAATCGCTCGCAGTGCCCCTGTCGCGCAATGGATAGCACGTTGAACTTCTAAACCAAACTTCGCGGGCTTGAATCACACCTGGGATGACCTAATTTCTGAAAATGTGATTTCTTTTTTACTTAACTACTTTATTAGAATAATTACATTTAATGAATGAATAAATAGAATCAAACAAAAATAATAGTCCAACATTAGATATAGAAAAGAAAATGGAAAATCGCTTTCTGTTTTGCCAATTAATATTGTGATTATGTCGTATGTTTATACATATTCATATTAATTGTAATTGTTTAATAAAAAGTAACTAAAATAAAACTTTTAGTTGTTAACCTAAGTCGGAATTGACTTAAAATTTATTTTTATATTACTTGTTATTAGTAAAGAGTGTTTTTTTCCAGGTATGGAAATTTAAGTTGGCATTACTTTCCAAGATGGCGACCGATTTAACAGCTGTCAAGTGATTTATTCTCAGTTTTTGGTTTGGCAATTCATCAAAACGATCATCAAGCAAGGCGTAGATTCGTCGAATGGGCCCAAAACGAGATTGCCGTTGTTCCCGATTTTCATAAGCGAATTTTGTTTAGCGACGAAGCGCACTTCTGGTTAAATGACTACGTCAAAAAACAAAACTGCCACATTTGGCATTTTAAAAAAGTTATTCATTTTTTAAGCTAATCCACAAGTGCATCCGTTACATCCAGAAAAACTGACTGTTTGGTGCGCTTTAAGGGCTGGTCGAATCATTGGTCCGTACTTCTTCAAAAACGATGAAGGCCACAACGTTACAGTCAATGGTGATCGGTATAGAGCCATGATTACTAACTTTTTCATTCCTGCATTGAACAATCATGATATCCAGGAGCTGTGGTTCCAACAAGACGGCGCAACATGTCACACAGCTTGTGCCACAATCGGTTTTGTGAAAGACACGTTTGGTGACCGCTTAATTTCCCGTTTTGGACCTGTGAATTGGCCTCCAAGATCTTGTGATTTATCACCGCTAGACTATTTTCTGTGGGGCTATGTAAAGTCATTGGTCTATGCGGATAAGCCACAAACGCTTGACCATTTGGAAGACAACATTCGCCGTGTTATTGCCGATATACACCCACAAATGTTGGAAAAATTCATCGAAAATTGGACGTCCAGATTGGACTACATCTGAGCCAGCCGTGACAGTCCTACGCCAGAACTCATATTTAAAATGTAATGCCACAAGATTATCTTTCGAATAAAAAAAATTCATGTCAATCGAATAATACATCGTTGTTTTATTGCAATTTAAAGTTCTATACCTCTAAAAAAACACCCTTTATAAATACAGCTAATTTTTTAAATTGAAATGGAGCTGATGTATGGAAAATGACTATATTTCATTGCAATTTGTTTCCATAAGTCATATAAGTGCTATCTTCATCAAATGTACAAGATCCTGAACTAAACGCGGAAAACATTTTCAAATAGAAAAATGCCCAAATTTTCATGAAAATTTTTAGTAAATTTTCATAAATCTATCCTCTTTTTAAAATAAGGCGTTTTTAAAATTTCAAAATATTTCGTAAATAAGTACCGTAAAATCCGGCGTATAACATGCGCAAAAAATGAGATCGACAAAAAAGACAAAAAATGAGATCGAAATTTAAAGGTGAGTGTTATACGCCGGGTATAAAAACGATAGCTTTGAAAATTAAAAAACAAATGACCTTAAAAAAATTAGACATCTACATATATGGAAGTACTATCTATTTTAAAAAATGATATACTTAATGAACTTAAAAGGTTGTAGAGTTCTCAAAGTATACTATTTTTTTTCTGAAGCTTGGAATAATATCTCGAATAAATGACTTAAAAACACACGAATATTACATACGTACATTGTAGGTTTCTTCGTAAAAAAAGGGCTGCCCATTATACGGTGAAAATGCGTAAAAACTAAAAAATTCATCTTGAAAGTATAGGTGCGCGTTATACGCATGATTTTACGGTAATTTTCTTTTCATTTTAACGCATAAAGGGTTGTAACTCATTAACATTACAGTATTGGCGAAAAATGCAAAACACATTTTATACCAAAAGAAATGCATCAACTTAGATAGAAATATGAAGTATGATAAAATATGCGACTCTCTATTCTTAAGCATTAGGCGAAGACACCCTTAATAATAAAAATTAAAATTAAAAAAATATCTTTGAAAATAATCCCTATAATTGTTTTATTGGAATAATATATGAGATTTAATTCACCGAGAATAATCTATAACCTGCATCAAAATAAATTAAAACATTTTTTTTTATTTAAGAACATCCAAAATATTGCATTAATTTCTCTAATAATTTAATTTGCTTCTTATCACGTGAGCAATGATGTGAAGCTTCTAGACCAGTGGTTCGCAAAGTGGTTCCTAAGAACCCTCTGGGGTCTCCGTTATAATTCAGGGGGTCCATGGAAAATTGAAATTGATTTGGTGGTCACTGAATATCGTCAGGGTTAATATAAAATGTAAAAAAAAATTTGGTCCATTTTTATTTTTATGGTAATTAAGAGGATTTGGTATCCTTTGAACAAATTTCTTTATTTATGAATTTAAAAATTATATTTTAGCATTTTATATAATGTTTCTATTGAAGAAAATGATACGATATGAAATTTTCCCCATATTATTCACACAATTTTAAAAATTAAAATTTTTTGAAGAAAATTTGGGAAACTTTAAAATTTTACTCCTTCTGTAATTATTGCTTTTTTGACCTGAAATTTTTTTTTTAGTATTCTTATGAATATTCTATGAAACTTTAGAGATCGATTTTAGAATAACTTAAATCGTTTTTGAGAAAAAAAAATGTTTTTATACATGCTAAAAATCAACGAAAAAGCCAATATCTTACATTTAATTATTTTTAAAAAAAGTGTTCAGTTTATAGCAAAATGGATCCCTAATTTTATTACATGCTTTATATACAACACACAGGAAAAAATGGAAGTGATTGGTAAATAACTGTGGAATGAGTAACATTTTGAATGCACTAATGTTTCGAAAAACACAAACTGAGAAAAACCAATTTAAAGTTAATAACTCTGAAAAAATAATTATAATAAGCTTAAATAAACTTAAAATACCACTTTATGATATTAGTTATATTTTTTGTTAAAATAATTGTATTTTCATATTTTTCAACCTATACATTCTTATATATTATCAAATTTTAGACAGTATTACTTGCACAAGAAAATTCAAGAAATATCTTATGAAAATTTTTTTCGGTCACAACAGAACTTTTAGTTTTTTCTTCTTATATATTAAAATATTACATTTGTAAGAAAAACATATCAGGAATAAGAACTGAAATTATATGAAACTATTAGTATGAAATGCCTTAGTTCAAACATTTTACATGCACACATTTCACAAAGAAAAAAAATGACATAATTGTATTGTCTCGGTAATATTCTGCTTTATATTTTACACATTCTTTTTTTATAGTTATTATTTCTCTTTAAAAAATAGATATTTTTTTTTATCAAAACACGTTTTTTAACTTTTTTTTCTAAAAAGGGGGCATGGCTGAATTGCCTAATTTGTTTTGAAATGAAGTTTTATTCAACTTCTAACTTTCTGACATGCACAATTCATATATCAATCGAAATATAATGATGCAAATAATAAAATTAAATAAAAATAAAAAAAACGGTAGGTCTGTTATTTTTGGGTACCAAATCTTGTTAAGAAAAAAAAAATAACAATAATTCCCTTAGGAATTCCCGACTGGGTGCTGGACCCTTTTACGAGTGAACTAATTCAGATCTCAAACACAAACGAATCCATACTAATACAGGAGCATCTTTTTGAAATATCCACAAATCAGGCGACTTAAATCAATGTTTGAACAATAATACCCACCAATTTTAATTACAAAAACAGATCTCAATTTAATATCCTGCATTATGGGTTATTGTACAGAAATTGTTGACTACTTTCCCATCTTCCAATTTGTTGCAACGGGGATTCAGTGCACCCAATCACACTAAGAAAAAAACCGACTAAAAACTAGTGCTCGTGGGGATTTGCGGTTGTTACTTACTAGCATTGAAACGGACATAAATACATCTCATCAAGTTCATCCAAGTCAATAATTTTTTAAATTTTATATTAAACAAAATAAATAAAATTTTTCAACAAATTTCTTTTTTTAAATTTGTAATTTTTGTACTATGCTTTTTCATTTGGAGGTCCTTATGAAAGTTTTGACTTTAAAAAGGGGTCCGTGGGCAATTTTTGACCATAAAAAAGGTCAGTCAGCAAGTTTTGACTATAAAAAGTAAATAGTTGTTTGGAAACCACTGCCCTAGACTCTTAACTGCTCTGTGTCTCCTCGTCTCTTAAAAAAGTATGTCTTTAAATTGTTATAGAAACTAATTAAAACTATGTGATTTCTTTTCTTTCTTTTTAAAACCCTTTTATAAATAGAGAGAGAGAGAGTCAAAAATTTTTTCAAAATTAACAAACTTGATCAAGAAATTGTAAGAAAATTAAACCTTGTACTATGTCGAATTTTATTACAGTAAGAATGAGTTATCATTTAGTTTGCAGTTGAATTTGTTATTATATAAATTGCACTAAACCTCAGATAGATTTTTTTCTTTAATTATTAGTATTATTTTTTCTTTCACCTCTACAGAATTATATCATTAAGTGATTTTTAGATTCAATTAAAAATTATTCAAGATAATAAACCTGCAAAAAAAGTAAAACAATAATTAAAACTAAAAAAATAGCAAAATAAATGTATTGTTTTGTAACATTAACATTTTTTGATTGCTTGCACTTATGTGCTCAAGACGATAAATATGTCTCGTAATTCCAAAAAAGAGAGCCACATCTTTCGACAAATAATTATATCTGACCTGTTTTAACCCAGCGGTCAAGGTGATGAACTTCGTGGACGTTGATACTCAAGTCGATTCACTGGCTAGAATTTTAATTTCCTCAAAAACCTTCCTGTAAAATAATAGGGAATACAGTACGTTTAATGAAACTGTATCTTCCAAGTTTTCACAAGTTGTGGTGTGAAATTTAAATCTGCATTCCAGTTCAAATGCCATTGTTCAGACTTGATGACAGTTTCAAATTGCGACGTTTATTACCAATAGCTCTCGTGTAATTCTAGAGTGATATAATTTTAAAACAAATTATTGAAGTGCTTGTTCAGCCCTTTTGTTTTCGAGAGCAGTATGATAATTCTACTTACTTTTGTAAATCTAAATTACCGTATACATTTAAACCCAATAAAATACACCCAAAAGAATAAATAATACAGGGTGTTTCTTTTTGACAGAGCTTATCCACTTTTTTTTAAATTCCTACTATTAGTTCACACTCCACACACACACACACACACACACACACACACACACACACACACACACACACACACACACACACACACACACACACACACACACACACACACACACACACACACACACACACACACACACACACACACACACACACACACACACACACACACACACACACACACACACACACACACACACACACACACACACACACACACACACACACACACACACACACACACACACACACACACACACACACACACACACACACACACACACACACACACACACACACACACACACACACACACACACACACACACACACACACACACACACACACACACACACACACACACACACACACACACACACACACACACACACACACACACACACACACACACACACACACACACACACACACACACACACACACACACACACACACACACACACACACACACACACACACACACACACACACACACACACACACACACACACACACACACACACACACACACACACACACACACACATCTTGTTCATATTTTTCAATCGTTAATAAAATACTTTCTATTCATCCATTCAAGTTCAAATACATTTTTCTAAACTTGTAATAGATGACACTTGATGTTAATACAGAGTTTTTCAAATATTAATTCCTTAACTGTTTAATTAATGAATAAATAGTAAAAAACAAAATAACAAAACAAATAGTTCCTCACCCTGTATAAAAAGGAAAATCGCTCGCTGTTTCCCTGTTGCGCAATGGACTTCTAATCCAAAGATCGTGGGTTCGAATTCCTCCTGGAATGACCTAATTTCTGAGAATGTGGTTTCTTTTTTCTGTACTATTTTAATGGAATAATTAAGTTTAATTAATAAATAAGTAGTACCAAACAAAAATACTGTCCAATACCATATATAGAAAGGAAAATGGAATATTGCAAGGGAAATAGCTTTCTATTTTGCCATAATATTGTGATTCTGTCATATGTATATACATATTTATATTAACTATTCAATAAAAAGTAACTGAAATAAAATTATTCTTTGTTGACCTAAGTAGGAGTTGACTTACTGTAAAATCCGGCGTATAACGCTCACCCCCAATTCTTTACGAAGAAACCTGAAATGTACGTGGGCAATACTGTTGTTTTGAAATCATTTATTCGATATATTATTCCAAGCTTTAGAAAAAAATAGTATACTTTTAGAACTACAACGCTTTAAGTTCATAAGGAATGTCGTTTCTTTTAAATAAACAGTATTTCAATATATGAAGAAGTCCAATTTTAGTCCAGAAGTCTATGTGTGATCATCTTTTTTTTTACTTTCAAAGGTCTCACTTTTATACACGGCGGATAATGGGCACCCGTAAATTTTGATCTTATTTTTTGTGTTAAAAGTGCGCGTTATACGCCGGATTTTACGGTAATTTTTTTATATGTATATTACTTTTTACTAATAATTTTTAAAAGTTTGGAAATACACAGACAAAATACAAATAAGACCGTATAAAACTATTTGCGAAGTTGAAAAGAAAAATGTTGTCCCCGGCATATACCTTACTTATATTTTTTATTCTTCTGATTCACTTTGTTGCAGTCAAATAAATGCAATGATCTAGATTTCAGAAGATAAGTAGCATTCCAGATTCTTTTTTGCTAACGACCTTTCACTTGATATGTATTGTTTTGGTGTACTTCCTAGGCGCAAGGTGATGATCTTTGTTCGGCTTAGTTTCTTTCTTAGCGATGATTCTGCCAACTTCACGCTAACTTGGGATACTGAATAGAAACCTTAGGAAAAAGAAAAGTGAAAAGGGCTTGAGAATATCAAGTTTTCAGTCAAACGAGTTACGAATAAACTCAAATAGATATGACAATTTGTTATAAGAAAATATGTGATATATATATCAGAAAAGACCGTAGGATATTAATATCATACTTACGAATTTAAAACAACTAGTATATGGCAGTTTTCTTTCGAAGATGATTGTATTTTTTATTAAAATTAGAAAATTACATTGCGACATAGTTGGAATTATATCCATTTTTTTTCAATTCCTACTATTAGCTCACACTCTCTATATATTTATTTATTTATCTTGGTGGAATTAATCAATCGTTAATAAAATACATCTTAAAGCGCTCAATTCAGCTGAAATTTTATATACATGATTATTTCGGATGACAATAAATAATTTTTTTAATTATAATTAATAAAAATTAATTGATTAAAACTAATTATTTAAAGAACTACAAATACAGAGCCTCGTTGGCGACTTAGCGACCCTTTTGGCGACTTGTGTCAAAACTTGAAAAGGTTTTTTTCTCACGTTTTAAAGCATTCAGTAGAGTTTAAATTTTATATACACGATTGTTTTGGATGACAATACGATACTTTAATGATAATTAATAAAACTTATTCAACACTTAATGTTGTGATTCTATCATATGTATATACATATTTATATTAATTGTAACTATTTAATAAAAAGTAGATAAAATAAAATTCTTCCTTGTTGATCTAAGTAGGCATTGACTTCAAAAAATTGTTTTTATATTACTTGTTAATCATTAAAATCAAAATTTTTCTTTCAAGAGTAATGATTATGTAATTTTTTTTCCTGTACAACGATTCATCATGGTTATATAAAACTGTAATTTATGTGTAGTTATATGTTGTTGTTGTTGTCCTGTCCATGCAGTGAAATCAAATGGCACCGAGGGCGTCCAAAACGGCCCTTGCTATGGCCATGACCTTTGACGAATAGAGCAGTTGATGGTCCATGGGATCTAGGTCTATCTTGTGGAGTTTAATCAATATAGAAGGGCAAATAAAAATACGATTTAGAGAAAGTTGGATGTCGGGACAGTGAGCACAAGTATTATAAGTTCTTTGGCCATCAGGGGACATTTTCATCCCTTTAAATTGTTTTGTACGCAGTGCCAATTTAAGCCCTGAGAGCAGAAAATCCACAGGCCTCCTTGGCACACTGCAGGATTGAAATTTATAATCAGAAAATCTGGTCAAATCCAGCTTATTCGGGCCCCAGGCCCATGGATGCCCGCCCCAAGCCCCTAATGGATAAACTCAGTGGCGTAACGTACACCCCGCAACCCCCGCATTGCGGAGGGGCCCAGGGACTATGGGGGCCCAAAGCCTGATTGACTCTAAGTACGTATTTAGGCTTGGGGACCCAAGATTGGCTTTGCAGGGGGGCTCTAATGTTCTCCGTTACGCCACTGAATAAACTGGCACTGTTTGTACGTAGTCTGGTATGGTGGTTCAAATTACGGGGTTACAATTAACATCTGGAAAGAAGGGCTTTTTAATTGGATGGGCGGTTAGCTTATGTCTGGCTATTCATCAGCATCAGTAAGGATAAGGCTGTTGGAATGAACTGTTATATGAACAAATGAAAAGAGATAAACACGCAGTGAAGAAAAGTTTACGGAAATGTACTAATTGTTATCCAAAAAAGAGCTGAATCATAAGTCTAGGAAGTTTTTTTATAAAGTAAAAATTTGAGGCATACGAAGTCTGCATTTAAAATAAGACATATTCAATTTTATGAAGTGCATTGTTACTACATATGTTGATAACAATAATAATACAATTAAGTTATTGAAAAATTTATTGCGTTTAAGAATTATTTTTGCATAGTCAACACAAAAAAGTTCTAATAAATTAATACTTATTTTAAATCCCGAGTAAAAAAATGTCATTATTATTATTATTATTATTTTTACTTTAAAAAAATGTATAAATTTTTTTTAAAAGAGTATGAAAAAAAGTATTTTTTTGTTGATTACTGCCTTTTTTCCTCTCCCTCTCTCTGTAAATAATTTTTCATATTTATTCTATCATTCTTTCCAATTTTTAAATATATTTTTTTGTATAATTATTTTAATCATTGATATATATATATATATATATATATATATATATATATTTATTTAATTTATAATTCTATTTATATTTTCAATTAGCAGAGTTTTAAACAATACTTATAAAATTATTTTGAATTGAAATAAATTAAAAGCAACAATTGAATTCATAATTACATTTTCATTGATGTATTCAAATTAAGAGTTATTTATGGAGAAGACTATAAAATAAAATATGCATTTCATATTTTTGCATACAAATAAATCCACAATACAAGCAAGCCTTTTTCCCAAGGTCAAATTTCAAAATCGAGAACTTCAGCTTTTTTCTCATTCAAAAACCAAACGAACATTACCCGTCTTCCAGTTTAAAATTTTCCTTTTTTACATGCTTCAGATATTTTTTATTTCCATACGGCTGAGTGAAGAAAGCAGATCTAGAAAGAAAAATAAGAGCTCTGGTACCGGTTTTAACAACAACGAGAAATAATTTATAATTCTTTCATTCAGGAAGGTTGCCCATCCGTAAATTTGAATCGAAAACTTTCGATTCCAGTTTTTCAACCCGACAACCAGTTGGCGGTGCTTTCTACGGTGTAAACGTACGACCACTCTATTGTCACGAGGGTCAAAGCAAATCTTGTGGGAAACGGTGAAAAATTTAAATTACTGTAAAAATAGCTGTTTATTCCGGATGTCTGAAGAGTTTTTTTTTAAAGTGTTAGTTTACATGTGAAATGAAGAGAGATATCATCCGAGTTTATGTTAAGAGAGGAATTAAATGTTATTTAAATGTAAAATGTATGAATATTTTTCGTTGTAATAGAGTCAATAATATTTTGTTATTATGTAGAAAGCAGCCTGTTTTTAATATACTATTTAATACTGTTTGAATGAGGCTTTTTTTTTTATAAACAACACATTTTTCTCATTTCTTTTCCTGTGTTTCAGTGTCAAATGTAGTTTCAATTTTATGTTAGAATTGAGTCGTATAGTTATTAATTATTTTGCAACTAAAATAACGTACTATTGTAACGGTGTGCGGGTATATATATGTGTGTGTGTTTGTGTTATAATCATTTACATTAATATTAAAGCATTTTTTTCTTAGATGTTTTTCAAGTTAAGATTCTGTTTTGTAAAATGTAGCGAATGCAGACATACGAAGTTTAATTTAACTAAAGGATTAGGAAATACGTTTAAGATACACGAAAAATTCAGTTATATTGAAATAAAGATGAAAAATCACATGGTTTTTTAGCTCTCCGATTTAATAAAGAGATTGCTTTAAGTGTTTAAAATTAATGAAAAACATAAAAAACACCACACGGGTATTTCTCAATTTTGAACAGTAGTCAAGAGTTATTGCTTTGTTAAACGCGGTACCATAGTTTCGTGTAACAGAGAAGTTACATTTGATGCAGATGTTATGCGTTATCCTAAGTGGATGCGTGTTACTGAATAATTATTACATTTCTAAATAGAATGAAGATTTAAAGTATATTCTGGATTAAATGCACTAAATATGTGAGGAAAATATAATTAACTCAGAAATTAAATGTTAGTCATGTCAACAAATTGAAAAAAAAATTAACCATAAATTATGCAAATTTAAATTACTTTGCATCAGTGGTACAAAGTTGTAAGCTCTTTGAATGGGAAATACATTTATAAAAGGAAAAAAATATGTAGAAATGCTTATTTGTGTTTCAAGTTTAATTTTCTAAATAAGGCAATTTTCACAGGATGTTATTTTCTTAATTTGGGAATGTAGCTTTTATTTTAGTAATATAAATTGCATAACAATGGACTCATCTAAATATGTTTTTTAAATAGTAAAAAAAAAAATCCAATTTTTTCAATAAAGTTTTCTGTTTTATTACAAGTATGATTTTGTAGCAATCTCTGAGTTCTGATTAAAACATAGCAGGAGAGAGAGAGAGAGAAAGCAAGTTTTCACAATACTTTGTATCATTTTTGAACATCAATTAGATGCAGGTTCTTGTCAACTTCCCCGTTTAAAATGATTTTCCCATAAATCTAATATTTATTCTTAAGTCTGCTAATCATATAATCTATTTAAAATAAGAAAATATAAAACATTGTATGCTATTAAAATAAAAACGTTATATTTATAGTAATAATATTTTTTGCTTATAATAAACTGCACAATGAATCTACAGTATATTTTTGAAAATTAAAATTTGTCAAAGGAACTACTTATTAAGCTAAATCATGACTTTCGTATACCTTAAGTATTTTTAAAAATCACTATTTCAATTAGAATATAAATCCTTAATTAAATATTATATGCACTTTTATGACTTATTTATTGTTCTTCTGCTGTAATTACTTCATTTTAAAAAGTATTAATCAAAATTATTTATATTAATACTTCAGAATTCATTCTGAAATGGTTACTCAATTGACACATATCTTTATATCTTTTTCCGGATGTAATCATTGTAGGAGTAGTTACATATTTCAAAAATAATGGTAAGCGCAAGTTAAAGGAAAAGAGAATCACATTTTATCGATGCGAAAAATACATTAATTTTAAAATAATTAAAAATGCTAGTTGGGTTCACAAAGTTGAATTCTATGAATTTAATATTAATAAGAAGTATTTGATGCGATTAGTATTTAATTTCAAGTTAAAATCTAAATGATTATGTAAAAGAATTGCATTTTGCACGGAGAAAATGCAAATTTACTGATAAGGAAAATTGACATGGGAATGTTATTTTAAGCAAATCCCTTCTTTCCCCTAGTTTCTTACAAAAAAATATGTTACCAAAATCATTCGAGTATAATCTTTAGGGAAACAAAGGTTTCAAAAAGGGTAGAAAGATTATGAAATAAGTAGAGTAAGAGCTGATTATTGCATTTCCTTACTTATAAGTTTTTCCTTTAAAAATATTTTATTAATAAATGAACCATTAACATAACTCTATATCATTTAATTTAACTCGATGTGTGCCATCAGTGCGTGTTAAGTGTAAGGATTTTATTTTTATTAACATTTTGCACGCTTTTCTGTTATAATCCACGTATTTCCTTCCAATTGGGATTAGTTTTTTACTATCCATACAAGAATTTACAAAATCTTCATAAAACGTTTAATAGTTTTCCTTTAAATTACTGTTCATCACTTTGTAGGCATTCTGCTTGAATATATATATATTTTTTCAAGTAGGCAAAACAAGTTATATTACACACACAGTATTTTTATGTCGAAAAAAATATTAAACGTTGTGTAGAAGAAAATATTTACTAAGATTAAGTTCAAAGTTTTTCTATTTATATTAACCTACATAAGGTTCAAAATTATATTGTCTGTTATCACTTGCCCTGGTAAAATTCTGATTTAAACGAACCAGCAAATTATTTAACAATTTAGCTGAAAAGTATATTTGATGCTATTTTAATACATATAATTAATAATAATCTTCATTAATTTATCGCAATCATATAATTGAAGGAAAGAAATGAATTTGAAATCTAAATCAAAATAATTTTTATTAAAAGTGATAAATTTGCATCGCTTGCGAAAACTTTTGAATAGTTTAATCTTGAATTAATTTTTTTGTTGGTTTTCTGCTTAAAATATTTCAATTTGAAATTTATTTCACATCTATTTTAACTCTAATATAATTTATTAAGAACAAAATGGCTTGGTTTCTTAATATACTCTGTAAATATCCTATTGGAATTTTATTGTTAAAGTTCTTACACAGTTTGGTTTCAAAGAAGAGTAAAACATATAATTAACAAGCATATTTTTTGCACTACTTTATTATAGTCATTATGCCTGTATTTTTTTAATATTCCGCTTGCTTTTGAAGAGAAAAACAAAACATAGAGCGATATTTTTTTATCTAAAATTTTTACAGTTGTATTGATAATAAAATTATGCTGAAGATTTAATGAAATAATTATTTTGTGTTTTGCATTCGAATGGTAATCATAGAAAGACGAATAATCTGAATTTATTCTTAAATTTTCTAACTTTGAAAATGTAAAAAATTAGTATTTTAATTGCAAAATCAACCGATAGATGTCCCCCTATTACGTTATCAAATATCATAACTCTTGGAAAAAGATTCCCCAAATTCTTAGATTTGATTTACTGTTAAAAAAAGAGAAGCATATACTTATTATACACATTGAAAAATAAATTAATATTAAGTGGGGAAGATCTGAAATATTTAAACAGTTTTTAAACTGACTTAGAAAATAGTTTTTTTTGTTTGTTTTGAAACAAAGAGATAATAAAAGCTAAACCATTTTATTTGCAAGCAATAAGGAAATTTTTGAAAATAGCTTACGAATCTCAATAAAAGCAATTTAAATGAATCAATATTACAAAATTTATGAGCATTTTATTATTTTTATTGTGATTTTTTCGATAGTAAATTAATTAAAAATACACTCACTTCATAAATGAATAGTGAAAATATTTATTTCAAAACGTTCACTATAGATGTCGCCACTAATCTGGAAACGTAATTTAGTGCTTCACACAAAAAGGCTGCAGGATTATTTAATTACCGTAATTAAAAAAAAAAAAAAAACTAACAGTATTTTTATATTTATGCAATACAAATGTATGAACATCACAACATAGTGATACGAAATCGTTTTTATGTTGTTCTAAGAATAAAAGTTCACAAATATTTAAGAATAAATGTACATTTTTTATAAAACACATGATTTCTGTATTTATGTTACAAATAGTGTAAATAATTCAGTTATTGCACTATCTCCCATAATTTATACTTGAAGTAACTTATAAAAATTACAATATGATTTAAGTTATTTATTAAGAATATACAATTATATGAATGATTCTAATTCACATTCCGATCATTCTTTTTCTAAAGTTACGTTAGATATTATTTGGAAAATTACAGTCCGCGTTCAGATTTTGTAACGACTTTTTACTATTAAAAATGTTACAACTTTTTTTTACATTAATGTATTTCTGTTCAACTTTAATGTCTGCTATATATTTATTTAAAATATTCTATCTTACTTTAATATTAAAATTGAAATGATTTAAAACAAAGAGAGATTATAATATATATAAAAAATAAACTTAATGTAGACATTTTATTTTTTATATGATTTTATCTATAGTTTTTTTAAATTTTCAAGTAGTTATTTCTGAACAGTTTTGGAATATTTTTGAAATACATTTTTAAAATTGCGTTTTATTTTTTGAGAAGGGTAGTTTTCTCGAGTACTAAAGCTCAATAAGGTTTAGTGTTTATTATTTGATCAACAGATGTCGCCACGATAAAAATGCACAGCTGAAAACTGAAACACTATTTAGATACAGATAAAATTAGTTAATATAATTAATAAAGTAGCAGCATATATATATATCTATTTTAGAACATTATTTTATTGCCTGGACCTAAATTAAAATTTGAGTACATTATGAATGTCCTAATAGTGTTTGCTTTTTAAAACATTTTGGTCACAAACAGTACTTTATTTTGTGAAACTTGAATAGCGAATCTCATTTTTTTGAGAATATATACATATGCACACATACACACACATATATATATACATATACACTCATTGCCAGGAAAATTTGCTCACCAAGAAAGAGTTGCAGAATAAAACGAAATTTTACATTCGTAAGTACAATGTTGAAGTACACTGGTGTGCAAAAATTAAGGACGAGACGGTTTTTTCAATATAACCTTGTACAAAAGCTTTCCAAATCAGCACATTTAATACCGTAAGATCCCCAATACGTAAGGACATGTGTAATGTAAGCAACAATTACTAAAAGAGAAATTAGAGGGATAAAAAGAAGCTTGATTGAAAAAGTAGCATGGAGCGCAATGCGACTGAAGGCCGAAACATCCCTGTGATGGGTGTCCAGCAAGAAACATCCCGTCTTTAGTAAGGGATATGATCTCCCCTGACTGCTAGGTAGGTTTCACAACGTCTGCCCATGCTGAGAATGAGGGTGTCAATGAGTTGTTGAGGCACTGCTGCCCATTCGTCTTGCAGCGCCAATTGAAGCTCCCGAATCATTACTGGTGGTAAGGTACGAGCTGCCAAGCGTCTGCCTAGAAAATCCCATACATGCTCGATGGGATTGAGATCCGGAGATCGTGCCGGCCAATCCATACGTTCAATATCCTCACTCTCTAAGAGCTGTTCGGTAGCTACTGTGCGATGACATGGTGCATTGTCGTCCATGAAAAGGAACTGCAGACACATAGCGCCTCTAAAAAGACCCACATATGGAAGAAGAATCTCGTTACAATAACGGGTCCCGTTGACTGAACCTGCGTCGAAGATGTGAAGGTCTGTACGACTACCAAGCATGATGCCTCCCCAAACGAGAACACCGCGACCTCCATACCTGTCCCTTTCAATGATGTTCGAGGGATGATTGCGGCTTCCCCGCTCTCTCCAGATGAGTATGCGATGAGAATCGCTACTCAAACTGAATCTGCTCTCATCTGTAAAGAGTACTCGTCCCCATTCATTGTCTCTCCAATTCCGGTGTTCCCGGCACCACAGAGAACGCCTTCTCCGATGGGCAGGCGTTAAAGGTACACACCGTACAGAGGTCGTGCAAACAGACCACCACCGTGCAGGCCACGGTAAAACGCGAAATCGGTCGTCCAGTCACCTGTGTCGTGTGTCTAGCGATTTCTCCCGCTGTCTGCCGCCTGTTTCTTCTGGCCTGTAAGACAATGTACCGGTCATCTGCGGGTGTGGTTCCTCGTGGACGACCACTACTGAACTTCCGGATAGCTGTTCCTGTAGTTTGAAATTGTCTCCAAAGTCGTGAAACGATGCTGTGAGCAATTCCGAACTCTGCAGCCACACTTGTCACACTGCGGCCTTCCTCCAACTTCCCAATGATTCGACCTCGGGTAAAAGCATCCAGATGTCGTCTAACAGATTGATTATTCGCCATTTCTCGCTGAGGCAGCAACTCGGTGTGATTTTAACTTCTATACGACGTGCAATCTCTTTGCCAGAAATACTGATCTTACACCGACAACATGCTTTATACTACTCAGACACTCCCCATTACGTCTACCTGCATATCTGCGCATGTGCTACCGTACATCACCTTACTTAATCTCCTGATTGGTCTTTCTGTCCGCTCTGCCTCTTCGTTCAGCTGATATGCTAATTTTTCGACTTCGTCCTTAATTTTTGCACACCAGTGTAAGTCAGTGATTGTAAAATCAATGGAAAATGGTAAAAAATTACAAACAAATGGAGGTTTTAGGACGCTGTTGATCCACCGCTGGTATGAATGCATGATATGATACGATCGGTCGCTGAGGAGTACAAGTTCCATATGAAGTCCTGCAACATCTCGATCTACAGTAGCTGTAAACGCTACTTTAAATAGAGAAAACTCATTAGCTGTTTAATTTACAGTCCTAAATGATCCCAGATATAATCGACTAAAGACAAATATGGGGATCCAGCAGACTAGGGAAAATTGGAAATGTATGGAGGCAATCGTGGGAAGCCCTCGTTGTGTGTAAAAAAGCATCGTTCGGTTCAAAAATTGTGCGTGTGCTTATGAACACACGATAGAAGTAAAAACTTTTAGTTTATTCTGGGCAAGCGAATCCAATTGTTCGGATGTACTACGTTTTCTTTTACGACATTTTCATAGACGAGGTTTAAGTAGATATCTTTTTAATGCCCCTTCATCAGTGGATTTGTTTATTTCATTCATTTTCTGTAAAGGGCAATGTTTAAATAATTATGCATTCTTATACATTTATATATGAGTATATGCGATTTAAATGTCAATTAGTCTAACTATTTAAAAATATTTCTGTGTAAATTACTTATGTGGATTATATTTATACATATATATATATATATATATATATATATATATATATATATATATATATATATATATATATATATATACATGAAATATTTCTATAATATGTCTGGCGATTAGTAAATATAACTATAAGACATAGTGAGTGGATGTTATTACTGTAAGGTTGATCATATTTTGGAAGGTTGGTGTTTATTATTTGAGGGCATTGAAGTGGCAGTCCTTTGAAATAATAACTCCGGTTTATTGATCATTAAACGATTTGCGTTCCAACATCACAAGAAGCAGACATAATGGCACAAAACATAGAACAAAGAACAAACACACAACGCGCTGCAGCCGGCTACACGAATTACAGGCAGAAGAGAGCGGGATTTCCAGAGTCTCGCTATTTATATCCAGTGGGACATCACATGATTTAGGACTGAGACTGAGGATATTCAGAGGACAGAATGGTCATCTAGATCTCTTGCCTTGAAATCTTATACAGCAGAGATGATAATTTTTTTGTTACAGTAAATCACCTTTTCCTTGTTTAAATGTGTACCGATCAACTTGTTGTCATCTCAAATTGTTATAAAAATGCTCTATTTTTTTAAAAAAATCATCCTGTTAATTCAGTGTCTGATCTAAAAGTTAACTTTGTGGTCAATATATTGGCCACTCCTACCACAAAATATCTCTGGAACAGTGGCGTGACGGAGAACACTTGGGCCCCCTGCAAAGTCAGGTTTTGGGCCCTCAAGTTGGATTTTACAAAGGGTAGGTACTTGGCAATAGTAAGGCTGTGGGCCCTCTAGAGCCCTGGCCCCCCCGCAATGCGGGGGGTGTACGTTACGCCACTGCTCTGGAATGCTCTTGGCAAGGCAATGTAGCATTGCAGATTCTTTCTAAGATGCTCTCGGGGATAAGAAATACCTTGGTGAGGAGCAAGATTCGCTGTTCTCAGATTCATCCTTGTAAACAGAATGAGATTTCGTTGTGAGAGCTGTATGACTTTTAAAAACGACCATACCCAAATTAAATCCTCACTGCGACTATTTTGCTATATAACTTCTTGACTATCATGCTTTAATGAGCCTAAATATGAGCTTTTATGAGCTATACTTAACCAGATATTCCTTGCATCCACCAGTGCCAAGGGAGTGAGTAGATCTGCGCCCAGGGCCCGAAATGAGCTTAAATCGGCACTGCCCAAAGATAAAACATTTGCCCGATCCTGACCTAAAACAATTAACTTTAAAATTATGTGTGAATGAAAGGTATCACTTTTTTCCTAATGACTTATAAATAAATATTGTATAAAATTAACATTGCGCTGTATTAAAATAAAAACTTTGCACTAGCTTCTTACTTTGTTTTGTAGTAGGAAAAGTCTCAATGATGGCAAGTCGAAACAAAGATAAAATTATGAACAATATGGAATAAGAAGTATGTATTTTAAGCAATAATCCTCTGCTTCAGTATTTTTTAAATAGATATTGTACAACAGAATATCGAATCGAAAAATTACAGATATTTTTATAAAAAAAATGATTCCACTGAGAACGATTTTTTTAAGGTATTAAATATTAAATTCAAAATATACTGTACAGTAACTCGGAACAATAGTTTTATTTCTGCTTTTTCTCAAAAAGAGAAAAATATCTTTCTGGAAAAAAATAATTTTATTTGAAAGAAGACCCTCTCTTTTGAAAGATAAGCCATTTGTTTTTATTGTATGTTCTTTCTTTCTACTAAAAGCTCTATCTTAATCCTGGTTTCTACCTTATATTTTTGCTCATAAAAAATTAAACTTTTTTTTCTCTCTTCAGTATTACATTTGACTTTTCTCTAAGCTAAAGTCTCCAATTAGGGGGCTTGTCTTTTAAACTTTTGTTTGTTTTTTTGAAGCATAATTAAGCTTCCTTGTTACGGCATGTTTTTATACCTTCTAGCGTAATGAATGCAAAACAAAACGTTTCTATATGATTCTTAAAAAATATGATTTCATTGGTTTAAAATTTATTTTGCTATTTTAATTTAAGGAACGTATTAAAAATTATTCAATAAAAAAATCTGCATTTCCAATTCATTTTTACTAAACTATATACAATTAGTAAATAAGTTTACTGATATAAGCTAATATAAATGATTCATTATTTTTAAGCATTAAGCTTAAGTTTATAAACTCGAATTAAAATTTTACAATTGCTTTGGTATAAAGATCATAAAACGTTGTTTTTTTTCGTGCAGATTAATATATTTTTTCGAAGTTTATTAAAATTAGCGCAAAGCTTATATTCGTTAATGCAAAAGAGATTAGGAGAATTTTGTATTGCAGTAAAAATAATTCTTAAAGCTTGGTGAAACTTTCTACATTTCGTAGTTTTTTTCATCATATAAATAAAAATAAATACCAAGAAACTTCAATCTTTTTACAGAAATGCTTTTTAATTCTTTTATTCCACAACCCACTTTTTTTAAAACTAAAATGAATGTAATATACACTGGTGTGCAAAAATTAAAGACAAAGTCGAAAAATTAGCATATCAGCTGAACGAAGAGGCAGAGCGGACAGAAAGACCAATCAGGAGATTAAGTAAGGTGATGTACGGTAGCACATGCACAGATATGCAGGTAGACGTAATGGGGAGTGTCTGAGTAGTATAAAGCATGTTGTCGGTGTAAGATCAGTATTTCTGGCAAAGAGATTGCACGTCGTATAGAAGTTAAAATCACACCGAGTTGCTGCCTCAGCGAGAAATGGCGAATAATCAATCTGTTAGACGACATCTGGATGCTTTTACCCGAGGTCGAATCATTGGGAAGTTGGAGGAAGGCCGCAGTGTGACAAGTGTGGCTGCAGAGTTCGGAATTGCTCACAGCATCGTTTCACGACTTTGGAGACAATTTCAAACTACAGGAACAGCTATCCGGAAGTTCAGTAGTGGTCGTCCACGAGGAACCATACCCGCAGATGACCGGTACATTGTCTTACAGGCCAGAAGAAACAGGCGGCAGACAGCGGGAGAAATCGCTAGACACACGACACAGGCGACTGGACGACCGATATCGCGTTTTACCGTGGCCTGCACGGTGGTGGTCTGTTTGCACGACGCCCTGTACGGTGTGTACCTTTAACGCCTGCCCATCGGAGAAGGAGTTCTCTGTGGTGCCGGGAACACCGGAATTGGAGAGACAATGAATGGGGACGAGTACTCTTTACAGATGAGAGCAGATTCAGTTTGAGTAGCGATTCTCATCGCATACTCATCTGGAGAGAGCGGGGAAGCCGCAATCATCCCTCGAACATCATTGAAAGGGACAGGTATGGAGGTCGCGGTGTTCTCGTTTGGGGAGGCATCATGCTTGGTAGTCGTACAGACCTTCACATCTTCGACGCAGGTTCAGTCAACGGGACCCGTTATTGTAACGAGATTCTTCTTCCATATGTGGGTCTTTTTAGAGGCGCTATGTGTCTGCAGTTCCTTTTCATGGACGACAATGCACCATGTCATCGCACAGTAGCTACCGAACAGCTCTTAGAGAGTGAGGATATTGAACGTATGGATTGGCCGGCACGATCTCCGGATCTCAATCCCATCGAGCATGTATGGGATTTTCTAGGCAGACGCTTGGCAGCTCGTACCTTACCACCAGTAATGATTCGGGAGCTTCAATTGGCGCTGCAAGACGAATGGGCAGCAGTGCCTCAACAACTCATTGACACCCTCATTCTCAGCATGGGCAGACGTTGTGAAACCTACCTAGCAGTCAGGGGAGATCATATCCCTTACTAAAGACCGGATGTTTCTTGCTGGACACCCATCACAGGGATGTTTCGGCCTTCAGTCGCATTGCGCTCCATGCTACTTTTTCAATCAAGCTTCTTTTTATCCCTCTGATTTCTTTTTTACTAAGTGTTGCTTACATTACACATGTCCTTACGTATTGGGGATCTTACGGTATTAAATGTGCTGATTTGGAAAGCTTTTGTACAAGGTTATATTGAAAAAACCGTCTCGTCCTTAATTTTTGCACACCAGTGTACACTATCATATCTCCAATAAGCTACCCTACTTTCTGATCCCGTTCCTTAAATGTATGAATAATGTAAACCATACATGTACGAGGGCTGTTCAGAAAGTATCGAGACTGAATTTATTAATCAAAAACATACATACATAAACAGGTTGTGAGTCAATCTACTTCGAAATATGCTCCATTGGCAGTAACACACTTGGCCCAACGATGTTTCCAGTCCTCGAAACATTTTTGGAACTCAGATTTTGGGATGGCCTGAAGCTGATGTGTCGAATTCTGTTTTATGGTTTCAATGTCCTGAAACCGGTGTCCTTTTAAGATGTTCTTGATCATGGGAAAGAGAGGTTGCCAGTCGTTGGAATTGCTGATTCTCAGTGAGGAGACACGGCACAAACTTTGCAGACACTCGGTGCATGTTCAAGTCCTTTCTCAAAATTTCATCACATAATCCTACGGAAATGTGACACTCCTGTGCAATTTATAGGACTGTTAAACGACGATCAGAGCGCACTACAGCCTTCACTTGTGCAATCTTGTCCTCATTGCGAGAGGTGGACGGGCGTCCAGAACGGGGATCACTGTTCACTGATTGACGACCATTCTTGAATGGCCGGGACCACTCGAAAACCCGAGCACGACTCATCGCCTCATTTCCAAATTCTGTTTTCATCATCTTGTAGGTTTTGGTGCCCGTTTTACCGAGCTTAAAGCAAAACTTGATACAGATTCGCTGATCCGTGTTTTCACACATTTTCTTTTCTCGACGAAAGCACGCAAACACTCCACGTGAATGAAGTCACTGTGACTGAACGGTGCACTGTACAGACCTACCGATTTTTGCGAGACAAGGTGAAATATGCGCACAGTTCCTCCCCCCACAGGAGTTTTCTGGAATAAATAGAATAAATTCAGTATCGATACTTTTTGAACAGCCTTCGTGTTGCAGTAAACCAGTGCTTCTCAAACTTCCAACAGTGACGACCCACTTTTCAATCATAACTTTTATCGCGCCCTCCCTTACACAATAATAATGTATTGAATGCAATAATAGTGCACTTTGAGACGTTAAAGTTACAATACAATCTTAATAATAAATTGTACAAATTAATACTAACTTTTAAGTAATATATAGTTCAAGTGAGTTTATTACTTTTAAGTAATAGGATAATTATTATGTTATTTTTCTTTCTCTAATTTTTAAATTGGAACAGATTTCAAAATACGGTGGCTGCTTTGAAGACAAAATATAGATCTCAGCTAAATATAGAAAAAGAACCCAGTGTCAATATCTAATCGTAAGACTTCTTTTGAAAAACTTTGCACAGTAAGACAAGTCCTTGGAAGTAGCTAATACTTTTTAAACTTGCTCTTAATTTAGTATTAAGAAATTAGTTATAAAATACCTTCTGCAGCACGATACATTAAAAGTGTACTGGCTGAAGTACCCGCTCTTCACACGAGTTCATTTTTTTAAAAATAAAATTATTATTTTTGATATAATAGCTGAATTGTAAGCAGAGTAAATTCAAGTGCGTGACAATGTTAACAAAACTGTATAAACTGATTTTTTTAAAAAAAATGAATACTCATATAAAAAAAAGTTTTAAGTGAACTTTAATTTTAAGCCTCACAGAATTAGCATTTAGAACTGAAGTTAAACAATGCAAAATAAAATAAAATTCTAATGAGAAGAATAATTGTGTTATTTTTAATATTTACAGCTGGAAGACTATAAAATGTTTTAACTGGGAGCACACGCGCACTCGATTATAACGTTAATGTTCGCGCGTGGTGATAGATTCACCCCAATCCTTTTTCTATAACTATTTTTAATGTACACGTCAACAATTGTGATTCCAGTGAATAATTTAATTAAGAGAAAGTATACTTACCTACTTCCAAGAACTTTTCAATTTTTCTTTGATAGTTTTAGAAAAAAAAATCCAATAAAACTGAACTAAAATGTGTCAAATGTGCATGACCTTAACAAAGGACTCATATCACAGACACTTTTCACGAACATTATAGGAATGTTATTTGCAGGCAAAACTGTCGTATTTTGTTCAAGTTATTGTAGTTTTACTGTCATTTGATGATAGACAAATTGCATGTTGAACTTTTGCTTGTGCTAGTATATTTTTGACATGGCAAAGTGTGTCTTCTAGTACTCTTCATATTTTAGTTAATGGAGTTCTTTAGGTAGCATTGGAAAATTTTATCGCTTTTCTCAAATTTACTTCCGCTATCATGATTATTCTGCATTATTTCAGTAGGTTCTCCCTTGTTTGATCAGTTTCAATTTCCGTCAATAGAGATCACAGATGCCCATTTCTTTTTTTTACGTAGGCTGTTCAATAAGTAATAATACTAATTTTACTGCCTCAAAACCACTCATCGGAATGTTAATTTCTGTGGCATAAGAAAAGTTTGTTTGCAGTAAACCACCAATAGATGGCATGTACAGACTCGTATTTTTGAGTATCACGTGTTCGAACTGAAGCGTGTTTGTGGGGCCTACGAGACGCGCCCAGTTGTCGAAATGGAAGCAAAAATCTTCAAAAATCAGCATCGGAGACCTTTGATATGATGCGATATGAATAAAGACTGTAACAAAAAGGCAACAACATCTTAAAATGCTTTATCACAGTAGATGAAGCTTGTTTGTATTACTATGATCCAACCATAAAACAAAAAAGCAGTGAATGGAAACATCCATCTTCACCTACTCTCAAGAAAGCAAAACCGGTGAAATCAGCTGGTAAAGTTATGACCATAATTTTTATTATGAAGGAATTGTGTATCGACACGCTGTCGAACCCGGTACTACCGTAAACGACTCGTACTACACGAATGGCCTGCGAACAATGTTACAGCACGTTAAAAGGAAACGTCTATTGCTTCGAAACGGTTTCCTATTGCCCCATAACAATGCCCGACCACATATTGCACGTTGTGTGCTGTATATTTCGCAGCAGAACACACACAACGTAGAGATTTTACCACACCCTCCATACAGTCCTGATCTCACTCCAGACGATTTCTGGTTGTTTCCTTAACTTAAGAAACCATTACGATGTAAACGTTTTGCAAGCATCAAAGCATGTGTAAAGGCATTGGAGGCGGTTTTGAAACAGCTCTCACAAAACGGACTTTTACATGTTTTTAAGAAGTGGACAGAACGTTGGGACAAATGCATTACGTATCACGGAAGTTATTTTAAAAAAAACCATGTAAAGGATGATGATTAAAGGTATTCTGTTTTTTTTTATATTTTTAGTTTTTTTAATTATCGAACAGCCTTCGTATATTCTACTAATTTACAATTATAAACCACAATAAGTCGTACAGCAAGGCAATCAAAATCACTAAGTTGTTCATTGGGGGAAAATGTAGCATGACCATAGAAAATATTTAGGAAAAAAAGTTGTCGAGCCGGAAACTCAGTCAAAACAAACACCTTAAGATTTGAAAAAAAAAAAAAAAACGTTTACCACTCCCAAAAAAAGAGAGATATGGAACAAATATATTTTAGTTCGCATGAAGGCTGTCATACAGGAGGATAGTGTCAGGGCCATTTTGGTAAAATCTACTCTGTACGTGACTAATAATGTTAGTGTAGCCAACCACAAATATTTTGAGGAAAGTTAATTCAACCAATCAATTATTATTAAAAAAAATTTCGAATACATTGAGTACTTTTAACTTAACAAGTAATGAGACACAAAAAAATAATTACTCAAGTAATTTATAGAGTGCCCTTTTAAAGCCGGTTGTTACTCCAATAATTTATAAACGACAAGAGCTATAGTGTTAAAAGTGGTGTTTGGGTGTAGTAAAACTGACATGCACTACACAAAAAAACTGCTTGTAGTGCCACTTGGCTGAAAAAATATAAATAAACCTCACCTTACGTTCAAAAATGGTATAAATGAAAAGTACAACGCACATATGTGCTTGATTGCGTTGAATGAAACTGCACTTTCCAGAAATGAGGCTCATTTCTCTGTTATGCTCAAAATGGTGTCCTTCAGCAACCTTACACATCTGAAAACGGGTTTTCATTTCTCGTTGCACTTTCGACAAGCATGTGTTTGCGCCATAAAACCCAACACTCACTCACTCGACAAGCATTTGACACCTTAACACAAGCATCCCTAGA